>CM069860.1:83516848-84803098 GCA_036172795.1 Pelodytes ibericus
CCACCTACCTAAGCATTGTTGCAGACCATGTACACCCTTTCATGGACATTGTATTCCGTGGTGGCAATGGCCTCTTTCAGCAGGATAATGCACCCTGCCACAAAGAACAAAATGGTTCAGGAATGGTTTTAGGAACACAACAACAAGTTCAAGGTGTTGACTTGGCCTCCAAATTCCCCAGATCTCAGTCCAATCAAACATATGTGAGATGTGCTGGACAAACAAATCCAGTCCATGGAGGCCCCAACTTACAGGACATAAAGGACCTGCTTTTAACGCCTTGATGCCAGATGCCATAGCACACCTTCAGAGGTCTAGTGGAGTCCATGCTACGATGGAACATGGCTGTTTTGGCTTCAAAAGGGTACCTACACAATATTAGGCAGATGGACATAATATTATGGCTGATCAGTGTATATACATTGCAGAGGAGCCTTACTTATAGATACATACATCTACATACATTTATTTTAACCAGGTGTACAACATTTTTTATTTATTTTTACTGCACACATATAACTTGTGTGAGCCCTGCTGAATTGAGAATACATGTGTGTCCAGGCAGAACCAAATAATTATTTTAGGAGAGGATGAACATAAGAACTATGTGAGCCTCAAAAAATGGCAGATCATACAGCTGTATGTACTAAATCCTGTAGTAATTTAATAATTGTTATCCGAAATGGATACATTAAATATAATAAGAAAATAGACACAACAATGACTAACAACAGATGCAATAGTCTTACTGTTATTAATTGTGTAGCTGTAGTTCTGCATTTGTCTGAGGCATTCTATTATGGCAAGTGGAACTTCGAACTTCAAGTCATGGAGGCTTATTGGTTACATTTTTACTTGGTTATTTGATATAATGTGGCTTTAGCTATGAAGCCTATTTAACACTATACTACTACATACTCATTTACACCCCACTCAAACTATACACTAAGTATACTGCTCAGAATGTAACTTTTTAACAACATTTTCGCTTCTCCTAATTTTTCTTAATTCATAGTTTCCTGTCGTTTTTAAGCAAAACTTTCTGAAGAAAGGACATACCAATTATAATTACAACAAAACAAAAGCACCTTCTTATTAATACAGGAGGAGGTCATAAAAATAGAGCAATGAGCACTTGCTTGATACTTTGATCTTTTACACAAGGCTGTCATTCATTTTAATGGGGCCCTGGTTAAGCCTCTGTATGTATGTCCCCACCAGTACCCCTGGCTGCCCTTTTTCAGTCCTTGGCTAAGCTCTGTTTGTATTAGATGAAATAAACCTTTCAAGTTCTGTTTTCCAAACATATGTTTGCATGATTTGAAAGAGCATGATATTTTTTTTTGACTGCTCAATAATGCATTGTTATTGGATATTGGGTGATCGATCACTGAGCCATAGAGACACATATTAATTGGTGTTCCTCTGATTAGCCTTCAAGACGTGTTGGCAATGCCCCTTTCATGATAACATTAGGGAAGGGTTATTTACCAGGCTAAATTCTGCAAAGTATTGCAAAATTTTAAAAAAATAATGACACATGCTTTGAAAATGTCAGATGTTTTAGAAGTTTATTTGTAAAAAAAAAACAATGCTGGATTGATTCTTCAAATTTGTTGAATAATTTGTATTACAGGGCTTGACAGAGCCCGGGCATGGCGGCCTGGCAATTTTTCCTGGCGTCCGTTTGCTGTTATCCACATAAAGCCCCTTGCCACTGCCATCGTTTTTTTTTTTTTTTTTACATCGCAGGTTTAGGGGGAAATGTCTGTGCTCTTTGCACAGAGTGGAAGCTCCACCTCCTTGCACAATGTGCTCTAGTCACTGAGTGCCAGGTGTCACATAACATCTCGGCACTCAGCAGGAAGACAAATGAAGCATCCGACTTGTTTGTGTATGTGAAGTGTGTGTATGTGACTGTCTGTCTATGTATGTGACTGGATATCTGTGAGGTGTATGTATGTGACTGTCTGTTTATGTGAGGTATGTGTATGTGACTGTCTATGTATGTATGTCACACACACTGTTATATTTGGCTCTGGTTGTGCTCTGCCCTGTGTTTAAAGCCATACCAAGTCTGTCTTGAAGTAAGTAATAGTATGCAGCTGTTGTTCTGTATTGCTGGAGCGGAAGAGTCAATATCTGTAGGTTTACTTTGCAAAACATTTTTATAATGCCAGTAATATCAGTGTTTTGGTTACTAGGTAATCATACCCCTTATTGGGAATGAATAGAATGATTAAATGTTATCATAGAGACAGTCACTAATCTTCTGTGCAGGGTTTAGAATGTCCCCTACTTCATAGTGGTACAAACATATTGTGCCTGACTTATCAAACACGAACAGTACAACTGTCTTTGATACAAACTTTTTTTCTGACAGTCCTTGCACAGATAAAGTTCTTCAGCCTTGTCACTTTGAGCTCAGCTTTCTATTTGTCACATTTAAACTGTCACGTATGTAACTAGCAAGGTAATGAGGACAATAGATAGAATTGTCTCACCAACAGTATGACTCATTTCTATAAGAGTTATGATACAAGATCAAGAAATAGGCCATTCTCATTTGGCATGAGAATGGAACTTCTTTATGTTCTTGGTCCAGTATAATGCTTCAAGAAAAAAAAACACTGTATTCAAACTTACGTGGCATTTCATAAAACCTTGTGTAACACAGTGATTCAGCATGGCAGAATGTACACAATGTAGTCTATGGTGCCAGTGACACTGACTTTAACTACATTGTAGTTTTGGGCAAACTGCACTTGTCTTAGTGTTACTGTACTATTGCTCCCATCATCCATAACCAGCATTCATTTGGTCTGAAAGAGATAGTCTTATAAGAGTCTGCTGGCCACAGGTCACAAACCATTGTTGTACTTTGTGCTCTGACGTATACACATCACATTACCTGTACAGGATTAGTGTACTTTTTACTGAGGTTTGTAAGACAGGCTTAGTGAATATGTGAAAAGGTCATTCTGAGAACTTAATTATTATTGTTAAGCATGTTACAAAAAAAAATGTTTTCTGTGGGCTTGTGGTTAAAGGAGGATGTTTGATAACCATAACTTATTGTTTTGCCTCCTCAGTGTAGCTGTAGTTATGTTGATTGAAAGTTACCCACAAAACATCTTTACCTGAGAACCTCATGATGAGATATATCAAAGTCCTTATACCAGGGCTCGACAAACCCCGGGCGCCAGGTCGCCATGGCGACCAGGAAATCAGACCTGGCGCCCGGGTGCTGTTTGTCACAGGGAGCCCTTGCCGCCTGCCATCCGTTTTTCTTTTACTTTCTTTTTCAGCGCGAGGGGAGAAAGTCTGTGCGGATCACACAGACTGTAAGCTCCGCCCCCTCGCGCAACACGCTGTAGTGCCAATTGTCACGTGACAACACGGCACAGGAACCGAAAGAAGATCGGGCTCCAGCATAAATGTCACCCTCCCCTGCAATGAGGTAAGCAGCAGGGAGGGAGGACACTGTAAGAAATATTCTTTTGTTCTTTAAAAAAAAAAAGGTGTGTATGTGTGTATATAACTGGCTGTGTATGTGGTGTGTGTGTGAATGTAACTGGCTGTGTATGTATGTGTGAATGTAACTGGCTATGTATGTATGTGTGAATGTAACTGGCTGTGTATGTTTGTGTGAATGTAACTGACTGTGTATGTATGTGAATGTAACTGGCTGTGTATGTATGTGTGAATGTAACTGGCTGTGTATGTATGTGTGAATGTAACTGACTGTATGTGGTGTGTGTGTGTGTGTGTGTGTGAATGTAACTGACTGTATGTGGTGTGTGTGAATGTAACTGACTGTATGTGGTGTGTGTGTGTGAATGTAACTGACTGTATGTGGTGTGTGTGTGAATGTAACTGACTGTATGTGGTGTGTGTGTGTGTGTGAATGTAACTGACTGTATGTGGTGTGTGTGTGAATGTAACTGACTGTATGTGGTGTGTGTGTGAATGTAACTGACTGTATGTGGTGTGTGTGAATGTAACTGGCTGTGTATGTGGTGTGTGGGAATGTAACTGGCTGTGTATGTGGTGTGTGTGAATGTAACTGGCTGTGTATGTGGTGTGTGTGAATGTAACTGGCTGTGTGTGTGGTGTGTGTGAATGTAACTGGCTGTGTGTGTGGTGTGTGTGAATGTAACTGGCTGTGTGTGTGGTGTGTGTGAATGTAACTGGCTGTGTGTGTGGTGTGTGTGAATGTAACTGGCTGTGTGTGTGGTGTGTGTGAATGTAACTGGCTGTGTGTGTGGTGTGTGTGAATGTAACTGGCTGTGTGTGTGGTGTGTGTGAATGTAACTGGCTGTGTGTGTGGTGTGTGTGTATGTAACTGGCTGTGTATGTGGTGTGTGTGTATGTATGTATGTATGTGTGAATGTAACTGGCTGTGTATGTGAGGTGGGTGTATGCCACTGTGTCCGTGCGATTTTGTGATGTGCCGTTGTCTGGCTCCTAAATTTTTTGGCTGGCTCCTAAAACTAAATTAAATTTGTCAAGCCCTGCCTTATACTATAGAGCTCAGATATGTTCTGGTCAGAAAACATGAAGACAGAAATGGTGGAGGGAAAAGTCATCAACCTGGAGTTGTTTTAGACTTTCCATTACACTTAAAGGGACTCTGACATCTAAACATTGTTTATAGAGGGCATGTAATGACGATTATAAGCATAATGTTTTATATATGTCTGTGGTATATTCACTATAGGGTCTACTCAATATGTGCTGATTTTCACAAATCCCCAAAATGCGGCTACTCAGTATCTCTCAAATCGGTACAAATCGGCAGTTCAGAGGCATTCTGATTGGGACATTTTACACCATGAAAATGTTTGATTTTCGGCTACCCAATATGCCCGATCACCCCCAAACACGCTCCAAATTAGGCTAAAATAGCCGCATTTCGGGCATTTCAACTATCCACATAAAAGTTGGAGAATAGAAATTAAAATTATAAAAAAGTAGTAGCCCCCAAAACACAAGGAGCTGGTATAGGGAGGCTGACACAGTCACCCAATCAGATGCCCTTTTCTTTTAAAAAGCTTTGTGGAGTCTTATACATTAAGGGCAAACACAGCAATACCTTCAATAATTCATAATATTAAAAAAGAAAATATTGTAGCTCTTAAAATAATTTTGAAACAACAAATAATTTTATAGGTGTGATATGTTAGGCTGAGTACCACCCGTCATAAAAAGGTCATTTTAATAGGGATTGAGTCATATGGACATTATATCACAAGGCATTGATGGCATTTATATGCCTGAATACCCAATCTTCAGATGAAAATAATGCACATGCCTGCACCCTTTTTTATGTGTGTATGTACATGTATTATACACAGATCTTGCCTGAGCAGCCACAGGACTTGGCCAGCTCCCAAATTTCACCCACAAAATTTGCCACATCACCCAGTTTACACTCATTGGACTTGCTCAGCACCCAGTTTGCACCCAAAGTTCTTGCCACAGCACCCTGATTGCACCCCCAGAACTTGCCCAGCATTGCACTCACAGGACTTGTCCCAGCACCCTATTTGCACCCACAGGACTTGACCCAGCATTGATTGCACCCACAAAACTTGCCCTAGCACCCTGATTGCTTCCACAGGATTTGCCCCAGCACCCTGATTGCACCCACAGGACTTACTCATTGTATGGTGTCTAGTGGTGGGCAGATTGATGTCTGTTCGCTGCCCACCAGGCTGCCTCTCTGCAAACCTCACATATCTGTAGTCTGAACACTGGGGGTTGCCTTGATCCCCGCAGGTGAGCGGGAAGAGCAAGAGGCAGTCTGAGAGGATGGGTGCCACAGTGGAAGTGTCTGCGTGTCCATTGTGGCATGAGGATCGCCATCACTGCCATAAGGAATGACACAAGATTATACAGAGTACCTTATAGTTAATTTTTTATTTTTGTAATGGCTCTTAATTTTACCATTTTTAGAACACAAGGGTTTCATCTATTTGTTTATCATTTCTACCCCTAACCCAGGGCTCGACAAACCCCGGGCGCCAGGTCGCCATGGCGACCAGGAAATCAGACCTGGCGCCCAGGTATCGTGAGCCCCGCGAGGTGTCCTCAGCAATGGGATCGGGTTTTTTTTTTTTCTATTTCAGCAGCGGTGCACGAGGGAGCAGAGTGAGTGCACCGGCTGCACAGACTTCCTGCTCCGCCCCCTCGCGCACCGCGTTCTAGTGCTGATCCAGTACTGGGGAGCATAGCAGGGAAGCTGCTCTGAGCCACCGGGCTGCAATGGAAACCGCGCCCCCCCCCCCCCCCCCCCTCTCTGCATTGAGGTGTAATCGCAGGGAGGGGGGACACTGATAGGTGAACTTTTTTTTTTCTTTTAAAAAAAACGACAACCAAAAAAAAAAACCCTGCTGTCTTGTGTATGTCTGCGTGGATGTGTTTGTGTGTATATATGTGTGTGCCTGGATGTGTTTGTGTGTGTATATGTGTGTGCCAGGATGTGTTTGTGTATATGTGTGTGTGCCTGGATGTGTTTGTGTATATGTGTGTGTGTGACTGGATGTGTTTGTGTATATGTGTGTGTGTGACTGGATGTGTTTGTGTATATGTGTGTGTGCCTGGATGTGTTTGTGTATATGTGTGTGTGTGTGTGTGACTGGATGTGTTTGTGTATATGTGTGTGTGACTGGATGTGTTTGTATATGTGTGTGCCTGGATGTGTATATGTGTGTGCCTGGATGTGTTTGTGTGTGTGTGTATATGTGTGTGCCTGGATGCGTTTTGTGTGTGTATATATGTGTGTGACTGGATGCGTTTTGTGTGTGTATATATGTGTGTGACTGGATGCGTTTTGTGTGTGTATATATGTGTCTGACTGGATGCGTTTTGTGTGTGTATATATGTGTGTGACTGGATGTGTTTTGTGTGTGTATAAATGTGTGTGACTGGATGCGTTTTGTGTGTGTATATATGTGTGTGACTGGATGCGTTTTGTGTGTGTATATATGTGTCTGACTGGATGCGTTTTGTGTGTGTATATATGTGTCTGACTGGATGCGTTTTGTGTGTGTATATATGTGTCTGGATGCGTTTTGTGTGTGTGTGTATATATGTGTCTGACTGGATGCGTTTGTGTGTGTGTGTATATATGTGTGTGTCTGATTGGATGTGTTTGTGTGTGTGTGTATGTATGTGTCTGACTGGATGTGTTTGTGTGTATGTATGTGTCTGACTGGATGTGTTTGTGTGTATGTATGTGTCTGACTGGATGTGTTTGTGTGTATGTATGTGTCTGACTGGATGTGTTTGTGTGTATGTATGTGTGACTGGATGTTTGGGTGGGGGGGTGTTTTGCGTTCAGAAGTGGAGGGTGCACAGAGAGGACTTTCACCCTAGTCCTCCAAATCAGAATAAAGGATCCTTTATTCTGTATGTATATGTGACAGACTATGTGACTGCGTGTGTTTGTGTTTATGTGCCGTTGTCTGGCTCCTAGATTTTTTAGCTGGCTCCTAAAACTCAGATAAATTTGTCAAGCCCTGCCCTAACCAAATTAGAAAATGGAACCAGTTTTTACTGCCCATTTTTTTATATATTTTTTTGTGTGCAAACAACTGTGTTTATGTACTGTCTAGTTATTTGGAGTTGTTCTCTTTTAACCGATTCCATAAAAACATGGTAGTTTACTACATTGTTAGCGAGAATGCAATAAACATCATTAGAGATGCAAACAGTATCAAACGAGGCTGCGTCGAGAAGCCCTACAAAATACTGTACACACCTTGGCATTTCCTTCCAGGTGTGGTAGTTTTATCATTAGGTGGAATTTGTTCACAAGCCTTGTACACAAACAATTTATTCAAACCTCGGGGAGCAATTTGCTTGTGGTTTTAGTACCTGTTTGAACCTTTGGGGAACACAATGTGTGAGGCATGGTAAATAGATAAACCTTACTAAACACACACGGACATGAAGTAAATACATTTTCCAATAAATCTGCTCAAATTAAAGCAACCATCCATAAATTACTAAAGACATGCACATCATTATATATCAGTGGAAATGTGCATGGCTCTATTAAATTCATGTTTTCCTGCATTCACTAACTTGTAATGATGTATTTGGTACCCTGGATAACCAAGACATTAACCTTATTGGCTTTATCACATAACTGCTTTACAGCAGGTAGAAATATGGGCAAACTAGATGGGCTGAATGGTTCTTATGTGCCAATGTTGTTCAGATCCTCCATCAGAAATTACAGGGCCCCTCACAGAACAAATGTTCTAGCCCCCCTATGCCTATATCTCCCTCTCCCTCTTGCCCCCCTACACTCCCAAAGTCATTTTATCCAAATCTTTTCGTATCATACCAATGAGGTTTACATGCATACAGCTATGTATATAATGCCTCTTTGCATATCACATCAATGAGGTTTAAATACACCCCAGCACATGCCCCATCACCACATTGCATACCCAGAGCAGAGGGGGCAGTGCACGAGGTAGCAAGGGGAATGTCCTAAAGGAATATCTCAATAATTCTGCAAAGAATTCCAGATGATTTGGAGGCAAATAGCAGTAATACCTGAACCTGGATAAGTGTATAGAATACGTGGGTATCAGTTGATTTTTTCAAATTATGTGCTGGCATGCATTAATATTGTAATTGCTGTAATCTTTATTTGTTGTAATGCTTTACTGTCCCTTTAACAAATGCTAAATACCACAGCCGATATAATTAATCAGCACCTTTGTTTCATGATGTGTTTATTGAGATGGATATTGTTGAAAACCACAGTAGGAAAAATAGAGATTATACAAAAATCAATTGGAACTAATGTTATATTCTGAGCTGCAGGGTGAATCATTTTATTTGCTTGTGGCCCTCCAATTATGTGTGAACGATTCCTCTGGAGCTTGCTGCTCTCCTTTGTTTCCATTCTAAGGCTATTGAATGTTGAATCTGTTATTTTCAGCTAGTCTAACCCTTGATTCAATTGGTTGTTCTAGAAGCAGATGTTGTCCCTAGCTAGCACAGTAAAATCAGACTTCCATGTAGTAACACAGCTTTCTTTTGGGGAATTGAACTTCAATGAAAACCTCCCAGAGAATTCCTTCTTCTGTCACCGGTTCCACTGCTTATTACACCTTTTGTTCCGCTGTCACTTACTGCTTCGTTGCTAATTATTATTGTTACACTATCACGTATTGTACCAGTAATCCATACAGTTAGTAACATTTAGTCACAGATTGTTACTTTGCCAGACTGTCACTCTGTGTCACTGTCACTTAATGTAACATACTATTTTTCATCATTGTCACACATTTCCACCATGCCATAATCGTTTTGCAATGTGTAATAGTGTCACTTGTCATTCATTGCCAATATCGTACTTGACATGTGATCCTGTCACTCACTGTCAAATTATTATTATTTACATAAAAGCTTGATCATATTCCACAGTGCTTAACAATCAGACAAACATAGCATGTATTTAACAGGGGGTAATAAATTAGATTGAATTGTACACAAGGTAAGGAGGGTCGTACCTCCATATGATCATAGTCTAAAGACGTTTGGGGTCTCATTATATAAAAAATAAGTGTCATAATCCAAAGGGATGGTGGATTGCAGGCGTACAAGCTCTATACAGCAGGCAGCAATATTTAAATAAAATTACTTGATGTGCATATGCTATAGCAATGATCACCCAAAAGAGGGTTATTCACTAAAAGGTTACTTACAGTTGAAGTGAGAAGAACATTGCAACTCACCAGTTTGGCGATACATTGTATAGGTACAAACCTGGTGAGAAATGTTCACCTCAACTCACCAACAACTCATCGTTAGTGAATACTAGGGATCGACCGATATTGATTTTTTAGAGCCGATACCGATACCGATAACCTGTGAACTTTCAGGCCGATAGCCGATAACTTATACCGATATTTCGTGCATTTTAATTTTTTGGGAAAAAAAACAATTTCTACACAAATCTGCTGTTAAATGAACATGTTTATTGTTAACGTTTAGCTTTTTTTTGTACATCTTTTTCATTGCTAAATAAAAATAAATAATGCAGCAAAACAATGGTGATATGGTCAAATACAACAAATTGGACCACTTTTTTTTTTTTTTTTAAATAAATATCAGTCAAAAGGTAACAAGAACAACAATGTTCACTTGCACATAGTCCATACTTAGATTAAATCTTAGTAAAATGAGCAGCAATGACATAGGCAATTATATCAAAGGGACACTACAGTAAATATAAGCAAGGCATCAAAACAGCTTAATTAACCCCTTAGTGACAAGACATTTTCACCTTGACTTTCCCTTGGTGACAATGGCTGTTTTGACATTTCTAGGGTGTTTGTGTTTAGCTGTAATTTTTTGCTTTCTCACATACAGTACCCACACAAATTATATGTTGTTTTTATCGTCATAAGAAGGGCTTTCATTAGATACCATTATGTTCATCATATCTTATAATTTACTACAAAAAAAATCATAAAATATGATGACAAATTTAAAAAAACCCACGTTTTCTAACTTTGACCTAAAATATAATTTACACAAATAAAATCATTAAAAAAGACCCCGTCTAAATAGTTTCTAAATGTTGTCCCGAGTTCAAAAATATGCATGTTTCCATATTTTTCGGTATTTTCTTGCGAGTTATGGGGCAAAAACCAAAAATGGTGTTTTTTGGTTTTTTCCTATATTGATCTTTTGACCCCAACCCGAAAACAAAATTTAACCCTAACACTAAATTTAACCCCAACTCTAATCCTTATTATATCCCTTAATATTTTTTAACTTTAATTTAATTTTAACCCTATCCCTTATGCTAAAAAATATTTAATTTTAACCCTATAGGCTAATATAGCTAAATAACCTATTTTTATTTAATTAAATATGTATTTTAATTATTTTCCATTGCAATGCTACTAAACTACCACTAGGGGTAGTCAAGTAGCATATTCAGAGCGACGGAAGTGAAGTTACTTTCACTTCCGAAGCTCAGACCGGCAGAGGACTTAGCCATATTGATGGAGCAGCATGCTCCGTCAATATGGCTCCCCACGATCGCTCCGTGGGGCGATCGTGGGGGTCCCAAAATAGAAATATCGGTGCTGGCTATTGCCTCGATGTCGAGGCAATAGACCAGCACTGTTAAAGCGGTTTTCGCGATCGTTGATCGCGAAAACCGCTTCATTCAAATATTATCGGCATTATCGGTAAAGTTAGATGCCGATACCGATAGTTTAGGAAACTGTGAATATCGGCCGATAATATCGGTTAATCCGATAATCGGTCGATCCCTAGTGAATACCCCCCAAACTAATCCTGCCACATTGTGAAATGACTTTAAAATTAAGTTATCCATTTACGTTATCACTTACTGTCCTTTTGGATTGTTTTAACTGTAATAGTTAGTTTAACTGTAATAGATGGTCATGATCACCTGAGCGTCTTCTCTGTATATTGTCTCTGTTAGTGTCACTGTAAGGTTTTAAAATATTTGTCAGCTCTATCGAGTTCTATCAAACTGATAATGTGGCAAAGTGCAGTGGGTAATCACTAAAAGGTGAACTGTAAAAATAAGGCATTAAAGGGACACTACCACTTACATAAGATGTAACTAGATTACCTGTGCATTTAAAACAAACACATATATAAGACATATGCCACTTCTTTTTTGAATTAATTGCATATAAAAGTAAAAATAAAATTAGGTGTTTATCTCAAGCATCCATTTTGAGAATTTTACCCATGATGCAACAGAATCCAAAATCTTCCAGCAAGTCTCACTTTACAACCTTGGCCAAAGCCTGTATGAAGATGTCATAAGGTACTCCCCTGCTCTCTTACTGGCTCCTGTGTATTATAGTGGGCAGGACTAGGTGGCTGTGTACAGCTTTATTTTATCTGCCTTCCAACACAAAGAGAGGAGATTGACCTGATCAAGCAGGATCATAACTCCGTCCCCTTGTGATGTAATAGTTGCATTACCCTCCCATTTAATGCAAGTCTATGATCAGAATTCTGACCCATAGACTGCATTCTGTGCACCCAGACCCAAAGTGAGATAGGGGTGGCACCCAAAAACACTATATTTCACAAAATGGCAGTGCCCAGTCACACTTGTTTAGTTACATATTTTATTAAATAAACTTATAACAAATACAAAAGACATATTTGAAATCAAAAATGCAAAATAAAAAAAAAAACCTTTTCATTTTTGATGGGAGTGTCCCTTAACAGATGACTTGGAAAAATGCTCCATCTTTCCTATCTATCAAACTCAGCCATCAATGTCTCATTTGGGCATTTCTTTTGACATTTCTGTAGTACAATCTTTTTTTTTTTTTTTTTTAATAAACCCCAGTTTTTATACACTGGTGCCAAATTCCATATATTTGAGGGTCACAATGTCTATAGCTTCTGTAAATCGTTGATACAGTATACAGTAATGTGATTTATAGAGACAAAAAACAAGGTGTGGGATCGCTCTCAGGGGCAGCTGGCAATTAAACCTCCTTCCAATTAACCCTATAACAGCAAGCTGCAACCAGACAATGAGGACCACAGATGTACTTTTCGGCCTTCATTGACCTTGTCACTGTAGTATGGCTGGTATCCATCTAGGTGCAGCGAGCCAGGGACCCACGTCTGGGCATACCACAAAGACTCATTGAGACAAAAAAAAAAACAAAGGTGTGGGACCAGTTTGATATACGAATGAATAGGTTTCCTCTGTAATGGTGCAAGCAAGCAAAAAAAGGTGATTCCTCTCCCGAGTAGGTTACACCCTATAGGGCCGACTATTTCAGCTTTTGCCCATTCTCACAAAAGTAGTAAAAACCTTACTTTTACATGTCCTTGGATACAAGTCTGCTTTTGATGCCTGGTGCTGTTATTGACTATTGATTACATTAATACTGGGATAGGATTACACATGCACAAAGACTTGCAACTACTGCAAAAGGAAAACTCTGTCATGTAATCCCTTATGTTTCTTGTGGCCTGTTCACTAAAACCTTAGGTTTTAATCTAGACTGATAATTGGTGATGTAAATGCCATATAAAAGCTGAAGATGTGAAAAAGGAAAACAAGAGAAGGATGAAAAAGACTTAATTAATATAGTATGCTTTATGTCATTTTTTCACAAACATTTTATTTTCCTTTCAACAAATAAAATAGGCCATTCACTACAATTGAACATACAAGTGAACTGCAAGAAGCAGGCATTAATAGCTGAGTTAGAAAAGTTCTCCAGCTTTCATATCATTACAACACAGCTATTAATTCCTGATTGTTACACTTTACTTGTCAGTTGATAGTTAGTGAATAGATCCATAATGTCATGTCAAGGTAACATGGTTGGCCATTGCAAAAACAGCTATAAAAGTTGAGTTTCTGCTGTAAGTATGTGGGAGTTGGAAATATTGATTACCTTTTTTTCTTTCCTCCAGGGTTGTGGAACTGATTGACTGCATAAATGTCCAAAAACCGTTCACCTTCGCTCCAGATAACTTACAACTAAAGAAAGGTAATACTTTTCTATGAAAAAGTCAGTATGGTCACAAGAACCATGTTTTCCGGGATTTTTCTTTATCTGTGTTATTTCAGTAGAGCCAACAGTTAGCTCTTTGGCCATTGATGACTTAGACCTCACATGCCTCTTGGTTAGTATCTGGCTGATAAAGACTGGCCAAGAATTATTCAAGTTTAACAATACCTGTATATTGACAGTGTGAATTGAGTCAGTCCAAACCACATTTTTTTGATTCGTTTGAGGTTTCTAATGCATGTTATTTAGCTGGTGTCACAACATGATTTGTAACCAAACACAGCATTAGGAAAGCATTACAGCGAGCACTGGCTTCACTGTTGTGAAATGAATAAAATCATTGGTTTCTATCCCCCCTTATAAGCCCAGCCAAAAACCTAGCACCTTAGGAGTTGGGTTATAATGTAAGCTTCTTCATTGTTAAGAAACATCAGTGTCTGTTGCTGCAGTCAGATAGAGTACACAAAAAACCCTTTCTGTAATAAGCTTCAACCTCACAAGTCTCAGATCACAGCAGTGATGAGATGAAGCAAAGCAAAGAAGGTAGGAATGTCCCTTCATGCAGCACTGCTGAAGCCAGTCAGCTGTAAATCTATTTCCATCATTGTTCAAGCAGGTAACTAGACCCTTGCTTTATCTTCAGATGTCTACTGTAACAGAAAATGGAAATGCTACTACGGTGGACAAACCAAATGGAGAGAAAATGTACAAAAAGGTAAGCTCAAGACAACCAGACCTCTGATTTGGCAATAAATAAATAAAATAAATAAATAAACCTTGCTGTACATTAATTATATTGTGTGTGCATCACAAACATTAAAAGTTTGAATGCTGTTTAATGGACATGAAGATCAGTTACTTATGCTTGTTCTAATCTATATCTCTTAAGTTCCCCTTGTTGGGAGTGATACTGAAATTCCAAAATTGCCCTAAATTTGTCTGAAACGGATGAATTTCGGGTATTTCAAATCACAGTTACAAACTGACACTTTTGGATGTAAAAGTAGTGAATAAAATAAAAAATGTATTAATATATAAACGTTATAAGAACTTATAGCATAATGATTTTTACATTTAATTTTTTTACTGTAAATGTACTTAATTTTATTTATTTACACATATTTTATTTATATATATAACTTTATTTTAGTTTTTAAAACATTTTATTTTTTTAAATCGGCCCATTTCAGGGCCATTTTGGGAGGATTATGACCCTGAACTAAATGAAGTCTTCCCTATAGGAGTGTATTCATGGCTCACAACTATTAGGCCACTGTCCAGCAGTCCCAGCTTCAAACTTTGTTGTCCCCAAATCTTCAGGACACTGAATGTTGGATGCTTGTCAGTTAAACCATGATGCACGGTTCACTAGCCCCTACACAGGCCACACCTCCACTGGTCCAGGTCCTTATTAAGACGGGCCTGGGTTCAGTGTTCTATTTAATGCTGTAAGTTGAAGGAACTGAGCCATATGAATGCATGTGCATGCAGGATAAATGATAAAAAAAATTAATAAATATTAAAATTATGTACTTTGTATACTATCGACAGTATACTGATCACATCTTTCCATTGCACTTGCTAGCAAATCCTTTCCATAGATGCTGTTATTATCCATGTGCCATTCCTACTAGTGATGTTTTCATTAATACTATTCCTAATCATATTTTGGCCCTGTCACTCACTACACAGGAGCTGCTTATGTTAAAGGGTAAAGAAAATGATATCCCATCATGTATATTAATGGAACTCTGACTAAACCAAGATGCAAATCCCAGATGAAGTAACAATTAGTGGCCCAGTGAATGAATTATCTAGCTTTGGGTAATGGCATGCAATGACTCATAAGTGTTTCTCTGCATGTTTTAATGCATAAGCATTTGTCACATGCGCTATTTAAAGGTCACAGATGATGCTGTTTAGCACTCAGCTCATTGTTTCTATAGGCCGTATCCGTGTTTTAGATATATGCAACAGACGTGTTGGCATGGGGAAAAGATCCTGCTCACATAGCAGTTGCAGTTTTTCTCTCCTTTGAAGGTTTAACTTAATAAATATTTTATTATTATCCTGTTGGATTTATTTTATAATGGATGGTGTACAAGGGGACAGGTGGTGTTTTGTAGAAAATGAATTATTCTTACAGGGTTTTAACACAGCCAGGCCCTTGATGTGTGGATCACTTCCAATTGGACATGGATAATGCTGAACCAAAGTGACTTCAATACCTCAGTTTGGAGAACCACTTGGTGGTGTTTGCTTGTAACTGAATAGCTAATTCCTATTATAAAAGCTTGCAAATGAATGCATATGGGATTTAATGCATATGAGATTTAATGTCACAGTGCCTCATGACCTATATTTACCTGGTGTTACACTATGATTTGCCGCCAAACACAAATTGTAATATTATTCATAAAAATAATCTCACAGAAACCGTTCTGGTAACATTTATTCAGCTTTTTGTCAACATAACAATTTGTGTTTAAAGGGACACAACACTGTAGCATGTATTTTTACCCCGGGGGCAGAGAAGGCCAAACTGGGTAAAAAGCTAGATAATAATATCATTAGAAAGGTCTGCTCAGTGAGAGAAAGATCTGGGCGTTCTTTAAGCTCCATCAGCTGTTTATTCTTCCACGCTGAATAGCTGTACGCTTTGTCCTTTTTCGTATGCCATGGGCATTAGCTGCTGATGTCATCAGCAGGGTTGTCATTGTGTTCATTAATTATTTGCTTTGCATTGGCACTTCCCTCTGCTTTTGGAAAAATACATATGAACATGTTTGCCTAAAAGCACCTAGGAAAGTATATTCATTGGCAGAGGCAGCAATAGACTGAGACATAATACGACTATTTAGTCCTTCTGTATTTTCTTCTTTGCATTTTAAAAACGTACTTAAAACATTGTGGTTATAACTTTACCTGTTGTTAGACAGCAACTCTCATAATCCCCCGTCAGCATTTAGCTGGACACAGGAAGGCTGCGCTTAATAGAAGCAGTTGCTGAGATTTTTTAAGCAGTGGCAAAATTTACTATGGTATGGGATGATACATCACTGTCATGCACGCATAGGCCATTACTCTCAGCCAAGTTTACCATCTGGGGCAAGCTGACTGCAGCTCGGGCCCTCTGGCACACAAGTGTTTGGGTCAACTCAAGTGTAAATAAGAAAGGACATATTTGCTGCACCTCCATATCTGCAGTTACCAGTATTGCTATAATGTGTGCTATTTTAGTAGAGGTTGGTTAGGTAAGTGGATGTGGCTGGCCTTGGACAGCTGGCAGGATATTACATATAGGAAGTGGTGGCGGGAGATCAAAGGTTAGAGAGAAGCTGTGAAAGACAGAATGAGAATAGTAAGGGACAGCGAAAAGTAAGAAAGCAATAGTGGATAACTATTGATAGAGAGGGTTAAGGAATACATATTGACAGACAGGGCTAGCGAGGATTCTGAATAGGGAGGAAAAGGAGCCTAACAGTAGGGATGGAATAAAAATAATGATTTAGGGGGATGAGGAAGGACGGAGAAATGCCAAGAACAAAGAGAGTAGGTAGACAGATAAATAGAAGCAGTAATTTCTATCCATTAGCACCCTAGCTTCTAGAGGATGGATCTGCGATGACTAATACTCAGTGCTTTCATTTTATTTACAATGAACATAGTAAAGCTAACCTTCTTAAGGAGATGTGTTTGTTCCTACACAGTGCTTATTTTAGACATATCTCTCCTTTACATCAGTAACAAGCATGCAATGCAGTATTTTTATTGCTTTGCTAGCACTGACCATTTTGTGGTAATATAAGTTATAGTTCCAGGCAGCATCTGCATAATTGGTTCAGTTGCCATGCTGACTTGTCAGGTAGCTAAAACTATTAGTTCCAGCTAATTTTTGTGAGTGAATTGTATTCTAATTTGAGAAGTAAGCATTATTGCTGTCTAATTATGCATTGGGAAATAATGTACGTCAGAGGAAAAACTGGCTGTACCAGCTACTTACATTAAGCTAATGGGATTTTTAAGTGGCTTTAAGCATTTTGTTCCATAGAGAACTATGGTAATAGAACTAGCCAGCAATAAACTAGACAAGTAACTGAGGGTTGTGACTTTTAATGCTACCTGTTAAAAACAGTGCTTATCATTCATGAGAAAGTTTCCTAACAATTCTTACACTAAATAGTATTCTAATCCACAATGTACTGCTAAGCACAAATATTATATACTGACTACTATTCACTAAAAGTGATCTGCTGTTTTGAAATGTTTGCACCCTTCGTGACAATGTTTGTTTTTCATATTTTATATGTTCCCACACATATTATACACTGTATGTATCACCATGAAAAGGATTTTCTTATAAATTCCATCATATCATATCATTAACTTTTGCCCGGAAAAATCTCTTACAAAATTACAAATGGTAAAAAAGACCCCATATAAATAGTTTCTAGATTTTGTCCTGAGTGTAGAAATATACATGTTTACATGGTATTCAGTTATTTTTTGCAAGTTATAGGGCCATAACTGAAAGTAAGGTTTTTTGTTTCCTAACCATTTTCTCCGACTGTGACCTTTTGACCCACCCTTAATCATCACCTAAACTGTAACCCTAGCACTAACCCTAGCACCAACCCTAATTATAACCATAACCCTGGATTCAGGGTTAATAGATCTAGGGTTATTTATGTCCTTTTTTTGGGATACAATGTTGCTGACTGCCTCTAGGTGCAGTCAAGCAACAGTAACAGAGCAACGAAAGTGATTTCTGATCACTCTCTTGCCAGATACAGGACAGTGCCGTATTGGATGCGCATGTTGCTTATGCCCGTTTCACAGCAGGACATACCAGGTAAGTGACAGGTTTTATGCGATGTACGTGGTACGTCCATTGTCATGAAGGGGTTAATGTACAATAACAGCATTGACATTCTTAAATTAAAAATAGCTGTGATCATCATTTCCGGAGTTCTCAAGAATGCCATCTCTGCCCAGAGACTCAACATGCAAATGTGCAAGTGGTATCTGAAACACGTGATGGTCTTAGGAAATCCTCACAATATCCATCACATTGTAATCCTACTTTCTAAAGAAGTTTTAATAAATACTTCAAAATCTATGATCCTGCACCTGAACAACATGGAGCTGCTTTCTGCAAAGTGCCTCATCATTTATAATTTATAGCAGATTACTGTTCTGTCATTACCACGGGTAAGATGTTACACACTAATGAGCATGTACATTAAAGATCAGGCGTGACTTTCCTTACAAGTAGTTACAACAACGGCTGGCTGAGTTGATGTTGTCTGTGGGAGTTCTTATAATGCACATAGAAAGCTTGCAGGCCAAGTAATGTTATAAAGCAGTTAATTATTGTGTTCTCATGTGCAGATGAAATGTGCTCACTTGAAAGGTTTTTCCCTCCTCACTAGAACTAGAGAACTATTTCTGGGTCAGACATTGCATAAGGATTTTTAAGAAAAGCAAGTAAGGATTGAAAATCATCAGATGGTCTCATCTTATATGCTTATGTTTTTGTGTATTAATATTTTAAAGCCTTCGGTTACATGTTAAATAACATCAGAGAGAAAACGCTGATATGAAATGATGAAAAACATATGTTAAATGTAACTAATGCCAATTGTTATACCGCATTATGGTACCCATAATAACACACCTTTGCAACAAAAAGGACCAACATGTAATCACATCACTTGTTCTTATTGAGTTTGGACACAATGCTCTATAATATTACATGCCATGTTCACATTTGGTACACAGTTGCACTATACAAGAGTGGCGTTTAAGTTTTCCACTTTTCCCCAAGGAGCCTCTGCCCATCCTCAGCTCACCTCACAACACACAATCCAAGGAAATAAAAAAAAGGCTTATCATCTTCTATAAAATGCACTCCCTCCATCTATCGTAAAGCAGGAGAGCCCTCAACTTTCAAAAAAGAATTTAAAGATTTTTTTCTTTAACAAGGTATTTTCCTCCATGACCGTATAAACAAGCTAGCTCACACCTTGTCCTTCATTCTTCCACAGACCGCACCTAGGACTATAGAAGAAGGTTTTATGTTGTTTATGCTCTATATAAACGCTAAAATAAAAATAAACAACCACTGACTGGCATACCAACAATAAACTCCTATTTTCTTCTGCAAGACTCAATACACAGTGAAATATAATTGTCTTTTGTATATGTGAAATTCAAGCTTTCTGGCACAGGCAGCAACATGTAGCTGTAAGTCTGTATTCACAAGTAATTTACATAAAGAACCATGAACATAAAAACTTTGTAGTTCATTGGACAATTTAACGTTGTTTTCAGCCAGTCCAGTATTCTTAATTCAAAATTTCACATTTGTGATTCTGACCTGACTACAGACATATTTGACTGTTCAATGTCAGTGTTAGTCTGTATAACAGGAACAGTTCAAAAAGAAACCGTTTTCTCATGTTCAGTGCCATTTCACTTTTAGGTCTCAGTTGTTAGCAAAATAAAGGATGGTGTGTTTTAAACACATAGTTAATGCAGTTGTTCTCTCTCTGATAATGATCACTAATTATAAGGGATTGGGTCCTTTACACCAGTGCTACTCAACCTTTTCTCACCCAGGGCACACCAAGCCCTTCCCAGAATTCCATGGCACACCACAAACAAAAAGAAATAAAAATGAAGTTATAAAGTCAAGTGCATGCACAGAGCATAAGAAATAGATGCCTTTATTTACCTTTAAACCCAAACAAGTGTTCAAAATAACTAACAAATGCACAAACCAAGACAAGTGCATTACAAATCATAAATAGACAAAGCAAACCAGTGCATTACCAATGAGAAACAGACAAACCAAACCAGTGCATTAAGAATGATAAACAGACAAACCAAAACAGTGCATTACAAATCTTAAATAGACAAACAAACTAGTGCATTACAAAATCATAAATAGACAAATAAAACCAGCCACAGTCCATTAGTATGCCAGTATTATTTTGCCATAAATATGCCTGTATTACTTTAGCCATTAATATGACAGTATTACTTTTGCCATTAATATGCCAGTGTTATTTTGCCATTAATAAGCCACAGCCAATTTGCACAATAATATGCCAGTGTTATTTTGCCATTAATAAGCCACAGCCAATTTGCCAAATAATATGCTTGTATTATTTTGCCATTAATATGCCTGAGCCAATTTTCCCAATAATATGCCATTATTATTTTGCTATTTAATAAGCCACAGCCAATTTGCCCAATAATAGGCCAGTATTATTTTGCCATTTAATATGCCCCAGCCAATTTGCCCAATAATATACCAGTGTTTTTTTGCCATTAATAAGCCACAGCCAATTTGCCCAATAATAGGCCAGTATTATTTTGCCATTTAATATACCCCAGCCAATTTGCCCAATAATATGCCGGTGTTGTTTTGTCATTAATAAGCCACAGCCAATTTGCCCAATAATATGCCACCCCCTTCCCCAGTACTCATCGCTCCGTGGTCGTCTCCTCTGTGCAGTCTTGGCAATGATTTTTTTAACTTTATTTTTTTTTTCTGCAGCCGCATCCAGCGGATGCCGGCCGCCAGGCGCCCGCACACTGGCTGCGAGCGGTGTTTTACACCATACAGTCCCACCTCTTTATCCACTGATAAGTATTAATATTCGCAACTATCAAACAAAGCCTACACAACCAGAATCCCCCAGAGAATGGTGGAGCAGTAGGAGACGTGATTGAAGTAAAGCTTTTAATAGAGGAGTATACATATTCTTTTAAATAAGCCCCTATTCCACCACTGAGGAGGTGAAGGACTAGTTAGGATGAAAACAAATAGAGCAGCTGTTCTGAGGTTAACAGATGAACCTGTGTCTTTTAATCTCATTATTACTATGTTGATTCTAAATATGAGTGTAAACAGCTTATAGTGACAGTTCTCCTGCTCAGTCAGATACATGGAGGATTTAGCTATATTTAGGCCTGGAAAATTCATGACTAAATTCCACGTGCCATGAGAACCGAATTCTAGTCTACAGACATAAATGTCTAGTCTACCAAATGCTTTAAATATATTACATGCATTTGGCTAGTCTACGTAGTGGAGAATTAGGGATTTCCAGCTCTGGCCTTAATTATCAAAACTCTATACCATTGTGTCTTTCTTGTGATGGAAGAATCTTACAAATAACAATGCTTTTTTGAATGGTTCACATATTATACAATAGCATCAAGCAATGAGACAAATCTCTCAGGGGTTTCCTGTAATTTCATTCCTGGAATAGCATTTTAATCTCATTTCTGGTCTAATGTTAGAAAATAAAAAAACACAAAACTACATTTGTAGCCTGAGCAAAAGAAACAATAAATAACCAGGAGGAAATGAGTTAGAACAACCCAAAGCAAAGAGAAACATGATACTAATTTCTGTGGTAGAGAATTCTGTGAAGATTATATATAATAATATACTGTTGGTCATAGAGAATTCTATTGTGCAAAAAGTAAATATATGTCTAATTACTTTCTTGTTTTTACTCTGGAATCTGCACTTTCTGCTAGTGCTGGTTACAACGCTGGGTATATCATAGTGAATTTGAATTAATGCTTGGTTTATTATTCATTATCTAGCTAATTTTAGACATTCCAAATTGCACAGGTAGGATTTAGGATATAATAAAGGGGCTATTATGGTTTAAAAGCCTTGGGGGTTTTAAAGCAGCAATCCTCCTAAGACTTGATGTACGTTTATGTAGTCTCAACATGATTTACCTCATCATTATCTGCATCAATGAATACACAGATACCCTGGTAACATTTTTATATTGATGTACAATCCTACACTGGACTAGTGTAATCATCAGCAAATGTATATACTTAAATGAAGGTTATTATTTTCCTCCAAAGTGGGCACTGATATGGATGCACATGTATCTAACCTCCCTAAGCTAATGACATTTGCATCCCACAATGCCTAGCTTGCAGATGGCATGTTAGCATTATGATATGTTAGAGTCTCATTGTGGGGGTGGGCATAAGTGCGCACATCTGTTTTAGCTGCCATATTCGTAATGTTTACCTCTGTGCCATGGAGTTTAGTACAAAGCTGAAACCAAATATTTTGATAACATTTTATGTATATTTGCTAGCAATCTGTTACCTATAAGACAGTTACCTACAAAGTAATAGATACCATCTCATTTGTCCATTACATGTACACTGTAAAATAGGCTTGTCACATGAAAATGTCTTTACATAAATCAGCCCCACAACTATTTCTGACAGATTATTATTATTTTCGCCCACCTGTACGATACTAAATTCACTGAATGATATGAGGAGGTGGCCACACTTACATTGTATTAGCATTTATAAAAGCTTCTCTTCTCAGATAGTGAAACGGCTACTACTGCTGCCAATCAGATATAGACTTCCTTGGTCAAGTAGATTGCTTTCCATCATGTGCAGGGGAGAGGACAAGAAAAACTGACTAATGATGCAGAATGCCTAGGATAAAAAGCTTAATAATGGTGGTTATTAATAAAGGTCATCTGTGGGGCAAAGTACTGAACGAGAAGCACGGTAGCAGACAGAATGTTGACAAAAAACAGGGATAGAAGCCACATCTCAACCAAGAATGGACGTTGCTAAAGTAATCTGCCCTATAGAATGGTACCTACTCCAGGTGGACTCACTGTTCTGTTCACTTATACATTACAGAGGAGACCTCTCCATTAGCATATCAGACTGATACAACACATCAGGTCCCTCACAGGGCAGTTGAGATCCAGAATGGATGGCAAGCCGTACCCCATTGATGAGGCCTATGATCTCCTCATGCAGAAGATATCTGTACTTCTCTCCCAAGTAGCTACCATCCAAAATGGCAGGTTATTTCAGCACATGGCTCCCACCGCCAGTTTTTATCAACAAACAATGTTCCTGCTTATTGCACCACTCTTTGCCACCGTCACACCTCAGGACCTGCTCCACTCCAACGGCAAATGCCTTTACCTCAGCCTGCAGCCCTATAAATAACCCACTAACCCTACATTCAGTGCTTGAGTGTTCCAAACTGCACAATTTCAGACACCTACCTTTTACTTGTGCTATATCTGTATCTTCTATTCTATCTACCACCCATAGACCCCTGACTTGTACTCTGGTTTATCCTGCTTGTCTTCTGACTCAACCTGTGTGTTATTTACCCATTGCCCAACCTTTGTCACTCTCCTTGACCCTTAGGACTTTTGTATGTTTTGGGTGCTAGTGCTCCCACTTCTGTCTGGGTTGATCTGTAATTACAACATTCAGATTACCAGTCAGCAGTGTTTGGCAAGTTGTTCTCCCTTGCTCTTAGGCTCCCCAGCCTAGACCTCACCAGCCACCAGCATTGCTCTTTACATATAACCCTACTGGGTTGCTGGAGTCCTGACATTGTTTTATAATATTAATTAGCTTCAGTTTTTTTTAACTAATCCACTCATAAAATGGCATATTTTATTGCTGGGCTACCACCTGGCGATGAACCGCCCATGACACAAATATCAGAAAAATCCATGGATCATGGATTTAACAACACCCAGATACCTCCATTTAGAAATCCTATTAGGTTCTGATCTAATGAATTAGATGCAAACACAAAATTACACACCTCAAAGGAAGTGGTAGGCTATAAAATGTAGCTACCTCGTCCACCTTCGGGTGGGTGAAGGGAGAGGTTGTTAGTTCCCTTTAAAATATAGCGTTCGGTTGTAATAAAAATCCTGCTTTAAGCTCAATGAGGTACTCTGTAGAAATACTATACAGATTTATGTTCCATAGGGTTTCCATTGTTGTTTTGTGTATAGTGTCATGGTAAAGAAGATAAAAGATGAACCTTTCCTTTATCAAGTAAACCTGACTAATTATTATCACTTAAATTACAACAAATCTGCTGTGTAATGCATAAAGGTGTACAGTATAGAAGGACTGCTCACTTGTTGAATGCTAATCCATGTTTATATATGTATCCTCTCTTTTCAGACTGCATCATCAGAGATTAAAGGCACAATTCAACTCGGAATCGGCTATACAGTGGGTAACCTTACATCCAAGCCAGACAGAGATGTGCTTATGCAAGATTTCTATGTAGTGGAGAGTGTGTTTTTACCAAGGTGAGCACATGTAGTTTATATCAATTAAATGCAATTTTACCTCTTAAAGACTGGACTTTGGATTCTGCCATTACATTCCTTCCAGTCAAAGATGCATTTCAGTCATTTTTACCCTCATACATTTAATATGACCACAGTATAATATGCCAAGTGATTTATTGAAGAAAAATATATATATATATACTCAAAAGAGTGGCAATGTGGTAACACAATATAAAAACAGCAAAATAGTAAAAATGTAATGCAACATGAGAGCAGACTCATGTGGAAAGATATCACCAATGTTTCGGCCTTCCTCAAGGGTTACCACTTTGCCACTTTTAAGAATATTATCTTTTTTCATTTTATTACTTGGCATATTATTTGTGGTCATATTTCTATTTTTTTATGTGTGCACCTCCTGGACGTTATCTAGTGGTATTAGTCTGATGGGCACAGGCTGCAAGTGTTGGCGCCAAATATTACTATATTGTGTTTTTTTATGCATCTCCTTTACTTAATCAAGTTACGAGGGAACATTAGCTTCCAAGCAGTGGTTTTCCAGTTAGATTGCATATGATTGCATATGTATTGCCTGTTATGCATTGAAGAGGGTTGCAACCCTAAACATTTACCATATTCACTTAAAGCTTTTGTCATGGTCCAATGTGCTGAAACAATTAACTTTCCTCTGAATCTTCACCATGTTCTGTTCTCTCTTCTATTCCAATACCAACATTTTTCATAACTCCTCTGAGGCTCTGGCTACACCCTATGTCACGGTTTACCTGCTTCCTCCTACTTCCCTTTTATTCATCACAGCAATCCCATTCAGTCTTGCAAGTTTACATGATTGATACACAGACACACATCTAGGAGCAACCAGATCAGTGAAGCTGCATTCATTAATTTCTAGACATAAAAATGCCTGTAAATAAAATATAATAATATTATAATTTCCAGAATCTCCAGCCACAATCTGAAAAATCATACTAGGAGATGCAAACCAGAAGATCACTGGTTACTCACCCTTTAACTTGGATCTTAGAGAAAAGAACAAAAAATGTTAAAGTAAATCTGACTGCTATATGAAACACACTATATAAGTACAAATCTAGATGTACACACTCTCTCTGTATGCCCATGTTTATGTAAAAGAAAAGAAGACTAAACAGTTACAAGCTGTAACATAAATATTAATAAAAACAGTATTTATGCTGTGCTAGATATAATTTTTTAGACACCGAAAGACTACACAGTGATTCACTGCAATGGCTTTTTTCTTAGTGACGCACCAAACATACAAGGGATGGAGGATGATGAAGAATTTGGGTATAAGTTTGCTCTGACATTTATTCTACTGTAGCTCCTAATCAACACATTTGGTAGCATAATATACATGTATGAAACTGTGTGTGTATCCAAACTTGACAGTAGCATGTTTTACACAACAGAATTTAACATAGCTACTTATTGTTTTTATTTTGGCTCCAAAATATTCATTTTTCTTATAAACGTTTGCATGATTACTCTTTCTACATAATATTTGTGGGTATTGTCAAATCAAAGATTGTTTATGATTAATGGTGTATTTTTTCTTCTGACTTCTGTTAAAGTGGGGCAGCCATTTTTTCCCAAATCTTGCCTGGCTTTTCATTGTCAATGTTGACACAGACTTCCACGAGGGAGTAGTGTTGGCAAATGCTGCCTTTTAGTATCAAGTCCTGCCAGTGGAAAATGATGATAAGTTTGGCCAGGAGCAAGGTGACTCACATAATAAAAATAAATACTAGTAATAACTTAATGTTCTTGTGTTTATTTATTTCAAGATCTTTATAATGGACTCTGAAATAACTACCACCAATTAATCTAATTGAGTTGCTTCCAACCTTTACTTTTTGCTCATGTCACCTACGTCCAAGTATGGACACAAGATCCTCGTATTGACAATCTCTGGCACTCAGCCATCTTAAACTACAACATTCAACAACCAGTGTTGAGAGCTTTAGTCTTCAGTACTGAAGGTTACATGTTGTTAATTTCCAGCTAAATTTAATTTTATTTCACATACAGTGCATGGCATACAAAGTTGGTCTTAAAACGTGTGTGGAGGAGGGGCGTTGTATACAAAAAACTATTGATAGTGAATTTTTGATAAATCTAATGTTAACGTATACAGATTTATTGCAAGTTCTTATAAAGCCATGAGATCAAAACAAGTGAAATCTGTAAAAATAAATTTCATCTTATCATTTATGTATGCATCTTTTATGACATCATTTTCTGAAGTATCTTTTATGTTATGCTACATATGTATATATTGAGAAATAACTAGAAAATAATCCAGACTTGTAGCTAACATTTTTTTCTCAACTTTTTAGTGAGGGGAGCAATCTTACCCCAGCTCATCATTATTCAGACTTCAGATTTAAGACATATGCTCCAATGGCATTCCGATACTTCAGAGAGCTTTTTGGTATCAAGCCTGATGATTACTTGGTAAGAACCAATCCATAATTTAGGCTAACCTTTTAATATATAGGGGTGTATACCATGAATTATCATGGGGATAAAGGGAATAACATTTCATGATGTAATTTATTGTAATAGACCTGTAGGACAAGATAAGGGGCTGCATAAAGAATGTTGTGGGCCCCAGCAGGCCGCGCAAGTTGGACATTTATGTTCTAAATAAAGTTCTATTACAAACATTTCTCAAAGGTTTCAAAACCAAGCATTTTATTCATATGTAAGCAATTACTACTCATAGAAAATATGGCTGATACCATAACTGCACTGTATCATAAGCAATACATGTTGTGGTACATAGACACAGTTCATTGTCTTGTATTCTGTGGCCCTCACATTAGTCAGTATTGTGTTAACACCATTTGAGTATGTTGCCTTATTATAACTCATATTTTTGTAACTAGAGCATCATAAATGATTATAGTAATTATTCCAACAGAAAGTTATAACTAGATTTAAATGCCCCTGTGAATGCCGCTGATTAAAATCTAATTGAGAGCTCTTATGCGTTAATTGCAGTGTTTATACAGTTCATCAGGAGAAGTGTTTTTCATGTTCAGCCTCTAACCTTGACCTACAAACACTTTTTGAACATTGTGTAAAAAGGGCTTAGAATGTGTATGAATTGGGAAATGTTTTGCCAATTTATGAGACCTTTTTTTTATATAAAAGTACTCAATAAAGAGAGAATTGCAAACAGGGGATTGAGAATTGCAAAACGTAGGCTAAGATGGCAGAGTTGGAAAAAATCTTTGGCCTTAAAGGAAAATTAAACTTTGTTTAACCCTTGCTTCCTTCAAGGAAGCAAATGTTAAACAATACATTTGCTGGTAGAATTAAGTAAACCCGACTTGTATCTTAATAGATACACGCGGGTTTACTAACTGCTGTGTCTCACATGCGAGACACAGCAGTTCCTGGTTGTCGCATGCTGACAAACATCAGCACGCGCACAGCCAATCAGAGCGGAGGCTCACCCCTCACTAGCACAGCGAGAGACCCTCATTTTTGCATGCGATCAGCAGGGGGGACCTAGTTAATGTCCCCAATGCTGATCCCATGCGAAAACAAGGGTCTCTCGTTGCACTAGCAGAGAGAGCCAGACGTCGACCATACGGTTGCCTACTTCCTATGGAAGCATGGCAGCTGTCGGTCAGAGGATAAACTGCCGTGTACTGTAACAAAAGTATCCTCATACTAGGGACAACTAACTTTTCACTTGTGCTTCTATATTAGAAGCACAAGTGAAAAAAAACATTTAGTGTCCCTTTAAGTTTGAAATTCCCATATCATTCCCTGCAATTCACTCTTCATTGCGTAGACCCTATAGTGTTTGGAGAACACATAATTTGAATCCTTCTGTTATCATATGACGTATAGTCATATTAATAATAAATATAGCAATATTGCAGTGGATCAAAGTTGGTTTGTTTTTAATTTTCCTATAAAGAAAAAAGTTTGTAAGGAGAAAAGCTTCTTTTTTTCCCTTGCAGTACAAAGAATGAAAATGTAAGTAGTTAAACATTTCATCTTATTTACTCCTTGGCGAGTTAAATAATTAAAAAAAAAGAGAAAAAAATGGAAATTAACAGCGGTGAAGAAATTTGAATTAGGAAAGATTTTACGGTTTATTTATACTGGTCCATACGAGTAATGGATGATGAGGGTGGTAAGCCTATTACAATTAATCCTGTTTAAAATGAAAACATAATGTTTGTTGGGAAATGACAGCAGGCCTAATTTTTTTTCGCATTAAAATGTGATCACATTTATAGCTGTTTGACTCATAGAGTGCCTGCTGGACAGACTAAATACACACTAACGTGGGCAGACATATCCTGTACATGAGCTTGTAATGGCACAAAGAAGCTCAAGGGAATCATTTTTAAGAGTATGCAATTTAGCTTCACACTAGCAGCAGAGCAGACTTTTACGGTATCATAACAAGGTTAAGTGAAAAACGATTTTAAGGCAGCTCCAAATGGGGCTTCTAGTAGGGGCGTCCCAAGTTGTTTATGACTTGGTCCACATGGTCAGAAATAAAGAAAGAAATGATCATATATGCATGTGTATTAAAATGCACTTTATAAAATATATTTACACTAATACAAAAGCAGTCTGAAACCAGTTTTAACCACTGTGTTATTTATTTGAATTGATAAGCTTTCCGTTTACTGATGAGTTTTTGTTGTTGTGAAAATCTGAGTTTAAGAAATAATTATTTATCATATTCTGCTTATACTGAGTATAGCAAGAATCTCTTGTTACTTATCTACATGACAGTAGTACCTGAGTAATAGTTTAATGGGAGACAGTATCCTCCCTCTCAGCATACATTTGTTGTGCACTGAAGGTGCAAACACAATTTAAAATAGTTCTACTCCTTGTTCATTGATTGCCCATGTGTGCCTTTATTCATTTGAAATTTCCTGGTATGGTCGTCACTTATGTACAATATTTGCCACATAAATTCCAATGACCCTAGATTGCCAAGGTAGGTGCCGGTGTAGGGCACAGATCTGCTGGGAGCACAGGGCCTATTTTAATTATTATTATACCTACTGTGCGGTCCCATATCACAATCATACAAGCTGTAGGAGGGGAACACTCCACCCCTCCTGCTTGTCAATGCTAGAAGAGTCAGAGCACCAAATTTACTATACTATACAATATCTAACTATATACTCATAAGAACTATTCCTTACCATACCTGTGTCTGGCTAAATGTATACTGATGAAATCTATACTGCACTAGCTCTGTATCTTGCTAACTACAGAATGATGGAGGTATAATGTAACACCATGACTGATAGGCCAATGCTTCATAGAGGGGGTGACAAAAGCCGTTCACCGGGCCTGGCCTGGTATGTTCTTCACTCTCATGTAGGCAGTTTGGCATGTGAAAAAAACTATAATGACCATTACAGGTTGTTCTTTTATAAGATTCATTCATTTAGTTTCCTCCGTTCTTCCATGAGCAGACTCTTCATGTTTTCCAAAAATGTGTGCATCCGTCACATAGTTTACCAATAGCACAGCTGTTCTAACACTACACGAATACCTGTGTCATTATTATTATAGCAGTTTGGAAATTAATTACCATAAAATTGGTCAAATGTTTTGACACAAAAGTGTGGCAATGTTGGTCCCATTCACAAGTGATATTAAAAAATATATATATATACACGTCAAAATAAGTGCTAAAATATATCTAAATGGCCAACTAGAAGCTAGTCCCCATTTATTTTATACCTCTACAAATGACCAAAAGGCTTATGCTTGAAGCAGAGAATACTTCTTTCCCACCATTAACACTGTGTAATTATCCATATGTACAGCTGCCTCTCTTCCACCCCAAACTTATTCTTGGAGTTAACATTGAACATTTCCCTCCTCTTTTTAGTATTCCCTCTGCAGTGAGCCCTTAATAGAACTGTCCAACCCTGGCGCCAGTGGCTCCTTATTCTTTGTAACCAGCGACGATGAATTTATCATTAAAACTGTTCAGAACAAAGAGGCTGAGTTTCTTCAGAAACTTCTTCCAGGCTACTATATGGTAAGTGAACATAATATTAAAAGATCAACATATTGCACTGCTTTTGTGGAAGACACGTTGAACATATTTCATCAACAAGGTATTTGTTGATCACTCCTTCGTTTTGTTCCATTGTTAGTCAAATGTTCATGGTCACTCTTGGGTCAACAGACACCTTGCTGTCTCGTTATCAACTACTTGGTATTATTGATATGTTTGCTTAGTGTTCAAGTGGCCCCTACATGTCCTACTGGTATGAACACTAATCAGTAACATGTAACTCATATAAACACATAGCGGGGTGGAACTAGGGTGCTCAAGTATTTGTTATATTTAAACTGAAAGCAGAAGTTACCAGGTTTCAGTTGCCTGTCTATCCAGGAATGTGGCTTAGACTCTGGGACCTCCACCCTCAATGGAGCTTCAGGTGCTCTGAGTCTGTGCAGCATGAGACCGCAGATACACTGATACATAAACATAAACGTCGACTCGAGACTGCAGTGTAATTTTCATTCAATAAAATGTAATCCAATTAAGTGGCTGAAAAAAAAAAAACATGCTGCCACACAGAAAACTTAACATTTTCATACGTGTAAGACATTCATAAGTTTTTTATTTTGTGTATTTTTTATATTAATTGTATATAATTACATAATTTAATTGGTAATAGGTATCCAAATAAATTAAATGTGCTACCTAAACTCTTTAACACTGGAAAAAAATCTGCTGAGACCATTTTTTGATTAGTGTAGAAAATAATTTCCCGTGTTTGATTGTTTGTTTGTTAGTTTTTTATATAATGCATGTATGGTCTGTGAACTTACTAGAGAATCAGATATTAATAGCCAAGTTAGAAAAATGCTCCTTTTCTATCTATGTAGCTTAGCTCTCAATGCTTTGCATTTATTATTCCCTTTTCAACATAGTTCATTGTTCACTGTTTAAAGAGGCATGCATGTTATTGTTATGTTATTCAGCTAGTTATTAAAATTGTTTTGTTATCAAACTAATTTCCTGTTTCTTTTTTTTTCTAGAATTTAAATCAAAATCCTTGGACGCTTTTGCCCAAATTTTATGGACTTTACTGTCATCAGTCAGGAGGTAAAAACACTAGACTTGTGGTAATGAACAATGTTTTACCAAGATCAATGAGGATGCATTACAAATACGACCTGAAAGGTTCAACATACAAGCGCAGGGCATCTAGAAAAGAACGCGAGAAATCCTGCCCAACATACAAAGACCTGGATTTTTTACAAGACATGCGTGAAGGATTATACTTTGATCCAGACACTTACAGCGCATTGATGAAAACACTAGAGAGAGACTGCCGAGTAAGTAAATAACTTATGTTCTGCTCACTATTTTCTATATTAGCTGAGATACATTTGGAGAGACGACCGTACATATATGACGTGTCAGCACTGCAGAGTAAAGGAAAAAAACTCACTTTATAATTAGATTCACGGGTTCCATCAAAAGCCACACACGGACCACACTTAAAGTAGAACGGTTGTTTGGCGTTAAGAACAAAAGCACCACTGGTAATTAAGGAGTTAAAGCTATTTTTAGGGAGAAACTTTAAATAAGCAAGAAATTGTGGCATACGAACAACAAGTTTATAACGGAATGTACTGCTCTACCATGGAATAGGAGGTCTTGTCACAAAGGGCTCATGCTTAACCCAATGATGATCTCATTGCTAGATTTGGTAAGTTGCTCAACTCAAGGTAACTTGCTGGCAACTAGAGCTTGAATTTGCCACAAGTTAAACTCCTGAGCCAAGTCCTCATTGGAGTCGATGTGGAAACAGCTTTGAGAAATGTAGATTTACACATCATCAACCAGGAGGCTGGGAATTAGCATTAGCTTCCCAAAGCTTTACCTTAGCTAGTGAATCTCTTGCTACACTGGCCCAACTACCTCTGGGGTAACAGTGACTCATATACTTTTCGTGCTGGTGGAATTGGCAACAGAGCGAATGACTCTGATGCGGAATTCGCAGCTGCCGTCGACTACTCGGATGTATCTCGTGTATTTCCGGGGGTCTGTGTGCTGTCTGTACGCAGCATACAAACCCCCGGAAATACACGAGATAGATCATGCCCCTGAGTGACAGGTGTACTCCAGACTGGCAGCACGCATGTCACTCAGGGGCGCAGGAATGGAATGTGTTAACTTTTAGCACACTTTCCTGCATTTACCTCACATAACCCACAATATTTTAAACATACATATAATCTATTTTTAACCAATCTTCCTTTAATCCAAGTGTTTTTTGTTGTTTTCTTTTGCTCCTGCTGCCTGTTTTCGTAGCTGGTACAGAAATAAAACATTGCACTCCATGAGTCAAGATATTTTTTGGGTAAAAAAAAAAAAAGAATCTGTTTTTATTAACTTTAAATATAATATTGGATCCTTTAACCAGCACATTTAGGATTAATAAACAGCTTTAAGCCTTTACACTTTGCACATCCTGTATGTTGGCATAGGCATGTAAAGGAGGGAACATAAATAGTATTAACAGTAAATGAGTCTACCTGTTATAACTTAGATAAATGGCATCAGTCTTTTAAAGCTTCGTAGCAATGTGAGGCACATGAATATGGAATGCTCCCACTATGGGGGTATTGTTAAAGCATGGTAAATGGGGTAAGCACTGATTCCAAAACAGAGAGAAAATGATTTCTAAGTAAATCAAACATGCATTACTCTTACCGTCTCCCGGCCTGCCAGTATTTTACCAGCAGGCCAGAAATAAATTAGCTTGGAGCCAATGTTAAGTCTATGGAGGCAGTAGCATGGCCGGAATGTAGAAAACATGGCAACCCTAATTACATTTTAAATCTTTCTGCTGTGTTTTTATTGTGCAGAACTAAATGTTTCTCAATTTCACACTTGTGAAAGGTCCATATTAAAAGATAATATATAGCTTTCTAAATGCAGGTACATTGGATGGTTTTTATAGAGGTAATAGTTTATATAAACATCTATTATAATTGTATTTATTTAGCAGTATTTCCTTTTTTCATGTTGTACTCATAATTCTTATTTACTCCACCCTCTACTATAAATCTGTCAATATTGTCAGTACTGCCCTTGTAAACGTGTCAAACACCAGCTGCCCTTATTGTATTATGGGAAATGGACACTGTATTGCAAAGAAACACAGCCTTATTGCTTTAATTTCAACACTGGGGGGTGAACTTACTTTATTTGATCAGGGCTCTTAATGACACCAGAACACCAGATTAAAAAAACAACAATAATAATGTTAGGGTTAACCTAAAAAAGGCTTAGTTGTAATATTTGCATTGTCTCCATGACCAGACCAATAGTAAATACATTGGTACACAATAGCAGAACAGGCCTTTGAGCCAAGCAGTATGTATGCCAAGCCTTATTATAAATAATTAAAATGCTCTCTATTGTTTTGAGACTGCCATTGGCACTAAGATAGTAACTGATGCTGTCTTGTGCGAATATTTTGTACTAGTGATCTCATGTCCAGCTGCGTATACTGTAAAGATAACATCCTAGTTCTGAGTATTGTTTTTTCTCTGCTCTGTCAACAATCAAATGCTGTTATTTTTGCTCAGGATATTTCTGAGAAAATAAAATAAAACAATAATAATAAATTACACTTGTCATAAAGTCCAATATTTTATTCATTATTATTGTAACCACATAATTTGTGCACATGTCTGTTATATGCTGACAGACATGCTTGTAAGCATGTTCTTCTTCCATTTCAGATGGAAGGTGGGTTAAAATCATCAGAGATTGCCAGGGTCCTGCAAATGTCCCTATCACCATTACCCCTTGTGTAGCTAAGTTCCAAAGACCCCCAATAAACCATGGGTCCTTATGCTTTCTCAGATTAGAATTAGTATATTTGGGCTACTATTTGTAACGTTAAAGACAATTCCCCCACAAATACATGCATCTGCACAAAAACATGTAAACACAAAGTACAGACGAACTATAAAACTATGTAAATGTGTACTGTATGTTTTCAGTATATCTGTAGCTGCAGGTACAACTTGTAAAGAAACTTTGTAATGTAGACAAAAGCATAATAAGTAGTTGACTTATTAAATCATAAATCATAAGTTTGTGTCTTGTGTGTTTTAGTTAATAATTAGTTAGGAAACCAATGGTGCACATCCCGAATTTATTTGTATCCCTGAATATACTTGGACACACAATTTCAGGATGCTTCTTATGTTATTTGTATTCTTTTATTCAAATGTATTTAACATTGAATTTATAAGGAAGTATATTTTTATAGTTATAAACCTTTTTAACAAAAGTTTTAAAAGGTCTATGTAATGGGTCTGGGAGCCATTTGGGCGGCTCCTGGCCCCAGTACTTGGCGACTACTTAATGTGTTTTTTTATGGGGCTGCGAACACTTGCCCAGTGATAGTGGAAGTTCAGGGCTACCTGATGTGTATAGAAAGGGGGATGGGAGATTTTGGCGGCTCCCAGACCCTTTTTTATGGGGGGCCAGGGCTACTTGGGTATAGGTATGTGCTCGATTTGGCTATTATGCCCGATCTAAATCCAATTTGGATCAAATCGGGCTATATTTTGAGGACCTTTAAATGTATTTAGTAACAATTTAAAACCAGGAGACAAATTGTAATATTTCATAAGCCCATTTCTATGACGTAAAATATCCTTTATCACTGGTTTTTAACTATAGCTTTTAAATTGCAGTCTATGATAATCAATGACATGACATAAATTAACTGAGGTCATTGAACAGATCCCCTGTGTTTAATACAAGTTCTGATTTTCGAAGACAACATACACCATATTCTCAGGCCCTTTGAATCGCAAGGTTATCTACATTGCAAATTATCATAACATGTTTTGCAGTAAATTCTCTGTGCCCTTGTATGCCATGCTTATAAATCATTTATAAATCTCCACTTCTAATCCATGTAACGAGTGTCTAATGCAGTTTCTAATGCAGAAAGTTTTGATGGGGTATGAATTCTATAACCACAATATACTGGATTTTCATTGTATTTTTATTGCGTTACTGGCAAACATTAAATATGCACTGGCTACAAATGGATACATTTTAACTAAAAGAAATGCAGGTCCATGTGTTTATAGTTCCGTTTGTAACTATACATTTATATAAGATATGCTAATTCATGCTAATTCGATTTTACTTCAGGGAGTTCATGCCCAATTGATTGATCTTATTAACTTTTTTTGATTGGGTGAGTAAAATAATAGATCAGGGTGGTGCAGTACACATTCTTAGATTCTTGATTTCAGTAAAGTTTTTGGCTTATCGAGAAACTCCAATCTTTGAGTTTGGATTCCAATATTTAACAGTAATATCAGAAAGTAGTACTTCACCGAGAGAGCAATAGATGCATGGAATAGCCTTCCAGCAGAAGTGGTAAAGGTTAATACTGTGAAGGAGTTTAAATGTGCCTCAATCTTCCTTCCTTGAAATGCTGTTGAACACTAATATTAATTATCCTACAATCATAATTAGATTAGATGGCCTAAATTTCTGCAATTATTAGTTGTCTTCGATATACCATTCTCAAGTGGAAAGGTACCACTAATTGTATGAGCTGTGTGACACCCTACGGTCAGTAATTAATACCTGGATATCCTGAATGCAGTTATGTATCTGTGAGTTTTGAGTATAGAAGGAACGATAGCATCAGAGATGTTACTGTTTAGTCCGTGGACATATTTCAAGTGATTTTCTTTGTATGTGTAAATTCTGGTGTATTTCTTAGTGACAGTCATATTTGTGTTGTACAATGTTTGTGGGCCCATCTAAAGGGCCATTGGTTTCCCTATGTGGTACTGGGCTCTATTGAGGTATCATTTATTCCTGGTCTTTAACTCATAGTTTTCTGTTGCAGAATTTCATGGAAGGCCCTAAATAGAGGGAAAGCAGGGAGTGAGTAGGAATAGTAGAAGTGCAGTTCCATTAGGGGTTTGCAGCTGGATCGAGGATAATTCTTGTCCACCCTTCACAATGTATAAATCATGTTGCTGTCTTATCTTTTACAGCCCTTTCTTTCTTTGAATAATGACAGGTCCACTTTAAGTTCTTTTCATTTTCACACGCTTAGTTTAAACCTGTTGGGAAAAGTAATAATCTTTGCATTTACTCCACTGAGTTTATTCTCTGCAATAGGCTGCTTTAAAAAACATCAGACTGAAGTGTGACAAGAAAATTACTTTATCCAGCCCGAAAACCCCCCAACACATGTAATTTCAAAAAGCTTGTATTCTGTAGAGGTGATACAAACATAACTCACATGCTTGTCACTGTTGCATAGAGCACTTTCATAGAAACAAGTGCTGTTTACTTGGCAACCCACCAGATGTAGCACTTAGGGGTCTCTAGCCTGCTTTGTAAGCTATTAAGGTAAACTCTAGCCTGTACCTGTGACTCATATTATGCCCTCCATATTTATTTACAGCACTAACGTGGGAGCAGAATCTCTATCCCGGCCTGTGTTTTGTATTTGTCATTTTTGCTGCTATTGTGTATGCTATAGAAGTACTGGAACATTACCAGCTCTTTGCTTTCATTACAAGCATCATTTAAACGAGAAGAAGGATGGTTCCTCCTTTAGGAAAATAAGTTGGAAAAACATGTCCTCTTACATTTGAATACATATTTATAATTTGAATAACAAATACCTATTCACAGCGTGCCTTGGTAATTTATGGTTTCCTTTTATTAACCTTTTATTCAATCTGTATGTTATGATTTAATATAATAGTCTTTATTTAAGCTCTTCAGAGCAACAAGGCCTTTATTAGTAGGAAAGAAACCTGATGTTATTCTGCAAAGCACAGACATCCGTATAATTTATATATAATAATCAGATTTACAGATGCATCACACAACAGAATGATATATTTTAAAGATATTAAAAGCTAAAAATAGTACAGCAACATCTGTACTAAACAAAATAACAAAAAGTATGCATTGTCCTAAGGAATACATATATATGAATCACGATTCACTAGACAATGGGGTTATGTGGATTTGCAAAATAAATAAGTGCTTTTTTTTAAATTTAAGAGCAGAGAATTTGCCCATTTTGTAGTGTGTACTACAGTTTGTGTGATGGCATTTGCTTGTGAAAGTAGGAGTCTGTTCTTCATTATAAATGTTCCCAGAATCCTTAGCTTTAACTTGGCAAAATACAATTTAAGTCTACAGGCTGGTGAGGTATACATTATTTAGGAAATTAGCAGTATATCTCTAGCTATGAAAATGATTTAAAGAGAGGGCAATGCTAGTATTTTAAAATATTATTAAAAAGTTTTGCAGGCTTGCTCACTGTTTAAATTATCTTTCTAACATATTTTGTTTATAATGTGTCTTTGATATAGTAGGGAAGAAACCAAGCACTCAGACACTTACTTTCTATGGGGGATACTAATGGGCATTATCTGTGCAGGTGATCCTTTACAACTGCAAGAAAATACCAGATTCAAGTCTCCAAGTGTTTGGTTTTGCTCATGCATAACAAAATGTGATAGAGTAGTATAGTGTACTTTAAACAGTTGCCAGCTTCATTAATGGGATACACTAAACAAAAATATATATGTGAAATGTTTTCAATAGAGGAATCTCTCTATTGAAAGCTCTAACAAGTGTTCAATGTATATGCTAACAATTGAAGATGACAGACAAGATGATAAATTAGCTGTAAGTTTATTTTTTTCTCTTTTACCTGCTATTTTATAAATGTTCAAACAATCTGGAAAACTGATTTCAAGATTAGTGAGTTGGTCCAGTGGACTAATGCATTAAAGGACAATTATACTTTTTTTAACCCTTGCTTCCTTGAAGAGTTAAGCAAGGGTTAAAAAACATGTCCTGCTTATCCAAAGTAAACCTGATGTGTATCTTAATAGAACTCTCTCTGCTAGTACGGAAGGTCCCCTCTGCTTATCCCATGTAAAACTGATGGTCTCTCTCTGCAATAGAGTCGCTGGACTGACAGAGTGCCTGCTTCCTATGAAGCATGGCAGCTACCGGTCAAAGGATATACTGGCATGTACTGCCAAAACTACATGTCAGGTTATTCTCAGACTAGGGGCAACTTATTTTTACTTGTGCTTCTGTCTTAGAAACACAAGTGAAAAAATTCACAGTTGTCCTTTAACTGCATAATCCTCAGATGTGCAGGTTCAATTCCAGCAGGGTTGACTTGGCCCTTTGTGCTTCTAGGGTAGGTAAAGAAAGTACTGTTAAATTGGGTAATGGTTACACTGGAAAACAAGAAAATATCTTGCCTTCCAGGGGAAATACTTTGTTGCAATTATTACTTCCATTTTTCATACCAGTGAAGTTAATGTTTAGTGTCCCCTTAGTCGAGAGTATCTTGTAATAGACAGGACCCACTGATACAGATCTCAATAGTATAAGGGGTATAATATTTCTAGTCTTTTGAATTATGTGAATTAACATGTATATGTATCATTTGACTTTAACTCAATTATTCATGTGCAAAGATGTATTGTCATTAATCAAAAAAAAAAATCTATGTTTTAATAGGTATTAGAAAGCTTCAAAATCATGGATTACAGCCTGCTACTAGGAGTCCACGTGCTTGACCATGCAGCCAAAGAGAAGGAAGGAGAAAGTTCTCATTACTCTATAGATAATAAGCGCCCCTCCGTGCAGAAAGTTCTGTATTCCACTGCTCTGGAATCCATCCAAGGCCCAGGGAAGAAATTTGATTCCCTCATAAAGGATAGCACGTTAGTATTAAACTCCCAAAACCTTTTCAATCCTAAAACTTTAAGTGTTATAAGTGTAAGAAGGTTACTCATTAAAATAACATCTATTATTAGCTAGTTTAGAAAGTATTGTGCTGTGTCAAGCTGGGGAGAGGCTAAGATAATTTAGAATGGACTCAAATCATTTTCTAATGGGTATAATTCTATTTTTTGATAAAAATCTTAAAACATGTTTTTATTTGGTTAGTTTAGTTTTTCATCTATCAATTACTGTCTTTGTTGAGAGTTTGTAACGAGAACTAGGTTATGTCCATAGAGTGAACAAATGGGGTGGGGGGGGGGGGGGGGACGCATATTAAAATAGACACACCTTAAAGGGCAGCATTACTATAACTGTATACATTATCCATCACTGTCCCATATTATTATATAGTTCCTTGTATACTGAATGCATACCTTGACACTGTGCAATACGTGTAAATACTAGAGTCATGTTTTTCCTCCTCTGTTCCTAATAGAATGGGTGGCATTCCTGCAAAAAACCACAAAGGAGAAAGACTTCTGCTTTTCATGGGTATTATTGACATTTTGCAGTCTTACAGGTAATACATGTGACTGGCAGCAGTGTATGTATATGGGTCTTATAGACCTTATCAAGATATCTAACAATTGTGTGTGTTTATCAGGTTTATAAAGAAATTGGAACATTCATGGAAAGCTCTGGTTTATGATGGGGTAAGTCGCCAATATTTCTAACTTTATCAGCATGTATTAAAACATGAATATTGGATATGGTGTGTTACAAGATATATACAAACAGCGGAACTGATTATTTACTATTGTGTAGTAACAAAACAATTAACACTCCTCATTGACTTTTTATAGTTATATAGTCTCCAGAGGTACATATAGCCAGAAGTTCTCTGAAATAGCTGTGATTTTCTAAAATGAAAATCTTACAATTTGGTAGCTGGTCTACTAACAACACACTTTCAGTAATCCAACTGGATTCACTGACTAACAAAGGTTACAGTGTAATGAACACAGACTTGGTAATTGCAGAACCTACCCACCATAAGAGAAAAATGATACAACAGTCTCCTGTACACTGTGCAGTGCAGACTATACTAGATTATATATAGGAAGAATATAACTCTTTATTTTCTTGAAAACAATGAGCCCTATGTTTACTCCATGTTTGATTGGTTAAGGAAACACATATATTCTTTCATCTTCTAAATAAGACCTTGTTTCTGCAGTATTACGCAGATTGTAAATGAGAATGGAAACTTAAAAAACAAACCTGAAGTTTATTACACTGAACATTTGTACAATTTTAATATTAAATGTGATTATAGTGCGCTTTGTGCAAAATCTATAAATAGGTAGAATTACTACCTTTTAAAGAATGAGGTAGTAGATGTAGTTTCCATGTCCGTACAGTGCAGCCCCTTTAAAAAGCTTGTCTGCAGAGGCACTGGGGCATGTCCTGGATGTGCAACCTGGGTGATGGGGTATGTCTTAGGTGTACAATGTGGGTGAAGGGGCAAGTACTCGGGTGATGGGTCATGAAAATGGGTAGTCAGAAAATTAGTAAACATGTCTTCTTACCACACCTGTAATAAAACAACAGCTGCCTACAATGTGTTCTACCTTGATGAGATTATCGTTATCATCTTTAATTAGTTAAAAGATGTAAAGCAAATATTTGTGTGTGTTGTCAGCAATAAATGATACAGACACAAAAAGCCTGGGTGCAGTTTTTTTTTAGAAACATAGAATGTGTCAGCAGATAAGAACCATTCAACATATCGTCTGCCCAATTTCTACTTAATTTCAAAAAACAAAATAAATTAATAAAAAAGCAGGACCCTTCTATCTATGCCCCTTTTCTATGGCAATTATGCTATTATGCTAATGATGGTTTTAACTTTTGCTATCAAAAGTTAAAACCACATTTTTCAAATCAGACAGTGCCACATTGCTCCCACAGTAAATGCCTTGGGTCACAGTGACCCACATAACTTGTCACAGTGTTAACTTACCACCAGAGCACTTGCCATTGTGTCATATTGCCCAATAACGCTGTCACACTGCCCCTGCAGCACTTGCCACAAAACCGCACTGCCCCTGCAGAACATGCCAGTGTCACCATGCCCCTGCAGAACAAACCACAGTGTACCTTTTCCTCTGCAGAACATGCCACAGTGACACTTTGCCCCATACAACATGCCACTATGCCCCTTAAACATGCTACACTGTCACTGTACCCAATGGTGCAAATCACTTTGCCCCACAGAACATTCCATAGTGTCACTTTACCCCATAGTACATGTCACTTTGACAATGTGGCATGTTCTGCAGGAACAAAGTGACATGTACTATGGGATAAAGTAATGCTCCACCCCACACAAGTACACACAGGGTCAAACATACATACATACAGACAGTCACACTCACATAAATAATCACAAACACAGTCACACGCACATGTAGACAGACACACACACACGGTCATACACGTACATACACACAGTTTCATACACAAACACAGTTACATACACTCAGATACTTACATACCCGTCACATGCACACACAGTTACATACACACAGTCACATCAATACATAATTACATATATACGGATAAAATACACACAGTTTTTAGTTTTTAGGAAAAAAAGCCACAGCATTATCATATAATCTTAACATATCCATCTCCCTTTCCTGCTGTTTTATTTTTAATGAAAGTGAGGCTCTTGCTGTCCAGTGTGATCAGTGTCTCCATCCATGGCACAGACCACAACGAGGGGCACTGCTGCTTCATGCTGAGTTATGGGATGTCACGCTTTCCTTGCTTGTGTGATATGAATATCTCAGGGTCATGTTACCCACACACCTGTGCCGTGGCAGCGTCCTCCTCCGATAGAAGACGGAGAAGAACTTTTCTTTAAAATTAGAGCTCCCATTTGGCGCATAACGTTCTAAGCTCCTGTGCACCCGTCTCAGCACAACTCTTGACACAAACCATTTTTCTAAAAACAATGTCAATATTTTTATGTTTTCTGATGTCACATTAGGCTACTGGTAATCACAAACTAAACTTGTTTGGTAGCTTTCTTTTTCTTGTAGGTCAGTATGGTGGATTTATTTTATAAGATTCCCCCAGGGGAGCTGAGGAGAAATCTTGTATAACAGGATTTACTTTTACAAGAATTTCATTGGGGGAAAACTGCTTTCATAGGCTTATCAGAGGAATTTGCATTAGTGGGATTTACTGTTTTATAACATGAATACTTGTTTATTTCCTTTCCAGGACACAGTGTCTGTCCACAGGCCAAGTTTTTATGCAGACCGATTTTTAAAGTTCATGAATTCCAGAGTCTTCAAAAAAGTCCAAGGTACAATTTTCTGCTCATGGTTTGGCTTTAAGGTGTTGTTCCACGTAAGCAAAACATTAACTGAGTGCTTAAAGGCAAATTACCACTGGTGCTGTCATACCTGGATGATGACTACCAATGCATGTGCCACTGCTAGCCTCCAGGCAGTGATGTCAGCATCTCACAATGCTTACTATCAGCATTAATAGTTATCAACTAAATATGGGGTCTCCAAACTACAGTACATGGGCCAGATTGAGCCTGCAGGCAGTTTTTATCCGCCATACTGCTACCCGCACCAAGCAGCGCCTTTTTTTCTGTGTGTAGGGAAGACGCTCACTGTGAGGGGAAGCAGTCTGTGCCGGCGACATCGGTACAGACTGCTTGTTCCTTCCCCTTGCGCCACACTAAATGATCTGAGTCACGGGTGTCTCATGACAATCTGGCTCTCTCGGAGTGGTATAGTACCGGATCAAGTTCTAAATACTGGTCGCTGGGGTAAGGTCTTAGAGAGCAAGAGGGTGCTGGGGCAAGTTCTGAGGGCATACCTGGGTGCTGAGGTAAATCCTGGCAGCAATGTGTGTGCAGAGGAAGGACATAAAAACAAGAAATAGATTTTTTTTCAATAACTTTTTTATTACATAGTTTAAAAGTTAAATTATAATTTCTTTGGCCCACAGAAATGTAAAATGTACAATGTGGCCCTTGTACTGAAAGGTTTGGACTTGGATAACATGACTTGTAATCAGGCATAATAAGGTGACCTCTGCCTTTTTTTAAACCTCCTGTTTAAAAGTTATTTCCCCTTTACACCCTGTTACACAGTGCAGTCAGTCTATTCAAGACACTAGAAGCACTATGATACAAAAAGGAGTTGGTGAGTGAATTTCATGACTCGACTCTTGTAACCTAGTTAAAAGGGCCTGTATTACATTTAAATTAGTTATCGTGAAGTAAGCTTTATATTCCCTACAAAAGGGTAAGGATGGAAACAAGTATGTTGACATTTTAACAGTACAAAAAAAGTACATATTTTGTCTTATCATTTGGTAGTTTTTGCATTTCAGAACCTTAGAAACAATATTAATTATAGATGGGGAGAATGAGTCATAAAATGTATATATTTTAGTACCAATTAAATACATACTATCAATAAAAGATACTTTGAAAACCTCTATTAACGCATTGCTCTATTATATGCATTGTGTGGACTCCTGTCTTTCCTTCCTTTGACCACAGAACGGCAAGATTTCCTATTAGAAATACCAAATACAATAATGAAACACTGTATATTCAGAAATGTAAATGAGAAGTTAAAGAAACAGTACAGGATCACAACATAAACCTTATAATGGAGCCAGTGTTGCTTCAAGTAAAATAACTTTGTTTAAGAAAGAAAAGCCTGTCTATCTGTACTACACCAGTGGTACTGTGCTCTGACAAAAAACCCTTGCCATAATTACTCAGAATGCACACAAGGCCACATACATTTTCAGATTATAAAAAAGTAAAAGTTCAAAGTTTATAAAAAGAAAAATATAGACCAGTCATGTTCATTTCTCCCAAAAAGACATAAGATAAGGCATGTTGATGCATAGGTGTGAAAGTAAAACTAATAACTTTCCTTTTTAGTGTATACAATAATGATGTGGGTGGGGTTAGTCTGGGACCATGTAGCTAAAAGATCAAACTAGCCACTAACCCACCTCCCATCAACCACTGTTCCTCTGCGATCTCAGACACTAGATTACTAACTGCTTCCTTCTCTGGTATGACCTACATCAGAAGACAACCTTTATTGCCTAACCAAATGCAAATTACTTCTGCTTGTAAATGTTTTTAATCTTTATCCGAAAGTTCTTAAGCTGGACACTAGTGGTGAGAGGTCAGTCATAGCTCTCTTGACATCTTATGAAAGATATCAACCTTGTGGCCCCAGTGTTTAATCATAGAAGTTAATACAAATGTTTAATAAACAAATAAAAATCCAAGTCTGATCAAGGCTGGTACTTACTGGAATAAACCATGCTTTAACTTTCCTGCTACAAATAAACTCATCAGCATTCTTTATTTACAATTCAAGGTTTGGTACAAAAGGCCAATTTTAAATTTGACTAGGTCAATGTGAAGCCTATGTTTGGAACCTGTTACGGTGGGCTTTCCTCCTAAAACCTCTCTGGTTACCTTGAGTAAAATCTTTTCTCAGCTTGAAGTAAAGATGCTTCGTTATATAACCAAGTATTTTTCGCACTGGACTGAACGTTCTCACATCATTTAATTTTAGAATGTCTTACCCTGTGTTTGGAAGAGAAAAATAACACCGTGATATTGGTGCTGTGTAGCTTAATACTCTTGCCATAGTGTTTGATAATCTTTTCAAATGATGGTCGTATTAAGCAACACACTCAAATATTAGACAGAATTTCTGATAATTACTTTGCTTGACATTGTAGCTTTAAAGTCTTCACCTTCCAAAAGACGTTGCAATTCCATCCCCGCCCTGAAATCCTCCTCCCAAGAGATCCTATCTGCTAATAATCAGGAAGAAAAGAACAAGAGACTTGCTGAGGGCCAGAGTTTTACCAGCCTCGATGAAGAAGGTAAACAAAATATTTATTTCCAACTTTGGGAAGTTCCGAGTGATCAATTATAATGTAAATTGTCTGTGTCTGACAGTTATTTGTATTGAGGACAGGACCATGAGCCCCAATAAAACTGTACCCACCCAAAATTTGGATTTAGGCACAATATTTGCAGACAGCTTAGAGAGTTGAATTTTGCTACAGAAGTATACAGACAAGCAGGGTCATTCATATTGAGATGGTTTTCAAGTATGCAAAGTAATATCTAAGCACCTGATCTCAAGGGACACTCGCACCAAAAAATTTAAAGTTTTTTTTTTGTATTGTTGATTTCAGATATGTATTTTGTTTTTGTTATGTATTTAATAAAATATGTAACTAAACTAGTGTGACTGGGCTCCACCATGTTGAGAAATATAGTTTTTTTCGGTGCAACCCCCTAGTGACATTACAGTACAAATTTCTCACTTTGGGGCTGGGGACACAGAATGCAGTCTAAAAGTCTGAATTCTGGCCGTAGACTTGCACTAAATAGGAGAGCTACTACAACTATTACATCACAACGTGGCAGAGTTATTATCCTGTTTGATCAGGTCAATCTCTCTTTGTGTTGGAAGGCAGGTAAAAAAAAGTTGTACACAGCCACCTAGTCCTGTCCACTATGATACACAGGAGCCAGTAAGAGAGCAAAAGAGTATCTTATGACATCATCATATAGGCTTTGGCCACAGTTGTAAACTGAGACTGGCTGTAAGAGTTTGGACGACATTGCATCATGGGAAATATTCACAAAATGGAGCCAGGAGATAAACACCTAATTTTATTTTTCGTTTTATATGCAATGAATTCAATCATATAAAAAAAACAGCGGCATATGATTTATATATGTGTTTGTATTAAATAACCAGGTTATCTAGTTACATCTTATGTAAGTGGTTGTGTCCCTTTAATAAATTAAGTGTACTTGTGAAGTGAATTGTGGTGACAGAAACAAATATGGCTCAACACTACTGTGCAGGGGACTAATGGGGGTTCCACCAGTGCCTTGTGTTTCTAATAAAGGTGCAGATGTCAGCCCTTTATTACAGTGTACAAGTGGACTGTGCAGCATAATTGCTTCATAAATGGATCTCTTTTAAAAATGTCTATAGTTAGAGGTTTATTTATGATGCATAACTCATCATTATTTAGATAATTTAATTCAGCCTTAAATATTTAATTATATTGCCCAAGAAATATAGCTGTTTTTACCAGTAAATAAATATTATTCATTTCTGACTCACAGGGCATTTTGAAGTATCTGAATGACTGATATGTATATCTGTTGAGCTGAGGCAGAGCGAAAGGAAACACTGATCTATAAAGATACACGTCGGATTTAGTGTATACTATATTTTTAACCCTTGCATCTTGTAAGGAAGCAAGGGTTAAAAAGAGGTATAGTTTCCCTTTAAGCGCCCATTGACTGCAGTATGTGATAATGTGCAAGTAAAAGGGCTATGAGTTCCTTTAACAAATCTTACTCTTCAACAATAAAGCATGGTGGTAAAACAACAAACAACAACAAACAACAAAATACAGAGAAACAGAAGAAAACAGGCACATCAAGATAAATTCTCTTTATCAATGTAGTTTTAGGATTTTTTAGCGTGCAAACCACTGTGATTTGTCTTCCATGGCTTGATTTGCTAGACCTTAATTTGTTATTATATTACAAATGTATGTACAGGAAAAATAAATACTATATATTTAAATAAAAATATAAGTATAAATACTATATATATTTTGAGTTGAATAACAACTTTGTCTGTGGTACACCACAAATTTATTTTCTTCCTATATAATTAAATCTTAAATTTAATAAGCGATTTGGAATCTGGTATTTCAGAGACCTCTATTAATTATTCTTAAAATGTTTGATTTACAGGTATTGAGAATGTATTATTCCGTGTCAATAATCTTTCCTTGTCAGTCTATAATCACACAAAATATTTTTATTTTATTTTTCAGCATTAAATTCACGCCATCGACCTGACCTTGTGCCAAGCACCCCGTCCTTATTTGAAGCTACTTCCTTAGCAACGACAATATCTACTTCCTCGTTATGTGTTGATGACCAGTATCATAACGAAGACACTATTCGATATTCAAACAGGTAATCATTATGTTCCAGTGATTCTGGTTGTGATGATCCCAAATGTATGTTTGTGAGCATTGCCCTTAAAGCAGAATGGCAAGGAATGTACATTTTAAGTAAAAGGTGGTATCATTGGACAAACTATGTTTTTAAAGGTGCTCTTGTTACTGCAACTCTCATTGACCTTAGTGGTTGCTGGGAATTATCGTGCAGTTATAGTTTAAGTGCTGTATATTGATCAAGCATGGTGTGGAATAGATATATATAAAGATTAGACTGTGCTTATTTAATAAAGAGTCATGAAGCTAATGTATGAATTATACAGAAATCACTTTTAATGTATAAAATAATACAAATAAATAAAAAATGACATACAGACATAAAAAAACTGAAATATCAACTGTGTGGATGACAAATTGGTACATCACCTTCTACTCCCAAACACAATAGATACTATAGATGGAAAATATATTTTATTCTACAGGGCATATATTGCTCTCAGCTGCCATGCACATACAGTTATAATAAAAACAACAATTAATATTAAAAATGTGTATTCCTTATTTCTTCAGGCATCCTGTATTTATAGCCTTTAATACCCACTCGTATAAAAAGTTTAAAAAGCAGTTTTAATAGATTTTTCTTATTTAAAAAAAAAAAATTCAAGCACTGTATAATAGTTTTATTATGGTCTGGATTAAAACTCACCCTATGAATGTCCATGTTTTTCTATGGCTAACAGTAGCCCTATACATATGGCTGTGAACAATACAAAATATTTTTTTAAATATTTGTAAAAAAAAAAGCTGCTGTAGTCTGATCTGCACATGAACATGCAATGTAAGTGCTTTTTACTCTTAATTGTCAAATGTTATCTGTTGCTATTTACCAAGCTCTCTGTCCATAACATTTAGTTGTCCTTTTCAAGGTATTCAAGGAAAATAAGCATGTTCCACCTCCAGGCTCCGTTTTGCATACTGGTGACAGGCTTTGCATGCTGATGATGTAATGCATGATTTGCGTGCAATGTATGTTGCACACTACAGAACATGCATGTGCAGTTAGTCTAATTACACTGATATAAGACATATATCTCTATGGCGATGCATCTTTCCTGAGATTTTAACATCAGAGGTAATTGTAACATCAGAGATAAACATTTTTTGGAAGCAGTGGCACAGTCTTCACGTGGTACAGACTCATGAGCTAGAACTCCCATGTATTTAAGCAGCACAGATTGGATGGCAGATTTTCCTACTATTAGTGAGGACTTTCCAACACAGTATACCTCTTTAATTTATTCAAATCGTGATGTCTCATTAACCAGTTGCTTGTTGCCGTACAAATGTACTAGTTCCAAAGAACACACATTACTCCAGGCTGTTTTTAGAAGTACCCAAGCCATAGATGTACCTGCATAGAGATTGGAGTTTGTCCTGTCTCGCTGGTCACATGCTTTTATATGCAGTTTGTTATGACTTGTGCTCAACCTTTTGAGATGAAACAGAATTCAGAGAATTGTGGTCTAGACTTCTGGGTGATTTGTTTTTTCCACCATTAACATTGCAACTTCTGCTTCTTCATTTTATACCGTCATATATCAACAACAACCTTGGAAGCCTAAATACATTTATTACAATATAAGGGATGTGTTATTAATTGCAGATATTTGTATTGTGAAAACCGCTCAGTCACTCGATTCTTCAGAAAACTTAGATGAAAAGCGTTAGCACGGAACTCATTTCCAATCTTAGTTGGAAAAATATAGCTCTTGACAGCTCAGTGGCCCAAGAACAGATTGAGTTTCCCTTATCCAAAGTGCTTGGACAAGAAGTATTTTGGATAACGAATAATTTTCACCAGTAAGATATATTAAAGCCTCTCAGCACTCCAATGTAAATACTGTATAGAGTAAACAAATCATTTTTACTGTGATGTAGCTGAGAATCTGCCATTGGTGCATCAGGCCTGCACAATATCCATAGTATTACCCTTTGTGGGCATTGGGGAATCTGAACACTCACGGTAAGGCTATATCACAGCTTAAAGGGGCTGGACACTGAATAAACTGTTGTGTGCTTGCATTCTGACAGGTGTGTGGAATTGCAACTTGTGGTCATTTTGCATAATGGATTTCAGGATAAGAGATATAGGAATAACATGGCACATACTTTTAACACACATGCCATTTTATCCTCCATTTGGTAACTTACATGCTTCCCTGTGAGGAATGGAGGCTGATTAGATCAGCGACTGTCACTCACTACTAGTGCAATGAAAAACCTTCATTTTTAAAATTAATCAATAAAAGTCCTGGTTCTAACACACCCAATTATACAAAACAATATACATCATAAAAACTGAGGAATTTAAAGAAACCTGCTTCACCAAATGTTCCAACTCTTCTAGTCAGAGTGAATCTGAGGCAAAATAACATTTTTCCTACATTTAAATGGGCAGCACCTAACTGTGCAAATCAAATGCGGCATTTCCGTTTTAAACAAATCTTTATAAGCAGTACATCTAGAGCAGGGAATACAATTGTGGTAGATTTCCAAATAAGGATTGTCTTAGAGATATCCTAGTGACTACCTGACAGCAGCTCTCTCAGGGATGCTGCTTATTATCCAAATTAAATTAACTTTGTAGCCTTAATCCTTTAGGAAAAAAAGACTTCAGAAACAAAATGTTCTCCTATTTGAAAAACGCCTGGCAGTTGACATGGAAACAATAAAATATAATCTGCCAACGAAGCTGTGTCAAAAAATAATATGGGGAGGGAATAGGAATCAATGTCACACATGTCTGTCAGCACATTTCTTCAGAGACTTTGTTATTTGAGAAGAGAAAAATATACCAGGCTGAGAGAATTTCACTAGGGTTTTCAAAAGTGTTGCTTTGTATAGTCTTCAAATGAATACTGTCCTTTGTTTAAATACAACTGGTACTGCGAAGTTGTGCTCAAATATATTTTTTAATTTATTCCTGCCATATTACATGTTAAACTAGACACAGGAACATTGTCATCTTTTCCCACAACTCCAAAATATAATACCTTTATATACCAGAATAAGCACTGTTAAATAATTTCTTATTTTGGAGAACTTAAACTTTGAGTTCTTTGGAGCCACTCCAATATGATTACATTTTAATTTTAATTTTTAAAACTAAAATTATTATTTCTGGTATCGAAGAGGTTGACAAGGATCGATGTAAGTACTGCAAAAGCCTCTTAGCCCACACTTCTCTATCCTTCACAAGGCTTTCCATGATGCACATTTGCATATATCATTCTAGGGTTCAATCAATATGTGCCCATTTTCGCTTCCGAAGTTCACATGTACTTAAATCACATCGGCGGCACGAAAAAAAAAAACCTGAATTTTGAGCTTCTCCAATGTGCCTCAGATGTCCACAATTGGGACATCATAGACTCCATAGGGAGGACTTTGCCTTCTATCAACGGCATTTCGGGAGGACCTCGGCTATTATAAATAGAAGTTAATGGGAGAAAATAGCAAGTCTTCCCAAAATGGCCAAAAGTGTAATGAAAAAAATAAATAACATGATACATTAATTAAATAGATAAAAATAAAGCAAAAGAACAGAAAATATTTTTTATGAAAATGTAAAAATGCATTGAAGAATTGATATGTGTGTGCATACCTCCCAACATTGCCCCCAGGCAATTGGGATGCAGGCATCAGACCATATTTTAAGACCCTGGCTTGAATGGGTGCATGAATGAAAACTGTATTTTCATGCAGCCGTCCAAAGCAAATTTTAGGATTGACTCTTTCTTTAAACTGTCACAACTGTGCCCTTATTGTACTGTACACTTGTACACTTGTAAACCTAGGTCATTTATTTGCAGGCAACCCTGCTCCCATTCACTATATGATATTCCTAACAATAGAGCGCCATTTGAGTCTCTGCCCCATGCACAGCATGTGAACACTTAACAGTTTCCCAAGATTTAATAATGTAAGACTCCAACCAGTATGGGGATTATTGTGGAGAAATGTGTTTCTCTCGACTGCCTAAGTACCCTGATATGAACCATTTGGACAGGTAGAGGTGCGTTCTCTTTCAGAGCGCCTCATATGTGGAATAGCCTTCCTGTTTCTGCCAAATCATCATCTACTCTAAGATCCCTGAAAATAAGTATCTCCCAAATCCTCAAAACAGATTGTACCTGTTATTAGTTTACAAACTCCTTTGTATACTGTACATGTTGTTCCTTTTTGTATCAATAATGATTTACCCTGTATGTTCCCCTTACAACTTGTTTAATATATGTATGTATGTATGTATGTATGTATTTTTGAATCTACTGTTAAATGTGTAACTCTGTGTAACTCCATTCTGGACTGGGTCCCCAGGACATACTTGAAAACGAGAGAAATCTCAATGTATTTTTCCTGGTAAAACACTTTCTAAATAAATAAATAAATAAAATGTTGTCCCTTTGGCTTCCAGTGGAACACTGGGTAAGTTTGGAAACACTCCTGCACTAACATTCCAACACTTGCTACAAGCCCCAACCAATAAAATTGCAAATAACATATTTAACCCAAACATGCCAGGGTATTGGCATTCATGGGCCCCCCTTCCCAGTTGGTTCAGGGGACCTTTGTTACAGAATGTAGGTTAGACAAACATTCCGATTTCTGTGTTGTTTTTCTGAGATGCTGATACTGTCCTTAGTTCTAGGGTGACCTACTATTTACATACATTTGCTGTGTAACTTGAGGTATTTTATTACATCGTGGCAGTTAAACTGGTTGTTTGTCTCATGGTGTCATAAAATACCACAAGTTATGCAGTAAATGCTGTGGATAATCATGTTTTGCTGTACAAGTAAAACCTTGGCAGTGAGCACCTGCACTTTTAAATCTAGTTTCTTGGAGACTAACTATTGTTTGCATCTGTAGATAAGTAGTGTTAAGAATTTATGATCCAAAGATTAGTTGTGTTAAAGGAACAGTCCATTATAGCCTTTAAAGGCAGCAAAGCTCCTACTACTCTCTCTCTCTTTTATTTAAGACACATTGGTTGGTTAAAGATGACGTTGCATTAAGACATTTTTACTAAGCTTCAAAGGGTTATTCATGTATTATAGGTTGAGGGAAACAATAATCAGCAATTTATATAAATATATAGTGGACTGTCCAGGTAAAAACTGAACGCCTGGCAACCAGAGTGTCATTTGGGGGAAGAAATTGTGATTGTATTTAACAGCAATACCAATACACCAGGGTCCAAAAAATACACCTATGATCAATGTGTTCACCCTGACCTAGTAGAAATAAACCATGAGTTCCTACAGAGGTCTTTACCATCCTTTTGGTTTTCAGTGGCAGTGACCAAGGGTACCATGGTATGATGTCCCATTCATAACGTATGATGTAACCGCAAGTTCAGAAACACTGCTCGCTTCTACTTGGCAACAGCGTTTACAAATGCTGCGGGTGCTCAGATTTTATTTATGCCTTTCAGGGGCACAGGATGGCACAGATAAGATTACACACACAGCTGTATTTTTTTATATAATATATAAATATTATATCACATACATTGGAAGTATTGGGAACCATGTAGAGTTCAGATTTACATTATAATATACATATTGTAATATATATACAATCACACACATATACATAATATACTTTAATATATATTTATAAATATGTAGTTCTGAAAGATTACCAATATTTAATATGTATTTATTGTGTATGTGACTGTGTGTAAATACTTGAATCAGTGTACATGATTCTGTGTGTGCGCTGGTAATAGTAAAGCAGACACTGTCACAAAATGAAACACAGTCACAAACACACACATACACAGTCACATGCACACAAACACACATACAGTCCCAAACACGCAGTCACACAGGGATACAGTCACATACACAAACAGTTAGACTAACAAACATAGTCACAAACAGTCACACAAATACAGATACACACACACAGTCAAATACATTGGGCAGATTAGATGGACTGACTGGTTTGTATCTGCCAACACATTCTATGTTTCTAGCTAACACAGTATGGGTTATTACTTACTCCATACTGATGCTGGTGGCGTGCAGGAGATTAGGCGGTTTGCGCGTGAAGAAGAGACTCGGACAATCACCAGAGGTTTCTGAACTTTCAGCCATCAGAAGAGGCTTTGGAAACTCTCTTAAGTTTAAAGAGCACACAGGAGAATTGAGAAACCTCCCTTGATTGGCTGAGATTAGTGTTGCCATCTGGCCGGTAAAAAATTGGCTTGAGGCCAATGTTAAGTCTATGGAGGCAGTAGTATGGCCGGTATTTTTTTTGCAGAAAAGGTGGCAAACCTAGCTAAGTTGTCCTTCACAGCGTGAGCATACATTCTGGAATTATCCATTGTCCCGGAATGAGCTTGCCCAGGACATTAAGTCCAGTTACAGAACTGTTGGGGTCACCTTAATGAAGAAGCTTCTAACAAGTCAGATGGGCCCTCGAAAATGTTCCAGCATGGGGCCTCTGTCCATGTTCTGTTACTTGTTTTTTGCTTTTCTGCACAGAATGCTTATCAATGTTACATACCTCCCAACTTCTGCCCTGTGTATCGGGGTGCCACGGGTGGAGCTTGAGAGGTTTAGTGTCCAAGCACATGCACTGACAAAAACTGGCATCGTCATGCACTGGCACAAACCTGCGCAGACACTGGAGAATGAAATCAGGACCGTAGGATTTTGAATCCCGCTATCCCACCAAGCACTACCTCGGTCCCTAAATGCGGGACAGAGATAGAGCACAGCCCAAAAGCCTCCCAAAAACAGGACTATCTTTCCCAAAGCAGGAGAGTTGTGAGGTATGATGTGATGACCTTGACATTTTAATGTCAGTCCCCTGCAAACTGTTCACTAAAATCTTGAAAACATACTATAAACTGTCAAATGTAAATAATAAGCCCAGTGCAGGGAACCATTACATTTCTTTATCTTGTGCTCTGTATACCAACAGACTGGAGAAGTCAAACTATCAGAAATAAAAAAAAGCTGCAGTTTAGCTGTCCTTCAACAAGGACATATACTGTTCAGAGCTAGAAGCATTGGACATGCTGTCAGCTTATATATTGGACTAATTGCACAGATAATCTCACAAGTTCAGATGCGGTTAACAATTAAAAACTGGTTTGGCTACTTTACAAATGTGGTAATAACTGGATTTGTAATTACATGGTAGGCTTGTTTTGGGATGGTAAAAATGTGTCTTTTACCTTTACCCTTTTACCTACTCTTTCATTGTTTACATGATTTCTTTTTTCACTGCTACCTAACTAGACGGGTTTAAAATAACCCTGTGATGTCACCAGTGATATCACACAACTGTCCTGCCCCACCAATCATTGCAAAAAAGGATTTGCAATGTTCATGTTAAAGTTATTTTGGTGTATGGACTGGGCCTCTAAAAAGAAACATTGCTGATTCTGATACTTTAGATATCCAGTACTAATTTTTCTAAAAATATATACCTATATATAATTTTATAATAAAATATCAGAGATTCTGTTTGGTAGATAAATCTTCAATAATCGGGGAGGGAAAATAGAGGAAATTCCTCAGCTAGTGTGGGTAGTCCTGCAAACTGCTATAATTTCACAAATTCATCCAAGTGTAAGATTTTCACATTTTACGCAATGAAAATGTAAAATATGCATTGTAAAGTAGTTTGAATGTACTTATGCATTAACATTTGGAAGATGCGTTTTGGGCACCAGACAGTCACTTTAATGGTCAAGTCATGGCTACGTTTTTAAATGTAACTCATAAAGCTAATCTAATGCTGAAACTGGAAATAGAAAGGGGAATTTCAAACTTAAGGCCAAAGAAGCAATCTTGGAAAAATTCTCCCATTCAACTGGGGAAAAGGTTATATATCACCCCTAATTTGCCTTCTAATAAAAACACAATAAAATTGGCACAAATTGACGACTCTCAGATTTTTGGAAAGGCACTGGACAACTAGGAGGCAGTGGGACACAATGAAAAGTGCACACATATCTATGCTTAAAGGGACTGTCTGGTGCTCAAAATGGTGATTTACAATGCATATTTAGCATTGCTTAAAATGTGAAATTCTTACACTTTGCAAGAAACCAGGACTGCTTACACTAGCTGAGCAAGTCAATTTACTTTATCTATTTTTTTGCTGCAGGAACCAATGAGAATAATGGCATTCAAATGAATGGTATATCCTGTTTCTTTAGTGATGTCATCAGACAATGTGTTGTACTGTTAAGAGATCCTACGTGTATAATCACAAGGTTACTTAGTTCCATACAATGCATTCTATTCCACCAGAACAGCAGCGGAAGTGACCAGTTGAAACAAAACTGATACATGCTCAGTGCCTACATACAATCAGTGTGGCAGTACATATAGGGTAGGTTGCAGGGGAGGGTTTGAGTAGAATATTAAAAATGTGATTTATGCAGAATGCCTGCATCAAATCATACTGGGAAAAAAGCCTGTGCACTATTCATACAGTATTCTTCTACTTGCATCAAAGGGAGTTTGGGGACTAGACTGTTCCGTTAAGGTGACTTTTCGCCTAATATTACTTTACCACCATTTATGTAGTTTGAATTGTTTATGATTTCTCTAACAGAACGGAAGTAAGAAAGCAAGTAAGGTAGGTTTATGTATTCACATGTTTTTGTGAGTCAACAGTGGCTAGTATTATTCTTGGGAGACGTGGTATCTGAACTCCCACAAAATCATAAAAGATCAGGGTTTGAAACAATTTGTCCATGATAGCAGATGGAAGAGTTTATCGATTATGTACAGTCAGGGAATTGGTAACTAGCCTCCTGTGACATTTGCTGATGCGAGATCTGTCGTGTGCTATTTACTCTGACTTTGTGTTCGATAAATAAGGCTTTTTTTGTAGCAGTAATTGAAATAGTAAGCAACTGAGCAAGGTTTATTCTGTAGATTGCGTTTTAACGTTCATGCTTTGCCATTGTTATAGGCAGCCATCGTAGTCATAACAATGTTACAGGAATCAGCAAGATACAAACAAAATAAAAGGTAGTCTGCAACATAGAGTAACTAAATATTACTACTTGATATAGCTGACCAATATAAGTTTGGAAAATTAAATATTACAGGGGAACTTCTAGAGCTACTTCTAAAATAGCTAAAAATCAAACATTATAAATCAGCAGTCTTCTCAGTGAGAATCATCACCAAGTTTCCATAATGCACTGTGTAAAGTTACTATAACTTTACTATAACTATAGCTAACGGTTGTTGAAAACATGTCAGGGGAGCCCACGTTTTTTCTGGAGTGGGCCCCATAATCAGAAATGAATTTGCAAGTTGTTCATTTTTATTTTAAATAATGGTAAAAAATAAACATAAAAGCAAGTTTAAATTAACGTTATGCTAACAAAATAATACATTTAATATGGATAATGAGAATATGGGTATATAAATCAGTTAATCAACCTTGCTGTCAACCAGGCTACACGTTGAACTGCTTTGAAATACACTAAAGCATCAAAACAGTGGTGTAATAGTATGTTGCAAGATAGAGATGCAAGTGCTACCAAAATGCTACTGATGCGAAGGAGACAATTTTGTGATTGGTTCATGAGCGTCCTCATTATTTTTTCCAGGGTGGAGCAACATATCCTCCCCACTTTTTCCCTCTCACACTCCTTACCTACTCCCCATTATAGAAACTGTCTCTCAACCAAATGGATGGCTGAGAATCATGTGATGTGCATTCCACAGTAGCTGCAGTACCAATCCGTAATTATATAATGCTTTACTTTGACACTCCGGTTGTTGAGAATTCTCTTTCCAGACTAGATCAGAGTCATGGGAAATGTAGTATTCATGGCTGGAGTATTAATTAACCCTAGCTGCATTACATGTGCCTTGCATGAAGGCTGTATCCCTGTCCAGGCAGGGACTCAATGTATTGGAAGCTGCAGAAGATAGAGTGAATGGGTAGGAGACTCACTACAGGGAGAGACCAAGCCATTCTGACAGCAAGGTGGTGAATAAAATTAAATAGAAGCTTATATTCTGCACTCCTCTGCCTGTCTGGTATTTTTCTGCTCTCTGTAGTTAACCTACCCTAAACAGCCTACTGCTGCTGCTCCAGTGGGCCTGTTTTTCAGGAGGTGCAAGTGCCTCTTCTTTCCGCCCCCTCCCCCACCTCCGGATTCCCATGGTCAAACTGGACCTGTTGTACCTGGGACTAAATATCTGTCAGTTTCAGTTTATGGTTGCTTTAAAATGACACCATGTTAGAGCTTTGAATGTCTTATATAGACTTCAGACTAGAATCACTGCCTTTATAGAATCATGATGGTGCCAGATGTCATAGATTACAGTTGCAATTTGTCTGCATGGTTCTACATACAGCTTAGTGTTCAATTCACTTGTTTATATACAAGCTTTTCCATAACTTAACCCCTTAGTGACATGACTTTTTTGGCTTATCCGACGCTTGGTGACATGGGCTGTTTTAACATTTCTGAGGTGTTTGTGTTTTGCTGTAATTTATTTCTGTCTCATTTAGTGTACCCGCACAATCTATATATCGTTTTTATCGTTATAAGAAGGGCTTTCTTTTGATACCATTATTTTGATAATAGCATATAATTTGATGTAAAAAAAATAATAAAATATGGCAAAAAAATTGAAAAAAATTTTTTTTATGAATTTTATTTGAAAAATCGTATACTCATGTACAAGAGACAACAAAAAAACACTGCTAAAAAGTTTCTAATATATGTCCTGAGTTCAGAAATAGCCCATGTATTTATGTTTTTGTGCTTTTTTATTCATGTTACAGGGCCAGAACTATAAGTGGTGCAAAGCTATTTTAAAATCCTTTCTTTCAAAATTAGCGATAGTGACATTGTAACACTGATTTCTGTGCTAAATCCATGAATGACCCCCAACATGTACATATTTTTGAAAACTAGACCACTCAGGGCATTTAACTTGGGGTATTTTGACACATTTCATGTAGCCATTTTACCACCAATCTATGCCAAAGTTTGCAGCAAAAAATCTTTTTTTTTAATTTTTCACATATATTGCAATTTAGGTAAACATTACCTTAAAATGTGAAGGGGTATTTCCAAATAACACCTCAATATGTGTTCAGCAACATCTCCTGAGTACAGGGATACCACCCATGCATAGGTTTGTTGGTTTGTTTTGGGGCTAAAAGGCCACATTTAGGGGGTGCGCATTTTGGTTTTCCAACTTGGAATTCTGACATGCAGAAAACTTGTGCCCATGTCCCATTTGGGACATTTTTGAAGCCAGAAAGTGTATTCTACCCCACAAAACCATATATTTTTTTAAACTAGACACCCTAGGGTATATCAAATGGTAGTATTTTAACACTTTCCATGCACTAATTATACTACCAGCCTATGTCAATGTTTTGGGTAGTAATTTTTTTTCACATACATTGTACTTTGGGCATGAATTCACAGATCCTGTTATATGTCAGTGCCAAACAGCACCTCAATATGTGTTCAGCAACATCTCCTGAGTACAGGGATACCCCCCATGTATAGGTTGGTTAGGTTATTTGGGGGTTAAAAGGCCACATTTGAGAGGTGCGCTTTTTGGTTTTCCAACTTGGAATTCTGACGTGCAGAAAACCTGCGCCCATGTCCCATTTGGGACATTTTTGAAGCCAAAAAGTGTATTCTATCCCACAAAACCATACATTTTTAAAAACTAGACACCCTAGGGTATTTCAAATGGTAGTATTTTAACACTTTTCATGCACTAATTCTACCACCAGCCTATGTCAATGTTATGGATAGTAATTTGTTTTTCACATTCATTGTACATCGGGCATGAATTCACAGATCCTATTATGTGTCAGTACCAAACAACACCTTAATATGTGTTCAGCAACATCTCCTGAGTACAGGGATACCACCCATGTGTAGGTTAGTTAGATTATTTGGGGGCTAAAAGGCCACGTTTAGGGGGGGTGCATTTCCAACTTGGAATTTTGACATGTAGTCAGCCTGCGCCCATGTTCCATTTGGGACACTTTTGAAGCCTGTCAAAGTATTTTACCCCATAAAACCATATATTTTGGAAAACTAGACATCCTAGGGTATTTAAAATTGTGGTATTTTAACACTTTCCAAGTGCTAATTCTACCACCAACCTATGTCAAAGGGTTGGGATGTCATTTTTTCCCCACACACATTGTAGTTCAGGCAGGAATTTTCAGATTCTGGTATTTGCCACTGCCAACCAACACCTCAATATGTGTTCAGCAACATCTCCTGAGTACAGGGATACCCCCCATGCATAGGTTTGTTGGTTTGTATTGGGTCTAAAATTCCACATTTAGGGGGTGCGCAATTCCAACCTGGAATTTTGACATGTAGTCAACCTGCGTCCGTGTCCTTTATGGGATATATCTTTGAAGCCAGCCAATGTAATTTACCGCCACCAAACCATATATTTTTTTATCGGTAGACCCCCATCACTACTTGTGGCAAGTGCTCAGCAGCCACCGATACATCACTAGATGATGTATCAGAAAGCTGAATAGGGTCAAAATCGAACCCTGAGTCCGCGGCCTCAGAATCAGTGCGTAAGCAGTGATCTCGAGCAAAGAAGAGCCTATCTAGTACTGTAATACATTACAGTACAAAGAAATGAATCCATAAAACAGTGCAGACAGCAAAACATACTGTTGCTGTGCAAGATTACTGCTTACACAGTGATGAATGGCAGGGAAGGGGTTAATACACAGATAAAGACTTTCATAAAACCTGCCAATTTTATAAAATGTTATTTTATATCACTAATACTGATCTGTCTCTTTCCGTCACAAAAATGTAAGTGAGGAGAGGGAGGCAGATCAATATTTGTGAATATTGATCCGACCAATTTTGATCTGACCAGGGCGAATGGTGAGCTTAATTGAGAAATCACCAAACCGCCTTTGCCACTAATTCGCTGTTACTGATCGCTATGCACTCAGGCAGCTTAAAAAAAAAAAATCTCAAATATTTTTACTTTACATGTAATGCGCTAGCGGGTATGTGTAAAAATAAAATAAAAAATATGCAGACAGATAAAAATTGCTTTGGCGTCAATATCATTGCGTAAGCAGTGATCGACGGCAAAGAAGGGGTTAATAACTCTTAGAAGAGCCTTTTTAGTACTGTAATAAATTACAGTACAAAAAAAATTAACCCCTAAAAAATGCACAAACAGCAAAAATAAATGCGCTGATGTGCACGATCACTGCTTATGCAAGATCAGTGGCAGGGAAGGGGTTAAACGCAGGGAATTGCTTTAATAAAATTTTTTTTATTGTTTTATTATTTGTGTGTTGTGTGTTTATTGTTTTGTTTAACTTTTACTTACTTTTAGAACTTTGATCTGTCTCTCTCCCTCACTAAAAAAAATGTGAGGAGAGGGAGACAGATCATAACTGGTCAGATCAATATAGGGTTAATATTGATCTGACCAGTCAGTGGGGATGTTTAGCAGAGCATCCCCACTGCCTGTCAGTGTCCCTGGCAGTCACTGATTGCCTCTGTGAAGAGGCAATCGTGTGACAGCCAGAGAGCACAGGAAGCAGGTACTTCCTGCCTCCTGTGCTCTTGCCCTTAGAAGGGCAGCGCCATCTTGGTCACTCAGTGACCAAGATCGTGCATTTTTTTTTTGTGTTTCTGATTGCCTCGACTTGCGAGGCAATCAGAAACACTTTCTGAGCATAGGAAGCGAAAGATTCACTTCCTATGCTCGTTTTTGAAATGCCAGAGCGATCGAAATGCCGACGGGCATTTTTTTTAGTATTGTACGATGCTTCCATACGGAAGCATCGTTACAATACCATCAGAGCACTGAAAGCGGAAAAACTCCTCTTTCAGTGCTCGTTTTGACACAGGACGGACTAGGTCCGTCCTGTGTCACTAACGCCTCGGCACACAGGACGGACCTAGTCCGTCCTGTGTCGCCAAGGGGTTAATAGAACCAAATATATTTTAAATAACATTGCTGCTTGTCAGTCATCCTGGGTTACCAATGTATTTTTTTCTCTTACTTCCTGCTGTGACTTGCAGCACAGAATAGATGGAAAGAAAAATACATTCTCAGTCAGCCCCAAAAAACTCAGGTTTCTTATCACGGATGTATGATTCCTTTCACCCGGGGTATGTAGTTCTGGGTTCCGGGCTGGTAGTTTTTTTTTTAAACTTTAGCAATACCCCTTTCTTGACCACCGATCGCAGTATGCACACTGGCATGCCGGGATCATGGTAAGACTGACATGGCTAAGTGCCTCGGTGCCAAGGCATTTCAGTCATGTATGCTGAAGTCCCCCTGGCCCCACTGGAATCACGCGGTCACTGTGACAGCCAATCACAGCGACCGGGTGTATATAGCTGTCAAAGCAGGTGCCTGCTCTAACAGCTATAGTCTCTCACTTCTCCACAGCAGGATATAAGTAGTAAACTGCCCACGGTCCCCCACGCATCCCCAGCCTCCCCCCAGGGTTTTTTTTTAATAACCCCTCAGGTTAGGGTTCAATAAAAAAAGAAACATTTTACAATTAAAATTAACAATTAAATAAATACAAAAATACAAATAAAGGATATGAAAGAAATAAAAAGCCCTACTTTTTCCTTCTAACCCTAGCCGTAAAGCCCATTTAAAGTTAGGGTTAAATGAAAATAAAATAAAAATAATTGTAACTAAAATATAAATAAAAAAAGACAAATAAATTATATAAAAGAAATTAAAAAAACTTTTTTAAACTATCCCTAGCGCCAGGGTTCGGCTAACCCTAATCCTGGGCTTAGGGTTAAATAAAAATAAAATGTAAAAAAATGTAAAATAAATGTAACTAAAAAAAATATGAATACTAATAAATTAGGTAAAAGAAATAAAAATAAAAAACCCTTTTTTGTTCTAAACCTAGAGTTAGGGTTGGGATTTGTGCTAATTTTGTTAAATACAAATCTGTTCTATTTAAGCTCACTACCTAAGAGTTATCAATAATATTGAGAATATCTAATAATATTATTAGATACATGTTGTATCATGTAATATAAAGAAAAGGAAACAGATCTGTATTTATTTTTTTCTCCTGGAAACTGCACATATATTGTAATTGTGTTACTGTTGTTCCCATGGTTACAGCACAGCCCGTCTCTACAAGCCCTCCTTGTCTTACATCACATGACATAAAGCAGGCTGCAAGCACGCCCCCTGTATTCTAGCACCTTCAATGCGAAATGCTATAACAGCTGCCCTGAGTATCACTGTTTGGGTAAGATTGCTGGCAATACAGGTGCTGTGAGTTTCCTTTAATTTAAGTCCCTGAGCCAAGTCCACACTGAGTCACAATAAATCCCTCAGTAAACGATTCCATTCTTTGACTGAATATGAAATTGATTATGTACTGTAAGTGATGCTTTTCAGCAGTACCCATCAATATTTGGCATGTATTACTTCCTGCTGTGTTTTACAGGTGCCTCTTGCTTGGTTGAAGTAGAGGGGAAACTTGCCTAATACAATTTCAAATGTGTAGCAATAGATATCTGTCTCTATGTGTGTGTGTATATATATATCAGTATATATATATATACACACACACGCACACACTCTTCCAACGAATAAGCACTCTCGCGATTTAAGTAGAGATGAAAAGCTCTTTATTCAAGGTACAAGGATCAGCGTTGCAGTCCCATTTAGAGACTTTTTTCAAGACACCTTGTTATTGCAATCCAAAAAAACGCACAAAATCCCTTCCCAACAACCCTCCCCACATTGCATCCCTCCCCTCAATTTAATGACTAAAAACACTAATCAACAAAAGAATACCATTAACTTTAAACTTACTAATTATACCCACTCAAAACTGAAAAATAAATAATAAAAATTGAAAAGCAAAAACAAAAAAGAATAACAAACAAAGCAGAGATGTTCAATACAGGACTTCACTGCACAGTCCCCATTGCTGAAGGTCTTGTTGGCAAGGTATGTCTTTTTTTGGTGATGACACAAAGATTTGCAACAGTGTTGATGTTCCTGAAGGGATAAGCTAAATGGGAAATGAGTTAGGTAAACTAGAAAAATGGTCAGAGCTGTGACAACTGACATGTAATGTGGATTACTTAAAGGTAGGTAGACAATGCAATAGAGCAGCAGGAAATGCTAGGAGAATGCTTGGTTGTATAGGGAGAGGTATTAGCAGTAGAAAGAGGGAAGTGCTCATGCCATTGTACAGAGCACTGGTGAGACCTCACTTGGAGTATTGTACGCAGTACTGGAGACCGTATCTCCATTCACCTTTCCAGGATAAAACTTACCTGGAAAGGTGAATGGAGCTTAACATGTATAGCTTGGAGGAAAGACGTAACAGGGGGATATGATAGAATATTTAAATATATAAAGTGTAGATTAGTGGAGAGTATGTTTCAAACAAGAACAATTACCACAACTAGAGGACATAGTCTTACCATAGAGAGGAAAAGGTTTAAAAGTAATATCAGTAAGTATTACTTTACTGAGAGGGTAGTGGATGTATGGAAAAGCCTTCCAACAGAAGTGGTAGAGCTAAATACAGTGAAGGAGTTTAAGCATGCATGGGAAAGACAAGGTTATCCTAGATATAAGATAAGACCAGGGACTAATAAAAATATTCAGAAAACTGGGCAGACGAGATGGGCCAAATGGTTCTCATCCGGACCTGTATTCTGAAACGTTTGAACATTTCTACATGCAAATGGAGTTCTGTTGACATATTAGACACTTTCATAGTCAAAACAATATAAAGGAGGCCTTGTACACCGTTATATATGTCAATTCGTTGAATTAATAGTTAGTGGATCGGCCTGCCATTGAGCTACAGGAAAAGTATGACACAATAAGAGAGAAACTGGCACACTCATGTATCTGACCAAAAGAATATGTATTAGAACATGGTGAAAGCGACAGCCGTTGTTTCAACTGGCATTCGTCTGGGCTTTACAAACAAGTGGCACGGTATGAAGAAAAATGAATTGCCAAGCATATAAAAAAAATTGTATACATGTTCTAATAAATATTCAATTTTGGCAGTTACCCTGCACTGGATTTATAAAGGAGAATATAGATCCTATAGGATGTTGTGTATTTCAGATACATGTAATGTGTACAAAATATAGTACTAAGTTGGATTTGCTCTTTGTTATAAATTGTATACAATTGGTTTAGCATGTATGAAAAGGTAAATAAATAATGTAGAGGACTTTCTGAATACCTTAACGCACATTAATATGCAACTGTTATGCAGAAAAGCAATAAATATGTTTTGTCCATCCATTTTCTACTGATGTTATTATCCAAGAACATAACAAACATAACATAGAGTCGTTTTCCCTAATGGTTTGTGTCTACGGCAAATAGACACAAACCTCTTTGGCAAAAACTGTGTGTAGTCCCACAGTGCTCACACATATTTCTGCAACTGAAACATATTAAACGTGTTTTATTGGGATATGCCAGGCTAAGCTTTGTGCTCAATATGGGATTACAACAAAAGGATGCTTATTAGGATTTCATCCAACCAAAATCATGAGCTGTCATAAGGCTGTTACATATTTACAGCCAAAAACAAAAATTATTTTCTGCAAAAAGGCCCAACTGGAGGCCCTCAGGCCTGATGTGGCTGCCAAGAATTTGAATATACTTTATCATCTGGTATTGTTTTAATAGGTACTAGAGTGCCAGCATATAATGCAGAAGATCTGTTATCTTCCCATTGACAATGTTGGCCATTACTGATCCGTGGCACCCATGGAAACATAGAATGTATCGGTTGATAAGAAACATTCAGCCCATATTTTAGGCTGTATCTTATTCTAACAAGTTTCCATACTTTAATGATCAGAGGATTAGCCACTACCACATCGGTAATTGTCTGCAAGGGATATGTAAAAGTGAATTAATAAGAGACAAGTCAGGGTAAAATGCATGGTCAGTTCGAATATCCATAAAAACAGATACAGAATAACTGTATATTGATGCCAAATTATAATCCCTCAAGTCTGGTTACCCCATGCCAATATTTGCCTTTGATCGTAATTTCTTAAGACTAATTCTAGACCTTTTGTTCTTCCATTTGAAGAGATTTGCTAACTAGTAAATGTAGCACTGTAGCCATCATTATGATATACTTACTCAATATGTAGGTTCCCCAGTTGTTTACATGTATGTATGTTTTCTTCTAAAATGTCCAGTGTTTTTGACTGATATTGCGCTTTATTTACTGTGTGGTACGATAACAGGAAGTACAAGTTCTCCTACAAAACATAGATCTAACAAAAACTCATAATAAACTAAACAAAACAAAAAACAGATATTTATAACATCCTTTGTGTAGCTGGAGAAAATAAATGTGATGCTATCCTTAAAAACACTTTCTGAACCAAATACTGTATAAAATGTATATAAATGCATATAGTTAGCACTAGCCCCTACTCCATTTTTCACTGTTTCTCTTTTTTTCTCCTCACTGCTCTATTATCAAACATATTTTCACTAGCTCAGGTCTACACTGGTTTTCCTTTTGAACAGTGTACTCAGATAGTAAAATCACTCTGTATTTTAAAAACACAATTTGATGCTAATAAAACACCATCCAGAAACAAAGTAGTTTAGCTGATGTTTGATAAAGTTTGCAGTGTTCTAACCCATTACTGTCTTATCCAGAAGAGGCCAGCCTTCAAGTTCAACATTTACTCTAGAAGACAGTGCCTACCAGACATCTGAGCAGAGCACCATAGAATTGGAAAATGACAACGTGTCTGTCTTTGATGTCTACCTAGTAAGTGTGTTTTTATCTTATAGCATTGGTTTATAAACTGCTGTCCATCAGCTGCCCTGAGTCGGACTATGATGGGGAAGTAATACGATGACTAGTGGAAATAATGTATGTCAGTTTTGTCTGTTAGACAGTAATTGTTGTGTGTCCAGCCTGACATTCCCTTAGCAATCCTGTTAGTAAATACTTCCAAATTATTGTCCTAAATTTGTTTTTACGACTTTCAAATGCCTCCTGCCCAAAACAATGTTCATTTTTAATAATAAGATTTTTTGTGAAGTACTAATCAATAGTACTTTATTGAGTCTACTCAATAAAGAGGGAATTGCAGGGAAAGATATGGGAATTTCATTCTTAAGGCCAAAGTAGCTGGGTTAGAAAAATTCTCCCATTCAGCTGCATTGGAGAATTTTTCCAACTCGGCTGTTAAATAAGGATGTTAATGTTTTCCTGGTTTCATCATCCATATGCAATAAATGTTTGAGAGAGCGAATTTGTACTCAATCAGCTTACAAATTAGGATTGTTGTACCCACTAAAATTACTTTGTTAATTTTGATAAAAGATATCATAACATCCCAGTTATATACGTAACAGAGAATAAGAACTACATGCTACAATTGATTATTACTTGCTTTCCTCATTTTGATCAGTTCAGAAAGCGACATAAGAGGGGGTGGGGGCTTAAGCTCCCGAGAACAAACAGCATTGCAATAGTCTGTCCTGTAGGAGAATACCTACTTGGGAGAGCAACTCCATTTTTTGCCTGCTTACACCATTGCAGAGGAACCACTCCATTAGCGTATCAGACTGATCCCACCCATAAGGGAACTCCAGACGCAAAATGCATGGCTAGTACCCTCTGCACGAGGAACACAGCAAACCACAGACGTACGTTTCGGCCTACAATGGCCTCATCAGTGTGGTATGGCTGATGATCCTCTAGGTGCAAGCAGGCCAGGGACCCACGGCCGTAGGCATACCCTGTAACTTATGGCGACAAAAGAGGGGGTGGGTCTGGTTGCACCTAGAGGATCATCAGCCATACCACACTGACGAGGCCATTGTAGGCCGAAACGTATGTCTGTGGTTTGCTGTGTTCCTCGCGTAGAGGGTACTAGCCATGCATTTCGGATCTGGACTGCCCTTATGGGTGGGATCAGTCTGATATGCTAATGGAGTGATTCCTTTGGTGTAAGCAGGCAAAAAATGGAGTTGCTCTCCCGAGTAGGTATTATCATACAGGACAGACTATTGCAGTACTGTTTGTTCTCGGGCATTGTAGCACCAACCCCACTCTTTGTCGCCATGAGTAACAGGGTATGCCTACGGCCGTGGGTCCCTGGCCTGCTTGCACCTAGAGGATCATCAGCCATACCACACTGACGAGGCCATTGTAGGCCGAAACGTATGTCTGTGGTTTGCTGTGTTCCTCGTGTAGAGGGTACTAGCCATGCATTTCGGATCTGGACTGCCCTTATGGGTGGGATCAGTCTGATATGCTAATGGAGTGGTTCCTCTGCAATGGTGTAAGCAGGAAAAAAATGGAGTTGCTCTCCCGAGTAGGTATTCTCCTACAGGACAGACTATTGCAGTATTGTTTGTTCTTGGGCATTGTAGCACCCACCCACCCTTTTTTGTCGCGATCAGTTCAAAAAGCACAATAAGATGTCAAGGTATGGAGAGTTCCACATGTATATTTTGGAAAGTTATGAAATATTTGGCTTTATCCAATAAATAGTACATTTTGACTTGGGCAAGTTCCAAATATTGGTCTAGTCACAATGGAAAGAAACCAATGGAGCGTTTCTGCTATTTAGACCATTTTCAGAACTCTCTAATACCCCCTTAGTGTGTTTATATAATGATAGTGTTACAGGAGTCATTTCATGTGCCTGACAAAACAGGATTGAGTCCTCTGTAAACTAAAGGTTTGCTAGCTTTTTGTTCTGTCTCTCTGTTCTGAATGTGCTGTATTTGTTAGACTGTTGATGTTTTAGCTGTGAGCTGACCCCCCTTTTATCCGTTAGATTGCGTGATTTTCCGGCATGTTCTCTTTGTCAACATTCTGCTACAGTTGGAGCTGTGAGATAACACAATGGGATGTCACAGAGTTTGTTAACCACCGCCCTCCTGTTAATCTGCTAAATGTTTCTGCTGCGTTTTGTCTACGTGTATTCCAGGATATTATGGGTGTTGGCTGTTTAGTTCCTTCCTTATTTTTTTCATTCGCATGAACTTAGGTTTGCATAGCAAATAAGAGACGTTTAAAGGCAGGGCATTAGTCAAATAGTTTATGTTCTAATATCATACCCTGGGTGAGAGTACAAAATACATAGGCCTCTTTCAGACTCTAGCATGAGCGTGTGTATTCAGTGCACAGCCAGATAAACAAGCTCTGCTTTGTCCTCCTCACTGTACAATATGTAATAGTGTTATTGCGTAGAGGGAAGGCACATGTTTTTCAGGATGGGGTATCAGACCCAGGGAGACAGAAATGGGTTATTTTGTATCAGACATAAGAGGGGAAATATATGAACCCTGTATCTGTTAGGTGTATGATAGTGTTTATTATCATGAGCTGATAAGGTAGGGTAGTGGATGCATGGAATAATCCTTCGAAGGAGTTCAATCATGCATAGGATAGGCATAAGGCTATCCTAGATATAAAATAAGGCCAGTGACTAATGAAAGGATTACTTAGTGGATGAATGGAATAGTCTTCCAGTAGACGTGGTAGAGGTTAATAGAGTGAAGGAGTTTAATCATGCATGGGATAGGTATAAAGCTATAAGATAAGGCAGACTGGATGAGGCAAATGGTTCTTATCTGCCGACATTCTATGTTTCTATGTAAAGAGGCGCTTACAATTATTATTATTATGTTTTTCTCACCTCCCCTTAAGTAACAGCGCCATCTAGTGATAGATGTTTGCAGTTTTTTTTCTAGTGGTTACATCTACACTAAGCCTACATGCAGGCCTTTATTGTATCCTCTCCTGTTAGAATAGACATTGTTATACTTTATATCTAGCTGTTAGGAAAGAAGTGGGGAATACAATATATAATAATGACCTGGAAACACTTCCCATTTAGCTTTTAGAAAGTAAAAGGGTTGCCTTTTCTTTTACTAGCCTGCCAGTTGGTGGAGGCTCCAAAATGGGAGAGGAAGAGGAAAGAACAGCTGGGGAAAAGTAGAAGAAAGCTTGTACAAATAGGAGGAAAGAAAAGAAGGCATATTGACACAAGATTATATGTAAAGTCTAATCTAGAATTAGAAAATAAAGTGTGGAACAAATTGAAACAGAAATATTGGTTAAATAAAAACTCCTGCAATAACATTTTATCCTTCCAATAAGTGTCCAGCTGTTATTTCTAAATTATGTTTAAATATAACCTAACGTATGTTTTCTATGTTTGTTTTTCCCTTTAGTAAATTGACATGGAAAGGAGAGGTGTGCTCCATTTGGTGTGCTGCCGTTGGACTGCTTGAGTGAGGAATTCCGTGGGACATGATATTTTCCATGGAAATGAGAACCAGATTGTCCTTCGGCCTCAGTCTTGACACGTTGGTTCATGCAGGAGAAGGACAATACGTTGCACTCCATTTTGTGGAACTGTGAATAACTCTTACGTCGTTGTACGTTCCAGCTTCCATTGCTACAAATCACCTTGGACTTGGGAGTGATTATTCTCCAGCGATCACTACATTTGCATGTTCCTGCTGTTAATGCCACAAGCAACACTTGTGATATGTTGGCTTGCTGCAAACAAAGAATCCATTAAAATGCAGTAGATGCAAAGTCAATGAAGTAGCTCTTTCCTTCTGAAATAATAAAATCACTAAGGTTTGTCATGTTAAATTGTAATATAATTCCATGCCGCCGTTAGTTACATGTACACATGGGCGTCCGGAGGAGGCCAAGTTACTTTGCCCAGCAGTAGCTGAAAATACCAGTTCAGCCTCTTCCAGTGCTCTCCCTGCACACAGAGGCAGCAATAATGAAGACCAGACCTAAATCTGCACAAAGAAAGCATTGTCATTCCGCCCAATGACCTGAGGTCTACTTTCCCTTCTTGCATGGTCTGCTGCTTCACATCCCTGCATGTGCCTCCTGCACAGTCTTCACATTCTGCTCTCCTCACGCAGGTAGTTTCTCTACCTCTGTCACTATCCATACTGTCTCTCTACCTCTGTCATTATGTAGCCAAGTGGCACTAGGAGACCGCTGAGGCATGTGCCTACAGTATCACCATCCAGTAAATGTTATGATCTAAGACTGACATTTGTGGAAATTTGGCACTTTAGTGCACATATTTTATTTGAACTCATTGGTGCAAGAGAAATTCTAGGATGAGAAGGCGATCAAGAAAGTGCAGGGTGGCTGATGATGGGCAGAGAACTGCCTGAAATAAGTTGGCACTTTGAGAGCTTCATCTTGGCTTCCTGTAGAAAACTTAGCACTCAAGTTCAAAAATGTTTCCACTACTGATCTAGCCTATTTCTGTCACTATCTAGACTGTCTCTGTCCCTTATTTACTATCTTACTTGTCTTGACTGTCTTTATCACATGGCTTGCAGAACATCATGGGAATTGTAGTTAACTACAGACTGGGGCTGTAGAGCTCTACATTATACTATAAGCACAACACTATACACTAACTGTTTATTGACTGCAGCCATACTGCTGGCTGGACATCATGGGAATTATAGTTAATTGCAGGGGTTTCTAATCTTTGCCACCTCAGCTATTGTAAACTTAGGTCTGCTCAGGACCATGCTGGCTGACAATTATAGTGACAGTTGAGATGCTGCAGTTTAGCCACTACTAATTAATAACGAACATTTGCATCCTACCAGGGAACTCCTCCTCCGAAAGGCAAAAAGTCAAATCATACCACCAGACGACCCAGGAGGCCTATAAATCCATCAAAGCTATATTGTTAAAATCCACATAGCTTTATTCAAATACTTAAAAAGAAGAAACATAGCGAGAAATAGACTTACGTGTTTCAAGCTGTCTAGCGGCTCTTAATCATAGACCAGTGATAGGCCTTTGGGTTCTCTAGTGATGTCATCCAACTTTTTGGCCTCTTAGGTTACGGTGGAGTCGCCAATCACTAGGGTCATACAGCAGGCTAAGCCCACATGCAATTTTCCACTTTTTTATGTGATTTTCTTTATGCACATAAAAGAATGTGTTTCTAGTTTGTAAACCCTCCTCCAAGCCAAAAAAGATAGGCAATCAGAAGAGGTAAGGAGGTGTTTAGGACAGTGGGGTTACTTTGCCAATCCCTTGGGGAAAAAACCTGCGGACGCCCATGCATGTACATATATCTTATGGAAAATAGCTTCTTTAAAGATATTTTCAATATGTTTACTAGGTGAATTGAAGAAAATGTGCTATTTATAAAAAAAAAAAGCCTTATGTTGTGTACATACATTGTCTTTGAAAAATTGTGATTTAGTTTATTGCTTGTAAAAGAGAAATTATATAATTTATTTAGAAGAAAATAACTGTATACTATAGTTTTATTGATGAAGAAATAAAATATTTTGTTCTCAGTAGTCCAGTGTTAACTTTATTTTGTTGAAATATGTTTTCCTTTTTTCATTTCTAATTTATATTGTTTAGTAAGTGTTGTATGCCAGTTTCAGGAATATTCCGATTAACAGTACAGCAAGTTACACACATTTCCTTTAAATAGATGTAAGCATTACATAGGTAACCTATTGATAGAGAAATAAAAAATAAAATTAGAAATCTATTAAGTTGATCTGTCATCATTACATTTCTTTACACCTTCATGTATCATATAGCACTTTTAAATATGCGTTACCTGCAGTTTTATTTGGGCAAATGGGGTATTTTGTATCATTTTACCTTTTGAATAGTACAATACTGGGAGCGCTCGGATATCTAAGCTTGTGATTAGCTGCTATTGTGAAATAGACACAATCCTAAAACTATCTTTCAAAAAGACCTTGTTTTTAAAAACATATATCTGTTTTTACTACCATTTGTAATATTTTTTAAATAATACCCATTTCTGGCACTTTTAAAGATCATGAAGAGTGATACATTATACATTAATACTAGCACACTTTTTCCCACCATAAAGTCGTTTTTCATAGAACGATAAGCTGTGGATGCTGTCCTTCCAAAGAAGTCCAAGTAAAAAAGTATTATCAATCTACATGGTATTCTTAACTGATGGTAAGAGGTGTACCTAGGAATTATACAGAGCCCTGGTGCAAAAATTTCCCCGGGCTTGCCCCCCTTCCCCACCAAGCAACATGTCTCATGGTGCCAGCTTTGCCTCAAAGGAATTGCCTTTGCCATCCTATCACCCAAATAGCTTGTCTGTGCCATCTTATCCCCTCAAACAGCCCCTCTGTGCCTACTATAATAACCACATTAGTATTATTTGACTTGCATAAGACAATTATGATCAAGTGAACATATAAAGCAGTACTAAATGACTACTATAGTCACAATGAATGAACTAAGTACATATGGCCCTGCTCTTGTAAGCCTACAGACTATGATAATAAAAACTGTGTGTAGATGTGTTTTATAAACAATGCCATAAGTAATGTAAGCTTCCACATAAAGCACAGGTGGTATCTTGGATTCTTACAGGTACTAAACAATATAATGTATACATAAAATGTCAACCTTGTGCAACATGCTATTCATGTTAACAGCAATAAAAACACAGTGATTACCATATTAGTACATAGATACTCAGCACCATCAATGAGCATTGAGTATATGAGTATAGTGTGCATATTTACATATGTTCACAATGTAGGTACTCAGCACCATTATATTTTGAAGCATGTTGATTCAATGGGTGGTTAAGAAGGCTCTATAGTTTAGAGATACTAGGTACTACTATACAGGGACTCATGATTCACACTCTCCTTACAGCTAAGTATCTAGTACTGTAATGACACAATGGTGGGACCGCTGAGTACACACGTCATGATCACCAGCCGTCTGAAGTCAGAGAGGATCATTTGTATGTTTGGCAGTTTTGAGATAGCTCCACTCAAGATCAGTTATGGATAACTATTGGCGCTAGACAATGATATACAATGATTCACCATTGTTTACTCACCTGTTCAAATGCCGCACGCTCCTTCTAACTTAAACACTGGAAGTAAGTATTATCTAAGTCGGCGTAGTAATTGTTATGTTCAACGCTGCACACTCGCAGTTAGCGTTTAAAGGAGTGGTGTAGCTATTGGGGTTGCGACTGTGACCCGCTCTTGGTGGCCCGAGCAACCCTTATAGCTACACCACTGATGCAAAGCATACCATAACAAACAAGGATTACCTTAATCAAACCGAAACAGGTATTAGAGGGCAGTTTTTACATTTTTTCGCAGATCAACACATCACAAGGATATGCAAAATATTCAGAAAATACAAGATTAGATGAGCATGGCTGACTTCTTTTATCCTTTTTTTATTACTTAGCTCTAGACTACTTAGCTAAAATTGAGCCTTATCTAGAATTTCTCAGTACATTCTTTATATTATAATGAAAAACAAAACCTGTAATCCAGAGCCATTTTTAGAAGTTATTTGACCTTTTAAACTTCTATTCTTTACAAACTGTTGTGCTAAAGATGTAGTGCTCCATCATTCTCAAACCATTTCATCATGATCATGTTTAGTGTGTATTTTTACTTGTAGCTTTAATGTTATATTCCTTTTTGACTATAACCAGATTTTATCTATAAAGTGCCATCATGATCTGCAAAGTTATACAATGAGGTATTAAAATAAACTAATAATAGAGGTAGCAAATTACAGTTGAGCAAAAAGTGAGAAGGCTTTTGTTTTTTTTTGTCACATGTCAGCTTAGAGGTATTTAGTGGTAAGGAAGTAGACTACAGTTACATGGTTGCAGGAGCCCTTTAAGTATGCCACATACAGGAGACTAATAAATATGCCACATACAGGAACCCGTTAAAAGCATACAACTAATCTGCACCTCAGACTTGCCAATGCTACCACAAAACACAAACACATCACCTCTTCTTGTTTCTCCACCAGACAAGATCGCCACAACCAGATTTTGGCCTTGCATTATCTTATCTGCAGTCAGATAAGCAGCTTCCAGCTGCTCTCTATGTCCCCCCAAGACACACAAAATTCTTATGCCGGACAAGTACTCTGGTTCACCCAGAAAATGCCACCAATTTCTAAACTAATGCCAACTTCATTTTCATACACAACCAAGAACCTTTGCTACCCATTGTACACGGGCCACATTTATTATCAACTTTCTTTGTGGTGAAACACTAGCTTGGGCTTCCCCCTTGTTGGCAGTGCTGTATTTACTGTGAGGCATCCTAGGCGGATGCCTAGGGCGGCAAATTTTGGGCGGCCGCCCCCCCCAGCACTGGAAAAAAAAAAAAAAATATTAAAAAATTAAAAATTAAAAAAAAAAAAAAAGACTGCACTTGCAGGCAGAGATGGAGGTGAGAGGGGATCAGAAGATCCCCCCTCACCATCGCTCTGCCTGCCGGGCTGCACGGGGAGCTGAACAGGCAGCACAGAGAAACCTCCGTGCTGCCTTTTCGGCTCTCCGTGCAGTGTGATGGGAGTAGGAGTGTGTGACTGAGTGTGATGGGAGTAGGAGTGTGTGTAATGGGAGTGTGATGGGAGTAGGAGTGTGTGTGATGGGAGACAGTGTGTGTGATGGGAGTCAGAGTGTGTGTGATGGGAGACAGTGTGTGTGTGATGGGAGACAGTGTGTGTGACTGAGTGTGATGGGAGTCAGAGTGTGTGTGATGGGAGACAGTGTGTGTGACTGAGTGTGATGGGAGTCAGAGTGTGTGTGATGGGAGACAGTGTGTGTGACTGAGTGTGATGGGAGTCGGAGTGTGTGATGGGAGACAGTGTTTGTGACTGAGTGTGATGGGAGTCAGAGTGTGTGTGATGGGAGACTGTGTGTGTGACTGAGTGTGATGGGAGTCAGAGTGTGTGTGATGGGAGACTGTGTGATGGGAGTCAGTGTGTGTGACTGAGTGTGATGGGAGTAGGAGTGTGTGACTGAGTGTGATGGGAGTAGGAGTGTGTGTGTGATGGGAGTATGAGCTTGATGTGAGTCTGAATGTTATGTGTGATGTGGGGTCATGAAATGGAGGTGATGGGGCATGTCTTAGGTGTGTAACGTGGGTGTGCAGCTTGGGTAGGGGGGTGCCCGGATTTTGTCTGCCTAGGGCAGCACAAAATCAAGATACACCACTGCTTGTTGGAAAAGCAATCCCCTCTGTTGAGTGATGCAGACGCCTTCCTCAACACTTCCAGGGCTGTTTTTGACGTAAATACGCAGCTGAAGCTAGTCTTATGGAATTACATCAGGGAAGGAATATGCCACCAAGTTTCAGACTTTAGCCTACGAGACTGACTGGAATGCTAGTGCTCTAAGAGCAGCATTCAGAAGAGGTCTCTGTGACAACCTTAAAGATGCCCTGACTTATTGGGATCTTCCTAATGACCTGGAAGGTCTTATTGTCTCAGACTAGACGCCAAAACCCACGAACGTCGCCTAGAATAAGAATGCAATCATCCTACTCTGGAATTCAGACCCACTATTCAGCCAACTACCATCCTGTAGGTCCTGTCTTACACCTTTCAGAGGATGAAAAAAGAAAAAGAACTATGGGTCTGCACCCTCAATTCTTCCAAAAAACCCAAGTTATACTATCTGTCCTTTCCTGATATTCCATGGTCTCACATATCTTTGGATTTCATAACTGATCTTCCCTCCTCCGGTGGTAATACTGTCATACTGGTGGTTGTGGACAAGCTCACTTCATCGCTCTATCCAAATTACCTTCTTCTAAGGAGTTATCTGATGTCATTTTTCTTGACGTCATCAGGATACATGGTGTTCCCTATCGGATCATATCTGACCGAGGACCGCAATTCATATCATATTTTTGAAAATCCTTGAGTACTCATCTTAGAATCAGTCTCCACATCTCATCTGCTTATCACCCCCAATCTAATGGGCAGACTGAACGTACTAATCAGTCTCTAAAACAATACCTCAGAATTTATGTTTCCACTGACCAGACTGATTGGGCTTTCTTGTTACCCATTGCTGAGCTGTCCTACAATTGCTCATACCATGAATCTATCAAATGTACTCCTTTCTTCGCCGCCCTTGGGTTTGAACCTAGTATATGGCCATGTGCTTCCCAACCTTCAGATGTTCCTGCAACAGACTCTCAGATTCATTCAACTTGCGATACCACTAGTCCAAAATGAAACAGCAGCTAGTCTCATCCAAGACCAAACAGAAAAAAGCTGCTGTTAAACACAGCGGTCCTTCTCCACTGTTTTCACCTGGGGATAAAGTATGGCTCAGTACTCAGAACCTCCATCTACATTCTCCTTCATTGATCCTCGGATCAGTGAGTGCGTGTGTGTAAGTGTCTATGTGTGTGTATGTTTGACTGTTTGTGTAAGTGTGAATGTGAATTTATGTGTGTAAATTTGTGTATGGCTGATGTATGTGTGTTTTTGTGTATGTATGTCTAAGTGTGACTATGCGGTTGTAATGTGTGTATAATTGTGATTGTGTGTAAGTGTGACTGCGGCTTTTTATGGATGTGTGACTGTGTGGCTTTGTAAGTATGTGTGTGAGTGTGACAATGGCTGCATGCGTGTGACTGTGTTTTTGTGTATGTGAGTGTAACTGTGTGTGTGGGTGGCTGTGTGTTCATTTAATGTGATTTTTTTTTACTGTGAGTTTTATTGCTGTGAAATACTCACACTCAATACTACACAATACTCTGAACGTTATATATATATATATATATATATATATATATATATATATATATATATGTGTGTGTGTGTGTGTGTGTGTTTGTCTGAAGCAGGAAAACCTCTTGAACCATGATTTTCTAAACGCTTTCAGTATATCAGTTAGGGCTCCATTGTTGTCCTTTACTGTGACATCATAGTTGGATCCCATGGCAACAAGGGAATTGGTGCAAATATTTTAAAGGCTGTTCTGTACTGCTAGGCATGCTTACTTTTTTCTGTTTACTGAACAAGAGAAATGTCCGTTTATTAGCCGTATCCTGGGCTTAATCTTCCCAACATGGTATTGTTACACTCATCATCTTTCCTAATAGCTGATAAGGTAATTGTTTAATAGACCAGTATGTTGCATCAGTTGAAATATTTAAATGTATGTAGATTTTGTTGGCTACCTAAGATAATAATCAACTTGTTGCCTGTACAAAGCCCTGTATCTGTAGACTAATCATGTCCAACGTCCAGCCCTCGGGCCATTTGCAGCCCATGACCCGGTTTAATACAGCCCTACAGATAATTTGGCAAAATCTATCTATTGTGGCCCCTGTGAGTCGCGCGATTTGGTGTTTGGAACTAGGCGACGCGGAAGTCACGTGACATAGGTCACATGACCTCCCACAATGTATACTATCAGTGCACACAGCGGGTTCTCCCGCTTTGCATTGTGGATAGGAGGTCCTTGCGGTAAGAGCCTAAATGCCATTGTAATAATAATGAAATTAAAAAATGCTTTTAATTCAGCCCGGTGTCTGTTGAGGATGGTATAGTTTAAGTGTGTGCTGCATAAGAGGATGGCATAGTGTAAGTGTGTTTGTGGCAGAGAGTGTGTGTGTATGAGGGTGGCATAGTGTAAGTGTTTGTATGAGGGTGGCATAGTGTAAGTGTGTGTGTGTGAGGGTGGCATAGTGTAAGTGTGTGTATGAGGGTGGCATAGTGTAAGTGTGTGCGTGTTAATTAATTTGCATATAATTTTAATGGTTCAAAGAATGTCAGGTAAAATGGTCAGCCCTCACGCATGTTCACTTCATCAAATCAGGCTCTCTTTGACAACGTGCCTGGTGTAGACCAAAGTGACATTTAAAAAAGCTGTATTGGTAGTGACCATACATCCTAATATTTGGATGGACAGTGCATACATGTAAACTTTGACTCAATTAGAAAAATCTAACATAATAGGGGGATATAATTATTGGTGAGCTTGTATTTATTGCTAAAGGGGATGGGAAAACCAGAAGTAGTTTAAAGTATTTTTAAACATTATTGCAATTCTTTATATGGTAAAAAAAAAAAAACACTAGTTCTAATTTTAGTTGTACAAATGTTTGTCAAATATTTAAAGTGATTGTCTGGTGCTAGGGTTTCCACCTTTTCATCAGAATAATAGCGGCCTTGTCACTGCCTCCATAGACATAACATTGGCCTGATGCCAATTTTTTACAGGCCTACCGGTAAAATACCAGTCAGGTGGCAACCCTATCTGGTGCCCAAAATGCATCTTCCAAATAATGCATATTAATGTGTGTAACAGAACGGCTACCAAAGGCCGGTAGCACTTGTCCGTTGTGTGAAATCATCTCTTTGTACCCAAATTGCAGACAGGACCACTAACAGTTAGGTACAACAAGAATGAACAACAACATTTTTGGAACAGAAAACAGAATCTAATATACAGACATAATCAAGTTAACATAACTCAACCCATATATTAACAGACAACACAACAGAAACCAAACAGCAATTAACCAGCAGGTTTCCAATAAGGCTCCTTGAACCCAGGTGGAGGTGGGTAGAGGCCAGCAGCACTCTGCTCCGCTGCGAGAGATTTAGATGGAGACGTTAGTGGGGACATGGAGAGGGGGCACTGTTCAACTTCTGGGATCATATTTAGGGGCAAGCAGAGGCCAGCGGCACTCTGCCCTGATGCCAGTCCTTCAGCTGGGGCATCTGGAGGGGGACAGGGACACAACTCTTGGGTCACAGCAAGGTTTAGGCAGGGACCTGCAAGGCTCTGCTCTGCAACCAGTGTCTCTGCTGGTGTAGTAGGTAGGGGTGGGGAAAAGAAGTCCGGGTCAGTCATGGGGAACAGTGCCAGCCATTCAGCTGGGCATTCAAGACTGGTCAAGGATAACAGTTCTGTACCCATTACCCATGGCCTCAGCTGTGGCTCCCACAGGGGAAAAGGGACACAGTTCTGGGGTAGGGGCAGGCAGGAGCCAGTGGCAATCTGCCCAGATGCCAGCTCTTCTGTTGGGTTATCCACAAGGAAAAATCACAGATCTTGAGTCAGTGCATCTGCTGGGGGGGGAGCAGCACTGATACTCACAGTCTCTGAGGCAGCTGGTGGTACCCGGTTGAGAAGCTGGAGGTATGCCCTCTCTAGCTCCACTTCTTGGGTCACTTAGTAGTCCCAGGCGGTTTTCAGTTCAGGCACATAGAAGCCATCTGCCTCCCGGATCTCTCCAATGATTTGTCGAGGAACTCCCAAAGTCTGGATCCTGATGGAGATTTTCCAATAGCAATCCTGGGCCCAAAATTGTATCCCTCCATGAGAGTGTCATCCTCCAGTGAAGGGTATAGCTGGGTGACATCCATCCTGCCTACTGCAATCCCTTTCTGGTACTCTGCTGCAATTCCACTGGGCTCTTGCAAGGAAGATCCCACTCCTGCCACCTATCTCTGAATGGCTACCCAAGGCCGGTAGCACCTCTTCCCATTGTAGGAAATCACCTCCTAAGCCCCCAATTATAGCTCAGCATCTATCCAGCAAGCCTTTCTGGAACCTTGCTCTTTGTACCCAAATAGTAGCAGACAGGACCACAAGTAGTTAGGTACAGCAAGAATGAACTACAACTTTATTGGAACATAAAACAGAGTCAAATATACAGACATAATCAAGTTTACATAACTCAACCCATTTATTAACATACAACACAACAGAAACCAAACAGCAATTAACCAGAATTGCTACAGATATAGAAAACTATACTATCTACTATCCGGTAGAGATGGTATGACCTTTGTGATCTGAAATTTTTACAACTTGAGTGTTTCCTTTGAAGCTGGAACTGATGTTACAAGGTGTGAAATGTTAGACTGAGTTTGTTGCCAGCAAGTCTATCTAGCATGGTCTGGATCCCCTCATAGATTGTAGGTTCTTTTGATTTGCTAAGTGACTCTTACCAGTTAGAAGTCTTGTCCTGCAAAAGTCATCTCCCAAACATGCATTAATAATAACTCACAACAGAGTATTAATCATGTCTCCGTTTGGGAATATTTAGACAGGGAAGAGTACACCCTACAAAATGAGTACATATATGGTTGGTGCTACTTGAGCCATTTGGAAGTTATTGGGAAGTCTGTGGTATAGAGCCATGGGTAGCAAGTGTGACATATCTATGGACTGCATACATTGCAACAAATTAATAGAGGCAAGAATTATGTATGTTACATGCATGGGAGGGAAATTAGAAACAAGATTCCATATTTTGACTGGGGTAGTTACACCACATGTGGGGGAGGACACTTCTAGGTACACCTTCCCACCTCTGGGCCGGCTTGGAAACCTGAGTTGACCTGACAAGGTATAAATCTAATGATGGAACAATGTCCAGTGTGCTTACTAGGGGCCAAGATCTAATTTTGTGTAAGTTGCCGTCATTTCCTTGCCGCAGTCCCTCGGACAGAAATTACTGGTACTCAGGGCCGGACTGGCCTACCGGGATACCGGGAAAAATCCCGGCAGGCCGCCTACCCTGGGGCTGCTTTAAGAATTTCGGTGGCCGCATCCCATTAAGAATTTCGGCGGCCGCATCCCATTAAGAATTTCGGCGGCCGCATCCCATTAAGATTTTCGGTGGCCATGTCCCTTTCAGAAAGTCAGCTTCAGCCAGAGCCTGCTGAGCGGGAGAGGAAGGGGAGGGGGCTTCTGCTGCGTGCAACCTGAAAGGAAGCTGCTGGACTGGTAAGGTAAGGTATGTACAGTATGGTGCTGGGGAAAGTGAGTGTAAGTGTGTGACAGTGTGAGTGAGTGGCAGAGTGTAAGTGTGTGAATGAGTTGCATAGTGTAAGTGTGTGAGTGAGTGGAAGAGTGTTAGTGTGTGAGTGAGTGGAAGAGTGTTAGTGTGTGAGTGAGTGGCACATTTTGACCAGATGTGGCTTACATGATTTATTGTTCAGCCACACCATCGATTGCATTGCTTACTATATTTTGTCATAATATTGGTGCTTCTGAGTGATTAAGAGGTTTTAATGTGAAAAAGCAGGAAACCACCACTGGTATATTGTGTATTCATGCACCAGATTATTTGAAAGGACACTGTGAGTTAAAAAAATCATACATGATTTTAAAGAGCCACCTGGGGCAGTTTATATATTTGACACCCTGTCCACCTTCCAACCTCACTTCCTATATATCCCAAATCCTTTTATTTTGTAAATACAGTTTCTCAGAGACGTGCACATGGTTCTGTATAGCTGTATACGTGTGTGAGTGAGTGGCAAATTGACTGTAATAATGCTGGCATTTTAATGGCAAAATAATACTGGCAAATTGGCTGTGGCACATTAATGGCAAAATAATACTGGCATATTAATGGTAAAATAACACTGGCAAAATTGGCTGTGGCATAATCATGACAAAATAATACTGGCATTTTAATGGGCAAAATGACTTTGACATATTAATGGCAAAGTAATACTGGGATATTAATGGTCAAATTTACTGTGACAATTGCAAAATAATACTGGCATATTAATGGCAAAATAATACTGGAAAATTGACTGTGGCATATTAATGGCAAAATAATACTGGCATATTCATGGACAAATTGACTGTGGCATATCAATGTCAAAATGATACTGGCATACTAGTGGAAAAATTGGCTGTGGCATATTAATGGCAAAATAATACTGACATATTAATGGGCAAATTGGCTGTGACATATTAATGGGCAAAATAATATTGGCATATTTATGGATAAAATGGTTGTGGCATATGGATGGCAAAATAATACTGGCATATTAATGGGTACATTGGCTGTGGCATATTAATTGGCAAGCTGACTATGGCATATTAATGGGACAGTTGGCATTTTAATGGACAAATTTTAACCGGCAAACTGGCTGTTGCATATTTTAATGACGAAGTGACTGTGGCATGTTAATTAATACCTGACAGTTGCTTATTTTAATAGGCAAAGTGATGCTGTGACATGTTCTGTGGGGCAAAATAACATGTACTATGAAGGAAAGTGACAATGTGATTTTTTTCTGCAGGGTCAGCTCTGTGGGACACTGTGGTATGTTCTGTGGGTCAAATTGTCACTGGGGCATGCCAAATTGTGTGGCTGTAATCAGTGCAGTATTTACCGCGAGGCATCCTAGGCGGATGCCTAGAGCGGCAAATTTGGGGGGGCGGCAGCGCCCCCCAGCACTGAAAAAAAATAAAAAAAATAAATAAATAAAAATTTTAAAACAATAAAAAAAATAATTTGAAAAACCGCGGCCCTTTTAAAAAAACAAAAAAAAAAAGGCCGCGCTTGCAGACAGAGACGGAGGTGAGAGGGGATCGGAAGATCCCCCCTCACCAACGCTCTGCCTGCCAGGCTGCACGGGGAGCCGAACAGGCAGCATAGAGAAACCTCCGTGCTGCCTGTACGGCTCCCAGTGCAGTGTGCCGACACCAAAGTGCCGACAGTCACGTGACGGGCGCGCTGACGTCATACGGGCGCCCGGTCACGTGACCTGTCGGCACAATCGCCGGGAAGCCGAACAGGCAGCATGGAGGGACCATGCTGCCTGCCACTAGCCACCAGGAAAGGTAAGTGCTGATGGGAGACAGTGTGTGTGTGTGTGTGTGTGTGTGTGTGTGTGTGTGTGTGTGTGTGTGTGTGACTGAGTGTGATGGGAGTCAGAGTGTGTGTGATGGGAGACAGTGTGTGTGTGTGTGTGTGTGTGTGTGTGTGTGTGTGACTGAGTGTGATGGGAGTCAGAGTGTGTGTGATCGGAGACCGTGTGTGTGGCTGAGTGTGATGGGAGTCAGAGTGTGTGTGATGGGAGACAGTGTGTGTGGCTGAGTGTGATGGGAGTCAGAGTATGTGTGATGGGAGACAGTGTGTGTGGCTGAGTGTGATGGGAGTCCGTGTGTGTGATGGGAGACCGTGTGTGTGATGGGAGACAGTGTGTGTGACTGAGTGTGATGGGAGTCAGAGTGTGTGTGATGGGAGACAGTGTGTATGTGTGTGTGTGTGTGACTGAGTGTGATGGGAGTCAGAGTGTGTGTGATGGGAGACAGTGTGTGTGACTGAGTGTGATGGGAGTCAGAGTGTGTGTGATGGGAGACAGTGTGTGTGACTGAGTGTGATGGGAGTCAGAGTGTGTGTGATGGGAGACAGTGTGTGTGGCTGAGTGTGATGGGAGTCAGAGTATGTGTGATGGGAGACAGTGTGTGTGGCTGAGTGTGATGGGAGTCAGTGTGTGTGATGGGAGACAGTGTGTGTGACTGAGTGTGATGGGAGTCAGAGTGTGTGTGTGTGTCTGTGTGTGTGTGTGTGTCTGTGTGTGTGTGTGTGTGTGTGTGTGTGACTGAGTGTGATGGGAGTCAGAGTGTGTGTGATGGGAGACAGTGTGTGTGACTGAGTGTGATGGGAGTCAGAGTGTGTGTGATGGGAGACAGTGTGTGTGACTGAGTGTGATGGGAGTCAGAGTGTGTGTGATAGGAGACAGTGTGTGTGACTGAGTGTGATGGGAGTCAGAGTATGTGTGATGGGAGACAGTGTGTGTGACTGAGTGTGATGGGAGTCAGTGTGTGTGATGGGAGACAGTGTGTGTGACTGAGTGTGATGGGAGTTGGAAAATCAAGATACACACTGGCTGTAATATGAGTGCAAGTCAAGTGCTGTGGGTGCAATACAAGTGCATGGAAAATGCTGTGGGTACTGAATGGGGTTGCCACCTGGCCGGTATTTTACCGTCAGGGCTGTAAAAAATTGGCTTCAGGCCAATGTTAAGTCTATGGAGACAGTACCAAGGCCGGTATTTTTCTGAAGAAAAGGTGGCAACCCTAGTACTGAATGGTGCTGTGTTAAGTCTATTAGGTGCAATGTGTGTTCATAGGATGGGAATAAAAACCAGAAATGAAAATTTTCAATAACATTTTTATTACATATGAAATAGTTGAATATAATATTAAAAAGTTCAGTATAAATGCAACAAGAGAGAGAGAGAGATAGATGTGTATAGATATTTAGTGTTCTTGTGTGTGGCATAACTATGGGGTTCTTGTGTGTGGCATAAGCAAGCAGGCACGAAACGCGTAGGCTTCCGACTCACTGGGTAATCCCACTTTGTGTGCACAAGCAACCAGCTGTAACGTTTACAACATTAAATATGTTTTGATACAGCACTTCCTTGCAGCCTTGCTTTATCATTTTCTCTACAAGTGGATGATCCTCAACCCCCCTTTCCTTCCTCAAACTACTGATTACTTGCCGTGAGAGTACAGAGAGGTGGAGCCCGCGGAGGAATATTGAGCAAATCCGTCTGTTTCTACTTCTTACTATAATTAATGGGGGCCCCTTTGTGAGGCATAATTAATGGGGCCCCTTTGTGAGGCATAATTAATGGGGCTTCTGCGTGAGGTATAATTATTGGGGCTCATGTGTGAGGCATAATTAATTGGCCCCTGTGTGAGGCATTATTAATGGGTCCCCTGTGTGAGGCATAATTAATGGGGCTTCTGCGTGAGGTATAATTATTGGGGCTCATGTGTGAGGCATAATTAATTGGCCCCTGTGTGAGGCATTATTAATGGGGTTCCTATGTGTGGCATAGTTAATGGGCTCCTGTATGTGGCATAATTTATGGGTCTCCTGTATGGCATATTTAATGGGCCAACTGACTGGCATTACTGAGGAATCTGTTTGGCATGGTATTGGAGGAAAGCCAGAGGGGTGATACCCTCAGTTACTGTACCAGGTGACACCAACACTGGGGCAATTTAAGTACTGTGGTAAATCCCTGGGCAAATCCTGGGTGCTGGGGCAAGTCATGTGTGTGCAATCTACATGCTGGGATACGTACTAGGTGCTGGGGTAAGTCCTATGAGTGCAATCTGCAGCTGTAGTAAAACCTGGGTGCTGGGGAAAGTCCTGTGAGTGAAGTTTGGGTGCTGGGGTAAATCCTTGGACAAGTCATGGGTGCTGGGGTAAGTCCTGTGAGTGCAATCTTCATGCTGGGGTAAGTCCTGTGAGTGCAGTCTGGGTGCTGGGGTAAGTCAATATAGCCACCCAGTATGTACACAAGGTTATAACTCACAAAATTCCTTAATTATATATACCCCTGCACAGGGCAATTCATAGAACCTTGTGTACATAATGGTGGCTATGTGTTGCCCTGTGCATGGGGTATATATCAGAGCAGTACGTTAGCTATAATACTGTGCACATACTGGGGGCATATATTGCCCTGTGCAGGGGAATGTACCATTCTTTTTTATAAATAATACACTCTTCAAATGTGCTGTAAAATGCATGGCTTTTCCGTTATGAACAAGAAAATAAATATGCAATTATATGGGGCTGGTATACTATAATTTCCAGGGCTGGTTTTTATTCCCAGTCCGGCCCTGCTGGTACTCCACTATCTAAGTGAGTAGTTAGGTTTTCTGTTAATTTCTCCTTTTTATTTTTATCTGTTTTAGTGTAAATAATTTGTCATCTGTTTTATTTTATGTATGCACTGTGACCTGATTAGACCAATTTATTGGTAATTAAAATCGCATAGATATTGTGTTAAAGCATATTTTGTAGTTTAGACTAATTTGCTTGGGGGACCAAGACACCCCATTTATAAGTTGTCTTGGTGGTGGCAGTGTTAGGACATTAGTTATATCTATATAATCAAGTGTGGGTGGTGTTAAAGGGGGGTTTTGTCATTATTTCTAGTCTAGGGCAGACAAATAGTTAATTTTAACCCTTGCACCACCATAACCTAGTCACATGTACTCTTGGAGTAGGGTGCATTAGTGACAAATTCAGTACTGCCACACCTGCAGTATAAATGCACAGTTATGACTGGGTAGGGCTTGAGTCAAATATTCAAATTATGATTTATGCAGAATTCCTGCATCAAAACATACTGGAAAAAAAGCCTGTGCAATATATAAGCAGTAGACTTCAACTTGCAACATAGTGAGTTTGGGGACTACTGTCCCTTTAACAACTTCACGACAAAGGACGTGTCAGGCACGATCGTGAAAACCGCTTTAACGGTGCTGGGCTATTGCCTCGATGTCGAGGCAATAGCCAGCACCGAAATTTATTTTCTGGGGCCCCCACGATCGCCCCACGTAGCGATCGTGGGAGCCATATTGAGGAAGCAGCATGCTCCGTCAATATGGCTATGTCCACTGGCGGTCTGAGCTTCGGAAGTGAAAGTAACTTCACTTCCGTCGCTCTGAATATGCTACTTGACTGCCTCTAGTGGTAGTTAAGTAGCATAGCAATGGAAAAATGTTTAAATAAATATTTAATTAACTAAAAACTGGTTATATAGTTAGATTAGCCTAAAGGGTTAAAATTAAATAATTTTTAGCATAAGGGATAGGGTTAAAATTAAATTAAAATATATTAAGGGATAGCATAAGGGTTAGAGTTGGGGTTAAATGTAGTGTTAAGGTTACATTTTGGGTTGGGGTTGGGGTCAAAAAGTCAATATAGGAAAAAACAAAAAACACTATTTTTGTTTTTTGCCCCATAACTCGCAAAAAAATACCGAAAAATATGGAAACATGCATATTTCTGAACTCGGGACAACATTTAGAAACTATTTAGACGGGGTCTTTTTTAATGATTGTATTTGTCTAAATTATATTTTAGGTCAAAGTTAGAAAAATCATATTTTATTTTAAAAAATATGATTTTTTTGTAGTAAATTATAAGATATGATGAACATAATGGTATCTAATGAAAGCCCTTCTTATGATGATAAAAACAACATATAATTTGTGTGGGTACAGTATGTGAGAAAGAAGAAAATTGCAGCTAAACACAAACACCCCAGAAATGTCAAAACAGCCATTGTCACCAAGGGAAAGTCAAGGTGAAAATGTCTTGTCACTAAGGGGTTAATATTATCTTGATTTATTCGTAACATCCAGTGTCAATTTAGACTCTTTAAAATGTATTAAAAAAAACCCTATTACTGACAATTTGTACAAAGCCAATCATCCAATCCAGTGGCATTTATACTATATTATAAATGGATTTTCAAGATGTAAATATATTGATAGAGTGAACATGTGTTTTTTAAGAAATGTGTGTGCCAAATAAAATTAAGAATCTTAACCATAATGTTAGGCTTTGTAATAAACTTAAACCTTCCTACTTTTATATATGTTGTCTTTTTAGTTTTAATCTAGGCAGCTATTCATCTCAACCTCATTTTCGAAACTTCTGCCTTCTTTCTCCATTAGCCTAAATAGATCATACTTTGTGATACAAGAGGTTTTGGTATTTGTCAATGTTTTGAAAGAACAAGCTGTTCGGTATTTCAGATTAGTAAATAAATGACCATGACCGTTCTACAACTGTTATTGTCTTTACTACTTACATATTATTATTACATGTAACATATACGCAAATTATAATAAATGCATAATTGTTAACGTTAACGACCTATATACATAAGTTCAGCACAATATATTAGTGTCTAGTGTCACAGCTTCATTTATTGTGACATCAGAGAATTCCTAGAGATTCCATGGTTGGCCAAGTGGCTGTGACAGCACAAATGAATCCCATGGCAACTAATAGCCAGTCACATGGAAACCAAGAAGAGCTGTTGGCTGCTTTAGACTGTGATAACTGCATGTCACCTTGAAACTGGAGAATCCGTTGGTGTAGATACACACGTGTTTATAACACAGCTGAGTACAAATAAGAGCTTAACTCAGACGTGACTGCAATGAATACAACATAAAAGTCCAATTTTATGCAGGATATATAACAATTGCTCTGCTTCTTTGGAGACTTAAAACGACAACCGTTTGTTCAGAGCAGCTGCCACTAGGTGGCGTCAAACAAACTCCAGGGAAGAGTAGTTGAGCGTGGTGTCTTACCCACTAGGCGTAATCAATCTATTCCTGAGTGGGAAGAAAAGCACTACTCAACTCTCCAACCTGCTTTTCGATAGGAAGTGGGACTGGTGACACAGGTGGGATGTGGGGTCTGCGGAGGGCGCTGCGGGCCGCCCCCGGAGTAGCGCGGGTGTCTTGTCCGCAGTGGGCAGTGATACAGTTCAGGACTAGCCGTGCATTGGTAAGTGTGCAGGAAGCGCGCACGGGGCATCAGTCCATTCCTACGCTGTATATTGGGTGATCGCGTGTAACAGCCTGCTACAGAAAGGACACTCGTGGGAAGAGGCGGGGTCAGTTTCCCCGCGTGTCATTTACCGTGACCTTTCTCAGTCACGTGATATCAGTGGCATGTGACGGTGACACGGGTATTAGAATTAGCATGACGTGTATACTGACAGCATTGCATCAAACTGCCTTGTTATCCAGCCCGCAACTGGTGCATTATGGCTATCTGCCGCCAAAACCCCCCCTTTAGTTGACCATATTGCCCTTTATTTCAAGGACGTCTAAGTAAAATGCACGTTTACTTAAATGGACTGTGTCACCTAAACATTGCTTATACTGTGAATGTTGAAAATTTTTAAAAAAAGAACATTGTGTTAACAAAATTGCAAGTGAATGCCTAAATTAATAGATTAATGTTTTTTTAAATGTGTCTGTGGAGTCCCCTGCTTATGACATCACCTGTACTCTAGTATGCACATTACCCATTTGCCGTTCAAAACCAGTTCATTTTTATATTAGGAAACAGGTGATGTCATAAGCAGGAGACTCAACAGACTCATTTAAAACACAAATTCGGTGAAACGATCCCTGAACCATTTTTCTTTGTGGCAGGGCAAATTGTCCTGCTTAAAAGAGGTCAATGCCATCAGGGAGTACCATTTCCATGAAACGGTGTTCATGGTGTGCAACAATGCTTAGGTAGGTGGCATTTGTCAAAGTAACATTCACATCAATGACAGGACCGAAGGTTTCAAGCAGAACCTTACCCAAAGCCTCACACTGCCTCTGCTGGCTTGCCACCTGTCAGTGGTCATAATGGCTGATCAGTGTAAATCTGTTTCTTTCTCTGAGAAACGTGGCTCCAGTGAATGTCTGTGAATGAAAAACACAGTATTCTTCACTGTTCTAGGGAGGTAGTAAATGATACATGTGCAAATGTAGGTGAAATGTTTTTTTTTTTTTTTTTTCTAGATACAAAAACCTCTGATTTCTAGTGAGGTTCTAGATTCCAACTGCAGCAATGTTTTACTATGCATTAGCAGAAGATTAGGAACTCTGACAAGTAGCAGGTAAGGTGCATCTCTCCATTTATGATATGTTTTAGAATATCAACTGATGATTAAGAATGGTTTAGGTCCTTGTACCACTGGTCAGGCTTCTTGTATTTTATGCATAAAGTTGTTGTGTGAAATAATAAAAAAACAAGACGATGATTGACCTGAAGAATAAAGCAGTCGTTTTTTTCTGTACCACCACTTTAGTGGCTCTTTAAAATGCCAAATTAAACTTTTTTTCCCCCACTTCTGCTTTGAGAGACCTTTATTTTTATATGGCACCAACAAAGGACACAGAAAATAGGTCTCCTTCTGACGGTGCCATATGAATACAAAGGTCTCTGAAAATACTAGCAGAGAGATGCAACTGGACCTGGCAGACCACAATCAGATGCACAGGGTGAGCCCCCTCGCTGATTGGCTGAGCGCACACTGACACTGCAGAGACACACGTTGGGTTTACTCTAGGCAGATGGCACCATGTTTTTAATTTTGCTTAAAGTTAAAAACTTTAGTGCCATGTTAACACTCCAATACCTGCACAGGGGGAAAGGCAAGCATGTGTCCACTTCCCCCTGCCCTGTTTTGTTAAAATGACCCAGGCACTTTTTTTTCTTTTCTTAACCCTATCCGCAAAATTCATGCAAAGAGTGGCAATTTCTGGCTCCCTTCTTGTGGATAGGTTGTCCTGCTGACCCTCACACTGTATTTAATTATTGAAGGACAAATTGGAAAAAAGTTACGATTAACACCTTCGCGGCACTAGGACATTCTATGCCTCCCTTTTTGGTCCCAAAAGACGCTAGTATGGCATAGAACATCCTGCCTGCGGCTCCCTGATATGAGCAACTGTATCTCACCTGACAGACGAGGCCACTTTGAGTGGCCTCAGACTAAAAGGGAAAATGTAGGTGACGCTCAAAGCAAGCACCGGCTACATTTTACGAAATCGCACCATGTCCAAACTTCCAAGGTGCTGTTCATTATGGCCATACATCTCCACTTTGGTCTCGTCTGGAGACATTGGGACATTGTTCCAGGTGTGGTTTGTTCAGAAGCAGCTTTGCAAACCTAAGCCGTTCTGCCATGTTATTTTTAGCGAGAAGAGACTTCCTTCTTGTAAATCTTCCAAACAAACCATACTTGTTCAGTCTATTTTTTAATTGTACTGGCATGACCTTTTAACATTCTAACTGGTCTCTTTGCAATTTATCTGAGCTTTGCACAATCTGACCTTGGGGTGGATTTGACTGGATGTTTAATCCTGGGAAGACTGGCAACTGTTTTCCACTTTTGAATAATCATTCACACTGTAGAATGATGGACTTTAAATTGTTCAGAAATGGACGTATAACCCTTCCCAGATTATTGGGCAGTTGCTTCTCTAAGATCATTGCTGATGTTCTCCTCCTGGGCATTGTGTTAAAACACAGTTGAATGCACCATACCAACAAACTGCTAAACCTTTTCTAGAGGTGGTCACACTGATGATCAATTAATTAAGGGCATTTAATTAGCTGCACCAACCTGCTACTTAGCCTCTTAAATTCTATGGAAGCAGCAAGAGTGTCCTTTGTTTTTCACACATGGCTGGTCCATTTTGTCTTTATTTTTGGTAAATAAATCATGATCTGGTGTAATATGTCATGTTGTTAATCATGTGAGGTTGTCTTGACCTAATTTTAAGTCCTGCTAAGGATTAACTCTATGCAAAGAAGGTGTACTTTCTTTTTCCCATGACTGTACCTAGAACTCAGGATGCTGGAGGAGGGTGTTGGTTTCCCCCTTCCGATGTCATTTGCTTGGAAAAGAGTAATTTTCCAACATACTTTCTATGTTTTGAATGTTTTCCACAAGTAATTCATACATGGAATATGTATTGTGTGAGGATTTATTTCAAATGTGTTTATGCAATTGTCTCTACCAAATTAACTAGGAATAAGCAAACATTTGTCATGACAAAAAAGTTAAGGTTTTGGCCAATAACCCTGGCATGCCTGTGATTCTGCACTAACCATGTTAATATTCTATTGTAGTTCCTTAGATGAGAACACGTATGAGAAGTTGGCAGAAGATACTTTGGATGCTCTCGCCGATTTTTTTGAAGATCTGGCAGATCAGCCATTTACACAAGATGATTACGATGTTACTTTTGGGGTACGTCTCTTCTGGTGGCACCAAAACCCAGATTAATCAACATAATGTTTTTGATGTGGCCTTGTTTCTTTTCTTTGATTTATTTTGTTCATTTTAGCAGCTTCCTATAAGCATAAACAAGCAAACGCATACACTCTTCAAATTAGAATTGCAGAATAGTCTGAAATCAAGGACCTCTGCACAGTTATCCAATATCCAGGCCTGCCTCCATCTATGTTGAATAAAATATTTCAAATGACACAGGTGAATTCAAGTATTTTTAGTCGTTCATGTGTACAAGGTATTCTTTGTTAGCCTGAGAGTCCACTGAAACTGTACAGAAACTGGATGGGAGTGTGTTAATAACAGTCCAGTGACCTGAGTGCATCTATCTATTACTATTCCTGTTACACTAGTGCATCCTGTTTATTTAAAAAAAAAAAAAAAAAGCACAAAAATTGCTGAAAAAATGAAACCCATTGTCAGACACAAACAGTGTTGGGATGTATTTAAAAAAATTGCAATAGCTGTTATACATGCAAGCACAGTGACTGCACCTTCATTTAGTTTCCCACATTATGTCTGGCCCTGTCATAATACATTTATGCACAAATGCATACAGGCAGTGGGAGGTGGAACATTTGCTGGGTGAAATCTGTGAAAAAGAGGGTTGGGCTGACATCTTTCCACTACTTTACTCCCAGTTAAGCAGGTTCTTGGTGTATATTAACATGCATATTTATTTTGTATGTGATAAAGATATGCTGATAGTATTAAAGCAAACATGCATTCTACAATAGAGGTCATTAAGGCTAGACCTTGTAAAAAGGACACAGGTGAAGGACTTTTTTTCACAAGCCATTGAAAACTGAATACAAAGAATATTTTGCCATGTAACAACATTTGTAGGCACTCTCTCCAACCATTAGGAAATACTTGAATGCAATGTCTGTGTTTAAAAGCAAAGCCCTTTATAATCACTAATAACAATGTGCAAGATCATGTTTACATTTTAAATGGGTATTTATTACCATCCTAAGATAATGAATCAAATTATACATGCAGGTGTGTGTGTGTGTGTTTGCGCACAAAACCCAAGGTAGCGTTCTTGAATGAGTGCAAGACATGGGTGTCTATTCACTGTAAAAGGTGTGTTGCAGGTGAGGTGAGTTGACCACTATCGGGAGGCAGACATTTTGTTTAGGATCTTGGGTCAGATCTTCCTTCATCTGATCCAAAATGTCCACCCCAGATATAGATATACAAGCAAAGAGGGTTTAATAAGGTACTTTATTTGAATGTACTTTCAAGTAAGCATACCTTAATTATTATTATTTTTGCCAACTGTTGTCCTTCAAGTTCAGAGGAAAACTATAAAACTATACACTGTGGACTGTACCTTACCAGATTCTACTCCATAGGGTTGCATTTTCTAGTTGGGTCTGTTCACTATTTGGTGAGTTGAGGTAAGATGAACATTTAATCTCATAATTTTAGCTACACACTGTGCAGGTACAAACCTGGAATCACCTCAATACGTTTGTTTGCTCTCTTGTGCATGACCTAAGGATGCCATAAAACACACCTGGCCAAGAAACAAATGAGCAGGTAGTTTTCAAATTGAGTTTGCTCACAAGAAACAAAAAAACTGTGCAGCATTGGCAAAGGGTGGCAGATGGCTGTGGAGGGCAGCATTGGCAAAGTCTGGGTGGCAGATGGCTGTGGGGATATGCATTGGCTAAGTCTGGGGGCCAGATGGCTGTGTGGGGGACAGTATTGGCTAGATCTGGGAGGGCAGTATTGGTTGTCTTATATTCAAGTAAATATGGTATATTTTTATTGAAGTACACCATTAATTTTACACCCGGCAATGGGGTTGTAGTCATGTTGTTCTACCACAAGATGGTGCTGTTTTCATTGAAATGAGTTCCTCACTATCTTTATTGTAATCCAACAGTTTTCTCTATAAGCAAATGTATACAGGTAAAGCTTCCCTTCTGTGAGCTTTTATATTTATTTCAAACAGCACATATTGGATGACTGATGGTGCGTGGCCTGTAAGCATGTTTTAATAACTGTGTCTGTATTCACTTATTTAATTACAGAGCTATTTATTGGGTCTGCAGTAGTTGTTGCACATTTAATAAGAATTAATGCATCACCAATATTACATTTGGAAATGTCAGGTTGTGTTATTGTCTGGTACCAAAGCGGATATGTGTCAGATATGATCGTTTTAAACATTGTATTAAGCTTGGTTATAGAGCAGCTAATTAAACTTTTACAAGAGTCATATTTTACCTCTCCTTGGTGAAAGGATCATCTAGAAATGTCCCTTTGTTAAAGAGATTGTAGTAGAGGTTGTATTAAAAAAAAAAAACCTAATGGAACTTTACAAAGCAGTTATTGCTCTGAGACATTTTATAGGTGACCAAGAGTATTAGTTTATTTTGATATGTGCATTTGATGGTAACTGATCATGATTAGATGTTAGTTGTATTCTGATTGGTTTGACTTTAAACACCACAAAGCCAATAAGAATTTGGCTCTTTAAGTTAGTACTCTGAAATGCTCTTCTTTCTTGACACTGCCACCAGTTTTTACATATTTCTAGTTGCCTCGGTGAGCCATTTACAGTAAGACATTATGGATCCATGTAAAAGAATTATGTAGACTGACAAATAGAAGTCCCAAATCTGTGGCATTTTCTGTACAATATTGATCCATGAATGCAACAAAAGAAAGCCTAAACTAATTATACTTGGCAAGAGGAGATTTACAAAGTGAGAAATAAGGCTAAGTTTATTAAAAGAATAAAATAATAAAACCAAAATATTAACCTTGCAAAATGTTGTTCATTAACTAACAAGTTGCAGTTCTTTGGTTCTAGTTTCTGAATTGTACCAGTTAAATCTGTAAGGAATATTGTAAAAGTTTATTTTGATTTAAAAACTTTGCTGTACTCCATGGACTTTGTAATTAAACAATGATTGTGTAGCGCAAATAAAGCTTTGACAAAATTTAGATTAATATATTTGCTGAGCAGAGATACACTACAATGCCTAGTGATTTTTTTTTTAAATTCTACTACTTCTGTCCTAGAATGGGGTTCTCACAATAAAACTTGGGAGTGACATGGGAACCTATGTAATCAACAAACAGACTCCAAACAAACAGATCTGGCTGTCGTCACCCAAAAGGTAAGTTTCTATGCCTTACATTAATACGTGTATTGAGCTGATGTTGCATGTGATGTCAACGGGAAACATTATCTGGGAGTTGTGTTGGCTGCCTGTAATTAACAATGAGGTGACTCCGGTGGAGTTGGTGCATTATTGCCATTTATTTAATCACCATCCAGTAGTGCTTTTCATTAGTTATGTGATAAATGAATAGAATATAGAGATTATCTGTACTCCATGTCTGTGGAGAGGATGCTCTGCTTGGAAGGGTTGACTTAAAAGAAACACAGGCGTCATGGGGAAAAGAATAGTAACTATACAAATAGTAACTGTTATGTAAGAACGTCACTGAAAAATTAATAGTAGAAAATGAATGAATTTGCTTTTACTATGGGGATGTATGATAATGCTAGCATGCGCTTTGCCTGTGTGTTTCTAGCCTTGCTGTGCACAAAGCTGCATAATTGATAGGATTCACTGTTGAAGCACTCAGGAACAGCTGGGGATCTAGCAAATTGGATGTGGTGGGTACAATATGACTGCAAGAAATAAATGGTAACCCTTTAGGTGTGAGAGAGAAGAGTAATGCATTGAAACTCTCCATCGGAATCTCACATGCACATTCCAGTCTAGAAAAAAAAAAAATATTAATCCTCTCATTAGAATCTATGTACTAGTTATTGTACCAGGACAGGATATTCCAAATCAGATTATTACTATCTGAGCACTCCCAGTCACTTCTTGAGTCACAGGTCTCCCATAGAGATAAATGTAAATGCACCATGTATATCCACATTCACTGATTTGGAGTGACCTGAGGTCACAGCATGGCATGCATGTACAGTGCTTCCCCGTTCACTGATCATGTGAGCCTCTAAGTGCATGGCTCAGAATCGAGAAAGTCTGCAGTTTTTACACATGTACGGAATCTGGTGTATGGATTGCAGGACTGAGTACACTTTGCATGCTTGTCAGAGTTAGATCTTAGTTTGCCTTTGCATAAAAAGCCGGGCAGCAGAAATATGCAGGTGAAATGCAAGGACTTTGTGTTTACGGACTCCACTACTCATACTAGTTAATTGATTAGGGAATCAGATTTTATCCCAGAGAAAGGGACTCAAAATTATTATTTATTTATTTATTTTTTAATACTAAGTTATTGTTTATTACATTTTTTTAATGTATAAAAAAAGAAATAACCATACAAACAAACAGCAAGTTACCGTTAGGTATCACAAACAAACAAATATATAAGGTGGAATGAATACATGGTAAGTACAATACTACAATAATTGGCTCAGGTATTGAGAATGTCCACAAAGTCTCTGTTACCCGTTACATGGATATTACATATTGCGTTATTACTATTAGAAAGTGAATAAACATAAAGTGCAGATTAGTCCGTCTAAGATTAAGTGGTATGATAGTCATGTAAACGGAAAATTTGATGGATAAACCATCTACTAACTATAAGGGGTACATTACGTATTTTTCACTGCTTACGATAGTATACATATGGGTATTAAAAGAGAGTTAGCTTGGTAGGGATCGATCGAGCCTCCTTTGTTTGTCTTAATTCATCTCTTCAATTCAAAATCTTAATTGTCTTAATGGTATAAAGACAGGACTCGAGGTTCGGCCGATACCATTAAGCATTTGTTTTTACTTGTGCCATAAAATCAAGGGATTAAACCCTAATTTCATATATCCAGTACTAATAAGTAATCCAAGTAAATGGTACGTACCTCCTTATAAACCTATAGACATACCTTCTTACAGACAAATAAACATGGGTGTGCAGTGTACAAGGGAAAGAGGAACAGAAAAATATAGGCAGATATCCAAAACGCGTTTAAACCCCAGGAGGATGGACGGAGAAGAGACAGAAAATCTCCAGATCTTCTTAGGTCCAGGATGATTAACTCCCATTTATTTGAGATTATTTATGGAGTTTCAATAGATACGGGGCTCCAAATTTTAAAATAGGAGGGAAGAGATATATTATCCAGAAAAAAAGAGCTTTTCCATATTACATTGGTATTGGATTTGAGACCGTATCTCTGAGGGCGTGTCCATTTTTCTCCAATTTCTTGAAATACACATTTTTGTTGCCATGATGACATGTATTACTAGTTTTTTTGAAAAGTTGTTCATGTTAGGCAACTCGAGATGAAACAAAAAAATTTCCGGGGTTAGATTGCCCAAATCTAAATGGAAATCCAGAAATATTTTGGATAAAATAGTGCGTACTTCATTTTGTCTTGGGCAATCCCACCAGATATGTTTAATATTTCCAATTTCATTGTTGCATCTCCAACAAAGTGATGATGTATTTGTTTGGTATTTTACCAATCTCGACGGAACCCTGTGCCATCTATGTAGCACCTTCATATATAGCTCTTTTAGGGCAATACAATGAATTGATTTTTTTTAGTAAGTCAACAGCTCTGTGCGAGGTTTGTATTGGGTAAGATTTCCCAAGATCAGTTTCCTATTTTATTATTGTATCGAATTTCAAATTCCCCTGTTCTAGTTCTTGTAAAGCTTTAAGAATTAGGGAGGATATCTTTTGCTGGGAGCCAAACAAAATTTTATCCAACAGTGAATCTGGTTTAAGTTGTATATTTTTAAATCTTTTATTCGGATATAGGACAAAAATTCTCTCTTTGGTAGATTATGTTTTTGTTGCAGATCCGAGAATGAAAGAGAGTTTAGTTCGCGGAATAAATCTCCTATCTTATTTAGACCAGATCTATACCAATTGTCTAAATTAAATGATAAAAAAACTTCAAGACACTTATAGAAACCTGAGGGGTTATTTGGGAATCAAGATAAAATTTGGATTTGATTGGGGCGATAGATAAAAATATATCATGTGTTACCGGATTTGAAATTTTTAGGGTATCACATTTTTGATTATCCAGCCAAAAAAGAAGGAAGGTATCCAAATTACAGCATGCCACCCTTTCGTATTGGTACCAACTTTTATTCTTTGATTTCAGATTACCCCACAAGAGAAAATGAGAAAACATTATTGAGTCATGTATATGGTATATGTTGGGGAAGGACAGACCAGCCTTCGACTTAGGTTTTGACATAATGTGGAATTGAATTCTTGGCTTCTTGCCCTCCCAAACATATTTGACAAACAACTTATGAAACATAGATAAGAATTTCCTTGGGACTCTAAGAGTAATAGTGAGTAACAAATATTCCATTTTAGGAAGCAAATAGGCCTTAATCAGGTTGATTCTTCCCATCCATGAAATTTGGATTTTCCTCCAGGACTTAATCTTATCCTCAAATTCTTTATTTAATCCAAGATAGTTATATTCTACTACAGTTTTTATGTTGAATTTAATGCCAATAGCTAGGTATTTAATTATTTTGTTTGACCAATTAAAATGATAAGTATGTTTAAGAAATGTAGTCTTGGAAGGTTAATCTTATAATTTGAAAAATGCCTGAATTCCTCAACACAACGCAATACTTCTGGCATAGAGTATTCCGGTTGTGAGAGGGTTAGTATTACATCGTCCGCGTAAAGCAGGATTTTTTTGTTGATGGTTTCCTCAGTCAATCCCATAAATTGTTTGTGTTTGTCTAAAAAAATTTTTTTTATTATTTTAAAGCTATGATTATAAAGATAAAACTATTCCAGCAGACTTCCTGAAAACCTTGTAAACTATCCCAAGTGACTATAAATCTAGACTCTCACAGACTGAGGTTCAAGGTAGTAACAATTGTAAGCAACGTGAAAGAAAAGATAGAGAAACATCCACCAATCCTTTGCCCATTTGTGAGATTGTTTAGCACTTTATATAATTGTCCTTTACATTCCTTTTGGATCGTTACGCCTTATAATAATGTATTTTGTTTGTGTGATTTCAAGTACAGTTGCAGCAGATTTCTACTTGGATCACACTGTATTTTTCCTGTTGTATTCAGTGAGTACTGATGTCACCCCGCCACATCAGTGCTTGGGTTATGAAAGTGCTCTACAGTCTATAAACCTTTTGGTGCCAGCAGGCTGTGTTCCCCATACAAAGTCTCTTTTATGTCTGCCTATATAAAAGTCTATCAATATTTAAATGAGTTCAACTTGAACGATCAGCGCTAACAAATGTACACCACCCAATAAATGAACCTCCCCTAAAAGTGATCCTAATACCAAATTAACCCCCTGAGCCCTAATACTAAAATTACCCCCCAAACCCTAATACTAAATTAACCCCCCAGAGACCTAATAGTAAAATTAATCCCCCCCGAACCATAATACTATAATTAACCCCCGAACCCTAATACTAAAATGAAACTATACTAATGCTACCCCAGCCACCCCCCCCCCCCCCCTGAATAATACTTACCTTCAGCAATCCCACGATGAAGGTGAAGCAGCTGCTTTAATGCAGCCTAAATCAGGAAAATGGCAAAGCTGGATGGTACATAAGACTGTCTGCAAAAGAAAAGTAATCTAAATCTTTTAACAAGTCATTATTTTTTAAACAAGGAGATGTTGGCAAAATGTTACGACTCCTATTAAATTAATGCTGCTTTGCAAACTTATTCGCCCTTTTTACCTATCATCTTTACAATATTCCACTGATTAATTAGGGAAGAGAACAAATAGTAGGACATGTAGTTTTACACACCTTGTCTTGTGCCACCCTGCCTAACCAATGATATTTTCTAAGAGACGTCATTTTAAAATGTACCGTAATTTAAATTTGCAAAACAAGGCAAATCTATTATTTTTAAATGTCCCTGTTCCTTCTAAACAAATGAATTGACTATGTTTCCCATTCTCACTTGCTAAAGCAGCTTTGTTTAACTGATAAAGTCTAACTGACTGAGAGATGTACTAGTCTATGACATTTTTAATGAAGGAAGATATTCTCGTTAACCATGGAGCAGTATTTTTATAAAATGATTGAATTGATTTCCTCAAAATAATGAACGTCTTTTCATGTTTGTTTGTTTTTAAAACCCTATTCTAACCATTGTATTTCCACTCACTTTTCAGTGGACCCAAGCGGTACGACTGGACCGGAAGCACGTGGGTGTATTCTCATGATGGAGTTTCCCTTCATACCTTATTAGCACAGGAACTGTCTGCAGCATTGAAAACAACATTAGACTTATCGACATTAGTGTATGCCTGAATGCACCACAACTGCAACCAAAGGATATCTCATTTACTTGCTTGTTTTTTCATTTTCTTTTTTTGTTCTGGTTTATTTGTATTCATTATTTAGTTGAATTGTTCTACCCGACCCCTAGGTATTTAATACGGTACAACTCTCAATGTTTTTCATAAGAACACAGGGTTTGTTTGTTTTCATGGACATTAAAAGGCTTTGAGATCAATTCCATGTATCCTCTGAGTGGAGGTGATAGGACTTGTAGTCGAGCATCACTTTAATGTGCAATGAAGCCAAACTGACGTTGCATCTCCTGCTGTTAGTCCAGCCTTCTCAGTCAGAATGCCACTACTTGGGTCCACTATCAGCTCTTATCTGTTTCCCGTTGAAAAGTTGTGCAGTGAAATTAAAAAAATTAAATTATTAGAAGTCTCTTTCAACTTAGGTCATGGCATGTAGAAGTGAGTCCTGTCTAAAGCTTCTTGTGCTGTCAAAACTGTGCAGAAAACAAACCTGGATGGTGTGATTCGGGCATTGGTGAGAGCCGGCCAGACTGCCCCAGGGCCATCTTTGGGTCCCATGCCACCGGTGCACAGTGTGGTATCCCAATTGGACTGTTTTGAAAGGAATTAAATGAAAAGATTATAGGCTTCAAAATAAGAAATTCCTCTGCCAGTTAAAATTCATGTCAAGCCAGACGGGACGTATGATTTGAAGAATGGAGCCACCAGTGTCCTATTTCCTAATATCTTTAACTGGGATAGAAAAAGAAGCATCCTAGAGTGGTCATGTAGTTGCGGGGATGTGGTCTCTGTGAGACCGCTTAAGTGAAATCACAAAGTGAAAATTTTGTTGCACAGAATATTTTTTTACCAGGAAGAATACACTGAGATTTCTCTTGTTTTCAAGTATGTCCTGGGGACCCAGTCCAGAACGAATTACAGAGTTACACATTTAACAGTAGATTAAAAATACATACATATTTTTATACATTATACGGGATTTGGGAGACACTCATTTTCAATATGCATTTCAAAGAGGTGGTGAAATGTACCATGGGAATAAAAGTACTGAGCCTCGTTCTCCAAGCCGCAATTGTTTATGAGTTCTGCACCAAGATGCTGTTTGAGCAGTGAATTACAGATGTATGCAGTGTTTTGGAAGATACCCAAATTGAAAATCTACACCAAATACTAGCAGAGACAATGTTTAATAAACAATAATAAATTAAACATGTTCTTAAAAATAAAATGTGTATCCACATAATATACACCGGTCAGCCATAACATTATGACTACCTGCCTAAAAATGTGTTGGTCTCCTTTAGCCACCAAAACAGCCCTAACGGGTCAAGTTATGGACACCACAGGATCTCTGAAGCTGTGCTGTGGAATCTGGCACCAAGACGTTAGCAGCAGATCCTGTAAATTGCCAGGTGGATCATCCATGGATCAGACTTGTTTGTCCAGCACATCTCACAGATGCTATATTAGATTGAGATCAGTGTATTATACACACATCGAGCACCAATATTCTGCAGCAAGATGTTGCTGCATCTTTAATAAACAAAATGCACTTTTATAAAGTAGAATTTTCCTATTCAATGTACATTTTCAACACAATTGCCATTGTCCTCAGCCAATAAAAAAAACAACTCATATTTCAAGGTCATTGCCTGTGACAACGTAAATGTAGGAGTTAGGATGACCCAGTGACACATACAATATATAATATGAAAATGGTTTCCACTTTCTGGTTATAAAACACCAGTCCTTGCTATAATTTGGTATAAAATGGTTACAAACAATTCAAAATAAAGACGATATGTGTATAATAAATGTCTTAAATAAACTTAAACTTTATAACAGCTGTAGCCATAACACAATAAATAGATAACCAAAAACACAGGTTACTTTATTAAGCCTTCACAGATAGATGTTTCTTTATGGGAACTGCCTTCTGTATTTCTTGGTGGATTTTATCTTTGTTATCATATGAAGCCTATAACCGAGCTAAGGAATAAAGGTTAATCAAGCAAGGAAATTAGAGTTTGCCATCTCAATTAGAATAGATTCTAAACAGTAATTATTCTCGCTTTGATGTGACCGTGCATAATTCAGCAGCCACATCATTTTTTTTTTATAGTGGTGATCAATACAGACCATGCCCTTCTGTAAGCATCCCTGGATATTTAACTCTGTGACTGCATACGTCAAAGGTTCCTTATCTGCTGGCACACATCATGAACGTACATACCACCATACAATTCTGTGACAGAATTCTGTGGTCTCCATTCAGTAATCTCCACATGAAATCAGGATACCAGCTATTGTTGCACCTAAATTGACCCAGAATCATGGCCTCTCTAGTGACACATTTTTTTGAGGGTACAAAGCTTCTAATAGTCCGAAATTGAGGTAGAGGGAGCTCTCCTCAATAGTGGCAGCTGAGGGAGCAGGTGTTATTCCAATGCATGGTGGGGGCCAGTCTGCGTTGAGTAGGTGCGAAAGCTACGAAGATGATACTATTATAGAGATAATTTAGAATATTGATTAATTGGTATCAATTAATACCAGTATGGATCAAAAAGATCTCTCCCACATCTGTGCGGATTTGTATTAGTAAGGTGCATATGTGTTGTCTTTCCACACTTTTAATGGATTATTTCATATGGTATTAATTATACATAATACATCATAATACATACAGAATACATAATGTATTGTAAAACTTGTGTTTTTTGTTGTACAAAAAAGAAATGTTTTCAATAAATAGTATTTATACAAAAAAAAGGGGTAGTTACCTGCTAGGCTCATGTTATACGTCCCAAACTTCAAATGGCCAAAGGGGACACTTATTTTCTGAAGGCTGAAGTTGTGTCTATGGACATTTTTCAGTGATTATATGGCCAAAAGACATGTGCATTCCTTTTCGGACGAATGCATTTTCATCCGAAAATAGCATTTTCGTTCATTCGTTTGAAAAACGAATAACGAAAATGCTAAGCTAACGAAGGCCGAATGAACGAATGGTTAATAAACGAAAATCATTCGTTCATTCGTCCATTCGTAGCACTATTGGCATTCTATAAACCGAAATAGAGTCGGTTTATAGAATACAACAGCATAGTACACTACATTCCATAAACCGACATAATGAACGACTTTCGGTTTATGGAATGCATGTAAGTCTATTGGCATTCTATAAACCGACTCTATTTCGGTTTATAGTAATGCCAATACTATAGCACGAATGGACGAAGGATTTTCGTTTATATTAAACCATTCGTTCATTCGTTCAACTTCTTAGCTTTCTATAAACCGAAACAGAGTCCCCATTCATAAATTTTTATGAATGGGAACTCTAATTCGGTTTATAGAAAGCCCATAGTATTACATGTAATCCATAAGCCGAAAGTCTATAAACCGAACGTTCGGTTTATAGACTTTCGGCTTATGGAATACATGTAATCTTATTGCTATTCTATAAACCGAACGTTCGGTTTATAGAATAGCAATAGGATTACATGTATTCCATAAGCCGACAGCCTATAAACCGAACGTTCGGTTTATAGACTTTCGGCATTTGTAATGCATGTAATAGTACTATTGGCTTTCACTACACGGAGACAGAGTCTCATAAATTCATAAATTTATGAATGGAGACTCTGTCTCCATGTAGTGAAAGCCAATAGTACTACTATTACATTCATTACAAATGCCGAAAGTCTATAAACCGAACTTTCGGTTTATAGGCTGTCGGCTTATGGAATACATGTAATCCTATTGCTATTCTATAAACCGAACGTTCGGTTTATAGAATAACAATTGGATTACATGTATTCCATAAGCCGACAGCCTATAAACCAAACGTTCGGTTTATATACTTTCGGCATTTGTAATAGTACTATTGGCTTTCACTACACGGAGACAGAGTCTCCATTCATAAATTTATGAATGGAGACTCTGTCTCCGTGTAGTGAAAGCCAATAGTACTACTATTACATTCATTACAAATGCCGAAAGTCTATAAACTGAACGTTCGGTTTTATAGGCTGTCGGCTTATGTAATACATGTAATCCTATTGCTATTCTATAAACCGAACGAAAATTTTAGTTTTGCACATGTCTAATGGCCAATTATTAACTATTTCTGTAATTTGGCAAGTCATTTGGAATAAGAATAATTTACACAAATAAACATTTTAATCACATTTACTGCACTCTATACTATGAGTTGTATTGCCCTGTGATACAGTTTTACAAACCAAATAGTCTGAGCACCCAGGAAAGAGGTACAATAGAGGAGAAAAGAGGGATGGAGGCTTTGGGTGCAAAATAGGTACTGTCCCTCCTAAATAGGGACACTTGCAATGGACACATATATAGCATTGATTGCTCAATCCATAAAGAGATCAAATCAAATGGAACTGTTGAATAGTACATATGTATTAGTGTAATACCCCTACAGCATCAAAGAAACGCACCTGCTACATGACACTGGATGAGGGCAGACCAGGAAGCAAACACACAGTGAGCACTCACTGGAATGATTGAGCCTGAAAGGATATGTTGTATGCTGATATTCCAGGGCAGCTTATCGTTTTTATATGCTATTTTAATCTTTGTTTTAAATAAGCTTGTGTGGGGGCCAATAAATATTTTGATGCCTTATATGCTACACTGTGTCCTCTCTTTGATGCTTTCTCTCGGACATAATTGGTCACTTTGTAATTTTTGAAGATTATATATGTTTTGATCGCTCGGCATTTAAACCCCATAAAGCTGAAACTACTAGAGCTGGTACATGCTAGTCTATGTGAGTGATATACTAAGGGGGAAATAACATTGATTACCCATTCTTGTACAGAGTCACACATGATTTTCTTAATGTTTAATCTTTAATATGTTTTTTCCTGAGAATCCTGCATTGTTGGATAAGTATTTATTTTTATTATATGACTTTTTATTCTTTTATATTTCACATGTAAATTCACATATAAATTTATATATCCTTCTGCTTTACTTGTTTTGCTAAGTTCTTGAGATAACTCAAATAAATAGAAATAAACTTTTATTTTGAAAATGTAGCTATTTAATCTGTATTTAACAAGCTATGTGTATGTAGTTTTACTAATAACCCCATGAGGACACAACATTTTTGGAATGTTGTACAGTTTAGAACACAGGCTGTTTTTACACTTCTGTGGTGTTATTGTTTAACTGTATTATCCTCTTTATCATTTATACATATTAGATACTCTTTTTAACACCATAAATAGGGCTTTCTTTAGATACCATTATTTTCATAATATCACATAATTTACTTTTATAAATAAAGGAATAATATAATGCGCCTAAATGTGACGGAGTGAGCAGCACCTAGACACAGCTAGTGTTTCACTCCTAGTAAACAGGTGCATATAATATAAATAAAGTGACTGGTGCGCTAAACCCAACACTTAGCACACTATATAGTTATCCTTTTTAGTAAGGCAAAAGCTTACAAGTGTTGTATAAAGGGAAAAGAATAAAAAACAATATATGGTGAAGTATGTCTTAAAAAATGTGGAAGAAACACTTAAAATCAAGTGTGTGAAATGTCCACTCACATTTGTCTGGGCAGTGATCTGCTCAGGAATAACAGCATCAGGGAGCCTATAAGCGGATAAAGGGTGATAGAGCACCTTCTAATTTCCTTGCTCGCAGCTCTCAAGATCTCACACGGGGAGAGAGAAAGCAGGGATGTAAGCAAAAAAGTTTAATACACAACTTTTTTATACAAAAACACATAGTAAAATCTTACATATAAAATCGGAAGAATCTTCTCAATAAACAAAACAATGTAGATCTTGAAAAATGTTCATCAGTTCTGTGACTGGTGCACTAAACCCAACACTTAGCACACTATATAGTTACCCTTTTCTAGGGGTGAAACACTAGATGTGTCAAGGTGCTGCTCACTAGGTGGTTCCCAAACGAGAGATCAACAGATATAGAGGCAAGAGAGGAGGGGTACGGAAGAAGAAAAGAAAGATTTTACAAACGATAGATACAGTAGGCATTTTTAACATTTCTGGTATTCAGCTGAGTGAAATCCAAAATAAGGTTTTAAGTAAGGGTCTAAAGTATGCCCTTTAAATAAATTTGATACATTTATAGATATTAATAGGTTTGTGAGAAAGGCCACGTTAAAAAGGTTTTTTGTCGGTAAGCAACAAAGAAACCTGGCCTCTGTAAGAGATGCTACTAAAGAAAAGAAGGAGGAGAATAGAACCTCTCTAAAAAAAAAAAAACGTCTATTTTCTACCCCACGACTTATAAATCAGGTCCTTTAGAAGTGTTTGAAAAGATGGTGATGGAGGATGTGGAAAAAATGAAGAATTCCAGGTTCGACCACACCAATCTCACTTTAGCAGAGAGAAGGACTTTAGTTAAACTTAAGAAGGATGAACGCTTGGTAATCAAACCAGCAGATAAGGGGGGGGAATAGTGATCATGTCTAAAGGAAGCTTATCGTCAACTTAATGACGAAAGTGTATATTTATGTCTTAAAGGCGATCCTACCATTGAACAAAATAAAAAACTAACAGCCTTTTTAGATGAAAGGAAAAAAGAGGTTTTCTGGAAAAGGAGGAATTTGAATATATCAACAATATCCTTCCTATTATTCCAGTTTTTTACTTCCTCCCAAAAATTCACAAGAACACCCAGACTCCACCCGAGAGACCTATAGTATCTGGAGTGGGTTCCTTATACTGTAATCTCTCCGAATATTTAGACTTAATTCTACAACCCTTTGTAAAAAAGGTTCCCTCTTATCTTATCTAAGTATCCTAAACGTTCTTAATACGATTGTACGGGAAGAAAATATGTGGCTAGTAACTAGCGATGTTAGATCCCTCTATACGATCATTGATCACACGAGGGGCTGTAAAGCCGTAGAAAAAATCCTAAATGAGAGTAAAACTCTGGAAGTGGGATATGTGAATTATGTAGTTGCTGGAATCGATCTAATACTTTGTAACAATTTTTTTTGGTTCAACAATGGTTTTTTTCTGCAGAAGCAGGGAACCGCGATGGAGACCAAGTTTGCCCCCAGTTACACTAATCTGTTTATGGCAGAGTGGGAACGTGAATTTGTGTGGTCTAAACACAAATGGGGGGCAAGCTTGGTCTCCTACCATCGATATATAGACGATTTGTTTTTTGTTTGGAGGGGAGAGGAATTGGGGCTGTTAGAATTTTATCACATGACAGGAGGCTTCCTATTTTGCATAATCTCTCTTTACTAACTCCATAGCAGCAAAGAAAAAACGTTTGAAACAAGAACCAATCAAAATGCAACAATAGGTATAGTGTCCACTGTGATCAGACTCCTCCTCCTCTTTCTTTGCTGCTCCATCAGCAGACAGGTCAGAGTTTTTGGCTCTTCTCCTAATTATTTCATTTATGTCATATGTGACTGTTTATTATATTGCTCATTATATGTATTTGATGTTTAGCACTAACTAATGTTTTAACTCATTAGTCCCTAGTTTCATTATGGTTTTTTAATCATTATTTTACCTCAGATTTTGTTGAGTTAATTTGCATGTACTGTTACTTTGCTCTACTTTTATTTGTTCAAAAGCTCTCACTTTTGTTTCTCCCCTACTGACCACTGACATTGGAGTTTTTTCTCCAAAGTCTGGTTTGTGTTTCAGCGCTCAGATGCGCGTTTTTTCGTTTCTCTCATGACGGCCGCCATCTTGGATCTCGTTCATCGCGAGATTCGCGGCCGCCATTTTAGGATACCCGCGTTTTCCACACATTCAGTGAGATATTTCATTCCGTTGGTGCAAACAACTCGTTTTTCATATTGTCATCATTGGATATCAGGCAAGAGTCATTTATGATCGTTTTCATTCATTATCTGATAGCTGTAGTGTGCATTTAGGGCTCAGCTTCCTATGCATATTTTGGGTGTGTAGCACCTGTTATTGCTGCTGAACTGGGGGGCTGCTTTTGCAACCTCTTTTCTGGTTGTTCCAGATAAAAATCCCAATACAGCCTGTTTACCCTGCTGGGGTTATTGTTATTATTTTTGTTATTATTATTATATTTTTTATAGTACTGATAGTACTTTGCTCAAAAATTGTTCAGGCTATAATACCCTGCTGGGGTTATTATTATTATTTTAGTACTGCTGGTACTGTCAATAAAAAATCTACAGCTAACCCTGTGCCATACGCTCTGTATATATATATATATTAAATCATGGAAGACTCCCAGAGTATCCCTGTGGACTTCCAGGCCATGATCAATGCGGCTGTATCCGCATCAATGGAAAAAGCCATGGCTAGAATTATGACGGTCCCAACGGATCAGACCATACCCTCAAAGCCTATACGTCAGGACTCAGATTCTGACGATTCGGTTTCCAAATCTATCAGGGAGAACCACCCTGAAAAACGTCATTGGAAAGGGGAAAAAGGGCAACCCTCGAAGAGCAAGGGCAAAGCACCTGCCAAGAGACACAAACCTGTTCCAGCTGTTACATCTATCCCACAGCAGGACTATTCCTCGGATGAGGAGGATAGGCCGCACTACGCCATGGCCACTTTGGATGAATGGAATGCAGATTCAGATGATGATGCATGGGGATCAGAATCTCACCCCCCTGATGTCCCAGATACTTTTCTGGGGGAAACACAGATGATTGGGGACTTAGCTGTTCCATTAGTGGAAGAGGATACCATTCTAGACCCGACGGGCCAGAAGCTTTTTGATCCTCGAAACATTAGACACCCTAGATCAGGAGACTGGACACCTCCAGAACACCTGGCTAAATTTATGCATCGGTGGTTACGCAAACCTCTAGATAAAGCGGTACGTAACAGACTAAGGTCAGAATGCCCTCGCCCTTCTCTGCCTGATAACGTTGCCCAGACCCCGGAGTTTGATCAGGTCATGTCCACCTTCATGGCAAGGGGCGGGCGTGACCCCCGCAGAGGGGTGGAAAAAGGATTCAGAGGAGTCCAAGATAAACTTTTGGACTCAATCGGGCCTTTATCTCGAATTATGTATTTGGCAGACGACGCCTTTATGAGAGCTGATGAATTTGATACCAGCACTATCAGAGAATGGGCTCACGATATCCGTGAATGGGCACAACGCTGTTTCTGTTTTGTCGGAAACACGAATGTAGCGCTCTCTTCTGAGAGACGCAAAGCAGCGTTACTCCGCATTGACGGAAAGTTGGTGGATTTGGGCACCAAGGAGCTTGGACCTATGGCACAGGGCAAATTATTTGGTGACTCTTTTCTCAAAGAACTCAACAGACATGTGAATGTCTTCACCTCTTTAAATAAAGCTCAAACTTCTTTAAAGAAGGTCTTTAAAGGCAATCCCTCAAGAGAGGTTTTTGGACGGGCTGGTCGCTACAGGGGTCGTGCGGCCAGCCGTTTCTGGCCATCTGGTGCCCGTTCCTCTAGACCCCAACCCTTCTATCCAGAGACTGGCTACCGACAATCCTTTTCCTATTCAAGGGGATCTGACCGAGGCCGTGGATATCGAAGTCGTGGCAGAGCACGCTCCTCGGCAGGTAAGCTACCATTTAACTCAGTTTCCTTCCCATATTGCAGGTCGCATTTCTCTTTGCTTTCAGGTTTGGGCGAGTATATCCACCGACGCTTGGATTCTACAAACGGTTCGGGGTTATGTCTTGGATCTCACCGAGACCCCTTTCCAATCAGAACCTCCCAAACCCATCATCTGCTCCGCGGACGATTCTCTTTTTCTCGACAACGAATTACGGGAACTCCGCTCAAAAGGTGCGATCGAACCCGCTCCGGAGCTCCAAAAGGGATTCTTCAGCAACATCTTCTTGGTAAAGAAGAAGACTGGGGAATTTCGTCCGGTAATCAACCTAAGGGAACTCAACACCTACGTTGTCTACCGTCACTTCAAAATGGAAGGAATTCATCTTTTGAGGGACCTTTTACAAGAAGGAGACTGGTTCACCAGATTAGACCTCAAAGACGCATATCTTTCGGTACCTGTTCATCATTCTTGTCGACGTTTCCTCAGGTTCATGTGGCAAGACGCCCCGTGGCAGTTCACGTGCCTTCCGTTCGGCCTCAGTTCAGCCCCTTGGTGTTTCACCAAACTACTGAAACCGGTGATTTCTCATCTTCGAGAAAGAGGTTTTCGCTGCATTATCTACCTGGACGATCTCCTGCTGTTTTCTTCCGACAAGCCCAGATTAATACAGCACACTCTATACACGGTGGACTTCCTGGAATCACTGGGATTCGTAGTGAATCGCCTGAAGTCAGTATTGACTCCCTCTCAGATAATACAATTTCTGGGCTTCGAGATCGACTCCACGACCAGCACACTTCGTCTTCCCGTGTCAAAGATCTCAGCCATACGCAAAGAATTGCGCAAAATCCTACGATGCCATACCATTCCACTCCGTGGACTCGCTCGAATAGTGGGCCTTCTCTCGGCATCTATCCAAGCCATCTTCCCAGGACCTCTCCACTACCGAGCGATGCAACGCCTAAAAGCTTCATTCCTTCACCAGAACCCAACCTACGACCAACCGGTACCGGTGACGGAGGAGGTCAGAGAGGAACTGCAATGGTGGTTGGACAGTATGCAAGCATGGAACGGCCGAGCCATATTCGGCGCCAGTCCGGATTTCATCCTAGAATCGGATGCCAGCCTATGGGGTTGGGGAGCAACAAGTCAAGACAGATCAACAGGAGGTACCTGGACATCTCAGGAACTCAACCTCCATATCAACTGCCTGGAACTCCTAGCAGGCTCTTTCGCCATCCGCAGCCTAGCAAAGGACAGGACCGATTGTTGCATCCTTCTCAGGATGGACAACATCTCAGCGGTCCGTTATATCAACCGCTTAGGCGGAGCCCGGTCCAGACTGTTGTCGGAGATTACGAAGGAAATGTTCGATTTTTGCCTCCCTCGCAACATCTCCCTGACGGCAGAGTATCTGCTGGGAGAGACAAATCTCACTGCAGACTGGTTCTCCCGACACTGGAGAGACGGCAGCAATTGGATGCTGGATCGCCCGATCTTCAACCTCCTTTCGGCCCAGAGAGGCCCTTTCCTTTTGGATCTTTTTGCCTCTCGCATCAACAGACAGACCCGGGACTTCTTCAGCTGGCTCCCAGATCCGGAATGCCTAGCAGTGGACGCCTTTTTACAAACATGGCCACAATCCGGGGCATACGCTTTTCCCCCTTTTGCTATGATCGCAAGGACACTCCATTATCTGAAAATGCATCAGATATCTCTACTGCTCATCACACCCCTATGGAGGAGTCAACCGTGGTTTCCGGACCTACTAGCGTGGTCACACAAGGATCCACTCCTACTTCCATCGTATCCAACTCTTCTCACGGATCCGCAAGGAAATCCTCACCCACTTCTAGTAAACCTGGTGGCCTGGACTCTTTCCGGGGTGCCTGGCAGGTCAGCGAACTATCGCAGACTGCTAAGGACCTCCTATGGGACTCATGGGCTCCAGGAACAAGACGTTGCTACCTATCTGCATGGGCTTCATGGTCCGCTTGGTGCATGGAACGGAATCTCGATCCCTTTACAGCCCCTAGGGCATCTATTTTGAACTTCTTATCTTCCCTGTTCTCCTCGGGCCGTTCTTATCGGTCTATTAATGTAGTCCGTTCGGCTATTTCAGCAGCTCACGTACCGCTTCAGGGTATTACAGTGGGCAAGGACCCTCTGGTGTGTCGACTTCTAAGAGGCATCCGTTTACAACGTCCCCCAGGTCCCAAATATTCACATCTATGGGACGTGGAGGTCGTACTCCGTTTTTTGAGAGACTGGCCTCCCAATGACAGGTTATCTCTCCGGCAACTTTCAGCGAAATTCACCATTTTACTTTGTCTCGTTTCTTTTCGACGCGTTTCGGACGTAAGAGCTTTCGAGATTGGGGCCTTCTCGGTCTCCCCGGACGGGGTCACTTTTCATATATCTCGTCGCACTAAATCTGATTCTTCATCCATTTTCTATCCTTTCTTTCCTGCTGATCCTCAGCTATGTGTGGTCTCTACTCTTCAGAGTTATGTTGAGGCTACAACCTCTCTCCGAACTTCTCCTTCGGGACAGCTCCTAGCTTCCTATGTACGACCCCATAACCCTGTTTCAGTTACTACCCTCGCCAGATGGGTTCGCTGGCTTCTGTCTCTAGCTGGAGTGGAGGCTTCATTTGGAGCTCATTCTATTCGTGGTGCAGCTGCATCGTCGGCTTTTACGGCTGGGGCGTCTTTGACCGATATTCTCCGTATGGCAGATTGGTCTCGGGAATCCACGTTTCGTACCTTCTACTATAGGCCGGTTCCTAACGCGGTCTTCTCGTTTATACATCAGCGTTAAAAATGCAAAATAGGAAGCCTCCTGTCATGTGATAAAATTGAAGATTATGCTAGCTTTAGTGTACTTATAATCTTAATTTTAATAATGACAGGAGGCGACTATTTTCCCTCCCTTCCCTCCCTTTTGAATATTCTTGCTCAAAGCAGTCCTTTTGTGCTTACTATTATCTAGTACTTATATGGTCAGATGTATGGGTTTTTCATTTATATGGTGACAGAATTTTATTCACATGATTATTTAAATAATTATCATTTTATGATTGCATTATCAGTTTTTCTCACTAATTACATTGAAGGTTCAATACTTGTTTTTTTCTAATTTCAAGACATGTTCCTAACTATTCCTACACTCTCGTTTCAGTTTAATTCTAGATGGAGCTCTTTTTCTTCCAAGGAGAAGATTTCTTCATTGACTGGTGTTTCCAGAAGTTCTTGGTCCTTAGTCTGTTGGATCCTGCCCGTTGGCATTAATATGGATTTCGTATGATCGTTATTTGAACTGTTCCGTCTGTGATGTCGCTAGCTGAAAGAGGAGGAGGAGTCTGATCACAGTGGACACTATACCTATTGTTGCATTTTGATTGGTTCTTGTTTCAAACGTTTTTTCTTTGCTGCTATGGAGTTAGTAAAGAGAGATTATGCAAAATAGTCGCCTCCTGTCATTATTAAAATTAAGATTATAAGTACACTAAAGCTAGCATAATCTTCAATTTCTTAACCATCTGAACAATAATAACTGGGGTATCAAATTGAATACTGAATATGATAGTCAAAAAGTACACTTCCTAGATCTTGAAGTATATATAGAAGATATGAGTATTAAGACAAAAACTATTTTTAAAAAGGTAGATGTGAATAGCTTTATAGGGAGAGATAGTGGGCACCACTTTCCCTGGCTAGAAAATATCCCTAAAAACCAAGCTATAAGACTCTAACGGAATTGTACCGAGGATGGGGTCTTTGGAGAACAATTAGATATCCTAAAAAAGCCTTTAGTGGCCAGAAAATACTCTGAATTGGGGATAGAAAGAGCCTTCGAGGAAGTAAGGGGAATAGAGAGGGACTCCCTTCTACAGTATAAAGACAAACGGGAGAAACAAGAGAAAGGAATGACCCTGCCGATAATTTTGGATTATAATAACAAAAATAGGCATTTGAAAAAAAATGTATGTAAACATTGGTCTATCCTGAAGAAGGATGACATCTTCAAAGAGATTATCCCGGAGAGACCGAGGATAATCTTAAGAGGAGCCCCATCAATCAAAAGATGTATAACTTCCAGTTATACAAAGGAGAATAAAAACAATAAAATAAGCACTTTCTTAAGCCAGAGCCCGGGTTTCTATAGATGCAATAATTGCAATGCCTGCAAACAAACAAAAAAACAACCGAAAAAGATCCAGAAATTTATCTCGAAACAAACAGGGAAAGATTATGAAATAAAGGACTCCGCTTATGGGCTCCCTTATGGGCTCCCTGATGCTGTTATTCCTGAGCAGATTACTGCTCAGACAAATGTGAGTGGACATTTCACACACTTGATTTTAAGTGTTTCTTCCACATTTTTTAAGACATACCGTATTTGCTCGATTATAAGACGAGGTTTTTTTCTGAAAATTGCCCCTCGTCTTATAATCGAGGTCTTCTTAAAATCTGACCTCAAATTGAGGTCAGATTATAAGACATGGATTCAGGTCCCCAGCAGAGCTGCAGGGGACCTGGATCCCCCTCTCTAGCAGCAGGGGATGTCTGCGCGATGAGCGCAGACTCCCCTGCTTCCGCCCGGCATGACCGCCGGGGCTTCTGTGATGAAGCTGGGTACTTCCGCTTTCGTCACAGAAGTCCTGGCGAGCGTGCCGGGCGGCAGCAGGGGAGGTCTGCGCTCATCGCGCAGACTTCCTCTGCTGCCCCACTAGCCACCAGGGTAAATCGGGCAGCTGGGGGATGTCTCCACGATACGTGCAGACATCCTCTATGCTGCCCGACACCTCCGTCTATTATGACGGACAGCTGTCCGTCATAATAGACGGAGATGTCGGGCAGCATGGAGGATGTCTGCACGTATCGTGCAGACATCCCCCGGCTGCCCCCACTAGCCACCAGGGATCTTTTTACATGTTAGGGGGAGGGATGGGGGGCAGAGAGACAGGGGGAGGGATGGGGGGCAGAACAACAAGAGAGGGGAAGAGACAGAGCAACAAGAGGGGGAGAGACAGAGCAACAAGGGGAGGGGGCAGAGAGAAACAAGGGGGGGGCAGAGAGAAACAAGGCGGGGAGTCAAAGGGAGGGGGAGAGAGACACAGCTGGGGGCAAAGGAAAGAGAGAGGCAGCATTGGCACATAAAAAGGAAATAAAAACAAGAAATGCATTTTTTGATATAATTTTTTTATTAAAAAAGCAATTTACATGTGAATATATACAAATTTAACTTTTTTCCTATAGGGTAGTCTTATATTCAGGCTTTTAGTTTTTTTCCTAAATGAATATCCAAAGTTTGGGGGGTCGTCTTATAATCAGGGTTGTCTTATAATCGAGCAAATACGGTACTTCGCCATATATTGTTTTTTATTCTTTTCCCTTTATACAACACTTTTGCCTTACTGAAAAGGGTAACTATATAGTGTGCTAAGTGTTGGGTTTAGTGCACCAGTCACTTTATTTATATTATAATTAACTTTTAGCCTACTTAAAATCTTTTACACATCTACAAACACAAATAAAAAAACTGCTGAATAGATTTTAATATTTGTCCTAAGTAACCTATTGACCCAAACCCTTATACTAGCCCTAATCTAACTCTAACACCAACCCTAGTTGCTAACCCTAACTCTAGATGCTAACCCTAGATCGTATCCTTTTCTCAGTGTAATGTTGCTGACTGCCTTTAGAGGCAGTAAAGAGCGACAGAAGTGATATCTGATCATTTCCATCTCTTGCTGGCTTCAGGGCAGCACCATATTGGAGGGACATTCTGCCTTCCAATATGATGCCGTCTATCTAGGGTTGCCACCTTTTCTTCAAAAAAATACCGGCCATGCTACTACCTCCATAGACTTAACATTGGGGCCAAGCCAATTTTTGACCGGCCTGCCAGCCAGCCAGATGGCAACCCTACTTCTATCGCTTCTTGGAGCAATGTGCATTGCCCCGGGGGGGGGGGGGGGGAAATTTTGATGTTAAGTAATGCCTTGACATCGAGGCATTACACCAACACCACCTGAGCGGTGAAAGTGATCATTGATGGCTTCCACTGCTTGTTCTGGACATTCCATGCTGTCATCAATGCAAAAAAATGCATGGTGACATGGAACATCCTCATGTCCTTAATGAGTTAAGGATACATGACATGTGTACAGCAAGAATGTAAACAAGGGCCATGCCCAATTTTAAAAATCATTAAATTCTGAGCCGTACATTTCATTAAAAAACAGTACATATTTGGTACATGTACACTAAATTATAGCAAAATTACAGTTAATCGTACATAAAAAAATACCGAGAAAATTCTTGTACTTAAGGGGTTTAATGGTGTCAGAATAAAAGTTCATCTAAAATATAGTGAATAAACACCAATTTGAACCAGTCGATGAAGCTCTATGGTAACATACAAATAATTATTTTTTAGCTGACTTTATGTATTGCACAATATTGTTTATGCCAATGCTTAACCAATATTTGTAGACTTTAAAAGACAAACTGGCTTTAGGAGCCAGTGTAATCATTTTAGGATCCAGGGATCCATAGAGTTTTATGTAAAACTATCAAAAAAATGAGGAACCTGGTTCCATAGCTCTTCGGATTATGCCATTAATGTTTTACTAATCTTCTCTTATATAACCTTCCCTAGCTGGTACTACTGTACTGTTTGTTTTCTTCACATATTTGAAAATCTTTGTGTAAAAAAAATATTTAAAAAAATCATCCTCTAGGCAAAAATATCAGACATGAAGAAAGGAATTTTTTTGTTTTAACAAGCCTGAGGGAAATAAATCAGCTGGACATCTATTGCTTGAAACTAATCACTAAGAAAAACAAACATTTTTCTGTGCATCCATGCCATTCAGCATTGTGTTCATGACTATGTATTTGACAGAGATGCTTTGAAAAAACAAAACACAAAGGCCATATTTGAATCGATAGTCAGGCACAGTGTATTGGTTCAATATATTCAGGGTCAGAGCAATGCACACACAGGATTTTGAACAAACCCCTAAGTGCCTTTATTGCCTTTGCCTGTTTACATATGCCACTCCTAATCTATTTGGCAGGATTCCTTCACTGACTTAGACATGAATTTCCAGCTGGAATCTTGTCTCTCCTGCCCAAATGTTATCTCTTCATCTGCAAAAACATCAAAAGCCAGTGGTGCAAGAAATTCCTCCTTAACTATACCTTACTCCCCTCTGGTGTTTTTTTATTGTTCATTTCAGATGTTTTATGATCTTATGGGCTTTCTAAGATCTCAATACATTGATATTTTCTATTTTTGTTAAACAGTAGTAGTACTCTTTTTTATGTCTGATGTGTTCCATTTTAATAGGCCCTCTTTTGGTTCTGCTCCTTTAACCCTTAGTTGTTTAGCCAGTTATAGGCCGATAGGCACCCACCCCTTCCAGGAGTGGTGTGAGATTGGAGGCTCCCTTTTTTTTCACTGGAGCAGTTGATGCAGATGGCTACAATTTTGTGTTTCTATACATTGCCAGAGGTTGATGAAGCCTGGAGGGAAAGGCGTGTGGGTGCTTTAATGCTGCAGGAGTTGGAGGATGGACTGTGATGCTATTGGGTAATGGAGTGTGGGGGCTGTATTGTTGTTACACATGTAGGATCTAAAAACAAAGACTAACACCATAGTGGTGCCTAATTAGAGGATATCCTCAGCGGTTAATTTCTGCACTTCAGTGACAACCCCAGAATTCCTGCTCATTAGGCAACATTTGACTAAATCTACCATGGTAGATCTAAGTCCAGAAGATTACTTTGTACCTTAACTCATGCTGCAATTCAAAGGTGAACCGGTTCCTGTGTCCTCATCACACCAGGCATTCACAGACAATCCACAAAAAATAAGAGAACAGCGGAGAGACTGAAACAATCAGTGTCTTTTAATAGTGTGTAATAAAAAAGTGTGCAGTAGTAGCAAACTTTTATTTTATGTTTCAAAATTCATTTGAAATGTAACATTTCTATCCTAAGTTAAAACGGGGGTTATATTAAATGATTTTATTGGATTTCCCTTTTTTTGCCCCTTTAAATTCTCTAAAAAGTCCCCCATAATATAGTCCTCCTGAGGCTGGATCAAAATGAGGGTGATGACATAGTTGTACATGATGAGTACATCTGATAAATCTATAAAACCTAAAACGAGAAAGTAAAAAACTCTCCGCTAGTAATTATTATAGGTTCAGTGAAAGTATGAAAGCATGAAAGTATTGTTACACTGTATCTCCTTGACGTATTTCCTCACTTTTATAATTAGAGAGGAAGGAAACAAGTTACCAAGTTTCAAATATGTTAATATATTGAGTCCTGTTTCTATGAAAGATTTGCTCATCTGAATATTGAATGTGCATATGTAATTTAACTATGATGGTTTGTGCACATTTTTAACTTTTATTTTTATGTAAGTTGAACAGGCAGCCAAGATGCAATTGTTTGTAGTTAATGAAAAGGGGTGTTTACAGTGATTGACACACAGAATGACACACATTCAGATACAAACACTGACACATACAGATACACAGACACACACTGATACACAAGCGGATACACAGACGCACATATAGACAGACACCCAAGTAGACACACATGCATATGCACATACACAGAATGACACTCATACAGCTATAAACAGTTAGACACATACAGGTACAGGGGCACACACTGGCATACATGCAGACAAACAGATACAAATACAGACACACATGGTTGTCTTATGCTGATGGGAGTCAGAGCTCCCACTCTAACTCCCTCCTCTCCTCCCCAGCGGTCTCCTCCAGCATGGCACTCTGACATCATCACCAAGGAAATCCATTGCTATCGGGTGACCCCAAGAGCATGGGCCACCGATGGGCCCCTTCAATGCAGCCGCGGTAGGACCGCACCACAATGCCGACGGCCCCCCGGTCGCATGGTGGCTGGGCCCCCTGGAGTGATGGGGCCGGTCGCAGTTGCGACCCCTGCGACCGCTGTAGTTCTGACAGTGGCTAACACTCAACCTCCCCAGTTCCAACCCCTATGTCCCAAATCACCAGTAGCAGAAGTTGGAAGGTATGCCTTTTTGCTGACTGAGCATCAAGGGAATTTGTAGTTCACCACAGCTAGCATGCCAAAGGTTATCAATTATTGTGCTACCTTTTGTCACCTAATTTGTTTTACCCTTCAGTGTTCAAGAGCACCAAGATAGTGGAGCGAAAATTCTACTCGGGATGGGGTTCCAAACTGTCATAGATGGGAGATCTCTATTATTATCGATCCAATATTTTTTGACAAAACAATAATTGTATTATACAATAAATGTTGCTTATTATTTTAAAAGTGGAATCTTGCCTTATTCTTTCATGGCAGGTTTATATTAACATTCATGTGTCTAAGTGAAATTGCTCACACAATCCCCTTTATACAATTTACATTAATTACATTTTTCATATAAAAAACAAATTGTGAAAACTTGGCTCATTTATAGCGTAGCCACTGAGCAGCTGCTTAACTAAGCTGCTCAGTGGGGCTTCCTGCATGCATAGACATGTCTGCTACTGTACTGCTAATCCAAAGAGACCCTGCAGCAATCAGGGAGGGATTACAGCAGCATTTCATATTCTAGTCCCTGCCAAGAAATGAATATCATACATTGGCTGCTATTTTTAATATAAATGTACAGTGAGATCCTAAAATTAACGTTGTACAAGCTGTAATTTGTGGAACCTTCTAAACCATTTAACTCTTTCTGTGACTGTAAGTGAGTAACACACTGCTTAGCACAGCCCTCTGGTCCAAAACCACTGGTTATTTCTATGACTCCAAAGAACTGACAATGATAATCAATACGTCAGGTTGTGGATTTGTTTTGTTTAGTTTTATCATGCAGATTCTGTCCTCAAAGTGGACTTGTATCACATTATAATAAATAGCTAAAATAGAACCAATGTTGCTCTGTTTTTAATGGAAAACTGTAGGGTATATGTTTTACATTTCATAAAACCAGAGATTTCTATAAAGTGTCTTACTGATTTTTTAACTGTTAAAATATAATGATATTTAATATAATTATACATTTAATCCCTGAAAATTAGTGTCTCCCAAGTCCTCAAATCAGAATGTACCTGTTATTAGTTTACAAACTATTATTTATACTGTCCATCTTGTTCTCTCTTTTTAGTTTAGTTTTTTTTTTTGTCAATAATGATTTACCCTGTATTTTCTCTTTCCAATATATGTATGTATTTTTAATCTACTGTTAATTGTGTAACTCTGTGTAATTCCATTCACTTCTGGGTCCCAGGATATACTTAAAAACGAGAGAAATCTCAATGTATTCTTCCTGGTAAAACACTTTCTAAATAAAATAAATCATTTCACTCACCTGTAGCACTGTTTGTTTATTGTTTCAAAATGATTCACCCAAAGAGAGACTGAGCCCTGCGGATTGTCACTGTTGGTATCACTGAGCACGGGATAAAATGGCTTCATTGTGTGTAAGCTTACAATGCTATACATAGGGTTGTCAGATCAGCCATCTTTTACTAGACACCTATAACTATTACATGCTGCTCTGTAGATCAGATGAGTGTCAACAGGGAATCAATTCATTATTCAGGGGGGGATTGCTATAGAAGCAACCTTGAATAATTAATTGACTCTCTCTGGACATATTGCAGGGAAGCATGTAAAGTTATATTTGTCCAGGAAAAAATGGCCAATTTGACAACCCTGGCTACACACAGTGATGAGCTGCATTTGCTGACATTTAAACTCGCTTAGCTTGGGAGGTATTACAATAACATACATCCTTTCAATATAATACCTTTTGCAGATATTTTACAGCCATGTTTGTACTTATTCATAGTCATAAGCATCATCTGTGTCTAACAGAGATCCTCACTAACACTGCTAACCTCTGCAATACAAACATGACTACAGCACATACAATGGCTTTCAGTGACTCATCAAGCATAAATATAATAGCTGCCTTTGGCGCGTGTGTTACATCACGTTACTATGTATCCATGAACAGCAAATTCACTTTACAGGTGGTGTAGACTGCATGTATGAGAAGGCCATTGTTGTTACTTGAAATGCGAGGTGACCACAAATAACATTGTGTAGACTGCATGTATGAGAAGGCCATTGTTGTTACTTGAAATGCGAGGTGACCACAAATAACATTGTGACCTCTCACCAGAGTTCACTATTATTCCTGTCATAGTATACACCAATGAAGAAACCAATGTTAGGAGGCAGGCGTATCTGGGTGTCTTCAGAGGCAGACGTGCACTGCTTGAGCTCCGGTAGAGCTATTATGGTTTATCATGTTGGACCAACACAGGTTGTGGGTGTAATTTGTACATGTCTGCCAATGAAACATCAGTCACTAACACAGTGGTGTCCAAACTTTTTTCAAAGAGGGCCAGACTTGATGAAGTGAACATGCGTGAGGGCCGACCATTTTGCCTGACAGTTAAAATTAAGTACAAATGAACTATTTTATGCAAACTTTATTGCAAACGATTTGAATGACAATTCTAAACAGTAGTAAAATCACTCTGCCTTTCATATCTGAAGGCCAGATGAAAAAAAACAACAACACAAGATGCTGAAATATATGTCAGGAACACAACTAACCCTTCCCATATCTGTCTGTCTCTCCACTGCCATCCCATATCTGTCTGTCTCTCCTCTGCCATCCCATGTTTGTCTGTCTCTCCTCTGCCATCCCATATTTGTCTGTCTCTCCTCTGCGAACCCATGTCTGTCTGTCTCTCCTCTACCATTCCATTTATGTCTCTCTCTTCTCCTTTCCCATGCATGGTTCTCTCGGCCAATTTGCCCAATAATATGCCAGTGTTATATGCCATTTAATATGCCCCAGCCAATTTGCCCAATAATATTCCAGTGTTATTTGCCATTTAATATGCCCCTACCAATTTTCCCAGTAATATGCCAGTGTTATTTGCCATTTAATATGTCCCTGCCAATTTTCCCAATAATATGCCAATGTTATTTGCCATTTAATATGCCCCTGCCAATTTTCCCAGTAATATGCCAGTGTTTTTTGCCATTTAATTTGCCCCTGCCAATATTCCCAATAATATGCCAATGTTATTTGCCATTTAATATGTCCCTGCCAATTTTCCCAGTAATATGCCAGTGTTATTTGCCATTTAATATGTCCCTGCCAATTTTCCCAATAATATGCCAATGTTATTTGCCATTTAATATGCCCCTGCCAATTTTCCCAGTAATATGCCAGTGTTTTTTGCCATTTAATTTGCCCCTGCCAATATTCCCAATAATATGCCAATGTTATTTGCCATTTAATATGCCCCTGCCAATTTTCCCAGTAATATGCCAGTGTTATTTGCTATTTAATATGCCCCTGCCAATTTGCCCAGTAATATGCCAGTGTTATTTGCCATTTTATATGCCCCAGCCAATTTGCCCAGTAATATACCAGTTATTTGCCATTTAATATCCCCTGCCAATTTGCCCAGTAATATACCAGTTATTTTCCATTTAATATCCCCTGCCAATTTGCCCAGTAATATGCCAGTTATTTGCCATTTTATATGCCCCAGCTAATTTGCTCAGTAATATGCCAGTTATTTGCCATTTTATATGCCCCTGCCAATTTGCCCAGTAATATGCCAGTTATTTGCCATTTTATATGCCCCAGCCAATTTGCCCAGTAATATACCAGTGTTAGTTGCCATTAATATTCCCCAGCTAATTTGCCCAATAATATGTCAGTGTTACCTTATCATTAATAAGCCCCTGCCTCTTTCCCCAGTACTTTCCCCCAATCTCCCCAGTCCCCAGCACTTACCTTTCCCTGGTGGCTAGTGGCAGGCAGCATGGTCTTCTCCATGCTGCCTGTTCGTCTCACAGGTGGTTGTGCCGATAGGTCACGTGACCCGGCGCGCGTATGACGTCAGCGCGCTGGTCACGTGACCTGTCGGCACTTCCGTGTCGGCACACTGCACGGGGAGCCGAACAGGCAGCACGGAGGTTTCTCCGTGCTGCCTGTTCGGCTCCCCGTGCAGCCTGGCAGGCAGAGCGATGGTGGGGGGGGATCTTCCGATCCCTTCTCACCTCCGTCTCTGCCTGCAAGCTTTTATTTTTTTTCAGAGAGAGACATTGATCAGCCGTGTCTCTGGGGCCGTATGGAAGTAAAGGAAGGGCCGCAACTGGCCCGCGGGCCGGACTTTGGACATGACTGCACTAACACCACAGAGCACAGGCCACCCTAACCCGGTCCGACGGACGGCCACTTCCATAGCCCATTTTATTGCACTACTTTTTTGCTGCTGGTGGTCTATCCCTCCAGGAGTTTTTCCCCGTTATGTTTTCTTTCTGTTCTCTTACTTTTCTGTCCTTATTTTGAGTTCCTCCTCTCCTTTTCTCTTTCCTTGATGTTTCTTCTTATTTTCTTTATTAGTGTATTAGAAAAAAATTGCCATTGTTACCTCACCTCAGCAGAACCAGCGTACAGGATCCTCATATTGATATGATTATTTAGGACAACATCAGGAATCTTACAAGGCTAATTGATGAACACACTAATCCTAAACTGTTTATTCAGCAACATGGTTCACTTCTCTGTGGGAGGCAAATTGTTCTCTTCTGTTAATATGTAACATATACTAGAATGCCAAGAAAACAATGCACATGTTAATATAAGGGGTTACTCAATAAAGAGAAAATTGCAGAAAGTGAGATGGGAATTTTAAACTTAAGGCCAAAGTAGTGGAGTTGGAGAAATTCTCCCATTCAGCTACATTGGGGAATGTTTCCAACTCTGCTATATTTACCTAAAGTTTGAAATTCCCATCTAAATTCTCTCTTTATTGAGTACCGTATTTTCCGGCGTATAAGACGACTGGGCGTATAAGACGACCCCCCAACTAAGTCATCTTATAAGCCGGAAAAATTGTATCTATATTTTAACCTTTTAGGTTAAAATATAGAGTTTTCCACATTCCTCCCCCTTTCCCCAATCCCCAGTACTTACCTATTTTCTGCTCTGTCTCCCTCTGTTAAGCCGGTCCGTGGCTGTGAGGGAAGCGTTGTGAGCTCCCCTCCAGCCGCGCGGTCAATAAAGTTTTGTTTAAAAAAAAAAGTTTAAACAGACTTTATTGAAGCCACGCAGCCTGAGGGGAGCTCACAACGCTTCCCTCACAGCCACGGACCGGCTTAACAGCGCGAGCGGAGACAGAGCAGAAAATAGGTGAGTAAATCCCAGTACCGGCGTATAAGACGACCCCCCAACTTTTGAGAAGATTTTCAGGGGTTAAAAAGTCGTCTTATACGCTGGAAAATACGGTACATCCTATAATGTGCCTGTCTACTTCCTGCCCAACAGATATTTAAATGTGTACATAATATATTTGTATATTGAAAGAAGTAGACAGAAACTGAGTATGTCACATTGCAATGTTATTGGCCATCTGTGTTTTTATTGGCAATAATACATTTATGCTTATGTTGCTGGAATGACTGTGTGCTCTATCAGTGAAACTCCTTGTGTCAATAATGATTACCTCTACTATCAGGAATGATTATTCTTTGCAGAGGTTCAGTAACCAGTCTGCAATGCGTTGTCGTCATCAGTGATGTGATTAGTACATGGATTTGTAGAGGTATTTTTTGCATGTTTCAACATGGTTAAAGATTAAAGTGGAACTAAACAGTTTTTTTTTTACTTAGTGTTTACAAACACTGTCATCATTAAATCTAATTGAAGCCCATATAACATACTGAATGTAATTAATTTAGGTGTAGATAGTAACCATTATAGTGTAGATAGTAACCATTATGCCCCCAGTGAAGAACCTTCAATGCAGAGGCGTTGCTAGGTTTCCAAAAGATCTGGGGCTATAGCCCATGAGACTTTTTTAGTTTTTTAAATGGAACCATACGGGCACTTACCAATATATGCTCACCACTCTGAGCTTCATGCCAGTTTTGTAATTTAGGAGCCTTCACAGGGCCGGTCCTTTAATGGGGCAGCTGACCCTGGCAGGGGCGGCACTTTGCTGCTCTATGCAGCAGTTTTTTTTTTTTCTTGTGTCCAGGCTAGCTTGATTCAAGGATCTCAGCCAATCAGGTGAGACTTCTTAACTCTCCTGATCGGCTGAGAGTTCCGAAGCCTCCCATGATTAACTAAGACCTCCTTCACACTGAGCTCAAAGCAAAGAGATGCCTGCAGCAGGTAAGTTAAAAACCTGACAGTGTGTGAATGAGTGTGTGTATGTCAGTGTGAGTATGTGCATGTCAGTGTGAGTGTGTGCATGTCAGTGTGAGTGTGTGCATGTCAGTGAGAGTGAGAGTGTGTGCATGTCAGTGTGAGTGAGTGTGTGGATGTCAGTGTGAGTATGTGCATGTCAGTGTGAGTATGTGCATGTCAGTGTCAGTGTGTGCATGTCAGTGAGAGTGTGTGCATGTCAGTGTGAGTGTGTGCATGTCAGTATGAGTGAGAGTGTGTGCATGTCAGTGTGAGTGTGTGCATGTCAGTGTGAGAGTGTGTGCATGTCAGTGTGAGCGAGAGTGTGTGCATGTCAGTGTGAGCGAGAGTGTGTGTATGTCAGTGTGAGTGAGAGTGTGTGCATGTCAGTGTGAGCGAGAGTGTGTGTATGTCAGTGTGAGTGTGTTGTGTGTGTATGTATGTAACTGGCTGTGTGTGTGTGTGTGTGTGTGTATATGTATGTAACTGGCTGTGTATGTGTTGTGTGTGTGTGTGTATCTTTGTAACTGTCTGTGTGTGCATGTAACTGGCTGTGTATGTGTTGTGTGTTTATGTATGTAACTGTCTGCGTGTGTTGTGTGTGTATGTAACTGGCTGTGTATGTGTTGTGTGTGTATGTAACTGGCTGTGTATGTGTTGTGTGTGTATGCATGTAACTGGCTGTGTATGTGTTGTATGTGAATATGTATGTAACTGGCTGTGCATGTGACGTGTGGGACACATTAAGGAATTATTTTTTTATTTAAAAAAAAAAGAAAACTTGCTGACTGGTGTGTGTGTGTGTGTGTAACTGGCTGTGTATGTGACTGACTGGATGTCTGTGAGGTGTGTGCATGTGATTGTCTCTGTGTATGTATGCTTTTCTGATGTGCCATTGTCTGGCTCCTAAATTTTTTTGCTGGCTCCTAAAACTAAATAAAATTTGTCAAGCCCTGATATAAACATAAATCCTTCCTATGCTGTTTGGCAGTCCTGTAATAAAACATGTCACACATACACATAACACACATGTGTGACGTTATTTATTACAGGACTGCTAAACAGGATAGGAATGATTTATGAATATATATATATATATATATATATAGTATAAATCATTATGCATATATAGCATAAATCACTTATTTACATCCACCTTTGTGTATTTAAGCTATATATTGTTGGTTTGAGATTCCTTATTACAGGACTGCCAAACAGCATAGGAAGGATTTATATATATATATATATACACACACATATGTAACATGAATCATTCCTATGCTGTTTGGCAGTCCTGTAATAAGGAACCTCAAACCAACAATATATAGCTTAAATACACAAAGGTGGATGTAAATAAGTGACCCCAACCTTCCCTTCTCTCCACCATACCCAGAGCTTACCTGAGTGGGAATAGACCTGCTCTGTATCTCCCACAAGGTGACAGCCAGTAAGGATTCCTTCAGAGCTGCTTCACTGTCCCACGTGGAGCTTCCTTCACATCCCTGTGATGATGCTGTGTAAAAGCCCTGCACTGATAGGATGCTCAGTGATGTGTCAGCCAATCAGTGCAGGGCTTTCACACACAGTAATAATGCTGTGTAAAAGCCCTGCACTGATTGGCTGACACATCACTCAGCCTCCTATCAGTGTAGGGCTTTCACACACTGTCTGTGTGATGTCAGGGGGCGGAGCTACACGGAGCTGCAGAGACTCGGGGCTTTGATCATTACATTCGGGGCTTCAGCCCCCTTAGCCCACCCCTAGCGACGCCTCTGTTTCAATGCTTCAGAGCAGGGCATCCATCAGAAATTCCAGGGCCGCTTACTTCTATACGCCCCCCCCCCCCCCCCCCCAATTCCCTCTCTCACCCCTTCCCTCTCAAAGTGATTTTATCCAGGTCTTTGTGTATCATGCCAATGATATAAATAAACCCCAGGACATGCCCCATCATTATATTGCACATCTTGTATTTGCTGCTGCCCCATTTCCTGTATTGCACATCCAAGACTTAATTTGCCACAGCCAGTGTTAGTTTATCCATCAATATGCCACCGATAATTTGCTCATTAATATGCTACTGATAATTTGCTCATTAATATCCACTGATAATTTGCTCATTAATATGCCACTGATACTTTATTCTTTAATCTGCCACTGATAATTTGCTCATTAATATGCCACTGATAATTTGACCATGAATAGCCACTGATAATGGCTATCTGGTGGGGACAAAAATGGCAGTAGAAGGCTGTTTGGGGCACATATCGTTCATTGGAATGATATACAAAGACTATGTATTAACTGCTCATTGGTATTATATACATCATTTAAATATTCATACTGGTATAAAGCAGGGGTGTCCATGTTTTTTCTGCAGTGGGACACTTCACAAGAAATGTGTGTGTGTGTGGGCCACATTCATTTTTCATTATTTTTCAAAATTATACACTATACACACAGCTTTCGTTAGTCACTAAACTGGGTGCAGTGTATATCCTTTTTGTTATTGATTCACACATAACTACACACACTTACACACACGTACCCCGGTTACACTGGACTGAACTCAGTGCTAAGCTAAAAGCCAGATTGAGGCAAGATTCCTCCGTGGAGCTCATCAACATCTGAATATCATTCTGATTGTTTTATTTATCGAGTGAAGATTGTATTCACATTCCAGGGTCCTGGTCACACATGGTATGTAAGATCACTATTTTCTATTGGCTGTTTCATCCATAGTAGTTCACTGCCAACAATGTATGACAATGCACCTCATGTGTGCCATTGTTTCTACCCATGATAGAACCTTATTATTTTGGAGTTTTCAAGGAGCGGAGTTCATTTTTAAATTGAATTAGTAATTTAGTTTGACTTCTACATTTAACTAGACAGTTTCTAAGTTCTGTTTATGTTTATGGTACTGTACATGTTTCTCTCTATTTATTCCCGACAACTGTATAACTCATTTTGTTATATTTCTTTAGTCTTTCACTAAGTCACATTATTCAGTATGTAATTTAGACTTGAAACTTGGGAAATCTATTAATATATCTGATGCATAAATAATTGATTAATGTGCCATGTGCTAGCGTGACTACCCCTCACTATCCCTTTTCCACTTAAATGGCGATAATCTACGTGCATTTTTATGTCCTTCATTTCTTAGACTGTGTTTGCTGTATTTTACATACTAGTGTAAAACAGACTCACTACCTAAATATATACAAATACTCGTGTCTTCCTTTTTTGTTTTTGTAGTGTAGTTTTGTATTATAGTGAAAGGGTTTAAAAAAACATATGTTTCCATATACATGGTAAAATTTAAGTTTATTTGGTCTTTTTACGCGCTCTTGAATGAATCATTGCAGGAAAAAGAACAGTAGTACAAATACTTATTATAGTGTTTAAATACTATACGACTCACTGAAAGGAAATGGTTTAATATCTCTAATAAAAATACTCTTGCTGGCGAGATGATGTTGGGGGATTTCCTGAACCTTTCTCTTTCTTGAGGAAAAAAAACACTGTCTGTTGAACAATGATACAACTGTTGGTGCAGGTTCAGTGCTTAGGAACATAAATGTTATAGAGATGCAAGTTCAATTGTATTCAGTCTATATACAGACTGTGCATTTCATAACATATCATATGATAATTAGATTAGCTTCCACACCACACAAATAAGAAGGCAAATGATACCCTGCCCAGCAAGACATTAACACTATTAGAGTTAACAGTGCTCTAACAAATCCAAACAAATGAAGCAGATCTGTCATTTTAATATGTCTTATAAGTCTGAGAACATACAAATGATTTATAAAAATTGTCTACAGGGCAAAGCTTGCTAATATAATGTACATAAATTATACATCCTATCATAATATCTGTGCAACCAGATCTGCACTTTCAGATCACAGTTATATTGGTGACAAAAGGAAAACTGATTAGCCACACATGAGACGTCAGGAAGGATGTTTAGGTTACCTATAACAATATCACAGCAAAGTGACAGAGCGCTAAAGGGCTAGTAGGGTGAAAGTGTAACCTGGTATATATCCAAAGTATATACAACCTCCTTAGGTATACACAAGAAGATTGCAAAAGTACAGAAAACGATGCCAGTAAATGGTATATATGAATGTGGCACTCACACTCTAATCCACGTGTACAGAACAAAAAACATAAAAGTATTGAATCTTCTTTCTGGGTCTTTATCTTGTCATATGACTGAATTACTTTTTGCTCTGTAAGATGGCCTTCAGTAGCTAATGGGATGTAAATAATGGCTAGCTGGCTCAGATAATGGTCAGGGTTGGCGGAAGAATCACAGTAGTGATGCGTTCACTTAGAGCAGCCATGCTCGCCTGTTGTTCTCACAGCATGGATTTTTAGATGCATGCTAAAAGTTCACCCAAAAAATACATTTTAATCTTAAATTCCTCTTAATGAGTCATCTAATTAACTAGAAATCTCTCCCTGAAACCATTCCTTCAAGGAGCATATTTGTATTAAAGTTAGTTGTAAAGTAAGCAAAGTAAATTATGAAGTGCTTGAATTCCAGTGTCTAATATAATGTCACCTCTAAAGTACTGAGTACACCTGATCCATAAAATATGTTGTCATTTCCTTTTCACCTGCTTGTGCTTTCTCCTTATGTCACATGACCACAAGCTAGAATACATTTGGCGAAAATATTGGTTGCGGAAAATTTTATGTGATAGGATGAGAAATAAGTAAGGAATAGGAAAGAAGTATTGTGGAAACTGTTTTATATGTTTGGGGGGGGGGTTCTGATTTATTGTCTTATGTTATTAAATGGTCACCAAACACACAACAGATGTGCTTCTAACACTGATACAAATACTGTAACTAAGCTATTTTCAGGCAAACATATTAATGAGATGATGTCACAAATTGCGGCCACCAATAGAAAAGTGTGGCATGATATACTAATTTTGAACACAACTGCTTCTAATGTGCCCCAGAGATTTGCCCACAAACCTTTAACCCCTTGGTGACAGATTACGTGCCAGGCACGTCACGGCAAATCGAGGACTTGCCGACAGGTGACGTGCCTGGCACGTCATGCACTTAATAGAGTAAAGAAAGCGACCAGCGGTCGCTTTCTTTACTCTATCAGTGTTGCTACAATGCCTCTATGTAGAGGCATTGTGCAACACCCCAAAAAAGTGCAGGGGCGCGCTACGATCACTCCCCGGCACACATGTGCCCCGGCAAAATGGCTGCTCCCCTGCACACATGTGCTTAGAAAGCGAACGATCGCTAGCGAGGCACTTAGCAACACCATGATGCTCCCCCAGAACCGATGGTGGTCGCTCTCCTGAGTGACCCCATCTGCTCAGTAGAAGGGAACACTGCCTGTACATGCAGCGCTTATCATGATGAGCACTTATCATACAGTCAAAGGCAATATTGATAAATATTGCCTTTGACAAGTATTGATCTGCCTCCCTCTCCTTACTAGTTTTAGTGAGTGAGAGAGACAGATCAGATAATGTAAAAAAAAATAGTTTTAATAAAATTAAATATTTAATACAATTTTAAAAACAAAGGGCTTTTCTAAAAGCCATTTCAGGTGTTTAACCCCTTCCCTGCAATTGATCGCTGTGTACACAGTGATCTTACACAGAAGCACGTTTTTTGCTGTCTGTGCATTTTTTTAGGGGTTAATTTTTTTTTACTGTGATTTATTACAGTATATCAAAGGCTCTTTTAAGAGCTATTAACCCCTTCCTTGCAGTATATCACTTCCTCGCTGGTGCATATGGTCACTGCCTAAACAGCGCATATGGAGCGATCTGGTCGCAGAAGGATTTTTTTTGCTATCAGCATTTTTTTTTTGTCACACTCGCTAGGGGTTAATTATACCCACTAGGGGATTACGTGTATTCCTTTTGAAGCTGTCTGAACGCGTGTATAGCGATCAGTAACAGCCGATCAGTGGCAAAGGTGGTTTGGTGATTTCTCAGATGAGCATCACCATTCGTCTGGTTAGATCAATATTGGTTAATATTGTTCTGACCCATATGAATCTGCCTCCCTCTCCTCACTTGAGTTTTAGTGAGGGAAAGAGACAGATCTGTATAATATAAGTTTTTAATTGTAATAAATTAAATAAAATATGTTAAAAAAATTGTGAGTCTCAAGGGCTTTTATAAAAGCCATACCCTTTGTATAGTGTAGCCTGTGTAGTAACCCCTTCCCTGCCACTGATCACTGCACAGCAGAACATTTTTTCATGTCTGTGCATTTTTAGGGGTTAATTTTTTTGTACAGTACTACAAAGGCTCTTATAAGAGCTATTAACCCCTTCCTTGCTCTACATGTCAAAATCCCAAGTTGGAAAATCAAAAAGCTCACCTCTCAAATGTAGCCTTTCAACCCCCAACAAAGCTGACAAAGCTATGCATGGGTGGTATCCATGTGCTCGGGAGATGTTGCTGAACACATATTGTGGTATTGTTTGTCAGTGACACATACCGAAATATGTGAATTTGTGTCTAAAGTACAATGTATGTGGGAAAAAATACACAATAAAATTACTACCACAAACTTTGACAAAGGCTGGTGGTAGAATTGGTGCATGGAAAGTGTTAAAATACCACCATTTAAAATAGCCTAGGGTGTCTACTTTTACAAAATATATACTTGTTTGGGTAAAATACACTGTCCTACTTTAAAAAATGTCCCAAATGAAAGATGGGCTCAGGCTGACTACACGTCTGGGATTGTGCCATGTGGATTAAGTAGAGCTTTCCTGAATGGGGAACCTCAGTTCCTCATGAACTGGAAGTGACCCGCCCACAACTTATGCATTACCACATTATTATCATTGTTAATTGTTATTTTATTTTATTTATTTATTTAAAATTTAAATATATATTTATTGGCATTGTATCATAGATTCTGAGTACAGTAACATACACAATAACATTACAATGCCTTTTGTTTAAAATATTCTTGTCAGTAAACAGAGGTGGACAAACTTTTAAATGATAAACATATAAACAACTTTCACTTGTATGATAAGTTATACTTTGATGTTGTAAGTGTGGGGAGAGAGAAAAAGAAAGAGGGTGAGGAGTGGAAGAAGAAGGGAAGGATCACATTGTGCTTGTATATGTCTGAGTCTGATATAACCACTGAACTGTGTAGCCTTGATGGCCAAATGAGTAAATATCTGGGTACACCAGGTTCCGATTATTTCTTTTCCGAGAAAAATACAGCTAGTCTTTAATTTTGACCTCAGTACTAGACCAACGTTATGTGCATAGAATTTGCGTGTACAAAGTTGCAATACCATCTATGCTACCACATAAAACGAATACAAAACTCATGATACTTGGAAATATTGTCGATAGAATTAGAAAATAAGTGAATATAGAAGACAATTCAAATTAGGTTTTGTTCCGGCCTCAGAAAATGAGTGTTATAGTGTAGATAGATAAAGTTCAGAAATAATGATGAGAAATAAGGAGGATAGCAAATAATGAGGGAAAGAAGTGGTGAATTAGGAAAAAGGATGCCGCAAGAGAGAGGTATCGACAGCCTCTGTGCTCGGCTGCTCATAAAAAGGGGGCCAAGTACCACTCAAGGTGGGAAGTTGTGCGCATTCATTATAGAATGGCCAAATTGCCCCGGGGGGGATCAAACTATTATACCGAGTATCTAGGAAGTCCATGTTGCGGTGGGTTCCACGCTCTAAATGTTCGCAAAAAGAAAAAGGAAGGAACTCTTCATCGACGACTGTGAGTACACCAGTTAATGAATGTCTGGGGTTTCAGATGATGTTGGCTCTGGTCCAGGTGAGCTACCCTGCATGGTAGGCATCGGGGGAATGTCTAGGTCCCTCAGGAAGGAAGCGGCATCCGCCAGGTCCATTATCGTCAATTGTTTATTTCCTTGGGTAACTGTTAACGAAGTTGGGTGTCCCCAACGATACTTCACGCCATGTCTGCGTAGGTGTGTGGTAAGGGCTGTATTCGATTTTCAACATTTGATAATATCCGGTGGCAAATCTTCAAATATTTGGAGAGTGTCTTCCCCGTATACTATAATTTGAGTATTTCGAGTAGCTTTAAGGATGGACACTTTATCAGCCACTGTGGAAAGGCGAAGTATTATGTCCCGGGGCACATCTTGCGGTGCTTTTCCGGCTTTGCAGACTCTGAAGTAATCCATAATCATCGGATCTGCTCCACTTAGGTCGGGCCAAATCTGGAGTAGGATGCCATGCAGGTAAGAACGGAGGGCGACGGGCCCTATCGCCTCCGGTATCGCCCGCACTCTGATATTTGCCTGCCTTGTTTTGACATTGAGAATCAGAGTATGTTGTTGGAGCTTCTGTGTTTGTTGTATGAGCATACAAGTCTGACGATCAGATTCCAGGCGTGCTTGTTTTAGATTTTCCACATCAGCGTTCAGCGTACCAACTGATGCTTTCAACGTGGTGACTTCTGTATGTATTCCCGCAAATTTGTCTCTCACCATTTTTTGGAGATCTTGGAAAAGTCTCCTTAGGTCACCCCTCATCGTCGGAGTTTTATCTGAGTAATGATCAGAGGCGTCCACCTGTTTTAGAGTTGAGTCGTCAGAGGACTCCTCAGAGTCTGTTAGATCTTGTTTGCGTGCGGCTCCCGACCTAGGCTTCTGCGGCCTAGTGAGTAAAGCGCTGATATCTCTACTGACTGGGGTAGATGTCAAGTCTTTTTTAGACTTTCGCCGACCCATCTCGGTAAGTCGTGAAACCTGAGATGTTTTATGCAGTTTGGCTGACGTGGCCATCGATTATTGCTGGTTATCTCTCTTTATGCATGGAGCCCAGGGAACACACGTTCGTCCATGTTGAGTGCAAACTCCGCCCCCCGTTAATTGTTATTTTTAATGGGAAGTTGATTGTGCTGGCTGTGTGCAAAGTGGCATTTGTATCTTGTGCTGCCACCTTGGAGTATTACTAAGTTTGAAAAGCTATTAAGTCATACTGCAGGGTACACCTATGATGCTGCCCAGACCTACTGTTTATGTCCACTATAGTGCATTCCATGGGTTATTCTGTCTTGCCTCCATTACCCACCCCGAACAAAAAGAATGCTTGAAGAACAGTGCGGTCTCTTCAGGTTGCACTTGAGCAAATTACTGTTTCCTCAACCTGGTAGCACTGCTTGCCAGCACAAAGGAGTAGAAACCAACATCATAACTCCACCCTGGATGTATCCTCACAGAAATATGGCTGCTCACATGCTGATTTTCCTTCTTTTACTTCTTGCACTTTACTACTTATTTAAATCTATATTTACATGTATTACAACAGAAAGATAATTGTTTTTGCAATGCTCCAATGATTACAGAGTCCTTTCCAATACTTGGGAGAGTTGAGTGCCAATCTACCTACATTCCCCTTTCGTTCAGAGGAATTCATATGAATTCAAATAAAATATGTTTTAGACTCACTAAATCTCAGCAATTCAAAGGTGAATAATTGTGCAACATATATGTACTCTTTAAAATATGAATATCTGCATTCTAGATATGTTTGGTGTACTTACAAATATGTGTTGATCATCCAACTTCGCCATCCAGCAAAAAAGACCTTTTGTGGGAAGGAGCTTGAAATTCGGATGTCTGAGTGACACTTACTTCAGTACAATTATATTACTGAGCACAACATTATAGTGTAATTGGGATAATTGGCCTAATTTTAGCAATTAAGTTGTCAGTTCACCACAGTTTACTATTTATTGAATAGACCACTGTATTGCTTCTGCATTTTCCATCCAATTTCTATGTTTATAGATTTTGTTTCCTAACTTTAATTATTTACATATGCAATTCAGAGGTTCCAACTCTTTATTTTCCCAAACACGGTCTCAACTAATTTCCAGGCCCGATGAATAATAATCTGTTCATATGGAAATAACATTCCATTTAATCAGACATCACACGACTTTAAATCACATGACTGGAGGTTTTCACTGAAAGCTCAAAACAAACAACATTATAGGCTATTACTGTTATTATTAATAATTCAAATGTTAACTAACACAGCAAGTCTCCAGAACGTATAACAACATTTACAATGACACATTAACCATTCTACATGTTGTGTGATCCAGACAGGTTCATAGTTTAATAATGTAAACAGTAGATATAAAGTGAGTATATATATATTTAAGTAACTTTTTTCCCTTTTAATTGTAATTAGTTTGTTTTTTTGCTTCAAAACAGTTTTACTTAAAAATAAAAATATACACATTATTACTTTAGATATGTCAACATAGAATAGAAAACAACAGAGGTGTCCATATTACAAAAAGAAAAATGGATGAGTGTGTAATAATATGATTAAAATGAAGATATGAAAACATATTTCTCCATGCATTGTCCTTAGTTGAGTGGAGATATGAGTGCAGCTGAAATGAGGTTAGAACATCATTGCTACATTTTATCATATGAAACAATAATATATTGAGCTCCCTTGAAGCAACTTAAACATCAAAACCTGATATCAGAGGCGTAACAAGGAATCACAAGGCCTGGTGCAAAGCAAATGCCCTGGTCACCCCCCCCCCCCCCCCCCAACATGGCCCAAAACAGCCTCTCTCTGCCACCCTAGCTGTATCCGAACAGCCTCTCTACCACAATGGCCCCAAACTGACCCTCCCTGCCACCATAGCCCGCAAACCCTCTCTCTCCATCATAGCTAACCAAACAGCCTCTCTCTGCCACCTAAGCCCCAAAAATTGCCTCTCTCTGCCACCCTAGCTCCCCAAACAGTCTCTCTGCCACCCTAGCCCGCCAAACAGCTTCTCTCTGCCACCCTAGCCTCCAAACAACATCTCTGCTGCCCTAGCCCCCAAAACAGCTTTTCTCTGCCACTATAGACAGCCTCTGCCACCTGACCCCTGCAACTATGATTCTTATCCCCCTGCCTGATAGGTTAAGCTTTTTGGGGTTACAGTTTACCGGTGAGAGGAACCATTGTCATGGCCAAGGATAGGTAAAGTCTGCGTACAAGGACACCAGTGTTCATGTTAAGGTCTGTAAAGATCTATTAAACATTACAAAATTGCCCACCAAAGACCCCAGTAAATGTCCACCATGAGTAATGTTTGTGATTACACTGGTCATGGCTGGTAACACGGATAAAACAACTGATTCAGATTCTCTCTGTACATCTTCCACTGGGAGACAGAGGTAGGAAGAGGCAGTCCCAGATAGTAGAACGTGGACTAATCATAAGAATGTGTTGGCAGATAAGAACCAAAAATATATGGCTTGATTACTTCTTTTCTTAAAATTGTTACAATCAACTCACAGGGTTTAAATTCTCTCTACAAAATATCCTACTTGTATTATTTGTTGATAAGAGATAGTGTCGATGTAGCACTCGATCAGGAGACTCACTGGAAACAGGAAAATAGCACACATATCCCTATGTATATTCATCTTCTCTCCCAGACAAAAAGAAACAAGGGATGGCACTGAACAAATCTGAATACATAAATCATAACAATGATAAGGAAGGGAGTTATATTACTCTGAATTTCCTAAATCAGTGATGTCACGTGCACAATGGTGAATCGTATGCTCCTTATGATCATTTGGTAAAATTTAGAAACTCCATCACTGAAACATTTGAAGAATTTCAACGGGTTTGCTGGTGGTAATCTGGTTATGGTTAGGAAAGCTACAAAGAGAAATATACTTGATTCCAGACTTAAATCCAAGGCAGATGCCTTTTCCTCTTGTCATTTTAGGCATTATCTGTATGATTTTTGGATGGTTCAACAACCTGAGTACAAGGATTTCCCTTCTATTCTAATCTGCAAGGATCTTATTCTTGTATAGACTATTTTCTTATGAAACGGTTCTACGTTAGAGAGATGTTCAAGTTCCAAGCTGGTTAATATCAGCTGGTCAGACCATGTTTTATAAACATCAAGATTATTCCTCATTATAACATTTGTTCAAATTGGAAACTTAATGAGTATATTTAAATGTCAGATGAAAGTAAACTAGAATTATTAAAAATCGGCTAAAGTTTTTCTAGAACTTTGGTGTTCTTTAAAATGCTTTCTGAGGGGGCCTTTAATCCCTGGTTGGAAGTGCCTTTAAATCCTATTTTGAATCACTTTACTACATTGCAGAGCCAAGAGGATCCATAGTAGAGATGAGCCAGCCTTTAACTCCCTCACCTATCATTGGAAAATCTTTGTATGCTAAACCAACCATTCTCAAGAGTAATGTCCTTAGGCCAGATGCCTTCTTGGCTCTCTTATATCAGATACTTGACCTTGTAGCCTCTCCATTATTAAGCCAAATGTTTATTGCAATAGGCCCCCTTAGTGCTTTACTGGTAGATATGCTGAAGGACAGGATCTCTTGTACTCTAAAACCGGATATAGACCCCATGGCAGTAGCCAACTACATGCCAATTTCATTGATTAAACTCACCATAATTAAAAAAATTCTGTCCAGAGACTGAATATGGTCATTTTGGACCTTATTCATCCCAATCAAGCAGATTTAATGGTTGGTATACATATCTTTTCAGGGCCATTCCCCTTTGTGTTCCCTCCTTCTAATTAAAACAGCTTGATATTCTGCTCTTGAAGAGAAGTATGAACCAAGATGGGTTAGGATACCCTGAATTATATAAACTGAATTATGCATGCCTCTTTTCATACATGTTGGCATGGGATACCAAAGGAAACAAAAAATTAGGGTGGTATGGCATTGAGAGAACTACATCTGATGGTTTGGATCCCTTTTCTATTCCTGTGTGTTTCCCCCAGATACTAGGAAAATTAATATATCAAGTATCATTGTTAGGAATATTACGATTTATAAAACTAAAAAGCAGGGGAATGTAATAATTTCATCTCAATTTTTTTGTCCCATAGAAGTTGTCTTGAAATTGTCTTTTTCACATTCGTCTTCCTGATACAGATAAGCATATTCAATTATTATGCATTATTATATTACTTGCCTTCAAAATATGTTTGGCAAGATAGTCGAGGAAACAGGAAATTCCATCTTAGCCCAAAATAAAATCTTAAATTCAGTTCCAAGCATATTTGGAAAATGACTTCTATAGTAACGATACCCATATGAAGGACCTATATAATTAATAGGGTCTTGATGGTTTTCAGACCTTGAAGACACTTAATCTCTCGCGTAAGCATGTAGTAGAACTGTATACTTGACTGTATTCTCAAGTTAATATAATATATGCATATTCCGAATACTAGCAAACATTGTAGTGACCTATTTTGTTTTGTATAGTAAGCATATAACTTAAAGACCACTGGTATAAACATGAAAGTATTATCATTGAATCACGTTTTGGCAATGTGAATAGCATGTGGAAATATAAAGTGAAGTAGAGTACTATAAGAGAAATAAAAGTAGGAAACTAATTGGGAGAAAAAGAGTACGGACAGAATCAGAAAGTTAGTGCAGGTTGGTGAAAAGAGAAGATGGGGACAGCTGGTCTGCGCAAATAGGCGCAGGCCAAAAATGGGCTATAGGTCACGGACAATGGAAGTGTCCTGGGTGGGGGTCACCAAAAACACATCTTGGGTAGGGCAACGTGTCTTTTCAAGCAATGCATGCTCAAACCTCAACCAAGAGATTGGGAGGTTCATCATCAGGGGCAGCGGTTCCTTCATCATGTGACACCATAGTGGGTAATCCAAGACTCAAAAGAAAGGCATCAACCTCAGAATGATCTTCAAGTGTGAGCTGTTATTTTCCTCTGGTAAGCGTTAGAGAAGTGGGAGAGCTCCAGCAGTATTTGCCGTCATGCTCCCTGAGGTGGGTAGTTAAGCCAGACATGGATCATCTCCAGGTTATCACCTCGGGGGTAGATCCTCTCACCTTATCGGTTTCCCAATGCAGAATATCCAACCTTTAGCTACCCCATACAATACTTGAATAAAACAAGGACACTTGATATGGTGGCAAATTGAAGTCATTTATTTATAACAAAGGAAAAGGGGAGTCCCCCAAACCAAATGCGGCACCACCTACCACCTGGAGACAGTTGTGCTGAGCCCCACCTGCCTGCAGCGCACGTGATGGCCGGTCTTTCCTGCGCCGGCCACCTTCCCTGGCTTAACCACCTGTCATGGGTTAATACGTCATATATTTTCCCTTTTTTATGATTCTGTTAGTACTAAACTTGGAATTGGATTTATAGGTTTTGTACTATAAAAGTCAAGTATAAGGTTAATATTATGCAAATAGCTTCATGTTAAATATTTTAGCTTGATGTGTTCATTTGTTAATAATTAGCACACATCCATGCGCCTGTGGGGACTGTGGGTGCTTGGATTGCTGATGGATGACTTTTCAGTGTACAGCTCTAGAGTGAATAGAGAGAACTGACAGGTCAGCCTGTGCAAAAGAGGCCTAGAGGTCAAACTTTTTTATTGGAAAAATTCTATAACTTTCCTTAGCTGTTAATGCCTGATTTTTTGCAATTCCTTGAACGTTCACGGCAGTTTACCGTCTAGTGATGAGATCCCACTTTGTTTTTAATCAAACATTACAGGCTTTTGCTAAGTTTTTATTATTCATATGCCTAGTTATCGATTTATAGGGAAGCTGTTATTAATATCTGCACACTGAGCAATATAATAGTTTCAATATTTGGTAATTAGTCATAGCGAGATCCCTTAGCAATGCGTAGCAGATTAACAGTCATAGCATATTGGAGGCTAATGAGTTTTAATTAATGCACTTACTTAGATCAACAGGTTCATTAGTTTGAAAATTATAAATGATGGCATTTTGGGTACTAAGATTATGGCGCTCTGGAATGTGTTCTCGGAACATAGATAGAAGACGCCTTACCTCTGCTTACAGGTTGATCTTAGTCCTAAGTAAGTAAAGCTACTATTTCTGTAGGAAGAACATCAAAATTTATGGACGACACATTGATCCATGAAGAGTGCAAGTAATGTGAATAGATTGCTTAAAAGGCCATTCCAGTTCAAAAATATGTAATAAGCATAAAGCAACCCTTCTAAATGTTTGTTTTTAAAGGTGCAATGCAAAGAAAAAATAGTTTTCATAGTATTTCTTCCAGGCACCAGCTGTCTTTTAAGAACATAGTATAGTTGTTAAAACCTGGGTTAAACAAAAGATTGAGCATAGCTAACATTGTATTATTTGTTTAATACTTTTAAACACAAACAACATAGAATGTTTTAAGAGGATTTTTCGGCCTACACGATATTAAGACTCCAGTCTGCAATCAGACTGAAGCAGAGAATAGATAATGATACAACATTTCAGGTTCAATACAATGTATGTTCCCCGAATTGATAGCTTAATCCTGAGGCTTAGCACATTGCGCCCTATAAGCGTGTCCCCCAACTGTCCAATTTTAAATAGGACAGCCCTTTGTCCTCCCTTGTCAGGGAGGCATTACAGTGCACTCCATTACAGCCACCAGTAACTGACCCCAACATGGAAATTTACCTTTAAGATATATTATTAGCCAAGAACCAGGAACACAGACATCAACAATAAAGGGACACTGTAAAACCTGTAACTAGACTGCCATGGATCAAGCCCAAGACATCCAGGGTAAGTTGGGCCCTCTCTAGAAACCCCCTGGCTTTGTACTCAGAAGAGTTAAAAAAATGCATGGTGACCTTCTATATAAATGACTTCTGACTTCTGGTCACATGCTGATTTCCCATCCTGTCATATGCATTATGAAACCCAGTCATCCGCATTTCCCCACCAACTCTACATGAAAACTTTTTGTATACCTCCTCACCCTTTCTCTTGTGATATGCCTCCAGCGCAACACCCATAAAATAACCCTCCCTCCACAGTGAAATTAAATACCTATTAATTTCCTGTTGCATTACTTTCATTGGATGGACATAAAGTCCTGAAGGTGCATTACTTGCTGGTCTAGTGTGGAAAAGGCAGATTTCTCCCTTAGTTAGTACAGCATGTCCTATGCTTCCTGTCAGGGCCACTTTAAGACCCCACTGGGCCTTGGGCAAAGTCTTTAGCAGTGGGCACCCCTCGACCCAATTTTTTTTTAAAGTCGCATTGTAAAAAACTTTTTATAAATGTAAGCTTTGTAATATTATATGCAACTATTTTCATATCACATTCCACTTTTTGTATTTGCAATAAAAATGTTATTGAAAAATTGCCTTTCTTTTATACAAGTTCTTAAAGTGCAAGTGATAATTAGTAAATAAAGTGACAATTTACAAAATATGTGCAAACCGCCTAATATAAACAATAAAAACAAATATAAATTTCTCCATGTTTATGATTTATATTTGTTTTTATTGTTTATATAAGGCGGTTTTTACCGCGTTTGCACATATTTTGTAAATTGTCACTTTATTTACTAATTATCACTTGCACTTTAAGAACTTGTATAAAAGAAAGGCACACCTCTAGGAGGTAAGCCTTGACAAACCGCCAAGTTTTGGTGCGAAACGCGTAGGCGTATCTGTTTCACTGGGTTAGGGGATCACTGATTGGCAACATGGCTGCCTCTGCTTGAGGAATAAATCCCTTTTTAGCAGCCTGTCCTGTGTTCTATCTCATTTATTTTCTCCATCCGGATTTCACTGCTCTTTTCCTTCCAGTTTTGTTTCAATTATCCCTCCATGAACATCAACCCTGCTGTAAATCTTTGTATCGTCAGTAAAAAGACATACTTTTCCAACAAGACCTTCTACAATATCACTAATAAAAATATTTAAGAGAATGGGTCCAAGTACAGATCCCTGAGGAACCCCACTAGTAACAAGAACTTGCATCGAATATACTCAATTGACAACAACCCTCTGTTGCCTGTCACTCAGCCATTGTCTAATCCTTTCAACAATATTCAAATCCAAACTTAAAGATTGCAGTTTATTGATAAGCCTTCTATGTGCGACAGTGTCAAAAGCCTTACTGAAATCTAGGTAAGCAATGTCTACTGCACCACCCTGATCTACTGTTTTAGTCACCCAATCAAAAAAATCATTATATTTAGTTTGGCATGATATCCCTGAAGTAAACCCATGTTGTTTCTGATCTTGAAATCCATGCGATTTTAGATGTTCAACAATCCTATTCATTAACAAGGTTTCCATTATTTTCCCCACTACTGACGTAAGACTTACTGGTCTATAGTTGCCTGCCTCCTTCCTACTACCTTTCTTGTGAATGGGCACAACATTTGCTGGCACAACCAGGAACTGCCGTGTCTCGTATGTGAGACACAGCAGTTAGTAAACCTGCCGTCGGGTTTACTTAATTGACCCGGTACATGTTTTGTTTAACCCTTGCTTCCTTCAAGGAAGCAACGGTTAAACAGTGTTTAATGCTCCTTTAAACAAAATACCTTTGTATCTTTACAGCTCTGCTCCCTACAGTAGTTGTAAACATAAAATATAGCACGATTCCAATTATTTGTTTGCTGATAATGGGTTTTTTTTAATGTTCATTTCCTGCTTGAGCTATTGAGGTATTAAAAGTGATTTACAGCACTCAATGATTGTGCCTTTTGATTAGTATTTGTGGCGCACTGTGTAAAATTAATGAGGCATTTCACTAATTATTTTGTTTAAACTTAGAAGAAATCAACATGAATTAGTGTGAATGTACTCTGAACTTTTGCCTCTTAAATCACAAATAGATTGCTTTGCTGCTATTATTAACTTTTTTTTTTTTTATCTAGCACCAGCAATGTACACAGCGTCTGAGAAAGTCCACAAAGGATCTATATCACAAACTAAACAAAAACTAAATGATACATACAGCACAAAGGACTATGTAAAACTGACTGTCTCTAATACTCTAGAAAATGTCTTGGTGTCCTTCAGATGTATATCTGGAATTCTAAAACTGGAGTTTCAGTGCAGGAAACAGGCAGGCAAAATAGCATGAAGAATAAAACAGGAATGACCGACCTAAGACTGCCAGCCAAGAGAATCTGACTGCCTCGTTTTCTGTACATCAAGATATTCCAGATTTTAATTGCTGTGCAGGGTGAAGTAGCACACTCATTATGTTGAAATAAATAAACAGATTATTCTAAACATCCATTAGAATTGCGTAGCCAAGCTATTAGTGGCTAGTTTATACCCCATTTGTAAGGACAGTAAATATTTTATCAGGCGGCTCAGGTAGGGACAAGTTTATCAGAGACTTTTTTGGTGTTGAGGCTAAGGAGAACATTATGGGATGACCTAGGAGACGGTCATGTTGTTATAATGGACGCTGTTCGGGTTGTAGTTCAAAGGAGACAACAATTACAATGTATAAGAATAAACATCTCTTTATTAAAAGTTAGTTAATAAAAAAAGATCACAAACATATTTGAAATGCCTTCCATGAATGAGGAGCTAGTTAGTCCTAGGTAGACCTGAACTTACAATTGAAAACTTTCAGGTGCCACCCACTACCCCTGGTACAGAGTCACCACCTAGTTGGAATTTCATCCACAGGCCAGTAAAACAATTGGCTTGAGGCCAATATTAAGTCTAAGGATGTAATAGTATAAAATATATTTTTTATGTAATGGTGGTAACCCTAACCTGGCGGTTATGTTGCTAGGCACACCTCATCAGAGCAGAGAAGTAGATAATGCTCCTACAGAAAACCCCTCAGAAGACTATACACTAATGGTAGACCTATGCAGAAGAAAAGCCATGAAATTACATAAAGCTGGTAGTATATGACTGCAAGTCACATGATGAGTTATTGCAGTAGCAACATAAGTATTTAAATATTGGACACATATTTTGCAGTGGCTGGCTTCAAGCACAAATATCTAAAAGTCAGTTTGCAATATTTCAGCAAGATCAGTGTGCTTGATTTAAGTGGCTATGGATTACTAGTTACAAAAATAGTATCTACAGGTTATAAACCACCTAAAAATACTAGGAACTGCCCTGAAAAACCACCCTAGCCGACTTCCCTAAAAGTGAAATGCTGTAAGATATGCAGTTTGATAGCCTGTTCTCCCATGTACAATTATAAGTGCTTGCAACTTTACAAAAAGAGTGGTTCCAGGGATGCATTCAAGAGATGGAGGTTCTACTTTCTTGGAGGTGTACATCTAAATGTATACTTATTTTAAACAATCATCTTATTAAAACCCCAAAGACCTATAATGCCTCATGGAGAGTTAGGTATGTAAGGAATTTATAGATAAATGATTCAAAACCTCTCTTAGTCTTATTAGTTTTATAAAGCAATTTTGGAACTTTAAACTAGTTAACATATTTTTGTAGCTACATTTTTTATTGGCTTCCTTTATTAAAATCCTGGTGTAGTCATCATAATTCAACTGTTTCTTGCATGTGACACACAAATTAGAAAGCCTGCTTCATGACTGATGCTGGTACTAGTGCTTACAGCAGAATATAAGTTAGAGCAAACCATCTTTCTGTTCATGAATGAACATCTACCATTTGTTGCCATTAGCTTAAGCAACAAAAAAGATATATATGTAATTGGTTCATAGTACTTTCAAGTAGTTTTCCTTTGGCTATGATATATTTCCCATAATATCTTATGATGTCTTTACAGAAAACACACCTTTGTCTGACGCTCAATATCTTGGTATATATTGTTAAATGAAAATCGAATAATATGCACCCACGGCACCTGATTGCACTATATAAATTTGCCCCAGAACCCATTGTGCACACAGGACTTGCTCCAACACCCATTGTACTCACAGGACTTGAACCCAGCCCCCATTGCACTCACATGACTTGCCCACAGCAACTATTGCCCTCATAGGACTTGCCCCCGCACCCGCTATACTCACAGGACTTGCCCCAGCACCCATTGCACCGCTGCATGGGTGGAGACTCATATCCCCTTCCACCTCCTGCTTTCACTGCACTCCTCCATTGGCCAGCACTTGACGCCGTCCAATCTATTTCCCTGGCTATCTACACAAGCTGGCCAATAGCACGAGGTGTGTGAGTGAGTGCCCGCATGTTATATATTAAATTAGAAACACTGGTCTACACTGTCAGCGCAGAGTGTCTGATGGAGTTATATGAACTGACCACGTCAAAAGAAGCCACAATTGTTTGGTCATTTACAGATACATATTCTTGAGTCAGTTTAATCTACTAAATAGGATTTAATCCCAACTAGGCCAGCCCCAATTACCCCGTCTTGAAATATTGATAAAGGACTTAATACAGAATTGATCCCTGCAACAATGGGCCTACCAGGAGGGCAACGCAAAAATGTATATACTTTAGGCAAAATGTAAAATACTGGGTTAATGGGGAAAATAACAGGTAAGGAAATGGCATCTGTGCTGCATTTTAGGGCAGATGGGTGGTTACGTGAGATCTCACCTCCTAGCCCAGCATTATCAAGAGAAAGAAATGATCTTCCCAGAGGAAGAAAGCAAGTGTGGCTTATGCCCATAAATGAAAACTGTCAGCAAATTCACTATTCACTACGTATCTGCAAATTGTTTTAAGATGACTTAAAGGCTCAAAGTGGAAGACTCCCTGGAATTAAGCTGATGGCAATTTCCAATGCACCCTGCATTAAACTCCAGACAAAGGTTATAATGGGCAAGTTTTCCGGACCATCTGACTAGTTTGCAAATATCCTGGGGATACAAATTCTGACAATTAAACCTCTACTGCTTTTCTGTCAGACTGAGCTAATACAAAATTACTGTAATAACGTCAACAAATTACTGAAGTAATAGAGCTTTTTTTTAGAAGATTAATGGACCATATAACAATTAGCTGACTCAAAAACTAACAGCAAACATAGTAGAAATAAAAACAGTAAACTATCACTATGGATTTAAGTCCAAAGATCGGTCTAAAAAATGAAATGTGCTGAAATAACAGGTAAACGGCAAAACACTGCAAAAAATCGCCAATGATTCAAAGTTAGTTTTCAACAATTCTATGGTCTATGCCACTCAGAGTGTAATGGACATATTTAAGTTCTCCTTACAGATATCAAATAATTTTGTAACCAAGTTATTTTTATATTACACCAACACTTTATCTGGTATGTATTTTTAGATTGTTAAAAAAAAGTTTAAAAAAGTGATTCAGTAATCCTACTACTTGAGCTACGTTGGTAAAATATCAAAAGGAAATACTGGAAGGCTTCTAGTTTTTGTTTGGATTAAAAATAAGTGGAAATCTCTATAAATTGGGGTGTGCATAAATACATCTGCAAACTAAAGTGCTGTTATGTTTTATATTTTTAAGTGTTTGGCAGAGGTTCTCTGATGGTGGAAAAGCATTGTTTTTACACAGGTTGAACCGGCTGAAGCAACACAGAAGTTCTGGACCAGAGCATGAAGTGCAGGATTTGTCTGGAGCCTGCAATATACATAGACACATTCGGGATAGTACCAGTATTAGGCTCTCATCTTTATAAATAACCCCCAGTGTGTTTACAATTTATATTCCATGCATTTCTTTATACACACACAAACATGCATACACTGGGTATTTAATAAAGTAATATATTGCTTTCTCTATCGTCAGTAGGCCAATCAGGAAGAAGCAGTCTCTGCCACTGTTGTGGATTTTCCTGCCATGCATAAAGAGAACCCTCATAGATGTAGTTTTGTGTGACCTTACAAGTAGCATGCCAAGTGGTACACTATTAGAAATATTAGTAGACAGCAGATAGATCATGCCCACACTTATTATTCCACATTGAGGAATACTCGATATTGTATGTCACAGTGAAATTGTCTGCGGATCTGACCTAGTCACGGTTGCATCTTTGATCAGTTGCCTTTAATAATTCAAACAAAATGGTTAAATAAATACTAGTTATTTCACTAGACCACATTGCTAATCCTGCATTTCACATTGTAGGGAATTTTTTTTAAAAATAGCAAGAATTTGCCTCACATTTCTCATGGTAAGGGGCATCGACTACACAAGTACGCTAAATAGCATGCTTAGATTATCTCCAAGACACACAAAGTATTTACTTAAGATATACATGATGAAGCAAGTGAACTAAATGCTAGTCCAGTGTTGCAATGTCTTGACCTACTTCTCCTAGTGCCAAACCCATAAAGCTTTATTAAGACGTTCTAGGAATGTTTGGGTTTGAGGTATTTGTGCACATAGCCATTTGGTGTTTACTAGTTCAGTGATGGCGAAGGTTTTGGAGACCAAGTGCCCATTATTTCACAGGAAACAAAAAGTTAATAATCTCAAAGTGCCATTTTATTCCATGTTCTAATCCCTCTCTCTCATTACTATTGCAGACTCTATTTTAGTTTCCTTTCTCCCGGTTTTTTTCATTTATATCATTCCATTGCTCCTTCTGAGTGGCAATGTGTGCTGTATTTCTGATCCTATAGTCAGATGCAGAGTGCCACATCAGAGGCAATTAAATGCCAGCTGTGGCACCAGAGATTTACCATCACTGTACTAGTTGCTCTCTCCCTGTTGCTGTTGTGCGCTAGTCTAGATCCACCATATTGAGACTTTTCAGTAATTTTGTAATTGTTTTCTTTTATTGTTATTTTCAACAATTACATTACAGTAACACTTCATACAGAGCATAGAAAGGAACTACAGACTAAGACAGACTGATACTTGAGGTAGAGAGGCCTGCTCACAAGCTTACACAATAGAGGTAAGAATTTAATTGTATAGAAAGAAGAAAAGGGGTAAAGATAACAAAGGATACATATCCAGGAAACATGTCATCATTTAAAAATGCCAGTTTTATCAATGTAGAAATATAAACATAACATGTTTATTAACATGTTTCCTGTTTTCCCACAAATTTCTAAATTTTGAAGTTAGAATATTTCTAATACATATATTTGTAGGTTTTGTTGGCATTTATTAATGATACACCACTAAAATAATATACTGTATGACAAATACCACTCACTTGATTTAAGACTGTTGTTTGCTGACAAAGCATGGATATTGAATTTTGCGAGTCTATAAAAATATAAAAGAATACTTTGGGTTTGTGGATTGGTATTATCCGTGGGTAGAACACCAATAGGAAATCTGTTTTTTGTAATTACATTTTTATTGTTTTTTTTTTTTTCCAACAATAAGAAGAAAAAGGGCAAGGGGTGACCTTCTTTTACAGTGTTACTCATAAAGAAACAATAAACCTTGCTGGTGGCGGTAATGTTTTCACATAACACAGACTATTTACTAAGGGGACATTGGAAAGTAACAGAAGCTTCAAGAAGGCAGCTCGTGATTACAAAGGGCTTGTTGATGTGACCTCACAAATAATCTGGATTTACTACAGTTCCGAAAAGCATGCAGTCACAGCCATCTGATATATTTAAATAACAGAAGAACTAGTGCTGCACAGCAATACTGTATATTATTGAATACAAGAAATTCTAATAAAGCCTTTGAATAATAATGTGACTTCATCCTATTAGGTCAAATAAAAGTCACTGAATACGTGAATAAAGGGAGAGCGACTATCAGCCCAGATTCCTGAGAGTACAGAGGAAATATCAAAGTGAGTTAGTATATAAATAATTCAGCTAATAAAGAAGCCGTGTTAGAAAAATTACTGTATGGAAACTGTGCTACAAACTCCCTGAAGATAGATGTGGATACCAAAAAATAAGAGAAAATTGCCACAATCCTTGTAATGTAGCAAAACACTGGCAGCTGCAAAAAGAGAGATCACATGCAGATATACAGGACAATAAAGATAAGACAAATATACAACAGCCTTTGCAGTACATACCAAGGAAATATATCATACATAGGTCATAGTCTCTATGATATGCTCCAAAACTTCAAATAAATATCCATGATATGAAAGTAAAAAATGCTACATTCTTTGTACTGTAGTTGCAATTCATTTATAAGTATATTCCAGAAGGAAAAACTTAATTGGGCAATACAGCAAATAACCAGGGGGATAGTAACACACCGATGATTTTTTTTATATAAGATATTGTATCAAACAAATGATGTTTTACAATAGCCATTAGAATAAAATGAATGCCACATCCAATGTGTTAAACTCCCTCTGTAAACAAGAGACATCCAGGTTATTAACGCACGTTATTAACCCAATACTTATGGCAGATGTGCTCAATGTGCAGCCTGTGGTGCCAGATGCTGCCCATCTGAAAGTAATATACAGCAAAACTGACTTTGTTACCTAGATTCTGATTAGTCCAATAAATGTGTAGCTGTGTTTGAAAACAGGAGCTTAGAGCTTTTTTTCTGTCACTGCTAAAAAAAACAACAAAGCTCACCATTACTCTAGATACAAGTTTTCATGCAGTCCAAAACACATATACATTTCTAAACATTTGGCCTACTTTAGAATATACCACTGACTTATGGGATGTACGAGGTGTATTAAATCTTGAAATGAGCCAAAATCTATAGGCATTGGGAAACCCGAGAAATTAAAGGGACTACATTCACCTAAGCATTGTTTATACTGAGAATGTAGGGAATACAAAATAATTAAAAACGATGTATACATTGTATTACCAAAACTGCAAACAAATGCCTAAATGAAGAGAAAAATGTGTTTTAAATGTGTCTGTGGAGTCTCCTGCTTATGACATCACCTGTGGCCTGATATGCAAATGAACTGGTTTTCAATGGGATATGTGTAATTTGCACATCAAGCCACGTGTGATGTCATAAACAGGAGACTCCACAGACACATTTTTTTTTTTAATACTGTTTTTATTTGCGACGGCACCAGAACCTAACATAGGTTACAGAGATAGGTACGAACAAAATGTAGTGACAAATCAGAAGAGCAACAAGCCCAGCTGACCAATATCATCCTACCTTAACCAATAAAAGAATTCTGTACATTTCCACCATTTCAATTAGATACCCAACAAAGGTGATCATCTCAACCATTTTCTGTTTTCTACTTACTAACAGAGGAACATATGGTTTAGACATATCCAGATGTAATTTCAAAACAGTCAGGTGGAATCTGATATTCCTCTTTAATTACAACACAATTTACATAAATTTACAACACCCAACTCCCTCCAACCCCCCAAAGTTCCTACATTTGCGTTACAAAATCATTCAGTGAACGGCAAAAACTCCTGTCATCTGTCGAATCGGTGCATGTGAGAAATTATGGTATATTAATAGTCGTTCTACTGAATTTTGCAGCAAAACCATGAGGTATTTTCAAAAGCCGGTTTAATAGAAGATTGTATCTCTCTCTCTAATGTAATGATGTAAGGTTGCCAGGTAGAGAAACACATTTTTGTCTTGTTTTATTTGCTATTGTGGTTTCCAGCCAGTCCATTCAGAAAAGATAGTAAAGTTGTTGGTTTTTTATTTATTTTTTTAAATACAAGAGTTGGGGGTTCTGAGTGTATCAACTGGTGTAAAATGGTTTTTCGTGCCACAGCCAACAGAATGTGTGCAAGGTGTTAATGTGTAGTGTCTTCCACAGCGTTTCTCGGCATATCATGTGTATCGGGCATTGTAAGGTATTGCTGAAGCACCTTATTCTCTGAATAAAAATCTGAATCTATGAATTAACAGGTCCAGAAAGAATGAAGAATTAGGTTCCAGGCATTTTGGGAAGTCTGCAGTGTCTCTCAGCCCACACATCCACTGATGTAATGGGGCCACAGACACATTTAAAACATATTTTGTCCTAATTTAGCCATTTGCTTGCAATTTTGCAATGAATAGATCAATTAAAAATCTATTTTTATTCCCTACATTCACAGTAATAACAATGTTTAGGTGATACGGTCCATTTAAGTACAATAGCCGAGGCCAAGAGTGATAACTGGATGCAGCCGTCCTGGATCTCTAGGAAACATTATTGTTTATAGTTATTGGAACCTTATTAGTAACTTTAGATCACTGTTAGACTTCAAGAACTATTTATGAACTAAAACCTTAGAAGCAATGTTGTTATAGATAAATGTAATGGTAAATGTCTAACTAGAGACATGATCATTGAATTTCAGTTGTTTGATACTGGAAGTATCAAGTCAGTGTTGTTTGGAAATTAATATTTTAGAATTGTATATTTTGTCTACTTTCAGTGTTCTATAATATATGTATGAATACAGGTTTGGGATTGGGATTTTACATGGTGTCTCCATCAAGCTGTCGGTGCCCTGAGGTTTTGTATATTACTGGCAGACTGGGAGTTTTACACTGAATAAATTCCATTTACTCTCATTAAGGAATTGTGAGGTAGAGGGCTTGCAGTGCTCTGACATGTGATTTTTTTTTTTTTTAACACTTACCTTTGGAAAACTGATGTAAGTTCAGCAAGGAATATATAGCCACATGTATAACTGGAACAGATCCGGTGTTGTCCTGCAACTATTTTTTTGCAATCGCTGGAGAGATGGGATTTAGAAACAAAATGTTGTAAAGTTCTAAAGGCTAAATTCATTCTCTTTGGTTATGGTGGTCAGCGGAACTAGCACATGCTCCTTATGTTCTTATTGCTAATTTCTTACATAGTTACATAAACACTATGAACAAAAAGGTCTTTCATGATGCTTGATAAACCACCCACAGCATATCAACTCTAATGTGATCGTAGCAGCTCTTGATCAATTGTAACACCAGTATCATTCCACATAGCAGAAACTCTTGATAAATATCAGTATAATCACAGAAACTATTTTTTTTTAATATAGTCAAAGTGACTATATGACCAGGGGAGTGCTGGCAACTTTTGGCTCGGTGGGCAAAATCAATTTAGTGTCCAGTTTTGCAATTTCATCGGCCCACCCGTTATCACCATAGACAAGCACAAACAGACAGTTAGGACAGATATACAAACAGATTAGATACAAAGACTGGTAGACAGACATGAAAATTGGATAGAAAGTGCAACACATGAGGGCAAAGTGATGTAACCCCAGCCCATTATGTTACGGATGAGGGCAGCCGGGAGGCAATTGCCCGTCTACACCACTTGTCAGACCTCCCCTGTACCAAGAAAAAAAAATGTATCTAACATCACTAGAGTTACCACCAAGATGGCTGGAAACTAAATCTATGAAGAAAACAACATGGCTGATTTTCTTGAAGAACTGGTGGCAATCCTAAACATGACAGAAGGATTTGTTTTTTATAGTTAGAAAACATAAAATGTGTAATTTATTGGCATGTAATTTGTTGGCAGATTATCAATTTCTTACGCTGTAGTCGTGGTATGGTAGAAAGATAACGTTTTCTGCCCAATTGTGAGATGTCATTGGTGACATCAATGACATTTCCCACACGTGTAATGGGCATTTCCATGCATCTCTATGGGAGAGAGTTCTAATTGGCTTCCTGGAAATGATGGGGGAAATACTGACCTTAAGATTTCATTGTGGGAAGGCCAATTCCAAGGAGAGAGCACACAAAAAGTTCACGTTAAAATAACAACCTAGAACAAATAAGTGCATATTTTTTCAAAGAGTCAACTTTAATAAGCATATATGTGCATAGGTTTTTTTAGACTGGAGTGATCCTTTAACAGTACAGTGACTTCATTCAGATAATCTGTGAGAGAATTAACCACATCAATGGCAGATTTTTTGGCTATGTATCACAACAAAGCTGGATCATAAAAAAAAAAAAAAAAAAAAAAAAGTCATAAACATTTGTTGATCTGTTATAAAAAGCTGGAACTAATAGAAAAGTACAGTAAGTGTTTGATGACCTACTTATAGCTTAAAATGAGCAAATATCTCAGTATGAAAAATTAATTGTGTTTGCAAATGGAAAGTGTATGGAAGTGGCAACGAACCAGCACAATTAACTATTTGAGCACTAGAGGGATGTGTGACAGATCGCAAAGCTAATTCCAGCCTTAACTATCAGAGATCAAGGGGTAAAAATGTAAATATTATATTCCAACTTTTGTTTGCTCTTGTCTACACTGTTATTGTTAATCCATTGTTTCTTAAATGCTTTCTTCAAAACCGTGAGCAGTGTAAGAAAATACTACAGAAAGGGTAGTTAGCACTGAAAAGCATCTTTCATAGTAAAAACGGTGCCAGGAGATGTTCAAAGCCTTCCAGCACTCTAAAATACGCATGAGGGGGCAGGCCAAGTGGCTCTTACTCCACTAATATCATCTGGACCAGAAGCTAGCTAAAATGCTCCAGGCCCATTGAAATACACAGGGCAAGTGACGCCGTATGAGAAATGATGCCGGAAGTTAGCCAAAGGCTCCCAGCAACCTAAACTGCATAGGGGGGCCAAGGCAAGTAGCCCTGCTGGCAAAGATGCGCCTCAGAGGACAGGTGCAGGATGAAATTCCAGTCAAACTCACCTCCCAAATTGAGCTCCCTTTGTTTTATTAGTTAATGGCAATTTCCGATACCCTGCATTATCACTGCGTGCGGGTAGCACAAGCAGCACTTACTGAGCTATGTGTGTTTGACACACAGAGCGTATGCTGCCTGCAGCAACACCGTGCTTCAACTAAGAGAGGCAGAGAGAACAGAGGAGAAGAAAGAGAGAACAGAGGAGGAGGGAGAGAGAATGGAGGGGGAGGGAGAGAGAATGGAGGGGGAGAAAACAGAGGAGGGGGAGAGAGAACAGAGATGGGGGAGGAAGGGTAGAGAGAACAGAGATGGGGAGAGAACAGAGATGGGGAAGATGGGGAGAGATGGGAGAGGAAGGTGAGAGAGAACAGGTAAGTAGTCGGAGGGGGAGAGCGAGCAGATATGGGGAGATGGAAAGTGATTTGGGGAGGGGAAGGAGAGGGAAAGCCATATGGGGAGGGGAAGGCGAGGGAAAGAGATATGGGGGAGGAGAGATAAGAGATATGGGGAGAGGGAAATAAGTAGGAGAGGAAGGAGAGGGAAAGATATATGGGGGTGTGGGGAGAGGAGAGACATACATGGGAAGGAAAAGAGAGATATAAAATGGGGAGGTTGAAGAGAGACAGACATGGCAAGAAAGATGAAAGGGACAAACATGGGAAGGGAGAGAGACATACATGGAGGGAGTGGAGACAGACAGACATGAGTGTAGAAAGGAGGGGGGCGCCATGGGTAGGGTTGCCACCTTTTCTTCCATAAAATACCGGCCTTGCTGCTGACTCCATAGACTTAACATTGGCGTCAAGCCAATTTTTTACCGGCCTGCCGGTAAAATACCAGCCAGGTGGCAACCCTAGCCATGGGATGACCCGCACAGGAACACTTAAGGCCGGCCCTGTTACTGTGGAATACATATCCTATGGGATTGGCTAAGCACAAAGTGATTTTTTCTTCACAGCAGCTAAGGTGACAAGGTTTAGACATCTATGGCAACCCAACTGCTAAGGACAACAGTTTCCAGAATGTTCAACCCGTTAACGACAAAGGACTATCAATAATTGGAGGCATCAGGCCACACAGAAATAACCCCTCTGGCACATATACAATCGCTTCCAGGAGTGATCAGATGTGTCATACCGGAAAGTCAGCTTCCATTCCAATATAGTGCTGCCCTGTTGTGGGCAAGAGCTTTGCAAGCTGTGAATAACTGCTTCCATTGCTCTGCTGTAGTTGCTAGACTGCATCTAGTGGCAGTCAGCAATATTACACCTAAAACAAATTACACCATTAGTTAGACTAAGATCTAGGATTAGGTTAAGTTGATCATTGGGTTGGCGTCAAAAGGTTACTCTAGGGGAAAATTGGTACGGAAAAAATACTACTTTGGGATATTTCTTGTAACTAAAAAACAGCAATAATGTGAACATTGGTCTATTTAGATACTCAGGACAAATATTAGAAACTATTTAGCTGGGGGCTTTTTTTTTTTACCATCTGTAGATTTTTCAGGTAAAAGTGTGTTTTTTTTCATCATATTTTATGATTTTTTTAATAGTAAATTATATGATCTGTTGAAAATAATGGTATCTAAAGAAATCCCTTATTATGGTGATACAGTATATATAACAGTATGTAACAATATGTCTACATTAAAAGGGAAAGAGGAATATTGCAGCTAAACAAAAACACAGAAGTTAAACAAACAGTAAGCCAATTGAGCTGGGGTGCCAATACTCCACAGACTGTATTGTATAGAGAGCATGATGCTCAACTACACCATGACTGACAACTAACAGCATTACAACCCAAGGTTTGCCATTACTAGCACCCCATCTGGCAGGTTTTTTTCTGTGTATTTATATACAGGGACTATTTCCTGTATATGAATTAACAAAGGAGCTGCAAAATCCAGGGAAAAGTACCACAGCAGGAGCATATTTCCAACTCACCACAGGCCAGTATTTCCTGAACATACCTTATATGCGTATGTATTAGAGCATGGTGTTTATATACCTGTATATCTATCCACACATACACTTACTCACTCTCGCTATAAAGCGGTTCATTTATTATCACCTGGGTGTGTTTAGGGAAATAATATTCCCTGCACCTGTGCATGTACAATTTACAGGATAGTTGCACATAATTAGGCTTCATACTGACAAATTAACCGCTGGGAATTAAATGAGCGGGTAGTATCACTGTCTGGACGACCTTATAAAGGGGCACTGCATCTCTTGAGGAATAAGTTGAAGAATTAGGGATTAGAGTAATAGCAGCCAGTCTGTTGTTATAATAGTCTATCACGTTGTGTTTTTCTTTCATATCTCTGCCTCCTAACGTAACTCCCCCTCCTCCTCAGCTTGCATTTCATTGCCTGGCTTCCCACAGTCTTCCCTTGGGTTTGTGCTTGTGTCTGAGTGTATTCACTGGGTCTGACTCAGATCATATTACAGCAACGAGGTGAGCACGTCAGACCTGCCGAGCTAAGAGCTGGGCAGGGCAGGTGGGTGTCAGCTCTTCTCATACACCAGCAAAGGCTGTCGAACTGCATGTGGAGAGTTCCTGTTCTTTAGGAAGCACAATATACCAGGTCAGCTTCCCTCCACACCCCATGAATGTTCAGAACCTCTTTAAAGAAACCTCCCAGGTCTAAATCTTCTCTTCTGTTCGTACACAGGTGATCTCTTCTGCAAACAGAGACAAGGAGTTACAGGAAGAGCCAAACTGCTGGATATAGCACTCCACCTGATTTCTCGTTCCTAAAATGGCTGTCAGAGCTCACTACCAGGTAAGGCTGAATGTGGGTCACCAATGAGCACTGAGTACATTATATTGCATGCTTGTTCAATCGAACTTGGACAAAACAACTGCACACTCCATGGAGCTCTTTTTGATAAGTCAGAACTCGAGATCTGGACTTTAAAGTATTGGAACAATCTTTTAAATGTAGTTCTTGTGTTTACACAACAGACAGACAGATTGACTCAGCAGTGCCAGTGCATGTTACTCTCTTTTTACATAAAAACTGGAATTTGTGTGTTTGAAACTTAAAAGTTGAATTATGCTCCTGTGTGAGTAAAGGCAGAGAGATATGTTGTGGAGGTAAAAATCTGTCACTTTTATTAATAAAGTACAGCAGGTAGAAAAACAACAACATTTTATTTATATGCGCAGTTTTTGCCACCAAACTCTATCAAACTTAGATTGAAAATGACTATTGTAGAATTCAATTTGAAAGCACTGTGATATCATATATGTACTAAGGTGAGAGAAATTGAAGAATTGAACGTAGCTAGAGAAATATGCTCATTTCCTGTTTATTCCACCCAACTTCTGTACTTAACTGGAAATATTACATTAGCATATAGGCATTTTCTTTTTTTTATTATAAATCTAGGAAAAATGGACTAGCAATGTTTTGACATTCAAAGCAGGTGAAAACATAACATCACATGTTCATTGATCATAATAGTTATAGTGGAGAAGAGGTGTAAAATAAGTTGTAATTTAGTCTACTTATACCTGAGTAAATGTGTGACGATGTAAACATCGGGTGCAGCCATATTGCTCTTTCTGAGTGAGCCTGCCATTGTAGATTCAGAAGGACTGTTTAAAAAAATAAATAACTAAAAAAGTTTGGAAATATTTCTGTTATAAAACAGACAATACATCCATTCCCCTGCTTATAGCCAAGTTCTACAGAAAACCACTGGGAATGTTTCATTATATAGACTCACTGTTTTTGTTAATGTTGTAGTTTCTGATTTGTACATTTTTTGTGCTGCTGTATAACTATAAATTCATGAACTTATTAAAAGATGAAAACAAATGGCAACTACCTCCCTTGAAAGAACTGGCTTATATCTTACTGAGTGTACAGTCAACCAACAGTCTGCAATTAATAAACTAATACAAGTGCTCCACAGACTGTGCACAAGGCATATTAATTATATACTCCAAATATTTGTTTATTTCTTGTTGCAATCTACAGATTTTACTTTACCACGTGTAATGTTATCATCCAAAAATTGCATTCATGGCTTATTTTAACATAATGGTTCTGAAGCTACTTCTTTACGGATGCTATTGCGGTTACTGCGTCCTAATATATAGATGCCTACATTGTAAGCTTACGAGCAGGGCTCTGTACCTCATGTACCAGTCTGTTATAGTTTGTATGTAGTTTTCTTCTATGCTCTGTACCTAGCGCTACATATATTGTTGGCGCTATGTAAATAAATGTTAATGTAATGTAATCTCAGCTGTGGCCTACTTTTGCTACTTATCTTCTGGTTGGCTATCAGACTATAGTAGATGGATACGGCATGTGCATCTGATTATACAGATGTTTCTTCAACCTGCTTTCTCACCTGTAGTAATGGCACGATGACAGTCACCAAGTATGGCATCACATCCCAGAGAAGGGAAATCATTAAAGGTGTTTTATTTTTTTTTTTATTTTTTTTTAATGTTTGTGTGTTTAACTGTAATTTCTGGATACAATAGGCAAAGGAGCAGAAGAAAACGGCACTCACGGAAGCAGGTAAATATAAACATAGTATTTAATCCAGTGGCTTGTTCACAGCAAAAAGTGAGAAAAGAAACCCAAACTGTGGAGAGGCATGACACGTTTCGCGCTAAAAGCGCTTGATCATATGATTACGCGCTTTTAGCGCGAAACGCGTCATTCCTCTCCACTGTTTCTTATCTCACTTTTTGCTGTGAACAAGCCACTGGATTAAATACGATTTTTATATTTACCTGCTTCTGTGAGTGCCGTTTTCTTCTGCTCCTTTGCCTATTGTATCCAGAATTTGTTGTTAGCCACACCAGCAGAGGCACCCGGAAAAGCTAGGGGGATTATTTCTAACGCTCATCAATCAGCTATACGTGAGCCTGCATTTCTCTTGTAACTGTAATTTCTCCCTTGTGTTGCATGTGAACAGCTACACCTGGGTTTACTCTGAGCTCTGCCTCTCATTTGAGGCAGAGCTCATCTGAAGGTGGTGCATGTTGCTCTCTGTGCAGAGAGAGACCTTTTTGGTTTTACATGGGATCCTCTGACCGGCAACTGCCATGGGAAGCCCAATCAGGTTGGCCACTGTCTTTCTGCTACTGCAGAGAGACACTTGTTTTATATGGGATAAGCACACGTCAAAAGTACATGCCAATTTATCCTGATACTATGGACAACTACTTTTTCACTTCTATATTAGAAGAGATGTCAGTTGTCTTTTACAGGTGTTCACAACATTTTACAGTAGTACAGTCAGTAAATCATCACTGCAAATATCTACATATATCACAGACTTGTTTTTCCCACAAATCTCTAGATAAAAATGCTGCAAGGGTTTCTGGGTAAGGATGCAAACAAGGTCTGTAATGACTGCCTTATACTTCTATTATATTTATCCACTTTATACATGGACCAATTTAAACTTCTGCATGATGTCAAAGACATTTTCACCCTATTTATTTTTCCATGCGTAGATAGGGCAATTTGTCAGAAATCTTCTTTATACATTGGCGCTTACACAGATTGGGCCAGTATTTGGGGCAACCTGCATGTGCACCGTGTTTAAACATGCACCCCATAGTACTTTTTCCTCTCAGCGGCATTCAGTTGCATATACCATGTACACAAAAGGGCTTATGTTTAACCAAGACACACACGCAGATAGCGCCAAATAGTGTGTGCTTATGAATTAAGCAGACTCCCGACAATTTGCACGAGTCTGCGCCGCCCCTGCCGGAAAACTACTTCCTGGTTGCGTCGGCACTCACTGCCCTGGTGCAGCCAATATATAAAAAAAAAAACAGGTACTTAAAAGCACCTGGTTATTGTCGGAGAATCTCCACCAGGTCCTTATCTCCCGCACCTCAAAGTGTTGGGAGTTATAAAAAAAAAAACCACAATTGCTGTTTATCATAACAAATGTTGATTGAACTATTTTTTTTAAACTCCTGACACTTTGCAGCTTAATGGAGTTGTACTGCAGTTACTTTTTGTACAGATTTGACTTCCTGTGCAATACATATTTATAATTGTCCAACCAAAAGCATTTATTATTTTACTACAACAGTTTTGAAATATTCCACAAATGTTTAAATAGATGGAATCAAAGGGGCATGCCCACCTAAAGTGAAATGGTTTTATTTTTGCATTGTTGATTTCAGATATCTCTTTTGTTATGCAAGTTTATTAAAATATTTTTACTAAACAAGTGTGACTGGGTGCCACCCCGCAGTGATTTTACAGTACTCATGGGGCTGAGGACACAGAATGCAGTCTATAAGTTAGAATTCTGACCTTTAGACTTGCATTGAATGGGAGGGTAATGTAACGATTACATCACAAGGTGGCAGAGTTATGATCCTGTTTGATCAGGTTGCTCTCCTTTCTCTTCCAAAAAGAGATACTTTTTGTGTTGGGAAGCAGGTTAAAAAAAAAAAAAAAGCTGTGTACCCAGCCACCTAGTCCTGCCCACTAGGGATACACAGGAGATAATAAGAGAGCAAGGGACTATCTTATGACCTCATCATGCAGGGTCTGGCTACAGTTGTAAAGCTAGACTTGCTGGAACATTTTGGAGAATGTTGCATCATGGGTAAAATTTACAAAATGGATGCAAGAGATAGGCCTCTAATTTAATTTTTTTTACTTTTATATACAATTAATTCAAAGAACCCAGTGGCGTATGTCTTTTATATATATATATATATGCATTTGTTTTAAAAGCACAGGTAATCTAGTTACATCTTATGTAAGTGGTAGTGTCCCTTTAAGTATCTGGTTGGCAGAAGTCAGTGGCTTTGTTGAGCTTCAATATACTGCTCAGAATGGAAGGCTGGGCAATTTGTGACCCTCTCTAGGTGTTGCTGGACTGCAACTGAATGCCACATATTTCTTAGCCCTATGATAAATTCATGGCATGGTATAGTGTCCACTGTTTGTTTTCTATTGAGTTCTGCTGATATACTTAATGCTTAACCCATAATGCAGAATCGGCATGCACATAAACGATCTTGCAGTGTTTTTTTTTTCTCTTTCTGTCTTTAGCCGTATATAGATTGCTAAGGCATATCATGATTTGTATCTGATTCCAACAGTTCTAAAACAAAAAAAGTAGGGGTACTTTTATTGGTGATTTGGGGATAAAGGTTTACATTTAATGTGTCCATGTATAATTCCATTCTTTTTAGCTTGGCTCCCTGGCTACACCTGGAAATACGGTTGGTTAACTCACTGTCCAAATGTCTATCTGTCAAAAGTACTGGTCAGTGACTCATTCATAAGGCAGTAAGTAAAGAGGAGGTGGAATGCTTCCAGAGTTTCTAAATATGATCATATTTTCACAGTAAACTTTGCATATTTTAAATAGTAGATCAAGCCATGTAAAAAGAAACACTTTGTTTCATTAAGGGTTTGACATGAAAGTGAATATAAATCCATCTATTCTTATAGATATATATACAAGGCATGTTAATCTGTCATAAACTAGGAGTGAGCGTTTTCTACATACACTGGGGGAAATATGCAAATCTTTTTGCATTGTACAATATATGTATAATTTCCAGGGGATGGCTGGCAAGGTGGTAAGGAGGGCAATTTCCTCCTGGACTACTGTCTAACCTTACAATGGACTAGAGCTGCACAAGGTTTCACTTTTAAAGGTACAGTATAGTCTTCTAACTCCCTTTGGTGCATGGTGAAGACAATATTTTACTCAAGCCCTCCCCCATTGATTACTCTGCATGTATACTATAAGTGCTGCAGCACTGATATATACAGACACTGAGCATATAAAGTTTTGTTTCATTTGGTCACTTCCTGTGATGCTGGAATATAATGCATTGTGTGGACAGTAATAAACTTTCTCTTGTACACAGTAGGATCTCTTAACAGTGCAACACATTGTCTGATGATATCACTAAAGAAACAGATTATTCCATTAATTTGAATTATTACTCAGCTAGTGTGGGCAGTCCTGGTTTCTTGGCTGTAATTTCACAAATTCATCTAGCTGTAAGTTGTTGGTTTTTTTAAATATTTTAAGCAATGCAAAATGTAAAACATGCATTTTCAAGTGCTTTAATATGCATTGACATATGGAATATGTATTTCTGGTACCAGACAGTCTTTTTAAGTTCACCAGTCTGTAACCCTTTCCATCCAATGGTCTTGTCTCCCTTCCTATCAATGTACCTTATCTGTCTTGCATGTCTATGTGGGCTGATGAAGTGGCACTAAGGGCAACTAACTTGTTTTTGCCCCCTGGGCTAACATTTGCCAGCACTCCCCCGATTTCCATCAGTTACATTAGGACTGTCTTAAAGAGTCAATAATAGTTTATATTGAAAGACAAAAAGCAGCCATTGTTGACCTTCTTTGCTTATTTTTACCCAGACTCGCTTGCAGCGTGGTATAATCTGGATTTCTGTGGAAAACACTTTTCTAGGATGTGCAGATATGTTTAATTACAGTGTAAAGTCTTAACATTATTTATGTTAAGGTCAATTGCTATACTAATTTTTAAACTGGTGACATAGTCCAGTGACTTTATTTGTATTTTACCCGATAACATGGTACAGCAAACACAAAACATTTCACTGTGTGCACATGCATTTTTTATCATCTCTTTAGGAATGTGTTGGGGGCCTCATTAGTGTTTGTTTTATGTAGCACTTGTGCTGAGTTTCCCTTGCTGTGTAATTTTAGAATGACAAGTCAGATCTAGCCCATAAACATAGAACTAATTATTTCTTAGCTAAGTGTTTTTGTCCAAGGTGACTAGTTCTTAATTAAGCTGTCTCTTGAAACCCACCATAAATCCGTCTGATGTATTCATTTCTTGCAGCTGCTTTCTGTTTACAAAAAGGAAACAAATTCTCAGGGATTTTTACTGACTAAGAGGGCATTCATCCCAGGAATTTGGAATTGGACGTGCATGCTACATTACCCAAGATACTAGAGATTACATGATCTCTGCACAGTCAATCTTTGCTCAATTTATCCTCCTTTCTTCCCAAGACCTTTAGGGGTCAGTATGAATCCGCTTGTGTAATTTTAAAGCGGTAGCATCACTAATGATTTTGGACCAGTAATGATGTATAGACATATATTTTTTTAGATTCAGTTTTTCCTTTTAAGCAACTGTTCTAATTGCTAGTAGATCAGACTGTCCCATACATCTTCCAGAGGTGTACAGCCAGAAAACATTGAAATTTGGACTTTATGCTCATCTCTCTACAATATTTGTATATTAAATTTATATCTCTGTTTAACTCTTAATTACCTCCTCACTATCTTTGGGAATCAAAAAAAAAGATAAAACGGGGAGGCAGTGATCCTTTTCAATATGAAGCTGGACTCCCGTTCAGTGCAAGGAGGCTCGATCAACTCAATGGATTCTCTTGCAATGCCAAAAGACATGGCTCAAGTGGGAAACTGACATCTAAAATTCTGTTTATTGGCCTGTGTCATTTATAGCTTCTTTTGATCCTTCACCATTACAAATGGCAATCAAAAGGGACATAGATGTGTGTAATTGTAGACTCTGAATATTTTCTCCTATTTTTAAGCAGTGCTTTCTTGTTTTGTACTGCGGTATAACAATATAAATACCTGAGGAAGAGTCCTTCACATTGTGAATGTTAAACATTGCTTTAGGAGAAGAGACGCTGATTTTCATGTATAAAATTGTCCTATTGATATGATTGTGCATCACGGTGTGCGGTAACTTAAATGAATCAAACAATTCAGAAAAGCTTCACAGTGGTACACTAAACTACCCAATCCAGAAATGTATGCAGTTAATTCCAGCGTTCTGTTTTACTAGTGTTCCATTCTATATCACAGAGTACATGGATAGTCATGGACACAAGCATATAGGAGACATGGGAGGAAGGTTTCGCATGTATGATGAGGTGTGCGTGGTAACAATATACAAGTAGAGTGTGTGTGTGTGTGTGTGTGTATATATATATATATATATATATAATATAATATATAGCCAGCATTTTACTGACGGGCTGAAAAAGTAATTTGGATTGAGGTTGATATGTCTATGGAGGCAGTAGCATAGTCAGTAGGGTGGAAAACTAACCTATGAGTGACAAACAACGCACCACAATCTGAATCATAGTTTGAGGGTTTTTACTTTACCCTATTTTTCACCCAAATCCCCCTGTCCCTCTTTCCTCCGATTGTCCATGTTTTCTGGGAGTTAAGAATTTTTGGTTTGTATGAGTGGATCACAGACTCCACAGCAATAAAACTCATAATTTAATGTGCATAAACTGCATTAAAGTTGGATTTTAGATTAATTTGTGAAAATAAAATACTTTATTATTATTCCAAATAACTTATCAAATTACATAAATAGTTACCAATTGGCCATAAAGTCACCGAAAATGTTCCAGTAAAGCCCCTCCCATAGCCTCACCTTCAATGACTCCCACAAAAGAAGTGTCCTTCTTTGGCCATTTGAAATGTTGGGAGGTATGCTTTTAAGTGATACAGTACCTGTGCTCGTTGCAGGTTTATGATTATTTATGGTGTAAAATGTACACTGTAGATCATATCAGTTTCATTTCTAATTGTGAATGACAAATCTCAATACACAATTTACAACGTGAACCAAAAAGAATAATTGAAAGATGGTGTGTCTCATGTCAGTCTGAGAATTGTATAATGCAGAGGCGTCACTAGGGTTGGTGTCACCTGGTGCGGTAACTCATGGTGTCACACCCCTGGATTTCCTCCAATACCATGCCAGTCAGATGGCCCATTAATATGCCACACACAGGAGCCCCACAAATTATGTCACACGCAGGAGCCCTTTATGCCACACACAGGAGCCCATAACTATGCCACATACAGGAGCCCCATAACTGACACACAAGAGCCCCATAAATTATGCCACACCAAAGCCCCATAAATTATGCCTCACCTTGGAGCCCAATTATGCCACACACAGGCGCCCCTTAATTATGCCACACACACAGGCGCCCCTTAATTATGCCACACACACAGGCGCCTCTTAATTATGCCACACACACAGGCGCCCCTTAATTATGCCACACACACAGGCGCCCCTTAATTATGCCACACACACAGGCGCCCCTTAATTATGCCACACACACAGGCGCCCCTTAATTATGCCACACATGGGGCCCTATAAATATGCCACACATGGGATAGCCATTAATTATGCGACACACAGGAGCCCCACAAGGTGACAATTGTACAATTCAAAAACAATACATATCTATAAACAGACATCTCTCTATAACTAGTTGCATTTATACTCATTTGAATTATTTAATATTCTATTTAATAAAAATGTTATTGAAAAATTGCATTCCTATTTTTTTATTCCCTTTCTCTGCACCCACATTGCACCTAAAGGACTTAACACAGCACCATACAGTACCCACAGAACTTGCCATGCACCTATATTGCACCCACAGCACTTGGCTTGCACTCGTATTGCACCTACACGATTCGGCATGCCACAGTGTCACTTTGCCCCACAGAACTAGCCAGTGTCACTTTCCACATAGTACATGTTATTTTGCCCCACAGACCACACTTTGCCAATTAAAATATGCCCATATTTAACCCCTCGATATGCCAGGATTTAGCCATTCAATATGCCAGGATTATTTTGCCACTCAGTATGCCAGGATTATTTAGCCATTCAATATGCCATGATTTAGCCATTCAATATGCCAGGAGTTTGACCCCCAATATGCCATTTAATATGCCAGGAGTTTGACCCCCAATATGCCATTTAATATGCCGGGAGTTTGACCCCCAATATGCCATTTAATATGCCAGGAGTTTGACCCCCAATATGCCATTTAATATGCCAGGAGTTTGACCCCCAATATGGCATTTAATATGCCAGAAGTTTGACCCCCAATATGTCATTTAATATGCCAGGAGTTTGCCCCCCAAAATGCCAGGAGTTTGCCCCCCAAAATGCCAGGAGTTTGCCCCCCAAAATGCCAGGAGTTTGCCCCCCAAAATGCCAGGATTTTGACCCCCAATATGCCAGGATTTTGACCCCCAATATGCCAGGATATTGCCAGTCAGTATGCTAGTTATGCCACCCTCCTCAGACCTTCCCCAGCTAGTACTTACCTCCCTGCTGCTGTCTCCCGGTGCTCTGCAGGTCCGTGGCTATGAGGGAAGTGTTGTGTGCTTCCCTCCAGCCTCGCAGATTCAATAAAGTTTATTTAAACTTTTTTTTTTTAAACAAACTTTATTGAATCCGCGCGGCTGTAGGGGAGCGCACAACGCTTCCCTCACAGCCACGGACCTGCACCGGGAGACAGCAGCAAGGAGGTAAGTTTTTGATTGTTCCTTCATAATATTAGCATGAAATGGCATCTTTTTGTTTCTCACTAATCACTATTTCTTGTTTAAAATATTTTGAATACTTCTGTAAATATCTAAACCATCAGCTATGGTACTTTTTGTTCTAAGGGTTTTGGTTATTCTTATTTACTTTGTGTGTGGATATTTCTGTCTGCCATGTGTATTGTTATATTCAAATGTTTTTAATGTGTTTTTAACACAGGGCGTGGAAGATATGGTGTGGGAACAGTACACGGTGACTTTACAAAGGGTAAGCTTACATAACTTCTGAATTTATATTTTTATTCAGCATTCTTTTATGTGTATTCAAATGTTGAATTCCTTAAACCCATTTGATATCCTGTTAATAGTTGCTGCTTTTTACTTATTTCTTTGTAAAATAGCTGTTCCTGATGTAGTTAGCATTGTTATCTAGTAGTAAATGCTCTTAGGATTGCTGGTTACTGCCAGTGATAACCACAGCACAGTCAAATTTAAATGAAATTTATCTTTATGTTGATTTTAAAGTGCAATGAAATATATATAATTTTTTTTTTTTTTTAATACCCTTTTTTTTTACCCTTTTTTTTTTTTAATATAAAAAGTAGTTATTTTAACAGCATAACTGGAAAGGTGAAACAAAAATTGTGTTTTTGTTTGCATTCAATGTAAATTTAATTTTAGCTTTTTATTCTGTTGCTTGATATGTGTGTTCTATTGGTCTGAAAGCAGACCAGGGATTTGGTCAGTGACAGTCGCTCACTGTTCCAGTGAGAAACAGTTGAAAGAAACTCTTATGGAAACCTCTTAAGGTTCACTGTGCTATTTCAGGATCAGTGCGCTTGAATGGAACTAGGACCATATAGAAAGGATAAGTTCCAGTAACTTGTGTACACCTAAAATCTAGCAATCTTGTATTTGTTATTGAATAAAAAATTAAATGTCAAGATTTTCAAAATTCTTCGTCAAGAAATAAAAATAAAGCCACCATTTGTGTAATGGCATCATAGCCTAACAAAAAGTAAATTTAACCTAAAACATATATATTAATGACTAAACCCAAAAGTCTGTTTTAACCAGGCAGAATATCACTACTGCCTGCTTAATAAGGGTTAATGATAGAGAAAAAAGAATCATAAACAATAGTGTTTATCTTTACATTCAGCTGTGTCTCTTAGCTGAGGCGCCTGCTGTAAACAGTCACTCAGCTGATCTCCGTCCTCGCTTGGATCTGTCTGGGTCTGATGGAACTTGATTATATTTATCTGAATCTAAATACAACCAGTACTGAAGTAGCGTGCAGTTTTATTCATATACTCGAGCCAGTGAACTTAAGCGCACAAGTGAAAGCTTAGTGGTTCTTTAAAACAGAGCAAAACATTTTTTGACTCCAATTTAAACTCTGATGTCCATTATAGCCCTACCGTGTTTAGCCGCAGTGCACGCTTTGGTTACAATGAAATTACAGAAGAGCGTTACACAATGTACTTTTAGAATACCGTAATTTGAATTATCACTTTTTGTTTGTGAACTTCATGTGGATATGATTTGTTCATGGACATAAAAAAATATAATGATGACAAATGACGCAACAAGATTGGGACTATTAATTGGATGTGTCCATGAGCAGTGGAAGGTTCTTAAAGAACAATGAAACTTTTTTTTTTTTAACCCTTGCATGGTTTCAAAAATGTTGTCTGCTTCCCATAAGCAAACGCGCGTGTATCTTTATTGATATATGTGGGATAAAAATTAAATTAAACTAGCTGCTCTAAAGCTCATTTTATTATTGAGGCTAGCTAGGAGAGTGGCAGAAAGCAAGCTCTGTGTTCTTGAAAGCTTTCTGTAACTGCTCCTTTTTAGTTTATTTCCTTCTGTTCCCCAATGCTACAATTAATAGGTCTGTGAACCTAATATCCACAAGTAACTTTTTGTTCTATATTTTCATTCTAGATTGAAAAAAAAAAGTATTATGGTGACAAATGTAATTTATCTCAAAACATTGTCCCACAAATAGCAAGATAGTCAAACTGCTGTATAAGGTGATTTAAATATTATTTTACCTTACTTGACCCCACTGCTCTGGTCTCACTCCAACATGTACAACAGGAAATAAACTACTATGCAGGATATGCTATATCCCATTAAATAATCACCTCAAAGATTTTGTTGTACAATTTTGTAGGTGTTTTTCCCATTAGTTGAGCATTCTATTCTTTCTCCTTTCTTCCATTTAAATTAAAACATCTTGCATGTGTTACCTCCAACTTGTGTCTGTATTTCATGGCAACATCCTGGTTTGCATTTCTGTAATACGTGCTATTAATGATTGTTTTGAGTAGCTTTTGTTCTAAAAACAAAGGATCATTCGAGGGAGTGGTTTTGGTAGATTTTTTTCTTTTTTATGACTTTGAATAAACAGGGCATCAAATTGCATTTCACTTGGTATGTGTTGTCACTAATGCTTGTTAACACTTTATTAATGACCACATACTTGTCATATCTTCATCGTCCTTTTTTCCATTTTGGTTGTTCTGCTAGGATCCCAGGAAAGGATTTGGTGTTGCGGTGTCTGGAGGGAGAGATAATCCACATTTTAAAAATGGTGACAACTCTATTGTGATCTCTGATGTACTGCCAGGAGGTCCGGCAGATGGTCGTCTTCTGTAAGTGGAAAACTTGTCAATAACTCACAATATTCTAAACATCAGGTTCTAAAATTAGATAGTTAAATGAAGAGACTGAGTGGCACCTTGTCAGCAGAGCTCCAAAATATTGTTTTAAGTGTTCAAATTTATAAAATAGAAATAATAGGAAAAAGATGAATGCACACAGTAACAGAAATAAAATATACTTTCCAGTAAAATGCTGCCCCCAAACAGTCTCTCTCCCAGGTGCCAAATGATGCAGGGGAAGGTGCAAAAAAACCAGGATATCAAACACCATGATAGAGAGCTTTAAATGACACACAGGTCTTCACAGGAGATCTTCATGAAATAGATACTTTTTAATATAACTGAATTTTTTTTAAGAAGGGGAAACCCAAAAGTACAGAAAGGCATGGCACAGAGTTGACTTACAGTATAGACAATAAAAACGTGCACAGCAGAAATATTGATGAACGTGGTTGACCCTGGGAGAACCAGTCCCAAGTTGCAGGGTGTTGATGTATTCTGAAGCCCCGGTAATTTGTGAGAAAATTGGGCAGTGAAACATTTAGAGAGGCATTTCAATACATCACCACCCAGCATATTGGTTCTCTCTGGGTCCCTTGCTTTCTTTATATTAAAGTACTTATTTAATGAAGATCCCCTGTTAAGCCCATGTGTCATTTTAAAGCTCCCTATCGGCTTGTATTTTATGTCTTGTTTTCCTTGCCATTCCCTGTTTGTATTTTCATGTGTTCAGGCGCCTGACAGTTCGGGCACAGGTTAGATTTAGTTTTTGTTTTTTTTAAGTGTAGTTACTGGGGGGGGGGGGGGGGGGAACGTTAATAGGGTTAGTAATGTGCTCCCTAAGAAATCCACAGTAATTGGTACAAACTTAAGATTTATTGGCATGAAGATAAACTAATAACTCTGGTGGTACAAAAGTCTCACGAGTTTCACGCCTCTAGCCAACTCCTTTCACTTTAACACCCAGTGCTCTTAATTTTTCTCAAGTTATGAAAAGGTTAATGAGCTAACGTTTAATCATGTTACTGTATAATTATATAGTTGCATTATAGGTTTAGACACTATTATAATATCCATTATGCAAACATGACCTAAAGAGCAAAATATGTACATGCTAGCCACAATTCAAGCAGAAATAAACTTACCCATATACCGTATATTTTTTTTTCCTGTTACTGTTTTTGTTCACAAGTGCATCTCTCTTCTGCTGCCTCCCAAGGTGCATTTGATTTGGTTTTACTTACACAGAGTGTTCCATCACCCACATTGCACACCCTGAACTTACCCCAGCCTGCACCCACAGCTCCCTGGTTTCTAGTGTAAGACGGCATGTTGACATCCTTCCATGCCGCCTCTAACTCTCCCCACATGGTCTTACTGTTGGCCGGTCACATGATATCTGACGCTCTGACCTCAGAACACTGTGGGAAGCACGAGAGGCAGCATGGAGGATGTGAGTGTACCATACTCGCCTTCAGGGGTCTGGTGAGGGGAGGTCTTCCCAGCTCCTCCTCCGGCAAGCCCTAGGCACTTGACTTGCTAAATGCAGCACTGGTACAGGTCATGCTGAGCTCCTATTTGTTGCACAATGTAAAGATCAATATTTTTGCTCTACTTAAAACAATCCAGTCATCTATGGACAAGTAGATACACAACCAGGCTAATCAAAGCTCAGGGTATCTGTAGGTTGGGAGTATTTCACTGGTTGTTATATACTAACAGACAAAATATTATACATAAAGTGTATATTATGCAGTGTTATATTGACCATTTTTCATTTCTTCTTTTCCTTCTGATTTTTAGAGAGAATGACAGGGTTGTTATGGTTAATGGAACCCTTTTGGAGAATGTTCCACATTCATTTGCTGTTCAACAACTTAGAAAATGTGGGAAAACTGCAGTTCTGGTGACTATTCATTTTTATCAGAATATAAAATTGACAATTGTATAAAAATTGGTTGCCAGAATTGACCTGGAGACTTTGCCCTGTTAAGTGAAAGTGTCTCAAACCAGAACTGACCATTATGCACACAGGCCACACAGTTTGTATTCCTGAATATGTGGCATTGGAAGCGCTGACCACACAAAGTGCCATGGTTGGTCATCACTATAACAGGCACATGCCTCCTTTCATTAGAACCGTTTTTGGAAGCCGTCCGCCAGAACCCTTATATTACGGGACTGGAGATAGCTGGCACCCAACACAAAGCCCTGGGGAATGCAGATGACCTACTGTTCCATCTGACTAACCCTCAGGTCTCTATCCCAGTTATACTATCAGAATTCCAAACTTACAGAGCCCTATCCAACTTTAAAATTAATTTTACAAAATTAGAGATCCTAAACGTCAACTTGCCACGCCACTTAACTAACACAATAGCTCAATCTTTCCCCTTTTGGTGGTGTGTAGACAAACACAAGTACTTGGGTATCTGGGTATCCAATGACCTCTCCATGTTATATTCACACAATTTTATTCCAATTATATCTGCAATACAGAAGGACTTTCGTTCTTGGTCACCCCAACATATTTCATGGACAGGGAGGATTAACGCGATAAAAATTAACACCCTCCCACACCTACTCTAACCATTTCAAACAATCCCAATCACAACCCCACCAGCCTTCTTTAAATCCCTATGATCCATGTTTATATGGGCACAGAAAGCTCCCCAACTAAAAATGGACCTCCTAACACAACATAAACTCAAAGGTGGAATTGGTCTCCCCTCCATTCACACAGACTACAGGTCCAGTCATTTGCTCAGGATTTTGGAATAGACCTACAGCCCCCCCAAAAAAACTTTGGATACAAATTGAACAACTGGCCCAACGCACTTCTCTGGCTGCGTTACAATGGATCTCACTGCATACAGCTAAAACAATGTCTAAAACCAACCCATTTATTTTTGTTTCGTTCAATGTCCTTCATACAAGCCAGCGCTCTCGGTCTCGCTACTTACCCATCCCATCTCTATCTCCTGACCACCCCCTCAAATGGCTCAGTCGCCCTTCTGAGCCCCAAGCTTTGAACCTGGTGATTTAACTTAATTGTGTAAAAACTTGACTGATTTTATTCTATGGTTTTTATTGTGTCCTTGACCTTGATCTATACCTAGATCCTTATTTTTGCACAAATTATTGATAATGCTTCTCAAGAGTGAATGTGGGAGCTTAAACATTTCTAAATGATTAAAAACAAATTAAAAGGTGTTGCTTGGCAACATTGACAACATATGTTTTTCCTGCTGACAGTCAATGGCATCTTGTTAAATGTTTGATAGGTTGTGAGAAGGCCACGCAGAGTGCCAATGGGCCTGCCAAGCAGATCTGAACCTGCCCTCGATATAATGGATGATTATTCAGAGTTTGAAAACAGAACTGCATACACTGCCTATAGCGATAGGAGTGGTTTTGGTGCTTCACGAAGTCGTGATCCAAGCCCTGACCGGGGCTATCGGAAAGACCAAGAACGAGGCCTTTACCATGAACGCGAATCAAGAGGTTACGGAAGCAGAGCCAAAAGCTTTGACCAGGATCTAAATATGGATTATGGATTAAGGAAGGACCAAAGTCGTGGCAGGAGTATAGATCGTGGTCTGGATGAAGACATTGGACACCGGAGAGACCATAGTCGCGGCAGAAGTATAGACAGAGACCTGGATGATGGAGGTGGGTACAGAAGAGATCGTAGCCGTGGCAGAAGCCTTGATCGTGGACTAGATGATCCACATGAATATGGAAGAGACGGCAGTCGAGGTAGAACCTTAGACAGAGATGGGTATGGTAAAAACACTGATTACAGTCCAGATGTAAGTTATGGCAGAAGAGTTACTCCTGAAAGGAAATATGAAAAAGAAATCCAGAAGAGCCGCAGTCGAGACAGACTTCAGTCCCGCAGCCCATCACCTCAGCCTTACGAAGATTCAGATACAACCACAACTGTTCTGTTAACAAAAAAGAAGTCAAATGAAGGTAAATGTACCTTAATTTACTAAATATCTAGAATTCTACTTTCTTCTCTTTGTGCAGTCAAAACCAAACGTGTGTGCATCTTTTTCACAGAATACGGCCTACGTCTTGGCAGTCAGATTTACATTAAAGGCTTGACGAACACGGGTCTGGCAGCAAAAGATGGGAATCTGCATGAAGGAGACATTATTCTCAAGGTAATGTGTGTGGCATTTTTTCCCTTTTAATTGGAAAAGGGAGCTGCATCTTTTGCAATAAATGTAAATGCATGGTGCTGATTCTATTCATTTGTCTTAGCTGTGGAAAGGCAAAGATTTTGGGGCCATACTAGTTGGGCCAAAAATGGATAGTGTCTGTCCATGAATGTAGACCGAGCTTAAAGGGATGATGAAGCAGAGTGGTTACTCTTTTAAAAGACCTAAGAATGTGGTCCCCATAGACTTCTAGTGGAAGGACTTCTGAGCCACTTCAGGAGGATCTCGCCTATTACATAAATACTCAGTCCTCCCATAGAAGTTAATGGGAAGACTTTGACTATTGCAAAAGTAGCCGAAGTCCTCACTAAATTAAATTAAGTAATGTAAAAAATATATACTGAAATATAAAAATAATAATTAAAAAATAATTCCGTTTTGAAAAAAATGTGTGTGTGATTGTGTGTAGAGAGAGACAATTTTTTATTGTCTTGGTAATAGTTCTAACCGTAAATCTATACAAAACAGGGGTGTCGGAAATGTGGGTATCTTCATAAATAGCGGTAGTTTGTTCCTTTTAGTGGCAGAAAACGATGCATGGTCACAACCCCACTGAAAGAGAACGCCTTATGAGTTTTGCGCCCGATCACGGTGCTTTTGCATAGGCTCCAATAGTTCTAACATGCCATAATAACATGTTTATCACAAAAAATATGCTATTACTGCATAAATGGTGCAATTATCTCATCATGATGAACTCATCATGTATATTATAACATCCACATATCACATTCACCACTTGGTAACCCCAATAAAAGTTAGGGAATGGTCTTGTATACATGTGTACATAGATCATCATATATCATTTTTATATGCCATAACTGCCCTTGTGGTATAACTGTGCTGGTGATATCATGACAGCTATTGGTTGGCATATCACTGGTTATTATTCGCAGTCAACAGCTGTTAGGTTATAAGGACCCTCCTGCCAACATGTCACGATCTGGCGCAACTTGTGTTTGTTTTTTTATTGTTGTTTTTCTTACATTTTATTTTACACAATATACCATGACCTGGCCCGATGTCACGTCAGATCGAGACATAAAGTTGAATTGCGGACAAATCCACAATACCAAAATATGGCTGATCTATGTTATACGTACCCTCCCACCATCACGTGTACCATGGTACCATTTAATGTCCACGGTGTATATGGTCACATTGGCAATGCCCCATTGTCGACTGTGGACATGAATTGGTACTGTGATACACGTGGCATGATCGCAGGAGGGTACATATAACTTAAAAGCTGATTAACAATAACCAGTGATATGATGCCCACCTACTGCTGGCATGACTTCACCAGCATTATTATACAGTTATGGTTGAGTATCCCTTACCCAGAAATCCGTTCTCCAAAATGATCAGTTATCCAAAAAATATTTTTGCCACAAGTTACAAATTACACACACATCTGTCAGAATTCAAGCACACAGTTTATTAAGTGTCCAGCCCCCTTAAGCTGTGATATAGCCTTTCCATGCATGTTTAGATTCTCCCACTCCCACAAAGCGTAATACAATGGCACATATGCAGGCCCGACGCACCAACGGCAGGTTCAAAACAATGTCGTACATCACATGTGTGAAGAGTAGCCTTAACAAGATCAGCAAAGTAGAAGAAACTAACTTTAAAACAATCTTTAAGGAAGCCCCACTCAAGTGGTGCACAAGAAAAAAATACTCCATGAAGTTTGAGTATATTGCAGGTACACAAGATAACTGAATAAAAAGGGTATGCAGTTATACTTGGAGCAACAGGCTTCTCTCTGTCGAAAAAAACTGTTTTCAAGAAACTCCTACAGAGCTAGCCAATCACACTCCCCAAGATGCCAATGGTTTATTATGCCTTTTTGTGAGACTCTTGCAGGTGCTCGCTTTGTAACTGTTCTGATTTTTACCAATCAGCATTTTGAGGTAACTTCTATTTGTGGCATCATTGCCATGATCAGTGTAGACTTTCTATACACCAGCAATGGTTCCCATGAACACTCAGCCTTATTTGTTTAGCCTTGTAAATCCGATATCTGTGCTTGTGTAAAGACACCCTGAGAACTTCCAATTTGAGGTCTATCTTGATTGTGATACAAGAATTTTTTCCGTTTCTGAAAACCATTTCTCTATTTCCAGATCAATGGTATTTTGACTGAGAACATGTCTTTAGGCGAAGCCCAGGCCCTGATCGAGAAATCTCGAGGGAAGCTTCAGCTAGTGGTTCTGAGAGACAGAAAGCAGACCCTGATTAACCTCCCTTATGTGGAGGATAGTGACTCAGACATGGATGGTAAGAAGCATTTAAATAGCATGTTTCTTTCTTTTCATATTTGTTACAGAAAATATATCCCAGAAAATTATCATGGTCAAAAAGCATTGTATCGCCTTCACAAAATAATTTGACATGTCCAAATAAAAAAATAAAACTATTTCATTTCCATATTAAATTTTCAGAAGATCTCCCACAAGGGCACAAGAGGAGGAATCCAAGGGCTAAAGAGGCATAAATGTGGAATAAGTGAGTATATGCTAAAGGTTGGGTTTACATTCCATCATACATGCATGTTCATCAGTCATAAAACTTATTGTGGATAATAAGAATTACATTTTAAATTATAAACATACTATTATTATAATAACTTTAAAATACTTATACAGCTTTATTGATTTATGGATCTCACTACTTGAATTTAGAGTTGTTGCAACTGAAGTATTAGTATTATGTATTAGTCCAGGGATGAAGATGGTGAAAGGGTGTTCCCGGAAGCGGAAATGATCCGCTTTTGAGCATCGAACCAGTGTGCAACTGTGATTCGGCTTCTAGGCAATGAATCTCCCGCTCACCTGAACGAGACAAGAGTTTCCCAACCTTTTTAGACCTCACGTCCCTCCCCATCAAATTTTCTTTGAGGTCCAGCACCCCCTCAATATTTCTTGCCCAATTAGCTCTGCACTATTAGTGACTAGGGAGTTGAATAAATACCCTCTAGCAACTGTCTTAGGCTTTTCTTTCCTTTCCCCACCATCTAGCCCTCTCTCTTTAGGAATATGCTGAATATAAATCAAATATTCACTACAACACTTTGCCTGGAATACTCATCCCAGGGTGGGTAGCGCTGCACTAAACTCATGGGTATGGCCTCAAGCAATACCTCCCAGCTTCCCGAGCCAAGCCTTCTATCTACAAAAAATGCTGCCACTCTCCTCATTGATTGGTAGGCTTCGTTTTACACACTTATGTTATATATTTATATATTGAGCCTGTCCCTAGCTTAGCATACCAACATTTTTATTTTCCCCGGCTTGTACGTAGTTAAGGTTTTTGGCTTCTCATTGTCCAGTTGCAGCTTGCTTGTAGTTAATTTGAAGTAGGCTTACTTGCACCTCCCACAACCGGTTTTTGTAGCAGTATAGACTGATTTATGTAGGTTTTTACCCTATTGAGAGTGTGCATTGATTTGGCGGTTGAGCTTAATTATGTTTTGGCCAACATAACCAGAACCTCTCATTTATATTATGTTTATACAAAAATTGTTGCAAACTTTATTGGGGTGAGAAGCGCAGACCATTGTTGTTTCCTTAACGACCAAAGCACCATCCAACGTCTGTGTGGCCTCATCTGACACTGGGGATGTCCCAGCAGCGGGATCCTCAGTACAGCTAGTTACCTGCAGGACAGTCTATGCCGTCCTTCCGGTTTTTACAGTAAAATGGGGGCGACGCTCACTTTGAATGTCAGCTCCATTTTCTGTGTCAGAGTGAGGCCACTCAAAGGGACCTGCAGCGGGGTCCGCACACAGCTCATCTCGAGGGGGCTGCGATGAGCTATTTAATGCAGGACGTTCTGTGCTGTCCTACTAGCCTCTAGGCACTAAAAAGTAATGTACAAAATGCTTAATTTATAGAATTTGTAACCTTGACAATTATTTAGTCATTGTTCAGAAGGAGATCATGACTCCCCCCAAGACTGAAGATTTGATTTATCTTTTTTTGTTTTACTTTTTTTTTTTTTATCAGGTTTTAATGTTTCATTTGTTCGTTTTATTTTTTCTTCTCTCTCCTCCTCCTGTAGGCACGTGCCAACAGATCAAATTCTAGATCAACTACACAGCCGACCATTTATCTAACCAAAGATTTAAAACAATTTGTATTTTGTATTCCAATAAAGAGTAATTGATTTACAAAGACAGAAACAAATAAAATATTTTTATTTTATAATGCATTCATATAAAAGTGTTGTGCTTCTTTTTGTTCATATTATTTTTTATGTTTTTATTGGATGTCTGGTTGTATAAACTATAGGAAAAAAGTACACAAAGCAGGGTCCATAAATACATTGTTGGATGAGTTTGGTATAGAAGAACATGACTGGCCCACACAGAGCCCTGACCTCAACCCTACTGAACACCTTTGGGATGAATTGGAATGGAGATTGTGAGATTGCGAGCCAGGCCTTCTCGTACAACATACAACAGAATGCAATGTCATAAAAGTGACTGTTTGGTGTAATGGTCAGGTGTCTCAATACTTTTGTCCATATAGTGTGCGATAAACCTGAAGCCAAAAACCTATGTTATAAAAAAATATAAAACACAGAATCCATGCTTAGCAAAGTATGATGCTTTCAAATAAATTTAATTAAATAATGTTCTGTTTTTATTTTGGGCAACTTTACAATGCAGGAAGGTAATGCCTAATGGGCAATTATCAGCAGTAAATATTTTATAAAAAAAATGTAAAAGACAAAAGGTTATTCTACAGTACACTAAAATAACAAGTGCCCACTTTATTTTGTTGATGTGCTTATAAAGAATTTCCAGTCATATTCCATCTTGCCTATATCGATATACTTTTATTATAACAAGATAAAGTGTTGTATGCCTGTAGAGAACAGTGCTACCCAGCAATTCAGCCTCATTTCCATTGTGGTATGAGAGTCTAACTACATTCCAAACAAATTACTCTGATTTTATACATGTTTTGTAATCATAACAATGAAGATAATTAATGTAGTGCTTTTCAGATTGGGTAATAGTGGGGGGCAAACATGCAGTATTGATGCACATGCAATAGAAGCAGTGGTTTTTGTTATGTCAGGACCTAGTGACTCAAAGATATTGCCTTCCCTATGCATTCCAGAACAACCCACTGTGCACCAAAATGGAAAGAGTAGAGTACAGTAATACGAATGTGTTCCATAGTGGTTAGGTAGTATAGCATATACCATCCCAGACTTCCTGGAAGTATTGCTGCATTATGAAACTTGTTATTAAGTAATATAACTATTTGTTATAAATCATGGGCATCCGCAGACATTTTTCAGGGGGGGGGGGGGGGGGCATATGTTTACTGTCGTCCATGCTGCGCCGCGCCTCTTTTTGACAATGTTATGAAGTGGAGGAGCTTAGTCATTATCAGTGCAGCATGCAAACGGTTGATAAAGGTTGATGCCACAGCATCACTTTGCCAGTTTAAATAAGCCACTGTCAGGTACCAATTAACATGCAACAGTAACTTTGCCATTAAAATATGCAACAGTCACTTTGCCTATTAAAATATGCCACTGTATAAAAAAAATCCCAGCAACAAGGGCACCATGTGGGGCACACGATACCCGGGCGCCAGGTCTGATTCCCTAGTCGCCATAGGTTTGTCGAGACCTGCATTAAATGATTATTTTGCCATTAATATGCCACAGCCATTTTTCCCATTAGTATGCCAGTATTATTTTGCCACTAATATGCCACAGACAATTTGCCCAATAATATGCAAGTATTACTTTGCCATTAAATATTCCAGTATTATTTTGCCATTAATATGCCCCTGACAATTTTCCATTTAATATGCCAGTATGATTTTGCCAGTTAATATGCCAGTATTATTTAGCCAATTAATATGCCAGTATGATTTACCCATTTAATATGCCTGTATTATTTAGCCAACCAATATGCCATTATAATTTTGCCATTCAATTTGCCAGTATAATTTTGCCATTCAATATGCCAGTATAATTTTGCCACTCAATATAGCAGGATTTTGCCCCTCAATATGCCAAGATTTAGCCAATCAATATGCCATTATAATTTTGAAATTCAAAAGGAAAGTATAATTTTGCCACTCAATATGCCAGTATTTTGCCAGTCAATATGAGGCTTTTGCCATTCAATATGCTAGTATTTTGCCATTCAATATGCCAGGATTTAACCATTCAACATGTCAGGATTTAGCCAGGCAATATGCCAGGATTTAGCCATTTAATAAGCCAGCTCATTATATTCCCCCCTCCTTTCCCCCAGTACCTACCTCAAGCTCCCCTCCTGCGGACACCCATGGTGTAAATGAAGGAAATAATTAAAACTTAATCTGCACTTTCCCCTTCATGTTACATACTTTGATTTTTGGAATGAATTTGTGGAAAATCTGTATCTGCGAGTGTAAGTATAATGTGTGAATGTATATAAAAACAGACGTAGAAGCAGTTTCCTCTGGTTTTTAAAGGTGATTAAAATAAAGTGTAGAAGTACACAACATCTTAGAATTTGGCTCCTCAAGATGGATTAATCAAGCAAAACATTGACAAATACATTATGCATTTTAATTATTCATTCTCTTCATTATAGTAATTCATTTTTTATTTAAAAAATCCTGATTACCAAAATCCTTGTCCAAGTCTTGTCCAATGAACAGTTCAACGTGGTTCATTCATATTAAAGGGACTTGATTGTATTAGAATAAAAAAAATGAAAAAGGGTATGTACATTGTGTTAGCACAATTGCACGCTTAATGCAGAAAATAATATACCGTATTTATCGGCGTATAACACGCACTTTTTCTCCCTGAAAATAGGGAGAAAATAGTGTGTGCGTGTTATACGCCGAAAAAAAAAAAAAATCTAAAACTTACCTCGTTCCTGCTCTGTCCCCCGGTGCTCTGAAGCTGCGTGGCTGTGAGGGAAGCGTTGTGAGCTCCCCTCCAGCCGCGCGGTCAATAAAGTGTGTTTTTTTTAAAACAAACTTTATTGACCGCGCGGCTGAAGGGAAGCTCACAACGCTTCCCTCACAGCCACGCAGCTTCAGAGCACTGGGGGACAGAGCAGGAACGAGGTAAGTACTGGGGTCTGGGGAAGGGGGGGAGGAGGGTGGCATAACGAGCATACTAAGGGGCAATATCCTGGCATATTGGGGGCATATTAAATGGCATATTGGGGGCAATATCCTGGCATAATAAATGGCATATTGGGGTCAATATCCTGCATATTAAATGGCATATTGGGGCAATATCTGGCATATTAAAATGGCATATTGGGCGCAATATCCTGCATATTAAATGGCATATTGGGGCAATATCTGGCATATTAAAATGGCATATTGGGGGCAATATCCTGCATATTAAATGGCATATTGGGGCAATATCTGGCATATTAAAATGGCATATTGGGGGCAATATCCTGCATATTGGGGGCATATTAAATGGCATATTGGGGGCAATATCCTGGCATAATAAATGGCATATTGGGGGCAATATTCTGCATATTAAATGGCATATTGGGCAATATCTGGCATATTAAAATGGCATATTGGGGGCAATATCCTGCATATTAAATGGCATATTGGGGGCAATATCCTGCATATTAAATGGCATATTGGGGGCATATCTGGCATATTAAAATGGCATATTAGGGGCAATATCCTGCATATTGAATGGCATATTGGGGGCAATATCCTGGCATATTAAAATGGCATATTGGGCTTCAAAGTTCTTAATTTAAGTTCTTAAGTTTTTTTTCCTGAAATTTCCTTCTTAAAATTAGGTGCGTGTTATACGCCGACGCGTGTTATACGCCGATAAATACGGTATGTTTTAAAGCTGTCTGTGTTGTCTCCTGCTTATGACATCACAAGGTGATGTCATAAGCAGGAGACACCCCAGACACTTTTAAAACATGTTTGTCTAAGTAAAAACATGTATATTACAGCAATAATAGAATCATACATAGAATTATATAGTAAACCATGTATGAAATTCCTCACAGAAAAATAATATATATACAAATTACATGAATTCCCCTGCATATTTTGCACTGCGGGTATACTAAATACTATCATACGGCATTCAATTTCTTCTAAACAAAGTGTTTCTTAGCTTAGTAAGTTGTAATAATCACCAAGTTTCGGACCTTGTGTCTTTTGCATAGTGCTGTTTAAGGGACGTTGTTTTTACATTGGGTTAGCAGAATTGCAACCAAATACCAAATAAAGTAGGAGAGAAAAATATGTTATGAATGTGTCTTTTGAGTCTCCTACTAATGACATCACCTATGTCTTTAAATACTAATAACACATTTGCCACTAAAAAACGGTTTATTCGCATATAAAGCCACAGGTGATGTCATAAGCAGGAGACACCACAGAAAAACACAGTAGAAATCATTTTAAATTTTTTTTTATTCTCTACATTCACAGTAAAAACAATGTTTACGTGATACAGTCGCTTTAGTGATCAGGACCTCAGAGAGTATTGTACAGTTATCATATATCATCATTTCTGAAGTGTAACTTTTTTTTTTACTTTTCAGACCTTTCTTCTAAGCCCTATGTGTCCCACAGCAGCAGCTGTTGAATAGCATCATTTTTTTATTTTATTTTTTATTTTGGTTTTATATAATTGACTTTTACAGGAACTAGAACATAAAATAGAATACAAATATCTGAATAGCATCAAAGTTTTGCTTTTTAATTTTGCTCCTAGATGTAAACTTTGGATATGCCCCAATATAATAATAACTATTCACAATGTCTATAGAAAATGTTAATCCTCAAAGTATCATAGTACAGCTTGGGTTGCTAACTAGCCAGTATTTTACCAGCAGCCCTGTGAAAAATTGACTTTGTCAGTGTTAGGTCTACTTAACACTTAACCCACTTTTCTATATTTAAGCTTTATATCTTGTATGGGAAATAAGAGCCTCATGCATCAATCATAATGATGTGCAGTTCTGCTTGGCTTCACGTCGGCTTCACGTCAGCTTCACTCAAGCACACAGAGAAGTCAGAAGATACACATGCTGGTTCTTTCCTTTTATCTGTCATTCTAATTTGACGCTACAATGGATCCCAATTTTGCTGCTGTTTTAGGTACATACTAAAATGTACCAGTAATTGAATCTCATTTAAATATCTGAGAATATTTATTTTATGCAGAAAGGCATCTATCTAACTTTGGCATCTAAGTACATTAAATTGAAACCGGTGGACTGACAGCTCATGGACATGCCCCATTACACAGCCAGAATATGCCCCATCACCCACATTGCACACACATGACTTGCCTCAGGACATGTCCAGTCACCTACATTGCACCCCCAGGACTTGCCCCATCACCCACATTGCACACCCAGGACTTGCCCCAGAACATGCCAAAGCACCACATTGTTGGCACAGGATTTACCCCATCACCCACATTGCACAGCCAGGATATACCCAATCATGCACATTGTACACCCAGGATTTACCCCAGCACCCCAAAACATGCCCCATCATCCACACTGCACACCCAGGATTTAACCCAGCACCTCAGAACATGCCCCATCACCCACATTGCACACCCTGGATTTATCCCACCACCGCAGAACATGCACCATCACCCACATTGCACACCCAGAATATACCCCAGCACCCCAGATTGCACATCCAGGACATGCCTCATCACCCACATTTCACACCCAGGACATGATCCATTACCCACATTGCACACCCAGTACATGATCCATTACCCACATTGCAAACTCAGAGTATACTCCATCACCCACATTGCACACCCAGGACATGTCCCATCACCCACATTGCACCAGGATTTACCCCATCACCTACATTGCACACCCAGGATTTATCCCAACACACCAGAACATGCCCTATCACCTACATTGCACATCCAGTACAGGCCCCATCATTGACATTGCACATCAGGACTTATGCCAGCTATCAGCTACAGCTCCCTGGTGTCTAGTGGCAGCAGAATGATGTTTGTTCAGTGCAGCCTCTCTTGCACTCCACGCGATCTGATCTCAAGTTTGAGCGCCGGAAGGTCACGTGACCCCCAGTGCTCTGACACCAGATCAGTGCATGGGGAGCACAAGAGGCAGCATGTAAGCTGCCTGCTTGCCACTCGGACGGCTGGTAAGGGGAGATCCTTTGAGTTCCCCAGCTTGCTTCTTTTTTTTTTTTTTTTAAACTGACAGCAGTGGTGGCTGGCCCTGTCTCTGCCACCGGCTCTCAAGTGCCTGAATGTCCCGACTGGTCAGTCCACCCCTATATTGAAATAAGAACATGAAATACGGCGTTTTTTTAACAAGAGTTTTGGGGTTATTATTATGCTTAGAGGAAATGGTTAGCTTTTGCTTTCTTGTTGCATGTGACATCTCAACTTTTACAATTACTACAAAAACATTATGTGATTTTCCTTTCTGTTTCTTAAGATATCCATACATTAAATTGGAGCTAAGCTATGATTTCAAAAACAGGTCTGTGCACACAGGGGTCTATTAACAAGTGAACTACAAAAATCAGGCATTCATACAAATTCTCCAACTAACCTGTCTTTACTACGCCAATATTAATGCCTGGTTTTTGCAGATCATATAGTTTTTGATAGACCTTACTTTCTTCAGCAGTTATAGCACCCGAATAGCCATTATACAGCGCCTCTGTCAGTCTATTCATCTGTAGACAGAGTGAAGAAAAGCAAAAATACTAATTACGTGTGGCCTGCCTTTTCTTTGTTTTGCACTTTCATTTTCCTCTCTTCCACTTTGACCCATTTTCTTGCTCTTTTCATCTCATGAGACTACACTTTTCTTGTTCTCTTCTTCCTAGCACAGTTCCATATCATTTTGTCTTGTTTCCATCTTGTATCCTGTGCCTTTTCTCTGGATTATGCCCACTATTTTTTTGTCCCACACCAATATCTCCTTCCAACTTTTTCCTTTCACTTTTTCTCTTCTATGCTCCCTGAACCCCTGAAATTGTTTTTAATGATGTAGAATAAATTGCTATTTGAATGGTGCTCCAATTGTCCACTTAGCGGCTGAACCGAGTATCACTCTGTAGCCGCAGACAGATGATCAAAGGACTGGCTCACTGCCATTGGTGTGCGCATGTCCATCGCACTGTACACAGCTAATTGTGGGGGAGAAGCCATCATAGGTGGCCCTTGCTGGAAATGTGTTTGGCATCACAGGCACACCATGGCAGATTGGAAGTCTCAAAGAGGCTTCCAAAAGAAAATAGACTCACTTTTTATTGATGCTTCCTATTTGTTCAAAAGCCATTTTAATCAGACAGACGTGTATTTCTGATTAAAAGATGGAGTGTCTAGATCCTTTTTAATTAAATTACACAAATGTGCTGTCCAATATCTTATAGTCCTCTGCTTCTGGAAATGTGTGTTTTCACTGCACTGCTCAATAAAAACAGAATTAACAAAATAAGGAAACAAAAAAAAAACCTCTATACCTCTCAATTATAATGTACAAAAAAAGTTGATGTTTGGGCAGGCAAACTAAGGATTTCTTAGTACTGATAGACTCTGTGCCAGCTCTGTTCTTGAATCAAACCTAGCGTTTATTTTTAAAATGGCTCCTTTTTTTTAGTTTAGTTTATGACAGGAATGAGAGGATCCTGGTCATCGATAGGCTGCTTTGGATCATTTTGTTACATGCTGTGTTATGAATTACAATACATTCCTGTGGCAACGCATTTATCATTTTCTATTCATAAAACAATTTGTGCAGAGACAAGCTTTGATGCCTCCGACAACATACAGAACTGTGTATTATTGATGATTATTATATCATGCTGTACTTTACAATTTTTTTCTGCTGAGACAAAACAGATATTTTTCACACTCATCTGGGACCTCACAATCTTTCATTCAGACGTCAACCTGGTAATGCCAATCTCGATTTGTTTTGCTTTGAGCATTTGCTACACCACGGGGGTTTCTAATGTCTTATGTGTGTTTTGTCTCTCACTGTGGCCATTACTCTGAGTGACAGCTGCCCTCTGAGACAAGCTGCAATTTTGGTTCATGTGACTTCAAAACCCTAGTTTTGCACAGCAACAAACAAAATGGAAGCTGAATAACCAGCACGGTGCAGGCATCACGCTGGGTATCTGTGAATTTAAACTCTGCGGGGACAGGTAGCTCTCCAGCTGTTGCTGAACAAAAACTCCAGGAAACTCAGCTAAATTTTGTTTGGAGTATGTGAGTGGTATTTGAGCAACTAGAATGGTTCTTGACTATACAGGTGCAGCTGTAGTGACACAATGGTTAAACTTTCTGCCCATGGGTACAATTGCTACAGGTGGTATAGTTGGAACAAGTAATAACGTGTATTTCGAAACAAATTTCGGTTAAGCAAAAAAAAGAAGAAAGATAAAATAGCAAATATCTATTCCACTGGTGCAGAAGGTTTGCTGAATACAGCTAACTACACAGTGGTAATTACAAGAAGATCAATCAAATATTTCTAATTTACTTTAAAGATCTGTATTCTATGGTATTTGTGGAACCTATGAGAAATGGAACCTGCACCAAATGCTGTTTGGAGGAGGGTCTTTGACACCGATTCAAAATATATTGTGGAGTAACATGGAAGTTTAGTATTGCTGCACACAGTGCAATCTTCCTCCATCTGTCTGTAGCTCGTTATACATAAGGTAAGAGTCGGTACCATGCTAGCCATAGAAACACAGGAAACAAGTAGGATCAAGCTGATACCTTTACTGGGTAACTGAGTAACAGAGCTGCAGGGGACCTGGATCCCCCTCGCTAACAGCCGGAGGATGTCTGCACGATACGCGCAGACATCCGCTGCTGCCGCCCGGCACGATCTCCGGGACTTCTATGATGAAGCCGGGTCCTTCCAGCTTCATCATAAAAGTTCCAGCGGAAGTGCCTGGCAGCAGCGGAGGATGTCTGCCCGTATCATGCAGACATCCCCCGGCTGCCCCCACTAGCCACCAGGGAAATAAACAAGGTGAGGGGGAGGGAGGTGGGCAGAGAGACAAGGTGGTGGGAGGGGGGAGACAGAGACAAGGGGAGGGTGAGAGACAGAGACAAGGGGAGAGGGGAAAGAGACAGAGACAAGGGGAGAGGGGAAAGAGACAGAGACAAGGGGGGAGAGTGACAAGGGGAGGGGGGAGACAGAGACAAGGGGAGGGGGGAAATAGACAGAGACAAGGGGGAGAGGGAGAGATACAAGGGGAGGGGGAAGAGACAGAGACAAGGGGAGGGGGGAAGAGACAGAGACAAGGGGGGAGGGGGGAAGAGAAGAGGTGGAGGGGGGGAGAGAGAGAAAATGAGGGAGGGAGGTGGAGAGAGAGAGAGAAAAGTTTGGGGGGAGGGAGAGAGACCACGCTGGGTGGGAGAGAGGCAGCATTGGCACATAAAAGAAAATAAAAACAAGAAATGCATTTGTTTAATATCATATTTTTAAAAAGCAATTTACATGTGAATATATACAAGTTGAACATTTTTTCCTATAGGGTAGTCTTATATTCAGGCTTTTAGTTTTTTTCCTAAAGGAAAAGTTTGTGGGGTTGTCTTATAATCAAAAACTTTTTTGGCTATAAGATTAAAGTTCTGTATATTTCTATATGTAATTTTTCCAGCCATTTTTTCATATATTTGGATTACTGCTTTGCTACATTTTCTGTCTTTATTTTATAAGGTAGTTGCTACTAGACATGTGCAAAACTAAAATTTTCGTTTCGTTTTCGTCCATTCGGACGAAAATGTTATTTATTTCGTCTAAAACGAATTTCGTTCATTAGTGCATTCGTTTCAGACGAAATTCGTTCATTATTTTCGTTTCGTTAATTTTTTTCGTTCGTTTTATAGAATACAATGTAATACTATTGGCTTTCTATAAACCGAACGAGAGCCCCATTCATAAGAAATTCTTATGAATGGGGCTCTCGTTCGGTTCATAGAAAGGCAATAGTATTACTTGTATTCTATAAGCCGAAAGTCTATAAACCGAACGACTTTCGGTTTATAGACTTTCGGCTTATGGAATACATGTAATCCTATTGCTATTCTATAAACCGAACGACTTTCGGTTTATAGAATAGCCATAGGTTTACATGTATTACATAAGCCGAAAGTCTATAAACCGAAAGTCGTTCGGTTTATAGGCTGTCTGCATTTAACTATACAGACAGAGTCTCCATTCATAAAATTATGAATGGAGACTTTGTCTCCGTGTAGTAAAATGCCGACAGCCTATAAACCGAACGTTCGGTTTATAGGCTGTGGGCATTTTACTACACGGAGACAAAGTCTCCATTCATAATTTTATGAATGGAGACTCTGTCTCCGTGTAGTAAAATGCCGACAGCCTATAAACCGAACGACTTTCGGTTTATAGGCTGTCGGCTTATGGAATACATGTATTCCTATTGCTATTCTATAAACCGAAAGTCGTTCGGTTTATAGAATAGCAATAGGAATACATGTATTCCATAAGCCGACAGCCTATAAACCGAACGTTCGGTTTATAGGCTGTCGGCATTTTACTACACGGAGACAGAGTCTCCATTCATAAAATTATGAATGGAGACTTTGTCTCCGTGTAGTAAAATGCCGACAGCCTATAAACCGAACGTTCGGTTTATAGGCTGTCGGCTTATGGAATACATGTATTCCTATTGCTATTCTATAAACCGAACGACTTTCGGTTTATAGAATAGCCATAGGATTACATGTATTATATAAGCCGAAAGTCTATAAACCGAAAGTCGTTCGGTTTATAGGCTGTCGGCATTTAACTATACAGAGACAGAGTCTCCATTCATAAAATTATGAATGGAGACTTTGTCTCCGTGTAGTAAAATGCCGAAAGCCTATAAACCGAACGATCCGTTTATAGACTTTCGGCTTATATAATACATGTAATCCTATGGCTATTCTATAAACCGAACGTTCGGTTTATAGAATAGCAATAGGAATACATGTATTCCATAAGCCGACAGCCTATAAACCGAACGTTCGGTTTATAGGCTGTGGGCATTTTACTACACGGAGACAAAGTCTCCATTCATAATTTTATGAATGGAGACTCTGTCTCCGTATAGTTAAATGCCGGCTTTTAACTATACGGAGACAAAGTCTCCATTTATAATTTTATGAATGGAGACTCTGTCTCCGTATAGTTAAATGCCGGTGTTCTGACAAATTTCTGGAGCAAATTCTCCTGCGCAATCGCAGGAGAATTTGCTCACTGCGCATGCGCATAAAGTTACAGCTGATAACTCAGCTGTAACTTTGTGACCACCGCGCATGCGCCAGCTGCGCAACCCACCTCCCGCCCCCTCACACCCCCTGCACACCCCTTCTTACCAGATCATCGACCACAGCGATACACAGCGCATGCGCACGCCTATCCAGCCGTTTGGGAATGTGCGCGTCCGTTGTTGTGTTCTTAAGGTGGTAAGTAACATGGGGCGTCGGGACATAAGGGGGCAAGCATCCTGGTGAGGGCTGCCTCATCTTGATGGGATTTGTGATCCTCCTGCTGCATCAATAATACAGCAGGAGGATCACAAATCCCATCAAGATGAGGCAGCCCTCACCAGGATGCTTGCCCCCTTATGTCCCGACGCCCCGTGTTACTTACCACCTTAAGAACACAACAACGGACGCGCGCATTCCCAAACGGCTGGATAGGCGTGCGCATGCGCTGTGTATCGCTGTGGTCGATGATCTGGTAAGAAGGGGTGTGCGGCGGGTGTGAGGGGGCGGGAGGTGGGTTGCGCAGCTGTCTCATGCACGGTGGTCACAAAGTTACAGCTGAGTTATCAGCTGTAACTTTATGCGCATGCGCAGTGAGCAAATTCTCCTGCGATTGCGCAGGAGAATTTGCTCCAGAAATTTGTCAGAACACCGGCTTTTAACTATACGGAGACAAAGTCTCCATTTATAATTTTATGAATGGAGACTCTGTCTCCGTATAGTTAAATGCCCACAGCCTATAAACCGAACGTTCGGTTTATAGGCTGTCGGCTTTTAACTATACGTTTGTCTCCATTCATAAATTTATGAATGGAGACTCTGTCTCCGTATAGTTAAATGCTATTGTATTCTATAAACCGACTCTATTTCGGCTTATAGAATGCAATAGTACTACGAATGGACGAATGAACGAATGATTTTCCTTTATTAACTATTCGTTCATTCGATTTAGTTAGCTTAGCATTTTCGTTCTTCGTTTTTCGGGCGAATGGACGAAAATGCAATTTTCGGACGAAAATGCATTCGTCCGAAAACGAATGCACATGTCTAGTATATATTCACATGTAAATTGCTTTTTTAATAAAAAATTATGATATAAATAAAATCATGTTTTTATTTCCTTTTATGTGACAATGCTGCCTCTCTCTTTCCCTTGCCCCCAGATTTGTCGCTCTCCCCCCCTTAGTGTTGTCTCTCTCTCACCCTCCCTTTGGCTCCCCCCTCGCTCCCCTTGTGTCTGTCTCTTCCCCCCTTCCCTCCCCTTGTTTCTCTCTGCCCCCCCCCCCCTTGTTATTCTGTCCCCCCCTCACCTGTTTCTTGCTCCCTGGTGGCTAGTGGGGGCAGCCGGGGGATGTATGCACTATACATAATAGACGGAAGTGTCGGGCAGCATGGAGGTTGTCTGCACGATTCGTGCAGACATCCCCCAGCTGCCCGATTCTCCCTGGTGGCTAGCGAGGCAGCGGTGGATGTCTGCGCGATGAGCGAGACCTCCCCTGCTGCCGCCCGGAACGACAGCCAGGACTTTTATGAGGAAGCCGGAAGTACCCAGCTTCATCATAGAAGTCCCGGCGGTCATGCCGGGCGGCAGCAGGAGAGGTCTCGCTCATCGCGCAGACATCCTCCGCTCCCTCGCTAGCCACCAGGGAGAATCGGGCAGCTGGGGGATGTCTGCACGAATCGTGCAGACAACCTCCATGCTGCCCGACACTTCCGTCTATTATGTATAGTGCATACATCCCCCGGCTGCCCCCACTAGCCACCAGGGAGCAAGAAACAGGTGAGGGGGGGACAGAATAACAAGGGGGGGGGGGGGCAGAGAGAAACAAGGGGAGGGAAGGGGGGAAGAGACAGACACAAGGGGAGCGAGGGGGGAGCCAAAGGGAGGGTGAGAGAGAGACAACACTAAGGGGGGGAGAGCGACAAATCTGGGGGCAAGGGAAAGAGAGAGGCAGCATTGTCACATAAAAGGAAATAAAAACAAGATTTTTTTATATCATAATTTATTATTTAAAAAGCAATTTACATGTGAATATATACTAGACATGTGCATTCGTTTTCGGACGAATGCATTTTTGTCCGAAAATTGCATTTTCGTCCATTCGCCCGAAAAACGAAGAACGAAAATGCTAAGCTAACTAAAGCCGGATGAACGAATGGTTAATAAAGGAAAATCATTCGTTCATTCGTCCATTCGTAGTACTATTGCATTCTATAAGCCGAAATAGAGTCGGTTTATAGAATACAATAGCATTTAACTATACGGAGACAGAGTCTCCATTCATAAAATTATAAATGGAGACTTTGTCTCCGTATAGTTAAAAGCCGGCATTTAACTATACAGAGACAGAGTCTCCATTCATAAAATTATGAATGGAGACTTTGTCTCCGTATAGTTAAATGCCCACAGCCTATAAACCGAACGTTCGGTTTATAGGCTGTGGGCATTTAACTATACGGAGACAGAGTCTCCATTCATAAAATTATAAATGGAGACTTTGTCTCCGTATAGTTAAAAGCCGGCATTTAACTATACAGAGACAGAGTCTCCATTCATAAAATTATGAATGGAGACTTTGTCTCCGTATAGTTAAATGCCCACAGCCTATAAACCGAACGTTCGGTTTATAGGCTGTGGGCATTTAACTATACGGAGACAGAGTCTCCATTCATAAAATTATAAATGGAGACTTTGTCTCCGTATAGTTAAAAGCCGGCATTTAACTATACAGAGACAGAGTCTCCATTCATAAAATTATGAATGGAGACTTTGTCTCCGTATAGTTAAATGCCCACAGCCTATAAACCGAACGTTCGGTTTATAGGCTGTGGGCATTTAACTATACGGAGACAGAGTCTCCATTCATAATATAAATGGAGACTTTGTCTCCGTATAGTTAAAAGCCGGCATTTAACTATACAGAGACAGAGTCTCCATTCATAAAATTATGAATGGAGACTTTGTCTCCGTATAGTTAAATGCCCACAGCCTATAAACCGAACGTTCGGTTTATAGGCTGTGGGCATTTAACTATACGGAGACAGAGTCTCCATTCATAAAATTATAAATGGAGACTTTGTCTCCGTATAGTTAAAAGCCGGCATTTAACTATACAGAGACAGAGTCTCCATTCATAAAATTATGAATGGAGACTTTGTCTCCGTGTAGTAAAATGCCCACAGCCTATAAACCGAACGTTCGGTTTATAGGCTGTCGGCTTATGGAATACATGTATTCCTATTGCTATTCTATAAACCGAACTTTCGGTTTATAGAATAGCCATAGGATTACATGTATTATATAAGCCGAAAGTCTATAAACCGATCGTTCGGTTTATAGACTTTCGGCATTTTACTACACGGAGACAAAGTCTCCATTCATAAAATTATGAATGGAGACTTTGTCTTCGTGTAGTAAAATGCCGACAGCCTATAAACCGAACGACTTTCGGTTTATAGACTTTCGGCTTATGCACTACATGTAATCCTATGGCTATTCTATAAACCGAAAGTCGTTCGGTTTATAGTTTAGCAATAGCATTACATGTATTCTATAAACCGAACGTCGTTCGTTTTAAAGACTTTCGGCTTATAGAATACTATTGGCTTTCTATAAACCGAACTAGAGTCGAGTCCCCATTCATAAGAAATTCTTATGAATGAGGAGGGACTCTAGTTAGGTTTATAGAATGCCAATAGTATTCTATAAGCCGAAAGTCTTTAAAACGAACGACGTTCGGTTTATAGAATGCATGTAATGCTATTGCTGTTCTATAAGCCGAATGTCTTTCGGCTTATAGAACAGCAATAGCATTACATGTATTCTATAAACCGAACGTCGTTTGTTTTAAAGACTTTCGGCTTATAGAATACATGCTGCTATTGGCTTTCTATAAACCGAAAGAGTCCCCATTCATACGAATAGGTCAATTGACCTATTCGTATGAATGGGAACTCAATTTCGGTTTATAGGAAGCTAATAGCATTACATGCATTCCATAAACCGAAAGTCATTCATGTCGGTTTATGGAATGTAGTACAATGCTATTGGTATTGTAAACCGACTCTATTTCGGTTTAGAATGCCAATAGCACGAATGGACGAATGGACGAATGAACGAATGATTTTCGTTTATTAACCATTCGTTCATTCGGATTTTGTTAGTTAAAATTTTCGTTATTCGTTTTTCGGACGAATGGACGAAAATGCTATTTTCGTCCGAAAATGCATTCGTCCGAAAACGAATGCACATGTCTAGTTGCTACATTACAACCTGTCAATTGATACAGATCAGTCAGTATGTGCATACTTTGTTTTCTCTTTTCCCATATTTTTATCTTTATCTGAGAAAGACCCAAAGGGAAGATTATCCACTACTAAGAGCATTCAAATTTATATAAGTATTTTTGTGCCTTTTATATTTTTTATCTTCATAACTTTCCTCATATCTATTATTAATCACCTATTTAATTAAACACACAATTCTAGTGCTCCGGTTTTTGTATATCTTGCAAAGATACATCAACGCTCTCCCCATACCTAGCAGGAAATTAGTAAAAATGGCATTCCAGAACACAGCATGGTAAATGAATCAAATACTACTACAAAAAGACCCGATTTCAGATCAATGAAACTTAAAAATAATAATTCCAGTTACCCAACAATGTAGTCATTCTCTCATGCGAGCTTCATATTCGTACCATAACAAACCCTAACACAACAGTCCAACACATACACACTACTCTTATCCTCATATTTATTTAATAAAAATTGTGATAGAAAAAAAAAATGCATTTCTTGTTTTTTTTTGACAATCTGCCCCCCAGACTTAGCCAATGAATCCCCCCCACAAAGTCATCTGCCTTTAGATTTAGCCAATCCTGCCCCCCCCACACAGTCATCTGCCCCCAGACTTTGCCAGTCGTACCCCCCAGACTTTGTTTATGCTGCCCTCAGACTTTTGCCAATGTTGCCCCCAAACTTTGCAATTGCTGCCCCCAGACTTTTGCCAATGCTGCCCCAGACTTACCCAAAACTCCTCCCCGTCCCGGACTTGCTCCAAATCTCCCTGATGACTGGTGGGGGCAGCGGGTGGATGTCTGTGCAATGCGTGAAAACATCCTCCGATGCTGCCCGACACTTCCATTTTTATGACGGACCACCGGAAGGTCACATGGCCTCCCCAGCTTCCATCATAGTAGTCCCTATGGAAGTGCCGGGCAGCAGCAGAGAAGGTCAGTGCGCATCGCGCTGACATCCACCGGCTGCTTGCGAGGGGAATGCAGGTCTCCTGTTGCTCTGCGGAGGACCTGGATCCCATTCTTATAGTCAGACCTTGATTTGAGGTCTGATTATAAGATGATTGAAAATGAAACCAACAGGGGTTGAGGATCGTCCATTAGTGAATAAAATAATTCTGGACTCCAGGTAAATGCTGTATAGAAAACATTTAATGTTCAATTCGCCATAACTGGATGCTGAAATTGAGAGTGGGATATACCCGGTGGGAGTAAGTGCCTTAGACGAAGCGCCAGCATATAGGCACGAAACGCGTAGCACTTTATCCCACCGGGTATATCCCACTCTCAATTTCAGCCTCCTGTTATGGCGAATTGAACATTAAATGTTTTCTATACAGCATTTACCAGAATTATTTTATTCACTGATGGACGATCCTCAACCCCTGTTGGTTTCATTTTCTATTGCTATGTGCGGCGAGAGTGCCGAAAGGAGGAGTCCTCATTTGAATCTCGGAAGTGTGGATCCGGTCATCTCTCTATCTTCTATTTGATTGTAAGATGAACCTCGAAAGTAAGAATGTATTTTTTTTCAGAGCATTAGAATACTTCGGATCTCCCCAGCCACTGTCTCTGCTGGCAAACAAGGTCTTTTTTTCCTAAAGGGCATTTTTTTATTTAAATTTTTTGTTTTGCAGTGAGTAACATGATTACTGCCGGTGCGGCAACACTGATTATATAAACACTGAGCATATAAAGTTTTGTTTCATTTAATCACTTCCTGTGCTCCTCAAATTGATTACATTGTGTGGACATTAAGTGACCTTTCTCTTATCCACAATAGGATCTCTTAACAGTGCAACACATTGTGTGATGATATCACTAGAGAGACAGGACATTTTATTAATTTCAATATTATTCTCATTGGTTCCTGCAGAAAAAAAAAAAGGAAATGTACTTTTACTCAGCTAGTGTGGGCAGTCCTGGTTTCTTGCAAACTGCTGTAATTTCACAATATCATCTAGCTGTAAGTATTTCATATTTTAAGCCATGCTAAATGTAAAACATGCATTTTAAGTACTTGGAAAGCACATTAAAATGCATTAATATTTAGAAGATTCATTTTGGGCACTAGACAGTCCCTTTAAGCCTTTTCTGGCAAACACAATATAATTTTTTACTCATCTTTGCTTCTTGCCACTCCTGAAGCTGTCAGGACTTCAGCTTCCATGTAAGGTATGACACAAATGTATAAGGATGAGGTAATCCTTTAAATTAACACTACATTTCTGTAACAACCTTACCTGATCCTCGTCGCGCTGTTCCCCGTGTTCGTCACAAACTTTCTTATCTAACTCCGTGCCGCTCACATTTATATCCCGCAACGCCATCCTTCAGGAGTCGGATAACCTAAAAAATGGCTGCGCAGCACCCAATGCGCATGCACGAATGACGAAACTGACAGATCACAATATAACGCTGCTTAGTGATTGGTTACACCCCCCTGGCTGGCGATTGGCGACAGTTTTGTATTTAAACCCCTCACTTACCTTCTAGCATTGCTTGTAATAGGTTCTTTGGTGCTTATTGTTAGCTTGCTGGCATTTATTGCTCCTGTATTCCTGACGCGGATTGCCTGACCATTCTTGATCCATACTCCAGTGTACCAGACCCTACAGAACAGTACAGTTATATGGTCTATCATCCTGAACCTCAGTACCGGTGGCTGTGTGTAATCCTGTGTCTCAGTACCAGTGGTTGTGTGATAGCAGATACCTCAGTTCCAGTAGCTGTTTATTTTCCTGAGTTCCTGAACCAGTACAGCTGCATGTTCCAAGATATAATATCTCAGTACCAGTAACTGTGTTTTCTTTCGTATCTCACAACCAGTACTGCTGTGGATCCAGATATCCCGTGTTCCAGTTGTCTAAAGCTATCTGTCCAAGAACCTTCTGTCACTATTACGTCCTTAACCAGTGTTCGAAGAAAGGTAGAGGTGCAGCTATTTACCTTTTCAGTAGTGTCCACGGCTCAACCAAGGACATCTCTGATTTGGAACAATGATCTCCTACTACCTCTCAAAGACCTGGTGATTGGCTGTACAAGAAGATATCAAGCGTTTATTTCAGGCCTTGCACCATGCATACTAAATTCTGATCACTACACCGTTACAATATCTACACCCAAAGTAAAGTGAGAATTCGGAAAAGGTGGCAGATGTGCTTTACATTTCTCCTAAGCAAATCTTTCCACACCCCTGTAACATATAGGCAGTCGATTTTAAATCTTTACTTCTACTGCAAAATACACTATCCATTCACTGAGTGTTATAATTAACTTATAGTTTTTAAAATAATGTACAATTCACATAGTGTGCCAGCTGACTCTGGGCAGAGTAGACAAGATGAGTCCAGTATAAAATAATCCAAAGATTTATTTAGGCCATTGAGTGGTCAGACTGAGTGGTCTCAGTCTGACAGGGGAAATGTAGCCGATGCTCAAAGCGAGCACCGGTTACATTTCACTCAATCGCGCCGTGCCTGAATTTCCAGGTTTGGGCACGCCTCCCTGATGTCACACGTGCCGTCCAGAGGTCTCACAATCTTTCAGCAGGGACCCACAGGGTCTAGTAAGACCCTGATCGGGACTCTACCATTGTGTTCCTGGCTACCGTTCACAGTGTGATCGATAGCCAGGAACAAAACATGGCGTTTTGGTGTTTGCGTCGTCGGGGACGCATGCACCATGCATCATAAAGGGGTTAAATAATATCCATATATAATCTAATTATATGATGTTATTACTAGTAGCAACAAAAGACTAGATTAGCACAAACTCTACCCGACATAGTAATGTATTAACTTCACTGCTCAAACTAGCCTATGGCTATAATAACAATTGAAATCCAAATAGATTTATACAGCTTTAAATTATATTTTATCAAATATTTGATAATAAAAACAGTGTCATAAATAAATAAACAGCGAGTGACAATATAAAGCACAAATCAGAAAAGCAGGTGGATTATATACTATGGGGGAAAAAAATAACCTAGTTCATTTTTTTATGTATCTTTCTCACAGGTTAATGAACAGCCCTAAGCTCTGTAATTAAAGTTATGCAAGAAGCACAATGCTGTTATTGTATCAATAATTCAAGGTCAGAGCTAGAAAAAAAATATTGGTCTGTTCTTGCAAAGCAGGATAACTTTGGCACAAAGAATTAAAGGAAATAGTTTAATATTTGGAAAGCAACACAGGAACCATGAGTAGATTTCCTTTAGCCAGACTAAGAAGCTACTACAGAACAATTAACAATTTATGGGATCAAACCTGTGGCAGTCTGATGAAAAATAATAACAATGTCATTATTGTCCCATGTAATGCTTGAGTTCTTCAGACTCCTACTTAGTCTTAACATCTTCAAGTGGCCCAAGAAGGGGAGGGTGGATTCTGCACAAATTCTCTTGCAGTGTAGACTAACGGCTGTATCCTTCACAAGAGGTTAAAATGCTATAGATTAATCTGGTCTACCAGCATTTATTATTCAAAAGGCACAATGGAATGCATAACTCCCAACTTGTGCCCTTGGGAAAGCAGGATGCCATGCAGACAGATGTGTATCTTGGTTTTGCACACCAATTACATGCCCTTTCACCCACATTGCACACCCATTACATGGCCCATCACTCCAGGACATGCCACATTACCCACACTGAACACCAATTACATGGCCCATCTTGTGTCTTTGTGGGTTGGTTGGTATGCACCCACCTCCATAGGACCAGGAGTGGACATCCTTGTTCCTCTGCCGTATGAAGGCACTCTTGTGGTACAATGACCATCTAGTCTATTTCACCTCCAGCCTCCATAGGTCAGAGCTGCAGCTAGTTTTTTCTGCCCCCAAGTAAGAAAATAATATTGTGCCTCCACCCCTCACCAATATTAGTGTTATAGGAGTTATTTCTCAGATAAATTAAATCAGTTGCATCCCTTTTTGGGGTGTTTAGTTTCTTAGACGACTCGTTTCCTCATGGTCGGTGCCTGGGCCTCTTACTGATCAGTGGTGTTGATGAAGCTGTGGATCTTTGCGTCTTTCTAGCCTTTGCTGTATGCTTGCTTGGGGTTCTTAGTTTTGCTTCATATCCCACACTCTGCGCTCAATGTCATTGACACTATAGAGAAGGCCAGAGGGGAAAAAGACCTGCATCTCTGTTACATGAGACTAGGGGAGGCCTGGAAACTTACAGATAACGTACAGAAATTAATAGGCAGACAGACAATTGGATTGAAAGATTGAAAGTGTTGCCAACTAAGTCCCATACTAGACACATTACATTACAGTAACCATTTACCAATCATTAATGTAGTGCTAGGTACAGAGCATAGAGGGTAACTACATATTGTGATCAGTAGTAACTAACAAGTGGACACTTGTTGCAAGATCACCTCTTAGGCTATGTTTTGTGGTGTTTACCCTAACAAATATGTACCAGAAGGTTAAGCCCAGAATACTGGTTTCTGGGGACTTGTGCAGCAAATGCACAAACCAGAGGTAACCAGGAATGGATTGAAGTGAGTTGAAGTGAATCCTGACATTCTGCGTGACTGGGGCACTTGGAGGACCCTGAAGGCCAAACACCTCCCTGTGGACTATGGACCCTGGCTGTATATATGCTAAGATTGGGGGTACACACTCTGGGGGCACCATCGGCATAATTCTTTCAATACAGCTGGACTTCTAACACAGGGATCTCAGTATAGGCTCACTCAGGATGTCAGCCAGGATGTGTATCCTGTGAGGACCAAGCTATTGCCCATAGTGTGTTCCCCCAGGTTAAGATTGTCCTGCAAACTCCAGTCTCTCAGGAAGTGTTAAGAAATGTTATTATATGTTAGTGTTGAAATGTGTTAAATATCTAATCGAAAAGTGTTTACTATCCTGTGAGCCATCTAATGTCTCTTGTTGTCTGTATCTTACAGGAACACTAAACTTTATATTTCACTTGTGCTTCTAATATAGAAGCACAAGTGAAATGTTAACTGTTCCTATTGTGAGGATAAACTGGTGTGTACTTTTGATAGTACACGCCAGTTTATCCTCTGACCAACTGCTGCCATGCTTCCATAGGACGCAGACACCCGTCTGGTCGGCGACCGGCTCTTTCTGCTAGACTAGAGAGAGAGACCCTCGTTTTTCAGCAGTTAGAGCGGGGCGAGTCCCAGCTCTGATTGGCTGTGCGCGCGCTGACATTGTGTTTTGCATGTGAGCCACAGCAGATAGTAAACCCGCGTTTGTCTATTAAGATACACGACTGGTTTACTTCAAAGTCCGGAACATGTTTTTTTTAACCCTTGCTTCCTTCAGTAAAGCCAAAGGTCAAAATCTAAAAATAAATTAGAATGAACTGCAGCCCAAAGTAGGGCTGTGCACTGGCAACTAGGGAATGTTTGGGCCATGTTATATATATAGAAGAGATAACTAGAACACGCCTAAAAGAGGAGGAGTATGGGCGTGTTTAAAATAAATTGGGATGCCGTTAAATATTCAAATCAGTGCTTTGCGCCGTTTACATTTTCTCGGGGCCTGCATAGGAAGTGAGTGAGCTCCAGAAAGATGGCCGCCACGCCTGTATAGCAAAGCCAGAAGTGGCAAGAAACTTCCAGACTTCAAGAAAATGGCTGCTACAGCAAAGCGAGACCCTAGGCAGTCGCAGTCAGAGGCCAAGGAATTTGGGGCGGCGAATGCTGACACATACTTAAGGTTCTACTTAATAATGAGAGAATGGCAGGGAACTGAGATGTAATTTCAAAGTTTAGGCCAATGTAACCGAGTTGGGAATGGATTTGGATCAGGCACATTATCCAAATTCCAGCAACTCAATATTACTGAATTCAGGTCTGAATCGGCTGTTCATACCATTCGGAAACTAAAGCATTGGAAGCATACAGACCAGGACAATTTTGCTACAAAAAGCATACAATTTCTTCTAGCCAATGTACGCTGATCACCCTAGAACACAGTCCAAATTCAGGAAACAAACAGGAAATTCGCTCATTTCCATTGTCCAGATTTTAGTTGGAGATATCAATAGAAAAGTGTAGAAGAATTATAGTAAACATATTTTAAACATAAAAATATTTATAAAACTAAATAGACAGTGCTAAAATCAAATATAATAATAAAACAAAAGCACAAATAAATCCTCCATACGACTATTTATAACAACTCATAAATATTATAGAAATATATACCATCAAAAACATATACTATACAAAAGAGCCTACTTGTATGATACTTTGATTAAAGATAGGGTAGATATCGCCTTTATACAAGAGACCCACTGGACACAAGATAAGGGGAAACTATGGAAATATCTGAAATACCCTCATGTTTTTTCGGCCTCATTAACGAATAGGAAAAAAAGAGGGGTGGCAATAATGATATCATCTAAACATAAATTTGAGTATATACATCAGGAAGTTGACTCTGAGGCGCGGAGACTGATCTTGGTGTGTAGGATCAATGATATTATATACACATTAGTTAATTTGTATGCCCCCTCAGAGGGAAATCTAAGATTTCTGAATTCATCAATAGAATGTATTGAAAAGATAACAAGAGGCTTCCTAATAATAGGGGGAGATCTCAATGCAATTTCCAACTTCAGTTTAGATAGACAGGCAACGGGAATTAAGAAACAAGAAGCGCGTATGAAAAGTAAAGCAGATAGTTTCTCTGCCTGTTTGTTTAGAAATAATCTCTATGATGTTTGGAGAACCTTAAACCCGGGAGATAGAAACTACTCCTTTTTTTCGAGGGTCCATGCGACCTACTCGAGAATAGATTATTTTCTGGTCAGAGGGGCCATGCTTGGGAGATGTTCCAAATCTTCGATCGGGAACATTACGTGGTCAGACCACGCCCCAATCTTTTTAGAGATTAAAGACAATCCAGATTATAGAACGCGTAACAACTGGAGACTGAATGATCAACTATTGCGTACCGAGGGAAATAGACAGGATCTAATGGAACAGGCTAAATCCTTTGTCACAACTAATGACAACGGAACGGTATCCGACCAGACCTTATGGTGCACACTGAAATGTGTTTTGAGGGGATACTTAATCATGGAAGGTTCTAAGTATAAGAAACTAAAGGGGAGAGACTTAGCAGAGCTTTATGCAAATCTGTCAGTACTGGAGACAAGGAATAAGCTGGATCCTACGATGCAGAGGGGAACAGAAATCCAAGAAATACAGGTCCAGATCAAAAAAGCATTAAAAAAGAGAGCAGAAAACGCATTACTGCGTCTCAGAAGCAGCTGGTACTACAGTAACAATAGAACGGGTAAGGTCCTGACAAAAAAATTAAAAATTCAGAACACAGGTTCAAGAATTAAAAAGATAGTGAAAGATGGCTATACTTTACTGTCCCCGGAAAAAATAGCAGGTGCTTTTAAAGATTATTATGAAGCATTATACAACTTACCCCAACCTAAAACAACCATAACCGACTTAAGAACATTCTTGCGATCTTTAGAGCTACCGGTCCTCTCTGCAGAGAAGTTGACATCGATTAGCTCACCGTTTACTCTGTCGGAAGTGGCTAACACTATTAGGGATCTAAAAAAAGGTAAAGCACCGGGTCCAGATGGTTTTTCTACGTCTTTCTACCAAATTTTGGAACCAGTTATCTCCCCACTATTAGTCAGACTATACAACCAGATTGGCAATAATGAGAAATTCCCAGAAGAGATGCTAGCGGCCTCGATCTCCCCTATTCCGAAGCCAGGAAAGGACCCAGATTCGATCAGCAACTACAGACCCATCTCGTTGATCAACCTAGATGTGAAAATATTCTCGAAGATGCTGGCGAATCGTTTGAAAGGAGTTATCCATGACCTAATCCATCCCGACCAGGCAGGATTTATGCCCGGCAGGGAAGGTCTGGAGAACACTAGAAGGGTTTTTGACATTATGGAATATACCCAACAACAGAAACTCCCTACCGTCCTGGTCGCACTCGATGCTGAGAAAGCATTCGATAGAGTCGACTGGAGATTTATGTCAGAAACCCTTTTGACCTTTGGGATAAAGGGAAGGCTCTATGAGCTGATAATGGCATTATACACAAACCCTTGTGCAAGGATAATGGGTCCTTTCCTGGCTTCTGAATTCTTTAACATACATAATGGGACAAGACAGGGTTGCCCCTTGGCACCTCTGCTCTATGCACTGACTATGGAACCCCTGGCCCAATATTTGAGAAATGCACACGATATCAAAGGAGTTCAGATAGGAACTGAGGAACATCTAATTACTCTCTATGCGGACGACGTCTTGTTGACTTTAACCCAGCCCCAAGTATCAGTCCCGGCACTTTTGGAGGCCTTAGAACTATACGGCTCCTTTTCGAACTACAAAGTCAACCTTCTTAAGACTCAAAGCATCCCCCTCTGTTGTCAAGTAAATGATCGACAGATACTTGCAAGCCTAGGTAGAAAAGAAGGAGGGAAGGACTCTATAAACTATTTGGGGATAAAAATAGTAAGACAAATTGATAGAATAGTGCCAATTAACTATAAGAGTTTGCTACTGAATCTCCAAAATAAAACCTCACAATGGATAAAGATAGAATCCTCATGGCTTGGCCGTATAAATATATTAAAATCATATATATTTCCTAAATTAATATACCTATTCAGGACTATCCCATATAGAATCCCAATGAAAACCCTCAGGGACTTCGAACTACTCTTTTCTAAATTTGTATGGCTTCATAAAAAACCACGCATTCCCAGCCATATTTTGAGGCGCAATCTAAGCTACGATGGACTGGGGTACCCTGACCTCCAAAAAATGTACGAAGCAGCCCAAATGTCTCATGCAATAGCATGGAACAACCAAACCATCAAGAATAAAGGCTGGCTCACATTGGAGAGGTCCATATGTAATAACAAGGACCCAGCCTTGTTAGCTTGGCTGCCCCTTAAAATATATAAAAATCAGGGGATTGAGTCAAAGATAATAGCTGACGTTAACATTTCGTTACACAAAATCAAGAAATCGCTGAAAATAAAAGAAACACTTTCAAAAGCAGCTCCATTACTGACTCTCACATGGTGTATACCTAATTTTCCCATATTAAACTGGACGATTGCAGGTATTAAAACAATTAATGATTTATTTATAGAGGATACATTGCTTCCCTTTGAGACCTTGTCAAGAATCTTTAACCTCCCAGACAAGGAAATCTTCAATTATATTAGACTGAGATCCTTTTTTAGAACCTATCCCCCCTCGGATACTACAGACTGGGACGAGTTCCTCACTTCAGTCGGTAATAAAAATGTGATAGCAAGATCCCGAGGTTTTCTCGACAAGGGGGTGACGGTCGAGAGATCCTCGGCAATTACTCAATGGGAATCTGAGGTGGGGAAGGTTTTCCCCCTTCAGGATTGGTTTAAAGCCTGGAAAGAGATCAGGAAAGTTAATCACTGCATTAGCATACAGGAACAATACTACAAACTCACCCATAGGTGGTATTTAGTCCCTGCCCGCTTAGCAAAAATTAACCCAAACACCAGCGAGCTATGCTGGCGCTGTCATAGGTTTATCGGTTCCCACTATCATATATGGTGGGAATGCGACCATCTAAAACCGATTAGACAAAAAGCAGATGAACTTTTGAAATGGGTTACACCTGACAATGGGGAACTCACTCCACAAAATTTCCTGTTCCATCTGGAATTGTCAGATCGAGACAAAAACCGAAGGGCGCTGAGTATTAATATACTGTCGGCTTTTAAAATCTGTTTGTCTCGCTACTGGCGCAAAGAAGAGATTCCACAGTGGCCTGAGATTAAGGCCCAAATAAAATTCCAGGCTGAAGCTGAGAAATACCTATCCCTAAACTCTAAGGATAAAAACAAGAGTAGTAAAAATTACATTATTTGGGCACCCTGGTCTTCATACCTCCTAGAACATACTAGGTAATATTGCGCCTTTTTTTTTTTTTCTCTCTCTCTGTCCTTCTGCGGATACCCAGAGGAGAATTGACGTGTCACTCCCGGCTCCGTTGACAATACTGTAGTTACACGATGTAAGCTAACTAGTCCTTCCCCACGTACCCCCCCCCCCCATGGCCCATGGCGACGCTCGTACTGGCTTGAGAGATTGTTTGTAGTAGTATGAAGAATGAATGTTTGAATGAAGAATATTTGAGGCAAGCATTACTTCTCGAAATATCACGTAAATGGAAGCATCACTATATCTCACCCTTAAAGATAGGATTATGTAAAGTAAACCTCACTCCACTCCCCTGGGAAGGAGAGGAGGTGAAATGGGAAATCAGGGAGAGACGTGCATTAACCAATAAGCATTTCAAGAACCTGTAGGTAACAAAAGGGAGAAACTCACAAAGTAAAAGTTGCCATGTATTAACTGCCGATCTCAACGAGTAATGTTTGTATCTTGTCTCGTGTTGTGGTTGTATATTTTTCTTTTTTTGTTGTTGTGTGTCTACCGAAAAATTAATAAAGAATATAAATATAAAGAAAAAAAAAAAAAAAAAAAACATATACTATACAAAAAGCTAGATACATTTTTACATTAACCCCTTCATGACGCTAGGTGCTTGCGTCCCAAACGACGCAAGCACCAAAACGTCACAAATTGTTCCTGGCAACCGATCACAAGGTGATCGGTAGCCAGGAACACTCTGGCAGAGACCCGATCAGGGTCTTAATAGACCCTGTGGGTCCCTGCCAAAAGATCGCGAGACCTCGACTTGCAGTGGGATCCCGCTGCAAGTGCCTGCAGCGGGATCCGAAAACAGCTCATCGCGGGGAGCCACGATGAGCTGTTTAACAAAGGACGTTCTATGCCGTCCTAACGACTTTAAGGCACTTAAAGTCAGGACGGCATAGAACGTCCTAACGTCACGAAGGGGTTAAACAATTAATTGATGAGAAAAAAAAATTCACTGTATACAAGATAGTATATACTATACTTAAAATATACTGCACTTTTAAGAAATCAAAAGGGATAGTTCAAAAATATCCTTGAGCTACATTTTCTCCTCAAAAACTCCCAGTATTTTTAGAGAATAAGATCCAAAAAATATTTTCAGGAATATTATATTATAATATACAGACTTTCTTCCTTGCTGGAAACAAACAACCTGGCCAAGTTATGATTGAAGGAGGACTTCAAATGCAAAACAGGGACATGTTTTGCTCACTTCAGCAAGTATTGGCATCCACACCACAAAAAATAACTTATGTAGCTCATTGTATATTAAATGTTTTTGATGTTATATATTTCTATGAAATTGATAGACTTTTACATAGTAGTTGCCTCTTTTCCTTAGTGTTCCAATGTAGTATGTATATAAAAGATTAGCTGCTATTTCCTATTCATTAAAACAGTTGTGAGAAGTGTACCTTGGATTGCCACCCGCCACGTTTGTTTATACTCTGATTAATTGGGTTTGTATATATTTGTTGCAATTTTGTGGTGGTAATATCACATTTATTTAAGCTCTGTGTAATATTATATACAAAATTATTTTGTATACAAATATAATATATAAATGTTAGATATTCATAGTATATTTATATTAATATAGGCATTTTAAAATTGTACTTTATTACATATTCATTTACTTTATTTTTATGTATTTAATTAATATATCATGTTATATTTTTTAATAAAAATGTAATAATATTTTTATTTCATTATAAATTGGGCTATTTCGGGAGGACTTATGCTATTTCGGCCATAGCCGAAATTCCTATCATTGACTTCTAAGGGAGAAATTTGGCTATAGTCATAATAGCCAGGATCCTCCTGAAATGGGCGAGAAATAAGCTGAAGTTCTCCCCGCAGAACATCGAGAACCCAAGGCTACCACTTTGTTTTGGTGCATTTTGGCTGATTTCAGTGTGGAATCAGCTATGATGTCCGTATTACAAACGCAGTCAGAGGCACATCGGAGCTACCAGAGTAGCTCAAAATTCGGGTACAATGCCACCGATGTGATCCGCATTTGTCCACAATTCGGAGGAACCATTGGAGCTACCCGGGTGAACCCTTAATTATGTGTCTTCTAGTTGGATGAATTGTGAACTTACTTTTCCTAACAGAGTTTGAGGACATTGAGAGCTTGGTGGGATTGACTACAGGTTAATTAATGGGTATTCTAGCATGATGAGTAGTAAATCTCCTTAAAGAGGTGAGTTTTGAGGGACTTTTTGAAACTCGAGAAAGAGGTCGAGAGCTGGATGCTCTGTGGAAGGGAGTTCTAGAGAAAGGGGGCAACTAAACCCAGTACAGATAATAGGAGGCATAATGAAAAGAAAACGTAAAGAGCAAGCTCTAGATATCTGGGGATTAAATATACTATTTAGATTTAATAAAATTTTGCTTTGAAAACGTACAATGGGTTTCTAAAAAATGTCCTGCAGTACAATGATCCTGCCACTAGGCTTGATAAAATATATATTTTACATAAAGTCAATGGCCATTGAATATGGATAGACAGCACAGTATAGTATGCTGACATCTACTGGCCATAACTTACAAAGTACTGTAACAAGTGTATCCATAAAGACAACTCGATGGGTATGAAGTTAAGTACTCACTTGCTTCTGTTCTATGGTTTCTAAGCTTCAGTAACCCGGCTGAATGTGGCACAAACCATAATTAATTAATATTAACAAAATGGCTATTCTACTTTCGGATGAAATTGCCAAGGGACAAGCTAGGGTACTAAAATTCCACTCTGAAATATTGTGCGGATACATTATTATTCCATAAATATCCAGGAAATTAGAGGGAGAAGCCGGGGCAGGATTTGCTTAAATATAAGACAAGGTTTTTTTTAGAGCAAGCCAAATTGGTGCTGCAGTTTGGTATAGGGTCAAGTCATGTGGGTGCAGTATTTTGCTATGGGGGCAATAATGAAAGGTGAGCAGAAGAACTGGAATAAAGGCAGACAGAGGAAGGAAATAAATCCAAGAAATGCACTTTTCATTAGTTTTATTAAATACATGTAAATGAACATATATTTACTAAAACTTTTTTTCCCTATAGGGTCACCTTTTCTTTTTTTTATGTTCCATAAATTAAGATCCAAAGTTTGAGGTTTTGTCTTATAATAAGGGTCATCTTATATTTCAGCAAATACAACTAGTGACAATAGGGACACACTTGACGCTATTCACATTCACCAAAACGTAATCAGTTAAGTTATTTTTTTAAATATTTCAAAATATTTTGCATAAAAATTAACGTTCTGTAGCAGAACAAAAAATATTAATCTAATGTTCTTTAAAGTGTACCAGCTATGTAAACATAACATAGTATTCTTTTTAACCCCTTAGTGACATTTTGACCTTGTCTTTCCCTTGGTGACATGCGCTGTTTTGACATTTCTCAGGTGTTTAGTTGTAATTTTCTTCTTTGTCACATACTGTACCCACACAAATTATATACTGTCTTTATCGCCACAAGAAGGGCTTTTGTTAGATACCATTATGTTCATCATTTCTTATAATTTACTACAAAAAAAAATCATAAAATATGATGAAAAGAAAAAACAAACACTTTTTCTAACTTTGACCTGAAGATAATTTACACAAATACAATTGGTAAAAAACACTCCATCTAAATAGTTTCTAAATTTTGTCATAAGTTTAGAAATATGATTGTTTCCATGTTTTTCTGCTGTTTTTTTGTGAGTTATAGGGCAATAACCAAAAATAGTGGGGGTTTTTTTATAAACATTTTCACCTTTTGCCCCCACAGGAAGAAATTTCGGTGCTGCCTAATGCCACAATACTGAGGCATTAGAGCAGCCCCGCCAGAGTGTTTTTCGCAATCTCCGATTGCGAAAAGCGCTCGTACCACTGCAGGACGTGCCAGGCACAGGGGGAGCCAAAGAGGTCTAAACGTTGTGCTAGCAGCATAATCCTAAATTATGATTAAGCGTTGATGAACATGAAACGTGTCCCTATCCTAGCCAGTTGTTGCAGCTTTGTTACAAAATAAATGCATGATACTGTTTCATGGATTTTGGAGAGCTGAATTATTATTTTCTGATGGAACATATTTATCTTAATCTATTCCTGCAATTCTCCTAACACGATGTATATATAATTTATTATTCTCTGCATTCACCGTACAAACAATGTTCAGTTGACATTCTATTATCTAATGAATGTTGATATTGGGATATCCATAAAACTGGATTGAGTATCGGACAAAAATCGTCTCATTCATCCAAAAATGATTGTGGTGCTGAATGCAAGAATAATTTGAAGGAAATAGCCAAAGTCCTCCCGAACTGGCACAAATTAAATAAAATAGACTAAATAAAAAATATATAAAGACTAAATAAAATATATATATTTAAATGAAAAATAAGATATTAAAATAAAATTGTATAAATAAATATAATAAAATTAAAATAAATAAATATAAAAAGCCACATTAAAATACATTTGTGGAACTTGGGAATCCCATCGTCTCCTTTTCCACCCATAATCAAAGCATATGGTTGGGGGTAGAGAGGAAAGTGTCTGCGGACTCCATGTTGGTTAATAAGAGTTTGCAGGTAAGATACCTTGTCCCCATAAACATTCATTAATTCACATACAAATGGTGTTAATGGTGCTTCAAAATCACTGAATGTGAGTGCTAAAACTGATGTATGCCGGAGTTTTAGCCAACACATGAATATTTGCAGAATGTGCCTGAATTAGGTGGATTCAGTTCCAGTCCCCTTGTGGTCATGCAGAGCAGAATGATCACTAATCTATCCTGTAGCTAAATCCATTCAGGACAATATCGGTCAACATGTAACCGAATTAGAAAACCAAGAAGGTGAATGTGCGTTACTGAATTAGAGAATGATAGAATCAGCACACTCACCCACATTCCTTTTTTTCTTTGAATCAACTGGTGTTCAACAATCCAAACTCATATTTGGCTCCCTCTTGTGGCCTATGTGTTATTCACATGTAATCCCTGAACAAAAAATTTGGAAAAATTAAACAAAATATATTTTAAAGGAAAATGTAGAAACAAAACTATATGTAAAATTGCATATGTTGCATCATGGCAGGATATTCAAAGACAGAGTGCTCCTACAGAGATGAAATAGGTAAGGTAAAGGAAATAACTGCCTGCAGCCAGCACAATAAATATCCTTAAGTTTCTCAAAGTATGGTGATATATATGGAGAATGTGACTCTGTCATGGGAGAAACATGCTTTATTTTTTCTCATGTATTTATTCTTCTTCTATAGTTGTCAGGCTAGGATCTCTTACCTTATACAAGTTAGTGAGGCGAACATAGAGTCAGTTTGGGTTACATTAGAATTTGGTAATCATATGGTAACTCGGGTAGGTGTGATTTATAGGCCCCCTGGACAAATAGAGGAGTTGGATAATCTACTAGTTGAGGAAATAGCTAAAATGACAATGAAGGGAGAAGTGATCATCATGAGTGACTTTAATCTTCCTGATGTGAACTGGAAATACAAAATAGCTACTTGCACCAGGAGTACGCATATCCTAAACTCCCTACTGGGATTATCTCTAAAGCAAGTAGTGGAGGAGCCAACTCGAAAGCAGGCCATACTAGACTTAGTGTTCACAAATGGAGATTTGTTATCAGATATTACTGTAGGTGAAAGTTTAGGATCTAGTGATCACCAGACAGTGTGGTTTAATATAAGAACAGTGATGCAGAAACAAAAGTTTTAGATTTTAGAAAAACAGACTTTTCTAAAATTAGATTATGTGTAAAGGAGTCATTATCAGACTGGAGCAATTTAAATGGAGTGCAGGAGAAATGGGATTATCTAAAAGTTGCACTACTGAAGGCAACAGAAAATTGCATTAGGCTTGTCAGTAAGAGCAAAAAATTGAAGAAACCACTGTGGTACTGCAGAGGTGGCCAAAATAGTAAAAAATAAAAAGCTAGCATTTAATAATTATAAAAATACTCCGAGTGAGGAAGATAGAAAGATCTATAAGAGTAGGCAGAAAGAGGCAAAACAAGATGTAAGAGCTTCCAAAGCACACACAGAAGAGACTATAGCCCAGTCATTGAAAAAGGGGGATAAAACATTTGTTAGATACATAAATGAGAAAAGGAAAGTAAAACAAGGATTAGTTAGATTAAAAACAAAAGAAGGATGCTATGTAGAAGAGGATAAAGGCTTAGCAGACTGCCTTAATGAATATTTGTGTTCAGTTTTTACAAATGAAAATGAGGGTAAGAGACCTCATTTAGGTAAAAAGACTAATGTAAGTTTACAAAGAAAGAGGTTTTACTTCCGCTGTCTAAAGTAAAGGCAAATAAGTCGATGGGACCTGATGGGATACATCCAAAGTTATTAAAAGAACTTAGTGGTGTACTAGCAAAACCGTTAACAGATTTATTTAACCAGTCATTGTTAACGGGATTCGTTCCAGAAGATTGGAAATTAGCTAATGTTGTGCCCATTCACAAGAAAGGTAGTAGGGAGGAGGCGGGCAACTATAGACCAGTAAGTCTTACTTCAGTAGTGGGGAAAATAATGGAAACCTTGTTAAAGAATAGGATTGTTGAACATCTAAAGTCGCTTGGATTTCAAGATCAGAGACAGCATGGGTTTACTTCAGGGAGATCATGCCAAACTAATCTTATAGATTTTTTTGATTGGGTGACTTAAATAATAGATCAGGGTGGTGCAGTAGACATTGCTTACCTAGATTTCAGTAAGGCTTTTGACACTGTCGCACATCGAAGGCTTATCAATAAACTGAAATCTTTAAGTTTGGATTTCAATATTGTTGAATGGATTAGACAATGAGTGACAGGCAACAGAGGGTTGTAGTAAATGGGGTATATTCTATGCAAGGTCTTGTTACTAGTGGGTTACCTCAGGGATCTGTACTTGGACCCATTCTCTTTAATATTTTTATTAGCGATATTGCAGAAGGTCTTGTTGGCAAAGTATGTATTTTTGCTGATGATACAAAGATTTGCAGCAGGGTTGATATTCATGGAGGGATAAGCCAAATGGCAAATGATTTAGCTAAACTAGAAAAATGGTCAGAGCAGTTGCAACTGACATTTAATGTGGACAAGTGCAAGATTATGCACCTTTGGCGTAAAAACCCAAAAGCAGAATATAGACTATTTGGTACAGTCCTAACCTCAACATCTGAGGAAAAGGATTTAGGAGTAATAATTTCAGAGGACTTAAAGGTATGTAGTAGACATGTGCATTCGTTTTCGGACGAATGCATTTTCGGACGAAAATAGCATTTTCGTCCATTCGTCCGAAAAACGAATAACGAAAATTTTAACTAACAAAATCCGAATGAACGAATGGTTAATAAACGAAAATCATTCGTTCATTCGTCCATTCGTCCATTCGTGCTATTGGCATTCTAAACCGAAATAGAGTCGGTTTACAATACCAATAGCATTGTACTACATTCCATAAACCGACATGAATGACTTTCGGTTTATGGAATGCATGTAATGCTATTAGCTTCCTATAAACCGAAATTGAGTTCCCATTCATACGAATAGGTCAATTGACCTATTCGTATGAATGGGGACTCTTTCGGTTTATAGAAAGCCAATAGCAGCATGTATTCTATAAGCCGAAAGTCTTTAAAACAAACGACGTTCGGTTTATAGAATACATGTAATGCTATTGCTGTTCTATAAGCCGAAAGACATTCGGCTTATAGAACAGCAATAGCATTACATGCATTCTATAAACCGAACGTCGTTCGTTTTAAAGACTTTCGGCTTATAGAATACTATTGGCATTCTATAAACCTAACTAGAGTCCCTCCTCATTCATAAGAATTTCTTATGAATGGGGACTCGACTCTAGTTCGGTTTATAGAAAGCCAATAGTATTCTATAAGCCGAAAGTCTTTAAAACGAACGACGTTCGGTTTATAGAATACATGTAATGCTATTGCTAAACTATAAACCGAACGACTTTCGGTTTATAGAATAGCCATAGGATTACATGTAGTACATAAGCCGAAAGTCTATAAACCGAAAGTCGTTCGGTTTATAGGCTGTCGGCATTTAACTATACAGAGACAGAGTCTCCATTCATAAAATTATGAATGGAGACTTTGTCTCCGTGTAGTAAAATGCCGAAAGTCTATAAACCGAACGATCGGTTTATAGACTTTCGGCTTATGTAATACATGTAATCCTATGGCTATTCTATAAACCGAAAGTTCGGTTTATAGAATAGCAATAGGAATACATGTATTCCATAAGCCGACAGCCTATAAACCGAACGTTCGGTTTATAGGCTGTGGGCATTTTACTACACGGAGACAAAGTCTCCATTCATAATTTTATGAATGGAGACTCTGTCTCCGTATAGTTAAATGCCGGCTTTTAACTATACGGAGACAAAGTCTCCATTTATAATTTTATGAATGGAGACTCTGTCTCCGTATAGTTAAATGCCCACAGCCTATAAACCGAACGTTCGGTTTATAGGCTGTGGGCATTTAACTATACGGAGACAAAGTCTCCATTCATAATTTTATGAATGGAGACTCTGTCTCTGTATAGTTAAATGCCGGCTTTTAACTATACGGAGACAAAGTCTCCATTTATAATTTTATGAATGGAGACTCTGTCTCCGTATAGTTAAATGCCCACAGCCTATAAACCGAACGTTCGGTTTATAGGCTGTGGGCATTTAACTATACGGAGACAAAGTCTCCATTCATAATTTTATGAATGGAGACTCTGTCTCCGTATAGTTAAATGCTATTGTATTCTATAAACCGACTCTATTTCGGCTTATAGAATGCAATAGTACTACGAATGGACGAATGAACGAATGATTTTCCTTTATTAACCATTCGTTCATCCGGCTTTAGTTAGCTTAGCATTTTCGTTCTTCGTTTTTCGGGCGAATGGGCGAAAATGCAATTTTCGGACGAAAATGCATTCGTCCGAAAACGAATGCACATGTCTAGTATATATTCACATGTAAATTGCTTTTTAAATAAAAAATTATGATATAAAAAAATCTTGTTTTTATTTCCTTTTATGTGACAATGCTGCCTCTCTCTTTCCCTTGCCCCCAGATTTGTCGCTCTCCCCCCCTTAGTGTTGTCTCTCTCTCACCCTCCCTTTGGCTCCCCCCTCGCTCCCCTTGTGTCTGTCTCTTCCCCCCTTCCCTCCCCTTGTTTCTCTCTGCCCCCCCCCTTGTTATTCTGTCCCCCCCTCACCTGTTTCTTGCTCCCTGGTGGCTAGTGGGGGCAGCCTGGGGATGTATGCACTATACATAATAGACGGAAGTGTCGGGCAGCATGGAGGTTGTCTGCACGATTCGTGCAGACATCCCCCAGCTGCCCGATTCTCCCTGGTGGCTAGCGAGGGAGCGGAGGATGTCTGCGCGATGAGCGAGACCTCTCCTGCTGCCGCCCGGCATGACCGCCGGGACTTCTATGATGAAGCTGGGTACTTCCGGCTTCCTCATAAAAGTCCTGGATGTCGTTCCGGGCGGCAGCAGGGGAGGTCTCGCTCATCGCGCAGACATCCACCGCTGCCTCGCTAGCCACCAGGGAGAATCGGGCAGCTGGGGGATGTCTGCACGAATCGTGCAGACAACCTCCATGCTGCCCGACACTTCCGTCTATTATGTATAGTGCATACATCCCCCGGCTGCCCCCACTAGCCACCAGGGAGCAAGAAACAGGTGAGGGGGGGACAGAATAACAAGGGGGGGGGCAGAGAGAAACAAGGGGAGGGAAGGGGGGAAGAGACAGACACAAGGGGAGCGAGGGGGGAGCCAAAGGGAGGGTGAGAGAGAGACAACACTAAGGGGGGGAGAGCGACAAATCTGGGGGCAAGGGAAAGAGAGAGGCAGCTTTGTCACATAAAAGGAAATAAAAACAAGATTTTATTTATATCATAATTTTTTATTAAAAAAGCAATTTACATGTGAATATATACTAGACATGTGCATTCGTTTTCGGACGAATGCATTTTCGTCCGAAAATTGCATTTTCGTCCATTCGCCCGAAAAACGAAGAACGAAAATGCTAAGCTAACTAAATCGAATGAACGAATAGTTAATAAAGGAAAATCATTCGTTCATTCGTCCATTCGTAGTACTATTGCATTCTATAAGCCGAAATAGAGTCGGTTTATAGAATACAATAGCATTTAACTATACGGAGACAGAGTCTCCATTCATAAATTTATGAATGGAGACAAACGTATAGTTAAAAGCCGACAGCCTATAAACCGAACGTTCGGTTTATAGGCTGTGGGCATTTAACTATACGGAGACAGAGTCTCCATTCATAAAATTATAAATGGAGACTTTGTCTCCGTATAGTTAAAAGCCGGTGTTCTGACAAATTTCTGGAGCAAATTCTCCTGCGCAATCGCAGGAGAATTTGCTCACTGCGCATGCGCATAAAGTTACAGCTGATAACTCAGCTGTAACTTTGTGACCACCGTGCATGAGACAGCTGCGCAACCCACCTCCCGCCCCCTCACACCCGCCGCACACCCCTTCTTACCAGATCATCGACCACAGCGATACACAGCGCATGCGCACGCCTATCCAGCCTTTTGGGAATGCGCGCGTCCGTTGTTGTGTTCTTAAGGTGGTAAGTAACACGGGGCGTCGGGACATAAGGGGGCAAGCATCCTGGTGAGGGCTGCCTCATCTTGATGGGATTTGTGATCCTCCTGCTGTATTATTGATGCAGCAGGAGGATCACAAATCCCATCAAGATGAGGCAGCCCTCACCAGGATGCTTGCCCCCTTATGTCCCGACGCCCCATGTTACTTACCACCTTAAGAACACAACGGACGCGCACATTCCCAAACGGCTGGATAGGCGTGCGCATGCGCTGTGTATCGCTGTGGTCGATGATCTGGTAAGAAGGGGTGTGCAGGGGGTGTGAGGGGGCGGGAGGTGGGTTGCGCAGCTGGCGCATGCGCGGTGGTCACAAAGTTACAGCTGAGTTATCAGCTGTAACTTTATGAGCATGCGCAGTGAGCAAATTCTCCTGCGATTGCGCAGGAGAATTTGCTCCAGAAATTTGTCAGAACACCGGCATTTAACTATACGGAGACAGAGTCTCCATTCATAAAATTATAAATGGAGACTTTGTCTCCGTATAGTTAAAAGCCGGCATTTAACTATACGGAGACAGAGTCTCCATTCATAAAATTACGACTTTCGGTTTATAGAATAGCCATAGGTTTACAGGTATTACATAAGCCGAAAGTCTATAAACCGAAAGACGTTCGGTTTATAGGCTGTCGGCATTTTACTACACGGAGACAAAGTCTCCATTCATAATTTTATGAATGGAGACTCTGTCTCTGTATAGTTAAATGCCGACAGCCTATAAACCGAACGACTTTCGGTTTATAGACTTTCGGCTTATGTAATACATGTAAACCTATGGCTATTCTATAAACCGAAAGTCGTTCGGTTTATAGAATAGCAATAGGATTACATGTATTCCATAAGCCGAAAGTCTATAAACCGAAAGTCGTTCGGTTTATAGACTTTCGGCTTATAGAATACAAGTAATACTATTGCCTTTCTATGAACCGAACGAGAGCCCCATTCATAAGAATTTCTTATGAATGGGGCTCTCGTTCGGTTTATAGAAAGCCAATAGTATTACATTGTATTCTATAAAACGAACGAAAAAAATTAACGAAACGAAAATAATGAACGAATTTCGTCTGAAACGAATGCACTAATGAACGAAATTCGTTTTAGACGAAATAAATAACATTTTCGTCCGAATGGACGAAAACGAAACGAAAATTTTAGTTTTGCACATGTCTAGTATGTAGGCAATGAAATAGAGCAGCAGGAAAAGCTAGCAGAATGCTTGGTTGCATAGGGAGAGGTATTAGCAGTAGAAAGAGGGAAGTGCTCATGCCATTGTACAGAGCACTGGTGAGACCTCACTTGGAGTATTGTATGCAGTACTGGAGACCGTATCTCCAGAAGGATATTGATACTTTGGAGAGAGTTCAGAGAAGGGCTACTAAACTGGTTCATGGGTTGAAGGATAAAACTTACCAGGAAAGGTTAAAGCATCTTAACATGTATAGCTTGGAGGAAAGACATAACAGGGGGGATATGATAGAAACATTTAAATACATAAAGGGAATCAACACCGTAAAGGAAGAGAGTATATTTAAAAGAAGAAAAACTACCACAACTAGAGGACATAGTTTTAAATTAGAGGGGCAACGATTTAAAAGTAATATCAGGAAGTATTACTTTACTGAGAGGGTAGTGGATGTATGGAATAGCCTTCCAGCAGAAGTGGTAGAGGTAAACACAGTCAAGGATTTTAAGCATGCGTGGGATAGACACAAGGCTATCCTAGCTAAAAGACCGGGAACGGTGGACTAAAAAAAAAAAAAAAAAAATTGGGCAGACTAGATGGACCGAATGGTTCTTATTTGCCGACACATTCTATGTTTCTATGTATGGAGGAGTCCAGCTGCAGGAGATAGTCCTTGCCCGTTTCTTGTTTGAGAAAGTCCCAGAATGAGGTGGTTAAAACGATAAAACATCGTGGAGAGAGAACTGGAGATGCTGTAGGAGACACTTTGGTTACATCTTCATAGATTCTGGAGAGAGTGTCCGCTTTCCCATTTTTTGCTCTAGGTCTATAAGTTTTAATTATTTTAAAACGGCAAAAGAACCATCTTGCGAGGCGGGGGACATAATCGTTTAGCGGAGCGTAGATATTTTTTTTGTGATCAGTGAATATTAGGATAGGGTGTTTTGCACCTTCTAGGAGATGTCTCCATTCTTCCAAGGCTTTTCTGATTGCCAAAAGTTATTTTTCTCCGATGCTGTAGTTTTGTTCGGATGTGGTGAGTTTCTTGTGGTATGCCACAGGATGCAAGAGACGTTTTTCTCCTCTCCTTTGGGAAAGGATGGTGCCTGTGGCAGAATCGGAGGCATCAACTTCCAGGAGGTACTGTTGGAGTCTGGAAGCATAAGGATGGGAGCTGTAGTAAACAAGTTCTTTAATGTATCAAAAGCAAGTTGGGCTTGAGAAGACCACCGGAATATTTGTGTTGGTCTAGTGAGTTCAGTTAAAGGCCGTACTACAGAAGAGAAATTCCTAATGAATTTTCTATAGAAATTAGAGAATTAAATAAATCGCTGCACATCTTTTCTACAGGTGGGTTGTGGCCAAGTCAGGGTGGTAGACACCTTACGAGGATCCATGGAGATACTGTGTGGGGTGATGACATAGCCTAGGAATTTGATGGAGTCTGCATGGAATACACATTTTTCCAGCTTAGCATAAAGGCGATGTTGTCGCAATCGACTTAGTACTTGGGTTACATGTAGTATGTGTTCTTTAATTGAGGGGGAGAAGATGAGGATATCATCCAGGTATACTACCACGAAAGGATCCAGGTAGTCATGGAAAACATCATTCAGAAATGCCTGGAAGGTAGCAGGTGCATTGCAGAGACCGAACGGCATCACGTATATTCAAAATGCCCGTACCTGGATCTGAACACCGTCTTCCATTCATCTCCTTTTCTAATCCTAAGTAGGTTATAGGCCCCTCTTAGATCGATTTTGGTGAAAACATTTGCTGTACACATACTATCAAGTAAACCAGGAATCAGAGGCAGCGGGTATCTATTCTTTATGGTAATCTGATTCAATTCTCTATAATAAATGCAGGGACGAAGGCCACCATCCTTCTTCTCTACAAAAAAGATACTGGCTCCTGCTGAGGAGGTGGATGGACGAATAAAACATTTACGCAAGTTGTCTTCAATATATTCCTTTAAGACAGTTAGTTCGGGCTTTGAAAGTGGGTATATCTGTCCGAACGGGATGTGAGCACCTGGGAGCAAATCAATAGGACAATCGAAAGAGTGGTGAGGTGGTAGGGTGTTTGCTCCTTTTTTCTCAAAGACGTCCTTATATGAAGAATATTCGTGAGGTAAAACAGGGGTGTCTAAATTGGTGTATTCATATGCAGGTGTTGGAGATCGGTTCTCAACGGTGGAATGAATACTGTTTGGGGTCTTGCAATGAGAGGAGCAGTAGGGGGAATTGAACGTCAAAGACCCTGACTCCCAATCGATGAAGGGGTTGTGTTTTCTGAGCCAGGGGATACCCAGAATGGCAGGAAAGTGAGGTGATTCCACAACATCAAAGCAGAGGTATTCTTTATGTTCATTTCCAAAAGATACAAGGAGGGGAATCATCTCATGTGCAATAGGACCAGATTTTAAGGGACTGCCATCTATTAATTGTATATGCAGTGGGCTGCGTTATTTCTTGATGGGAATGTTATGTTGTCTCACCACCTGTTGATCCAGAAAATAGCCATTGGCTCCTGAGTCTAACATGGCGTGTACGGTGATTCGCTGTTTATCCCACTGTTGGAGGAAAGATATCGTAAGATGAGGTTGGATATTGCCTGTAACAGGTAAGCCAGAGAGCATAGGATAGGGATGCTTACCCACAGAAGGCTTGGGCTTGATTCTGCAATCTTTGAGGATATGATCTGGTTTCCCGAAATAGAGGCAAAGGTTGTGAAGCCTGCGATGTAGGCGTTCCTCTTTGGTCAGTGGCCCTCGAGCCATATCGATTTGCATAGGCTCCTCTTGAGACGTAGAAGGAGAGGGAGGGGCAACTGGAACAGATGGAGAAGGAGTATACATTGGGTAACGGCGGTGAGGAGTGCTGTGTTCCAATGTTTTCTCCTGTCACTGTTCTCTGAAGCGTCGGTCCAGCTGGATCACTAGTGTGACTAGGGCTTCAAGCGACCTTGGTGTTCCTGTACATGCAAGCTCATCCTTAAGAGCATCGTTAAGTCCCCATCTGAATTGCTCAATCAAAGCTGTTTCATTATAGCCTGTTTCAAGAGCCAGGCTTCTGAATTCAGTGATATAGTCCTCGACAGGTCTTTTACCCTGTGTCAGATGTCTGAGGGAGACTTGAGAGGTGGCAGTTTTGTAAGGATCATCATACATAGCTTCGAAAGCCCTGGAAAACGATTGCCAAGATTCGAGGATAGGGCTATGGGTTTGTATCAGGTGATGAGCCCAAGTTTGCGGTTCACCTGTTAATACCGAGATGACTGTATGTAAACGAATGTAGTCTGTAGAGTATGTTCTAGGTCATAGTGAAAAAAGCACCTGACAGGCCATGATAAATCTTTGGTACTGCGCACGATCGCCTGCACATTTTTCAGGTAGTGGGATTCAAGGGGTTCAAGCGCAAAGACTGCTCCCTCGGGTAGTTGTGGAGGGTTGACATGAGAGGCTGCATCTATGGCGTTCATGGGCTGCAGTGCTTGGACTTGAGCTCTTAGCTGATTTTGATTAGCTTGTATATCCAACATTGCCTGGTTGAGATTGGTAAGCTGCTGTTTGAGGGCCATAATGGCGTTAGCCAATCCTGCGGACTCCATGAAGATGGCTTCCTGATTTTGTCAGGCTAGAATCTCTTACCGTATGGAGTCCAGCAGCAGGAGATAGACCGCACACACGTGCAATTTGAAACACCCACTCACTCACTGAAGATGATGGGTGAGTGAGTGCACGAGGGCAACCAAAAATAATCCAAAGGTGAGGTACACAGGGATGAGGCAGGAGGCTTGGTCAGGCGGAGCAGAGGTCGGGGTCAGCGGCAAACTCGTAGTCAGTATCCAAGCAGGGGTCAAAAACACAGGTTATCAGATAAACAAAGGATAAGGCACAGTAGCAAGGAGTACTTGAGTACTGGCAGCTTCTTTAATCAGGAAGCAATGATGGTTTTGCAGAGAGGGTTTATATAGGGTGTGTTCTACTTAAATTAGTGGGAGATTCATCACAGGTTATCCTGTTGCCATGGAGTTGGAGTGACTCTTTGTGAGGCCACGCCCCCTTGATGACCATGCACCAATATGAGGAGAAGGGGGTGTGGTCCTGTCTTCCCACTGTGGTGTGGGAATGATTGTTTTGTTAAGCCAATATGGGAGTGTCTGGAGTTTGATAGGGCTATGACTGAGAGTTGCCATCTTGGAGGAGGCAGGTGGTGGAGATTGAGTCCACCATCTTGGTTGAGGCGTGTATCGTATCCACCATTGTGGATGTTGTTTGGGGCATGATTGACTCCAATAAACGTAGGCATGACAATAGTTTTCTTTAAATTTCCCGAATTTTGAGAATTAATCTATGTCTTCTATTTTCTGTTGAAGAGTTCTGAAAATTAACTTTTTATCACTAAAAACATAGCTGTAGTTTGTGTTGCTATGTGATTAAAAAGTGTTATTCTGTTTTACTGATTGATCTGTCTGGGGGATGTTTTTGCTCATAACAGCTCTACATACTTTTTAAAATATTTTCCATAAAAATTAACTTTCTGTACAGCAGAAAATATCAATCTAATGGGTTTTTTTTTAAGTTTACCAGCCATATAAATATAACATTATATTTAGTGTTTAGCGAACCCAAACCGCACTGTTCGACTGTGGGGAGACACACACAGACAAGGGGAGGGAGGGGGGGGGGGGACACACACAGACAAGGGGAGGGAGGGAGGGGGGAGACACACATAGACAAGGGGAGGGAAGGGGGAGACACACACAGACAAGGAGAAGGAGGGGGAGACACAGACAAGGGGAGGGAGGGGGAAGAGAGAAAAGGGGAGGGGGTAGAGAGAGACAAGGGGGGATAGAGAAAGACAAGGGGAGGGGGGAAGACAGACAAGGGGTGGGGGAAGAGACGAGGGAGGTGGAGAGAGAGAGAGAAGTTTGGGGGGGAGGGAGAGAGAGACAATGCTGGGGGGGGAGAGACAGCTGGGGGAGGGGGAGAGAGAGAGAGAAGTTTGGGGGGGAGGGAGAGAGAGACAATGCTGGGGGGGGAGAGACAGCTGGGGGAGGGGGAGAGAGGCCCCATTGGCACATAAAAGGAAATAAAAACAAGAAATGCATTTGTATAATATCAATTTTTTATGAAATATTAAAAAGCAATTTACATATATACAAGTTAAACTTTTTTTACCTATAGGGTAGTCTTACATTCAGGTTTTTAGTTTTTTTCCTAAAGGAATATACAAAGTTTGGGGGGTCGTCTTATAATCAGGGTCGTCTTATAATCGAGCAAATACGGTATAAGCTGGAGTCACATGAGCTCTTCTTAGTGTAGGGAGAGGATGCTGCAGCTGTGTGGGAAAGATTAAAAAAAATTCTGGTGTTGAATCTGCAAACTACAGCGATTATTCAAACTACAGCGATTATTCAAATTACAGTGATTATTTTAGTGGGTGCTATACTACATATTTGTACCCTGCCCTGAGCCCAGTGCCACAGAGAGTGCAGTGCACTTGCAACTGCATGTGTGCCAGGCACATGACTTTAATCCTGTTCTGTTAGCTCAGTGGGCAGCATCTGGCATTTTTAAATACTGCAATTTGTTAGTGTTAAATATTACATTTGCGTCCTGCACTTCATATCTGAGAGTCAAATAGAACCGTCAAATACTGTGCTTACAGCGCACTTTGAAAAATTCTAATAGTTTTGGGTGGTAAATAGTACATTTGCCTCTTGCGGTGCACTTCATATCTGAGAGTCAAATAGAACAGTCCAATACTGTGCTTACAGCGCACTTTGAAAAATTCTAATTGTTGTGCTAAATAGTACATTTACGGCCTGCACTTCATATCTGAGAGTCAAAAAGAACCGTCAAATACTGTGCTTACAGCGCACTTTGAAAAATTCGAATTGTTTTGGGTGCTAAATAGTACATTTGCGTCTTGCCGTGCACTTCATATCTGAGAGTCAAATAGAACAGTCCAATACTGTGCTTACAGCGCACTTTGAAAAATTCTAATTGTTGTGCTAAATAGTACATTTAAGTCTTGCGGTGCATTTTTTGCAGTCGTCCTCCTCCTCCAGCGCCGCTTCCACCTACACCGCCACGGTCACTGCCTCCTCAACCTATGGGTCACTTAGTATAAACTGAAAGAGAATACCCTGCACTCCAACCCTCTCTCAAATGGATAATTCTGTTGATCCTCCTGGCAGCCATGCTTTAGATTTAGATTTATGTTCTTCCAAAGCTAAAATCAAAGATTCCATCTAGTGCTATTTTATGGCTCCGCTGTATTTGTAATTTTTATGTATTTTATGTTATTTTAAGTTATTTCCCTATCCACATTTGCTTGCAGGGCACTTGTCCTACTCTTACCAACATTTTACTTCCTTTTGCAGCCCTCTAGCCCTTTCCATGACTTTTTTAGAGGCATTTTAGTGGCCAAAGGTTCATGTCCCCATTGACTTCAATGGGGTTCGGGGTCAAGTTCAAGGTCAAGTTCGAGCACGGACATTTTTTTCGCAGTTTGGTCGAACTTGCAGAATCCGAACATCCAGGTTTCCGCTCAACTCTAATTATATTATTTTTAAGAGGAGAAAAAGAGAGATGTAAATATTGTGCTAGCAGCATAAAGTCAGACAATAACGCTAGGTCATTCTTGGGTTTGAAGCTGAGAGGGAGGCTTATATTGGCTTCATTTACTAAAACATTATGGCAGATTTTTGGCATGCTGGGCATCACATCACCTGATGTTCACTAATAATTTCTTCCCTGGTGACTAATTCCAATGAGGCACTGTGCCCCCACAATTGCATGCTCCTAATGCAAGTGCCTCAGTTGTCTCACTCTCGCTACTGCTATGCTCCATAAACAAGACTCTTCCATGGATGAACTCATCTCTGACATTACCATGGAATAATCTTGTTAAAACACATATATATGTAAGTAAGTCTACATTATTGTCTCACATTATGCTGTTTAAAGGACTAATTTAAAGTTAATTTAGGTAAGAGAACTACAACAGTTTTATGCAGTTCTAATACATACTAACACATGTTCTTATTCATGTTCACTTGCCTATAAGACTGCAGAGGAAGCCTTAAGAGGTGAAATGCGTCAGGTTATTATGGACACTTTTGTGTGAGATCCCTCAGTTGATTATAAATACCAATTTTTAAAAAGTGAGAACAGAATCATTAGTTTACGCTCTGGCAATGTATATATTTATTGGATGTATTCAAAATTGTATATTTTTATGAGAGTTCCAGTAATATTTTTTATTACAGACAGTGCTGTGTACCCTGCTTTCAATCTGACACATCTTTAGGTCAGTATCCATGATGTTCCATCTGTGGGTTTTGCACCTTGTTACAATAGGTAGTAAAAATGTACAATAGAAGGAGTCTACAATTACCTAGCCAGGGTGGCAGATTACAGTGGAAGCAAACTCAGGTTACCATGGATAACCTCATTGGCATTGTGGAATTATGTGGGGCACAGTATCTGTGGAAACTGATTTGGGGCAACAATTCCACGGTGCAAATGATGTGGGTAGAAGGCATTGTGTGTGGGCCTACATGGCACTGTGAAAAGTGGGATCATATATGGCACTGTTGGTTTTGTGTGGTAATGTGTCATGTGATTGAGTAGAAGAGTTCTAACATTTTACGCACGAGAGCCCAGAGGTTTTTAGTAAAATTCACAAGTCCCATTGGCAGCTGATCATATTTTTATTTAGTTAATATACCAGTGATTGTGGCTACAAAGAAGCAAAAATTATAATAATCCCTCACTATGTCACCAGTGTTCAAGCTTCACCCTTTGTTATTTATCAGAATTGCTATCATTATCTGACGCCTTCAGCAAGATTAAATATATGTAGGTAGAGAATTCTAGACTGTGGCATTCAAAGAATTCAGTCATGCACTCTGAAACTCCAAATCTGGAGTAAAAATCTGATACTTACTGCAAGGGGAGTCTGTAGATATGCCGCTATCACATAACCGATCTTCCCCACAGACATGGGCTATCTGAAAGAGGAAATGTGAACAAAGGAACAGAAACAGTGAAACAGTTTCAAAGAAACAGTGAAACTCAAACAATACGAGTAATTACAACTGTTATGAAAAGGATTATGTAATTTAAATCTTTTACTAGTGTACTATAAAGGGGCTAAGAGGAAATACATGGTAGATAGCTTTGGTGTAAATGCAGAGCACATGTCATCTTTCTCTCACCCTCCTGTGTCCTGGTTTTTATCACTGTATCATGCGCATATCTCCCAATGTCTGCCAACGGCAAATCGGGACACAGGGGGGTGGAGCTTGAGAGGTTGTTTTCACTCTACCTTGCAGTGCTACTGCACATGCACAGTATACCCATGGCAAACCAACCAAATGGATGGCTGAGAATCATGAGATGTGTCTTCCAAAGCAGCTATAGTACCAATATATACTGTGTTGGCCTCAAGCTACAGAAATATAAGTATTGTTTTCTATTTTTTTTTACCACAAGTGGTGACCTATTGAAGCGCTCCTTGTACTTGGTCTATTTTTTTCAGATATTCAACATTATATGACACAAAGGGATATAACATAAAAAACAAACTAGAGACGGGGCTGGTTCTTTAATGGGACAGACTGGGGCAGCTGCTTCAGGTGGCACCCTGGCAGAGGCAGTATGTTGCTGCTCCATGCAATGGTTTTTTTACTTTTTCTTTTCTGTGTCTGGTGGAGCTTGATAGAAGGGGGTCTCAGCCAATCAGGTGAGACATCTCAACTCTCCTGATTGGCTGATAGTGAAGAAGCCTCCTGTGATTGGCTCAGTCCCTTCTTCACACGAAGAGCTCAAAGCAAGAGATGCACCAGGTAAGTGAACAAAACTGACAGTGAGTGTGTGTCAGTGACTGTCTGTATGTCAGTGCGAGTGAGAGTGTGTGTGTATGTGTGTGAGTGAGTGTGGATAAAGGGATTAACACTTCTGATACTGCCTATATATGTCTAGCCACCCAAGGGTTTAACTCCTCTGACACTGCCTATATCTGTCTAGCAATCAAGGGGTTAACTCCTCTGACACTGCCTATATATGTCAAGCAATCCAGGGGTTAACTCCTCTGACACTGCCTATATATGTCAAGCAATCCAGGGGTTAACTCCTCTGACACTGCTTATATCTCTCTGGATTTTGTTATAAGTCACTGATCACATTTTGTTTTAGGGAAGTGCACAGGGTATTATCATAACCATTACGTTCTTTTCACCTTATCGGTGTGTTCTTTGAAAATATTATTTTATTATGTATATAAGAAGTGTAATTCTATAATTTAGTGGACATATAAAAATAACAATTTTTTCTCAGAGCTTGCCCTCAAGGTGAAAAGAAAGAAATGGTAAAACAAACATTTTTAAGAAAATAGACTGTGCAATTTCCCAAAGGATAATATATGGTCACTGACCTATAATATGACTTGTTCAAATATTGTACATTAAGTTTAAATGCTCAAACATTTAGGGTACACATTTTATCATGGTCTGCCAATACTCGGGCCAATACATTATTTCATATAATTTTGCAAATAGAAAGGTGCTCTTGCATTAAATTATCACTTCCTGATAAGGTTAATTTTAATTTTAATTATCATGACTGTGGGCTTTTTTTTACGGCGGCATTTTGGTTTTCACCCCAGGCAGCACAATGTCTTGGGCCATCCCTGACTAGAGAGTATATCATAGAGTAGTGTATATATATATATATATATATATATATATATATATATATATACACATGCATATACAGATTTAGAACTTTCTGTACTGATACAAAGGGCTCACCCACATCTTCCTGTGCAGACTCTGCTCAGTATATTTTGCATAGGAAGGACAGAAGGGTATCTCTCCTCAGTGATGTTCCCAGAAGATGCAAGGGTATAGCATGTAGCACAGTCCTCCAAGTAAGACTTTAGCAAACAGATATTTATTACAAAAAACAAGAGCGTATTACATTTGACATCAAGGTAAACAACGGCAGTCACAATTAACCTCTGATAAATTCAATAATCCACCTGAGTCCACTGAGAATGTAAAAGGTGCTCAACAAGTCTGCTTCGCTCCTTCACAACGCGTTTCATCTCTTGCCAAGGCTTTTTTCAAGTGTCCCCTTTCTGTTCTGACAAGGATCTTAAATACTCTGGTGTTCATCTATGAAAACAGCATTAAATGATGACATCATGGTTTCCCATTTTTCAGAATCTTGCAGACAGTGCTGTCATCTCAAATGATGCACCAGCACAGGATCTCAACGTATTATGCACACGACAGAACAGATATGTGTCACCACAATTTGAGTATCAGAATGTGAATAAAAAAATGCAGTTAAAACAACATTTTGCACATTACAAACAAACTTATACATATGTGTCCACAATCACATATATTGTACAATCTCTCTATTAAATAAATCACTTATAAAATTGTAATGAATACATAGAAATATATGGAAAAATATATTCTTAATAAACAGTAAAAATATGTACATGTGATTAAAAAAACCTGTTCATTAACAGAAATGTACAAAGAAAAAGAGGTCACCCCCTGAGACTGGAAGAGCAAAGATTTCATAGACGGCAAAGGAAGGGATTCTTTACAGTAAGGATGATAAGGTTATGGAACTCACTGCCAAGAGAGGTAGTGCTATCAACCACAATAGATGCATTTAAAAATGGTCTGGATTTTTTTTTTTTTTTTTTTTAGAAAAGCAGAACATACAGGGCTATTAATAATGGAATAAGCATTAAAAATAGAGCCTATTGATCCAAGGAGAAATCAGATTCCCCTTTGAGACATTTTTCCCCCTAGGAGGCAAAATTCAAAATAGCTTCCTTATGGATTTTTGCCTTCTTTTGGATCAAAAGCTGGAATGATAGGTAGAAGGGTTGAACTTGATGGACTTGTGTATTTTTTCAACCTAAATTACTATGTTATATGTATTTGCATTTAATACAAAAGGCATAACAAAGATAAAAATGGGCTGCAGCATTTCACCACTTACAGAAATTTTCATAGTTTAAACTCTAAATTTAAGCCCTTAGGTACCAGAGTTTGCAGTTCATAAAGCCACTTCGTTTCTAACTTTCCAACCTCTTTCCCAGAATTACCTCTTCTCCAGTGTTTCTTGAACTTGGCAATAGCCATAAAGCTCAAGTCTTTATGATTGCATTTATGTATTAAAAAGTGCATTGGAACACTACACAATGCTCTCCAATTATTATTTTTTTTACTTTCCTCGTGGTCTGACCATCATATTGCAGTCGCCGCAGCTCATAAATTCTTTCACCTTATATTCTTTTCCTGTTACATTAGTAAACGTTTCTAATCTCTTGACCTGCTTCTTAGTCTTCTTATGGGCCTTACAGGTGTTACAATGGTAAAAAACAGTTTTTTTACTGAGAAAATTGTCTCTCCCCCTTTTAGCGGTCTTCTATTTTATGCAACTTGTAGCGATACCCTGGTGTACCTCTAAAAAGGATTCTTGGTCTTTCTGGGTTGAATGCTCTTAAACATTTCATCTTTTTTTGAGAATTGGTCAATGTCAATCCACCAAATGTCAGCAGGACCTGGTAACTGGCAGCATGTGACTTCAGCTCCAGTTTGGGTGTGTGGGTTAACATTTTCTGATCATTGGGAGCTTATATGAGGTATAGTTTTAACCCCATGCCATGACAGCCCTTTCTCTGGGTGATCATAGAGGATAGAGCAGCTAAAGTCCCAGGGAATTGTTCACCTGTTTCAGAAGCCAGAACATAATACCTCATGGAATATCATGCTTCTTTTTATGGGATTAGTCACATATTCCAGCAGCCGAAACACACTCCCAAGAGCAGCATTCACTTGTTTCCGGAGGCGGAACATAAAGCCTAAACTACTTTCCTGACCTTTTAGCTTCAAGAACAACTTGTTTAATAAATCTCTCTCCTGTTTTGGCAGCTGGAGATGTAGTCACTTGTTCCATGAGCTAGATCATTTCCATATATTGTGGAACCAAGAACAGAATGCTGTTAAGACTACTCCTTGTTACCTGCGTCAATAGTAACTGGTTACAGAAGCTGGAACATAAAGGCTGTCATCCAACGAGCGGGGCAGAACAGTAACATGCTCGACAGAGATCGCATATGAGTAGTAGAGCAGTTACCTAAGCAGCTTAGATTACGGTATGCATTCTCTGTGGCATTGTTTCGATGAGCTTCTGCAATGTAACAAGATTTATTTCCATCCAGTGTTGCATTAATTTTTCACCAAGATCTTGTAAAGCAAAGCCTTCTCCAGCACATCCCAAAGATTCTCAATTGGGTTAAGATCTGGACTCTGTGGTGGCCAATCCATGTGTGAAAATTATGTCTCATGCTCCCGGAACCACTCTTTCACAATTTGAGCTCCATGAATCCTGGCATTGTCATCTTGGAATATGCCTGTGCCATCAGGGAAGAACAAATCCATTGATGGAATAACCTGGCTGACCTCATTCTTTGGGCACATAATGTTGCTGAACCTAGACCTGACCAACTGCAGCAACCCCAGACCTATTTGCTTAGTTAAATCCAGGTGACTACCTTTTTTTTTTGTCCCTGAAAGCATTTTACCTGCTGCACCCTGTATTGTTCAGCCCCTGCGCAGATCAGGATTCTGGGAAAATGAGCTAAATGAATTAGCCCAAACAGAGTCCAATAAATGTAATCCGAACAAACACACAATCTTATCATATTATACCTACTCTTATAATGCCCACTTAAGGAAGGAGACAATTATTTAAATAATAATAATACTGCTCTTGTCAGTTTAGAATATGCAATCACATTTTGCGAATAGATGTGAAATCTGAAGAAGTCTGAATGTTGTTTTTCACTTAAGGTACCTTTTAAGAAATGAACAGTTTATCAAAAACTTTACTGGAGTAGCAGGCCTCCCAGCTAGGTAAATAGTAATAAAAATGACTCATTTGCTGTCGAACAAACTCACACATTTTATTGTGATATTTTCCACTTCAGAGACTGGTGGATAAAATGAGCAATATACACGTACTGTGTAATAATCTTACAAACCCATGGAAAATTCTACTAGAATATTCTACTTGGACAGAAGTTACGAGTTTTTTTTTACAGAAGTTACATGTAGGAAAGGAACCAATTTTGCTTTTCTCGATATGGTCAGAGACTGAAACTACATCAGCGAATTCAGAAGCAGATTAACAAGTAGCTAAATCTTCCTTTATCAGTTTATCCAATAACCAGGCGTTTACCTGCCTGAGCAGGAACAATTGTATGACCTCCCCTTAATAAATGCACTGTATACACACACACACACACACACACACACACACTGCTCTGCAAACAGGAAGCTCCCTGGCTCTCACTCTCCACCCTGGCTGCTTCAGGGAAGACACACCCTTTCAGCCCAACCTTAAATCAGCTCTTGTTAGATTCCTAAGGAAACTTTAGCAAAAGGAAAAGGAATCTTTAGATGTTATATACATAGTGATTGCTTACTTTTATCCGGCACTTTGGATTTTTTTCTAGGGAATTCTGGATTACAGCTTGAACCTGTCATAACCACTTATCAGGAAGTGCAAGGTGAGTACGCTGTCAGTGGGGCCCAGCATAGGGCAGTTATTATCAGTGCTGCTATATTTATCTTTTAGATGATAGCGTCCAATTCTCCTCTACTAGAAGTATAATAGCTTCTGTACACCCCAATACTATCCTTCAATTTTTTTATAAGAGGGGTCGATTAAGGAGACTGAGACCCTTCCTTGAAACTACACTCCAAGTATCATAAAGATACTTATTCCATATATATATATACACACACACACATATACACATATATACATACAGTTGGTATGCAGGTTTCAGGTTTATTACAACAATTTAGATTGTTGCAAATTTTTAAGCTCAGAGTCTGAAGCGCAGTCATTCATATTTAATGATACTCGGGTCACCTAATGTATAATTGTATAATTATTTAACTGCTAGGTTCAGAGGAAGGTCTAGCTTTTTATGAATCTTAATCACAATGATTTTGCAGGCCCTCTTAAAATGTAATTAAATAGACAATAAGACACTTGATACACTTGTCCATGCTTGTTTTGTTGATTTTTAAAATTAAATTGTTGCTTATAACGTAGTGACTTGGTTTTAGCTATAAATAGATGCTGGTACACATGTAATGTGCTTAAATGCAGGTAAACTACATGTGATTGTCTAATGTGTTCCTGATATAGCAGAGGGCTCTGATCGCTTCCATCATCGGGGGCACTGGATCTCATTTTCACTTCTGTATTAAAGCAGACTTGTAGAGAGATATCAAGACTTGCATCAGGATTATGCTAATTTCACAAAATGTGAGTCTGGGGATCCTGAGCCCCACATTATAGCAGGAGTTTTTATCTGTAGTGAATGGCTACCTATATGTCCATAAATGACTGAGACACTGAATGAATTCTGTGCATGCTAGGCACATGCGCAATTATGTTGCCATGATGAGTGACAGCGATATTCTGTATGCTCAGTGGTGCTGACCCTCCTTCGCTAAGCCACATACCCCACTTTCCTATGTTACTAATCGATCATATTTTGGGAGGTATGGTATTATAGGTTTAATACTTGGGTGGCTTTAGGGTTGCCACAATCAACATGTTACTAGTTAATTAATATATTATTCCTCAAGTTGTGTGTGTGTGTATATATATATATATATATATATATATATATATATATATATATATATATATATATATATATATATATATATATATGTTAGTGTGGGTGTGTATATATATATATATATATATATATATATATATATATATATTTACATGGGCATATGTGTGCATTTATACACTACTGTTCAAAGGTTTGGGGTCACTTCGAAATTTCCTTGTTTTCCATGAAAACATATATATTTTTCCATGAAAACATACATCAAATGAGTTGCAAAAGGAATAAAAAATACAAGAAATACAAGACGTTGACAAAGTAAGAAATTATGATTTTTTTAATTGAAATAATAATGGTGTCCTTCAAACTTTGCTTTTGTCAAAAAATCCTTTTGCATTCTTTTTATCAATTTGTTGAGGTAATCTAAAGAGATTTTACTCCATCCTTCCTGAAGCACCTCCCACGGGTTGGATTGGTTTGATGGGCGCTTCTTACGTACCATATGGTGAATCCACTCCCACATCAGCAGAATAGGGTTTCGATGACTGTGCTGGACAAAACACCAGCTGACTGCCCAAATAGTTCTTGAAGTTTAGACCTGTGCTTTGGGTTATTGTTCTGTTGTAGGAGTAAACTGGCTCCAATCATGTGTTTCACATGGAGCGTCTGGTGTGTTTTTTTGACCCAAATGCTCAGCTAGTCTAAGAAGGACAGTTTTATTGGTTCTTTAATTAGCACAACAGTTTTCAGCTGTGTTAAAGGGACAGTCTTTTCCCCAAACTCACTTTGGTGCAAGATGAATATTACTGCTTGTATAGTGCACAGGCCTTTTTTTCCAGTATTATTTGATGCCGACATTCTGCATAAATCACATTTTCAATTTTTGACTCAAGCCCTCCCCAGTGATTACTCTGCATGTTTACTGCACGTGAGGACTGATTATATAGACTCTGGGAATATAACATTTTGTATCATTTAGTCACTTCCTATGCTCTTGGAATTGAATACATTGTGTGGACTGTGATAAACTTGTTCTTGTACACATTAGGATCTCTTATCAGTGCAAAACATTGTCTGATGACTAGAGAGACAGGAAATTCCATTCATTTGAATGAAATTATTCTCATTGGTTCCTGCAGCAAAAAAAAAAGAAAAGAAAAAGCAAATGACTTTTATTCAGCTAGTGTGGGCAGTCCTGGTTTCTTGCAAACTGCTGTAATTTCACAATTTCATATAGCTGTTAAGTATTTTATATTTTAAGCAATGCAAAATGTAAATTTTAAAGTACTTTGAAAGCACAATATGCATTTATATTTGGAAGATGCATTCTGGGCACTAGTCCCTTTAACATAATTGCAAAAGCGTTTTCTAATGATCACTTAGCCTTTTAAAATTATAAACTTGGATTAGCTAACACAACGTGCCATTGGAACACAGGAGTGATAGTTGTAGTTAATGGACCACCATACATGTACATATTCCATTAAAATCTGCTGTTTCCTGCTACACTATTCAGTTACAACATTAACAATGTTTACACTGTATTTCTGATCCATTGATGTTAATTTAATGGACAAAATTAGTTTTTGTATCATAAACAAGTGACCAAAACTTTTGAATGGCAGTGTATGTTATACATAAATGAACAAAACCAGACTCGTACTTGATAATAGTGATGACATATGAACAAAACTTACTATAACTCAAAGTGAAAATGTGTGGCAGTATACCTTAGTAAATCCCCTCCCCCTTTGTCCACAGTTAGTTGTATGCCGCACAGATCAGCTTACTGCAGGGTAATAGTTATTGGTGTTTAGCATGTGCTCGTGTCAACTGGTTTAGCTGCATTACTAAGCAAGTAACAACATGTTGGCTCATGGGACTTCTCTGGCTTTCTGAAGGTGTACTTTGAACTGGAAGCTGGGATACAAGGTTGATAACAGAGTATTTTTTTGTTTTCAACTTTAATAGAAACAAAAATAAGAATCATGTATCACTTCTGTGGTGTAAAACAAACATTTATCTTTACAGGTACATGTGGGTTTACACTCAGGTCTGCCTCTCAGCTGAGGCAGAGCTGGTCTAGCTAGTGGCATAAGCGGACAGGATCACATATACTGTATGCCATGCATCAGAGGTGAAAAGACAATTTACTCATCTTACTTTTTATGAGATACAATCAGGGGTTTACAATATCATATGATACTGGGTGACAAATCAATGAGCCACTCATACCAACCTTAGGATTAGCAGGACACCCCATGGCAGTCAGATATTGACAATGTTGCATTTGTTCTTAGTTTGTTAGTCTTTTACTTTCTTCGCTTATTTTGAGTATCATATTGATACCACAAATATGATGGTTAATTTATACAGGACTCCAACTCTAAAGATATCAGTGAGAATAAAGTAATTATTGATGAACTGTGTGAAATAATATAATTATACAATCTAATGGGAGAAAGGTAAAAATCAAAATATGGCTTATTCTGTATACATGACTTGCGCTAGCGCTTTGAATGCTGGAGCAACCCGGAAGTTCAGGACTGACCACACAGCGCTAACTCCCCCCATTTGTCAAGTGTTTGCTTTATACACAGGATAAGCCTGTGTTTACCTCCTCTATAAATAATACCCATAATATTGTGCAAAAAGTCTGTTCCCACAATGTCTAGCATGAAGCTATGCCTATGAATTTAAATTTGTATCTATACCCTGTCTATGCATTTGTTATCAGTTTACCTAGGACAATGTATAGAGCAAATGTATTTATTTTTACAGAATTCCACTTTTTTGATGACAGACGAACTTTCATTTTGTAATGTATCAAATCATTTTGTGGCCATTAAATCAGCTCTTTATAACCGGTAGAAAAAAATATTCTATTTCCCGAAATATCATTTTGTGGATTTACCATTTTAATATTGCGTTGCAAATATATTGCTCAGTATCACAAGGTCATGTCAGCCTAAGCAACATATATCATGTGACTAGACTTGGATAATAAATATGCATATTTAAAATGTGTGTGGTTGTTTTGATGAATTGAGATATGCATTTATAGAGAATTCTTGAGAGGTGCATTGTTATAACATCACATGCTCACATTACAATTTCCCACAAGCTTTCTTTTTTTTCCCACGAGCAACACTTCCTTACAATTGCACAGATCTCAGCTGAATTCTGCATTCCCATCATTCCACCTACAAACCTTGCTCTAAGCTGGCGAGCTTGCTTTTCATGCGTATCACCATATAACAAACTAGTAAGTACCGTAAAACTAACAGGATTTCTCTTTATTGACATTTATTTGTTCGCTCATTTAGAGTATCTTTCAACTAGTATCGTTTCTGAATATGTCTTTCTATTTAAGAGGGGCTAATCCCCCCAAAAAAGTTTTCATCAGGCACACAGCACAACCAGGCTGACTGATGTTCAGGCACACAGCTGTAGCTACCACAGCTCTCTGTCATTGATGTATTGATATGCTCCACAACACCCCTAGTCTAGGAACATCCAATGTGTGATCCGGGGGCCAAATGCACTCCATATAATGGCAAGATATAGCCCAACTGGCTAAACTCCCCATTTCCGATATTTGCTTAACAATAAGGTCATCCCGATTATAAGGCAACCCCCCACCCCCCAACTCTGAATCTTAATTTTTGAAAAAAGAAAAGGCCTAAATATAAGGCAACCCTGTAGAATGACTGGACTGGGAGCCTGTAGGCAGGCTGCAGGGTGAGAAGAATATGCCCAACATGTTTCACATTGTCCTAATACTTAATCCCCATGTTATAAAATGAAAAGTATTATATGCATTTAATTTATGACAACAATGGAGATGTCAGAGGTTACTTTTATTTTTCAAATGTTCATATATGATAGTGCTGTTGTATGTGACTAATTTACTGACGTACATAGCATCTAGCTACCGCTCTCGTGTCTTCTCCACCTGTCAAAGCCAATGCGGTCACCCCGCCCCTAATGCCATGCTGCGTAAGACATCTGCCAGGCGCCTGACACATGCAGGCCATGGGAGATCGCATAGTAGTAGTACTTGTACGGAAACCACAGCTTGTGACTTTAAAGGGTTGTTAAGGCAAGTGGACAGCCTGGCCTTCTAGAGTTGTGGGCCCTGTCACAGAAGTGACCCTTGATTGTTAAGTCACTTCACCCACAGCACAATATTGCACCCTTAGGACTTGCCACTGCACCATATTGCACACCCACAGGACTTACCCTGGCACCACATTGCAGCACCCACATGTTTTGCCCCTGAACCACATTGCAGCACCCACAGCGCTTGACCAGTCACCACATTGCTGTCTCAACGGATGTTCAGGGCAGAAGGCGGGAAGTAGGCAGTGCCTTCCAGGCACACCTGCTATTCAGCATCTCAGTAGGGGCGGTTCTTGCTACTGGTGGGAGGGGTTATGGTACTGACACCCTATTTAAACCCTGCTTACTTGTCATTCCATGCTTGATTATTCCCAAGCTAGTACCTAATTGTGCTTATCCTAACTGGATTTATTACTATTTTTGGATTACTTGGTTTTTACCATTTGGTCTGCCTTTTTGACTACGTTGCGTTCTCATACCCTGACCTTGGCTTTGCTCTTTTTTCGCTCAATAATTTTATCTGCTGGCCATGACCATTTGGACTCCCTTTTGACTATGCTTTTTGCCTACCCATTTTACTGTGACGCCTGGTTTATGTTCTTTGGAGCTCTCCTGCACTACGCTCCTACTTGTCAGTCCCGACAGTATCCTTTGAACAGTAGGAATTCCATTCAAAAGGTATGACAATCCATTCAATAGTAAATCCTCTATGGCAGAAGCTATATGTCATAGTCAGTAGTCCCTATTGGGCAATTTAAGCACCTTTTGCATAGGAATTATAAGACATTTTGGGTAGCCCATAAAATCTTCCAGAAACCTGTAGTGCTCACCAGCCTACTATCTATTCACTTTAAAACAAATAATATTTAGTGTTGCAGGAGCAAAGTTTAAAAATTTAAAGAGGCACATTTTGTAAGTAGGGAATACGACCTTAATGTGTGTCTATCTGGATTTTACTCAATGATAATAATAGTTTCACACATTTTTACACAATTGGTGAGAGATAAACAATTGTTAGCAACACAATGTTAAAATTCTTTATATGCAAATATTTATAAACTAAAAAATATTTTACATGGTTTACAACAAGTTTAATGGTTGTTTTAATGTAGTATGTTAGGTTCTACTCATTGAGCCATAAAAATGTAACAAATGGTTCTAATCACCACTGAATGTCATCACAAACTATATTAATGCTTCCCTAATGCTTCTCTTTTGTTTTATTACTTTTGCTACTTAACATGTTGACCTCTTGGCTAGGTTACAGATCTCTTTTATGAATTACTTAAAGGATTACTCAAAATATTCCAGGCTTTTCTCAGTGTAAAGAATTTCCTCATGCACACATCATCCTAGTTTCCTTGTGTCAGCTATTGTTTTTGATACTAGATTGAGTTTGAGGTGATTCTAAAGTCGTTGTGGACTTAACTTATTATTGATACATGAAATCCGGCTACTTTGACTGATCTGGTCACATTTTGAGCCAGATTAGTCTACACTGAATTACCCTTTACTGTTACTTTAACAAAGCAATAACCAAAAAATTGGTCAAAAAAAGACAAACTAAACTCACAAATTGGATAACAAAAAATTAGTTTGGCTTGTGTTAATAATATTATTAAAATCAAGAAGAGTATTAAACACTGTACTGATCACAAAACAAAATACTTTACAGAAACAAATATTAATTATTAAACTCTTGGTATTTTGAGACAGCACCTTTTCAAGAAACAGTTGCTTTTTCTTCCAAAGTGTTTATATCAAGATATGTTCACAGTGCAACCTTTTATGTTATTTTTGTATGTTATGTTTTTGTCATGCCACAATGGCATTTGGTAGGAATGATTTTCGCTGTTACTCTTGCCTCCCATTCCACGCCATCTGTGCCATGTTTAATACTCCTCACCCAGATTCCCAGCTCCCAAATTTGAGGTGCTACTACACTTGAGCAATTGGTTGAAAATAGTATTTTTCATCCATTCGTCTGAATTCTGAATGTGAAGCTGAACGAAAAAAGGATGCGCAATGAACGAAAATGTAAATCATTTGTCAATTAGTTTATTTGGATGCTGTGTGCATTTTGAACCTAACATAACACTCACTAATACACACAAACACGCTCTAACACATAACACTCACTAATACACACAAACACGCTCTAACACATAACACTCACTAATACACACAAACACACTCTCACACATAACACTCACTAATGCATGGTCACACTAATACACACAAACACACATAACACTCACTAATACATGCTCACATAAATACACACAAATTAATAAACAATCACTATTACATATGAACATACTCTCACACATAACACTCACAAATACATTCACTAATACACTCTCACACTAATATACATAAGCACAATCTGCAGAAATGTTCATGTTGTCCGAATTCCCTAACCACATCCTTATCTTGGTTGACTTAATGAAATGAACTTATGGAATTCCGAAAATAATGTCCGAAAACGAATGGCCATCTTTGTGCCCAGACATCATTTCTGTCCGATCATTGTGCCCAAACATTATTTAGCCCAAACAGCATTTTTGTGCCATCATAGTGCCCTAACAGTATGTATGTGCCATATTTGTCTCCTAACAGCTTGTCTATGCCCCCCAGAATATGAGAGCCCAATGGCATGAACATAGACTGTAAATAAGCCACCGGGCAAGGGCACAGACGTCACCTCTTGCTCTGTGCTCACCTGTTCTGAAGCCAGGTGGGTGAGTCAGTGAGAGGATGTCACCTCAACAGGTGCCATTTTATGTTCCATTGAGGGCAATAGATGTGCCTGGCACATCATGCAGAAACAATCACAGTATGCATGCTGGTATATCACCATCTCACCATAAATGACAAGGCTAAGTGCCTCGGTACCAAGGCACTCAGCCATGTCAGCTGAAGCCCTCTCTTAAACATGCGATCACCCATCACAATGACTATATGTGATGACACGTCAGGCGTTCACACGTTCGATTGTATTACTTATTGTGGGAGTGGTGGAATCGGAGCATCAATGGAAAGGTGATATACCAGCTTAAGGAGGCTGGACGCTGTGTGGAATTTGCAACTTGTGGCAAAATTTGAACTTTTAGGGGGATAGCAGATCATTTTGGATAATGGATTTTTGGATAAGAGATACTCAACCTGCACTACTACTACTACTACTACTCAGTACAAGATGTTGAACATATATTGGGGTGTTGAAGTGTTGTTTGGCAGTAACAGATAACAACCTCTGTAAATTCATACCTAAAGTGCAATGAGTGAAACAAACACACACAAAATTATTACAGCAAACTTTGGCACATGTGGCATTCACATAAATTTATGAATTAAAGAATTATACAAACAAGAATTATACAAACAAAAAATTCTGATCAGAAGAAGAGGAAAGAGGGACAGAGGAATTTGGGTACTGTCTCTCCTCAATATGGATGGAGGGGCGGATCCAGAGTCTGATCTCGGGGGGGGTACATTCCATTTGTCTTTTCCTCTCCCCCATGTCCTTCTGTCCTTCTCCTCTCCCTTCCCATGTCCCCCTGTCTCTCTCCTCTTCCTTCCCATGTCCGACTGTCTCTCTTGTCCTCCTTCCCATGTCTGTCTTTGTATCCTCTTTTTCCTATCATCACTCATCTGCTGTTCCACTTCTTCTTTGTCTTTGGAGCTCTGAGGATACTTGCAGTACTGGATCTCCAACAAGAAAATTCGTTTGATGAGCATATTTTGTACTTGGAGTCTGTGAGTGCAAAATCCTAAGGGAGATTCTATCTCTCCTGAAGTTAATATTGTTTCACATTTTTCACTCACTTTTTGTATATATAAGGTACTACATAATTCCACAGTTTATGTAAAGCGCACTTTTTTTCTGTTTTGTATTTCCTATGTCTGTCTCTCTCCCATTGCTTCCCATGTCTGGTCTGTCTCTCCTCTTCCTTCCCATGTCTGTCTCTCTCCTCTTCCTTCCCATGTCTGTCTTACTCCTCTCCCTTCCCATGTCACTCTTTATTCTCTTTCCCATGTCTGTCTCTCCTCTCCCTTCCCATGCATGTCTCTCTCCTCTACCTCATATGACTGTGTATTTGTCCCTCTATCCATGTATGTTCTCCTCTTCCCCATGGTTCTTACTCTCCTCTTCCCCATTGCTGTCTCTTTTCCTCCCCCTTACAGTGTTCTCCTTCCCCACTCCTGTGTTCTCTCCCCCCTCCGCTCCACAGTGTTCCCCCCCCCCCCCCCTCCCCTCCACAGTGTTCTCCTATGGAAAATACACATAACGTAAAGAAAAAAAACCTGCTAAACAGATTCTAATATTTGTCCAGAGTTTAGAAATACACAATGTTTACATGCTTTTCTGGCATTTTTTGCAAGTTAAAGGGCAATAACTGAAAATAGCACTTTGCTTTTTCCTAACCATTTTCTCCAATAGGGACATTTTACCCTAAAGGCTAACTAAGGCAATTTTTTGGGATGTTACTGACTACCTCTAGAGGCAGTCCAGCAACAAGACTAGAGTGACATAAGTGATCACTGATTGCTTCCAAAGCTCTTGCCTACAGCAGGGCAGCTCCATCTTGGAAAGGCAGTGCACCTTTCATTCTGTCGAATGTGATCACTCTGGAGGGCAACCACATGGCCACCCAGCACTCGATTTCAGTGTTGCTTATTGCCTCAATATCGAGGCATTGCAGCAACACCAGTGATCATTGATCGCTTCCAAAGGTCATTTATTCACAAGACATACATGTACGCCCTATATCATTAAGGGGTTAAAATATAACCATACATCATCCATGGGAAGGCTGGGGAATAATGTAACCCAGATTTCAGGCAGTTAAGGAATACACAGGAATTGACTTGTATTAACCAGCACAAATGAAGTACCGCACCCATCCTGTTTTAAGTTGTTTTTTTTTGTACTTGCTTAAAGTTCTTAAATATGGGGCTTTATTCATTAAAGAGGGAATTGAGAGAATTCTTAGTTTAAAAAAGACTTGTAATACAGTACATACAACAGAAGCATCCTCTTCTATGTCAGCAAGGTCAACCAACAAAACACATACAGGCATACTATGGGTTTTAATCATGAATAAGACAAATGGAAGAATTTTTCCAACTTGGCTACTTTAGCCTTAAGTTTGAAATTCCCTTCTCAATCCCATTTTCCATCAGTAAAACCCAAAAGATGCACACCCAGGACATGCCCCAGTGCCTACATTGCACACCCAGGACATGCCCAATGCGTACATTGCACAGCAAGGAATGCCCAGCCAGCACCCACATTGCATATATAGGACCTATCTCAGTCAGCACCCCCATTACATCCAAAGGACATGCCCCAGTACCCACATTGCACATCCAGAACATGCCCCAGCATCCTCATTGCACACCAATGACTTGCAGAATTGGTGCCCTAAATATGCACTTGTTTTACTTAATGGCTAATCCAGACAACACTGTCTTAATTCATGAGAACACTGAGTAGTTGCCTAGGGGCCTCTGCAATGCTTTGAATGATTGGGTAAAGCGCAGTCCATTGCTTTGCCCAGGGCCTGCAATGCTCTGAATCATTGGGTAAAGCCCAGTCAGTCGCTTTGCCCAGGGTCTGCAATGCGCTGAATGATTGGGTAAAGCCCAGCCCGTTGCTTTGCCCAGGGTCTGCAATCCTGGGCATTGGCAGGAATTTTTTTTGGGTGGGTGGGGATATTTTTACCGTCATTATATGCCAGGATTTAGCCATTTAATATGCAAGGATTTAACCGCTCAATATGCCAGGATTTAACCCCTCAATATGCCAGGATTTAGCCATTTAATATGCCAGGATTTAGCCATTTAATATGCCAGGATCTAACCCCTCAATATGCCAGGATTTAGCCATTTAATATGCCAGGATCTAACCCCTCAATATGCCAGGATCTAACCCCTCAATATGCCAAGATTTAGCCATTTAATATGCCAGGATTTAACCCCTCAGTATGCCAGGATTTAGCCATTTAATATGCGAGGATTTAACCCCTCAATATGCCAGGATTTAGCCATTTAATGTGCCAGGATTTAGCCATTTAATATGCCAGGATCTAACCCCTCAATATGCCAGGATCTAAGCCCTCAATATGCCAGGATTTAGCCATTTAATATGCCAGGATTTAGCCATTTAATATGCCAGGATTTAACCCCTCAATATGCCAGGATTCAGCCACTTAATTTTCCAGGATTTAGCCACTCAATATGCCAGGATGTTCTAACAGTTGTGGACTGCCGGCTGCTGTCCACATGACTGTCTCTGTGTGAGACCCCCCCTTGCTTCCCCTGTGGACGCCCATGTCTGCAATGCTCTGTATGACTGGGTAAAGCCCAGTCCATTGCTTTGCCCAGGGTCTGCAATAAGACGGCCCTGAAACCAGCCTGCTCAATACGATGAAGGGCTGAGTCAACCCTCCCAGGAATTGAATTTACATAATTTACATTTTACTCCTTGTGGTGAATATGCATGCACATGCTCTTGTAATGCTTAGCACATACTCCCTCAAGGACTAGTTCTGCATATTGCATTAAGGAATTAGGTGCTAACAAATGTTCGAATGCATCTCCACATGAGTGTAATTGTAGTTTTTACAGATCTGCTAATAAGAAATCATGTAATTTTTCTGTACGGAACTAGTCATTCACATTTCTGTGGTGGATATATCCATTTCTAGCTACATAGGAATTCATGGTCTTCTCACTTCTCCAATTTTCATTCTTGATGTCTTAATCCCATCTCATAAGGAAGAATCTACAAAAGGAATTAGGGACTGTAACTCTAATCTTTGTAGCTCTCACTTCTTCTGCTCCCAATCTTTGAATCTCTAAAGACTGACAGCCAGGGGCGTTGCTAGGTCTTCGGATGATCTGGGGCTAGAGCATTTGGCACCCGGGGCGGACCCTGAGTGTTACCCCCCCCCCCCCCCTATAATAAAAATGTAAGAGAACACCCACAATTTTTTCAGTGTTTGTGTTCAATAATATTGTGCCAGTCAGAGCCCAGGAATATTGTGCCATTCAGATACCAGGAATATTGTGCCAGTCAGAGCCCAGTAATGGTTTGCCAGTCAGAACCCAGTAATAGTGTGCCACACAGATACCAGTAATATTGTGCCAGTCAGAGCCCAGAAATATTGTGCCAGTCAGATACCATGAATATTGTGCCAGTCAGAGCAAAGTAATATTGTGCCAGTCAGATACCAGTAGTATTGTGCCAGTCAGAGCCCAGCAATATTGTGCCAGTCAGAGCACAGGAATATTGTGCCAGTCAGAGCCCAGGAATAGTGTGCCACTCGGTGCCAGTAATAGTGTGCCACTCAGAGCCCAGTAATAGTGTGCCACTCAGAGCCCAGCAATATTGTGCCAGTCAGAGCACAGGAATATTGTGCCAGTCAGAGCCCAGGAATAGTGTGCCACTCGGTGCCAGTAATAGTGTGCCACTCAGAGCCCAGTAATAGTGTGCCACTCAGAGCCCTGCAATATTGTGCCAGTCAGAGCCCAGGAATATTGTGACAGTCAGAGCCCAGGAATATTGTGCCACTCAGAGCCCAGTAATAGTGTGCCAGTCAGAGCCCAGGAATATTGTGCAAGTCACAGCCCAGGAATATTGTGCCATTCAGTTACCAGGAATATTGTGCCAGTCAGAGCCCAGTAATGGTATGCCACTCAGAGCCCAGCAATATTGTGCCAGTCAGAGCCAGGAATATTGTGACAGTCAGAGCCTAGTAATAGTGTGCCACTCAGAACCCAGTAATATTGTGCCACTCAGAACCCAGTAACATAGTGCCAGTCAGAGCCCAGGAATTGTGTGCCAGTCAGAGCCCAGGAATAGTGTGCCACTCAGAGCTCAGGAATAGTGTGCCACTCAGAGCTCAGGAATAGTGTGCCACTCAGAGCCCAGTAATAGTGTGCCAGTCAGAGCCCAGGAATATTGTGCTAGTCAGAGCCCAGTAATATTGTGCTAGTCAGAGCCCAGTAATATTGTGCTAGTCAGAGCCCAGTAATATTGTGCTAGTCAGAGCCCAGTAATATTGTGCCAATCATAGCCCAGTAATATTGTGCCACTCAGAACCCAGTAATATAGTGCCAGTCAGAGCCCAGTAATAGTGTGCCAGTCAGAACCCAGTAATACCCAGACACACACACACACACACCTAGACACCCTGACACACACACACCTAGACACCCATACACAGTCACACTTTTTTTTTTATTTCTTACTTACCTTACACTTGGTCTGTCATCCAGGACCTTCTGCCGGATGTCCGTCCACCTGACATCCGGCAAGCAGCTGACACAGCGCGACGGGGGCGGAGCTTGCACCTGTCGCGCTGTGATCTCTATGGCCAGGAGGAGAGGCTAGGGAGCGAGCTCCCTATAGCAGTCTCTCCTCCCGATCGGCCCTCACCCCCGCGTGAGATTAATCCTCCGATTCTGGGACTATGTCCCAGACGGAGGGAAGCTCACCCGGGGATTTTGAAGTGTTTTTTTTTATATATTTAAAGCCCTGGAGTCTCGGGGCTAAAGAATACTTTAGCCCCAGAGTCTCCATTCGGGGCTATGAAGGGGGGACTCGGGGCTATAGCCCCAGTAGCCCACCCCTAGCGACGCCTCTGCTGACAGCCCATAGCACATCAGCCCCTCCTTCCTCTCACTGCAAAGGTTAAATGTAACATCTGTACCTGGCAGGTACCCAACTTTTTTTCAGAAATAATCATTGCTGTACAGTCATGTTACAACTGTAGCAAAAATGTAAGTTCTGTTTAACTGAAAGATTGCATCAAGTGTAGGAATTTTATATAGAAATGCCTTATTGGAAGTATACAAATAAATTACCTTTTTGAGTTCTTTGCACCATGGAGCTCTAACAGGAGGCACACATTTCTTTAGAATCTTTGGCCAGATGGGTAAGATCTTTGTTTATCTGAACAGGCTGAGTGAAGATCTGACCCAAGATTCTAAACAACTTGTCTGCCCCCTGAGAGAACTATATGGAGTAAAGAAAATAAAAAAAGACATTTAATTTCTATTCTTTCACTAAAGAATTTCTTTTTTTTTTTATTTGCTAGTAAAAAAAGTACATATCATAGTCAATACAAAATGTCAAAAGGGGATAAATATGTTTACATTGCATTATAAATCACACAGTGCAACTTATCAATTATAAATATATACCACAGCCTCAATGGACCCTTGTCAGGTAAGTTTTCAGAGGACAAGACATAAACAAAAAGAAAAAAGGGTCATATTACCAAACCCTTGACAGATTTAAAGATTTTGTACATAATATTCGTTGGGTTCTTTTCTAATTTCATGGTTTTCAGCAGGTACTACCATATATCAATCTTTATTTGTTTCAGTTGTCTAAGATATATCTCCCATTATTTAATCTACACTTATATCATACTCCACATTATATCACCTACCACATTTTCACCTCATTCAAACACCATTCGCAACTACCCCTGGACTTCATCTACTTTAATTATTTCTATTTAGCCATGGTGACCAGATTCTATAGTAGTTTTCCATTTTATCTGTGTTATTTCTATAGAATCCTTTTTTCATCCGGGCCTGGTAATCAAGCTGTTCTATTAATTTGGTAGGGTCAATTCTTCCCGTCATTTTCAAAGATTGTGCAATTACTAATTTGGCTGCTAGGGCTGCATTGAGTATAAAAGCTCTCTTAGGTGGATCCCATTTCCCCACTCCTATATGAAACAACATTAAGGAGGGTTCACAAAAGATTTCTACTCACAATATTGATGTTGTCAGCTGAGAAACTTCCTCCCAAAATTCTTCTACATACTGACATTCCCACCATATGTCGGATAGTGTCCCCTTTATACTAAGACATCTCCAGCAATTTTCGTTGGAGCTAAGGTAAATTTTTTTTTTTTAGTCTTGCCGGCGTCAAATACCACCTATATATTATCTTATAGTATACTATAGTATACTTCGACAATATTTAGGGAGTGTGTGGAGGATCTTGTCAAATTTATGGCATCATACCAATCTCTTTCTGAATATGAGAGATTTAGTTCATCTTCCCATTTTTTAATATTAGGTAAATTGGCACAACTCTCCACATCTTCTATAGCTAAATAGGCTTTTTTTTACCCCACTTTTTCCTCCATGCTGCCCTAAAGAAATCGTCCATATCTGGGTTTTCACTATGTACATAAGTGTTTATTTCTCTCTCGATAAAATGTTTTAGTCTTAGATATGTATATATTTAATAATTAATTCTGGGAAGGGCATGATTATCCCATCTACAGATATCTGATGTATTGAGGTAATTCCAGTCTCCTTCCAGGTTTTTAGGCTTAGATCTTGGATTTGATTTTCAACTACATCCAAGGGTAAAAATCTATTAACATTATAAGGGGGATATATCTCTTTTTAATTTTCTTCCACATGTAGGTTAAGTCTACTACTATGGGATTATCGAGCTTCTTGAGAGTTCTTTGAGGAGAAAATAAGTTATCTATCATGTTAGACCCACTCTGTTCCATTTGTATCCAAGTATGTTTACATGGATCCAAATGGGTCCATTTAGCCAAATGAGCAAGCATAGCGGCATTGTGTATCTTAACTATGTCGGGCATTCTCAGCCCCCCCTGATTTTGTGTTCTCGTAATTATATTAAAGCGGACCCTAGGTTTCTTTCCAAGCCATACAAAGTTGTTCAATTTCTTCTGGAATTGCCTCAACACAGTGGGGGCTACCCTTAGTGGGAATTTCTATTAAATATAAGTTAATGTTTGCTACAGTTGTCCTTTAAGGACAGTACTGCAACTACTCTTCAGGGTATGCTAGGATATACCTGCTCTTAGTGATATGTACCTGTAGCACATACAAGGCAAGGAATAAAATGTATGTATTTGGGGCCTCCCTCCCTCCTGTGCATTAACCTTTTATGGGAAATGTATTTATTTGTCATATTATAATCCAAAGAAAGATCTAGAAATGTTATCTTTGATAATTATGACTGTGCAGAATGCCATTAACATTGTGGTTACTACAAGGACAGTAAGATATACATAAGTGTTGCAGTGATAGGTTGTTGGCTGTATAATGGTATGAACATTTAAAGAGTTGCTTCAGTAACATTTTTGTGGATGTCGTAATTCTCTAGAAAATTAATGTACTGCGCATTTCTCAATGTCCCAATCAAATTTGCTTTCCAAAAAACTGTGTCAGTATACATAAAACACTTCCACGTCTTGGCACTTGAATGGTAATTACATTTTCTATTAAATGTTATCTAACATCTTTTTTCCACCTTGAACCTGTATATATGTTGGATCTTAATGCAATGGAATAAAAATTATAAAAACTTGAAATACAGCAAGACTAAGGAACGGCAGTTAACATTTTATTTGCAGAGCTATGGAACATTCAAAAAAAATATTGTACTTATTGTTATTAACTCATTTTTTGATAATATTGAATAATTGTCATTGTGCTCAGACTCCATAGTGCGAGAGGCAGCCATCCTGTGTGCATGGGCAGTGCACAAACATCGAGCTGCCCACCATTAGGCATCATGGTACTTCAGTCCAGGGCTAGACAAGTCATGTGTGTGCAGTCTGGGTGCTGGGACAAATCTTGTATATCTGTATATGCAATCTGTGTGCTGGGCAGACCCTGTATGTGCAATCTGGGTGCTGGGCAAGTCCTGTGTATGTAGTCTGGGTGCGCCGACAAATGTTGGGTGTACAATCTGGGTGCTCTGGAAAGTATTGTGTGTGCCATCTGGGTATTCTGGCAAGTACTGTGGGTTCAGCAAGACCTGTGGGTGCAATCTGGGTGCATTTGGAGGTCGTGTGTGTGCAATGTGGGAAGACCTGAGGCTGCAATCTGGGTTTTCTGGGAAGACCTGTGTACAATGCATGCACATTCACACATCTAAAAAATGTGTGAGTGCACATTATTGTCACTTTGTTGGCTATTGACGTTTATTAAATTTTACATGCTTGAAAATGCATTTGTTGCTTTGAATGCTTTCTTTAAATTCAATATCAGTCATTTGCACCAAGGCAATAATGGTATCCTCCCATGGAAACGCAGGTCAGGGACCACTCACATGAAGTAATTCCACGATCAGATGCTGCTGCTCAGGAGTCACCATGGGTAAAAAAAATCTACTCCAAAGATACTGGTAATTCAATGCATTTAATCTATAATTTTGTAGATCAATATGGGAGGAGATGCAGAGGCATGGAAGGAGAAGAGTATAAATGCACACTTTGTTTAGCTTCTCCCCTTCCACTATCTTTTCTACATCCCAAGGTGTTTCATTCTTCATTTCGCATATTTAATCACTTACAAAAGTTCTACTCCTATATTTTATACATTGTTTCTTAGGTCTGCCCTGTTTTTTCATGACATGACCTGGCTAATTTATCTCATCTGAAAACTGTGATTTTTAAAAAGGTTTGTAATGCACAACAAAACATGACAACATATTGAATTCTATTATCTTGATATTTTTCAAGTGAGTAGTGAGCACCCCAAATGTTTAGTTGCCCTTTAATAGCCGAGTTGGAAAAAATATTTAACTTGCCTATCTTTCCACATCAGCTGTTAATGCCTGATTTTTGGCAGCTCGTTTACTGCATGGATCCCATGGGCTCAGTGACTCTCTACATGTTGCATGATGCTCAGTCAGCAATAGCTACAGAATGGGCAAGCATTATGGGAGTTTTAGTTCCACAACTGTGTCCTCCATTCATATTAGTCATATTTTTTGTAATCACATCTCTTGCATGCATTATGCACAGAGATAAATAAAACTGCAGTCAGTACTTGGTAGCTTGCTGACCTAAAAGATTTAGCTTGGGATTAGTCTGTTGGAGTTCTACTGTGTCCGGCCAAGCTTACAGCATGATTGTAACTGTAGAGAATTTTCATTACGGCTTTATTCAAAGACCACTGGCATTATATAAGAGTGACATCATCCATTGCCCACTCATTGCAGGGCTTTGGTATTATTTATCTATTTTAGGTAAAGCATTACCAGTAGATTTTGTCATGCTCGTGATGTGCACTACATTAAATGGAAAGAGCAGCTTACAGCTCGAACAGGAAAAAAAAGTCACATTGTAAATCCTCAGTTGCAATCAGACCAGTGTTTGATGCAGACTTGGGGTGATATAGACAGAATGAGGTACAAGAAATATTTCACCATCCTAGAAGCAGCCATTGGCATCACGCCACTGAATAAGAGGGAGCTTCTCCCAGAGGGAAGACATGCAAACCTGTGGCAATACTCAGGGTAAGGCTAATAAGAAGGAAAGCATACCACTTGTGTTAGCTCACTGTGTGTAATTAGTAATGGAGGGATTGTGATTTTACAAATAGACTTTACCAACAGATAGGGTTCAAATACTTACATAACTTTTTTTTAATTTATAAATCTGTGTATAATCTAACAAACTGTGTAGCCTCTCTTTAGTAGGATGTACAGATATCACATTTAACCATTCATATTAATAGGATGTATCATAATCATTTTCTTACTCTTACACAAAACTTGTATGCTCTTTATTTGCAGAGAGAGGAACACAGTATTACCAAGTGCATGTGAGTGGTATACTAACCCACACTGGAATCCCCCTCCAAAACATCACACGGGGCCCAGGAAGAGGATACCTCGCTGCACAGCACTTTACCAGGTACAGCCTGCATAACCTGTCAAATTCTTTCTTCGATGCAAAGACCTTTACATGGGAGTGGTAGTGGGTCACTGGCCCATCTTTCAAATCTGAAGCACCAATTCAATTCTCAGAGTTCAAGGCAGGGTACATTTAGATTGTTCGAACAGACGGGTCGGGCACTCAGACGTGGAGTAAATATCAAAGATTTTTTCAAATAGTGGAACAAAAAAAGGAAACAGTCGTGCAAAACGGATCACAAAGCTTGGCGCTTGAAGTGCTCTGAATGATGAATTTAAATGGTGATACACAATAGTGAAAACAATATTATTCACATTGTATGTATTGTTAATTATTTTAAGCATTTCTGTTTCTCTGCTGCTTTGACTAATTAAGCACCCATAACAAGTAATTAATCCAATCATTAGGTGTGAAGTCCTTGTGGGCTTGAGAGCGGATAGGCTCTAAATGGTGAATTTAAATGGCGATACAGCTTGCATAATTAAATTATAGAGCCTCTCCGTTCTCACGCCCACAAGGACGGCACACCTAATGATTAATTACTTGTTATGGGTGCTTAATTAGTCAAAGCAGTGGAAAAACAGAAATGCTTAAAATAATTAACAAAATATACAATGTGAATAATATTATTTTCGCCATTGTGTATCACCATTTAAATTCACCATTTATAGCACTTTTTTTTTTACAGCTTATGGGCTAGTCAAGCCCGATACACATCAAGCTTTGTGATCTATTTTTCACGACTGTTTCCTTTTTTTGGTTCCACTATTCGATTAAATCTTTGATATTTACTCCATGTCTGGTCGTACAAGTTATCTGGAGGAGTATTCCCTTGCCCTCAAGGGGGGTAAGGCACCGACGAGGGAGTTAAAGGGAGAGTGGAGAGACCCTTTCGTCCAGCTTTGGCTGCAGCCTGGGAATTTGGGCTTTTCTATTCGGGTACATTTAGACTTTCATCATTTGAAGGTCATCAAAATTAGTACCACTAAGTTGTGTAATCTATTATTAGCTGCAAATTCAGTTAAGTCTGAAAGCATGCACTAAAGAGCTTTAGGTCCATTTGGGTTGTTGCCGTTATTATTATATTATTGGTATTATTTAGAATATAATAAAACAGTCAGAGCATGGACATTGGCCAGTCCTAACGCCATTTGCTATAAACAGGATTGGCTAGAACAGTTGGTTACTCATTATACCTACCTACTTCCTCCAGTCGTGAGAAATAGCAGATGCCTTAACACTTCATTTTAGTTCACCCAAGGCGTAATTGATCTTCTGATACATTGAGCAGCCAATTATGTGTGCTAGCCTCTGGTCTAATAATAGTGGTCGCAGAGTTTATAACTGTGTACAAGCACCACAATGCCTGACAGTGCGTCATTCATAGCGCCACTCCTATGATGTCTGGTCAATCTTTTTTGCTTAACATAATAGTACACTCCACAAATATTTATCTGAAGGGAACAGCAGTTTTAAGGATTAATATTGGTTAACACTGAACAAGGGCAAAAGTATTGTTGTTAACAGTCTCCTGTAAAATGATAAAGTGTGGTGCACCATAAAAAAAAAATTAGATTGCTTTTTAGCAAAGACAATACAGAAGCACTCCATACCACTAACACTAACTAATCTCATGATTGCATGTCCAAAAAAATGCCTCAAAATGTTGTGGGCATCTCTGTAGTTCAATCAGTATTGCAGTACTTTTGTAAAACTAATCCAGAATTCCTTTATCCGTAGCACAGTGCAGATTTTCTTTGTGGGAAACCACTGGAATTGAAATCGGTTAGTGATCGTGTGAGATTAATTCTGAACCAAGCTGCATAGAGAAATTCCCTTTAATCTGATCACTGGCATCTACCACCTGCTCTGATTATATCAAAACACTTCAAATCAATCAGTGCTCAACAAACACTGCTTGCTCAGAGTGGCAGGAGTTGTAGTCCAGCAACAGTTAAGGGTAGACTGCATTGCTAAAAATAAAGCACAACAGACCACATGTTTTCTCCCTCAGGACCCAGATATCAGCCTAGGTAATGTGAGTTGCGTAACAATCATGGCGGCAGTGGTCGCAACTATGGCTCCCTAGTGATTCCCTGACCAATTCCATGTCTACTCCTTTAAAAAGGTAACTGGCAGCTAATGGCAAGGAGAGTGTGAGAGACATAGTCTGATCAGACAATCTCTCACACTCTGTCTCACTGATCAAGTGTGCAGGAAGTGGCATCACATTAACTTCTTGCATGATGGATCAGTCTTCATTGAGGGGGACATACACTGCACTCCTACAGGTGATTGGTGTGTTGGGGCACAGGAAAGCCGTTTGGGGGCAGACATGGCACAGACAAGCTGTTTGGGAACAGAGATGTAACAGACAAGCTGGGGACAAAGACAAGCTGTTTGGGAACAGAGATGGCACAGACAAGCTTTTGAGAACAGAGATGACACAGACATGTTGTTTGGGAACAAAGATGGCACAGACAAGCTGGGGACAAAGACAAGCTGTTTGGGAACAGAGATGGCACAGACAAGTTTTTTTTAAGAACACAGATGGGACTGACAAGTCATTTAATACCAAGATGGCACAGGCTATCTGTTTGGGGACAAAGCTGGCACTGTGCTACATGAATTGTTCTCCACATAGCATTGTTGCAGTGTGGATAACATTAACCAAAATGTTTCACCAGTTGCAAAGAACTTCTGCAGAAACAATTCCATGTTAGCTCACAAGCCTTTAGATGAAGAATTTCAATGGCTTATGATATTTCTCAAATGTTTCAAGGACTTTGAAAACGTTGCTTTGCAGCTTGTGTAAGCCATGAGTACTGATGGCAATGTTTAAGAATATTTTATTTTATGATTCCTGGAATAATTGAGAGTAGAATTTCCAAATACAGGAACAGCACAAACCAAGAGTTGGAGAGGAGGAAAATTTGAACACAGGGTTTATTTGTTATGTGCCCCATGGAATAGATTTAAATACTTCAAAAAAGGGTTGGAAGCAGAATGTAATTTTGCTTGCTCAGGTGGGTGTAGATCCTTGCCCAATTGTATGTGCTATAGAAGGTTTGCTTCCAGAAATAGTGTACCTTGTTTTACTTGTTTAATAATGATATGTGGTTATCTGTATTTCTTTCATGCTGGCCCTGGGGTTGCCACCTGGCCGGTATTTTACCGGCAGGCCGGTAAAAATTTGGCTTCAGGTCAATGTTAAGTCTATGGAGACAGTACCAAGGCCGGTATTTTTCTGAAGAAAAGGTGGCAACCAGGGGCGTTGCTAGGTCTCCAAAAGATCTGGGGCTGGAGCCCATAGCAGGTTTGATAGAAGTGAAGTAAAGAAGCTCACATGCTTAGGTGGGCATATGAAGCATTTACATGATGCCAATGAGCAATAGGTATTTGGATATATATAATATTAAACTATAAATACATCTAAATGATTTATGATGATGCCAGTGAGTAATAGATATATAATATAAGCAACAAGCAATAAAACATAAATTTTGTATTTGATGCCAATTAACAATAACATTATCTGCAAGGCTTTATACCAATGTGAATATCTAAATAATGTATTTGATGCCTATGGGCTGTAAATGCACATTCTCTCACACACACGCTTGCTGTCTCACACACGCTTGCTGTCTTGCACACACGCTCGCTGTCTCGCACACACACTCGCTGTCTCGCACACACACTCGCTGTCTCGCACACACACTCGCTGTCTCGCACACACATACCAGCCAACAGAAGAGTTTGAAAAATAAAATACACGTTTCAATAAGGTCCCCATTTCTTTTTCTTTTAGAGAGAGAGAGAATAAACTGACATTAGCGCAATGCATTTTAATACATGTTCTTCAACACATACTCAAGGATGTTTTTTGCAAAATATACACAAGGGGACAATTAAATGACTTTTTACGTGGTTCTGCGCATATGCAGTATACTATCCCTAATCGTTGGGCATAAGTTCTGATAAAATATATATGCATGGATTTTACACAAACTCCACTATTGCACTCTAGAGGAAAAAGGATTCCCCATCCTAATGCAAAATAGCACACAAATTTAAGCCATCAGATGCTTACACAATAGAGCATTTTGTTAATTATTTTTGTTTTGTTATAAATAATATTAGCAGCAAGGCTAATGGATTTCCATTTGTACAATGTGGCACACTAGCGCAAGAAACAAACATGCTATATCCCCAGTTAAATTGAAAATGTATGTATAGCTAGGGGTGCTAAAATGGTGTGCACATATTGCAAAATGACATGTGGCTCCCCTCTTGTAATCCACATCTGTCATCAGGTCACTTTTATTCCTCCAGACACACACAGCAAACACACACTTGCAGACACACTCACCCAGCACACCCTCGCAGACACACTCAGTCAGCACACACTCACAGACACACTCACACTCAGCCAGTACACAGGAACTCACAGACACACACAGCCAGCATACACACACACTCATTCAGCAAGCCCAAACTTTCTCACACAGCACACACTCACTTTCTCACACAGCACACACACTTTCTCACACAGCACACACAGCCAGCATACACACACACTCATTCAGCAAGCCCAAACTTTCTCACACAGCACACACTCACTTTGTCACACAGCACACACACTTTCTCACACAGCACACACTCACTCACACACTCAGCCAGCACATGCTCACTCACTCATACACTCAGCCAGCATATGCTCACTCACTCATACACTCAGCCAGCACATGCTCACTCACTCATACACTCAGCCAGCACATGCTCACTCACACACACTCACTCACAGACACACCAGCAGATTATTATTTATTTATTTTTAATGACCATCATTAGAGCATTAACAGTCACATAAAGAGCATCGGGGCTATGGGGAATGTACATTCAGAGTCCCCATGAGAAGCTGAGGACCGCACGCGAAGAGCAAATTAAAATAAAAAAAAACAGAACGGCATGCGGAAGGAAGGAAGGTGGCATGCGCCCCTTAAAGTGCCGACGCCGAATGTGTGACAGGTGGGTTAACGCAGGAAGCCCCCTGTCTCTCAAGTGCCGGCTCATGTTTTTCACCTATTCGAGAGCTTACACTTCCACAGGAAGAAAAAAGCTGTGCGCGTGGCTGTGGGAAACCAACAAATAAAGAAAAGCAGGACAGCAGCCTCAGAGATTCGGGGCTCTGGACTGGATATTCGGGGCTTTAGCCCCAGTAGCCCACCCCTAGCGACGCCTCTGGTGGCAACCCTAGCTGGCCCTGATCTAATCAGACAGACTCTTGTAAGGGAGCTATTCACTAAAAGTGAGTTGCAAATGAGATGAGCATTTCATCTCCCCAACGTAACTTTATATTTTATAGGGCCAAAACAGGTGAGATTCTCCTGTAAGAAGAACAGAGGTAGCTCATCATAATTCATATTTAAATAAGAGTAAATATTTAATTATGCATCATACATGGCCAACCAATATTTTCTAGCATGAGAAAGTCACCTGTGCCTGCACAAGCCATAGTTCAGCTGGTGATATGTAATGTTGAACTCACCTGCAACTCACTTTTAATGAACAGCTTGCTGGGGATTAAACATACCTAGATGCATCAAAATTATGTTGATGCCTGCAGCGTCCTTTTACAACATCACTGTAGGGTATTAACATTAAACCATTTGAAGTAGTCGTAGGGGGTTTTTAACTAAAACTGCCTACACTTGCCGCGATCTTTCAAATCAACCTAACAATGTCTTACCAACATTTTCCCTTTAACACTTTTGAAAAACTGTTACCATGTTTAAAATATATTTTGATAACAAACTTGAATTTATATGACCTGTCTTGCTTGGGCCAATATAACAACTATTAGGCATCTAACTTCCTCTTCCACATTTGTTGTTCAATGCATATATTTTTAAACCTGAGTACGAAAAGAGAAAATGAAAAGTGGTTTAGATGAATTCCATGGTAAGTTGAAATGTCTGCTCAACCATTTTGAGGTTTAATTGTGTGAAATAAACATGGTAGCCCCTCAAGAATAGTGATTGGTAACAGACATCAGTAAATGTCCACCATGAGCATTATTGGTTCCTGTCTGCCCCTGCCCATATTGCTCAGGCAGTCATTTTCGCTAGCAAGCCATGATGACAAATGTAGTCATCAGCAGCAAGAGTGCCAATTGTGAGCATATTACAGTTATAGAAAGCAAAGTTTCATAACTACATTGTGATTTTGTTGCCGTCAAATGTATAAATGATAACTTACAATAAAAAATTTTTGTTGTTGAATATTTCTGCTTTCTGCATCTACACCGATGGCAGGCTTTAAAGCAGGGAAAAAGGGCAGCTGCCTGTGGCCAAGGCATGTTTAAAGGGCCTACCTACCACATGGTACTTAGAAGTTCTCCATCCCTTCACTCAGTCTATGCAAGCTCACAGTGAGTTACAAAGAAGCAGTTATGGGGGTTATATATCTCAAAGCTCCCAAATGCTGCTGGAGTGGGAAAATGGGAGGGTATTTATTTTGTATGTCTATTTTCTTAATAGTAAAAGTACACTTAGGGAGTGGGGGCAATGATCTATGCAAAGTGACTGAAGACACTAGGGATTTGTCTAGTTGCCCCATGAACAGAGACTTGCCCAAGGTCCCCTTAACATTACTGCCCGGACTACAACTACATCAGTACAGTAGACTATTGAGCCCTTGTCGCTCAATGGTTCCACATTGGTGTGAATGACTGATTTACTGTGGGGCACAGTTCTAAAAGTGGTCCAGTCACTGTAGAAACCAATGGAATGTTCTTGCCAGGAAGCTCACATTTAGAAACTTGTCCCACAAATCTCTTTTACACATTACACATAACCCTCATCATATTTTAGTGTATACCTGTCCGTGCATGGTCTTCCTCACCTTTTGTTCAACTGCATCTACTTTGTTATCTCCCTTACTATTTGTATGATTTATTTTTTTTTAAATACTTTACGTTTTTTTGACACTGAGTCTGCTTTAAAAAGTATATAACTTCCTTCCTTAGACTGCTACTGGCAGATTGATTCACAATTTATTTACTTAATAGCAGCATCAAAGTGTTTTGGTCATAGAAACATAGAATGTGTCGGCAGATAAGAACCATTCGGTCATCATTCACAGAAGCCTGTCTTTGTAATTCATTTGCAGTTTCCCAATAATAAATCTAAGTATCTCAGAAAAGTTACCTCTTTGTGAACATAAAGTTAAATACAATAATAGCTAGGTGAAGCATCCAATTACTATTATTATCATTCCTGCATTTCAGACCCTCTCCCACCCAGATACAACACCCATTCCAGACTCTGCTGGGTGTCACATACCCTCCCTCTTTGTTTGCTTTGAAACTTCCAGCTTGATCTTACGAGTTGCAGCTCTTAGACCGAACCACTGTACAGATGGGGGAGGAGGATTTCTTTTAGTGACCCCCCTTCACTACAAGCCTTGATTAGTACACAAGAGACCTGTCAAGTATTTTTAAACGTTTTTTAAAGCTTCCCATTCTTACCATTATCCTGAGGAACAGATAGCCAGGAGAGTCTCCGGTTTATGATTTGTGAGGACACCCCTCTTCTGGGATTCTAGAGCCCGACTGCAAGGTTGCCCCTAGGGAGTTTACACTTTGCAGAGGAGGGATCACCAGGCAGTGTGTGCAGTGCCTGGGAACAAGGTGCTGGTGGGCTGTGTACATCACAGTGGCAGATCACGCATCAACAACTTCTACTGCTTCTGAGTTTTGACCACAGTCTAGAGTTTTAAAAGGAAGCTAATGCTTCAAGGAGCAGCTGAGTAACCAGCATCCGTGTTACTTCTTACCACTACATCTTATGCAGTCCAAAAGTACAGGGATGCCTATGAGAGTTGACCGGTTATTTCCACACCACAACCACCACCCTCCTCCCCCTTATCAGATGTCTAATCATCACAGCAGCAAGAATCTCTCAGCATGGCTCGGGGTAAGTCTTGCCCCCTCTGCATGGGGTTATTTTGGTACGAATTGGTTCGTGCATGCGTATGCAGGTAACAGTAAAGTAACTAGGTTGTGTGCACAGGGAGGGGAGTAATTCTGGAGAGTTTAGGGCACCTAAATGCTGCTTTTGTATAAAGTTGGTTGGGTAAAGAAACTTTTCTTCCAATGTTTCTAATAGGCTTACCAACTATTGTTAAAGCAGCACTAGCATATTGTATTATTAAAGCCAATAGAAACTGATATCCCTGATCCCTGTTAACCTGAACGACAGGCCACTGCAGTGCAGTGTTTATTAATGTATAATTTACTGGTCAGAGGTACTGGTCTATTGGCTCAGGTAGGGACATCAATACCACGTGATCAGGGATACACTGAACCCATTCTCATGTTATGCCTTAGTAGATTTCATTGGTCAGGTGTACTCTGATTTCCTCCCATTTTTAACCTGGAAGTATTATCTAATAATGATTATTAGACAATCATCTTTCTTTCTTATAAATCACAGGGACGCTTATGACTCTTTATTTAAACTTGTCAGAGAACCTAATAATGTGTTTATTTATAATGCATCAAAGAAACACATTACCAGGACCGACGTACAATGTGACAATTTCCCAGGTCATTACAAAATGTATCATTTAGCACAGATGCCGATTTGTTTTTCACGGAAATGTCAACTTTAAGTAAGTGCAAACATTAAGATTGTTTGTTTATCTGAGTATTTTAAAATAATTTGTATCTCCACCCATGAATAATGATTCTGCTATGCTTTAATGCTTCAATAAATGTAGCCAATGTCAAGGACCCTGTTTTGAACGTCTTGTCAATTTTAGTGTAAAGATAAAAGTTTGTTATCCTTTAACTATTCATCTCAGGAGTTACAGTATTTCATTTCACAATATTGCTTTGGGAGTTGCAGTATTATGGGGGTTATGTATTTTCTGGGGAAACGTTTGTTTCCATAGTGACTGGACCACTTTTAGCAATTTGCCCTAAAATGTACCTTTATACATATACCCCCATTTATTCATACAGTTTGCATTCTCTGTCCTATAATGTGTACAAAATAAAACTCACTCATCTAGGAAGTCTGCAGTATTGTTGGTAAGAAGTTGATTCTTCCTCATTGCTTTATAACTGAGGTCTATTTACTAAAAGGTGGCTTCAGGCATGATGAATAGGCTTTTCATCATGCAGGGACAAATTTGGCGAGTTTCTGCTGCCATGATTGAAAAGCCAACTTTTTTATTCTTACGGGAAAAACTCACCAGGTTAGGCACTATATAAAACAGTTAAATCTATGAGATTACATTTTAATCTCACCTCACCTGCGACTCACCTTTTAGTGAATAGACCCAACTGTGTTCTCTAACATAATATATGATCTGGTACACAATGATTTTATATCTAATATAGTGTGGGGTTTTTTTTTTCTTTTCTTAAAAACTTGCAGCGGGATCCCCCCTGGATAATGAGGCCAGATTGCGTGACCTCAGTCTGAAAGAGAAAATGTAACTGATTTATTTAATGGGTGCCACACCAAACTTTTGTCAGGGACCCACAAAGTTCCTAATCTGGTCTCTGAAATGTGTCCCTGACTCCCAATTATTGCTGTTTTTTTTGTCTTTAAGGACAAATGTACCATGTAGCATTTATGTAACACTTTGTCCAGAGCATATTAGGGAACTACATACTGCCTTAGACAAACAGAGGCAGACTGATACAAGAGCTCTGCTTGTAAGTTTCCAGTCTAGAGTCAGAGTTTTACTATTGCTTTAGATTACCTGAAATAATGTTTTGAGTCAGGAGTACTTGCTTTGATTGTGCAAGCAGGTTATAGTTTTATCTTTGTTTACTGGCTATAATATTACTCCACATGCACTGAAGAAACAATACTATGCCTGGCATTTTAGGGAATAATTTACTAAACTCCTTCATGTCTGATGTGCATTGGTCCTTAAACGAAATGTCTATGTCTATTGTCTCTGGTCCTGATCAAACACGTAGGCAGAGACCAAATTAGATTTTCTATAGACCCTGGATGTCCCTGCCGAAATAGAGTGGAAGTTCAGGCATGTCGCGTTCTAGTAAAATGTAGACTGCGCACTCTGAGCATCGGCTACATTTTCCATGCAGAATGAGGCTAGGATCCACAGCACAGCTCATCATGGTGGGCCTCAGGCGTTCCATGCCGTCCTACAGGCGTCTAGACACGTGAATTGGGAAGGCATAGAATGTTCTACAAACGCAAAGGATTTAATAAATATCTGAAAGAAAATAACTATAGCCCGTCATAAAGCAATCAATATGAAGTGGATTGTTAGTGCAGGTTGCACCAGTTATTCAACTTATAAAGTACAATAGTGACCTGCTTGTCAGTAGGTAAGTGAAATGTAACAATAATGCACGCTTAGAATTCATACTACATAGTATAGTCCAGGAATGCAGTTTTTACCATCTGGGGAACCGCGCATGCACGTGATCAGTCACATCACAGCTGGGAGGAAATGCCTACTGAGATGCTGACTACTACACTAACCCATGATTCCTCCAACGGTATGAAATATGAGAGATTAGACCGGGCGGTGAAGGGTAAGGATTAGGGTCTTATTGTTTTTTCAACCCAGGTACATACATACTCCAGGGTGGTTAGGGTGTGGTAAGAGTTAGCTGTAAATTATTGTAGCCAATACCACCAAGCTCTCAATGTCTTCAAACACTGTTAAGAATAACAACTCATCCTACAAATAATTAATCTCTGACCAAAACCAACTAGCATCAACCATCCCAAATACTGTTACTCCCACCACCACCTTCCCTTCGACCTGTTCACTACTTTGTGTCTCATTTATCGGTCTGTTCTTGTTCTTCTAACTTAGTATCTAGTTCACTGCTATGTAAATTGTTGGCACTGTAGAAATAAATTCTAATGTAATCTGTTATGCAATTACCCAATAAAAAAAGTTTTGTTTTTTTCTGTGGGTCATGTTTACATTTGTTAACTGCACATCCATTGTGGCTATTGTCACATGGTCATAGGTTGCCACTATTTCAGTTTGACATTTCTGTCACCAACCCTACTTCTTTAGGACACAACATAAAGTTAATTCAAATGAAAAACCACTTTGCACATGGAGAATGATCAACCAACTGCTTGTACAATATGCCTATCCAAGAAGTGAACTGGTGTCCACTGTAATAACATGTAATGTTCTAAGTAACTAATGGCGTTTACGTTAGGACTTTTAATATCCGAGAATTGTGAGCACAATAAATTATGTAGACATAGGTGTTTTGTTCTCCTCTATAGAAAGGGTTTAAAGTCCTTGCTGATAGAACATAAAGCAAGTTCCTACTTTCTGTTTAAACGGACTGTCTGCATCTTACAAAAATTAAAGCATATTAATGTCTTTAATACTTTAAAATGCATGTTTTACATTTAACATTGATTAAAATATAAAATACTTATAGCTAGATAAAATTGCCCACACTAGCTGAGTAGAAGTAATTTACTGTTTGTTTTTTTTTGCAACCAATGAAAATAATTTCATTCAGTCCCTCTAGTGATGTCATCAGTGTTGCACTGGTAAGAGACCCTACTGTGTACAATAGCAAGGTCACAGAGTCCACACAATGTATTTAATTTGAGGAGCATAGGAAGTGACTAAATGAAACAAGCTCGCTTTGGTGGAAGTTGAAGATTACTGCTTGTATAGTGCACTGGCATTTTTCCAGTGTGATTTGCTGCAGGCATTCTGCATAAATCACATTTTTAATATTTGACTCCAGCCCTCCCCCAGTGATTACATTGCATGTATACTCCAGGTGCTGTAACACTGATTATATAGACACTGAGCATATCAAGTTTTGTTTAATTTAGTCACTCGCTGTGATGCTGGAATATAATACATTGTGTGGAATTTAATAAATTAACTTTCTCATGTACACAGTAGGATCTCCTAACATTGCAATACATTGTCTGTCTGATGACATCACTAGAAAAAACGGATATTACATTCTTTTGATTTAAATTTTAAACTTTTACTCCTCAGCTAGTGTGGGCAGTCCTGGTTTCTTACAACCTGCTGTAATTTCACAAATTCTAAGTGTAAGGTTTTAAAAAAATATATTTTAAGAAATGCAAAATTTAAAACATGCATTTTAAAGTACCGTATTTGCTCGAATATAAGACGACCCCCCCAAACTTTGGATATTCCTTTAGGAAAAAAACTAAAAGCCTGAATATAAGACTACCCTATAGGAAAAAAGTTTAACTTGTATATATTCACATGATGCTGCCCGGCACTTCTGCCGGAACTTTTATGTTGAAGCCGGAAGGATCCGGCTGTTAGCGAGGGGGATCCGGGTCCCCTGCAGCTCTGCGGGGGACCTGGATCCCAAGCTTATAATACGACCTCGAATATAAGACGAGCAAATACGGTACTTTGAAAGCACATTAATATGCATTAAAATTTGGCAGATGCATTTTGAGCACCAGACCGTCCCTTTAAGTCCTGTAAGTTGCTAGGTGGGGTCTCCATGGAGCAGACTTGTTTGTCCATCACATCTCAAAGATGCTGAACCATTTGTGCTTTGTGGCAGGGCACATTTTCCTGGCTAAAGAAGCCAATGATATCGGGGCATACTGTTTCCATGAAAGGGAGTAATTGGTCTGTAACAATGCTTAAATAGGTATGTGGTTTAGTAACATCTACATGAATGGCAGAACCCAAGGTTTCCCAGCTGAACATTGCCCAAAGCATCACACTGTCTCCCCCCCCCCCCCCTTGTCAACTATCAGTGGTTCATAGAGGGCTTTGAAGTTGAACAGCTATTTGTGTGTTTCTTATCCACCCCTCATAATAAATTTAATATAAGTTTGTGAGAATCTAGTTGCTAACATGCACTGACCAATGTGTTTCTACCCAGTGTGGGTTCTTGAGTTACACACCCTAGGTTGTATTCCAGAGGTTATCACACATGAGTGCCTAGCTAATTAGCTGCTTGACTGGAAACATCCCTCTACATCACTGTGTTCTTGCATCAAATTACCATTCAGAAATATTTCTATTGTTAGTGACTATATCTTATTTTATTAGATTTGATGCCAAGGAAACTAAGCTTGTCCTTTTAAACACGAGTGGTACGCTGTCTGTGAATTCTACTTTTCAACACAATATCTTGATGATTCTTCTGTTACTTACCAGCGTCTGGTATTTCTCGATTGGGATAAGGTGCAGGGACAGGCAACTATAGCTCACGATACAGTATGACCAACTGATGGATATTGTAGATGTCGTTTGTTGTGAAAGGCATTTTTGAGTGTGTTAACCTCTGCCATTTACATATATGTATGAAAAGCAGAGGCAATTTTAATTACAGACAATAGTAGATATCTATAAAGGTCCACTTGCTCCACTTTTAGACAATGTTTGCGATCTGTAACTAATTCCCTTAATTCTAAATTAGAAAGGGACTCCCTAACCTAAGCATTGTTTGTTTGCTCAAACTGTACAGAATAAAATAATCTATACATTGTATTAGCAGAATTTCAAATAAATGCAAAGAATAAGAGAAAAATATGTTATAAAAATTAATCAGTAGTCTTCAGTTTACATTGCCTTTTGTCTTTATATAGAAATTAACTGGTTTCAAAATGTGTAACTTGTATATCAAGCCACAAGGTGATGTCACCAAGAGACACCACATTTGCAGTACAAGCAATGTTTAAGTGACAAAATTGGTTTCATTTTATTTCTTTTTAATATATAAAGTCTTTATTTTATTTTATAACTTTTGTTGTTTAGTTTTTCCATAGAAAATATAGGCATTCAAAAAAAAAAAAAACATATACAAAAAGTCATACATAAAAATTTCGCAAATGATTATAATACATTGTAAAATCCATAGCTAAATAATTACAGTATCTGTTCATAGAGTTAAGGTCTCCTCGGGTTATCGATGTATTCTACAAGGGTGATTACTTGTCCAAAATGAACCAGGTAGAGAGTTATCATAATGTTTAGGGATTTGAATGTTCAAGACAACCGCTCATAGGATTTAATCTTTTCCTGATCTAGAGGCCTATGCAGCTATATTATGCTTAATGTTACAGAGAGAGATTTATGGCTTACCGGAGAAGATCTAATTTCCTTCTTTTCTTTTTTTTCTTTTATTTCATACTATTTTTAACTTTAATTTTTTTTTTTACAGCACATATTTTCTTCATCTAGCTATAGTTTATTTGCAGCCTTTTCATATATTTTGCTTACACTTTTTACAAAAATCCCCAGCACGCCTAAACCCCTCCCCCCCAATTTCTCTGACCAATGAAATATGTGAGGAATGGATTGTGTCCTGGTTAAGCAATGACCGTTGTGCTTGTGAATAGATGTATTGTTTGTAACTGTGCAGTGTGGCAGAAGGCAGAGGATTTTCAAAGAGCCAGCATTGGGTGTTTTGTTTGTTGCTCTCTGGTTCTCATCCCTTGCAGGACACTCTGTGGCTGCTTATGTATCTCAGAAGACACAATGTGATTAGTGTCTGGTTTTGTCTCAAGGATGTTTTCCTTTGCCTTTCCTTCACTGATACTAGTATTTTAAAAGATTGCACTAAAATTATGCATTGTTACTTATTTTTTATTAACTACTTCAACTTTGTATAGATAAAATACTCTTTTAACATCTTGTTTTCTTCAAATTATCATGTTATTCTTGTTTTGAGATCTTAACAGCAAAAGGAAAGATTCAAACACAAGTTGACTCAGCAGTGTGTCACATACAATGTACCGTATTTGTTCAAATATTTTTTTTTTTATAAATAATTAAAATTATGACAGAAAAAAAATAATGTCTTGTCTTTATTTCCTTTTATTTGCCAATCTGCCCCCCACACTTAGCCATCTGCCCCACAGACTTAGCCATCTGCCCCCCAGCCTTCGGCAATGCATCCCCTCACACAGCCATCTGCCCCCCAGACTTTGCCAGTGCATACCCAACACAGCCACCTGCCCCCCAGGCTTAACCAATTCTGCCCCCCAGACTTTGCTCAATTCCCCCCCCCCCCCCCCAGACTTTGCCAATGCTGCTCACCCCCCTCCCCCAGACTTAACCATGCATCCCTGGTGTCCAGTGGGGGCAGCCGAACATCCTCCAATGCTGCCCGACACTTCCAGGTCTTCTGTGACCTCCCGGCTTCCATCATAGAAGTCCCAGCGTAAGTGCTGGGCAGCAGCGCAGGATGTCAGTGCACATCGCGCAGTCATCCACCAGCTGCTTGCGATTTGAGGCCTGATTATAAGACAAACCTTGAATATCAGACGAGAGGACTTTTTCAGAGCATTTTCATATAAACCTTGTCCTTTATTCGAGCAAATACAGTAAGTGGCATCTTTAAAAACAGGTCTCAATAACATGAACATTCTTATAATACCTAGTTAAACCCTATTGTACAGTGATTGGTGCCTCCATGATCCGCTGAAAATATATACTGTAATGGCAATCATGAGTAAAAATATAAATATATATATATAATACACTGTTATGAAGCTTGAAATTGTTTAAATATGTAATATACATGGTAGATTGTTGTGCCTTTCCTCTCCTCTCTCATCCCTAACTATCAAAAAAATTGTCTCTCTGAATCTTGGGATTCATGGGTCCCAGATTGTTTTAAATAGTTTTTTTTTTTTTTTATCTTGGAGAGCAGTGGTCATTATGTACCATAATGTTGGTTTCTTGAAGGAGGGGTCGTTTCCCATTGCATGGCCATATTCTCACTAGTTTAAAAGTATTTTTAGATAATCCTCCCTGTAGTCAAGGGTGGTTCAGTAAGGCTGTAATAGGGGTAAGAGAGGGGTAAGTAGATTCCCAACATATTTCCAGATAGGTGTTATTTTAGGGCATGTCCACCATAGGTACATGGAAATATGTACCTCTAGCATTACAATTACGGAAACGGGACTCTGAGGAGGATGGAAATAATCTAGCCAATGTAGTCGGGGCATGGTACCATCGGCTTATGAATAACTACTATCATAGCTTGTAGCATTTGAGGTGCCAATATAGCTCCCTCCATTATAATGTTGCATTATGAAGTTAAGATTGGGGGGACTAATACCTCTTTAATTTTTTTAAAAATATTGTAATGTAATAGATATTTTTAGATTTTTAACCACCTCGTTTACCTCTTCTGGTGTGATTTGACCGGTTAAATTGTGTGGCTTGTGTAATTGGAAGTGTTGGGAGTAAGAGGAAATTAATAACATTTGCAATAACAGTGGTATTGGTTCCTGGGCGGCTGGACATATTACCGTTGTACAATTCCGAGTAGTATGACTCGAACCGATTGGTTATGGCCTTTAGGTCGTGGGAAATCTGTGACCCTGAAATTCGTGTTGCTATTATCCTCTGTCCTCTCAACTGTCTAGTAGTATTGTGTAAAGCTTGAAAAGTACAAATTAAAGTGGTAATTCCAACATTGTTTTAATTGGAACATAAGGGCCTTTTAGTGATCTATAAGGTAATTAACTCTATGGGACGGACAGGGCAATAACCATGCAATTTTAAATAAACGTGATGGTATCCTGATAGTATTAATAAATGTTGTAAAAGAGATCTTGGTTTCTGTTGCCGTCCATTAAATAATGAAAAGTTTTTTCTTGTATAGTGCCATTCGTGATTGCAAATGGAAATAATCAATAGTTTAGTTATTGTGTAGTGTGTTACATATAAACCTGTACCATAACCTCAATTCTCCCTGTCATGACTGCTTGCGTTTTCAAAACAAAGCAAATAGAAAATACACATCCTGGCTAGCAAGCCCATCTGGAATCAGATTACCTTGTAAAAGGTGCAGCTTTTTTTTTTTTTTTTACAGAGGCAGGCATAAAGTGCAGTCATTAGCAATCTGTAGTATAAAGTGATTGTTTAATCCCCTGGTGTCTGTGTAAGCGTCAGAGAGTTTCCTTACAGTTAGACCGGTGTGGGCATCATGTGAGCTGCATCACTACAGACTAAATCTCTCACAGTGACAGTCTGGTTTCAACACCAGGTACATTCTGATGCCAAACACAATGCAGGTGAACACAGGTTAGTGAGTGCTGGAATTAACTGCACATTAAATACATCACTGATGATCAGAGAAGTAGGGAGATGACTTTAAATGCAGACGTTTGCAGTAACTGTTACCTAAGTAAGCTGCATGCTTTTATTTTAGACACATCTTAACTATTATAATAATGTGAAACTATGTTAGCTGAATGTGTGGCTTTTCACTAATTCTTTATTTTGGGGTTTGGCACTTTTTCATCTTGCTCCTGTATACTAGATGTCCTCTTTCATCTTGCTCCTGTATACTAGATGTCCTCTTTCATCTTGCTCCTGTATACTAGCTGTCCTCTTTCATCTTGCTCCTGTATACTAGCTGTCCTCTTTCATCTTGCTCCTGTATACTAGCTGTCCTCTATCATCTTGCTCCTGTATACTAGCTGTCCTCATTTTTGTTCCTGTATACTAGTCTAGGTGACTAGGTTCTCTCTTCATTGACATCCTCATAGGAAACATGGTGTACTTTTAAATCACGGCTTGACAAAATCTGGAAGCCAAGGTTTCGTAATATCACTATGGGTGGCGCCTAACTGTATTGATTGTTTTACTGCTTTAAATATTAATTTACTTTGTTTGTATCCATGTTGTGGAACAGTGTTACCTGGTTGGTTGTTTTTTGACCAATCTTACATGCACCTATTTTTTAGATTGCACACTCATGGTCACACTCTGTACTTGGGTAGACAATTCTAGAATGTGGAAAAAATAGTTATTTGGACTATTCAATTTTTGTGCAAACAAAGGCTGATTGGTCCACGGTTTTATGTCAACTTCTAGTTTTTCTTTAAATACCTCTTTTGTAAATTGGTTAATGTACTTTGCAAATACAATCTTGGCACTTGGAAATGCTTTAGAAATCTCTAGTAAACATCTATTCCTAACCCCAACCTAGTCTTATTTAGAATAGTTTGTTGCGTTAGTTTTTAGCAGGCACTCTGAAATCCTGGTTGTAAACCAATGCACTGTTTTAAAATCTATTGAAGGCCAAGTAGTAACATAATTGCACCTGATGAATGGAACTTGAGTCCATGGACTGAATATATCTGTAAATAAAACTTGAAAATGTTTTTTTGTTGTTGTTGTTAAAGTGTTTGCCATATTAAAGGGTACATCTAATTAAAAAAAAAAAAAGATATTTTTTAGAAAGAATGTACCCCTTTTCCTGCTCCAGCACTGGATCAGTCATTTGCCTATTGTGTTGTTGAATTAGCACCTTTTGGTTCTAGAATAAAATGTAGTTATAATGTAGGACATATGAAGACATATAAAAAATAATTTATTCATAGATAATCCTCGTTATAATTTAGTGCACCCATACAAGTTATGTTGATTTTTTAAAAGGATAGTTAGAGCTTTCTTTGGATACCTAATACATCTATATATTCTACAATTTAGTATTAAAAAAACATATATAAGGAGGAAAATGTTTGAAAAAAATCATGTATTTTCTGAATTAAATTGTACACAGCTAGTGCAATGCTAACATTAACACTATTATCCCAACGAACTAATACAAGGAATGACCAAGGTTCCCAGGCAGAAAACCCTCTGAGCTATCAGAACTACAGTAGGCTCCATTATATATATATATTAAAAAAATAAATAAAAAAAAAAAGTTTAAAAATGCACACACATATTACGGTATATATTGGTTTTATTGGCATGAGAAGCATTCTTTAGATACCATTATTTTCATCATATCCTATAATTTACTACAGAAAAATCTTTAAAAATAATATAAAAATTGAAAGTAAACTATCTAATATTGACCTGAAAAATCTTTTACACAATTACAAATGGTAAAAATTTGCCTTTTCAAAATTTTGTCCTGAGTTAAGGAATATGCCATGTTGGCATTAATTTTGTGGACCGATCACGGATGCCTTCTGTAGGTAATCTTGTGACGTTCAATGCTGCGATGTCGGGGAATTACAGTAACACCCCCTAAGTGGTGTTGGCAAACATTAATCGTTAACACTGCTCAGTCTACCGCAGGACATACCAGGCACATCCCTGTTGCTCTCCGGTGCCTAGTGGGGGGAGCCGGATGTCTGTGAGTCTTCAGAGTCCGCCCCAAGTTTTCCAACTCAGAAGACACGGCATCGGAGGATGTATGTGTACTCCAAGCAGCTCAATGGCATCACCCACATGCAGTGGGGGCCTGGATCTTAGCCTTATAAGCTTTGGGGATTTATTGATAAGACAACCTCGAATATAAGGCAAAGGGACTTTTTCAGAGCATTTGAAAATATATTATTTCAAGGAAGTTAAGGTATTCAGGCAGGTCAATATTGTAGTCTCCTTGCATGGTATGTTTGGAAACAATTGTATGGAAGAGAAAGAGGTTGAGACCAACAAAATAAAAAAGCAGAGGGGGGAAAAGGAGAGTGAGAAAGGAAGCCCGTTTTTAGGGAATTGCTCACCAGGTCAATCCAAACATAAGGATGTGCAGAAATATTTTTTACATTAATTGTCGGGAGACACTTGGAGTAGGATTAATCTTGCATATAGATATATGTAATTAATAAAATCTTGTTTTCTCTGATGATTGTTCTTCAGTATTTACAGTTGAATATAAGAGTACTTTGGTTATTTTGCATTGGTCCCCTTAATAACATAGGGATATATACTTCTAGTATAGTGAATTATTATTGTCTTCTCTTAAACAGGCCGCCAGCATGGAAGAGCTCATATGGGAGCAATACACTGTGACGTTGCAGAAGGTGAGTGCATGTTAAATTGTGTTGCTTTATGTTGTAAAATTTGGCACATGCTTTATATTTTTCCGACATCCTGGTTATAATTTTGCCCGAGGCTATTGAAACGACTGTGTTTGGTTCATTTCCTGCTTCTCCATCACAGTGATTGATATTCCATTAGATGTTCACACTACCGGGTGTGACATTTTTTTATATTGCTTCTGGCTCCTTCCAAAAGTCACTTAGCAGATCAATTTTATTAATGGCAATTGTGCCCTCAAGGAGTAAAAAGTATCACTCACTACCTTAATTTCTTTTTTGCATTTGATTCAATAAGAGTTCTGTCCCAATGATATCATTTAGCTGCAAGGTTAGTTTTCTCACAATTTGGAAACAAACCGTAGTGATTTTTTTTTCTTTTTATTGCACTGCATTATTTTAAATAGATAGGTTTCGGTCCACCAGCCTATACTTCACAATTATATCCGCCCTTATCATGAAAGGGCAGAATATTTTATGTATGTTGTACATGTTTTTTATATACATACTCATCTTCACTTTATTTACTGTAAATAATTTACAGCTCTGGAATCAACCTGTCCCTGTTGAACTTGGTTGTTTTACACCCATCCTGACATTGGATGTACCCGGTACGTCATCAAAAACATGTCCCATAGTGACAATGGACATACCTATTGTCCTGCGCTAAATAAGCATAGGCAGCTATCAGCAGTCTCTGCCTATGCTTTGCCAAAATTCAAATTGCTTCCCATTCTATTTCTTGCTTTGAATTTGAAGCCCTAACTGGACTTCTGGGTTGAGCACCCCACCCATCACAAGTGCTCAATAAATAGGGTCCAGACTTATTTATAAATTGTAAGAGTGTCTCAGTTTGTGTGAAATGGAAGGCCTGTTGGTCCCTTGTAAGTTATGGATTTCAAAAGATTTAACGCTGTTAAACATGTTACATATATTTAGTGTTAGTAACCCATCATAACTGGAGTACTTTGATGCAGTGGTGGGCTAAGCATGAAATGGCATTACAATGTGACCAAATCTCCATTTTTTTCCATCTAAGACAGGCGGTTCTATTTAGTTTTAAAGGGACACTCCCACCAAAAAATGAAAAGGTTTTATTTTGTATTGTTTATTTCAGATATTTTTTTTTGGGTTTTCTTTTGTGACTGTATTTAATAAAATATTTAACTAAACAAGTGTGACTGGGCGCTGCCATTTTGTGAAATATAGTGTTTTTGGGTGCCACCCCCTAGTGACTTTACAGCATTAGTATCTCACTTTGGGTCATGGGACACAGAATGCAGTCCTTAAGTCAAAATTCTGATCATAGACTTGCATTGAATGGGAGGATGATGTAACTATTACATCACAAGGGGACAAAATTAGGTTAATCTCCTCTCTTTGTGTTGGAAGGAAGGTAAAAAAAAGTTGTAAAAGCCACCTAGTCCTGCCCACTATAATTCACAGGAGCCGGTAAGAGAACACGGGTGTATCTTATTACATTATCATGCAGGCTTTGGCAACAATTGTAAAGTGAGACAGGCTGGAAGATTTTGGACAATGTTGCATCATGGGTAATATTCACAAAATAGAGCCAAGAGACAGACACCTAATTTTATTTTTCCTTTTATAGGCAATGAATTCAATCATATGAAAAAAAAAAAACAGTGGCATATGATTTTAATATGTTTGTTTTAAATGACCAGGTTACCTAGTTACATTTTATGTAAGTGGTAGTGTCCCTTTAAGTTCTAAGCTGTTTTGTGAGTGTGCTGATCCCTTTATGTATTGTAGTCTGCGATTAAGATCTATGTGCAGAACACACTTAAGAGAGTTAGGGGCAGTAAGTTCTGTCTGCACAAGATGTATGCTGAAAACGATAAATATAATGAATTATGAATTATTTGGTTAGTAAAGCACATTGATGAAAGGTTTTTCCCCTTTGATGTGCGCTCATGTAATTATGCAATACATCAAGAGAGGTGCACTTCGAAACGACACATAGCTGTTTATGGTCAATTAAATGTAAAGGGTTGTATTCCAGAATTCAGAACACAGGCTTCTTTGCTATCCTTTATGGTGTGGGAAAGTAGGCAGATAGGACACTGTTGTTTAATGTTTTCTTTCTTTTTATTTTTTCTTAAAAACATATTTTTATTTTTCATTAAATTAGATTGTACAGACATGTTGTTAAAGTTGCATAAATCATGTTTTGCACATATAAACATCATTTATATGCTTTCCGCTTTCAATTTCTTTTTGAAAAATCACAGAAAATGTATTAATGCCAGGAATAGGGTATCTCAATGAGTAGCTACCTATGATAGTAGAAAAGTTAAATGTTTTCTTACGTAAAGTTTTTTTAATTTGTGAATTTTAGGATAGCAAAAAGGGCTTTGGTATTGCAGTCTCTGGTGGCAAGGATAATCCACACTTTGAAAATGGTGAACCATCTATTGTCATCTCAGATGTTTTACCTGGTGGTCCAGCTGATGGAGTTTTACAGTGAGTACGGTTTTCGGTCTTTTTATAATCTCCATCCAACTTCAAGCTTGCAAATAGTTCATACAAATCAATATACCTACACAGGCTGGAGGGAAGCAAACATTAGATTACAGTCACCCTTCTAGCACCACAAGGAGTCATGAGCCCGATATAGGGCTCACTCCTGGCTAAAACACCAGCAGTTTCTTTTAATGTTTTGAACCGCTTTTCTTCCTTTTGCGCTAAATTCAATAAATTCATTCTGCGCCCCACAATCAACTTGAAGCCTGTAATTTAAGGGAGTATAAAAGTTTTTTTTTTTTTTTTTTTAGACAGTTAAAAATTGCATTTTTATTAAAAGTTGTATTGCTTTATGACACTTAAAGACCATCTGATAGCTTCTCTATAAATATTTTCAACAGCAACCATTTTTGGTCAGTTTTTGATATTGCTTTCATTTCTCCAAGGAGCACTCATCAGATTTACATACTTGCTATATAAGTTGTTTCTTTCTTTTTTAGAATGCTACCTAACTCTCTTTGTTATTACTTACAGTGAGCACCTGTGGCAAATAGCATGTCCTGTCCTCTGCTGTTGTTTCTCTTGCTGTTGATTTATTTTCTACTCAGTGTAAAATTTAGAAAGTTGTGTTGTTTTTTATTTGTAGGTTAATATCTTATTTCATGCATTCACAGAGAAAATGACCGTGTGGTCATGGTTAATGGAACTCCAATGGATAATGTGCAGCATTCATTTGCTGTGCAACAATTAAGAAAATGTGGAAAAACAGCCATCATTGTAAGTATTGTTTTTTTGCATTGTGGTTTTATAAAAGTTCTGTATTGTATTTTCTAAGTCTCAGCTTGACCACTGCACTGTTAGGCACATTGGTTACTGCATTATAGGACAAAAAGAAAGTAAAACGGGCTGAATTCTAGTATGTTAGGCACCACGAGTTAAAAGCAGGAAAAATACAGGGCACAAGTATAAGCTACATAGTAAACGAGGATTAAAGAGGGTTTTGCTCAGTAGTAACATAATTATGTTATAGTACATGGACTGTTGTTGTTTTTTGGTGGTTTAAACCTCTTAATTAGGATGCTACATTTTATTTAAAAGTAGGCCAGATTATATTCGCAGTCAAACGCAGTGCTGCACAAAGAATTAAGTGACCCAAAACCATAAAACACCCACTGTTGCTGCGGTAAATAGAAGCACTTACTTTAGAAAACTCCAGAAAGATCTAATCTGCAGTGTAAATTCGCCGAAGAAAGATTTATAGTGTAATATCTACTTGTACAAAGCCTGTGTGATAACTGAACACACAAGCATAGCTCCATATAAATGTGGAGCAGCATAAAAGGGCCCAATATGTATATCCTTTCATGGCAAAGCTGGATGATAAAGTGATGAGAAAGTTGATAGACAGTCTAGAGCAGTGGTTCTCAACCAATCTAACCCAAGAGCCACATTTGTCCTTGGTTATGTAGTCACAACCCCAAGATAATGGAATTTGAAATCGAATCCCTAAAGTAAATAGTGCTGCTTCCAAATCCAGAGGGGTTACTGGAAGAGATATCGGCAACACTATCGGAAACAGTGTCATCAAGAACGGGATGCTGATCATAAACCTGGTGTTTTTCATTTCCTGCCACTGCCAGGTTCTTAGGAAAAACTGATGGAACCCCTCCATAGATAGAAATCTACTTTTGTAAAATAAAATAGTCTACATTATGTAAATGGTTAACCATGCAAAACCTTTGTGGAAGAATAATTATTTTCTGTTTGTGGACACTTTTATACAACTTTTAAAAAATCATTTTTTCCCACCTCTCCAATAGATTGTGAAACGACCCCGGAAGGTTCAGGTCACTGCACCCTCTCCTGAGCCTGAATCTAGAGCTTTTGAAATTATAGATAATGATCCACACTTTGACCACAGAAGCATAAACAGTGGTTATAGTGAGAGCTGGCAAAGTGGTCGCCGCAGTAGAGAATCAAGCCCAGATAGGGGCTATGGTAGAGACCAAGAAAGAGGTCGCTCCTATGACCGGGAGCCAGAGTACGTTCGCGGGAGAAGCCGGGAGCGGGATCTGGATGATGCGCGAGATTATAGACTAGAGAACAGCCGCGGTAGGAGCATTGACCGTGACCACAGCGAAGAACGGAAATACAGGAGAGATCGCGGCAAGAGCGTGGATAGAGAGGAGTCATTTGAATGCAATTACTCTGGAGACTACAGCCCTGACCGAAGCAATAATCGAAAGTCTCAGCCTGACCTCAGAATTGACAAAGATTTGCAGCTTAGCCGCAGCCGTGACAGGCTACAGTCCTACAGCCCTGAACCACACAGAAAGCATGTGCCACCTTCACACAAGGGACAGGAAAAGCCTGTCAATGTGTTACTCAGTAAAGGCAAACCGACCGAAGGTAAGAATTGCATATACAATATTTATATGCATCCATGTGCAAAGCTATAGCTGTGTATGCACTTATCAAAAATCGCATGGGAGATTAAAACATTTGGTTAAATTGAAAGTGTTCTATTTATAAATGTGGGGCTTGACCAGTGATGGGCCTGCTGATATATGGGAACTAAATATCCCATCATGCTCAGTCATCCTCATGACCACTTGATCATCATGGCATAGGTTGTTTCTAAATATCAGCAAAAGCCAAACTTAAACATCACTTATCTATCCCACTTCTGTGATGATGGATAGAGCTAGTACATCCGTATGTTTATGATGGAACAAATTGCTGTAATATTTTCACTCCTCCCTTGTAGACCTTTGTTCCACTGTCTTTCTCACACCGATGTATGGCACAAATGCTTCTTGCTGATAGGCTGAACCAGGAAGGTTTTTTCCCCATCTCCGTATTACATTCCTTCTTTGCTTGATGTTTTCTGTTTTACATTTTCTTCTCCTCTCAGCTAGCCATATAATTGTCAATAATCCTTTCCTGATACATGTCGTCTTTTAATTCAGAGTATGGTTTGCGACTTGGCAGTCAGATCTTTATAAAAGAAATGACAGAAACTGGACTGGCAATGAGAGATGGCTACTTGAACGAGGGAGACATCGTTCTGAAAGTGAGTTGTGCTCCTTTACATTTTTTTCAAATGTTTGAGTACCATTTCTATATGTTCTTTGATTATTCTTATACTATTTTATAAATGCTCAAATATAAGATGACCCTGATAATAAGATGACGCCTCCAAACTTTGGTTTTTAATTTAGGAAAAAAGAAAAAGCCCAATTATAAAACAACTCTATAGGAAACAGTTTTTATTTTCATATTTAATAAAAATTGTGATTGGAAAAAAATTCATTTTTTTTTTTTGCCAATATGCCCCCCAGACTTAGCCAATGCACCCACACACACACAAAAAGAAAACAAGAATGCAATGTGAATAAAATCTACCATAATACTTAGATTGCAATGTATTTTTTCCCTTTTTTACACCTACTGTTTACTCTTACAAAATATTATGTTTTGGTAACATGCCAACATATTATTTACTAAAGTAATTTCTTTTTAAAACTATCTATGTAAGTATTATGCATAGTCTATATGTAGAGTATACAAAAAGCTAAAAAAAATGATGTATATTTTATGTAAGCAGATTTGCAAATTAAGAGGGTATCTGTGTTTTACAAGTGTGTGTGGTATCACCTGTTTATGATATAACCTTGTGGCTGCTATGCAAATGAGCTACTGTGGGAAACTTTTAATTTGCATATAAAGACAAAATGACTAGATCTCTTTTTTATTGTCTACATTCACAGTATATATAAAACAGTTATGGGATAGAGTCCCTTTTAAAGAAGAACATAAACAATAATTGGAAATAGAAGTGCATGCTTTTATTCACAGTGTGTGCAGACGTTTTAATAAGTCTTTTTACATTATTTTTTATTATATTGTGAAAAGAAGAAACTGATATTTGTACATAAAATATTTGTTTGTTTTTACGCTCATTCTGCATGACATCTCCTTTAAACAAATATTGCAATTTGTTCTCATTTATGCATCAATACGTTATATTTCTTGGATGGTATTTAAGACAACTGAAATGTGCTTTGGTAAAAGCCTAGAATGGTTAGATCACCGTTCCTTGCAGTGTCATTTGACTTTGTTTCACCTTCCTGCTTATTTTCCCCTTGCAGATCAATGGAACGGTTACAGAAAACATGTCTCTATCAGACGCCCGGAAGCTAATTGAGAGATCCAGAGGGAAACTCCAGCTTGTGGTACAGAGAGACGCCCAACAAACTCTCATTAATATCCCTTCATTGCACGATAGTGACTCTGACATTGGAGGCAAGCTTTTCTTTCTAACTAGCTAATAGATTTCTTGTAACATACATAGTTTATCAGTCAGTAATGCACAATATTTCAAACCCATACAAAAGATAATTCCTTTTCACAATGGTTATACTGGATTCGTAATTGGGCTTGTTTGTTTTTTTTTCTTGTTTTTTTTAAAGTTTGGTGAAATACAGCCAAAAAGTACACCACTCTGTAGTGATGAGGCAATGTTTTCATCCGGAAAGGATTATTTTTCAAGCTTTGGTTGAAATGTTTATTTTAGCGCAATAAAAATGTCATCACTACGAAGTTCTGTGCGTTAGTACGTTTTTCATATTGATTAATAATCTGGAGTGAGATCCTGCCGGGCACCTGACCATACAGTGAATTCCTGCTTCACTGGATTTATTGGTCAAATACAGCTGGCACAAAAATAGATAATACAGCAACTCTATTAGTAACAAGGTATAGAATAAATCAAGACCCGCCAAATACTGGTATCCGCATGGGGCTGAAATGGCAGAGACATTAAAAGTTAAATTTTTCCTACAAATGGCCAGATCTGTCACTGTCGCTTGTTGTTTCCAAAGTGCTCCATTGATAGAGAGGAAGCCAACTACCTGCAAATTAGGCCGTCTCACTGTGGTAGCATTGTCCGTGCTACATCCCACAGCTGCAGTTGATTGACTGACTGCAGGTAGTATGCTTGTAACTTTTAGCACCCACAGCTGATCACCTGCAATGAGGGAGAAGTAGGACATACCTTCTAAAACACATGCTGCAACCCCGCCGCCAAGTAGAGACCATAAAATAGCCACTAATGGGACAATCTAAGATTGTATTAACTTAATGATGTGTTGTCTGGTTGGTAGGCATGTGCTCCCACAGGTATGTGGCAAAGCGTCTGATGTATACGGATTTTCATAATATCGTATATAAAGATATAATTGAAATGATGCTGATCATTATGGACATTGCATATAATTGCCACCCTTCTTTGTAAATCGATTATACAGCATGAGTATTCAGTGTAGAAAGCTGAAAGGTTTCTCCACATTAGACTCTATAACAGACTCTCATTTCACAGATATCTCAGAGATTGAATCCAATCGCTCATCATCGCCTGTAGAGGACAGGAAGTTACACCACCATTCAGACTCTCACTCCTCTAATGAAAAGCTGAGAGAGAAAGTGTAAGTAAGAACCAGGTTCTGGGTTATGCTGCATCAACAGGGCTGTCTTTAACACGGTAAAAAAGGGGCAGCTACCCTGGGTGCATGCATTCTGCAGGTGCCCACAGAGTCTACTACTTCAGCCCTATAGTTTCTGCCTCTTTTTCTTCATATTCCCACTTACCAGAGTGAATGACATGATGCTGGTTTACATTCTTATTTATTTTATTCTTTCCCTCACTTACCACTACACCTCTTTCATTATGGTATTGCCCAGGTTCCCTTAGCATCTTTCATCTACCATTGCTTCTCCATCACCTTATTAGTTTTTAAGTCTGTCATCCTATTGACCAGGTTGCCTTAGATCCCATCTTTAATTCTATTGACCTCTACCCCCACCTTGGATTGGCTGTCTTCTGTTTATTCCCAGGTGGAAGACAGATTGAGGTTAGGGTCGCCAGATCGACATCCTTGAAAACCTTAACCAGGAACAAACATCAGATTGTTCTAAATTGAGTGACTTGGCTAAAAACATTGTATCCACAATCTCTTTGAACTGGGTGTTGCTGGAGTCGAAATACGTGCGAATTAATAGTCCACTTGGCATCCGCCCCTTCTTGTTTAAAATTGTTAGCTAATGTTTTGCTATTCAGGGAGTGTAGCATACATATAATAGCTGTGGTTATTTTTTCTTTCTTTCTTTCAGTGTTAAAGAGGATCAACCCAGTAGATTCTCAAAGATTGGAGCCATTCCCACACCATTTAAAGTAATAAACACATCTGAAGTGCCTGCTTTGGTTTCCACCAGTGTATCAGCCACAGAACATAAGGAGAATGATTATTCAGATGATGAGCCAGGTAAAGCCCTTCCTTCCTGCAGGGATAAGTTCTTTCTATCAGTTTATGCTTCTCATGCAAGACTTTATCAATAAGACAAATGGAGGTCTCCTGTCCTGCAGTGTTTTTTATTAATAATTGTGGCATAGATGTTCAGAATAGATTATGAGCTGGTGAAATGTCTTGTACTGCAATGGTTTGCAGGGTGTGTTCTTTAAAATGTTATGAATCATCTATATGTAATGAGTGATTTCTACCTCTTGCCTGGATTTAAATAAAGGAATTAAACTAACTGATGAATGTGATGGTGTCTAACTTGTAACCATTTCATTTAGAGTGGGCAGAAGGGGGTGTTTGTGGCTGCAGTGACTGGGGTGACAGGCCAGTTGTGTTGTGTCATTGGTGACATAACTGTCATTCTGCACATGAATTTTAAGAAATGTCTGCCATAAAGAGCAATTCAAGGGAAAGTGGTAAGACTAGAGCAATAATCAGAACACTCCACTGATTTTCGTGGTGACTTTTCACATGATATATCAATTTGTGTATTAACCTATTCATGTTTATATTTCAAGACCTTGAAGTACAACCACCTGTTGCTGTGCCAAAGGTTTTTCTGCGGCCAAGTCCAGAAGATGAAGAAATCTATGGGTGAGTTTGAAGTGAGGTTCGTAGATATCCTGTGCTGTTTCTGTGGTTTAACCTTGCTAAATATTAATGTTGTCTGGGTATATCAGGTTTTGACAATATTCTTCCAACAGTTGGTAAGATAGTATTTCAGTTTGAGGAGAGTTAAATGGTTTCCAATGAGACCCCATCCATGCATCGGTGAGAAATAAAGAAATAAAAAAGCAAACATGGAGAGCATTGTATAGCCCTATCCCCACAGCATTGTTTAAAATGCTGGGCATGCAGATACACCTATCAGTGGTATTATATATGAGGATACAAAATACGTTTTATCCCACCACATTGTTTGAGTGGCATCCAGCCATAGTAGTCGTATTGATCATATTAACCCACATATTTATAACTAGCCGTATTTACAATTTTTATTATTTTAGCGCTAATACAAAAATGGTCAACTTTCGGAAAGGGGACAGTGTTGGTATGCGCCTGGCTGGAGGAAATGATGTGGGAATATTTGTTGCTGGTGTTCAGGAAGGCAGTGCTGCCGAACAAGAAGGTCTGCAGGAGGGAGATCAGCTGCTTAAGGTAAAATTTGGAAAATACAAAAACAGTATAAAAGTCTTACATATGTGTGTTTTAAATAGTATTGATATTAAAGGAACACTAAACATTTTTTTTCACTTGTGCTTCTAATATAGAAGCACAAGTGAAATGTCCGATGTCCTTAGTATGAGGATAAACTGGCGTGTACTTTTTATAGTACACGCCAGTTTATCCTCTGACCAACAGCTGCCATGCTTCCAAAGGAAGCAGGAAGCCATCTGGTCGGCGACTGGCTCTCTCTACTAGCACAGAGAGATCCCCTCCTTTCTGCATGGGATCAGCAGGGGGGACCTTAACTAGCTATTGAAACACATTTTGTGCTGATTTTAATCTGTTATTTTTTTTTTTTTTAATGCTTATTATTATTTTATATAAGACATATAAAATTCCAAATACAAGTGTACAAACATTAAGATACAAAATAGGCTTAAAAAACAAACAGCCAAATAGCGAATTATTCTATTAGAACACAAGAAGGCCTGGTAATGACCCCAGAAAGAATAGCGGAAGCGTTTAGGGATTACTACCAGGCATTATATAACCACCCAGATTGTAATCAATGACTATTTCGGGAGGCTTTGTTTGCCTAAAATTAGTAAAGAACAGCTGGAAATGTTAAACATTCCCTTCTCCGAGAGAGAAGTTGACAAGGCTATTGGGAAATTAAAGACAAATAAAACACCTGGCCCAGATGGATTTAATAACGTATTTTATAAAGTTTTAAAAGATAATCTGATCCTGGATTTAACAGCAGCCTTCAACTCAATAGCCAATAATGAAAGCCTCCCAGAAGAACTACTGAAAGCTAATATAGTCACGATTCCAAAAGAGGGTAAAGATCCTGAAAATGTTGTAAATTATCGCCCTATATCATTATTAACTACTGATATAAAAAATTATTCATCAGTAATAGCAGAGAGATTAAAAATTATTATTCCCTTTATAATTCATCCAGATCAGACGGGATTTGTGCCCGGTAGAGCTGCATCACATAATGTAAGAAGACTGATTAATGTTTTGGATTCCGTAAAGAAGAGGGAAATACCCCGTCTGGCCCTGTCGCTGGACGCTGAAAAAGCGTTTGACAGGGTCAGATGGGTTTCCTGAGGTCCACTTTGGGGGCATTTGGATTTAGAGACCGAATAATAGATGCAATCATGTCCTTATACGCAAAGCCATCTGCAAGAGTGGTGGGGAGTGGGGGTTTTTCGGAGTGGTTTAGATTGTTTAATGGAACTAGACAAGGATGCCCACTCTCCCGCTGTTGTACTTGATATTGGTGGAGCCCCTGGCAGAGGCAATTAGATCTGATGAGAAGATTATAGGCCTGTGTGTGTGGGAAAAACACTATAATGCTGACGACATTATAGTTACAGTGGAAGATCCGGTTAACGGAGTAGAGGCTCTGATGTTGCAGTTGAATAGATTCTCAAATGTAGCGGGGTACAAATTAAATGTGGAAAAAACAGTAGTGTTAGCAAATAATCTGTCAGCAAAAGTCGAAACTCTCCTACAAAATAGATTTGGATTTCTATGGGCAAAAGAGAGCATTACCTATTTAGGGACTAAGATAACCTCAAATCCAGAAAGAATTGTAGAAATCAACTTCTTACCTTTATTGAAACAAACCGCCAAAAAATTTAAAGACTGGAGTCGGGTAGCAGTTTTGTGGTGTGGCAGAATAAATATTATAAAAACTTATATTTTGCCAAAGTGGTTATACCTATTTAGAATGGTTCCATTGGAGGTCCCAAGAATTATAATATTGGTTAAATATGATCCAATCCTGTTTCCGTATCTTTGTTTGGCAGAACAAAAGACCGAGATTAAATTTGAACTGTATGAGGCTAGGGTAGGACCAAGGTGGGATTGCTATGCCTGATATTGTGGAATATCACAACTTTAGCCTATTAGCCCACGCCATAATCACACAGATGAAGGCATCTCAGAAGGAAGCCTGGTACACAACGGATAAAACTGTCATGAGCTGTTTCTGTGTCACAGACAAATTAGAAAGATCTCCGAGTATCCAACTAACTGTCTATACAGAGGTCAATCAGAGGCGGTGGAGAAACTGTAATCCCAGTCATTTTAAACACCTGTGGCAATTGTTCTGATTTGAAACACCTAAATTCAATAATTAAGAGCTGTGTCCCAATATGTTTTCTCCATATAGTGTATTTTATAATATACTGTCTGAGGCAGATTGTGGCCTTATTATAATGGCTGGTTCACTGGTTTATTTCCTATTGTAGGTCAACACACAGGACTTCCGGTGCATTGCACGAGAAGACGCTGTTCTCTACTTACTGGACATTCCAAAAGGAGAGGAAATAACTATTTTGACCCAAAGCAAATATGATGGTAAATAAACATGAAATTCTATATAAAATACTGGTGGTATTATGCGGACCTATAGCAATCATTTAAAAAAAAAATCTAAATAAACCTGCTATTAAAGAGATAGTCTACACTGTATTTTCATAGTAATATGATAATTTACCAATTCAGATTTTGGGTCCATTATTTGAACCCAGCATTTTGAGGGTCTGTATTTGGGGCACATGTGCACACACTCACCTAGAAGCATTGAAATAGTGCAGAAATGTGAGGTTGGACCTGTAACCTGTAGATTATTTTTATATACTGGACCTATGTCAGATTTCATTGCTTGACATCAGCAACATTGTATAGATTTATTTACATCTCCCTGTGAAATTATGTTTAAATGGACATACAACACACCCAATTAAAGGATTGAAACCATAAAGTAAAATTCAAAAAGACACAATCCTTCTTTTGTTATTTGGCTTTAATTGCAGACTTGTGGGTGGTAAATGTTTTTGTTTTTTTTAACAGAAATAATTGCTTGAAATCTTGAATAAAGTAATAGCATGGGAATCTGCCGGTTGCCAATGGAAACGCTATTCATCTTAAAACATTCACTGATTAGCGCATGCTTTTTCTTTCCAGTTTACAAAAACATCCTTGCCTGTGGCCGGGGCGACTCCTTCTTCATAAGAACCCATTTTGAATATGAGAAAGAAGCTCCACAGTTCCTGACCTTTACAAGAGGCGAGATTTTCCGTGTGGTTGATACACTGTATGATGGAAAACTGGGCAGCTGGCTGGCTGTAAGAATTGCAAATGAGTTGGAAAAGGGCATTATCCCAAGTAAAAGCAGGTACTTCACATTGGCGCTTGGTTGTAAAGAAGTTATTCAATTGCATTTATGGCTAACAAGATGATGCCCATCAGTACATACTGACTCAAAACAAGGTTAACCCACTCGCATGTAATCCACAGAGTATTTGAGAGAAAAGGGGGAGAGATTTACCAATATAGCTATATGTGGGCAAGAGCATAACATCAACATATGGCCGATTCTTTACTCTGACTGATTCTTTTCTACATGGTGACTAGTAGAAACATTTCGGTCAATGGGTCTTAATCAAGCTTGATTAAGGTCTATTGATTAGACATAATTGCTACTAGTCACTGTGTAATAAAGCATCAATGCAAATCTTTTCGTATACATTTTAGCATGATTGGAATGATATTCTGGGGGCTTTCAGCACCTTTTATAAAGTATTGTTGTAAATATGAAATGTATGTGTGCGAAAAATGATTAGAGTCAGTAAAATCAACAATCATTTTTTTAAAAAGTCAGTTTTGAGCGCAGTTTCAAACAATATAAGATTAATATAAACATTATGTTTCATCCAAGTGTAAAATGTGCACTGAAGGCCCCAGCAACTAGAAAAAGAACAACTAGTATTTCATATATTATGTGTATATACAATTCTCAGTATATGTAATGAACCGTTGAGGTAGCATCATGTTTTTTTCCTCTGTAGATCAGTGTAGAGTCATTCATTTCTTATTTCTCAATACACTAACAACTGAATTTTTTATGCAATACGTCTTTCAGAGCGGATCAGCTGGCCAGTGTACAGAATGCCCAGAAGGGGCCGGCTGGGGACAGGGCAGATTTCTGGAAGAATCGAGCCCAACGAGCAGGTGCTAAAAAGAATGCAAAGAAGAGTCGGGAGGATCTGTCTACGATATCAGCGGTCAGCACTCGATTCCCATCGTATGAGAGAGTGATGCTTCGAGAAGGTGAGAAATACTGATAAACATTTGTACAGTACATTCAAGGAAAGAATGGGCTCCCATTAACGTCATCTTAAAATTACACATGTTTTATTCATGTAAATACTGTGCAATGCAAATTTATTTAGTATTTTAAAAAATGCATTTGTAGTATTGCAAGTCTGTTTGGGCAGGGCTCTCTTCATTGTTGTTAATTTTTATCTTATTTGTTGTGTCACTTACTATTTAAATGATTTTTTTTTTACCCCATGCTACAGAAATGTGGAATAAAACCGCACCTAATAAAATATATACCTCTTTTTTTTTTTAAATTGTATGGCACGTGTGTATGCTTGCTCTGTTAGAAACTCCAGCCCTATTTCATGAGTTTGATTTCACACAGCTTTTATCCAATGGTGTTGCTGATTATTCCCAGATTTGTATTGTTGTAGTCAGATAATGGTGGAATGGCTTCTGTGGCATGCTGGAACAGGTTTACCAGTGTTTACACTTCTTTGAGAAAGCAGCCCTCAATTCTTCTGTATTGTGCCAAGGCTCTTACTAAAATTGTCACAACAAGCTATTTGTATTGCCTAATCTCACACCAGGATGTGTGAACTGCATACCTTCCATAAAAGGACCTTTTATCTACAAATAAACAATTTATAAAGTTGCTATTTTTTTGCTCGTAATTAGGAATGTATCCAGACATGTACAGATAGTGTGTGGTAATTATGTCACACACTATCCTATATATACACAGAAGTGTACCTGTACCGCCAGTTAAAAGGTGGAAAAAGTTCTAAACTCTTGTTGTTCTTCCTGCAGCTGGATTCAAGCGGCCGGTTGTTGTGTTTGGTCCAATCGCGGATGTAGCGATGGAGAAACTGGCTAATGAAATGCCAGACCAATATCAAATTGCCAGTGAGTAACCAGCTCAAATTGATGTCATATTATCAGTAAGCTTTGTTGAGTTTATTATAGAAGTGAGACAATGAAATCTTTATGTTCTCCCTTCAGAAACTGAGCCGAAAGATGCCGGGTCCGAAAAATCCAATGGAGTTGTAAGGTTGAACACTATTAGGCAGATCATTGAAATGGTATGGCTCACACATTTTATTTATGAGTATGAAAACTATAGTTAGAATAAGCATATTATTGAGACATCCTACTTTAACATTCACAGCAATGTCTATAAATATATATATATATATAGTATATCACAGAATTTAACACATAAGAGTAGCCTAAGGTCACAAGTTGCTGGAATGCTAGCAGTTAAAACCTACATGTTAAAAACATGAAGCAGTTCAAATAAAGTGTTTATACTGCTGTTTATTATTGTTTAAATGTAAATGGGTTTGTCTGTATTACTGCACAATTTATGTGTTCATTGGTTTATCGGAAAAGGATCACCTTTATCCTAATAATCACCTGGAATTATAATATATGTATCCACTGGAGTGGTGGTACCTGGTGGTCTAGTGGAGGGGACTGGGTGGTCTGTACCTGCTTTGATGGCACAGATTCTCTCCTCTGCTGTCCTGTGTTGCAGGGTGCTTGTGTGAGTCAGAATGCCAAGGGTTCACACGGGAAGTGTGCCAACACTGGAGGCACAGAGCTTGTCCTTTGTGATGTGAACAGCACTGGGCTAGTTATGAGTGATCTCTGAAAGTAGCCTGGCTTTTCACTTTTAGCGCTTGTTATGCAGGTTAAAGGGTCTTACATACTCAGACAGAGACAGACTGACACATAAGGTACTGCTTTCATATGCACTGGGGTTGAGTCCAGTAATGTTTTGTAGCATTTTAAAGATAATTTAATAGAAAAGGCCTTTGAATGGGCATACCATGCCTTAACAATAGCAGGCAAATGAAGTCAACTAGAAAACCTTCTGAATCCAAGACTTTAAGATGGCTTGTTCAGAATATGTGCGTTCCACTGGTAAAAAAATCTTCTATGCCCTCGGTGCCCAGAGAATAATGACCACAAACGCATGCTTTTTTTAGGAATCTTCTTTTACTTGGCTTCAATAATGAAACATTTGTTTTAAAAAAAGCTGAACTGATTTCCAATTACCTGACCACTTTAAAAATATTTTACATTTCACTTTACAGTAAGCACATTCTATATTGATCTCTTAAAATTTTTTTGTATTATACAGGATAAACATGCACTTTTGGATGTGACTCCCAAAGCTGTGGATCTCTTAAACTACACTCAGTGGTTCCCTATAGTTGTGTTGTTTGTTCCAGAAAATAAGCAGTGTGTTAAAACAATGAGACAGAGATTGTGCCCTGCATCTAACAAAAGCTCAAAAAAGCTGTATGACCAGGCGAATAAACTGAAGAAGACGTGTGCACATCTAATTACAGGTGAGCAAGAAGCAACACATGCAGAAAACAAGACTGGAGGATTTTTATATTCAAGCAAAAAAAATCTTAATAAATGTCGTATATTTACTTGGAAATATTTATAGCTTGTTACCGAAAGAACAGCTTCTTAATGCAAACAATTGGCTGCGTAAATGTTTAGAATTTGAAGAAAGTCCTTGTATAAATTAAAATGCTTTCCTCTATTTATGTAGATCTTTGTTTATTGTGTTATGCTTGTGTTATTTTGTTTCAGCCAACATTAATTTGAATTCCGCTAATGATGGCTGGTATGGGAGCCTGAAAGATGTAATCAAAGATCAACAGACAGAGGCAGTCTGGGTATCTGAAGGAAAGGTACTTGTCATTCTTGTTTACTACCCTAATCATGAAAAAAACAAAATCTTTTTTTTGTGGCTATTTCTGCTTACGTCAAACTCCAAAAATGCATTTTTATGAAATCACATTGCTAATTTCCTTCACACTTGCTCCAAGGAGCACTGTTTAAAACTGACCATGCTGTAAAATAGGGCAGAAGTTAAAAATTGCAAAGGAAAATGACTTTCCCTACTGTGCAAGCAGGTATAGCTTATAATCCTGGCTTGTCTAAAGCTCTCGAAGGCTGCAATTATTGAAAGCATAAGCAATAAACTGCTTTCCAACTGCTGTTAAAGTTCGGTAATCCTTAGCTAGTTCATCAGAGAAAGCTGGATGTTTGTATAAACACGGACTACTCTTCCCGAGACACATTGTGAGCCGCCTGAACTTGGGTAAACCAGCACTGTACTTTATCCATCCCTATGTATTACATTTGTGAAGGGTCACATCATCCCAGAGAGAGCTTTGCATTCCAAGGACATCTGTCTGCAGTGTGGGTTTGGTTCTTTGAGGGTTTTTTTTTCTGTTGTATATGAAAAATGCCAAATTAAAAACAACCACCAAATAAGTGAAATTTGCCAAGGTAATTTAGATTAAACATTATATATATGTGAATGTCTGTAATTCAACTCCCATAGTCTGCAATGTTATCAAATGGTTGTAGACCTGTCACAGTAGGGCTCATTCTTTTAAATATCTAGAAAAATGTCACTCTTTTTTTGTCAATGTTTTTTTTGTCTTATGTAATCAAATAGTTATATTTCATTTTTCCAGTCTTCTTTTTGATAACAAATTGATCTGAACTTTGTGGAACTTGCAGGCAGATGGGGCAGATGATGATGATGACAGGATGTCCTACCTAACTGCAATGGGAGCAGATTACCTGAGTTGTGACAGTCGTTTAGTCAGCGACTATGAAGACACAGATGGTGAGGGTGGCGCATACACGGACAACGAGCTAGATGAGTTAGCAGATGACCCGATACCCGTTTCTGCCATAAGCCGCTCATCTGAGCCGGTACATCTAGAAGAGGTACAAAAGGTGTTGAAATATCCCAAAAATTACTTTAATGTTGTAACTTAGTGAAAAGAAAAATAATGTACATAGTTAGGGCAACTTCAAGCAAAAAAAAAAAAAAAAAAATTACACTGCAGCTATTTATTTCAATCACACTTTCTGAATTGCTACTGTTTTCTTGCTATTCAGTTAAATAGATCTTACATTAAAGGGACGCCACCACTTACATAAAATGTAACTAGATAACCTGGTAATTTAAAACAAACACATATATAAATCATATGCCACTGGGTTTTTGTATGCTTGAATTCATTGCAAATAAAAGGAAAAATAAAATTAGGTGTTTATCTTCAGAATCCATTTTGAGAATATTTCCCATGATGCAACATAATCCAAAATCTTCCAGCCAGTCTCACTTTACAACTGTTGCAAAGCCTGCATGATGATGTCAGAAGATACTCCCCTGCTCTCTTACTGGCTCCTGTGTATCATAGTGGACAGGACTAGGTGGCTTTTACAACTTTTTTTTTTTACCTTCCTTCCAACTCAGAGAGGAGATTAACCTAATCAAACAGGATCATAGCTCCGCCCCCTTGTGATGTAATAGTTAGTCTATGATCAGAATTCTGACTTAAGGACTGAATTCTGTGTCCCAAGACCCAAAGTGAGATACTAGTGCTGTAAAGTCTCTGAGGGGTGGCACCCAAAAACACTATATTTCACAAAATGGTGGCGCCCAGTCACACTTGTTTAGTTACATATTTTATTAAATACAGTCACTTAAGAAAAACAAAAGATCTGAAATCAACAATACAAAATAAAAAAAAGTAAAACCTTTTCATTTTTTGGTGGGAGTGTCCCTTTAAAGCTTCCTATGTCTGGTTCCATGGATACATATTTTTTTTAGGGACACGTATATTTTTTCCACTCTGAACACATACGCATGGCAGGATGTAAAGCCGTTTAATAAAAGTAGTTCCTATAGGATCCACTCCATGATTAAATACCTTCTCCTTGACTCCCTACATTCTTCTGGGGGGCATGTATGGGTTCAGCAAAAACTGGCTGACCTGGCAATCCTACCTTTAGAACAGGTGAAAACAAGACCTATGGTTATGTGCTTCGTATGTTGCCCTATGCAGTGCATGCATGCACACACTGCAAGTATACTCCTCATTTGGCAAGATTTTTTATTTTTTTTTTTATTATGGACAACTAATCCCATAAGGATAAAATATAAGACGCAGTTCTTTGTTTTAAAAAAAACTTGCGGCAGTGCGCTGAAGCATTGTTTATGCATAAATATATGATTGAACAAAGTAGTTAACAGATTTTACAACACATTCAAGCCCTGTGAGTGCCTCTTTCATAGCAGAGTATGGGGTTTTTAACATTATTGTGACATAACACTTGTGTATTTGTTTTCCAGTCTGTAATAAAACCTGTACCAGAAGCAAGAGGACAAATGAAGAAAGCTGGCAGTAGAGAAGTTCTACGGGATCCAAGCCCACCCCCAACATTTAAACCTGAACCACCAAAGGTACACCTCAAAATTCTCATTTTATTCCATTATATATGAATGGATGCATTTCTCTTTAACACCTATTGGCTTGCAAGAGTGCTAATTTTCTTTGTATGAATAAGTTAAGACATACTGGAATGGCAAAATATAGAGTAAAAGCCTGTACTGGGGGGGGGGGGGGGGGGAGACACACATTTGGTGGATATATGCATACATTCTGAATATTAGAATATGCAAATAAATGTTAGGTGGGGAGCATGTTCAAAGTGTACAGTTGTAAGCTCAGAACTGAGCATGTCCAGTGGGCATCCTTGTGATGCATGTGGTAAAGCTTTCACAATACAAGTATTGGAAAATGTAAAACAAAATTAAAGTTCTGAATGCATACATTTTTGCATGTCTTATTTTTGGGGTGTTTTAAAAGCCAGAGAACCATAAACAAATGAGAGAAATCTTCACTAGTGTCTTAAAGGGACACTCCCACCAAAAAATGAAAAGGTGTTATTTTGTACTGTTGATTTCAGATATGGCTGTATTTAATAAAATATGTAACTAAACAAGTGTGACTGGGTGCTGCCATTTTGTGAAATATAGTGTTTTTGGGTGCCACCCCCCAGTGACTTTACAGCACAAATTTCTCACTTTGGGGCTGGGGACACAGAATGCAGTCTCTAAGTCTGAATTCTGACCATAGACTTGCATTAAATGGGAGGGTAATATAACTATTACATTACAAGGGGACAGAGTTAAGATCCTGTTTTATCAGGTTAATTTCCTCTCTTTGTGTTGGAAGGCAGGTAAAACAAAGTGTACACAGCCACCTGGTCCTTCCCACTATGATACACGGGAGCCAGTAGGAGAGCAGGGGAGTATCTCATGACATCATCATGCAGGCTTTGGCAACAGTTGTAAAGTGAGACTGGCTGGAAGATTTTGGATGATGTTGCATCATGGGAAATATTTACAAAATGGAGCCAGTTTTATTTTTCCTTTTATATAATATTTTTATATTTATATAAAAATATAAATATAAAAAAAAAACCAGTGGCATATGATTTATATATGTGTTTGTTTTTAGGTTGTCTAGTTACATCTTATGTAAGTGGTAGTGTCCCTTTTAAGTTGTATTAGTACAAAAGCAGGAATTATTACTATAAGACGGAAGCTGGCTAGAAGGAAATGGAATAAATGTTTTTATGTATACTTTTATGTTCACAGGTTAAGCCACAAGGCAACGAAGACTATGTCTATGACTCGCCTCGCAGTTACGAGGCCAAGAGAAGCAGCTCCAGTGTTGCTAGCAGTGAAATGTCAGGCAACTCTGCCAAGGTAGCCCCACCTCCCACTGCAGCCAAGCCTGTGTTATTTACAAAACCGATTCTGAAACCTTCAGTACCTGTGAACCCAACTCCAGTACCTGTCAGTCCCATTCCAATACCTATAAACCCACCTGTAGTAAAAGAGCAACTGAAAGAAACTGAAGAAATCAGTGCTCCCAAATCCGTGTTGGGAAAAGTGAAAATATTTGAGAAAATGGACCATAGTGCAAGAGTACAAAGGTTACAAGAGCTACACGAGGCCCAAAACGCAAGGGTAAGCATGAATGATTAAGTGTTAATGGCCATTGTTTTTAGAAGTTATTGGCAAATGGATCAGTGTGTTCAATGTACGTTTGCTAGTTAAAATGTACCTTGTTCTGTCTGCTTTCTAAATTGTCAGATCAAGATGTAAGGAACAAATGATTTCCGCTGACATTTTGGGTTTGTTTTTAATTTTCAAAATGGGATTAGAATTGGGAAATTAAATTCCCTTTAAATTTAGAAAAGTACAGTTTAACATCAAGGAACTCCAATTTTAACAAGCTTTTATAAAGGGAAAAAACTTCAAAATGGAACCAGACATGCTTCTTGTGTGCTCATTATTTTCTTTTCTTTATTTTTTTTAGCTGGAGCTGGCCCAGAAACTGCCAGATATTTATGCAGTACCAGTGAAACCACAGAAGAATGAACAAAGCCGACCCCAACAAACAAGGTATTACATTCCACCTTGAATTGCTGAGCTGGTCATCGAAAAGATTTGCGTAACTGGATGTGTAATGTGTTAATCACCTCTCTGGCACGCTAAATCTACTAAAGGGAAATGTATCCTAAACATTTTGTTTTACTAATTAAAAATCTGCAGCGGAGCATAGAATTCTAGTTATATTAGCTAACGTTGACCAGATAATTATTTTAAAAATGTATCCCCCGTTTTTTTTTTTTTTTTTTTTTTGCTTCACAGAATTACATATTCATGTATGACAAATGTTTATGGACTACTACATAGAATAAAATTATAAAGATGTCCAGTAGACATACATGATATTTAAAGGGATATTATCACGGTAGCAATAAAAGTACATTACATTACCTTACCATTTATTTATATAGTGGCAATAATTTACACAGCACTTGGGTACAGAGCATAAAAAAAGAGTTACAAACAAAATTAGACAAACATTTTCAGACTAAAACATGAAGTAGAGGGCCCTGCTCACAAGCTTCAAATCTAGAGGGAATGGGGGACATGAGATTCATAAGGAGAGTGAAAAGGCAGAAAAGATGGGGGTGGTAAAAATAGAAGTAGATTGTGATAATGGAAGTTACAAGTTCAGTTTCACTGTATACAGGTGTACAGAACAGGTATTGATGGTGCTAGTCGTTGTAATGCTGTGCGATATAGAGGCTACTGATGGGACTAATTCATGGAAAAATTACAGTCATGCTTGTTTAAACATTTTTTTTAATAATATACAGGTTGCATTACGGATAACGGATCATTTTGACAGCCCTATAAATGTTCTACATTGCCTAAATCCAATGTGAAAAATTAGAAATATAGGTAATTTATAGAAATGTTGCTGCTGAAATTTACCTTATTCAAGGTGCTGCCGAAATGATCCGCTCCGAGCAGGATAGTCCGTCCCTCCCCTCGCAGCGCTCACGAAACAACATTTTCCAGGAGCTTCAGAATGGGCTCAAAGATAGTGATTATCCCTTATCTGGACTGAATTCAATTTTTTCCCCCTGGATTTTGGGTAATGTCGCATAAGGGACACTCAACCTTAATTCCACCATTTTTAGATATCCTAGTTCCTTTCAAACAGCTGGTGGGTGTGAGACGGGACACATAGTGGATGCTGTGCATTGTGGTGATGCTGACTTGTGCTGTGTGTCATAAGGGTGATGAAGATATTGGGGGCTATTCATGAAAAGATGAGTGGAAGTAACATGTCACCAATTTCATGCAGTGACAAACCTGCAAATTCACCAGGTTTGTCCCTGCACAATGAATAGTTTAACTGGAGTCATGAATGTTCATCTCACCTTTTAAAAATATATGTAGATTCACACTTGCGCTTACACAGTCAGGGTCTCACCAAAGATGCCAAATGTGAAAAATGTACATTTATTCCTAAAAAAGGCAATGTTTCAACCCTAAATGAGTTGCAATTATTTCTTACATCTCACTTTTTTTTAAATCTGTGGTTGTAACAGTTGGTGTCTGTGTAATTCTTTCCTCCATGTGTTCATGTGTATAATAGCACCTCTTCCTGCCAGTGCCGTGTTTATCTGTCATGCCCTTACCTGCCTGGCATGTGTATAATCTTTTAATCCCTTCCTGGCATGGAGTGTCTGTTTAGGTTTCATCCCCTTCCTCTACTACTGATTTTTATTTATTCCACATTTACATTTTTTTATTTTTTTTATTACAAAATAATTCTTCACTTTTTCTACCTAGATGCTATGTCTTAATGGAGCAGTAGCTGTGAATAGGTCATATATCATATCCGTTCTATTACAGTTTAGTTCATGTAGATAAATCATAAATTGTTTTAAAACAATTTTTTTTTTTTTTAACTTATAGGTTTTTATTGTATTAGAAACCTGGTTTAAATTAAAGTTTATTCTCTCGCTACTTTAGTTCTCGGCCTCCAGAACCTCAGAAGCCTCCGTCCTGGTCATATTTAGATAAAAGGGAAAGCTACGGAAGTGATGACGAAGAGGAGGAATACCGCCGCCAGCTGGCTGACCAATCAAAGCGTGGATTCTATGCGCAGCCTTCTAAATACAGGGACACAGAGCTGTAAGCTGCTAACTAGGGACAGTTTTACTCATCTAAGAGCCACCAATGTACAGCTTTTTTTTTACCGCGACCATAGAAAGATAGACTTTGTGTAACCTACTGTAGCTGAAGATCTACTCCTGTTTTAAGTAACTTGCTATAGTGAACTGGAAATTCAGTGTATGGAGGATGTTTGCACTGGGTAAGGTTTTCTACTGGAAACGTATCTTTCTCTTATTGTTTCGTATTCTTTTGTGGGTGATTTACCTATGCAATAGTTGTGTGTTATTTACACTACATTCACAACACAAACTGTTTGAGGGGGTTAATTTTGGCTCAGCAACTCCATGCATTAAAATCACATTCCAAACCTAAAGTGTTTTAGAAAGTGCCTTTTTGCAGAAATGTCTCTCTTGTACGTTGCACCATTGCAGTGGCATTGAATATTTATGGATGCTTCTTGATCTAAATCGGCAGTTCCTGTGAAATCTGATTATCCCGTGGGATCTGGAGGTTTCTCGTTCAATTACATGAATTTAATGCAGAGAAGGATGTCTTGTTTGATTTGTGAAATGCTGTCCAGCCTAAACAACAAACATCCATCAGCCATGTCATAGAGTCCAAATCTGAATCCGATTTTTTTTTTTTTTTAAATTTGTTTTGTTTTACTGTATTTTGGATCGGTCTGAGGCAACATTACAATGAGGTGGTACCTCTTAATATCTTTCCGTTTCTGTTAATCATGGGATCTGTGAACTGCATTTACACAAATTGTTTATTATCACAGTTAATCTGGCTGTTGCAAACCAGGTCTGTAATGATTTCGTTATTGAAAAATGAATGCCTTTCTTATAGTCTTGAATAAACTAACTAACAAATCATGGCTGTATATGGTTACCTCTCTCCCTTAAACTAAAACTACATTAACCAGGAGTAATGCTTCCAAAATAAAACCCACGAAGCCTGTTTCAGGAGATTGCAGCCATCATTAGAGGACCACCGTAGGCAACATATTTATATTAAAATTAAATATAAGTATAGGAATTTTAAATACAAGTGCTTTAAAGAAAGGTTAAAAAAGGTATTTTGTTTGTATTCTTTTATTAAGGCACTTTTATTTAAAATAGATACACTTGATACAAACTTTAGGTTAAACATAATATTTTGTCGACAGTTGCCCTTTATATGGACTATCTGGTGCCCAAAATGCATCCTACAAATGTTAATGCATGTCAAAGTACTTTAGAATGCATATTTTACATTGGTTACAGCCGGAAATCTTTACAGTTAGAAGAGTTTTGAATGTGTTGGCTTTTGCAGGTTTTCAGGAACACCCTCTGATTGTGAGAAATGGGCAGGGTGGGTTATTTTTTTCTTTTTCAAGAATTATTCCATTCATTTGAATGGGGTTTCCTGAGTGATGTCAAAATACTGCAATGTGTACAAGGCTAACAATATAGTTCCATGTCACCTGATTAGGTCAGGTGCACACACTGCACTCACACAGCAACACAAGGTGGGATCAGACACATGCTGCACTCATACTCCATCATAAGGTGGGATCAGACACATGCTGCACTCATACTCCATCATAAGGTGGGATCAGACACGCACTGCACTCACACAGCAACACAAGTTGGAATCAGACACACATTGCACTCCAAAACAAGCTGGGATATGACTCACAGCGACACAAGCTGGGATAAATAAAACTAACATATGGTTCTCCATATGTACGTGTTTGGAATAGAGCGTGACCACTGGGCTAGAGCAGAATTTTAAAACCCATTCATGAAAGAAGGCCTGCATATTTTCCTCTGCAAAAGAGCCTGGGTGCTACCCAATCTTTAAACTTCATATTGCACTAATATTGTTTGGGTACCTAGACTGTCTCTTTTTAAAAAGCAACAACTCTAATAAACATATTTTAAATGCTATAATAGAATATCTACAAAAAAATATGCTAAATATAATTTCATAAATTATTTATCCTAGTTTATCACAATGGTCAGTAGTGTAATAAATAGTAATATTCCAAACTGTTCAAGGAAATTGCGGAGGTTTTATAGTCTCTTAGGCAAATAGGTAGATTATTTAAAAACTTACATTTGCCATTACCTGGGTATATTACCAAGTCTGAGTATGTAGCTGCTGCTTAAATAAAAAAAGATTCCATAGTTTATTTTACAAACAACATCAGAAGATTCCTGTTGTCAAAAATGCATCACAACAATTTAAAAAATACAGCAGGCAAGTCACTTTCCCACAAATACAAAACATTGTTCAGCCAACATTTTAAAAATAACAATATTCTGAAGCAAAGACTATTGTGGCAAACTCCTCAAGTAAATGGGAACCAACAACAAATGTTAACTTGTATTCATATGGATTTTGTTTTTACATGTTCAAATGTGTGTAACATTCTACTGGACATGCTTCCCTTGAAAATGAGTGAAATCTCAAGTTAGGTTTCCTGGCATAACACATTCACACCTCATCAATATGACCATGCTTTGCTATCGACCTCCTACATTACCTGTTACTCAAGGCCGACATAAATTGCAAACTCCTGTGGATTTTTTTACACAAAGAAGTAGTATTATTGGTGTTTTTAAATTTTACATCAGTGAGGCGTGTCTCTTTGTAACTTTCATGTTATTTCAGTATTCATTGATTTAGAAAGTGTTCTACCAAGAATACATGGAGATTTCTCTTATTTTCAAGTATGTAGAACATATGTAGTGTATTCTGCTATCAATTTTGATTTAGAAAGTAGTAACCATATGAGGAAAATGTAATTTAAATTGGGTCGTCTAGAGGAACCAGTTTGATGTATAACCAGCATAATATTGTACATGTACATTGTGAAGAAGCGTATTTCCAGAGGGGTATTCACTTCCTTAGCCTGTAAAGGATCGCCACTTTGCCCAAATAAAAAAATAAAGTCTCTTGTCCCCTCTGCTCTTTGATCCAATAAATGACAACACACCAGTCAGGTACAGCAGAATAAGAATCACTTTATTACAGAACAGGATACATTTTTATACAGTCAGGGATCAGATAAGTAATGGGGAGAACAATAGGGTTTTAGATTACACTAGCGGTAATGCAATTATCAGTAATAAAATTTGTTGCCAAAAAGAGGCACCAATCAGAGACGGGTCGCTGAAACAGCGACCAGTCTACAACCAGAAAGCAAATTGGCTGATGGTTCTAGGTACTTTAATCCCTTTAACTGGGTTTTGACTAAGGCGCCAATCAGAACAGTGCGGACGAATTCGGCTATACCAATCAGAAGATGTTTTCGGCTACTCAATCCTAGTCGTCGACCTTCCCTTCCGCCTGTATGCGAATTAGCCTTCGAGCGTCTGATCTTCACCTTTATTGTGGGTTAGCCACTCGGGAGCTTGGATGATCAATACAGTACAGAACACAACAGGGCTATAACACACTAACAGGCCCGCCATCAGGGGGTGACGGGCGATAGTGGCGTCCCCGGCCCGGCGGTCCCAGGTCACACCAGAAGAAAAACATTTTCTTTATTGAAGCTGCGTGGCGACCGGAGTTTCCCTCCTCTGTGCAGGAGGAAAGACTGCACTGAGGAGACGATCGGGAGATAGAGCAGCACGGAGGTAAGTACTGGGGAAGAGGGGAGGAGGGTGGCATAAAACGAGCATAACGCTGACATATTGAGTGGATAAATACTGGCATACTGAGTGACAAAATAGAGGCGAAATGTGACTCCTCTTGTGGTGTGTACAGTCCCACTTGGGTTGACCCAATCAGAAGAGAGCTCTCCCAGTCTCTTTTAAACCAATGACCAATGGGTAGGCAAGGGACATCCAGATGAAAGAGTGGGAAGTTTAACTGGACTAATCGCTAACTTTCCTACCTCTCCGTGGCTCCTCCGGGTGTGCCGATGCTCAGCTTTGGGTTCTATCCTGGATTGCCGCTCGTGCCTAAGCCGTGGAAGTAGCCACCAATCTGTGATCAAGCTACTTCAGCCCTTTAAACGGCTGTCCAATCAGGGCACGAGCGACGTTTAGCTGAACAGCGGGTAGTTCAAATGTTCCAATCAGGGACCGAGTAACCCGGGACTTTGAGTGGAGAGCGATATACAGCTCTTTGGGTACAAGGTGACAAATGTTCAAGAAAGGGCTGTAATTCACACAATTATGGATGGGCTTCCATAGGTTTCTAAACATATTATTATACAGTCTTTTCTCCTTTATCAGCGCTTATACCAATTTTTATCCATTTGCATCTCTTGAGTTCTGGGAATAACTCTAATTGGTATTTTTAGCAGCTGTTTTTTTCCAGCTCTTTCCTTTTCTTTCTTTCCCCTTCCTTTCTTCTGGCGCACGTCTTAATCACTTTTCACATATATTATTTAAGTCTTTGAAAACTTAGAACACGAACATTTTTCTTTTCCCTGCTTACACATATTTGAGATTGATTGGCTCCTCTTTGTTTGGTTGCAGCTTGCTACCTAGGGGTTAATGTGGAGGCGGTTTAATTGGACCTCATTCAATAAATCAAAAAGGTTTTGTTAACCTTTCTAATCAAGTCATTACAAGGAATGTATTGCCTAAACATTGTTTTTACTGTGACTGTAGAGGGAAAAAAAGATTAAAAATAATGTATTAATTGTGTAAGAAAAACTGAGAAGCCTCACTAACATCCCCAAATCTCTCCAGGTTTTCATGTTGTTATACCACTTAAATATATTTACAGGAGGGGAAAGGAGGATATCCTTGTTAGACATGTGCATTCGTTTTCGGACAAATGCATTTGCGTACGAATAACGAAAATAATAAACTAACGAAATCCGAATGAACGAATGCGAAATAAACGAAAATCATTCGTCCGTTCGTTCATTGAGATGCTGACAGCCATTCTGATATGTTGAATTCGAATTTCGCCTCAATTTCGGCTTAAGTTATTGTATGTAATGCTATTGGCATTCCATAAACCGAAATAGAGGGGAAATAGGTCAATTTGTATGAATTTCGACTCTATTTCACCTCTATTTCGGTTCATGTAATGCCAATAGCATTACATACAATAACTTAAGCCGAAATTGAGACGAAATTCGAATTCAACATATCAGAATGGCTGTCAGCATCTTAATGGACGAATGATTTTCGTTCATTTAGCATTCGTTCATTCGGATTTCATTAGTTTATCAGTTTTCTTCTGAGTCAGACATTCAGTATTCATCAGATTAGTTTTTATTCTGCATAACATTATGCTAATAAACTAACGAAATCCAAATTAACGAATGCTAAATGAACGAAAATCATTCGTCCATTCATTCATTCAGATGCTGACACTGGGGATGAATGAAATTCCAAAGAAATTTGTATGTAATTCGTATTAATTAGACACTTTGAACCGAATTCTCCTACCTTATACTATTGAAGTTAGGTTAAATCTTTATACTGTATGTCTGTCTGTATTTGTCCATTTTGTATAACGTGTAACTAAGCATTTTTATAATTATGGATGTGAATTTTTTAAACTTTAAAAAAAAAAAATAGGGGGGGCGTGTCTGGACACTGATGCGTGCAGTCGCAGGATAACTGAGCTCCTGGACTTCAGGCCTTACACGGACATAATTCACGTCCAAACGTTTAATAAAAACATGGGAAAGCAGTCTAAGAAGTCCTCTCCACCTAGAGACCCGCACAGGAGTGCAAAAAAACCCTTACCGATAAATCTGAGGACTTTTTTAGTCCCACTGGCGTCAAGCGGTGAACCTAAAATGGCGCCGGAGACCTCGAGAGGGAAACACCGATGCTGCAGCAGATAAGTAGCCTATTGGCTCCTTTGTTTCATTTATGCTTCCTTCTTCTGCTTTAAAGTTACCATCTCCTCTCCAGCCCTCTTTCAGTAAAGAACTGTATATATTGTAAATATTGGTATGGTGGAACAAAAGAGATAAAAACACGCATAACCACAATTTAAACAAACTGCTAACTCAAGTTTGCCTTAAAGGGGCCATACATGATAAATGTTGGTGGACTCTATATAGGTATAATTATCCTTTAAGCCTCCCTTTTTCCTGCATAGTGGTTTGGAATTGCATAAACAACAGTTGCTGGGATAAAAACATAAGGAAAAAAAAAAAAAAAACAATGCCACCTAAAAGCAGGGATAAGGATAAGGATAGAGGGACAACAGAAAAACCAAAATTGATAAACACCTTTTACTCACCAAGAACTGAGTTGATACAGGATAAAAAAAGAAAATCTATCATAGTTGGTCAATCAGAATGTACTAATGTTCACTCGTTAAATACCTCAGAAGAGGACTTTCCTCCGCTAAATATACAACAAGAAATAAACCAACCTTCTCTACCTTTACCCCAATTGCTGGATAATTTGTATGAAAAGATCAAAATCGATATTGAAAAGAATGTTGGGGAATTAAAAAAAGACCTTACAGCAATCCGCGGGGTTTTAGACTCGCATGATTCCCGGATTGAAAAGTTATAAAATGAGGTGACATTATTGAAAACAGCTAATACTCATTTGGGAGAAAAAATGCAAAGATATGACAATAAAGTAGCGTACATGGAGGATCAGTCTAGGCGAAAGAATATTAGACTAAGAGGTATAACCGAAGAGATTACCTCAGACCGACTATATCAATTCCTGGTGGATTTTTTTTACAATTATATACCATCTACTATCCTGGGAATACACCCTTTTGAACGTTGCCATAGGCTTTCGAAACCCAAACATATTCCTTCAGATACTCCTCGTGATGTCATGGTACGTTTCTCAAGCTTTTTCGTTAAAAATCAAGTCATACAAGCAGCAAGATCTAAAGTTCTGGAACAGCAAGAATATAAAAATATTAAACTTTATGCAGATTTTTCTGCCCACACAAAACAAGCCAGAAAGATATTCGCTGAAGAAACAAAGACTCTAAGAGATAATGGTATTAAATATACCTGGACACTCCCTACAGCCTTAAGAATATTCTTCAAGGACAAAATAATAATCTGCAAGGACGTTACCTCACTCAGAGCAAAAATAATCGATTGGGGCTTGGCACGTTAAAAGATTGTGTTGGTGAAAATATAAGAGTGGGTGAAAGAAGAAGAAGAGAAAAAAGGAAGAAAAAAAAAAGGGAAAAAAATCACTGCAGGATGTGGAATAGGGATATGGGAGGGTGGAGGAATCAACAGAGTGGGAAGGGGAGTAGGAGAGGAGGGGTGAAATGGGAGAGGGAGGGGGAGAGAGGTAGTGGAATGGGACGAGATGGAATGAGGGGGGCAAGGGAACGGAAGGGCAAGAGGGTATGATATCATCCATAGACCATGGATCCCCTGGTTGATTGCTTTATATAAACTTAAAGCCTGCCCTAACCTTTGCTATTGGTTGGGCTATTTTATAGATAATAATCAAAAGGGACCAAGGGAAGAAGAAATGTATATGAATTATAGTGGCAAAGGGGGAGGGTAAGGATTATTAGTATATCAAGGCATTTTTGTAAATTTTGGATGTCGGTAGTCAATCCTGCGGCGATAGCAGGTTGGAGTATTCACTCATCCTAGAGATGAGTAGATGCTTAAAATGGATGAATGTGGATGGTACAGGGGTGAATGAGGGGAATTTAAATGGGAGGGGGGGAAATACTATAAGGGAAAGGGCACAGTACTATGTTGGTATGAGGTGTGATTGTGTAGGGGGTATGAAGGGGACCGGTTTGGGGGGGAGGGGGGAAAGGGGTGAGGCTAGCATTAAAAGGAAATTCTTATATGGCTCTTAACTTGGTTTCAATGAATGTAAGGGGCCTGAACTCGCCACAAAAAAGATCACTTCTTTACAGATTGTTGATGGAGAATAATATAGATATTGGGATGATACAGGAGACACACTGGGTAGAATCAGCTCAAAAATTATGGAAATATGGGAAATTCCCTATCACTTATGGATCCAATTTAGAGGGCAATAAAAAAAAAAGAGGGGTGGCAATATTCATTTCCAACAAGGTGAAATTTGAACATATTTACGACGAAGCAGATCCTGGGGGTAGATATGTTTTGCTGATCGCTAAAATCAATGATGAAATATATACCCTCCTGAATCTGTATGCCCCAAATCGAAATCCATCTAAATTCTTGACTAAGTTAATAAATCGAGTGGAAGAACTTTATATGGGCACACTAGTAATGGGGGGAGACCTTAACTGTATAATTGATGCCAAAATTGATAGAAGTAACAACAATAAAGCGGCAGAACCATGTATGCGACAGTCCGACAGGAAAATACAAACAATACTTGATAAAAACCGACTTTTTGACTGCTGGCGAGTTAACCATCCCATGGAGCGAGACTTTACATTTTTTTCCCAGGTGCATCAGATATATACTCGTATTGATTATTTCCTGATGAGAGAAGAATCATTAAACAAAATACTTAAAATAAAGATAGGACAAATAGTGTGGTCCGACCATGCCCCATTGTATATGTCACTCAATAATAACCCAGATTATAACGTTAGAAGAGATTGGAGACTGGATGATAACCTCTTACATAACGATAAAAACCTTATAGAGTTGACCACCGAAGCTAAACAATTTATGGAACTTAATGATAATGGGGAAGTCTCGGACTCTACATTATGGTGTGCCTTTAAAAGTTATAAGAGGGGCATATTAATAAAGCAATGGGCATATATAAAAAAAGAAGAGAGGAATGCCTTTGAATCAACTCTTGATTAAGTTAGCCATTTTGGAGAAACAACATAAAATAAATCTAAACGATAACATTTTACATATGTTAGAGGAAATTAGAAAAGAGATTATAGAAAAAACGCAAGAGAAAATAAATAGAACACTTATAGCCCTAAAGCAAAAATGGTATTATGGAAATAATAGATCAGGACAAATTCTTACAAATAAACTAAAGAATAAACAACTAAAAGAAAAAATATACAAAATTAAAGTAGGTAACTCCATATTACTTTCTGCAAAGGCAATAAGTGAAGCCTTTGGAGATTACTACGAGGCATTGTACAATTTAGAATCCAACTCATTGGGGTTGGATCATTCCTCCTTTCTGGCAAATATAGCTTTGCCCAAAATTCCAGAAGATAAATTGGCATCCCTTAATAGCCCTATAACATTGCAAGAGGTGGAGAAGGCTATCCTCACCCTGGGCTTGGGTAAAGCCCCGGGTCCGGATGGATTTACCTCTTACTTTTATCATAAACTTTTGGGCACGATTTCTCCTATACTTTTAAGGGCCTTCTCTCACATGATCCACAACAAGAAAATTCCAACAGAAATGTTACAGGCTAAAATTATCCCCATACAGAAACCAGGAAAGGACCCTCTACAGATATCAAATTATAGACCAATCTCTTTACAAAACTATGATACAAAAATCTACTCCAAAATTTTAGCAGAACGCCTTAAAAATATTATACCATATGTTGTTCACCCAGATCAGAATGGCTTTGTGAGGGGGCGGAGCACCTCGGATAGCATAAGAAGAATGATTACAATCATACATCACATGTGTCAGCATGAGTCTGGCTCTGTTTTGATGGCCCTCGATGCCGAGAAGGCCTTCGACCGGGTCAAGTGGAGTTTCCTTGGCGCGGTCTTGGAGGCCCTTGGCATCGGGGGACACATAGGAGACCCCATCATGGCTCTCTATTCCACTCCAATGGCCAAAATTTCGGGACAATCATTAGAATCAAGGTGGTTTTCAATCAAAAATGGTACTAGGCAGGGATGCCCCTTGGCCCCTCTATTATATATTTTGACGATTGAACCACTTGCGGCATTAATTAGGAGATCACCTGCGGTGAAGGGAGTGGAGATAGGGGGAAGAAACAACAAAATATCTCTTTTTGCAGATGACGTGCTCCTCTCCCTCACGGACCCAAAAAACTCTATCCCCAATCTACTTAAAATGATAGAAGAGTATGGCATCCATTCGGGATATAAAATCAACCTAGGAAAAACACAGAGCTTATGGTTCAATTGTACCGAACAAGAAAGGGGAGATATAAAACAGAGAACTAAGGTAGCGTCATCGGGAGATCATATAGATTACCTAGGAATACAATTAACAACCAACCTGGGAAAACTCATTAAAATTAACTATTTATCTAAATATGAAGAAATTGCAAAGCTGATTAAATCCTGGCGGGGTCTAGAACTCTCATGGTTGGGAAGAATTGAAACAGTTAACGCTTACCTTATACCTAAAATTACATATCTAATGAGAAATATTCCATTGAGAGTAGACAATTGGATCTTGCAGAAATTCCAGAAACTCCTGTCCAGATTTATCTGGCAGGGAAAGCAACCGAGAGTGGCCCAAATAACATTACAGAGATCCGGAAAGCGGGGAGGGGTATCTTTTCCAGATATACAATTACTCCATAATGCCAGTATGCTTTCGCATGCTTTAGCTTGTAAAACAACATTTAATGATCCATTGTGGATGAATTTGGAAAAAACGGAATTGGGAAATACGGACCCTTACCTGCTTTTTTGGATTGATGATTTAAAATGCTTAAAACAGCCCTTATCTAACCCTATAGTAATAAATCTTATAACCACCATAACTAAAATTAAAAAAAAGAGGGTTGTAAGGGACACTTATTAAGCTCTACCCCAATTAAAATCCTAGAATATCAGATAGCGGACATCAACTTAAAAAATTGGACCTCTAGAAATATTAAGATCATATCCGAAATAATAGTGAATGGAGAGATCTTGCCTTTCCCGCAATTACAGGAAAAGTACTCACTTCCAACTAAGGAGATATTTAATTATCTAAGAATAAAAAGTTATTTGAGCTCCAGAACAATTCTTGAACCCACCCCCCTGGACCATCTATTGGAAAAAGGGGGTCGGGCCAAACTTAATTCTAAAGCTAAAGAATACTTGGAACAACTAATAGTACTAGATAAAGCCCCCCCATGGAAGAAATGGGAGATGGATATTGATAAAATATTTCAGGTGGAGGATTGAATTAAAGGAATACAAGTAACAAAAAAAAGCATACATTGTGTAAATCTAGTTGAAACCCATATTAAAATTATAAACCGATGGTACATGGTACCTACTAGATTGACTACATTTTCCCCAGATATCTCCCCAAAATGCTGGCGATGTGAAAAATATCCTGGGACCTTCCTCCATATATGGTGGGAGTGCCCCGCACTAAAGGATACACTAACCCAATTGACGCATTTAGTGCGGCTTCTCTTTCCAACCTTGGATCTCTTCAAGATTCATGAATTCTTATTTCATATACAAATTCCAGGATCTATTGTGCAGAGAAATCTTTTGGTCCAGATATATCTGGCTTTAAAGATATGTCTGGCTAGAAACTGGAAAAGAAAGGGCCCATTAGAATGGGGGGATATTCTAAAACAGGTAGACTATCAGGGCAAAATGGAAGTTAATTTCAATCATCAGCAAGGAAGATTGGAAAGATATAGGGAAATTTGGCGCCCCTGGAATGATCTTAGGAGAACGTCAAGTTGGTAGCCAATTTGAGCCTCAGACTCCCCCCCCCCCCCCTTCCCCTCAGACCGGTCATAGTATGTATGTTAAGAATGTTAATGATGATGTTTGAAAGGGCAACAGTGTTGGAACCTCGTATAAGGAGGATATCATAAGAGCAGGAATGAACAAATTATGGCGTAATGGACTATATGTACTAGGGAAACAGGCACAGGAAGATGGGAGGGAAGGTGAGTGGGTATGTTAAGGCCACCGGGGGGAGAGTAAGAAGGGAAGGGTAAGACCGAGGGAAACACAACTAAAGAAAATTAAAGAATAGAATCAACCTATTGAATTATCCTGCACACACATTTCCGGTACAGAATATAAGATTAAAGATAAACCCACACTATCACTTAAACTGGAGGGATAAAGTTATTAGAACACAGTTCTTACACAAATTGAGACGAGAAAGGGATAGCGAGGCAAGGGTCGTAATAACACATAAACATTATTAAAAGCTTTAGGCACTAGTATATTAATAGTTCCACAATAAACAAAAATGCACTAATTACTTAATAAATAAAAAAAATTAAAAAAAGAGATTATCGATAAGACTATATAATGAAAAGTAAGACATTGTAGTTACATATTTCCCTCCCATGTTCTTGTGCCCTTAAGGAAAAGAAAAACTTTTTTTCTGTTATACTGCTAACATAAGAACAATAAGATGTTACTGGTATTATGTATTCTGACACTGTGGTAGAATGTTTTTTTTTTTTTTTTTTTTTCCTGTTTAGGATACTGTTTGTATTTTATATATTTCTTTGTCAATGCTTGCACAATATTGGATAACACCTGAAAATGAATAAAAATTTAAACATAAATACACATATACATTTTATATATATGTATAATATATAATATATATATATATGTATAGAGTAAATGAGTGTGTATATGTGTGTTTATGGAGGTTATATTTGAAGACTTAAGGGCATATGACTGCACATTTGAAATTAAGAAATATCAATAAAGAATAATTTTTTACATTCATTTACAATACTTGTAACAATGTTTCATAGTCACTATTACAGGCCATATTATCATAAATAAAGACATACCTAAAACTCAAAAAAAAAAAAAAAAAAAAAAGTAAAAAAAAAAAAAAATGGCGCCGGAGTACGCTGATGGCGGGAATGACTCCCACACTCCAACGGAGGAATCAGAAGGTGAGGAGATCGCCCCAAATCCCTGTACCCGCAGACCTGCGGAGGCTCCGTTAACAAGAGCCGACTTCACAGCCCTCTCCTCCCAGCTACAACGCGATCTATCCGCGGCTGTCAACCTTATTACGGCCACCATCAAAGAGCAGCTGCAAGACGTGCGAACGGACCTAACACAACAAGGCCAACGCCTGAAGGCCGTGGAAGCGGATCAGGGGGTGCTGCAACAAACGGTCTCCGAGCTGAAAGCCCAACTGACCGAACAACGGCCCATGATGGCTATCCTGTCTCAACAGGTCACTGACCACGAAAATCGCAGCCGGCGGTCCAACCTGCGGATCAGGGGCCTTTCCGGAGGTTGACTGCCCTGAAAACCTAACCCATATACTTACCGACATATTCATGGGCATCATTAAGCGCTCTCCAGACCATCCCATCGTGCTGGATCGAGCCCATAGGGCCTTACGGCCTAAGGACCTCTCCAACCCCAAGCCCCGTGACGTAGTTTGCTGCCTTCATTCATTCCTTCTGAAGGAGGAAATCCTTCGCAAGGCGCGGAAACAAGGGTCAATATTCTACCATGGGAAACCTCTGATCATCCTCCCGGATGTGGCCTGGGCCACTCTGCAGGCCAGAAAGACTCTAAAACCACTCACAGACCTACTCAAACAAGCCACCGTACCTTTCAGCTGGGGCTACCCGCTGTCCATCACGGTCTACAAAGGTTCCACGCAACTCACCCTGCGCTCCCCTAGAGATTTACCATCTTTTTGCGAAGCTCTACAACTGGAGACCCCGGATCTTCCTGGCTGGATGGATGGTACCTCCACCCCGCCGGAACTTTCGACCCTCCAGAATCTTCCGTGGATCCCTAGGACACAGAGGAAACGTCGACCCCGTCGCCCACCCTCTTCATTGAATGTGGACCCCATAACATCTGGGCCTGTGGATCCGTCTACTTCTCACGGCTGACACCATTGCTGAGACATACTTTTTGGGTCACTCCTTACCCTTCATTTTATTATTTTCCAGGGACAAGTCTGATCTGGACAGATTCTGAATCTCCTGGGTTCTAAACAGGTTTTCGATATGTATTATTCATTTTCCAACCTCTCCTCCCTCTTCCTAGGACCCGCATCCCATGGGCTACCTTACACGGGTAATATTACGGTCAGTTACAGGGAGTGGGTTCTGGAGTAGGTGGATGGGTTCATGATCCGGACGTTTATATTTTCGTCACAAGATATATACGGTCCAAAATATAAACGTCCAAATATTGAGCACTTTATTATGCTTTTTTTTCGCTTTCCCAGTTTACGAATGTTACGTTTTATGTCTCACGTTTTTGAGACGTGTATCATGTCATGTTTATATTAGGTGCCCTTTTTGGGATTCACCTTTTATTTATCCATTAGATTGGCCTGAGACCCATCCACGAGCCTGTTTTTTCTTCCCTATTGGAGGCTATATTGGAGGCTATGCTTCGGCCGAGCTGCCGCCTCGGTCTGCCACGCTCCCCCAGGCGGGATTTTGCCTTTGTAAATTGGTGGAGACCCCGGCATTCTCATGACGGAGAAGCCCGGCTCTCCATCTGGCATGTCTGCCCTCTGTGTCATGTTGACACTAGGTCGGTTGTAATAACTCTGTGTACTATTTTCCTTCTTTCTTTAATTTCTATTTCTTTTGCTCTTTCTCCCTCTTTCCCTTTCCTTACCTCCCTCCCTTGCGCACTGGAAGTAATGTTATTTGGTATTTCTGTTAGCGCTTCATATGGCTAGCCCTGCACCGGATTAAAATAGTTTCCATAAATGCGAAAGGGCTTAATACCCCGACAAAGCGCTCCCGTCTTTTCCGCGAATTGAAGGCTCTCCGAGCCGATATTGCACTAGTACAAGAGACCCATTTTTTAAGGAGTAAGGTTCCGAAATTCACTGATTATAATTTTCCACATGTTTTTTATTCTCATTCTCCCTTTCAGAAAAATAAGGGGATAGCTATATTTATCTCTAAGGGCCTTCCCTTCACGGTCCAGGATCAATGGTCGGACAGTGAAGGCAGGGCCCTGTTTCTGAAAGGGATGGTGGGCATGGACCAACTGACAATAGCCAATTTGTATGTCCCTAACACTAATCAACATGTTTTTATTACCGCTATGACAGATAAACTCCAGAGCTTCGCTTCTGGCATGGTGATCTTAGGGGGCGATTTCAACGTCACGCTTGACCCACGTATTGATTCTTCCACAGGGGCTTCCTCCCTCCGATTTGCAAGAATCAAGCAGGTAAAACGAGCACTACATTGCAACCAATTAGCTGACACATGGCGCACTCAACATCCCACCACCAGGGATTATACGTTTTACTCCACCCCACACTCTCGATATTCCAGACTTGATTATTTGTTTATCTCCCACCGACATCTCCCATTACTGCTCCACTCAGATATCGGCCACATTACATGGAGCGATCATGCCCCCATCCAGATAACGGTTACCTGCCCGTCCTTACATAAGCGTCAACCTCATTGGAGGCTTAATGAGGCTCTTTTTAAGGATCCAGAGACAGTATCCTCCATTAAACTGAGTCTAACGAACTATTTTAAAGAAAATGTTACTGCAGATACTGTCACCTACCTTGATTTACCTCCTGATCCGCCGCCATCGCGGATCAGGAGGACGCCATCCCGTCGGCTGGGGCTCAGAGTGAGAGCCCCAGCTTCCCTTGATGCTGAGACGCGCGTCCAGTAAGACGCGCGCTCAGTGACGTCACGCACCCGTTCGCGCATGCGCGAACGGGTGTTTCATGGATATTCATGAGCCCAGTTAAAGGGCTATTTATTAAATTAACCCCTCCCTTGCCAATTGATCAGAGGTGTGTCCTGATCAATTGGTAGTGTATTTAAACGGTCATTTCACAGGTTACCTTTGCCTGTGATAGTGCCTTGTGTATCTCACTAGCGTTTTGACTCCTGATTGCCTCCGTTTATCTGTTGCTGACCCGGTTCGTCCCTATATTCTCCATCCGTTTGTTCCTGCATTCCTGATTATTCTGTGTATGACCCTGCTGTTCCTGACTATTCTCCGTCCGCCGCCTGCCTCGATTTCTGCTAGTGACCTGTTTATCCGTATCTCTCCTGTCCGTGACCTGGCCTGTCTCCTGACTCTCCGTTTGCCTGTATTCCTGTACGATCCTATACGGGCTCCACTTGCTGAGTATCCGGTAGTAAGTGTTCCAGCAAAATCCTTGGTGACATACCACCGGCGGCTCAACCAAGGGTGTGTAGTCATTAAGGTGAAGACCAATACTTGCTACCTACGGTACTTAGTGAGTGACCCTATAGCCTTATCTACACTTGTGGTCCATCTCCTGAACACGACCGTTACATTTATCACAGGCCCTAAATATGGATCCCGTAGATATGGCGAGGATTTCGTCCAGACAGGACACGCATGATCAAGTCCTGATGACCCATGCTACACATCTCCAGTCTCTTGAGAGGAAAGTGGATGAAGTTGCAGATCTTCTACGTCAAATGACTGGTCCGTCTACGTCCTCCAGAACCATGGCCGAGACCGCTACTCATTCTGCTTCCTTGGTGAAACCACCAAAAATGCCACTTCCTGAGAAGTATTCTGGTGAACCTCAATTATGTCGGGGTTTTCTAAATCAATGTTCTTTACATTTTCGGACACAACCACAGACCTTTTCTTCACACTTCAACAGAGTTTCCTTTATTATCAACCTGTTAAAGGGAGAAGCTCTTGCCTGGGCCACCCCACTTATGGAACAGAACTCTATACTTCTGGAAGATGCAGATGAATTTACAGCTGCTTTTCGCTTGGTATTTGACGCCCCTGGTCGACGTGAAGCTGCAGAATCAAATCTGATGGAACTTCTCCAAGGGAGAAGAACTGTAGCTCAATATGCAGTGGAGTTCCGCACTTTGGCCTACGAGACCGACTGGAATGCTAGCGCTTTACGGGCTGCATTTCGCAGAGGTTTAAATGAATCCATCAAAGATGCTCTCACATATAGAGATATACCACACGATCTAGAAAACCTGATTGCCTTATGCCTAAGATTAGAAGCTAGAGATCAAGAAAGAAGATTGGAGAAAGATAGAGACAGAGAGAGAAAACCTTCTCGTCCATTTCGTTCACCTTACCCCAAACCCACAACCGAAAGTAATGTTCCCGGTGCAGAACCTATGGAGATAGGCCCAGTTCTTCGGTTAACTCCAGAAGAAAAACAACGCCGACGATCTCTAGGGTTGTGTATGTATTGTGGCCAAAAAGGTCACTTGGTAGCTCTCTGTCCTAAAAAATCGGGAAATGCCTAAGCTTGGTGGAGTCAGGAGGTTCTCCACTGAGCGTTTCTATGATCATGCCTCCAGACAACCAAAGAATGTATGTACCCATTACTCTCCAGTGGAGAGGCCACCAAATGGCCACACAAGCCTTCATAGATTCAGGGGCCGCTGGGAATTTTATTGATGAGACATGGGCTCTTCGTCAAGGGATCCATCTAAATAACAAAACCCAAAAGACAGCTGTCGCCACATTAGATGGGACTCCGCTGGGTACAGGAATCATTTCTTTACAGACTGAACCTCTGGGAGTTGTAGTAGGAATATGTCATACTGAAGAATTACATTTTGATATATTGCAGAGTCCTCACATACCTATCATTTTAGGGATGCCATGGTTACAACTCCATAATCCTTGTATTGATTGGGAAAACAAACAAATTACTTCCTGGAGCAATCGGTGTAAAACATCCTGTTGTATAACCCTCCATAAAGTCAATCTTGTTCTTGATTTACCTACCGAAGATCCCCGGAAAATTGTACCATCTCCATATTGGGATTTCTTAGATGTATTTTCTAAAAAGAAAGCAGAGTCCTTACCTCCACATCGGGCATATGACTGTGCTATTGAATTATTATGTGGATCCAGTCCTCCCACAGGTCATACTTATCCTTTATCAAGTCCAGAAAATCAGGCCTTAGCCCAATACATAGAGGAAAATCTAAATAAAGGATTTATCAGACCCTCAGCATCCCCAGCAGGAGCAGGTTTTTTCTTTGTGGCTAAAAAAGAGGGATCCCTCCGTCCCTGTATTGATTACAGGGGACTTAACAAGATCACAGTCAAGAACAAATACCCTCTACCGCTCATCACTGAACTGTATGATCAATTAAGGGATGCCACGATTTTCACTAAATTAGATCTTCGGGGGGCCTATAACTTGATCCGCATCAAGGAAGGGGATGAATGGAAGACGGCATTTAATACCCGATACGGCCACTATGAGTACCTGGTAATGCCGTTTGGGTTGTGTAATGCGCCAGCTGTATTCCAAACGTTCATGAATGATATCTTCAGGGACTTACTTCTGTCCCACGTAATGATTTATTTGGATGACATTTTAATATATTCCAAAAACCTTGAAGAACATCGCAGTCATGTCAGACAAGTGTTGCAACGTCTTAGGGATCACTCCCTTTTCGCCAAGGCAGAGAAATGCGAATTTGAATCCAACCGAATAAAAATTTTAGGCTACATTATCTCTGCTGGTCAATTAGAGATGGATCCAGACAAGCTTTCAGCTATTAATGATTGGAAGGAACCCACTGACCTCAAAGGGGTACAAAGATTCGTAGGTTTTGCCAATTACTACAGACGATTTATCCATAACTTCTCTCGTGTCATAGCCCCCATCATTGCACTAACCAAAAAGGGAGCCAACCCCAAACATTGGACACCCGAAGCTACTGCCGCCTTCAAAAAATTGAAATTGGCTTTTACCTCTGCACCCATACTTAAACGACCAGAAACCAACCAACCATTTGTATTGGAAGTCGATGCTTCGGAAATTGCAGCAGGAGCTATATTGTCACAAAGGGATCAGAAAACCAATAAACTCCACCCTTGTTCCTATTTTTCAAGGTCATTTTCTTCCGCAGAGAGGAACTATGATGTAGGTAATCGGGAATTGTTAGCCATTAAATTAGCTTTGGAGGAATGGCGTCACTTACTTGAAGGTACAGAGATCCCCATCACCATCCTCACTGATCATAAGAATTTGCTTTATATTGAAAAGGCCAAAAGATTAAACCCACGTCAAGCTAGATGGGCTCTATTTTTTACTCGTTTTAACTTCATAATTTCTTTCCGTCCTGGTTCAAAAAATACTAAGGCAGATGCCTTATCCAGACAATTTGAGACTTCGTTAACCGAGCATCCTGTAGAAACCATCATACCCTCGTCCAAGATGGTAGCTACTGTACAAAGTTCCTTAATATGGTGGATATCCAAGTCACAAGGAAATAAACCAAAGAACTGTCAATCACCTCCTGGCAGATTATTCGTTCCGCTCCGCTTCAGAAAAAGAGTACTATCCTGGGGTCATAAATCCCCTGTGGCAGGTCATAGGGGCAAACAGAATGTACGATTCTTACTTCAGAGATATTTTTGGTGGCCCTCAATGTTGAAGGATATTTCTCTTTTCATCCACTCGTGTCCTGTTTGTGCTCGTTACAAAATTCCTCGTACTCGTCCTTCTGGATTACTACACCCTTTACCTGTACCCGACAGACCGTGGACTAATATAGCCATGGACTTTATTACCGATTTACCTATATCTCATGGGTACACTACTGTCCTGGTCATCGTCGACTTATTTAGCAAACAGGCTCATTTTATCGCACTCCCCAAGTTACCCAACTCCAGCACGCTTGCTAATATTTTTCTTAAAGAAATCATTCGTCTGCACGGAGTTCCGCAATCGATTGTCTCTGACAGAGGTCCTCAGTTCGTCTCAAAATTTGGAGGGCGTTATGCAAACTTCTACATATCGAACTTCATTTTTCTTCTTCTCACCACCCTCAATCCAACGGTCAGGCTGAACGTACAAACCAAGCTCTTAAACAATATCTGAGAATGTATGTGTCTGCCGACCAATCTGACTGGTCTGATCTTTTATACCTAGCCGAGTGGTCCTATAACAGCTCTTACCATGAATCTCTCCGGATGTCCCCTTTCAAGGCCGTTCATGGATATGAACCCACCTTATGGCCTCAGGATCGCATTCTCACTGAGGTTCCTGCCGCTGACCTCCAAGTTTTATCTATCCGAGACCATTGGTCTCGCCTGGCCAATATTTTGCGTCAAGCCAAGGTCAAACAGAAGACAGCCGCAGATAAACACAGGTCGGTGGGTCCTGTCCTTACACCTGGTACACTGGTCTGGCTGTCTACAAAACATCTCCGCCTTCGTCAGGCTGCCAAAACATTGGGGCCAAAGTATATAGGACCCTATAAGATTCAATCTCGACTCAACGACGTTTCTTTCTCTTTGTGTCTTCCCAAATCGTTACGCATTAACAACTCTTTCCATGTGTCCTTATTGAAACCTGCCATTACTAACAAATACTCTCATATGCTCAAAGTTCCCGAATCCGTTTTATTCCAGGGGGATGAAGAATACGAAGTTCAGTCTATCTTGGATTCTCGGTTCCAGCAGGGCTCCTTGCAATATCTAATTAGATGGAAGGGTTATGGTCCTGAGGAGAATTCCTGGGTGCCGGCTAGGGATGTTCATGCTCCTGTGAAACTCCGATCTTTTCATTCCAAGTTTCCTCTCAAGCCGGGTCTTGGTAGCCAGTATGTCTCCCGTCGGGGGAGGGGTAGTGTCACCTACCTTGATTTACCTCCTGATCCGCCGCCATCGCGGATCAGGAGGACGCCATCCCGTCGGCTGGGGCTCAGAGTGAGAGCCCCAGCTTCCCTTGATGCTGAGACGCGCGTCCAGTAAGACGCGCGCTCAGTGACGTCACGCACCCGTTCGCGCATGCGCGAACGGGTGTTTCATGAATATTCATGAGCCCAGTTAAAGGGCTATTTATTAAATTAACCCCTCCCTTGCCAATTGATCAGAGGTGTGTCCTGATCAATTGGTAGTGTATTTAAACGGTCATTTCACAGGTTACCTTTGCCTGTGATAGTGCCTTGTGTATCTCACTAGCGTTTTGACACCTGATTGCCTCCGTTTATCTGTTGCTGACCCGGTTCGTCCCTATATTCTCCATCCGTTTGTTCCTGCATTCCTGATTATTCTGTGTATGACCCTGCTGTTCCTGACTATTCTCCGTCCGCCGCCTGCCTCGATTTCTGCTAGTGACCTGTTTATCCGTATCTCTCCTGTCCGTGACCTGGCCTGTCTCCTGACTCTCCGTTTGCCTGTATTCCTGTACGATCCTATACGGGCTCCACTTGCTGAGTATCCGGTAGTAAGTGTTCCAGCAAAATCCTTGGTGACATACCACCGGCGGCTCAACCAAGGGTGTGTAGTCATTAAGGTGAAGACCAATACTTGCTACCTACGGTACTTAGTGAGTGACCCTATAGCCTTATCTACACTTGTGGTCCATCTCCTGAACACGACCGTTACAGATACTCCAGCATCTCTAGTATGGGAGGCGCATAAGGCTGTGTTGAGGGGACAGTTGATTAGTATAGGAGCCCACCAGAAAAAAATACATTCTGCGTCAATGATCCAGCTGCTATCGGAGATTTCTGTTATTGAAACCTCACACAAGCTGACTTTGAGTCCCTCGGTGTACACATCCCTATTACAACTAAAAGCGAAACTTGCAGATCTATGTAACCGAAAGGGATTTGCGAGCACACCTCCAGATTAAAAGCCGCCTACATCAATTTAAAGACAAATCAGGCAAACTACTGGCTAGGTCGTTACGCGACCGGCACTCCAATGGCTATATTCCCAAAATCAGGACGGCACGGGGATCCCACACTTACCTGACTACCGAAATAGCCGATACGTTTCGGCTATTCTATGAGGAATTATATAATCTACCCGCTCCTGGGACCCCTTCACAAATAATCTCTGCTAGCGAAAAAATTAGGGACTATCTCGACACTCATATGACACGAAAACTAGACCCTATGGACGCATTAAGCCTGGACTCTCTGATTACTGAGGAGGAGTTCCTTGATGCGGTCAAGTCCTCCCCTACTGGGAAAAGCCCTGGCCCGGATGGGTTTACCATATCTTATTATAAACTATTCCATGAAACACTAAGTTCACCTTTTACATGTGCTTTTAATTCACTCTCGACTGACGGTTTATTACCCCCTCAGGCCCAAGAGGCCCACATCACGGTCATACCTAAGACAGGCCGCGATGCAACATCCTGCGCCAACTTCAGACCAATTTCACTTTTGAATGTTGACCTGAAGCTGTTCGCTAAAATCCTTAGTAACAGACTGAAAGTTTTTCTCCCTTCTTTAATTCACCCGGACCAAGCAGGCTTCATCCCGGGCTGAGAGGCACGGGATAATACAACCAAGGTCCTAAATCTCATCCATTCGGCAGTTACCACCACCACCCCTGCTCTGTTACTTTCTACAGATGCAGAAAAGGCCTTTGATAGGGTGAGCTGGACGTTTCTCCGTGCTGTTCTGGGACACACTGGTTTGGGCCCGTCTATGCTACGTTGGATATCGTCTTTATATCAGACCCCTACGGCCCGTGTTCGGGTCAATGGCGTCCTATCTAACCAGCTCACCCTGTCAAATGGGACCAGACAAGGCTGCCCTCTATCACCGCTTCTGTTTGTACTTACTCTAGAGCCGTTGGCCTGTGCTATCCGTGGTAACCCAGATATAACAGGACTACAGGCTGGCCCACATCATCATAAGTTGGCAGCTTATGCTGATGACCTGCTGTTCTATGTCACTAACCCAGGGGTCTCTCTCCCGCAGATCATGAAGGAATTTGATATTTTCGGGGCCCTTTCGAACTTCAAAATTAATTACACCAAGTCTGAAGTTTTGAATATCTCCCTCTCTCCTACAGTGGCGATCCCGCTTAAGTCTTCATTTCCATTTAAATGGAAAGACCACCATATTAAATATTTGGGGAATCTCTCTAAGTAAAGATCTCACTTCTCTGTTTGAACTTAACCTAGGGTCCCTCTTACAGTCCTGTAAGCTAGATCTAACTAACTGGTCCCTTAAAACCCACTCCTGGTTTGGTAGAGCCTCAATCATTAAAATGAATATACTGCCCCGTTTTCTGTACATTATCCAGACCCTGCCCATTTATATTCCGAAATCTTTTTTTTCGACCCTCAGGTCATTAATTACAAGTTTTATCTGGAAACACAAACGTCCACGGCTCGGGTATCAACTTCTTACCCGCCCCAAGAGTCTAGGGAGCATTGCCCTCCCAGACATGGAGAGATATTATAAATCAATACACCTCGCCAGAATAGTGGACTGGTCTAGACCAGCACCCAAGCTTTGGATTTCCTTGGAAAACAGAGGTTTGAATGCCCCAATCCCCCTAGCGGCTTGGGTCTCTCGTCCACAACTGCTCCCGGCCCAGTCGAATCACTCTACAGTGGCTCCCACTTTAAAGGTCTGGAGACAACTTATTGCTCGACCCGGCCTTATTAATTCTCCTTCACTAATGCAATCCCTTATTGGAAATGCCCATTTCCCCCCCGGGCATGGCATATTCCTTCTTCCACGAACTTTTCCCGGAACCAGTAAGATACCCCAGATTGGGCCATATCGTGGAGGAGGGACGTGCCAGGCCTCGGGAAGAGATACTCAGACATCAACCACCGTCAGGGGGGTCCCTGTATAAATATACCCAATTGTTTCACTATATTTCGGCGCTGGAGGTATCGAATCCGATCCCTCTTAACGCTACTGAATTTGAATTGTTATGTATGACAAAGGAACAACCGCAGAGGTTGGTTTCCACTGTGTACCGAATACTCACAGATCTGGCAGACCACGAAAAACCTTCCTATATAAAGCTGTGGGAAAGAGAGTGTGGGGTGGAGCTGACTGCTCCTCAATGGCGTAAAATGGTTACGCTAGCACACAAATGCTCCATGTCCACCCATATACAGGAAAACGCTTATAAACTGCTCACACGTTGGTACCTCACACCAGTAACTCTACACAAAATTTACCGCACGACCTCCGACAGGTGCTGGAGATGTCACCTGCAGGCGGGTGACTTCCTCCACCTTTGGTGGTCATGCCCTGCTTTACAGTCTTTCTGGGAGGCAGTTATCAAAACTATTAGAGAAGTGGGTGACTCGACCCTTCCACATGCTCCACTACCTGTCCTGCTACACCACACCATACACCCTCTGGGGGCGTACAAAAGATCGCTCACGGTACATCTTCTTAACGCAGCTAAATTGCTAATTCCTAGACACTGGAGGCGACCTGACCCCCCCACTTTCCGAGAATGGTTAGCCTCTGTGGAATCTATCAGAGTGGTGAAAGATATTATACACACGGCGAATGGCCGTGGTAAACAGAACAATGATAGGTGGATACATTGGATGCTATATATCGATAGCCCTAGATGCGAAGCTGATATCGTAGCAGCGGAATCACCTGGCTCTGCTGGCATAGGCCTAAGCTGAATTCTAAACATGATTTAGACTCTCCAGTGCTCCTTACCACCTTCCTTCCCCTACCCCCTTTGGTTTCTCTTTTTGTTTCTCTTCTTTCTCTACTTTTTTCTATATATATCTTCTTCTTTGTCGCTGCTTGTTCTGTTCTAATTTTGGGTTATGTAAGGATATGGGGGAAATTTTCAGGGAGTTTCTGCTACAATGATGTGATCGAATTTTTATCAAATACGATATTTTTTCGACGCCGTTTTTTTTATATTTATTTGATGCCATTGTATTTCTCCGACTGAAATGTCCAGAATATTTATTTTACATACACATCATTGTTGTATTTATGTTTTTGCCATAATTTTTGTTTAACCAATAAACAAATTTAAGAGAAAAAAAAAAAAAATTGTTTAAATTTCATAGCCATAATTATCAAAATACTTAATAATGCAATCTATGTTATATGTTATGTTTATATACACTGACGTTGCCTCCAATTCACTCCCTGCACTTCACATACTGATTGTGGAGTACAGAGAGAGAATGACAGTGAAAGGACAGTGAAAGGGAAAAAAAACAACTAATTTCCTGTTTAAAAAAAAAAATAACCCTTCCCCTGCTGATCACAGTTGCTTTTTACTGTGATCCGTTTCCTTCCACGTTTATAGCCCTCATTTAGTTTTTTTTATAATTTTAATTTTTTGCAATTTTACTATATTACTAATATTCTTTTCATGTATTAATTTACTTACAGTTAACTCCTGCAGGCCTGTGCTGTGATTCTGACCAGAGCAAACTTTAAATGTCTCCCCTTTTATATGTATTTTTGAATACTAAATTGTAGATCATTTATATGTACATGGTATCCATCCAAAGAAAATAAATTATAACATATAACTTGTATGGGTTTAATCAACCACGTTTCATAATGGAAAAATCGCCTCTGGTCATTAGCCCTGGAAAATACCTGGTTCTTTAAGGGTTAATGCATGCCTTAGGAGTATCCCTGACTTAATGGTGTAATATACCAGTAACATGCTCTAACAGTTTTCGCGGGACAGTTCCGATTTTGGAGGTTTGTCACGCTGTCCCATCGAGCTCTATCGCTGTTCCACTTTTCGGAAGAGAAGTAGAATTCGTCAAAACAGCGGAAATAAAAACTGCAACACCATGTTCTTCATCTGTTCTCTGGTGTCTGGGACACTGGAGACTGAATACTGCACATGCGCAGTGCTGCCTGGTTGTGTGAGAGCGCAACCGCGCATGCTTGCTGGCGCTGTCAATATACCCCCCAGGGATACTGTCAAAGCATGCATAAACCATATATCTTAAGGGGTCACTAAAGGGTATACTCCACGAGAGAAACTGTAGTGATTTGAGACAGGAATTTCAAACTTAAGTACAAAGTAGCCTTAATAAAGGTTACTGGCCCTTTAAAGCCAACAAATAATGTGTGAAATGGTCAACTGTGAATATTATATAAACTGCAGGTTTTTTTAAAAAATGTATTTAACATGCAACATATCAAATATTTTTTTATACATTTTTATTAATATTATTTTAATCATACTTTTGGGTTTACATCTACACCACTAAAATGTTACTTTCTATGTTTCTATCTGTTTGATTTCAACAAAATGATGTCCATAAGCTTCTATATCCGAATTTCACAACCACTTAGAGCCAAATTTCAACAGCTCAATAGCATAGGTAAGGGATGAAATTTGAAAATTTCGACTTTCAATCGAATTCTCCAACCTTATACTATTAAAGTGAGGCCATTTTCGTCCATTGCTGCATTCATTTCACCATTCAATTCGTATGAATGAACATTACACCTATGTTCATTCAATACATAGTATAAGGTTGGGGAATTCTGATTAAAGAAAGAGACGAATTTCAACAGCTCAATAGCATAAAGTAGGGGATGAATGGAATTCGTATGAAATTCGTATTTGATGGACTCTTTGAACCGAATTCTCCAATAAGTGAATTATTTTCCATTCGTACGAATGAATATAACGAAACAAAAATAATAACCGAATTTCGTCTGAAACGAATGCAGCAATGGACGAAATTCGTTTTGGACGAAAAAAAATTAATTTTTCGTCCAAATGGATGAAAACGAAACGAAAATTTTCGTTTTGCCCATCTCTAATCCTTGTGGACATGAAACCTCTTCCTACATTTACAAAGGGTAATAATATCTTTAATGATTGGATTTGATAGAAATATTTCTATCTGGATTCAGATTAATCCAAAATATGTGAAAGGGAGTGAGTTTCACACAAGAATCTTACCAACTAGTGGTAAGTGGACTTTTCTTATCCCATCTCAAATAATGAGTAAACATGCCAATCTTATGGAAAAAGTTCAGCCTTTAGATGGCTTTCCAGTAATTGTTTTACATTATATATATAATTTGAGTTCAAGTTCTTAAATTGGTTTCAAGTTTTTGATGGAACTCTCATCAGTATAGATCTAAAAAGATACCGTATTTGCTTGATTATAAGACATTTTCTGAAAATTGCCCCTTGTCTTATAATCGAGGTCTTCTCGTCTTCTCATAATCTGACCTCAAATTGAGGTCAGATTATAAAACATGGATCCAGGTCCCCAGCAGAGCTGCAGGGGACCTGGATCCCCCTCTCTAGCAGCAGGGGATGTCTGCGCGATGAGCTCGACCGCCGGGTCTTCTATGAAGAAGCCGGGAACTTCCGCTTTCGTCACAGAAGTCCCGGCGAGCGTGCCGGGCGGCAGTCTATTATGACGGACCAGCTGTCCGTCATAATAGACGGAGGTGTCGGGCAGCATGGAGGATGTATGCACGTATCGTGCAGACATCCCCCAGCTGCCTCCACTAGCCACCAGGGATCTAGGTATAGTTAAGGGAGACAGGGGGAGGGAGGGGGCAGGAAGACAGGGGGAGGGAGGGGGCAGGAAGACAGGGGCAGGGAGACAGGGGGAGCAGAGCAATAAGGTGAGGGAGGGGAGCAGAGCAACAAGGGGAGGGAGGGGGGAAGAGACAGAGCAACAAGGGGGGGAGAGACAGAGGGAGGGGGGACAGAGCAACAAGGGGTGGGGGGCAGAGAGAAACAAGGGGGGGAAGAGACAGAGGCGAGGGGGAGTCAAAGGGAGGGGGAGAGAGACAAAGCTGGGGGCAACGGAAAGAGAGAGGCAGCATTGGCACATAAAAAGGAAATAAAAACAGGAAATGCACTTTTTGATATAATTTTTTTATTAAAAAAGCAATTTACATGTGAATATATACAAGTTTAACTTTTTTCCTATAGGGTAGTCTTATATTCAGGCTTTTAGTTTTTTTCCTAAAGCAATATCCAAAGTTTGGGGGGTCGTCTTATAATCAGGGTCGTCTTATAATCGAGCAAATACGGTATATTAACTTATGTAACATAGGGGCGTTAACTGAGTTTATATGCTCTAGCCAGGTAACTTCTAACCCAGGCGTTGTGTATGCTAGCACAATGTCGCATGGTTTATTTCCAAGGTTTGTGTTCCCCTGAACAGGCAGAACACGCACCCCGGAAATGCACGAAATATATCTGAGAGGCCGACGGCAACAGTGAATTTGGCATCAGTCACTCACTCTGTTGCCAATTCGACTAGCAAGAAAAGTATACGAAGTTTCGTATACTTTTCGTGCTGGTCGTATTGGCAACAGATTGACTCTGATGACGAATTTACTGCTGCCATCAGCCTCTTGGATATATTTCGTGCAAGTGTGCCGCCAGTCTGGCGCACACCTGTCACTCTGGCAGGATGCCCCCCTGTTCTAAACCATAGTTACACAGCAGTTTAGCTTGAGACAGACTTGTGTCCATCATGTTCAACCCTTTTCCTTGTTTACAAAAGGAGTCAACCCCCACTTATTTCAGCAATTTCAAATTCTGTTTTCAATGGGGAAAAAATATTTACTCCAAAGGGCAACCAGATTCCTCTCTGGATCGACAAGCTCTAATTAAATATTACTGCCTATACATACATAGCCCTCTGTTCTGAGTTATTAAAAAAGTAGCCTTTCCAGCTTTGTAATTTCTCTAAACTATGAGACATAAAAATTACATTGATCACAAGCTCTAAATCTAATTTTAATGCCCAGAGATTCCATCTCCATATGAAACCAATCTAATTTACACATATCTCCTAACTTCTCGACATGTGATCTATGCAAATTTGCTACCAAATAACCTGGATGATCTTATTTCAAGGCTTGAAATTCCTAAAACCACCACTGCAGGCTACTTACTTTTTAGATTGTTTTACATGGAAAGGCTCTTGAATTGATTTGTTTTGTTTGTAAAGTATACAAATGTTTTTCAAGCTCTGGCTTAATTATGCTTTGGTCAATTCAATCGATTTTGGTTGATTCAAAACCCCACATTTCTATTATGTTAATAGATTTATTGCCAGCTTTATTAAGGTATGAAGAGCAGACAATTTACACAGGTGACCACCGCCTCCTTCTTAACAGATTATCCTCATTTGGCATAGGTGGTACGGCACTCTCTTGAATCAAGACGTACCTATCTGAGCGCTCCTATTCATTGTTGATTGCTGGAGTGTTCCGCTCTCTGTTGGTGGTCTGCAACAGTGGGCCCTTGGCCCACTGTTGTTTTCCCTGTACACCTCCTCTCTGGGACAGCTCATCCGCTCTTTTGGCTTCCAATACCACCTGTATGAAGATGATACTCAGCTCCACCTCTCCTCCCCTGACCTCACTCCCTCTGTCGTGTCAAGTGCCAAAATACTAGTGCACTCACTTGTGATCTCTCACCTTGACTAATGTAACAGCCTTCTAACTGGACTACCAGTGGCTCGTCTTTCTCCCCTGCAATCTATCCAAAACACAACTGCCAGTTTCATTTTTCTCGCTCATCGGTGTGATTCGGCGGCTTCCTTCTGCAATGCCCTCCACTGGACCCTCATTTGTTCTAGGATCACATTTAAAATTGTCTCCTCGGCCCCTCCGTACATTGCCTCCCTCGTTAACCGATACTACCCTGCACTACCTCTGCTCTCCTCAATGTGACTACAGCTCTCCTCCCAACCTCATCACTTCTTCCCACTCGCGCCTCCAAGATTTTTCCCGAGCTGCCCCCTCTCTATGGAACTCCCTTCAGCAGAGCATCCAGCTCTCTCCTTCAAAACGAATCTCTTTAATGAAGCTCACTACCCATCCAACTAGCATAACGGTTGATTTACCTCTGGCTATTCCCACCTAGCTCTCACTGTCCACAATCACTGTTACCAGTGGCGTCCCGAGGGGGGGGGCGGGGGGGGCGGCCCGCCCCGGGTGCCACTGACTAGGGGGGTGCCACCGGTGCTGCCGGCACCCCCCGCGCTGCTTACCTTTTTTTTTTTTTTTTTTTCAGGCGGCCGAATCCTCTGGATGCGGCCGCCGGGTGAAAAAAAAAAAAAAAAAAATCACAGCGACCGGATGTGACAATACGTCACATCCGGCGACTGTGTTTCCCTCCTCCGTGCAGGAGGGAGAAGAGAAGACTGCACGGAGGAGTCGTCCGTCCGGGAGAAGCAGCGATTTGGTAAGTGATGGGGGGGGGGGTGGATTGGCACTATATTACTGGGTTCTGACTGGCGCTATATTACTGGGTTCTGGCTGGCGCTATATTACTGGGCTCTGACTGACACAATATTACTGGGTTCTGGCTGGCACTATATTACTGGGTTCTGGCTGGCACTATATTACTGGACTCTGACTGACACAATATTACTGGGTTCTGGCTGGCACTATATTACTGGGTTCTGGCTGGCACTATATTACTGGGCTCTGGCTGGCGCTATATTACTGGGTTCTGACTGGCACTATATTACTGGGTTCTGACTGGCACTATATTACTGGGTTCTGGCTGGCACTATATTACTGGGCTCTGGCTGGCACTATATTACTGGGCTCTGGCTGGCACTATATTACTGGGCTCTGACTGACACAATATTACTGGGTTCTGGCTGGCACTATATTACTGGGTTCTGGCTGGCACTATATTACTGGGCTCTGGCTGGCACTATATTACTGGGTTCTGACTGGCACAATATTACTGGGCTCTGGCTGGCGCTATATTACTGGGTTCTGGCTGGCACTATATTACTGGGTTCTGACTGGCACAATATTACTGGGCTCTGGCTGGCACTATATTACTGGGTTCTGACTGGCACAATATTACTGGGCTCTGGCTGGCGCTATATTACTGGGTTCTGGCTGGCGCTATATTACTGGGTTCTGGCTGGCACTATATTACTGGGTTCTGGCTGGCACTATATTACTGGGTTCTGGCTGGCACTATATTACTGGGCTCTGGCTGGCACTATATTACTGGGCTCTGGCTGGCACTATATTACTGGGCTCTGACTGACACAATATTACTGGGTTCTGGCTGGCACTATATTACTGGGTTCTGGCTGGCACTATATTACTGGGCTCTGGCTGGCACTATATTACTGGGTTCTGACTGGCACAATATTACTGGGCTCTGGCTGGCGCTATATTACTGGGTTCTGGCTGGCACTATATTACTGGGTTCTGACTGGCACAATATTACTGGGCTCTGGCTGGCACTATATTACTGGGTTCTGACTGGCACAATATTACTGGGCTCTGGCTGGCGCTATATTACTGGGTTCTGGCTGGCACTATATTACTGGGCTCTGACTGGCACTATATTACTGGGTTCTGGCTGGCGCTATATTACTGGGTTCTGGCTGGCACTATATTACTGGGCTCTGGCTGGCACTATATTACTGGGCTCTGACTGGCACTATATTACTGGGTTCTGGCTGGCACTATATTACTGGGCTCTGGCTGGCACTATATTACTGGGTTCTGACTGGCACAATATTACTGGGCTCTGGCTGGCACTATATTACTGGGTTCTGACTGGCACAATATTACTGGGCTCTGGCTGGCGCTATATTACTGGGTTCTGGCTGGCACTATATTACTGGGCTCTGACTGGCACTATATTACTGGGTTCTGGCTGGCGCTATATTACTGGGTTCTGGCTGGCACTATATTACTGGGCTCTGGCTGGCACTATATTACTGGGCTCTGACTGGCACTATATTACTGGGTTCTGGCTGGCACTATATTACTGGGCTCTGGCTGGCACTATATTACTGGGTTCTGGCTGGCACTATATTACTGGGTTCTGACTGGCACTATATTACTGGGCTCTGGCTGGCACTATATTACTGGGTTCTGGCTGGCACTATATTACTGGGCTCTGGCTGGCACTATATTACTGGGCTCTGACTGGCATAATATTACTGGGCTCTGGCTGGCACTATATTACTGGGTTCTGGCTGGCACTATATTACTGGGTTCTGACTGGCACTATATTACTGGGTTCTGACTGGCACTATATTACTGGGTTCTGGCTGGCGCTATATTACTGGGTTCTGGCTGGCGCTATATTACTGGGTTCTGACTGGCACAATATTACTGGGCTCTGGCTGGCGCTATATTACTGGGCTCTGGCTGGCGCTATATTACTGGGCTCTGACTGGCACAATATTACTGGGCTCTGGCTGGCACTATATTACTGGGTTCTGGCTGGCGCTATATTACTGGGTTCTGACTGGCACAATATTACTGGGATCAGGCTGGCGCTATATTACTGGGCTCTGGCTGGCGCTATATTACTGGGCTCTGACTGGCACAATATTACTGGGCTCTGGCTGGCACTATATTACTGGGTTCTGGCTGGCACTATATTACTGGGTTCTGACTGGCACTATATTACTGGGCTCTGGCTGGCACATTACTGGGTTCTGAGTGGCACTATATAACTGGGCTCTGACTGGCACGCTATTACTGGGCTCTGAGTGGCACACTATTACTGGGCTCTGACTGGCACTATATTACTGGGTTCTGAGTGGCACTATATTACTGGGTTCTGAGTGGCACACTATTACTGGGCTCTGACTGGCACACTTACTGGGCTCTGGCTGGCACTATATTACTGGGTTCTGGCTGGCACTATATTACTGGGCTCTGGCTGGCACATTACTGGGTTCTGAGTGGCACTATATAACTGGGCTCTGACTGGCACGCTATTACTGGGCTCTGAGTGGCACACTATTACTGGGCTCTGACTGGCACTATATTACTGGGTTCTGAGTGGCACTATATTACTGGGCTCTGGCTGGCACTATATTACTGGGCTCTGACTGGCACTATATTACTGGGCTCTGGCTGGCACTATATTACTGGGCTCTGACTGTTACAATATTCCTGGTATCTGACTGGCACACTATTACTGGGCTCTTACTGGCACACTATTACTGGGCACTGACTGGCACAATATTCCTGGGCACTGACTGGCACAAAATTACTTGGCATCTGACTGGCATAATATTCATGGGCACTGACTGGCACAATATTACTGGGCATTTGACTGGCACACTATTCCTGGGCTCTGAGTGGCACACTATTACTGGGCACTGACTGACACAATATTCCTGGGCACTGACTGGCACTCTATTACTGGGCTCTGACTGTTACAATATTCCTGGTATCTGACTGGCACACTATTACTGGGCTCTGACTGGCACACTATTACTGGGCACTGACTGGCACAATATTCCTGGGCATCTGACTGGCATAATATTCCTGGGCTCTGGCTGGCACTATATTACTGGGTTCTGGCTGGCACTATATTACTGGGCTCTGGCTGGCACTATATTACTGGGCTCTGACTGGCATAATATTACTGGGCTCTGGCTGGCACTATATTACTGGGTTCTGGCTGGCACTATATTACTGGGTTCTGACTGGCACTATATTACTGGGTTCTGGCTGGCGCTATATTACTGGGTTCTGGCTGGCGCTATATTACTGGGTTCTGACTGGCACAATATTACTGGGCTCTGGCTGGCGCTATATTACTGGGCTCTGGCTGGCGCTATATTACTGGGCTCTGACTGGCACAATATTACTGGGCTCTGGCTGGCACTATATTACTGGGTTCTGGCTGGCGCTATATTACTGGGTTCTGGCTGGCGCTATATTACTGGGTTCTGACTGGCACAATATTACTGGGCTCTGGCTGGCGCTATATTACTGGGCTCTGGCTGGCGCTATATTACTGGGCTCTGACTGGCACAATATTACTGGGCTCTGGCTGGCACTATATTACTGGGTTCTGGCTGGCACTATATTACTGGGTTCTGACTGGCACTATATTACTGGGCTCTGGCTGGCACATTACTGGGTTCTGAGTGGCACTATATAACTGGGCTCTGACTGGCACGCTATTACTGGGCTCTGAGTGGCACACTATTACTGGGCTCTGACTGGCACTATATTACTGGGTTCTGAGTGGCACTATATTACTGGGTTCTGAGTGGCACACTATTACTGGGCTCTGACTGGCACACTTACTGGGCTCTGGCTGGCACTATATTACTGGGTTCTGGCTGGCACTATATTACTGGGCTCTGGCTGGCACATTACTGGGTTCTGAGTGGCACTATATAACTGGGCTCTGACTGGCACGCTATTACTGGGCTCTGAGTGGCACACTATTACTGGGCTCTGACTGGCACTATATTACTGGGTTCTGAGTGGCACTATATTACTGGGCTCTGGCTGGCACTATATTACTGGGCTCTGACTGGCACTATATTACTGGGCTCTGGCTGGCACTATATTACTGGGCTCTGACTGTTACAATATTCCTGGTATCTGACTGGCACACTATTACTGGGCTCTTACTGGCACACTATTACTGGGCACTGACTGGCACAATATTCCTGGGCACTGACTGGCACAAAATTACTTGGCATCTGACTGGCATAATATTCATGGGCACTGACTGGCACAATATTACTGGGCATTTGACTGGCACACTATTCCTGGGCTCTGAGTGGCACACTATTACTGGGCACTGACTGACACAATATTCCTGGGCACTGACTGGCACTCTATTACTGGGCTCTGACTGTTACAATATTCCTGGTATCTGACTGGCACACTATTACTGGGCTCTGACTGGCACACTATTACTGGGCACTGACTGGCACAATATTCCTGGGCATCTGACTGGCATAATATTCCTGGGCACTGACTGGCACAATATTCCTGGGCATCTGACTGGCATAATATTCCTGGGCACTGACTGGCACAAAATTACTTGGCATCTGACTGGCATAATATTCCTGGGCACTGATTGGCACAATCTTACTGGGCATCTGACTGGCACAATATTCCTGGGCTCTGAGTGGCACACTATTACTGGGCACTGACTGGCACACTATTACTGTGCACTGACTGGCACTATATTACTGGGCTCTGACTAGCACAAACAATAATACTGGCTCTGACTGGCACAATATTCCTGGTATCTGACTGGCACAATATTACTGGGTTCTGAGTGGCACTATATAACTGGGCTCTGACTGGCACGCTATTACTGGGCTCTGAGTGGCACACTATTACTGGGCTCTGACTGGCACTATATTACTGGGTTCTGAGTGGCACTATATTACTGGGCTCTGAGTGGCACACTACTACTGGGCTCTGACTGGCACACTTACTGGGCTCTGAGTGGCACACTATTACTGGGCTCTGACTGGCACAATATTACTGGTATCTGACTGGCACACTATTCCTGGTAACTATAATTGTAAAATTTTCAAACATTGAAAAAATTGTGGGTGTTTTCTTGCATTTTTATTGTGGGGGGGGGGGGGGGTGCAACACTCGGGGTCCGCCCCGGGTGCCAAATGCTCAAGGTACGCCCCTGACTGTTACTATCAGTTAGCTTACAACTGTTCCAGCTAGAATGCACACACTTAATCTATGGCCAAACCCACCTAGTGCCAACCATCCACATTACTGTTACTACAACTACATTCCCTCTGTCCTCTTCACTCCCTTATGTGTTTCATGTACCCCATTCACTCTAGATTGTAAGCTTGAGAGCAGGGCTCTCTACCTCACGTACCAGTCTGTTCTAGTTTGTCTAACTTAGTATGTAGTTGCCTTCTATGCTCTGTATATAGCGCAACGTACATTGTTGGCGCTAAATAAATAAATGTTAATGTAATGTAATATAACCCCCAGTGTGTTTGTGTTTTTTGAAAAGAAAGAACACTTTAATACTGATTTACATAAAGTTGTTTTTGTAAGTTTTACTGTTCTGGATGTAACTGATCAATTCAGGCACTAAACATCCTCTTAGAAAACAGGGTATCAGGCAATGAAACGAGTACAGGGGTTTGTTTAAAATAGGGACACTCACAAGGTATGTGTATGTGGCTGTTCATTGATCCAACTAGGATATGATGTTCAGAATTTTACACCAGCTCTGTTAGTATAGAAAAGATTGTAAATGATAATGGAGCTATCCTCGTCATGTGTTCTATACATGCTTTAATTGTATAAAGTCTTGTTCTGGTGCAGCACATTTGAGAATGTCAAATATCCTGAACCTAATCTACAAACCTAGTTTGACAAACTGAGTCAAAGTTTTGACTATATTTGCTAGAATTTCAGAATAATTCTACTTAATAAAGTGAATTGCAGGGAACTGAGATGGGAATTTCAAACCTAAGGCCAAAGTAGCATCAGTTCCCTGTTTATTGAGTAGTTTGTAAAGTATTTAGCTAGGAATATTCTCTTTTAATATATTTACTTTTTTTTTTAAAGTACATTCTGGGAAGGAGCTAGAGTTTATTCTCTAGGCCGGTGATCCATCTCATTTCCCATTGTATTAAAATGTATCCCAAATGTATTAAAATATTTGGAAAATGAACATGTTACAATGTACAAAACAAACGTAGACTCAAACCAATGTTTAATTACTGTGAAAGTTGTCTCATAACTTGAATTTCTTAATATAGCAAACTGTTGCTCTAATGATAGCAAAACACATACAGATTCTAGCTAATCAACTTACTGTTCTTCTCCCATTACTCCATTGGGAACTAATGTCAGACGATTTTCATCCTACTGGGATTATATAAGTCAATTTAACAGGTGCAAGAATAGCTACATTGATTTATGATGATGGAAGCGCTCATTATGGAGTTAGTCAAGCTAAGCTGATTTTATAAACACTTCTGCTTGCTATTTGGCAAAATGATCACATATTTAGCATTTAACGAGATGATATCATTTGTTCTGTTTTAGATTTTAATGTGATGGCTCCTCTCCGAACTACAAACCTTAAACTACAGAATTTGTACTTTTATAACTTTCTATACAAAGTCTATTTAATCTATTTAGCAACTTGAAATAAACTGTGTTGTTATTTGTCTCACTTGTGTATCCTGCTTTTTTGCATATTTGTCCCTTTGATGCATACTTTGTATAAAGATGTTTCTCAGCAAACCATTGGGAAAGTCATTGAGATTCAAAATGTGAGTGTCTCAGTTAGCATTATACATTAGGACACAAGGTAATAGTGCTACTATAACCACTACTCATTCCTTGTTGTGTAAAAAGTGACATTTTTCATTCATCCAGGAATCACTATGGCGGTCATGTATAAAAACTCCTGCACTGTAAAGTGTTATGTATAATGGCGATTCCCTGGCACTAATCAGGCACTTTTCAGTGCAGTATTTTATTAATACATTGGCTGCTTTGGCGCAGTCACATACTTGCAAAATAAGGTAGTCATACTCCAAATTTCCCATTAGGAAGGGACCTATCAGTTTGGTCTTAAAGCTTGTAATCAAACTCCAATATATTGTAATATTTTAACTCTACTTGTTTCCTATATTTTTATGGCTTACACTTTACTATCCTTATATCTCCTAAATCAACACACGTCTTCATATAAATTAATATATTAGATGACGCAGGTTTCGAGCTCACAAATATTTACTGGCAGTGTGGTGTATCTGCAAGTCAGTATATGTACAACATTTATGTGACTGGCGAAAGGTTGATATTCCGTATAGAGTTGATAATAAGCCAGCATAAGGACTGCTGGTGCTCTGGGTGAAGTATGTCCGTTCTGGATTTTCCTCTTCTATAACCCAACTGCTTCATTGAGATTGTAGAAAGGATGAGAGTTGCGAACCATGGAAATTCATATCAATGAAAAGGCATATCAATGACAACAGGATGGACAAAAATGGGGGAGGGAAGAAGAATAAAGAAAAGCTAAAATTATTAGTTTGTGAATGTATGAGAGCTATTGAAATTCTAGCTCTCCATAATGAAATGGCTTGTCTGTGTGGTATGTAGTACATTGTCATAAATCATGTTCTAGCAAGACAACAGCACTTTCCATAATTGTGTAATATAATCAGGATGTGACATGTTTCTAGATAAATGTTGTTGTCTGAATATTCTTCAGCGAGGATCATTTTTACATCTATGTCAGGATTACTATTTAATGTTCTGTTATCGTAAATGTATTTCCAGAGTCTTGAGATATCATGTTTTTTATGTCATCAACAACAATGAACATCATTCTTCACTTCATTTAGAGCTGCACAGTCATCATCTGCATGCTACAGCACAAAGCACTGTACTCTACTGCAAAGATCTGACTCAGCTGGACGAATGACCTTCTAGCCTGTCATTTCTGTAGAGGATAATATATTTATAAAGCAAATGAAATGATTATGTAAAGTGAGGGAAATCTGAAAAAAAAAACACACACAACACTGTCTGTATACTGGTCGACAGCCCATAAAATAAACAGCTTAGATCAAAGACTTAATGGTTCAGTGAAAATAAAATGGGTTTATTAAGTCTTTTCCGCCTCATTAAATGTGTAATTTGAATGGTGCACTGATCAAATGAACAACTCAAAAGATATAGGGAGCTTCTATATTCTACCCAACTTGAGGTGTGATCAGTGTCATGGATGCCACCAGTCACGGCTGCTGGGTCACCAAATAACAAATCTGTGACATGGAAGACTGGATGTCTCAAGATCTCCAAAATATTTGGGAATCACTTCTGAACGATGCTCCTTGTGTCTGAGTAAAAGTTACTATCAGTCTTTAAGAGTCTCTTGCATCCCTAATCACAGATTGAAGCGTTGGAAAAGTGTGATATTATGTAGTTATGTTCCAGGAGTATTTCTGCACGCTCTAAAGTTTTTTAAGTAAATATTGTCAGTGCTAAAAACAGTGCTGCAAGCTGGAAGTTCTTTGAAAATCTCCCTCTTTTGGGTGGGAAACTATGTGAACATCTACATACAGCTATACTCTATTTCCCTACCATTCTGCTGTCAGCACTTGGCAGCAATATTACTGCACCAGCCCTGTCAATACAAAACCCCTTCCCTCCATAGTAATTGTTATGTCCACACTATCGTATGCATAGTCCATAAAGATTGCCAGGATTTATGTGCAGTGCTATGGATGAAATGCATTAGTGATATCATAAAAACCTTGGTCTGCTGTGCACACATTCATGTTCACGCATTAAACTGATAGGTTTAGGACATGTTTTCTCCTCACTTCTTAACAAGCTGGATGAAGCAAAACACTGTATCCTGCCAAGTGTTGCCCTGGCACTAATGACCAGTTTGTAATTTAATCCTGACAGGCAGAACATCCCACGTGGATGTGTAAAGGGAAACCAAACATGAGCAGCAATAACATTATAAACAGTATCTTTAACCATATTCTCCTGCACTGTAAAACAGTGTTAGCACAACCTACAAATAATTGGTGACCTTTACTTAAGACACACTGGGAAGATATCAGTGAGGAAAGCCCCACTGCAGAGGTGGAGTGTAGCAAGGCTGCGTATATCGAGCCAGGGGCAATGTGACATTTTCTCAGAAATTCCTTTAAAATAACATATAGCTAATTAATTAAAATTACAGGATATTAATTACATCAGAGGTCAGAATGCCTGTGCAGTATAAACTCCTCATGTATAGAATTTAAAGGAAATACTGTAGCACAACGACTGGATCTTTTGTACATCCGATGCGTTTGCCTTAAACACTGTTTGGGTGACAGGTTCACTTTAATGGTAAAGAGAAGTACATTATTTCCTCTCAGTTATACATTATTTGTGCGTGTTTGAAGCTGACCTGTGTCCTGGCTTATTACTAAAACTGCATTTTGTAAACCATGTGATCCATTAGTGTTTACCTCAGGAATGTACTAAGTATTCTGGAACACATATTAGTTATTTAGCAACGTCAACCTTTTTAGTCCGTTAAACACCTTTTCAGGCTAAGAAACTAACCTATCGCTTGAATGTGTGAACATGCATGTACACATATCTAGAGAGAGACTAAACACATTAACTTAGCGTATTATTGCTGTGGGCCTCTGTCATACGCTCATAAACACCAGATGTTCTGAGTTCCTATAAAAGGGGGAATCTGGGAATGCTTTAAAGGGCGAGTAATGATTTAATTAGAACATACTTTTATATAAAATAGCTATGCTTTATACAGAAAGCACGATTATTGCACAGACAGAGGGTATTTGTAGGGAAGAAATGCGCAAGTAAAAATTAGCATTTTTAAAATGAAAGTTACATTATTGGCTTCTGTGCCAGACAAGATAAAGCTAAAATTCAAACACAGCAACATTCAGAATAGCAGTCAGTCCGGTTGTGGAGAGTGGGAGTTGTAGTTAGCGGACATAAAAAAAGATTACATTAATAGACAAGCAGTAAAGAGCACTCACGAAACCTCACTGGGATAAACTATATTTTGTTTAATGTTGATCAATGTTTTGGTACCTTAAGAAAACTTTTATCAAGCTAGCATTACCATACCTTCCAAGATTGCCCACTAAGACAATGTTGGGATGCAGAGTGTAAGCACCACCGTGTGTGTGAAGTACAGCTGTCACTCAAACTAAAAGCATATATACACACACACACAAACAGAATCCAATTAATTCCTCAGAGTGGAGACCTCATAGGATCTACCATGATTAGTTAATTTGTTTCTGCTTGTGTGCATCTGCATCCTACATACTGCTGGGCTGCACTTTGGATGCTCTTTCTGAAGGATGTCCTAGACACGTGTCCATGGAAACATTGTCAGTGTTGACAACAATGTAATACGCATAGAAGAAATTTGGGAGTCATCACTGCTTATTAAGTCATTCCAGTCTGTAATTTATATTTTTAAAGCATCCTACAATACAATGGAGTAGCCTATTGATACATACTTAGAAACATTGTATAACCATTGATGTTCATGATGCCAACTACTCATTAGTGAGCGTCAGTATCCAGACATCAGTGTTAGGGTTTCACTCACTCAATGTTGGAGAGGTAACTAGGGTTAGAGGAAGAACATAATGTCTAACCCCAATATCAGCATATTGACTTGCATCTTTATGGTGCACTCATTCATCTGAATGATGAATACTTGAAATGTTGAGGCATAACCATTACTAAGCTTCTGTTAAACAAACAGTTATTCATAAAACGTATATATATATATATATATATATATATATCACCCTAATTCCAACGGTATAGTGCTACCACACGCAATTTATCCCCAAATAGCAGCAGACACCTGGCTCTCTATGCCTTGCCCCAGTGCTACTTGAATAACCCCTTAACCTCATGCTGCCCTGTGGGCTTAGTGCCTAGTGCTTTCGAAATATATGAGTTTTTAGTTTATCCCCCATAGCATATAAGCCTTAGAGAACACTTTCTGGTGAAAAGAATCATAAGAACCACATGCTTACAAGGTCCATCTACCAGGATTGTAAGCAGTTAAGCTTTGACTTTTCTGCTGCTGTGGATTACTTTTCACATAGTAACAATCGAATTATCAAACTTGCTGCAAGTCATGAGCATTGTAGTCCATAACAGCTGGAGTGCCAAAAGGTTATAGCCATCACTGCTTTAGGGGAAGGGCTGCTTTCCAAACACCCACCCACTTTGTCCCAGTGCCAAAAATGTGAAAGTGAAACGCTGCTCAGCCTGTGCCTGCTGCCCCCCTCCTACTAATCACTGGAGTTATTTTAAAACTTCTAGCTCGGATAACCCATTGGAAACAACACTGTGGAGACAGCAGAAAGGGGGTGGGGAATAAAGGAAAGCAGGAGAAAAGACAAAAACAGCATGTAAACGTAAACACTTGAGTAAGTCACGGCTGGAGAAAAGAGAAACCAGGAGGAGAGGGAGTGCACTGGAACCGGAGGGGGGTTAAGCAGACCAAAGATGGTTCAGCGTTATTTAGTAGCTGGACCATACCAAGTGAATACTGGGCTGTGCAGGGTCTGTGTGATCGGGTTTCTCCCTCCCCAGTGATGTCTCTCCCTGTACTGCTTCCTGGCTCTTGCTGTCCTATGGCCGGATTATCGACTTCAATTGGCAATGCAGCATCCACTTCTTCTCCTGGAGGGGATCTATCTCAGCACCGGACTCGCAGGAGCCGCGGGGGTCTGCAACCCCCTCGTTGTGCAGCCTCCCTTGGACTGTGTCCCCCGCCTCCCTTATCTTCCAGGCGCAGGGCTGGGTCAGGAATGATGTTGATGCCGGGGAGACCCTTGCTTTCCCTGGGTTTGTTGCAGCTCATCCTAGGCTGCTGCACGGTGGCTCTCAGTTTTGGGGCACTCTCACTCAGCAAGTCCCCTCAGATCAGAAGCTCATGTCCCTTCTGGGCTGGATCATCGGTGAGTGCACACCTGCTACATGCAATTAAGACAGAGTCCCATGCAAGTTCTGGGATCCGTCAGTAATGAGCTACAACTCCCATTACTCCCAGCCACTTAGTCCTTGGTGTTTTTTATGCACAGATTTGAGCACCTAGGTGTTTGTGATTGTGAGGTGGTCTGCGCAGTGTAAGTTTGATTGACATTGTGACTGTGATTCTATGTGATGTGACATGGTGGAAGAGGCTGAGTGTATAAACTATGTAGTATATTGTAAACATATGAAAGATTCCGTGGCAACCAATTATACTATAAGAGAAACTTCATTCTACTGAGATTGAAGCCACCTGGCAGAAATGTCTCTACTTTTTATATGCGAAATAGTAAAGTAGGTTGAGATGATTTGTCTAGCATATACTATTCTGATTTTCATAAAATTAACAACTTATGTTTTAGTGAAACCAAGTTATATGAAGGTGACAGGTTCTTTTTAAATATCAGCTTGCACATTTTTGTTTTCCTGGTTCTTTGCAATTATGTTAATCAGGCATATATATATATATATATATATATATATATATATATATATATATATATATTTTGCAGAGTTTTCCTCACAACCATAGTTTAACAGCTTTTTGTTCTGTGCAATATTTTCCTAATGATAGTTTGTGCTCAGTTAATCCAACCACGAGCAACATTGAATAGCTTTCTTGGAATACTTTGTTGGCTGTTCTGATTTTAAAGTATGAGAGCATTCCTGCCCCAGATGGTGTGCCTGACTCCCTATTAATCAGTGGCAGAAATGTACTCCGGGAAATATTTATTACTAATAAAATAACGCCAGTAAAGCATACAATGTTTTGAAGATGAATGGACTGAACCGCCAGCATATGTTTAAAGCATGAAATCCCGCCTTTATGTTCAATATATTATAGTGTATGATAAGCGTTATACGTTTCCATTATGCTTCTGTGGGGTTCTCCAGCTGTTCCTGCAGAAAAAGTGACCAGGGAATATGTAGGCCATAGAAAGCTGGGGGCTAACAATTGCCTTAGAACATATTATTAATCAGTATGCACCTGACTTCCTAGTTCTGATTGGTTTCCCAGGTTTTTTTTTTTTTTAATAAAGTGGGCAAAACTTACATAGTAGACTCTAATTTGTAACTTATATTTGGTCATTTATTATTAGGCAAATATATGAAGTTGGGGCTATTAGGAGGAACATACAGTTCAAAGTTCCCATTGTACATGCTCCAGTTACATAACTTTGTCCCAGAATTAACCCTTCTAAATAACATTTATAGGGGCATTATAGGAAATAGTGCTTTGTCTGTGCAACACCATTTATAGAGTGATGAAAGACCAAAATATAGCATTTGTGTGTTCTGTAACAAAAGTGGATTTCCCACAAAATTTGCATGTGAAATTTCTTCAAAAGTTGGTCACATAACATGGTATAAAAGAAATGTGCAGACTAGGTCCACAAATGGCAGCATAAAAGTATGACACACCACATGGGTGTAATTGATGTTACGATTATCTAGAGGGTGGTACCATCTCATATGCGCATGCTTTATACAAACCAATTTGGCATGATTATGTAGTTAGCTTGACTTTTTATACATGTGATGGATTGAACTGAAAAGTATTAACCTGAATGATTAGCAGAAACATATTTAAAGGGACAGTCTAGTCCCAAAACTCATTTTGGTGCAAGATTAAAATCATTGTTTGTATAATGCACAGGCTTTTTTCAAGTGTGATTTGATGCAGACATTCTGCATATATCACATTTTTAATATTTGACTGCATATGTTGTGTGTTGTGTGTGTGTGTATCAGCATATTAGAGTGTATATAATTGTGACAGCATGTGTTAGTGTATCTCAGTGTGTGTGTGACCTGTGTAGGTGTGTGTTGGCATTTAAGTGGATATGAATGTGCTTGTGCATGTATGTAGGAGTGAAATCATGTGTTAATGTATGTTTTTGTGTCTGCATGTGTTTGTGTGTCTCAGGATATTAGTGTGTATGTATCAGCATATTAGTGTGTATGTATGTATTTGTGTCTGCATGTGTTAGTGTATCTCAGTGTGAGTGTGTGTGACCTGTGTATGTGTGTGTTGGCATTTAAGTGGATATTAATGTGTTTGTGCATGTATGTAAGAGTGAAATCATGTGCTAGTGTGTGTCAGCATTTAGGTATGTGTGTGTGTGTTAGCTTGTGTGTGCATTAGTATGTGTGAAAATGGTGTTTATCCATAAGTGTATGTCATTTATATATGTTTATGGACTGTGACCCCAGCATTTTTCTTTGTGACACAGCATTTGGTACTGGCTCCTACAGTTTTCAGCTGGCTCCTAGATCTAAATCAAATTTGTCCAGCCCTGCTCTATCTGGTGGCAGATGTTTTGTTTAGAATCTTGCTATATAGAGATAAGAGGACTCAACAAGGTACTTTATTTGTATTATTTAATTTAAGAATTTCTATTTAAAATGTCTACACATGATGCAACCTTTCAATTAAACAGAACTTAATTTTTGCTGACAGTGTCCTTTTTAAGGGAATTCATATATACATTTATTTTCTTTTGGTCCAGTATTATACCTTCATTGGTTTGTTCATCCTCTTCATATGATTTTCCATAAAATGCTGTGCCTGTTCTGTTCTGTCCTGGCCTGTTTTGACCCACAGCATGCATATTTCCATTGTCCTATTTCCCATGGCCAATCTTGCAGCATTTGTCTAACTTTAAATCTTAAATACACTGTCTCATCTATATTGAATATGTGTTAAAAAGAAAAAAATTGTACTTTGTATTGTTTCATAGTTTATTCTATTAAAAAAAACAAAAACAATTTCATTTCTGGGAATGTCTCCAAATCTAATATTTTGCACCTTCCAATGTTTAAGTTTTGCTATAGTACCTAAAATTAGATGTGTGCCAAAAAGGATTGTGGTCTGCGTAATCTTCTGCTTATCTTTTCCATGGCATGTGCCACTTGAATTAGCAATCTACAGTCATGTGCTTTTACAATGCAAGACAGACATGACCACTATTAATCACAATTGGATTGCGACTTTTTATATTAAAAACAATGTTGTTCGTAACTATTCTGTATGATTTATTTTACATATCTACACCTATCTGGCAAAAACACTCTGCAATACCTAGTGGCTAGCTTTTGACATATTCAATCTTGAAGGGTTTTATTTGACACTGTAAAAGGGAAATTGCAACACTGATTCAGATTACTGTATGTAAATAACCAAGGGGTGGCCAAACTTTCTTAATGTAAGAGTCACATATGATAGATTTCAGATGTTTGAAGTGCACATTTTGTTACAAACAAAAAGAAATATTATGAAATACATGTACGTAATATTGTTCATATATAGTTGATAAATTAAACTGTTTCAAATTTAAAATCCCCCGGACTTGCCATTTGTACCCCCAGGACTTACTTACCTGTTCCCTGGTGATCTAGGTTTTTTTTTTTTTTTAATCCTAGCAGTGTGACCTCTTTTCTTGAAGGTCACCCTTCACAGTTTTCTTGCAGGTGGTTTCTATGAGGATGTCACACAGGAGGTCAGTCTGAGGGAGCTGGCATGAAAATATTTTTGTCCAACCAATGTATTTCCTTGACCCACAAGCCGCACAGTACATGTGTAAGAGCGACATGTGGCTTGTGAGCCATGGTTTGGCCTCTCCTGATATAGGCAGTTGTGTGTTTTTGTTTTATATCTGGATGGTTTTGTGCCCTACTGCAATGTGTCCATCATGGACCCTTTTTTTAAAAAAATTTTTTATACCTGGGTTGTGTCAATGTAGACCTGAAGTATGGAACTATCCCACCTTTTGTTGGGGGTTTAGCTTTATACTTAGGTGCACATGGGGATAGCACAGAAAAGCCTCTTATTATTGTTTAGTGTATGTCCTTCTCCCACACAAAAATATATTGGTATTTATAAAAAGAGGCAGTCACCTTTATACATAACAAGCAATTGCGTATTTTGTTTTTTTTTTAACCTACCGCAAGACTTTACAGTGTGGAAGTCTTTATGCATGGCCCCTTTAATATTTACATACTTCCCTGTAGAATGCAAATGTTAAGGGAGAATCAGTAAATTAATGGTGGCATGGGCTCCTCCTTGATTGAATTTCTTTTTGAACACGTATAAATGGTATGTTCTGCAGGGCATTGTTAAAAATTTGGTAAACAAGCGCACGTATGTGTGGAATTAAAGTGTCTGCATATAAATGTGTATGTGTTTTTATATTTTGTGTGTCTGTATATACCCAGAGTGCTCAATGTTCTATATGCCAGAAATTTGCTGAGCTTCACGAGAAGCTTCTGGTTTAGCGAACACTTCTTTAGGTAATATATACATCTATGTATTCAGAGAAGAGGAATTAAGGGCAAGGAATGGGATGGATTGCACTGCAGGAATGGAATGGCGGACACTTTTGTTTGAGGCAGAAGACCTTATGAACTTGTCTCGGTTGCCCATGACTTACCCAGGTTCCTGTTAACACTGAAGACAGGGCTGAGTGTCTCTTGTTTTTACCATTAAGTCTCATTGTTTCAAAATTCCAAAGGCGTTTTAAAATAAAAGACCAAGGGGGTTCCGGTCGGCGGCCATGATGACAAGACGTGTACTCTGCTCTCTCCTCTGAGGCCTTTTACCATCCAGCAAAAATCACAATTCTCTACTACTCATCGGGGCACAAGAAAGCTCAGGACTACTCCACACAGCAAGGGCTATTGATCTATCCAACCAGGCCCGAAACTGAGGGAAATAAGGCCCCAAAACGGCCTCACTGCGATCCTCTCCCTTCACCTCTCCATCAGCCAAAGGCTCCAAGGGACACAAGCAAGCAAGGCACTCAGGTATCTTTAAAACTAATCACTTGGTTGAAAATCCTGACTACCACGCACACACTACCCCGATCGCGGGGTGCGCGATCTAGGAAAGTCCCCGGCTTTTGCGGCCTACTCGCTAAAAAGTACCCGATTTTATTCAAACTGCCTGCTTCTGTTCCCATACGGGCAGCCCTAGCCCTGAGAGACACTGCATCACACTGACCCCCCCTTCCACACTGGAACACAGGCAGGCCTACAAACACCTCCATGTAGTATGTCTGTTTGGCCCTGGAGAGCACACACATCAGGAGCTTTCGACTCCAAGCCTTGAGAGTGCACACTCTCTACCTTGGACAGACTAATTACCTAGGAGGGTTTAAAACTACTAACTGTCTAGAAAAAGCAGCCTTGCTGAGAGGGTCTTATCTGTCTAGAGACTATACTCACCATGGGGAGGAAGTCCAGAAAGCCTAAACCTGGCCCAGAGTCTCACGACATAGGGGTACTGCTAACCAGACCCCCCAGGTCTCTGAATCAACATATGCTTCCACCCGGCTACACGCTGGACGTCTCAGAAGACTCCGACTATGAGGACTCTCCTTTACTGGAGACTGGACCACGCCATTACTCACCTCCAGCACCAGTTGCGGCTAAGGCAGTTTCCCCAATCACAAGAGAGGACTTTCAACTGCTTATCACTGAAGTAAAGCAAATAATTGATCGCGGAGTGGCGGACATTCATTGTAACATTAAAGCTTTGGAGACCAAAGTGACACACCTGGAAACTGAGAAAAAGATCTCTGACTCTAAGGTGGAAAAACTGGGGAAACACTATAGAGCCCCTGACAAGCAACAGGATGCGCTTCATCTTAAACTTGAAGAACTAGAAAATAGATCATGTCGAAAAAATATAAGGCTGCGTGGTGTTGGCGAAGGAATAGACCTACAAGAAGTACCGAACCTCATAAGACGGCTATTAGCACAACTCTCCCCCACTACTCAAGGCAGACCACTGCGTTTCGATGACATGTTCAGAGTGGCGAAAGCCACAGCTGCGTCGCCAGACTCCCCTAGGGACATTATAATCCAATTCCGAAGTTTTACAGACAAGTCCTTTTTCCTGGCAAGGTTCCAAGGCCCTAACCCAATCAAGTTTGAATCCCACAACTTGCAAGCATTCCCAGACCTGACCCATCCGATGGTTGCCTGGCGATGTTCACTACCTCCCCTAACCACTCATCTCCGTACCCTGCAGGTACAATACCAATGGGGCCCGGCTCGCTCTCTTTTGGTCCGCAAAGATGGATTGACGCACCTCCTAACCGATGTTCGAGAGACTCAGTCCTTCCTCTCGGATCTCTCCTTCCCTCCTATGCCTACCCTCCCGGCAAGACCTTTAAATCAACATGCTCCACCTTTTACGCCCCCTTCTTCATGGAACCCAGGCGGCAGCAGTGCAGATGAATCCAGTGAAGCCCCCCAGAAGACAAAAACAGTACCCCCGGGCAGCAGAATTCTATCTCAGTGACTAATCAAGGAGAGAGGACTTTGAAATTCCCATTTTTTCTTGCCCAAATTCACCACGATCATAATGCCATGCCCCGCATTTTCTCCCCCTTTTTTTTTTTTTTTTTTTTTTACTCACATTGCTCTCCTCCTAAACTTGCTATATTCCGGTCTCCCCCTAACAACTGTTTTTAACAATAGCCGTTCATATTATATATGTTGCTCATGTTCTTGTGGATTCAGAGTGGGGACACTATGCTTACTGTGAGATCTTACTGATAGAAGGTCACTTTCTGAAACCACAACAGTTATATTTTGATGTTATGCACCTGTTGGTAGACATTCCAACTCTCGCTACAAGTGCTAGCCCAGGTGAGAGTAGATGTAGTCAATGTTAGATACCACTATATTGAATTGTCACCTACCAGATATACTGACCACCCTATAGGATGTTTGGTATCTCAGTAATCTGACCATAAAATAATATTGGGAGAGGAAGTACTAGTTCACTTGTGTGTATGCCCCCACGAATATGTCCTCAAGTAATTTAACTTACGAATAGCCCCTAGCTCTTAATGTCAGATTGGGCTCACACAACAGTATATATAACGGAATATATAGGCCGTACATATATGTTTCTAGGTACTATCTCTGCCGGATGTAACATTAATCATTTTTGTTTATTTTGATGTGAGATACCTGCGTTGTTTTAAAAAAAAAAAAAAAATAGTACTAAATATTTTGATTATATTTCTAATGGATCCAGAGAGTCGGCTATTTACTTATAACGGAGATATCCTTTGTGGATGGTGCCTCTCTGGACCCATAATAATTGATTGGCTTGAATGTTTGGAATTTGTTGTATCGGTGTCCCTACCTCTGCTAAGAGGGTTAAGTTTGGAGAAGAAAGTTAGACGTGACTTATTACTGTTGGAACCGGCTTAGATGTCAGCATATTCATCAGTATACATAAGCTGCACACTTGTTCTCCGAAGTCAGTTCATGTTTTATTTCTGTCATATGAAAAATAATCTTTTATGCCTATTTTTATGAAACGTATTAACACTGTCATGAAAATAAAAAATCGATAAAAAATATAAAAAAAAATAAAAGACCAAGTCCTTCTTTTTTGTGTAAATTTAGCGATTCTTTATACTGACCTATCTGAATAGGTGATTTATACTGTGTATTGTTTGGCCTTGTACCTGATCATACTGGTCTAGATTTCAGCGCAGTCTTAAGTAAGGATGAAACTGAACATACTGCCGTTTATGAGGCAATAAATAACCTACGAAGTTCTGGGAAGTGTTTAAAATAGGGTCATAGTCTTTTGCATCTTCTGTCAAATATAAAACATTGCAGTGGATTTATTGTGGAATAGTTTTATTAGGGATTTTTTTTTACTTATTTGTTTGTGCAGCACAATAAATCTTGATGTGTAATTTATGGACTTCATAATATTACACATCTTATTATTTTTAATTTTCTGTGTAACTTTATTCCTGAAGAAACCAATGTTTTTAATGTTTTTGTATCTCATAGTGAGCTGTGCAAGGAGCAAACTGTAACTACCTGACTATTGCCACTGACACTTACTGGGTTAAGGATTCTGAGGGAGTACTCATCCCTGCTGATCAGTGATTGACATTTGCAGAACCCTGGGAGATCATGCCTCTGGATCTTCAGCACTGCAGTAGCAAACTTCGAAACATCTGAGAACAGCTGTCCTCTGTGACCCAGAAATGTCCTAAAATCAACAAGTCTTTGTCATCCTCACATTGTATTGTACCTAAGTCATAGATGCTGAATTTAATTTCTGATCTGTCTTTGGCGCTCCTTTTTTTTTGGGGGGGGGGGGGGGGGGTGGTATATGTAAAGTAGGTGTGTGTGAGGTGTTTGTATATATGTGTATATGTAAAGTAGGTGTGTGTGTGTGAGGTGTTTTGTGTATATGTAAAGTAGGTGTGTGTGAAATAGGTGTGTGTGTATGTGTGTGTATATATGTATATGTATATATATATATATATATGTGTGTGAAGTAGGCGTGTGTGTTTATGAATTGCGTGTATGTTTGCGTGATTGTCTGGCTCCTAAATTTTTTGGCTGGCTCCTAAAATCAAATTAAATTTGTCAAGCCCTGGTTTAAATTTCCAGTACGGTGTCTATTGCATTTTGAATAATCGATTATTGTTTTTCTAAATTATTTCCATGTTTTTGGTTTTTTAGTACTTCCCATAAGGACTGCTTGAAGTATGTAGATTTTTCATACTATACATCATATAAGTGTAGACAGCTTTTTCCTATATTATATAATTATGAACTCATAAACACAAATCTAAGGTTTTTACTCTACCAGGTACATATTCACACACCTTTTTGTTAGTTAATCATGTGTGTATCCTTAGGTAAGCTCCTGTATATAGTCTAACATTGCAGGTTTATTTTATATTGTACCTCCATGTATATTTCCGGTCATTACCATCCATCTATCATGCTATTAATACTATCATTGTTTACGAATTAATAGCTTTTCTGTCATGCTATGTCCCCAAATTGCACCACTGACCCATTTTTCACTTGTGATTAACAATTTTGTTAATACTTACATAATTTAAATAATTGTTGGAGTGCTTACATTTTACATAGTTTCATATATTTTATAATTTTTGTGTTAATATTATTTAACATGCCTTTATTAATACTGTCTCTCATTCTTTATTCGTTGCTGAGCAGTGGGTTTTAGACTGATACATTTCTCCTGCAACGGCTAGCATCATTGTTGCAATTCACCCATAGTCGAGGCGTTTTCCCGTCTTCATTATATGCAAATGGATTACTACTCTGTCGATACGGCTTTTAAAAAAATGTTATTTAAAATATATGGATGAACTACTGAAATAAACTATGAGGTTCTTTTATACAAGCTTTGTTCACTTTAATATTATTTCCAGTTTTTGGAGTGCCAACAAAATGTATGGGGACACCTAATGCCCATATATGGAGTGACATAGGGATGAGCTTTATGTGTGGGTTGCATGTGTACCCTGCATATACACCATGCATATCCTTTTCGTTATCATGTTCCATGATTCCCCTATGCGCGGCATATAACTCTTACTCATAATCTCTATTGAAAGGGAAAAAAGTGTATATATTTTATTACCATTATAAGTTGTGTTAACTGTGCTTCATATATATTGCTGTCTTTAAGACAAGTGCAAACCGCAGCTGCTCAAGGCCTAGAGATGGTACAGGGGCCCACAGCAGCTTCTTTGTTGCTTACCCAGCATACACACAGGCTGTATTGTGTTCTGCAAGCACTAAGGCAGATTCCCCTAGTGATTTTGCGCATCCCATTAGAAAAAAAAAAAATACATAGGGGGTTATTTATAACAAAGTTCTGGGGCAAAGCTCTAAAAGTGGTTCAAATCCCCATGGAAACCAATGGACCATTCCTGCTGCTTCAAACTTTGCCCCATAATTTAGTATTATATATAAGCCACAATGCAATTGTCAATTAGTTGTGCTGCAGTCAGCAGGGTAAGATTGGTCTCAAAGCTGGTTGTGTGTTTGTATTTTTGTGTCTGTATATAACTGTTAGGTGTCTAAGTGAAAAGGCTTTTAGTATAAAAGACGAGCTTCATTAAGAATCTATTGTATAGGTTAACGGTGACTGTTCTAATGTATCTATATGCCTCTATCTAGGAGACTTGATTTTCATTCCACTCCAACTTTAGAATTACCTACATTTTTATTTTGATGCATATTGTAATTATAAAAATGTGTGCATGCATATATTGCACAGCAGCCTATTAAAGCACTTTTGAAAAAAAGCACAAACTTATATAAAGCAAATTACATCAACTAAGGGGGAGGCACATGGGAACTAATTATAATATGGTAAGCTTCAAACAATAGAAAACCTAGTTTAAAACAGGTAATTAAATACAGTAAGACATAACTAACATGACACCTTAAGATTATAAATATCTATAAGTATACTTGTAAATATATAAGTATCTTAATTTAAACATGACACCTTAAGATACAGACATCCAGACTACAAGAGACAGAAAACACTTATTAATTAGATAAGTACACATTTCAACACTAACATTTACTAACATTTCTTAACACCTCCTGAGAGACTGGATTTTGCCGGACAAGATACAATCTTAACTTTGCATATCCACAGACAGGGTCCATAGTCCACAGGGAGGTGATTGGCCCTCAGGGACCTCTAAGAGCCCCAGCCATGCCCTTTGTGACAAGCACACATCTGTAATTTTTCAGGAAGTGTTGCCGGATCAGTTTTTTGCTGGATATGTACATCCTACATTCTGCAAGAGTGCATGTAAAATAAAATATATGTAGAAATAATATAGGAGAAACTAAAACTTTTTTTTCCACTTAAAGCTCTACTGGGGCAGCTTAACGAAAATCAAAAACCCCACTTTTGGACCACTTCCAAATTCGGGCTACTCGGAAATCACGGATGTGGTCCCAAATTGTTTAGCATCTTTTTATTGCTTTTTCTGGTATACAAGAAATCCCAGAACATTGTGACACCGTATAAATGTGTACATATAATATTATGATAAAGAGTGATGGCAAAAGAGTTTTTAAATAATCGCATTGCAGGTTCTGGAGATAAAACACCAATCAAACATTTGAATGTATAGTCTAGATACAGAGGGGAGGAAAGTGGGAGGGGAGCTAAACTAACAAGACTTCCGCTGAGGTAGTGCCAATAGTTATAAATATACAGATATTGACAGTGAAGACAACATTAGGAGTAATATTAGTTTGTATGTCCATATTATCTAGTTTTTGGATGTCTTCACCAATTAGGATGTGTCCTAGTCTGGGAAATTTGATGTCAGGATTGAAGAGACAGTGTATAGTGTAGTACTGAAGTCCTGGAGGGAATTCATGATTATGTGTCAGAGGTAATAATGGAGATGGGATGTGCGTAACGGTTCGATCGTTTCTAAGACTATTCCAGACTGATAGTGTGGTGGGAATGGTGGGGTGGTCCATTGCTGTGCACCACCGGTCCATTCAATTATTCTAGTCAAATATATGGCTTTATGGTATTTTCTTAAATCCAGGAGGCTCAATCCCCCTCTGGATCTTGGCCGAGTGAGTATGTTGGATGCCAGTCTGGGTCTCGACTTGTTCCATATAAAGTTGAGGAACATCAATCTTATTTTGGAGAACCATGTCTTAGGGATATTTACAGGGAGGGTTTGCATTAAATACATAATTCACGGTAAGATGTTAATTTTCAATATCAGATTGGACAGTCGTGAGGAGGGGGTGGAAATTTTCTGTGATAAAGGTCCCAAAGCTTAGAAGATAAGTTGATGCCTAGATTTTTGATGCTGTAATTTTGAGCCCATTTATAGGGGGTGATGGATCGAAGACCGGGCACCTAGTCCCCAGGCACCGACACAATAAGTACTTCCGACTTGTTTAGGTTTATTTTAAAATTGCTCAAAGCACTGAATTTGTCTAGTCCAGCGTTAATGGCCTGCAGAGATATCTCTGGTTTAGTTACAATAAAGAGGAGCTCATCAGCAAAAGGTGCAAGTTTGTGTTGATTGGTCCCCACTTGTAGGCCATGAATGTCGGGGTTTGCCCTAATTGCATTTGAGAGAGGCTCCATGAGCAGTATGAAAAGAAGGGGAGATAAGGGACATCCCTGCCGGGTTCCGTTCGACAGGGTCATCCGACCCAACAACTCACCATTGATTCGAATCCTTGCAGACGGGCAGTCATATAATGCGCCTATGCAATTTAGAAAATTGGGACCGAAACCCATACGTTGCAAGGTAGAAAACATAAAGGGCCAACTGGCCCTGTCAAACATCTTTTCAGCGTCTGTGGACAGGAGGAGGGTGGGAATCTTATCCACGTGTGCCCTCGTGTAGTTTCGTGGTGTTGTCTCTCACCTCTTGGCGAGGGACAAAACCCACCTGGTTACCGTGAATCGCTGTGGGAAGGATAAACTTCAGACGATTTGCCATTATTTTTACGAAGAGTTTACGAAGAGTTTGAGATCAACGTTTGGCAACGATATAGGCCTGTAATTTAAGCAGGATTCGGGATCATTACCAGGCTTTTGGATGATTGTAATATAGGCTTCTTGGGCTTGGAGGAGTAGTTTATTTAGTTGATCTAGGGAGTCGAAGTCATTTAGAAAATGAGGGGTTAAGATTTTCTGAAATACAGGGAGTGCAGAATTATTAGGCAAATTAGTATTTTGACCACATCATCCTCTTTATGCATGTTGTCTTACTCCAAGCTGTATAGGCTCGAAAGCCTACTACCAATTAAGCATATTAGGTGATGTGCATCTCTGTAATGAGAAGGGGTGTGGTCTAATGACCTCAACACCCTATATCAGGTGTGCATAATTATTAGGCAACTTCCTTTCCTTTGGCAAAATGGGTCAAAATAAGGACTTGACAGGCTCAGAAAAGTCAAAAATAGTGAGATATCTTGCAGAGGGATGCAGCACTCTTAAAATTGCAAAGCTTCTGAAGCGTGATCATCGAACAATCAAGCGTTTCATTCAAAATAGTCAACAGGGTCGCAAGAAGCGTGTGGAAAAACCAAGGCGCAAAATAACTGCCCATGAACTGAGAAAAGTCAAGCGTGCAGCTGCCACGATGCCACTTGCCACCAGTTTGGCCATATTTCAGAGCTGCAACATCACTGGAGTGCCCAAAAGCACAAGGTGTGCAATACTCAGAGACATGGCCAAGGTAAGAAAGGCTGAAAGACGACCACCACTGAACAAGACACACAAGCTGAAACGTCAAGACTGGGCCAAGAAATATCTCAAGACTGATTTTTCTAAGGTTTTATGGACTGATGAAATGAGAGTGAGTCTTGATGGGCCAGATGGATGGGCCCGTGGCTGGATTGGTAAAGGACAGAGAGCTCCAGTCCGACTCAGACGCCAGCAAGGTGGAGGTGGAGTACTGGTTTGGGCTGGTATCATCAAAGATGAGCTTGTGGGGCCTTTTCGGGTTGAGGATGGAGTCAAGCTCAACTCCCAGTCCTACTGCCAGTTCCTGGAAGACACCTTCTTCAAGCAGTGGTACAGGAAGAAGTCTGCATCCTTCAAGAAAAACATGATTTTCATGCAGGGCAATGCTCCATCATACGCGTCCAAGTACTCCACAGCGTGGCTGGCAAGAAAGGGTATAAAACAGGGCTCGACAAACCCCAGGCGCCAGGTCGCCATGGCGACCAGGAAATTAGACCTGGCGCCTGGGTGCTGTCAGCCTCATGGTCCCCTTGCCGCTTGCATCTGATTTTTCCGCAGCGCGAGGGGGTAAAGTCTGTGCCGATGGCCGATGGCACAGACTGCAAGCTCCGCCCCCTCGCGCAACGCGTGTCTGAGTGCCGGGTGTCGTCACGTGACATCCTGGCACTCAGCAGGCCGACCAAAGGAGATCAGCAGCAGCACGAGTGTCCCCCTCCCCTGCAGTGAGGTAAAGCAGCAGGGAGGGGGGACACATCAAGAAGAAACCCCCAAGAAAAGACTATGTGAGGTGGGTGTGTGTTTGTATGTATTGTAAAGTAGGTGTGTGTGAGGTGTTTGGATATATGTGTATATGTAAAGTAGGTGTGTGTGAGGTGTTTGTATATATGGGTGTATGTAAAGTAGGTGTGTGTGAGGTGTTTGTATATATGGGTATATTTAAAGTAGGTGTGTGTGAGGTGTTTGTATATTTGTGCATATGTAAAGTAGGTGTGTGTGAGGTGTTTGGATATATGTGTATATGTAAAGTAGGTGTGTGTGAGGTGTTTGTATATTTGTGCATATGTAAAGTAGGTGTGTGTGAGGCGTTTGGATATATGTGTATATGTAAAGTAGGTGTGTGTGAGGTGTTTGGATATATGTGTATATGTAAAGTAGGTGTGTGTGAGGTGTTTGGATATATGTGTATATGTAAAGTAGGTGTGTTTGTATATATGTGAAGTAGGCGTGTGTGTTTATGAATTGTGTTTACGTTTGCGTGATTGTCTGGCTCCTAAAAAAAAATTCTGGCTCCTAAAATCAAATTAAATTTGTCAAGCCCTGGTATAAAAGAAGAAAATCTAATGACATGGCCTCCTTGTTCACCTGATCTGAACCCCATTGAGAACCTGTGGTCCATCATCAAATGTGAGATTTACAAGGAGGGAAAACAGTACACCTCTCTGAACAGTGTCTGGGAGGCTGTGGTTGCTGCTGCACGCAATGTTGATGGTGAACAGATCAAAACACTGACAGAATCCATGGATAGCAGGCTTTTGAGTGTCCTTGCAAAGAAAGGTGGCTATATTGGTCACTGATTTGTTTTTGTTTTGTTTTTGAATGTCAGAAATGTATATTTGTGAATGTTGAGATGTTATATTGGTTTCACTGGTAAAAATATATAATTGAAATGGGTATATATTTGTTTTTTGTTAAGTTGCCTAATAATTATGCACAGTAATAGTCACCTGCACACACAGATATCCCCCTAAAATAGCTAAAACTAAAAACAAACTAAAAACTACTTCCAAAAATATTCAGCTTTGATATTAATGAGTTTTTTGGGTTCACTGAGAACATGGTTGTTGTTCAATAATAAAATTAATCCTCAAAAATACAACTTGCCTAATAATTCTGCACTCCCTGTAGGTTATAATATTAAATAGTGAACCCATCAGGTCCTCGGCTCTTGCCCAATGGGGATGTTTGGATGGCCTCAGTCAGTTCTGTTTCGTTTAAGTGGTTTTCAAAGAGGGGTTGCATGTCGTCTGGCAAGTGGTATTTGACATGTTGGCTTATGTAATCTCTTATGCGTACCTTGTGAAGGTCGTGACCTGTGTTTTGTGGTGAGGAGAGATTTATATAGGGAGGAATAGTAATTGACAAAACATTTCGCAATTTTCTCTGTGGTGCAGGCAGTGCAACCGTCCTGGGTTTTAATTTTGGCTATGTATGAGAGTTGACGCTTCTGCTTAAGCATTCTGGCTAACAATTTGCCTGGTTTGTGTGTTTTTGAGTGTTCGTAGTATTTATTTTGGGTAAGCAGCAGAGATTTATGAATTGGTTTTTAGTTAGTAAAGCCGATAGTTGTGAGCGCTTAGCCGTAAGTGTTTGGTAAGCGTCTCTGTCTAAGGTGCGTGTGTGTGCCTGCTCCAAGGTGTTCAGATCAGTAGTTGTTTTTATGGCGGCATTTTTTTTGCTTTTTGGCAAATGTGCCAAGGCTGATAAGTTGGCCTCTGATGTAAGCCTTGTTTGACTCCCAAAGAATCAACTTTGGGACTTCGGCAGTGTTATTTAACCTGAAATATTCAGACAGGGCAAGTTCTATTTTAGTGACCGTGTTTGGGTTGGTGAGGAGGGTTTCATTGAGGCAACTGGTGCATGATCGCTCCAGGTGATTAAGCCAGTGGAGGCTGTCTTACCCTCTTGCCTGTTAACCATCTATGAGATGGGATTCTCTAAGATGGGTAGAACCGGGGGGAGGGAGTCCAGGATGGTGTCCAAAATCATGTTAGTAACCTCCTAGGATGAGCATACCTTCTAGTTTAGGAAGAGTATCACAAATGTATAAGTGCTGTTTTACATTGGGGGCATAAATATTTGCAAGCGTGATAGGGGATAATCCAATCGCCCCCTTGATGAAAATAGTCCTGCCCTTCGTTGTTAGACCATTGGTCGGTGAGAATGAAAGGTACATTATCATTGATATAGATTGAGTAGAAGGGTTGTGTATATCTGTATAGTGTGAATTTGGGAACTTTGTTGTGCTTAAAATGAGTCTCTAGTACTAGAGCAATACTAGCTCTTTGGGGCACTAAGTCATGTTGAAGCTTGGAATGTTTAAAGCGTGAGTTGAGGCCTCTTACGTTTAAGGAGGATATAGTCAGGTGTGGGATGTTGGGTTGTGTCTCAGACATACTGGGGACCTGAGGAGGGGGGGGCAGAGGCCAGTACATAGTTTGCAAGGAACACTACGGCTGCGGCGGATAAAAATAGAAACCTATAAAAACCGTGCAACAAGCACAACAAGTCTGTAAAAATACAGGATTCAAAACACCACGCCACCCCTAGGAGAGGTGGTGGCAAGCAGCCATTGATGCATGGGCAAGACGGGGTTCCCTTCAAATGGGGGGGACCGTGCTCGAAAATATACAGTGCATCATGCTGGAAGGACAGGTCAGTTCTGTCGGGCTGCGAAAGAACCACATAAGTCTCGGGCTGAAAGGTAATATGTAGAACCGATAGGGGGATCTTAACAGTAAGTAGCATGGGGGAATTCAGGAGGTGAGTGTCTAATGGGCTGCCAGAATTAAACAGGCATGTTAGGGTAGGAGGCAATGGGAAGCGTGTCGTCAGGTTGTATCGGAATTGGCAATAGGTCAGATGGCTAGTTGTGGGGCTATGTAGAGTTAACCTTAGGTTTCTCCCTATGTTAAGACTAGTTAGGACCAGTGATGTATTAAACTTGTAGGTTTAGTTTACAATCTAAAAATTCACATAGGTTAAACAAATGGGAGCAGGAAGAGTGAGGGTCCCTCAGGAACATATCGCTATCTTGGGGTATTTTAAATTAGGGACTTCGTATTTAAATGGAGTGTACAAGCCCAAAAGGATCAGCAGTGATGATTTAAACCAAACGGGAATTGGGAGCTAGTACCCTCGGTCTTCTGGCAGTCCATGCTTCATAAGCTGTTCAATGTTCGGCCTCTACCTGAAGCTCGGGGTGATGAACTGCCTGGTTGCTTATTTTCGTCTTCCTCTTGCGCTGAGGATGTGGGTGCCATGGGCTGCGTGCAAGCTGGGGTATGATCTTTTGCAGGTTATGTTGAGTGCCCCAATCTTTGATCTGAACTTTGCGGATTTGAAGCCCGGCACAAAAATCTGCAACATCCGTGGCTGTATGCACAGTGAACTTTTCTCCGTTCCTGCGTACTGGCAGGCTTAAGGGGAAACTCCACTGGTAAGGCAGTTTAGCGTTGCACAAGGCTTCTGGGAGTGGCTTGAAGGTTTTCATATCCTGGAGTATTTGGATCGGAAAGCCTTCATAGGATATGGCTTTGGTGTTTCTGACTGCTGTCAGAATGGCTTCTTTTTGGGTATACTTGGGTTTACCTATGGGCCTCCGGGCCCGATGTGCCTGGTCCATGGGGATAGAGTCTGAATATCTGGACTGTAGAAGAGGAGTAAAAATGTTGAGCAGTATGCGTTTGACATCTTTGTCCATATTGGATTCTGGTACTCCTCCAATCCGAGGTTGTTTCGTCTCGCCAAATCGATTGTTTGTAACATCAGAAAGTGTGTTTGCGCTTCCATGTGGGATTCAAGTGCTATAAGTGCACCTTGGAGTTTTTCCAGGTCCCCTTCAAGTTTCTGTAGGGCCTGGCCTTGTGTTTGAAGGTCATCTTTTATAATCAATAATTCCTCTTAATTGTCGATTGGATACGGTCAGCGGCTTCCATGAGATCCTTCTTCATTTGCGCAGCTATGCTGGTGAGGTCGTCCCCGGTGAGGGACGATTTCAGATCTGGATGGGGATCCTGGGAAGCTGGGCCTGAGGCAGGGTTTGTCCGACTCAGAGTCTGAATCATTTGGCGGCTTTGCGGTGCCGGCGCCATCTTGGCTGGTGTCCCAGGCGCATCCTGCAGTTTGGATAAAAACAAGGCCGTTGATCACATTTTGTCTCCTTGGGGTGTGGCGAAAGCGTTTGGGTACCTTTTGGTATGTTTCCCAATGTTTAAGGGTGTTGGATGGTCCCCTTTTGGTGTGGATTAATGTGGCTGAGCGGGAGCACCTTCATCGGTAGCAGGCCATGCCCCCTTGGTCCCAAATTAGAATGAAAATGGGCCATAGGATTCCTCAGGCTCAAAATTGTCCACCTTGAGAAGCCAAATTGCAGCAGATTTGGTTACAAACCACATTTCTGATACGAAACATGTCATGTGCCTGCTTCCCCACTGTTATCTCACTGTGTTTTGTTCTTTTTTTGGCTTCAATTAATCACTTTTGGATCCTAGAAGCTTGATGTGCCGTTTTTTCTTTCTTCAATGATTTACAAACCACATGTGGCACCATTTCGGGCCAGATCAGCGCTACCTTAGGAGACCCTTCAATCTTTATAAAGTTTGCTAGAGGCAACTGACACACTGGTGCTGTGTCCATGGGATCACTCGAAGCTTGCTGGAAGCAGCAGCTGATGTGTTAACACCAACACAGTGCTGTTTGGTAGAGGTTGGAGCTACTGAGAATACGGCAGACCTGTAGGAAAAAGTGATGATACTCAGGTCAAGGCTGCTGACATTCACTCTAGATGAAGGGGTGGCTGTCATAAAGGTGGCATCAGACAAATGCAAGCTGGAATCTCTCTCCGTACTGGTATACAGAGGCGTGGATATGAATGTCCTCGCTGTGGATGGTACTGATGTCTTAAAATAATGTACTTGAGCTGGGCGTTGGCACTTGTTTCTACAGATCCTGGGTGTGACGAAGGCTGCTCATTTGCTTCATCTTTTGGTGAGTAGGTTGGGGGCTGCTGGACTGATTCTCAGAGTACCCCAGAACCATTTGGGAGTCAGGCAGAGGAGAAGATAGGCACACTGGCACGTTTGTCTAGTCACTGACCATGGTCGTCTTATCCTGCAGGTGCACCTCCATTAGTGCAGAGGGAGTTTGGATGCTCTGCTGCTTTCGGACGGTGTCTAATGTGCTTTTAAGATGCTATTGTCTGATGGAGGCGGTGTCACAGAGCCCGGGTCCCAGCAAGGATAACTGGGTGCTTCGGACTGGGATTGCTGGATGGAACCATCTTAAACTGAGATTCCGTGGTGCTGCCACCCTTGGGTTCCCCATTGGCAAAGTTACTGATAGGACTTGGCTGGAACGCTGTTTGGCGCTAATAAAGATCAGAGGCCTTTTCATAGTTTTTTGTTTCCCTTTTTGTAAATAAATGTACACATAATATTCACAACACATGATACCCATAATGCTTGTTTTTTATTCTTTTTTTTTTTTTAATCAATTACCAAAATTGTTTAGCAAGAACATATTTTTTAAACAATTGAAAAAATATATATCCAAATTGCATCATAAATTAACGGTTTCATCATAAATCAAAGTATCAAAATTCCTCTTTACAAGAGATTAACTACCCACCCCCTCCCTGCCTTTTGGGCATGTATGACCTAACATCCTGTATCTTATTCTTCCCAACACAATCATACCACATACAAGGACAAGATAACAGAAACCGAGACAGAAAGAGGAAAAGAAAATGGGACAAAGAGAAAAAATAAATATACTTCTTATTTTTCTTTTTAAATACATATATATGTTTATAAAATTCCTTCTTCTGTCCTCTCCCTCGACGCATGCCCCTCTATATCACATCTATGTTTGCACTATCTCTCCTTCAAGCTCATGCTGAAAACTATCCCAAAGCTCCCAAAATTTTAAATACTGCTCATATTTCCCCTTTGAGTTCAGAATGAGTTCCTCCATCTGTCTACACTCTTCCATCTTCCTAATCCAAATATTCAACATTGCTTTTTCCATGTCAATGGTATCTGTGCTTTTGCCTTATTTACCATGTGTATTACAAGGCCTTTTATATATTTCCTAGCTGTCTAGTGTGGTGTAACAGCACTTATTCTGGTGCAGCCAGTTCAATCTCTGTCAACTGTTTAATAACCTGTAAAATGTCTGTCTAAAATTGTGTTAACCTCTCACATGTCACAATTGTAGCATAGTGCTCTTTCCTGCATCTGCAACAGAGATTTATTGTATTTGGGTAGATCTTACTTACCGTAATTTGGCCGGAGTACGATACTACCTAGTCATAAACTTGTAGGCTGATTCTTGTATCCAATTGGTTACAGAGCAGTAAGCGGTGACTTTAATTTTTTAGTCTCCAACTCTCTGTTCCATGCTCTCACATAGTATTCTATCACCTCGTATTCTTCCCTTCGCTTAAACAGAATTTTTCGTGAATTTTGTTATCTATCTATTTGTATATTTGAGAGTGAATTAATAAAATGCTTTAATTGAACATATGCATACCTTCCTTTTTTTTTTTTTTTTTTTTTTGATTAATCATGGAATTTTTTTTGTCCCATGATTTTTATTCACAGTTCAAAGTAATTTGTTTGAGGTATGCACTTGGGTACCCTGGCAAATAGATGTTGTTGTGTCTTTATTTCCATCCATGGTGGAAAATGTGTGTGTGTTGGTGTAAATGGAGACGGCTATGTAGTTTACTTCACTCGTTTAATTTCTTAGTAAAGCAAGTGGTCGTGTTTTTGTAATATGTGTCTTTTTCTGAAGATTCTTATTCAACCAAGGGATACAATGCAATGCATCTCCCATGTTTTTTTTTTTTTTTTTTAACCCAATCAACTATTCTTGACATTATTACTGCTTTTTATAGTAAGTTTCTATATATGGTAATCCCAGCTTGCCTCTGTAGCATTATATATTTTATTCTTGCTGGAGTTTATTTCCATATATATGTATTTATCATGGTCTAAACTATGGCGAAAATCTCTTGGTCTATGAATTGGCAGCATTTGGAGGAGATATAATATCCTCTGGAGAATATTAATTTGGACTACATCTTTTTTGAGCAAGTGAAATGTGGAACAGATCATTGTTTAAGGTCCAATTTAATTTTATTTAGCAATGGAGGAAAATTATATAAAGTGTATCTATATCTGATGAGATGTTAACCCTTATTTATTTAATATGTTCTCCATGACATTGTAAAGATACATTTAGTTTTTATTTTCTCTACTTTGTCTTTTGGAAGATTTACAATTAAAAAGTTCTGTTTATTGTCATTTATTTTTAGATTTGACTTAAGCATATTAACCAGTATGGGTAATGAAATATCTGAATTTTGAATTCTAAACATGTACTCTGCATAAGGAACTACTTTCATTTGTTCTTCACCTATCTTCAACCCTTAAGATCATTGTTCACTCTGACTGCCTCCAGAAAAGGTTCTAAAGTCAGAGCGACAGGTTCCATTATTACATTTTACTGGATCTGAAACAAGGTTATTTATTCTTATACGAGCGTTTGGATTGGTATAGAATGATCATATCCACTCACCCTGGAACATTTTTATAATACAATAGGCTAAACCCATTCGGGCCATGTGTTTTCCCGGCAAGCATTTGCCCAAATACTTCTTTAATCTCCTCCAGAGTTATTTTCTGATCAAATGATTTTCCTTGTTCCACTGTTAATGTTTTTGTCACATTTGTATCAAGGTATTCTCCTATGTTTCTCTCTTTAATTATTTAACCAAACATTTCCTGCACTTATTTCTGATATTGTTTCCTCACATATAGCTCAGATCTCCTCATTTTCTGAAGCATAATTTCTAGAGTTCTGTTAAACACAGGACATCTTCAGAACTTATTGATCTCTTTGATGGTTTTTATTCTTCGCTATTTGAAATTGTTCAAGAAACTTCTTAATTTGTTGTTTACTTTCCCACAATCAAATTTTTCATCAGATAGCCCCTCACTACTGTTTTGTGTGCCTCCCATATGTAGTAGGGGGCTGCGTCTCTAAAATACTTTTCGCCTCCGTGCTCTAGCTAGTCCTGCCACCTAGTAGGGGTGTCTGACAATAAATAGCCTCTCCTGCTCCAACGTTCCTACACCAACCCTGAGGATACTGTGAATCTTCCAGTTGAAATAAGGGAGCCATTTTCTGGCAGCCTATGGTTCTGATGTGGCACTCTAGGGTGTTTTTTTGGCAGGGCTTCCAGCCTACCTGAAAACCAATGAACTCTCCAGTATTACATCATTTATTTTTAATAAGTATTTTTCCCCAGCCTTTGCTTGTGAATGATATATTGCCTTGTTCATTAAATTAGTTGGACAACACTAATTGAAAATGATGTAAGAAATTCAATAAGTTGTTGCTTCAGGAACTGGACGGATGCCAAGGATAAAAATGTAATATCAACATAATATGTAAAACCTGCAGTACTAATGTGCTAATATATATGCACAGTGGGAGCATGACAGGCTGTTAGGGACATAATTTAGTTCAGCTTATAAACTATTCTTGTTACAAAGCCAATTATTATATACTAAACTTTCTACTTCTTTCCTGTAGTAAAATGCATGTTCTATAAAGTGAAATATGCATGTGCTAATTAAATTGTCCGATTGTGAAATCAATATGGTGAGGTTTTTTGCTTGGGTCTGAATTGCCCTGGTCCCTTACTGCCATAGGGAGCCTACTGCAGCAAGGTTTTGGTTTTCCTGTGGGATCTCCTGATTTTGCCCATTCACTGTGCAACTTGGGATTTCCACCTTTTGCAGTAATGTTATTGCCTTCAGACTTGGTCTCAAGCCATTTTGTTTTACCCAGAATGCTGGAAAAATAGCAGCTGGGTGGCTCTTTATGGTTTATTGCTGGGTGATTACATTCCCAAAACAATTCCAGCAACAATTTGAAATTTGATAGAAAGAAATGCAGGTTTCAGCGTGATAAGCAGTACTATGAGGATAATAACTTTTATATATAGTTTACTGGATGAAGGGAAAAAAAGAGCAAGGAGGTCTATGCAACAGATCTGCACTCTGCAAATTTGTTTGCGTTTGCAAACTTTTTTTTCTTTTTTCTGTTTTTTATTTAATCATTATTAAAATCATCATTATTTCTGTGTTTTATTTATCTTTTTATTTTCTTTACATTTTTTATTATTCTTTTGTTTAATTATCATATTTGTTACAATTTTTCTCACCTCTCTATATGGTTTATTATTGTAGGTTATCTAATAACATTTTTCATTAATAGTTATTTTCTATTCTGATATTTTGCCCCTGTTATGGAGCAATCTATGTAGCTGTTATCTTCTTTGGTTGAAATCTTTTAAACTCTCTCTTCCTTTTTGGGTAGTTAGTTTGAGTCTTTTTCACAATTTCAGAAGGCAATTCTGTCATCTTCAGCACTTGCAGCTATGCCTTCTCAAAACATGCTGTCCTGTTTTTATTTTCTGTATATGTCCAGTTGCCTTAGACATCAAGTAAATACAAAGGAGAGAGGAGGGAAAATGAGGACCAGAGGACAGCAGAGAATGTAACAAATGTCATCAATTTGTCATAAGTGAATCTGACAAAAGAGCAGTTTTTCTAGGAATTTGTCATTCTTTCCTACATAGTTTTAACGCTTTAATACTATGATCAATCACAATAATTTCATATGAGACCTGATTGTCAAGAAGTTTTTTGCCTACCCCACAAGGGATTTCCAGTCCACACTTGTACAGTTGGAACATGGTAGAAACTTGGGAGTCATCTGTAATAACAAAGATGATTTACCTAAATTGTATAACGCCATGTGGTTGCAGCTGTCTACCATGTCCTGAAAGTTCACATGTCCCTCATGGAGCCTCTGGCTGCCCAATAAAATTGGTAACAATTTAATTAATTAATTTGTAGGATATGTAAATGAAAAACAATTTGAACCTCAAGTTCACAGCAAACTACCATAAGCTGGATATGTTATTCTTGGTTATTACATTGACGGGTGATCCCATTATTGGCAGAATCATTAAAGGTACCTTCTGAAAGGAGTCAGCAGGTAACACTGTATGGGGAGAGCTGCCACCATACATGACCCATCCATTTTAGAGGGGTTCCAGTTGGTGAATTTAAACACTTCAATAGAAATTGTCATACTGATGACAAATTCAAGACACAAGCAAGTATTTTAAAAGAAAGATTAAAACAAAGAAGATATCCACAAAAGGATAGATACAGGATGGTGAAAAGCAGGAGCTGTGAGAATTTATTCAAGGAAACCAATCATAATTAATAAAAATTTTAAAAAAAAGTCAGAGAAGCTCAAACACTGTATTAGATTTAGCATTGATTACAGTGTAAAGTTCACTCAGCTGATTGATTCAATACGCCTTGGTCAAAATCATAGCCAATCTTGAGTCAATATATCGATGTGAAAAATATGTATACTCATCATCTGGTAGGGTTACCACCTTTTCTTACCGGCCTTGGTACTGTCTCCATAGACTTAACATTGGCCTGATGCCAATTTTTTACCGGCCTGCCGGTAAAATACCGGCCAAGTCGCAACCCTATCATCTGGTGAAATGGTTCTCCAGATATCAAATGACTTATACTTGCCCAAAGATTCTGAAAAAAGCTCTAGCTAGGCCTCTAACATTTCTATTCACTCCAGCTGCACGATGTCAGAGAATTTATCGAAGATTCCTTTTAGAAAATGTACTTTGTTTCTTTCCTTTCAGAAAATTTAGTTGTTTCTTGTTCGGAGCACATCGTTTTAATATTGTGATTAATTTGTCATTTAATTTACAAGAAAGAAACAAGGACCCTTCTTATCCATTGCATTATATATTATCTCATATTTAATATCATTTTGAAATTATAATTGCTACTCTCCTCTTTTTGTTAAGCTCTAACAATGAGTGGTCTATAATAGAGTGAACTTCCTGTTTTTTATTCTCATAACAGCTTCTCATTTACAGTGGGTTTTCTTTATACACCAAATGTCTACTCTTTCCTTTTATGACAAAACCATCAATCCATCAAGGTCTTTTGAGGAGAGTTCAACCCCTATACATTGAGTGCAAGAAAGTTAAGTGTATCCATCAATTTTATTGATCATCAAATTCAGGAGTCTTCCAAGTGTCACACCATTTAAAAACAACATATATCCTATGACGAACACCAAAGACCCAGTGGAAAAAAAACGGATACATTAAAATGCCACCTCTGACGTATTGGGGTGAATAAATTGGTAAATCTTGTATTTTCATGCAGTGAACAGTACCTGTACACTTTGAATTATAGAGCATTGACTATGACTAAGTGCCTCAATGAGGCACAAAACGCATAAGGAGTCTGTTCACACCAGGAGGTGACCTCACACTGTTTTGCTAGATGGTATGTAAATACATTTTTCAGATCAGCTATTCAAGTGGTCTGCTTGTAATTTATGGTATATTTTATTTAATTTTCCCCTGTACCTCTCATGTCCTGATTGTTATCTCTGGTTTATGTATTATTTGGAGAACTGCTGTATATTGGCTCTATGAACCAGTATAAAGTGTGTTCATTTTGCTCTTGTCAAGCTGGAGTGTGGTGTAGTTTTTGCTGTTTGAAAGGGTACTCTGACCCCCACTCAGCCAAAGGGTTTTGGTTCTGGTAATGGACAACCACATCTGTCCTGCCAGCCCTGAGAGAGGCAGCCCCGGGATGATGGCCAGGTACCGGTCAGATAGCCTTATTCCCGTTACATCACATCATGAAATCAAATATATATTTTGATGTAACAGTTTCTAACCCACATGTCACTATGACATACACTTTCTTGTTACGTTCTTGTTTGTTACAGAAGAAATTATAAATGTGACTGGAACCCCCAAAATAGATCCAGGTGTATGTAGTCCTCACCCCAAATACCAGACAACACCAGTATAGAGGTTGAACAAGAATAACTTTTTATTGCATGTTTTTTACCTGTAATTTTATACTGTATAACTTTATAATTCTTGATTTAAACAATATGACTAAAAACCGTTTAACGGAGTACAATGGGGGATTTAATCAAACCTTGCTGTTGACCATTCGGCAGGTAGTTGGAGTGGTTTTGTCCCTTTAACGCAGGACTTTTAATTCAGTGTGCATGAGAAATGGAACACTGGTCTCAAATTAGGACAACCAAACCAGGCAAGGTTTATGTAGTAAGTATACTACTGTAATTTGAAAGTAAAAAATGCTACTTGGCTGCTAGATGTACCTGGTTTAATTTCCCCCATCGAGACTTGATTATATTATTTATAAAATATAACACGCATTTCTCTAGTCGCTTTCTTTACATATGGAATAAGATATGAATCGAAGAAGAATACTAATTTGCTTATAACTTAACAAATTCTATATTTGATATAGTTAATTGTATCATGTTATGCCTTTTTTTATGAGTTTGCCTGATCCCTCTCCTATTAAAAGACAGTAGAGAAGTACTTGCAGCTCTTGAAGATTGAGTTTCAAACTCAGCTGCTAGTGATTGCATTAATGTGATCAATAAGCCTCCTCTTTCAGCCCAGAAGGGATTATTGCCCATCCAGTTGTATATGTTACATAATAGTAATTGACTGCAAAAAAACACAAAGCAAATCTACACAAGGAGATCCTTCAATCTATAATGTGATTCAGAGCGGAATGCTGGTATGCAAGTAACAATGCGAAAAATACATTTATAAAAAAAACTAACAATTTAGTATTTCTCTGTCACTGTTGTGCAGAAGCGTTAGTGGCGCAGCACACAACCAATAGCTGGCCAATAAATGATTATCTTCTCTCCTGGTGCAGCTGTGTTTATAGTGTCAGGCACCTTATGGCAACCAGAACTACGTGGTCATGGAGCAGCATCTTTGCTACATGGCTTATGCAATTCTCAAAGACACTTCCAAAAGAAATGGGAATGCTTCTAAACTGTGTTCCATCGTTCAGAAGTCTAGGACTGAACTGTTAGCGCTTAAAAATACACACCCCATAATAAATTAACCCCCCCTAAAATTTACCCTGAACCTCCATACTAACCCCACAACATAACCCCCCCAACCCTAATACAAAGCTTGTTACTTTATATATATTCCTAATACTAATACCTAACCCCTAATAATAGTCACCTTGTGCGATCCCACGAGGAACTGGCCATTGCACGAGCGGTCACGGTCAAGCGGCTGCGTTCAAGAAGCCGTGATGACCGTCCCATCCATTATAGTAACTGGAGCCTGACCAAATATTTGTTGTTTCCTAATGAAGTCATGGTTGATTCTTCTAGTGTTTTAAATCTAAGCGTTATGGGAAGTTGCCTTAATGAACTAGTTAAATATGGTGAATGAGTCAGATCTAAATATTGCCTGCCGTACGGAAGCTATTAATAAGTCAACACAGAAATACTTGGATTATGAACTGTGTTGACGTAAATAGTTTATGAACAATTTATAAACTTACCCAGTGTATTTCAAATGTTTAATTATATATATTATTTTATTCCTGCAAGACGTAAAAAAAAAAATAATAATAATAATTCACCTAGATTGTCCTCTATAGTAGTTGGTCGTCTTCTTGCTAGTGCTACTGTTCAGTTTGTGTGTTATAGTTGTGTGATATTGCATTACTTTAGAAGGATAGTGACAGTGTACATTTTGTAGTGTCCAGAAACAGAGCAAAATATCTTAAAGTGCCAACATATAATAACCATATCCCCAAACTGTAATCAATTTTTTTTATTAAGAAAAAAAAAAAACGCCTTATTAAATATGATGAATGAAGTCTCTTTTTGTTTTTAAATTGTGTAAGTTTAATTTTCCTCCTTAGCAGTGCTGTCTGCATGGGAGGGAAGCTACTATTATACTCATATATTTCACACTTGCAGCGTGATCCCACTTGTCAGATGAGGCCACTTTGAGTGGCTAAGTTTGACAGGGAAATGTAACCAGCGTTCAGTTTGCCAAAATGCACCTTGCCTGAACTTCCAGGTTTGGGCACGCCTCCATGATGCCACGAGGTTTTGCAAGTTTTCGGCAGGGACTATTAAGACAATGATATACCGTATTTGCTCGAATATAAGACGACCCCCCCCAAACTTTGGATATTCTTTTAGGAAAATAAGAAAAAGTCTGAATATAAGACTACCCTATAGGAAAAAAGTATAACTTGTAAACTGTTTTTCACATTTAATAAAAATTGTGATAGAAAAAAAAATGCATTTCTTCTTTTTATTTGCCAGTGGATCCCCCACCACACAGCCATCTGCCCCCACACTTTTGCCAATGCTGCCCCCAGACTTACCCCAAGCGCTGAAAAACACCTTGTCTTATATTCGAGCCAATACGGTATATATATATTTATGTGTCTGTTTTTATACATACATCAAAGGACATTTCCATGCACTCACGAAAAATAGGTGAAAATATTTTTGTTATAAAAGCATAATTGTGAATGTACCTTGATAGAGGTCCACGAATGCTGGCCTGATGCATCAGTTAATGATGCCTAAATAAATAAGAGATATTAGTCTAGTTCAAAGTATTCAATGAGTGCATGTAAATTACCTTTTGATGTATATGTGTAGAGATTTGTTTTTTTAAAATAACACACTGAAGCTTCTTTTTTTTTTATTTTATTTTTTTTAAGGATTTTGGTTTGATGAAGTCTGATATGACTGACTGTACATATTTGGGAAAATATTTGTTACTGGTGCTATGTCGTGTTGGGTAACAATTTGACACAAGTAATTGAAGCAATATACTTTTAAATTAAGCTTTTGGAGTTTTAGGAGTGATAAATGTAGTTTTTTTGGGTATTGTAATCAGTATACGTATCAGTTTCAATTTTTTTCTTTCTTTTTGTCATTTTCATTAGATGAACGAAAAAAGAAACACACTTTAGGCTGCAATGGCTGGCTGAATAATATGAATCCTTCCCATGCGATTAGCTGCTGGGCTCCATCAAACGCTGGGCAGTCCAAAACCAGGGATAAACAGAGGCAAAGAAATTATGGGTTATGCAGATGGAGCCACTACACGCAGGTAAATTTAGCCAAAATAAAAAATATTTATTGTATCAAAAGTAAAGGCACATACAGATGATACCGCCGGTGATACCGCCTTACACCTTTTGTGGCATTGTGGCACTTGGTCATAGGCATGCTTATGAACGAAAGGCGTAAGGCGGTATCACCGTGTCTAGTTGCTCATCTGTCTGTGCCTTTACTTTTGATACAATATATTTTTTTATTTTCGGCTAAATTTACTTGTGTGGAGTAGCTCCGTCCGCATATCCCTCACCTTCTTTGCTTCTATTTTTATTAGATGTTTGTGGCTTCTCCAATTGATTAAATAGTTGTTTAAATTATAAGCAGCAACTGGTGGCAGTTCAATTCTCCCTGAGCATTACATCATTGGATTGGTTTTATGTAAATGCCTGTTGGCATGGTTTTTATTTTGATTTGTGAAGTAACCATGACCACAGGGTTGCTATCAGAAATGGTGAGGCCCCTTAAAGACCAAATGGCCTGGGGCTCCACCTTTCCTACTCCATGTCTCCTTTTTGTTATTGCCACCACATCCCTTGCCCCAGCAGCCACGTTGCACACCCCCAACATTACACTCCCAGGACTTACCCCAGCCAGCACCCACAACGCCCTGCATGATCATGACTTGCCTTTTGGTTAGATCAGGCTAAGTAAATGCTATGCTCAAGAGGCCAACAATCATCAGCCAGATGTGATCATTTTCAGTGTCTGTTTATTTTAGATAAATATAAATAAATAAATAAAAAATTCTGTTTCAGTCAGGACACCATGTTCACTGGAGAAATATAAATGCGTGCTGTATGACCCTGTATTCATTTTAACTTTTTATTTTAATTCCAGGTAATTCTGTCTGGTATTATAGGACTGACCACGTGGAAGAGACCTATGGTTCTACTAGTAAGTAAGGTGCATGCATTAATATCCTCACCCATTCTATGGTACAATAAAATTATTTGCTTCACCTTCAGCCTCTCTCTTTATAACCATTTACCTACTATGTCTCTCCACTGTCCCTATGTATTAACGCTTAATGTGGGCCTGGAGTCAGTTTTCAGACGGTAAAATACCTGCTAGGTGGCAACACTACTTTAAGGCATTTCCATCATCATGATCTCTCCTGAGACCAACATATATTTACTATAGCAAATTCCACAGTGTACAATAGAAATTGGCTGTAAGTAAGTGGACATACCATGGACATACTGCTGACAAAAACAGTGAGAGGCCTGCAACAGTCCAGTTGGCTGAAAGAAACACTAGAAAAGAAGGATACAATTAGAGGGAGACATACAAAAAATGTCTTACACATTTGCCTCTGCAAACATGTCTTACTAGTGATACTATAGAAAAAGTTCAAGAAACTCAAAGTTGGAAGCTATTTTGGTATAAATATTAACAGGTTTCTAGTAATATGTATTTTCTAACTTATCCTATCTAGGGTAGTAGAGCAGACAAACTGACTTCTCTCATGATTTCTAGTTAGATGGAAATCATAATGATTATTTACTGCTTTATTTGATGAACAGTTGGGGACAGTCCATATGTGATTATTCAAATCATTGTTCTTATTACTTTTTATATATAAATATATTCCACCGTTCAAAGGTTTAGGGTCACTTGGAAATGTCCTGATTTTTAAAAGTAAAGATAACTTTATTCATTAAAATAACATTACATGGATCGGAGATACAATGTGGACATTGATAACATAAAGGACTTTTATAGCTGAAAACTCTTGATTTTTAATGTAATATCTACATAGGTGTATAGATCAGCAACCATCACTCCTGTGTTCCACTGTTCCAATCCAAGTTTATAAATTTAAAAGTCAACGTCTTGACTTTATTTCCTATCATTTTGAAATGGCTTGTGTGTGTGTGTGTGTGTATATGTATGTATGTATGTATATGTGTGTATGTATGTGTATGTATATATATATATATATATATATATATATATATATATATATATATATATATATCTCATGTGAGTTGCACCCAGGCAATTGGATGCTTGGTGTTGAATTGTGGCTTGTTATACATTCCTGTCAGCATAAAAGTATTCTGATAAGTCTCGCATTATATTGACCCAGATTATTGCTGCTGAAATGTTATAGATTAACCACTACTGAACAGCTTGGTTGTGTGTTTTTATTTATTTTCTTCTGTTCTAATCCCTACACTCCCGGGGTTGGGGGTAGGGGGGTAAAATCACATGGTATCACTCCTTTAACTACAATTATAGACTAGAAGTGAATTTCCCAGGTCATTGAATTAAGCCCAATAATAAATAACTTTTTTCCTCACTTACTAACAAAATTTGTACTTTTGATGTTCTATTAAATCCAAATGTCCGTTCCTTGCTTTCTTGTAATGTGACATCATTGTCCTGTTTCTTATGTTTGTGCTTTTTTTATTAGGAAAAAAAATGCAGTTTTTTGGGGGGGGTTGTGTGGAAATGTTAGCTATTTTAGCAAAATGTAAAAAAGTTTTTGTTTTCTTTTCCTTTTTATATAAGGTTAACCTATTTGTCATGTTGTCGGTGGTTTGTGTGCTACTGAACCTAGCTGGATTCATCTTGGGATGCCAAGGAGCTCAGTTTGTATCCAGTGTTCCCAGCTGTCAGCTAGTAAGTGAATCAATAGGTCATTACACTGCAAATTATATTGGTTATTCTCGAACATGAAAACTAGTAATATGATTATACTTTTTGTGTATATGTGTGTGTGTGTGTGTGTATATGTATATATATATATATGTGTATATATATATAATGTATGTTTGTATCTACGATTGATTGTGCACTCAACTTAATGGACTTGAATCTTTTAATCCATGTGTCTTGCCGCTGAATATACAAAAATCAAAAATAATGCACGCACTCTCAGGACTTTGAAAAAAAGGTTTATGTCAGGTATAGTCATAGTTTTCACTATTATTGACTTTTGGTTTCACAACAAGAACTTTATCAAGACAACTTTGCAACCATTACAGAAGCATTTAATTAGTAAGTTAATAAGACATTGCACCTGCGTGATCACTCCCTTCTGACACCGAACATTTAATTTCCCAGTGAACAAACACGGCACTAAAACGCAGACATGCACAGTGGCTCACATACGGGACATCAGTCTCCCAGGTGATCATACTCTTTAAAAGTGTAAAAATTATGTGCACGTGACTAAGGACTATGTACCACCAAAACAATAAGTACTGATACACACCATACAGCCAAAGCAGAAAAATAAACAAATGAAACGGGGGGAGGGAATTCTTGGCTTGTTGTATTGTGTTTTTAAAAAAACTTTCTACAATAACGTAGGAGAGCCTGTTTCTTATTTTATTAACATTTTTTTTATTTCCATAGTGACGTTCCATATTCTAGCTCAGAGCAGTACTTTATGATTTTCCATAGGGTGGTCTAGAAATGGACCATAATTATTTAATACATCAAATGTGATTTGAGGTCATCAATTTAACATCACAGAAACACTGTTTGAAAAAAGAGCACAGTGTGGGGTATTTATTGAACTCCATTCTTAGGGCAAAGTTCTAAAACTAGTCTTAACATCCCATTGGTTTCCTGCCAATGTCTCCTCTCTAAAGCTGATTGATCAGTATCTTCCACTTATCCACCTGTAGCAAGTTTTTATGGCTTATGCTTTTGGACCTGTTCCTGGAGACATACTGCTTATAATATAAATGTAATCCTTACACACATACATGAAACAAGATGAAAACACTGTGAGAGAAAAATAATATGCAACAGTGCAGCTTATTTGTGTAGAAAATATACTGCTTGGATGGATACAGTCTAGTAGTCTGTACAACAGTAGGGGAGCAGTTCTTAAATGTTAATGCTCACCCTAACCTGTAAGTACCCGTGATTTAGATGGTGCTAAACCAGTGATGGATAAGGTCATGGTTATACAATACTTTAGAAGCAGACTATGACCTGGGTGCCAATAGTCTGAAGTCTCCATCTATGTAACCTGTCTGGACTAGCCACCTGATTGCCTGTTTGAGGTTTCCTGGGAGAAGTCATACACAGAACTTAATGCACTCCTGAATGGTGAGCTGGGAGTTTAGTGGTTCTTTAATTACACTGGAGAGGCTGATCATTCAGCTTCTTGGCACAATTGTTGTCTATTTTGTATTTCTGAATGCTTAGGCTACTTTTCACAAGTACCATCTATTGCTATGGACAATTTGTGTCCATATTCTGTTGCATCTTTGATCAGGGAGACCATTTTTGACTTCTGGTCTACAGTGATGAAATCTAAATATCTTTTTGGATGTGGGTCCATTCTGGATATGCATAGGAAACGGAGCTGCTTCATTTTTATTTAACTCGAACAAATTATTATAGAATGGCCGCATTGCAAGGGTTGCGTGTTATGTTGTGTGGACTTGGTCATGCATGTAAAATGGTGTGTAGACAGTAACTTGCATACCTGTAATGACACACATCCTGAAGGCGTGCATCCATATGCCAACAGTCAAACAAGAGACACGTGGGCTAACAGACCCGCAGGTAAGTAATTTGATCTGTAGCTCCTAAATATCATCCGGGTGCCTCTGCCAATGTATGGCTAACATCCAATTCAATAAATTCAAGCACATAATGCAGAAAGAACAACGGCACTCACAGGATACGGTGAAAAAAATAAGGTGATTTAATGCAGGTATCAGGTGTTTCGTGCATGGAATATAAGCATATGATTAAGCGCTGTCATGCTGTGAGTTATTTTTGATCACTTTTCCCACCAGTTGCTGTGAGGATATTTTCACCTGCTACCTGCATTAAATGAGCTTATTTTGTTCACTGTATCCTGTGAGTGACGTTGTTCTTTCTGCATTATCTGCTTCAATATGCCAACACCCCCTAACCTAACCCCAAGGTTCGCATTATGAGAAACTACTGTTACTGTACAGTCAGGCAATAGGATATTCACTCAAGCTCTATGCCTCTGAGTGGCACACATACACTATTTCTCAAATGTACCTATCTCCTCTAATCCAGCAACATTAATTCAAGGGGTCATACCTTTCATCTGGGTTCAGGATCTTGTTGATCTGTTTTGTGGGAAAGTGCATTTATTTTCCTCTCACAGAGCTGAAAGAAGCTCTTTACAATCCTTTGACATTTAAAACATTAATGAAATGTGTTTCCCATAGAACGACATGGGTTCAACAAGTTTTTTTTTCTAAGCCTTCAGCACTTAAAGTCCCTTCAATCAGTGTGCTAATGAGCAGGAAATTGGTAATCACCTTTCTGAATAAGTGCAGCACATTCAAAACAACGCTTTTTAAAGCCAGTGACCAGCTCATGACAAGGAATACGTTTTCTGTAGATTCACTTTCAGCTACAGTTGTATGTGTGTAACAAGTAGAACTTCCCTGAAAGTGAATGTTTACATTGTAAAATCATATCCTGCGATAATGTGAGTATTGTTTTGTTTGTCGGAGGTCCTGAGTTGATCCTTTTCTGCTGAATGTTGTCATGGTTTCGTGCCTTTTAGTGGTTTCAGGAACAATAGTTTATGATGTTATCTGAAGACTCGTTTTCTCACCAAGTAGGTTACAGCTGGCATGAGATGACATTTCCAAGCTTCTTTTTACATTTTGCTGATTTAAGCATGTTTTTAAAATCTGTCAAAAGTTGGTTCTCAAACCAACATTCACTAATCCTTGTCCACATTTTAGATACCACCTAGTTGTGTTCAGGGATTTACCTGTGGCAATAGACATATCTATAACACCTGGGTATGCTTAACAAAGCAAAATAATAATGTTCCACCACCAGCACCCCCCTTTTTAATACTGTTATTGGTGTGTGGTGGCTGTAGTTTTTCCCTACAGTTGTGGTGCTAAAAACTGTAGCCACCAGTTAACTACCTGTGTTACAACAGCTTTTTACTGGTATATTTAGGCTCAGAATAATTCACACAGGAAACAAAACATTTTATTAGAAATTGTAGAAAGCTAGCAGGGAATTATGGGATGTGTAATAATGCAGCAGCTGTAGGTCCATAGTTGCAGACATAAGTATTAGAATACTTTCAAGGTTTAAGGGGTGGGAACCAGTTGCATACTTGTTAAGGGGACTGATCCTGGGGGGGCAGGATGCAGGGAGGTGGCAGGAGAGGTGGTGCAGTCCATTAATGACACCAGCATAGCAGCACTTGGTTCGTTGGGGAGATCAAGAGATCTCATGAGTGTTGGAACGATGCTAATGAGTCGTTACTACGCACGGGACACAAGACGCAGTGCTGACTGTTGATAGTTAGCCATGAAAATGATACTGGAGTTTACAAATATTACTTACAAACACACAGGTTAGGGAAAAAGAAAGGAAATAAATAACAAGATTCGGGAAGCAGGTCACATCACTGAGCAAATTAAAAAGTGTAAGAAAACCACACATGGTATCCATGCATTCAGTTTTCAGCAGCTGGGATGACTATTTGCTTATACCTTTTTTAGACGGTTGTTTTTTTAATAAATATAGCTCCAAAGCCATTCTGATTAATTGTTTTTCAAAATATACAAATGCCTAACCCAAAATATGATATTCGTTCTTCCAAAGACCTGTTGGTTAAAAATTTATGGAAATGGATAGTGTGAAATTCTTAGGTTGGTAAAGAACATATGTGTATGTGCGTATAGATATACAAGATTGGACAAATGACCAGAATCATGATGCCAAATAATTTACCACTGGTACCTAGTATTTTTGGTATAGTCCATACATCTCTTTAAAATTTGCTCCTAAGAGATGCATCTGTGTTTGTCTTTTTCCATCTCTTCTTTAAATGAATATTGAGTTCTACTAAGGGATCGCATGTTTTTCTTGTGTGCCATTGCAGGTAGAAATGGTGGAAGGTAAAATCTGTGTATGCTGCGAAGAATCTCACACGAACAAGTGTTCAGAGAAAGAGAATGTTCTAAAGCTCTTTCCTGTCCAGTCCTGTAATGCAGTTCATCTCTTACTCAAGGTACAGACCAGCACAATGATCGGTTTGTTTTAAAACTACATTTATTATTCATATTGAAGAATCTCTTGAGTAGTTATTTAAAACTTAGATTAACGAATCTGAGTTGCCAGGGACCCATGTACCCTAATTGCCTTTTGCTGGCTCCTAACTTTGTGATTTGTTTTACTTAGAGCTCTGTGGGAGAACTATGTACCTGGCTCCTAAAAATACAATATAAGCACCAAAATACAGTGTAGATCACATCAAATTGTTTATTGCAGTCCTTGGACTTAAATGCAAAACAAGCCGGAACATTAGAAAGGGACAGATCACATAGTAATCTTTATTGCAGCCCATCTTAAATTGGAAACAAGCCTGAACATTAGAAAACGGCAGAAGCAATCACATGATTCACTTTGCCAACATTTCCAGCCAATTCTTATAAAGCTACACACAGCACATTGCTATGCCATAAATTCTGGAGAATAAACACAATTGTTTGCAGGCGCCAGGATTTCAGTTGTGTATGATGCCATCCTATTGTATTGTAGTCTGGTCAAGCTGACCTTCCTTCAGGAGACAAAGAAGCTGTTGTGTATTTGAGCATATTTTGTATTTTTATGGATAGTTCATTCTGCTGCATTACAAATATATGATGTGTAGTCTTTCTATAGTTCTTTTATTCCATCCTTTTTATTCAGTTTTGTGTGTTCTATACTATTATATTAATAACCATTTGAAGGGATAGGAAGCCTTTTTTCTAGAATACTTCTGCACCCATGCTGATTAATGTTGGTCATGTAGTAAGTCTGTGAATAACACCACAAACAAAGAATAACCATATAAAATATATCTTTCTAAACTATATTTTTGTGACCTTTTTTTTCACCTCACAGAAAGTCTTCTTTGCCCTATGTGCCCTAAATGCCCTGACTACTACAGTATGCCTGGTAGCTGCGGCTTTGCGTTATCTACAGCTCTTGACTACAAGAAGAGCCTGCACAGTAAGTGAGTCTATATTACACTGATGACCATTGATTGCCTTTATTCCGAGCAGGGCAAGGAAGAATCTCATGCAGGAGTTGTTGTTGTTATTTCATTTGTATTGTCACCAAAAAATGCAGTGATGATGTACATGCACAGAAGCAGCAAGTGGACGGTCACCTGTCATAATCTTTTTATAAACAGATTTACTAAATGTATCTTACTTTCCATGCTTCTAATCCTTTGAGTGCCACTAGCTTAAAACATATAGGGGTTTATGGGAAATTAATGTTGCTGAATTTAACGTTAATGATGATCATTTTTTTGCACCTTTGTTGAGTGTTAAAAGGACACTAAACTTTTTTTTCCCCCTTGTGTATCTAAAAAAGAACGTAAAATATTTAGTCGCCTTAGCATGATGATAAACTGCCGTGTATCCTCAGACCGGCAGCTGTCATTCTTCTGTGTGAAGCAGACAGTCCAGTCTGGTGCAGAAAGAGAGACCCTCGTTTTGACATCAGATCAACAGAGGGGACTCTTAGCTCTGAGGTAGAGCTGAGTGGAACCCAGGTATATCATTAAAGATACATGTCTAGTTTACTCTGGAGAAGGGTGGCTAATAGTTTAACCCTTGATACCTTTTTATAACTAGTAAGACACTTGTGACTTCATTTTTACTTTAAATTATCTTGACTACAGTAAAACTGTTCATCCACTTGACTGAACACAAAGTCCTTATCTCGACCTTGAATAAAAGTGCCCATATTGCCCAGAGTAAACAACCCCAATCTTCCACGTTGTGCTGTATAATTTAATTAATTGGTCCAGGTTATTAAATTTGCTGCTTGTCTTTTGTACTCTTTCCAATTTCATAATTACTTTTTTTTTTTTTTGTGAACTGATGCCCAGAACCGGAATTCAAATGTGAGAATCGGCCTGACTCCTAAGATAAATGCTGCTGCAGAGACATGACATTTAGCACTTTTTTTTTTTTGTACATGGTTTGATTTTTCAGTTTTTATTTGACTTTTTTGTTCTGCAGTGTAATAGCACTCAATGCCCATAAAGCAATGCATCAGATTTTATACACACGGTAATATATTGCATTAGAGTTATAATTAATCGGTAAACTGTTCTCACAAGATGAATATATTTTTAGTAGAATCGTTTAAAACGAGGTTTCAAGAGAAAAGGAATGGACCAAGAAATAAGACTCACATTTTCTACTGTTGTGGATTTTATTTCCCATCATGCTCAACACATAACACTCGTTGAATATGATGGGCAATGTAATCCAGAACAGTAGACTGCTAGCAGAATCTCACTTGCCTACCTGGACCTGTGTCTGTGGTGAAGCGAAAAATGCCATAATCTCTAGAATCTAGCAGCCTTCAGTCATGTACCCTGCCCAGTGACACACTGCAATGTAAGGGCATAGGGTGATGCGAAGAGGAAGTCCACGACCCACCTTTTATTTCAATGCTGATGTTCTACCAACAGGCCTTAGTGCATTGCACCAGATGCACTACTGGTAGTTGTGCTTGGCCTTTACTGTTTTCATTTATTGCATACATAAATCAAAATTAATTCCTTTGTGTTTGGAGGGTTTTGTTTGATCTTTGCTTCAAAGTAAATACTTTTAAAAGTGTTCTAGTGTTCATGATATTCTATCCTGTATGCATTACATTGTTTATTAACTGCTCTGTGACTCACTTTAAAACCATTTGTAAGTTAATGGCTCTCATTTCCATTTTGAGTTTAACTGTTGTTCGTGCGGCAACATGGAAACAATAGTTTCTGGAATTATACGTTCAATTAATCATGTCAGGCTGCAGCAGGCACACACTTTTCCTTTGTTCTAGACTGCCTCATCATTTGACTTATTTCCCATGGGAATTCTGCATTGTTATAGACCTGTGTGTCATCGGCAAAAAGAACAGGTATATTTTACCTTCCAAACCAGTGGTTGAAAAGGCAGCTGGAAAGTTTAGGAACATAATTTCCCCATATTTTTAAGCATTTTAAAATAGTGGTGACCACCTGACCAGTGTGCAGCCAATCATGCAAGAGTAATTGGCAAAAAAGACCTGCCATGAGGGGGCCCGGATATCTGCTAAAGTTATGACTGGTGCTGCTGTCCCCCCATATATGAGGTTCCCTACCCACCCTACACCTGGCAAGGTGTGCAAGTAGGAGGAAGGCTAAGAAATGAGACCTTGACCCTGGGTTGCCAGAATGTTTTACTTTTTTTTTTTTTACACTCCCAGGTCAGTTATTTCAGTTACCAATCGGCCTGGCTGCACATCATTTATTTAAAGTGAATCGATACTATTCGTGACCTGTCAAACCCTTTACATTCTGATATTCACAAAACTTTATTAATATGCTTTACAATAATTTCCCCACTACTGATGATAACCTTGTGCTCATGGATAAATAATAATACAAGAGGAAGTATTGTGCAGTTAGGAAGTGGTACACTTTTTTTTTTACTCCTGTTACTCAATTCTTATAGATTTCGATACATCCAATCATGTCCTGTTGCTCCATCTGCTTATACCTTTTGTGTAAATATTTCTAATGTTTTTTCCCCCCCTAATTAATGAAGTTTGACTCTTCACCTACACATTTTTCCACATTAGTCATTCACAGATGTAGCAACATTTTAGTGTTGTGGATTACCCTTTTATATCTAATTTCTATTTTTTTTTAAATACAGAAATAGTGTAATATATAGCACATTCTTTGTTATTTATTTTGCCAGGATGAGTCCCAAGTGTCTGCAGAGGAAGCAGATGATCAGGATCGAGTACCTGATCCTGAAGAATTTGTCCCACCTGCACCTCCACCTTCCTACTTCTCAACATTTTACTCCTGCACACCAAGAATGGGCCAAAGGTAAAGTAGGTATATGTATAATGTAACCCGTACCAGCCTTGGTACTGTCTCCATAGACTTAACATTGGCCTGATGCCAATTTTTTACCGGCCTGCCGTTAAATACCGGCCAGGTGACAACCCTAATTCGAGACTTCTGGAGAGTGTGGACTTGAGAGCCAAAATTTGGTTCCTTGGCATTTCGTATGTGCATTTTTTATTAGTAAAAGTTTGAACACCTTTGTTTCTTTTGTTAAATGTTATATAACACAAGTATGTGTAGCCCTTTGTATGTGACTGTGTTTTGTATGGTAGTGTTTGTAACTAGGAAAAGTATATATTTTTGCCTATTCCTTGTACTAATGATATATCCTTGTAATTAATTGCACTAATATAATTGTGTCTGGTCGCAGGTTGTTGTCCGTGTTTTTTGCTTTTTTTTTTTTTTTTGGGCCGTTTTGATTATGGGTCTGGATTATGTTGCATTCTAAATTTCTTCACTTTTTTGTTTATTAAAATAAAGTCTTTCACTACATTTACCATATTAATGTTGCATCATTGCTTTTCCAGATGTTTTCTCTCTGGTGAAGCTGTGTTTACATTTTGAAGTTCTATAGCTATTAGAATAGAGCATATTTAATTTAGACACTTTTAAAAAACGAAAATGGGCTGGTGCCCATTGGCACTAACGACTTGTCTACATCTCTGTAGTGAAGTCTATTCACAAACATCCAGAACTGAATGGCATTCATATGGAAATTGAATTTTGGACAGTCGTCTATTCTTGCTTCAAAAATTCCTAATAATTTTTTGGTTAATGCATCCCTGATGATGAAACGAGTTGAAGTTAAATAATGTTTTGTGTTCTTGCTTTTTCAGGGTAATTGGTAATGAGATGATACCGTTGCCACACATCTATGGATCTAGGTTTAAAGGGATTGAGGTGTTTTGTCCCATGGAGCCTCCTCCACCTTATGAAGCTGTAGTTGGCCAAAATAATTCACTGGAGGTAATTATTTATGTAATCTGTTGACATTTTGTATTCCAATAAGGCATTCATTATGAACTCCGATAGTCAGAAGCACCAAATGGTAAGTACCAAAGTTACCAACAACTCAAATGTATCTTTTGGAGGAATTATTTCACCCCCCTTCTTGCACTAAAGAAAGGTAAAAAGAAGCACTTGGTGCCAAAACGAGCCAGTGTTTATTTATTCCTGAAATAAATTCACCATGTGAATTTCAACCGGATACATACCATCTTTTTTTTTTCAATATGTGAGACTGCTACTTGTGCTTTAAAGAATTGTGCCGAACAAAATAAGGTATATTTATATCAATATTTGAATTGTACTCCTCTACGTTCTCCATACTCATACTGTGAAGTGTACTGTTTAACTAAAGAAAGGTAAGCCAGGATTTGACAAATGTAATTTAGTTTAAGGAGCAAGCAAATAAATCTGGGAGCCAGGCTGCAACACATAGACACAATTAAGCAAACAAACAGTCATGTACAAACACAGGCCGTTACCCTCGCACACCCAGACAGGCAGTTAGTCACATGCCAGTTGTTTTTTGTTTTTAAATAACATAAGGTGACCACCTCCCTGCTGCTTTACCTCATTGGTACAGACCAACTTGTCTTCCTACTGAGCACCACAGTGTCATGTAACACCGGCTACTTGCACAGACTTTGTCCCCTCGCGTTGCGCAACAGAGAAGAAAAATTGGTTCCCGCGGCAAGGGGCACCATGTAGACGGCAATATCCTGATTGCCAAGGTGTATGACCATATTATTTTAAAAGGTCAAAGTTACATGATATTAGTAAAAGTACAAAGGTGACGTACAGCAAAGTGTTAGGAAGGAATACCAAATGCTGGGGTAGTATGTATAAAAGTAATTGCAAATATTTTTTTTTTTTTTTTTTTTTTACATATCCCAACACTTTGATGGAGCTGTGTCCCAACCTAAAAGAATTTGGCAGAGGTTGTCTGCCACATTTTAGGTGCCTTTTTATTTTTATACATTGGCTGCGCTGTCATTGGGTAATTGATGTAATACATTGGTGCACATGGTGCTTGGCTCCACTATTAGCATGTTCGACACTTATACATAAAACTGCTAAATCTGTAACCAAAAATGGCAACACAGTATGTAAGACGTTTGGGACTATGTATAAAGATGTTTCTGTGAGAAGTAGTGCACTCTTCATTGGCTGTCACCACTAGAAAACACCCTATGAGCCAAACTTGAAAAGTGATCTAATTATTGCTCAAGAATTGCCACAGGCTAATTGTAAAACCAGTTGCCAAATGCACCATTTTTATCGCTTTATTAGATTACCGCAACTGATGGCCGTCCTATTCCGGCATTACCTGTACTGCCCAAAAAGTCGTGAAGTGAGAATAGCATTAAAAAAATACGGTTTAGGGAATAAAAAAATTAAAAAATGTTCAGACATCAGAATTTCATCATGGCAAATTCTTGTAAAGTAATAACTGACATCTACAAATACAGAATTTGTGTGTTTTTTTTTTTTTTTTAAATGTCTGCCAAAATATCATTAAAAATCCATTTTGTATCATAACCACATTCTTTACTTGTATACTGGTTTCTTTTCATCTTCTTTTACCTCTGTCCTTTGCAAAATGATGATCTGCTACTCATTTATAGGGCACGTTTCTCTGTAAATAACTCTATGTACAGTGTTGCACTAGTTCCATGTTCATTCTAATGCTATAAAAAGCAGGGCAGTATTAGATGTCATTATCTGACTCATATCACTGCTATGTTCTGGATTTCCTTTCCCAGGAAACAACTCTGCAAATCACAGACTTGGTAGCAGCTGCCACGCCTTGTGAAGTGCCTGATGTGCTGGCCACTCCAGGTAACGAATGTACTGATAGAACTCTCTTCTGCACAGAGCCACGTATGACAAACTACACTACACATTACACATTCTGAACAGGCCAAAGCCTATTTAAGGTAATGGATGTAGACAATGGATTTCAGATGATAAATATCCACTACATACAAAGACCCAGCTAATAAAATGCAAACCTTTTTCCAGGTACTTCATGGCTATTATTGATTAGTAAACTGGGGCTTTTTCAGAGAAAAGCTTAGAGGTTATTTTAATTAAGGGAAATCCAGGCTGGCTTTCCCATGCACACGTGGCTTCACAATTTGTTGTTAATGTCCTCCTATGACATAGTAAATTATGTTTGGGCTGTAGGAGAATTTGTGTCAGAAGTCTTTCATGTTTTGGTCTCTCGATTGTACCCACTATTGTGTCCAGAGACCAGCTGCACAGGTGGTTACATTTCCCCTTAATTATTGCAATGTTTTCCATGCAACAGCTCCCCATGTAGAGATATGATCTCCTTTTATAGAACCATTCTATATATCTCTGAAAAGGGACGTATGTATTAATCAGGTCCTCTTTGCTGATCCCATGCAAATATGAGGTTCTGTCTCTACATTAGCAGAGAGAGAGAGCCCCGCACACTGCAGACCCCTATCAGACAAGCTGGGAAAGCCCCTGCTCTAATTACCTGTGCATGCGCGGACACAGTCAGCATGTCCCAGCCTCCAGGCAAGGTTTACTCTGGAGAAGCAGGATGATTTTTAACCCTTTACTTTTAAGCAAGGGTAAAAAAAAAAAATCTTTTACGGAAGCAAGAGTTTAAAAAAAAAAAAAAGTTTCATTGTCGCTTAAGTTTGAAATTACCTTGTCAATTCCTTGCACTTGCCTATTTTTCATGTATAGAGCCCAAATGTTTGAATATCCCTATTATGCCGCATCACTACCCTCTTGCTTTTTCCTTGTAGAACCTTCCTGCTCCTGTAATGTTGAGATTGTACCTGGGTCCAGCACAGACACAGCACCAGAAAGTGAACCAAATAATCCACCACGGAAAAGATCACACAGTGATCCTGTCCTTCATGATCTTCCTGCAAGGGGTAATGTTATTGTACGGTTAAATCTTGTGTGTAACAACCTTTTGTAGGTCAGGAAAGGGGACAAGTAGAAAATGAATGTATATGCATGTTTAAAGACACACAACCAGAAGGAACTCTGAACTGATGTCCCCATCATCTTTATGCCACCAGTGTGTGTTTGTTCTTTGTACAAGTCGCTCCTGAGGTACTACTCCTCTCTTGGTGACTGTCCCCTAACCTGATGAGCAGCAGCTGAAAATAAACAGGAGGCGCAAATCAGGAAAAAAAATGGAAAATGTTGCAAATTGCTCCTTATTCATGTTTTACATACTTTTTTTCCCATTGCACTTGTTTAGTACATGACCCCATAGTGTTTATACCCCCATTTATGTTGTAGGCAGACGGATGTATGGATACACCTTTTAATTATTTATCAAAGTGAATGGGGCAAGTTCAATGCTTGTGATGGACATGGATATGCTGAATAATCAGGTGCACTGTTTTTCCTAAGTGATGTCCAGTGCTTTCCTAAACTGCTACCTTAGAGCTTAGTTTTTCGTATAATAACGTATACCGTATTTATCAGCGTATAACACGCGCCGGCGTATAACACGCACCTCATTTTAAGAAGGAAATTTCAGGAAAAAAAACTTAAATTTCAAATAAAGTACTTTGAAGCCCAATATGCTATTTTAATATGCCAGGATATTGCCCCCAATATGCCATTTAATATGCCAGGATATTGCCCCCAATATGCCATTTAATATGCCAGGATATTGCCCCCAATATGCCAGGATATTGCCCCTTAGTATGCTCTTTATGCCACCCTCCTCCCCCCCCTTCCCCAGACCCCAGCACTTACCTCGTTCCTGCTCCGTCTCCCGGTGCTCTGAAGGTGCGTGGCTGTGAGGGAAGCGTTGTGAGCTCCCCTCCAGCCGCGCGGAACAATAAAGTTTGTTTAAAAAAAAACACACTTCAGAGCACCGGGGGACAGAGCAGGAACGAGGTAAGTTTTAGATTTTTTTTATTTTTTCATTATATCGGCGTATAACACGCACACATCATTTGCCCCCTATTTTCAGGGAGAAAAAGTGCGTGTTATACGCCGATAAATACGGTAATTCGGAGACATTAATTTCTCCTCTTTTTACTAATTTCAAAATGTTCATCTGAAAACTTAGTACATTATATTCTCGGATCTGCTTTGAATGATCTTGGTGGTTTATAATGGTGGACAGAATAATGAAGCCACCTACCAATAAATGGCTAAGCATGTTGCTAGATCCCGATCATTGCCACAAAACCTGCTTTGAATAGGAAGGCAGATCAGGTGCCCTATGGCTCCATGGGATTTGGAGAGACCACTGAAGGCCCCCAATATGCCATTTAATATGCCAGGATATTGCCCCCAATATGCCATTTAATATGCCAGGATATTGCCCCCAATATGCCAGGATATTGCCCCTTAGTATGCTCTTTATGCCACCCTTCTCCCCCCCCTTCCCCAGACCCCAGCACTTACCTCGTTCCTGCTCCGTCTCCCGGTGCTCTGAAGGTGCGTGGCTGTGAGGGAAGCGTTGTGAGCTCCCCTCCAGCCGCGCGGAACAATAAAGTTTGTTTAAAAAAAACACACTTCAGAGCACCGGGGGACAGAGCAGGAACGAGGTAAGTTTTAGATTTTTTTTATTTTTTCATTATATCGGCGTATAACACGCACACATCATTTGCCCCCTATTTTCAGGGAGAAAAAGTGCGTGTTATACGCCGATAAATACGGTAATTCGGAGACATTAATTTCTCCTCTTTTTACTAATTTCAAAATGTTAATCTGAAAACTTAGTACATTATATTCTCGGATCTGCTTTGAATGATCTTGGTGGTTTATAATGGTGGACAGAATAATGGAGCCACCTACCAATAAATGGCTAAGCATGTTGCTAGATCCCGATCATTGCCACAAAACCTGCTTTGAATAGGAAGGCAGATCAGGTGCCCTATGGCTCCATGGGATTTGGAGAGACCACTGAAGGCATTTGACTTCATCCTGATGTTCATGATGACATCACTATTTGTTCAGGATTGTGTGTGCGTGGCCATTATCATCCTGATATATGGCAACTTCATGAGGGAACCGTACTTGTATCATTATATCAGGTGATGCTATACCTATATACACACCCACACACATATATATATATATATATATATATATATATATATATATATATAATGTGTGTGGGTGTGTATATGTATGTATATTGTCTGTTCCATGTGTTTGAGCAATCTCATGAACATGGTTAACACTAATATATATATATATATATATATATATATATATATATATGTGTGTGTGTGTGTGTGTGTGTGTGTGTTAACCACACTCTTATGATTGCTAAAACACATGGAACAGACAGTCCAAGCTACATTGAATTGTATTTGTACCAGGATGTGACTGTGTTTAAAATTTTGATCAGATTCACATGACAATCTCATAAGTTCACTTACCTACCTGATGTTTTGTTTTGATAATATATCTGGACAGTAATACAATATATATGAATTAACTGTGATGTGCTAAGACTTAGCAGAGCCATTAAGCTCAGGGCTGTTTCAGGATAACTTTGTGTCATCAGAGCAGCATGTAGAAATCTAGCCGCAACAGACAAAAGTATTGACAAAGATGCCTGTAACTTAAACACAACTTTATTTTCTGACATTCAGTAAATAATGCACAATATCGCATGAATAAATACATACTGTAAGCTTCTTAATGGCTCAGTCACCAGAATATTTGATGTCCATACCCTTATCAAACTAACCATTGACTCCTTTCTCTCCAGAAAGTACAGGGGGATGCCAGTTATATTATCAGTGTGGTACTTGATCATTTAATATACATACTATATCACTATTATGTGATACTACTAAAAAAAATGGGGGGGGGGAGTCAACAAAAGTTCAAACCCAAATATCAGGCATAGGTATGACATGTTTCAATAGAATATATAATAGGCAACAATAATGTAAGCATTGTGTGGTATCAGAGAATAACAGTGGCATAAATTTCAAGCTTTATATTATGAAGGCCAGTGTTGACCAGTATATGGCTTTTAACAAGGTACAAGCTTCGATTTAAATTCACGTCATGTGAGTGGTTGAACGTTACTGCTGTGTATAGGGCATTTTCTATTGATGTTCTGAGGAAGAACTACATATTTAATCATTTCTCCATGGATGGTATGACCATTAATATCTTCTCTTTAGAAAAAAAAAACCAACTATTTAATATATAAAATATCCAGGAGGCACATTCAATAATAGAAAATAGTGTGCAAAACAAGAAACTGCTCCCCAAACAGCTAATACCATATATTATAAGACCATGAGATGTTCTGTATAAAAACATCTGGTAATATATTGGTGTAAGCATACCACTTTTTGTGTATTACAGTGTACACTTTGTAATTCACTGTGTGGCAATAAAGAGACATATCCTACAACCTATGTGTCAGAGACCAGTAATAATGTATTCACATCCTTTTTTACTACATGATGTATTGTGTAATTTACACCTACTTTAATCTTTATACTTGCCAGCTTAAGAAACCTCAAATAAACAGATTAGAAATTCTATTTAAATTAACTTGAGTTTACCCGTGTCCTGGTGAAACCTAAAACTCTGAAGTTCATGAATAGACCGGTCTGTGGTACCGGTCTGTGGTGTGCCTATGAGGGGGAACAAAATATTTTTCCAGTAAAACTCTTTAAAACTATAAGTTTTGACTCTTCACTATCAGACAGTAGAGTGAATGTCGTTTGGCAATGTATATGTGGTGGATCTACCTTTAATAAATATCTTTCTCTGTAAAACTGGTGCACATGATTTAATATGCTCTGTTTTTAGGAGCCGTGCCAAGCTGTGAAGCAGCCACACAAACTGAACTGAGACCACCTCTAGCTACGGTCACTCTGAGAAGGGCGTTAAGAGCAAAAGCTGCTAGATCAAGACCACGATCTTTAGTGGACTACAAATCTTATATTGACACTAAACTATTGGTTGCACGGTTTCTTGAAGAGCCTTCTTGCAGCATGACCCCTGATATACAGGAACTGGTAGAAAGCATCAAAACTGTCCTAAAATCAGATGAGGAACACATGGACGAAGTTATTCTTAGTGCCAACTTCCTCGAACAGGTAGCTTGGCTCATAATTAAGGACTTTGTTTTATGTGTTCCAGGCATGATGTGCCTTTTGGGAGGGATGCTGTATCTTTTAAAAATTTATAAATGTGTAATATAGGGATTAAAAACTTAAATAAAGTGTTGCCAGATTGTATTGTGGCGATTGTTTAAGTATTCAGGATATATGAAGCAACAAATATATATGTTACATAAAATAATTTTTTAAAGTGCAGACGTTTTTTTTTCTTGCTGGGATTTCCCAAAAGCTTCTCCGTTATCTATTTTTTTTCCTAAACCGAGAAGTGAGCTAAGCCGTTATTTTTAGAAACTGGTGGGTTGTTTTAACAGAAAAATAAAAAAAATTGGTAAATTATGTGAATCACAAAAAAATAAAAAAATGTCTGTCTCTGGTAAATCATGGCCTGTTTATTAGTCTTTGCATTATTTAGAGATCGACACAATGTTACTTTAAACCAAAATATCTTAACTCTGCTTAAAAAATTATCCTGCTAGCAATTAATGGAGTAGTTACAATATTACTCCACAACAGAACAAATCCCTGGTAAGTATTATAGACATAATTGAATATTAACTAGGTTTCCGCAGTTTCATAAACTGATTCCATTCAATATATTGACATTAAATCCCGAAAATGAAGGAATTTTGGTCAATTCACCCACGTAGATGAAAAAAACATAACTTTATAAATAAAAAAAAAAGATTGATATAAATAAGGTAGTTCATATTTTTATTTTTAGCAGTTCAGCTGGTAGAATTTGAAGTTTATTTGCTTTACACATGTAGGTACAATAAAGGTGTCTGTCCATTTTAGTGTACCTAGTGTGTGATCTTTTTTCTGTACTTACCAGTGTCCTTATTTTTAAGAGTTCTCTGATCAGTTGGCCACACCTCTCCTAAACACATGGCTTCTTTGTTTAGAAATTTCTAGTAGGAAAATTATTTGACCACAAGGAGGGGTTGTTGGTCCATTGTTCATGGCAAATATAAATGTATTTATGTAATTCAAACCAATTAAACCTTGTCAAATTACTGATTAAATCTGCTGACTTGCACCACTTGGAACCTCTTGTTAGTTTTATCTGCAGTGTAGATTGTAAATTAATTAAGACACGTGAAACCATCTTTGTTAACCACAAAAACAAAGAAGCACTTAAAAACACTCAATTGCTGTATGGAGTAAAAATCTACACATGTATTAATATAAAATAGTATGACATAGTATACAGTGTGCATATATATAGTTCATCATATATATTCTAATACAAAATGCGTGTGTATATATATATATATATATCTCATACCCTATACCTCTTCTCATGTTGCATATAGCTCTACCAGTATATTACTGTGTAATTATAATTATCCACACATTACCCTGGTCTCATTAATGAAACTGTTGTTCTTGGAAACAACTATGCCAATGTCACCTGGTCACATTAAATCTTGTGTTTGAGATCGGTGGTTATTCCTCTGCCCTACACTCATTCTGCATATGCACACAATGAGGCTTGCACTGTCAGTTTGAGTGACAGCTCTACTGTGCTGCACCCAAGCTCCACCCCTGCATCCCAATCCTCCAGTTAGGAGGTATGTAACCAGTGTACCGCTTAATATAAAGGAAAGACCAAGTGGTTGGGAGACTGTTACTTTTTAGACCTTTTATCATGATTTTGGATTTAATGATAATCTGTATTGTAGTACATTTTTAGTTTGGGGATTTCCTTTCTGTTCCCATTGGGTTAGCGATGTGGTACAACTGTTTTCTTGCAATGCAATTATTACCCTAGATGTTAATTATCCTTTTTGTTTCTCTAATATTGTGCAGGTGATGATTCCAGCCCACCAAGCCACACCTGCTGCTCACAGGCTTCCATGCAGAAGATTCCCAGGCCTTCTTCACTTGGAAAGCTGTGGAGACATAAGTACATTTTGCACTGCAGAGACCCACAGGGAAGTGAGGAGAGGCGGGCGCACAGTTACTGAAAGACCTCATAGTCTCATTGGCGTTGTGCGTGAAACCATCTTGTGAACAGCTGCAGTCAGGAGAATCCCAATCAAAGGACAAGAGTCTTCCTAGAAATTTTGCAAAGAACTCTATGATCATACATAAAATATATATATTTTTTTTTTTTCTCATGTAGAGTATTAAAGGCAAGTTGAAAGGGAAAGAGGCATCAAGTATAAGGAAGCCAAGATGTCGTAGATCCCTCACAATTGTTACATTTGTGGCAGGATAAGCCACATATATGAAAAATAAGTTTAATGTAAAAACAAAATTATCAGGATTGTAGGTGCACCAAGTTAAGGTGCCCTCGGAATTGCTAGGTTTGTGGCAGGATAAGCCGGACACCTGAAAAATAGACATTTAATATGCTATACATGCATCCATTGTAGTTCTTTCCTTTAGGAGTTCTAAAGTGACAGATTATTTAGAAGAACCTCAGGGTTTTGCAATACTGTGAGAGAAGATATCTTGCACTGTAAGTATAAATCTGCAGTCTTTCCTGGCATGATAATGAAATGCCTATGTTAAAGATGCAGAGCCATTTAATAACTTGATGTAGTGTACTTTATATCAGAGTTGTAATAAAGTGAATACACTCAGCTAGGCACTTAATGTTTTGCTGTCATTTATTTTGATTACTTTCTTTTTTCTATCTACCGTAAGCTGGTCTTGTTTATCATGCATCAGTTGGCACAGTGTATTCTTGGTAGCCGATTTCATGAGTAATTCTATTGCATCACCTAAGCAAAAATCCACAGCAGACTGGGAAAAATAACATTAGTTTTAATGAATGCCCATTGTAGCGATGTTATATTGTTGGAGGATCTCTTGGAGATAGCTGATCATATTTAAAGGGACTGTGTTAACGGAACATTGTTTATACTGTATTTTTTCCCCAGCTGGGGTTGATCTCTATATTCTGTTAACAGAATTGCATGCACCTACATAAATTAGGTTGAAATTTTTTTTTTCAAATGTGCCTGTGGTGACCTCAATTGAGGCTTGATATGCAAATCAAACATTTCCCATTGAAATACAGTTCATTTGCATATCAAACCACAGGTAAGGCCATTACCAAGAGACACCACAGACACATTTAAAACACCTTTTTTGAATTATTTATGCATTTGATTGCTACACAATGTAAAGATCATTTTTCTAATGTTTTTGTTCTCTACATTCAGAGCATAAACAATAGTCCCTTTTTACTTCTAGATTCAGTATGGAAACTTCCCTGCTTCTCTTAAGTGGTGTAGGTATCTATTAAACATTGAAGGATATTTGCATTTACAATCTAATGAGGTTCTATGGACCTTCACAGGCCTTGCCATGGACACTTCTGTCCATATACAGATACTTTGCATATGCCTGCTGCAGAGTTCAATGAAATATCCACTGACCACTGGAAAAAACGGCTGTACCTATTTTATTCAGTCATGCCGGTGTGACCCAAGAACTACTACAGCGCTGCCACTGAAGTTAATCCCTTAGTGACAAGACATTTTCACCTTGACTTTCCCTTGGTGACAATGGCTGTTTTGACATTTCTAGGGTGTTTGTGTTTAGCTGTAATTTTTTTTCTTTCTCACATACAGTACCCACACAAATTATATGTTGTTTTTATCGTCATAAGAAGGGCTTTCATTAGATACCATTATGTTCATCATATCTTATAATTTACTACAAAACAAATCATAAAATATGATGAAAATGTTTAAAAAACCCACTTTTTCTATCTTTGACCTAAAATATAATTTATACAAATAAAATCATTAAAGACCCCATCTAAATAGTTTCTAAACGTTGTCCCGAGTTCAAAAATATGCATGTTTCCATATTTTTCGGTATTTTTGTGCGAGTTATGGGGCAAAAAACAAAAAGTGTTTTTTGTTTTTTTCCTATATTGACCTTTTGACCCCAACCCGAACCAAATATTTAACCCTAACACTAAATTTAACCCCAACTCTAATCCTTATTATATCCCTTAATATTTTTTAATTTAATTTTAACCCTATCCCTTATGCTAAAAAATATTTAATTTTAACCCTATAGGCTAATATAGCTATATAACCTGTTTTTAATTAATTAAATGTGTATTTTAAATATTTTTCATTGCAATGCTACTTAACTACCACTAGGGGCAGTCAAGTAGCATATTCAGGGCGACGGAAGTGAAGTTACTTTCACTTCCGAAGCTCAGACCGGCAGAGGGCTTAGCCATATTGACGGAGCAGCATGCTCCGTCAAAATGGCTCCCCACGATCGCTCCGTGGGGCGATCGTGGGTGCCCCAAAATAGAAATTTCGGTGCTGGCTATTGCCTCGACATCGAGGCAATAGACCAGCACCGTTAAAGCGGTTTTCGCGATCGTTGATAGCAAAAACTGCTTGATTCACCGCTGGACGTGCCATGCACGTCCTTTGTCGTTAAGGGAGTTTCTGCCAGGACGTGCCTGGCACGTCCTTTGTCGCGAAGGTTTTAAACGGGATAAAACTCTGCAAATTAACCATTCACTGAGTTCCTAATTGCTGTATAAACCTGATAATGCCCGGATGAAGTTGACTGAGCTTAACTGTATGCAATACTACACTTTACTGAACAAGATATACTGTATTTGTCGAACTTAATTTAAGGAATAAACGAAAAGGTCCAAATATAAGGTGACCCTATAGGAAAAACAGTTTTTATTAGTAAATATTCCTTTACATGTAAACAGTATTTACTAAAACTATGATTAAAAAATGTATTTGTTGGGGGGCGTGTCTGACCACCGATGCGGAGAGACGCGTGTTAGACGAGCTCCGTCTCTGAGGCCGGGACTTATCTTATCCACGAGCTGAGCATTGCTTCAAACATGGGGAAAAACACCGCGAAACGCACCGCTTAAGCTGGGCCACCTCCAGGAACGGAGCGGCACCCTCCACCGTCGCTGAAAGCCTTCCTAATACCTGCAAGCCAGGATAGGAGCCCTGCACCCAAAATGGCGCTTCCTCTCGAGAAAGAGGATTTCCCGCCACTGGAACGCCAAACAGCAATGGAGGAAGAAGAAGACTCCTCAGAGGCAGATGACCCACAACATCGACAGGACATGCCTACTAAAGCGGATTTCTCAGCACTGATATTTCGCATCCTTATCAGAGGACATAAAACTGACCATCAAGTCTGAAATAGCGGAGCTCCGAGAGGATATCAAACAGGCCCACAGACTGGACACAGTGGAAGCCGACCAGGCTACCTTGCAGAACTCAATGGGAAATCTAGCACACGATCTGAGGGAGCAAAAAACGGGTTACAGGTATACTTGCCCAGCAGTTACTAGATCTGGAAAACAGAAGCCGCTGAACCCACGTGCGCATCCGGGGCCTGGCTGAACCCGAAGGGCCTGAAGATGTCCCAGCCCGGGTTATGGAACTTTTCCACACCACTCTCCTCAAAGACCCGAAAGAACTGGTGCTTATCGACAGAGCTCACAGAGCCCAAAGATCCAACAGGCAGATATCCACGTGATATAATATGCTGTCTCCATTCCTTTACCACAAAAGAGAAAATCCTGCAGGCAGCCCGAAAATCACAACCGATCTCCTTCCAAGGCTCCCAATTGCTGATATTACCTGATGTCGCATGGGGCACCTTACAGTCTCGCAAGAAGCTGAAACCGAAGAGCTAAAAAAAGCCTCAATCTCATTCCAATGGGGTTTCCCCCTCAGCATCAGAGTTCGAAAGGACAATGTTACCCATTCACTTCACTCACCTGAAGATGCCCCTCACTTCTGCGCGAACCTGGGTATACCTGTCCCGGACCTATCTGACTGGATAAACTCCGACCCTGTGGAGATTCTACTCCCCCAACTCAGAAATAAGCCATGGCAGCCAAGACCTCAGAGGAAGCGGAGACCTCGACTACCTCGAAACGGAGAGGTTGACAACCCACCACCACTCCACTCGACCCCACCTGACAATTCTGCTGAAGAACTGGCTCGATCTCCAGCCTCCCCTTATACCAAGTCACCATGGTCCAGCACTTGGGAAAAGACCTAGACTTATTATATCTAAATTGAGCTTCTACGTATAGTAATCTACATTTTCTAACCTCACTAGCAAAAGCTTATTTAATTTAATAACCATATGTGCATTTTCCCTTAAATAACCACAGGTGATATTTTAAAATGGGCCTTAGGCCCTTAACGACCATGATCCCCCACGCATATATTGTACATGCTCCATACCTAGCTCGCTTGTCTCTCATGGTTTTCTTATTACCCACCCGCCCGAGGAGATGAATGCTCTCCTTCCCTGCCGCCCACTCGGCATATGGTCGTTAACACTGCCCCCACAGTTTGCTTTCGTGCCTATGTAGAAACAAGGGGCTGCCCCTGGGACTCCAGACTCGAGACCCAGGGACAGACCCTAGGCACTTTCGCCACCCCTGCCAAGGGTGAAGCCCAAGGTGAACACCAAACCCTTTCATCATCCATGGATGATTTACAATGTTATAATGTGTTTTCTGTTTGTTTTTGTTATACACGGTACCAGCTGAAAAATAAGTGGCTCTGTATAAATTCTATAAATGTCCGTCTCTGACCTGCAAAAGGTAATAATTACTTCTATTAATGCTAAGGGTCTTAATACCCCCTCCAAGAGATCCCGCATGTTTGGGGAACTGAGAGCCCTTAAAACCTCGGTGGCTCTAATCCAAGAGACACACTTTAGACAAAGCAATCCCCCACCACTGAGAGACCGAACCTTTTCGTTGTCCTATCATTCCTATTCTCCCTTCAAAAAAACCAAGGGGGTATCGATTCTCATTGCTAAACACCTCCCTATCACCTTCCAGGAATCTAAATCTAATTTGGCTCCCAAAGAGTCACGATCGGAAACATCTATTCTCCTAATGCTAACCAACATCATTTTGTGTGTTCTATTCTTGCAGAGTTCGCCGACTTTTTGGAGGGAGTGCTGATTCTAGGAGGCGACTTAAACATGATGATGGACCCTCTTCTGGACTCCTCCACCAGGGCGACCCACATGCGCTATACCAAAATTAAACAGGTAAAAAAAGCCCTACACAAAACACAATTAGTAGATGTCTGGAGGATTTTTCATTCCCAAACAAAGGACTACACATACTACTCCCCTCCCCACACCCGATATTCTAGAATAGATTTATTATTTATCTCCCACAGACACCTTGACTTAGTCCAATCTTCTAATATTGGATCCATAACATGGAGCGATCATGCCCCAGTCTCCATGACCCTGAATTTCCCATCTCTCCCTAGACGTCCCCCTAATTGGAGAATAAACGAGAATATACTCAAAAATCCTTCTCATGTAAATAAACTTACAGATACACTTCAACATTATTTTGAAGAAAATTACACTCCCAATAGCTCTCTACCGATGGTCTTGCAGGCCCACAAGGCCGTAATTAGAGGGCACCTTATTAGCATAGCTTCATTTGATAAAAGCACAAGCAGGGCTTCTATTTCCAACCTCCTGTCTCAGATATCTCTCTTGGAAACTAGACATAAACGTGCGCTGTCCACTGACGACTATCAGACCCTCATAACCTTAAGGGCACAGTTGGCCTCCCTCTGTACACAAAATATACAACGCACCTTTTTGCTCTCCAAGAGCAGATTTTATGAGCAGGGAAACAAACCGGGCAGGCTCCTGGCCAGAGCGCTCAAATCCTGGCAGGAAACTACCTTCATTCCAAAACTTAAAAATCCCAGCTCACTCATGGTACACACTACCAATGACATTGCCGACACATTCCGATCTTTCTATCAAGACCTCTACAATATCAGAGACCCAAAACACCCTCCTTCTCACCATTACCTGAAATCCATTGACACTTACCTTAAAACCCACTTCCCCAATGGACTCGCCCCGGAAGATAGGATAGCCCTAGATGCCCCTATCTCCCTCGAGGAAACCTTAGCTGCACTTAAAGAATCACCCTCGCCTACTATAAAGCATTTGCCCCAATCCTAGCCCCACAGTTTGTGAAGGTGTTCAATTCCCTCTCATTGGAAGGAAACTTACCCCGGTCCGCACAAGAAGCTCACATCACAGTCATCCCTAAACCCGGCAAAGACCCTACTGTATGTGCCAGCTACCGACCTATATCACTATTAAACACTGATATTAAGCTATTCGCAAAGATTTTAGCCAACCGTCTAGGGCCATGCCTTCCATCCATTATTAAACAAGACCAGGTAGGGTTCATCCCTGGATGAGAAGCTAGGGACAACACCACTAAGGTTCTTAATTTAATGCACCAGGCGCAGACACAGGGATTGCCAACACTTCTCCTGTCAGTGGACGCTGAGAAGGCGTTTGACAGGGTCAACTGGGCCTTCCTCTTCGCCACTCTCAAACACCTAGGTATAGGACAGAACATGATGAGGTGGATACAAACGCTATACCATGAACCCACTGCTAGAATCAGAGTGAATGGAACACTCTCGGGCCCAGTGACCCTGTTGAACGGTACCAGACAGGGATGCCCCCTTTCACCCCTTCTGTTCGTTTTAGTCATTGAACCCTTCCTAGAAGCCATTCGAAACAATCCTGATATCAAAGGTCTCCATGTTAGGAGCTACACTCACAAAATATCAGCATATGCTGATGACCTACTCTTCATTGTGACCTCCCCTCAAATATCTTTGCCTATTCTACTTAAGGAAATGGAAACTTTTTCTCACCTGTCCTATTTCAAGGTTAACCTATCCAAATCCGAGATACTTAATTTGTCTGTCTCGGAGGCGGATGTGGTGACACTCAAATCGACATTCCCGTTTAGGTGGGCTCACAACTCAATTAAATATCTGAGGATTTTCATCCCCCGCAACCTCTCTCAACTTTTCAACCTGAACTACAAGCCCCTTTTACGCACACTGCAAATAGACATTACCAAATGGTCCAAGAAACACATATCCTGGTTTGGGCGTATTGTGGTAGTGAAAATGAATATTCTCCCCAGACTTCTTTATTTACTGCAAGCACTCCCCATCACATTGCCCAAATCATACTTGGCTGATATTAAAAAAAACTTATATCCAGTTATGTGTGGGGGAAAACACGCCCCAGACTAGGGTACGAATACTTAACAAGACATAAACATCTGGGAGGGGCTGCCCTACCAGACATTTCTCTCTATCACAAAGCTGTCCATCTGGCCAGAGTTGTGAAATGGACAAGGCCAGCCCCTAAACTTTGGGTCTCGGTCGAACAAGAGGGACTTACTGTTCCTATCCCAACGGTAGCTTGGTTACCCTTTCAGCAGAGAGTATTAGCCTCTCCCGAACATCCTACAATACCTATGACCATAGCTGTATGGAAAAATACGGCTGATAAATATGGCCTTAAGCAGACACCCTCCCCACTCACCTCTCTTATTTTCAATGGCCAATTCCTGCCTGGATTTGATGTCAGAGCTGTCCGTAATCTCTTTGACAAAGAAGTCCTGTATCCTAGATTGGGTCACGTAATGATGTACAAAAAATTGACACCTTACAAAGACCTGAATCCGTCCTATCCTACTGACCCTCTCAGACAGCACACATATCGACAGCTACAGCATTTTATAGCCCCAATACTTAAGGCACATCAATACCCAGACACACTTACCCCGTTCGAGGAGCTCTGCCACTCGATCGAAACTCCTACAAAACTCATTTCGACCTTATATGACATACTCCTTAACTCACATTTTTACAAAAAGCCCTACTTTATGCGACTCTGGGAAAGAGATACACACACCACCTTGACTATAGCTCAATGGAGCAAAGTCTCTACTCTAATACATAAAAGCACTCCATACGTGTCGGCGCAAGAAAACTCATTCAAAAGTTTTACTAGGTGGTACAGGGTCCCTCAGGTCCTGCACAAACAATACCCAGGTACTCCAGACATTTGCTGGCGCTGCAAACGTAGCAGTGGGAGTTTTTTTACACATATGGTGGTCATGTCCTATACTCAAACCTGGTGTCGTCGACCATAAGATTGGTGGACGACCCCAATTTCCTCCTTTCCCCCTTACAAGTACTCTTGCACCACACCCCACGATCTATCAGTAGCTATAAACACTCCCTAACACCCCCTCTACTAAACGCTGCTAAAATGTTGATCCCCAAAATGTGGTAGCAGACAAGAGCCCCTACATGCGCTGAGTGGGTCGCCTCGGTGGAACAGATCCGGAAGATAGAGGACCTGATACTCACCTCCCAAGGTAGGGGCTTGGAAACCTTTACCAAATGGTCCCCATGGACCCTGCATTTAGAGTCAGACTCCTTCAAAAATATCTTATCCCAACTCCCCCCTGTATTGTTGTAAATCTCCCTCTCTGTCCAGTTGACCACTCTCCCGGAAAAATGGAGAACTCTACGAACCCCAGACCCTTAAGTTCATATACATACCCGGAGTAATTCTATTATTTTCATATATACTGTCATATGAGTCACATACTTACAATCTACTCATGTACCGTTTTAGTTTGTTGTAAGTTCCGAAGTTCTTTTTTCTCTGTTTATGTATTGTATTGTCCTGGATTAAGGGCTACTTCTCAGATCGTACAGTATTGATCGCCTCGTGACTGTTACCTAAAGACTTACCTGTAAAGGTCCACGCCGTATATAGAATATTTTTGGAGGTATGAGATACACGGAAGGGTTGTCCTCCACTCAATGCTACGCTAAGACACTATATCCATACCATGGCCTCCTGATGCCTACAAATCCTGACCCCCTTATATTCGTAGAAGGGGCGGCTCGAGAAATGCTTGAGACTAGAGACTCCGTGAGACAGTCCCAGCATTCCTCTGAGACGCCTAGCTCTGATAAATATACACTCTAGAATGTAAAGCACAGGTTTTAAGACCCAGATCAGTATGTATAACCATATAATATGTAACTTGCACTATGACCTACCTCACTATTGTATTAATACTCATATCTTTGTAACCCTTGTCTTTGGATTGTACATGAAAATTTAAAAACTCAATAAAAAGATTTTAAATTAAAAAAAAAAAAATGTATTTGTTGCTTGCTGCACACAGACATCCTCCAATGCTGGCCGAAACTTGTGCCTCAGTAGAACTCCAGGAGGTCACATGACCCCGGCGTTCCGGCTCACAAGATCTGGCGGAAGTGTCGGACAGCATCAGAGGATATGTGTGCACAGTCATCCTACCTGCAGAGGAGGATCCAGGTCACTTGCAGCTCTAACCTGATCCTAGTTTTAGTAAGATCTGATTTATAAGAAGAACCTTAAATAAAAGATAAGAGGGGTCTTTTTCAGAGTATTCGAGCAAATACTGTAATACATACAGAAAAATAATATAAAGATTTTCACTTAGAGATTTCACTGTGTAGTTATAAAACTATTATTTAGTACCAACCTGTTATGAATGTTTTAATTAAAGGATTAAGTGTTTACCTTCTTTGCATCTCTCACTGAACTGTGGTGTGCTCCGCAATGAGTAAATAGGAAGCAGCCATAATCTCTTGGAAGTTGAATCCCTGATGTCCCATGTAAAAACAAGGTTCTCCCTCTGCAGTAGCAGACCAATTAACGCGTCATGCTGTTTAAACTTGACTGATTTTTCCCCACTTACTGCTGTTCATACGCTCACCAATTTTTGGATGATTAAACTACATTGTTTCTACGGATCCCGAGAGTGCCGTCTTTTTTTTGCCTTTTTCTCTAACTAGATCCCAGTTTACCCTCATAGAAGGGACAACTAAACTAACTTTACTATGGTAGACACACAAGTTAAAATTTTTAATTTGTGTGTGTGTTTATATATTCCTGTGTTTCTATTTACATGTATGTATTTGTACAATGGAGTGATATTTATTGTACTTTAGCTGCTGTAGACGGTATATCACATCACACTCGGCCATAAATGTTAAGAGCAGCAAGAGCAATTTATCCCACAAATGAAAGCATGCAAAAGTTTAGCTATCACTGTTCTGTGTACTGTGACTTTATATACATCGATCAGCCATAACGTTATGACTACTGACAGGAGGCAAGCAATTCATGTGGATGTTACCTTGACTCGTACTACCTATATGTACAACTTTTCATGGAAACGGTATTCCCTAATGTTCGCCACTTTCAGCAGGATAATGCTCCCTGCCACAAAGAAAAAATAGTCCAAGAAGCTTTGAGGAACACAGCAACAAGTTTAAGGTGTTGATTTGGCCTCCAAATTCCTGAGATCTCAATCCCATCGAGTATCTGTTGGATGTGCTGGACAAACAAGTTCAATCCATGGAAGCCCCAACTTGCAACTTACAGGACTTAACGGATCTGCTGCTAACGTCTTGGTGCCAGATACCATAGCACAGCTTCAAAGGTCTAGTGGAGTCCATGCCTTGAAGGGGCAGAGCTGTTTAAGTGGCAAAAGTGGAGCTACACAGTTTTAGGCAGATGGTCATAATGTTGTGGCTGATCAGTGTACATCTGGTTGTGTAATAGGATAACTTAAGAGAGTGAACTAAAAAGCAGGGAATTTGGGAACTTTGCTGCAGAGACATCAGGAAGCTGGGGATAAATATGCTTTTTTGATACCTATTCTTCAAGCAATTGTATTACTTGTCTCCATTTTCTGTAATGGTTATGTGAATTTTGATCAAGCAGGGAAACCCTTTTGATCAATATATATATATATATATATATATATATATATTTATTATTATTTTTTTTTATTTTTTTTACAAAGTTTGACCAATGGAATGATGATTTATAATAAACCTTGATTTTAGTGCCGAACTTCAAAGTTGTTGGCCAGAGAACTTGTTAATGGAGAACAGATTTTCACATAGATGTTTCAGGCTTATCCAAAGCCCTACATCAAGATGACTCCCAACCATCATAAAACTGCTATAGGTACTGTGCAAAACAGAGTTTACAGGGATCTATGATCTGCAAACTATCTTTCCTAGGGGTGAACATAACCACCTAGCAATAGCGACCGTCCCTCCCTCCCTGGTTAGTGCCTGGTGGTGGAGGTTATTTCATGGGTTTATTCTGTAGGTGTGAATGTTTTATTTTTTCCCCCTACATTAAAATTTCGTTTTTTGTCCTTATAGATTACAACCGCTTGCCCAGGCAGGACCACCAAGCCAAGGACCCTTCTAAATAGAGGTTTCGGAGTTTTAAGACATCACTTGGGGAATACTTTTGTTTCGTTTTCTTATTTTATGTGTACTTACTTCCATATGAATATATTGTGTAAGTTTCTTGAGACTTTCTGTCCGTGTTTTGTTACTTTGTCATATTAGCATTTCCTGTGAAGCCATCTTCCTGTGGTGTGCCTTTGTTATGGGTTTCAGATTAAACATTGTTAATTGTTCAATGATAGTGTTTGACCATTTTCATTAATACACCATAACGTCTCTATATGATTAAGTAGGCGTGTTGAGCTATTGGACATGCCTAAATCTGCTACATGCATTAATGAATTTACATATAATTTTGTCCTGCAGGTGTTCCCAAAGTGTCCAGTATTATAGACACTTCCAAAAGTCCACAAAAATCCTTCATCTCCATCCTAAAAATATGGCATTGGATCTTCATACATGCAAGTGACACCCCGAGAATTCAAGTAATTGAATTACCACCAATGGAGATCCCTCTTAAAACTCTGGGGAGTATGTAGACAATTATTCCTCGCCTACAGGCATGGGCGTCCGCAGGGGGGGGGCAAGGGGGGGCGCTTGCCCCCCCCCCCCCCTGGATTTAAAAAAAAAAATTCCCCTTTAAAAAAAAAATATCACCGCGATCATCGCGATGTCATCGTCGCGACGTCAGAGCCGTGCATAGAAAGATAAACGCGGGACGTGCCGACGTGCAGGGTGGAGCAGCCAGCTCCATTCACATGCGGCCAGGTGCCTGAGCAGAGCAGAGACGGAGATCAGCATTGAATTTCCAGCATCATACAGGTAAGAGAAATTATTTTTTTTTTAAAGGATATGATGGATCATGGAGGCAGATAGAAAAAGGCAGAAATGCATGGTGACAAGGGGCAGAAAAGATATTAGAGGAATGGTCTGGATGAAATAATAAGATAGATGGATGGATCATGGAGGCAGATAGAAAAAGGCAGAAATGCATGGTGACATTGACAAGGGGCAGAAAAGATATTAGAGGAATGGATGAAATAATATGATGGATGGACCATGGATGCAGATAGAAAAAGAGCAGAAATACATGGTGACATTGACAAGAAAAAAAAGCAGAAATACATGGTGACAAGGGGCAGAACATATATAATGGAGGATGAAAGGTGATTAAGGCACAATGCAGACAAAATGGGGCAGGAAAGATATAATGGAGGAGGAAAAGAGGTGATTAAGTACAATGCAGACAAAATGGGGCAGGAAAGATATAATGGAGGAGGAAAAGAGGGGATTAAGTACAATGCAGACAAAATGGGGCAGGAAAGTTATAATGGAGGAGGAAAAGAGGTGATTAATTTAGAATGCAGACAAAATGGGGCAGAAAAGATATAATGGGGGAGGAAAAGAGGTGATTAAGTACAATGCAGACAAAATGGGGCAGGAAAGCTATAATGGAGGAGGAAAATAGGTGATTAAGTACAATGCAGACAAAATGGGGCAGGAAAGTTATAATGCAGGAGGAAAAGAGGTGATTAATGCAGAATGCAGACAAAATATTGACATGAGGCAGTTTAAATATTATGGTGGAGGACAGACATGGAGGAATACAACATATAAAATGATGGGGAAAGAAATGGCAGACATGGAGGAATAAAGCATATAAAAAAGGGGTACATAAATAAAGAAATCTCATGGGTTTAGGAATTTGGGTGTAATCTATTGCTGTGTGCTATAGTGTTGTATCTGGTGCTGTGGGGTTATATTTTTGCTTTGATGTTGTATCTGTTGCTGTGAAGTTTCGGCTAGAGTTCTGGAGTTTATCTGCTGTGGTTTATATTTTGTGTCATGGGTTTATAGCTGGTGCCGTGGGTTAATATCTGGTGCTTTGGGTACAATGTGGTGCTGTGACAAGAGCTGAGGTTGCACTTAAGTGCTGTGGATGACACCTAGTGCTGTGGCAACTGGGGTGCGTACCGTCAAATGCTGAGCCAAGCTAGGGTGCAATCTATTTGGGTCATGTGGCGTTGCATAACCCAACTCCTTTTTGACCCCGCCCCTCACATCTTGGGACATGCTTTATCAAAGATATATGCAATATCTCACTAGCTGGTTTCTCTAAAAATATGCAGGGCAGTAATTGGCTAAAACCACCTATGACTGTACGAGCAGTCCACCCTTAATTTCCTGATGGGGTTAAACATATGTATGATATGTATGTGGGGGCTGTTTTCAATAAATTGTGCATTGTAAGTGAGTTATTTGAAGTTTATTGAATACAGCCTGGTGATGAGCAGAGTATTTAATGCAGGGCTTGACAAATGTAATTAGATTTTAGGAGCCAGCGAAAAAATGTAGGAGCCAGACAATCACGCAAGCATACACGCAATTCATAAACACACACGCCTACTTTACATATACCCATATATACAAACACCTCACACACACCTACTTAACATATACACATATATACAAACACCTCACACACATCTACTTTACATATACACATATATACAAACACCTCACACACCCCTTCTTTACATATACACATATATACAAACACCTCACACACCTACTTTACATATACACATATATACAAACAACTCACACACACCTACTTTACATGTACCCATATATACACAAACACCTCACACACGCCTACTTTACATATACAGATATATACAAACACCTCACACACATCTACTTTACATATACACATATACAAACACCTCACACACATCTACTTTACATATACACATATATACAAACACCTCACACACATCTACTTTACATATACACATATATACAAACACCTCACACACCCCTTCTTTACATATACACATATATACAAACACCTCACACACCTACTTTACATATACACATATATACAAACAACTCACACACGCCTACTTTACATATACACATATATACAAACACCTCACACACGCCTACTTTACATATACACATATATACAAACAACTCACACACACCTACTTTACATATATCCATATATCCAAACACCTCACACACACCTACTTTACATATACCCATATATCCAAACACCTCACACACACCTACTTTACATATACCCATATATACAAACACCTCACACACACCTACTTTACATATACCCATATATACAAACACCTCACACACACCTACTTTACATATACACATATATACAAACACACACCCACCTCACACAGTCTTTTCTTGTTTTCTTCTTAACTTGTCCCCCCTCCCTGCTGCTTTACCTCATTGCAGGGAAGGGGGACATTCGTGTTGCAGCCGATCTGCCTGCTGAGTGCCAGGATGTCACGTGACGACACCCGACACTCAGACACGCGTTGCGCGAGGGGGCGGAGCTTGCAGTCTGTGCGGATGGCACAGACTTTACCCCCTCGCGCTCTGCAAAAATAAAAAAATCGGATTGGCAGCGGTGAGGGGACCATGAGGCTGACGGCACACAGGCGCCAGGTCCAATTTCCTGGTCGCCATGGCGACCTGGCGCCTGGGGTTTGTCGAGCCCTGATTTAATGATCCCCATTTCTTTTTAGAAATGGACATCCGCAATTTTTTTTCAAAACGAAAATTGGATGAAATAGAATCTGATAAGGGAGCACAAAAAGAATCTCGACATGATGAACAGGAGGCAGAACCAAGCACAAGCAGTTCTGCAGTTCTAGTTCCAGCTACAACAGAATGTAGCCATGTTGATGATGCTCCTGTAAATGACATTGGATTTTATTTGAAGTCATCCAAAAAGCTAACAGATAATCTCAAATATGATCTATTAGTAAACACATATACTCCAACAGAAAAGTATGACTTCAGGAAAGATTCAAGTGGACCACGCGTTTTCCGTCATGTGTGGATAAATCAATATTCACCTTGGCTCAGCTACTCTCCTCACCTGAAAGGTGCAATTTGCAAGTATTGCACAGTTTTTCCACAGCCAGTTCATCGTGGGATACAAGGAGTGTTCATAACAACACCTTTCACTAAATATAAAGACTTCCATGAAGGTGCACGCAACCATATTTCATCATCTTGGCATAAAAACGCACAAGTGGATGCAACTCACTTTTTGGAGATCAGAAAGAAACCTGAAACAAGTATTGTTTGCCAAATAGACAGCTCTGTCAAAAGGCAAGTGGAAGAAAATCGAAAAAAGTTATTCCCAATTTTGTCCACTATCTTGTTTTGTGGCACACATGACATTGCTCTACGTGGGAAAAAAAGTACAACCGGAAATGTGCAAAGTCTGTACCAGTTTCGCATTGAAGCAGGAGATGTGATGCTAAAGAACCATCTGGAAAATGCCCCAGTTAATGCACGTTATACATCAGTTCGAGTTGAGAATGAACTGATTGCTTTATGTGAAGAAAAATTAAGAGAAGATCTAGTATCCCTAGTCAATATGTCAAATGGTTTTTCAATAATTGCTGATGAAAGTGCTGACATATCCGGAAAAGAACAGATGTCCCTTGGAGTACGTTTTGTAGACACCAGTACCACCATACCTGTCATCAAAGAAGAATTCCTTGGATTTGCAACCTTAAAGGAAATGGATGCTATCTCAATTGCAAATAAGATTATGGATACTTGTTCTAAATTTGGATTAAACCTAGAAAATCTCCATGGCCAAGGATATGATGGATGCTCTACAATGGCAGGAAAGGAAGGTGGCGTTCAAGCCATAATAAAGAGAAAGTATCCTAAAGCTGCTTTTGTTCACTGTGCTGCACATAAACTGAATTTAGTTGTTAATGACCTGAATGCTGTTCCTGATATACGGAATTCTATTGGCACAGTGAAAGCTATCATCAAGTTTTTTCGTGAAAGTCCAAAAAGAAGATCTCTTGTTCCTAATGTGCCATTACTGAGTGAAACACGATGGACAGCTAAGTACAAGAGCATTCGAATTTTTACCTCAAACTTTGAAGAGATTCTTAACCAGTTGAGCATATTGGTCACTACAGGATCAGGGAAAACACGTCAGGATGCATATCAGTTGCAATGTTCTTCAAGCACTGTGAGCTTCATATTTTGCTTGTCCATAATTTCAATTTATTCGTCAAGATTGGAATCTGTAAGCCAGGCTCTCCAAGCTGTTCAGCTTGATATACTAAAGGTATGCAATCACATCCAAGACCTTCTGACTGTGTTCCGTGATCACAGACAAAAAGCAGAAGACCAATTTAAGGAAATCTTTTCAAATGTTCAGACAATGGCAGAAAAACTGAACATCGAACTTTGTGTCCCCAGACAGTGCAGCCGACAAGTGTATCGTTCTAATTTAAATTCGTCTTCTGTGGAAGAATACTACCCCCAGTCGATCTATGTGCCATACATGGACTCAATCATCGCATCATTAGAGAGCCGTTTTGGCAATGAAAACAAGAAAAATTTCAGTCTGTTTTCACTTTACCCAAAACAAATGGCAAACATGACAATTGAGCAATACAAATACCACATTACCAACATCAAAGAAATTTACAACATTGAAAACCTGTCACGTGGTATGAAGTCTGGTCAGTGAAGGATGAGCAGTTTGACAATGGATTTCTGGATTTGCTCAGCCACACAGATTTATTTCCATCAGTACAACAAGCAATTCTTATCGCTCTAACATTACCGGTGACCACTTGTACAGTGGAACGGTCTTTCAGCACAATGAGAAGGGTGAAAACCTGGTTGAGGTCAACAATGGCAGATGATCGATTGTCGGGTTTGTGCATGATGAGCATACATCGAGCCAAAATTGCTGAAAATAAACAACAGCTGATTGAAAAAGTAATTGATAAATTTGCACAAGACCACAGACGTTTGCAGTTTCTTTTTCGTGATCACTAACCAATGAACAAAATTCTACAAAACTACTCACTGAAAAATATGATTGTTAAATTTGAATGTTTAAATGTTTGCCGTTCCTAACCTGAACCGTGATTCAGTTACAGTTGATATGTTTTATTTTCCAAATTGGATGAGAACAGTTATTGATTTAATATATATATATATATATATATATATATATATATATATATATATATATATTTGATGTTATTTATTTTAATATATTATATTTCAGTTAATATATTTTTATTTATGTTAATATATTTCAGTTAATAAATTTTCAAAATAAATACATTTGTCATATTTTATTTATTTGTTTGTGCATGTTAACACCAAATGCAGATCGTACATATTTTAATTAAATAATTCAGTTATGGTGCCTTGATCATGTGTGTATGAATAATGTGGGGACATAAAAACTGATTAGAAATCGCTAATTAGACAATGGCATCTTGATCCTTCTATTAAGCTTTTGCATCAGGTATCTTAATCCAGGTGCCTGCGCTGATCATGACTAAGTCCCTCCACTTCATGACATTGTCAAAAGGAAGCGAAGGATGACAGTAACATTTTGCCCCCTCCTGAAAAAATTTCTGCGGATGCCCATGCCTACAGGGTATTCAAGCAGTCCAGGCAATGCTGTTACAGTCATCTTGGTATTCTGGGCCTCCAAACTGAATTCATATAAGACGACCCCCCAAACTTTGGATATTCCTTTAGGAAAAAAAGCCTGGATATAAGACTACCCTATACAAAAAAAGTTTAACTTGTATATATTCATATGTAAGTTTCTTTTTCATATTTGATCAAAATTATGATATCAATAAAATGCATTTCTTGTTTTTATTTCCTTTCATTTGTCCATCTGCCCCCCAGACTTAACCAATCTGCGGGGGACTTGGATCCCAGTCTTATAGTCAGACCTCTATTTGAGCCACCAATGTAAGACAAGGAGCATTTTTCAGAGCATTTGCACCTGGTCTTATATTCAATAAAATACGCTAATAGTGGAACAATCAGTATGGAATAATCCTAGTACTTCAATTTTGGCCCTAAATTGCATGTAAATTGTATGTAAGCCACATTGCACCTCAAATTGGTAATTAAAGTTAGTAATTTTTTTATATACTTCTTGCTGTGTCAAGTTATGAGGGTGCAATATTGTGCTGTTATATGGTAACTGGTGTGGGGGCAACAATGAAAGTTGAGAAGGGGGACAGAGGAAGGATTTCTTTTAATTAAACATGAAAAAGTTTGCGTGTGAACTGGTATTTACCAACAAAACTATTTTTCCTATAGGGTCACCTTATATTTAGTCCTTTTCTTTTTTTTTTATTCATTAAGTTCCAAAGTATGGGGTTTGCCTTATATTAAGGTCTCATTATAGTCAAGCAAACATGGTATTATAATAGCTGCAACATTTATGTCATAGCACCACAGAATCCTAAGCCACCAATCCACTAGCTGTAATTTATAACAATGGTGGAACATGAGGCATCCCACCCAACCATCCATTATTTTGGCACAGCCCTTTATGCTCAGAAGCGTATCATCTGAATTTTTAGACCCCCCGTGACATTATATTCAATATAAAGCTAAAATATAGCTTTAAAATAGTGCATTTCACATATTGAAGCTTTTGGTCTCCATTTTGTGCCATTTCTGCACTGTATGTTCTTCTGCATAAATATGAGGTGCATTTCCTTTGTCTAGTTGCCTGTTTTTTATTTGTATGTTGTGCATGCCGCTGATGAAGACCCATTTTATACGATGGAAATATTAGTTTGTGTAACGTGTAAATAAAAGTTTAATACATTTCTCTTATGAATGTGTGCTGAGTTCTCTGTATTCTTTGTTGTTGTTGTTGATGTTTTCAGGTTCTTTCGCTACTCTAAATTGTTTTTACCCAGGGGACAAAAACTATTTAGTGGCCCATGGTGGAATTTTACCAGCCTACCCATTACCATCAAAGATAGCCACAAATACACTGGAAAAACACATATACTGATAGACTGAATGACATTCATTATTCTATCCAGTTATCTTCTAAGTGCTATGCATTTGGCCATTTAGGTGAGAAAAGTTTTAATACGTCAGGTTAGAGAGCAGCCAGGAGGCAATTGCCCCTTCAGCCCCGCTTGCCAGCCCTACCCTGCAACCCGGTTACCGTCATTAGGTTTACTAACCAGTTTACTTTTCTGTTTTGGAGTACTGGCATCCAATCTACTTTAGGTGACACATTTTAGAAACACGTACAACATACATAAAATAATCTAGGTGGAACGCCCCTTTAAAACTAAAGAAACAAACATTTCTTTCAATTTGTTTTTAAAACAAAACAATCAGTGGGTATCTGCTTTGCATATGTAGGCAGAATTCTGTGCGGTATATTTCCGTTCTAAATGGTTAGAAAACCAAAAAAACAACAAACAGAACCAATTCCATGACCACTTTCTATGTGCGGACTATTCAGTGAGATGCTATTTGGTCAGTAATAGAATCTGACTGCTGCTCACTCAGCTATGTCTGCAGCAATTGTGCTTTATGTATTGATCTCTCCTGCTAAGAGCCAAGTCAGAGCATTTAAATCTTTCATATTCAGACACATATAAAGGTCATTCTTCTGAAACTGCTGTGGAAGATAAGCAATGCAGAGGCATTTTACTGAATGTCATTGTATCAGATGTTTAAACTTTAATGTGCTCTATGAAAAGACAATTTCATGTGTTACATTATACATGAGATAAAACCTGCTTGGCAAGATTGTACCTGTGGAGGGAGTGGAGCAATTTAATATTTATAAAGGTTTCACAGTCTTTATAACATATTGCACGCTATTATTAGTAATACACTAGATTTGGGACTTGTATGTTACCAGTTATCAGCCTTTATATTGGGACCACATAGTTTTATTTTATAAGAGGTATTATTGTATTCCGCAGTAAGGTACATTATACCTAGCTTCTCTCTCTGTTGTTACAGATTTGGATGTATCCAGCAAGAACATTAACCCTACTGAGATTTGTTTAGCACATAGTTGGTCTATTAATCTGGATCTATTAACCCCTCTTAACCTCTTAAGGACCAGGGATTTTCATGGGCCAATGACCAGAGCATTTTAAAATCTCTAATATGTGGTTGTTGAAACACAATTTTTCCTCTATGCCATTTAATGCCCTACAAGTTATGTTTTTTTTTTTTTTTTTTTTAAAGGACAGTTAGAGCTTTATTTGGATATGCTATACATACCAATAATCTACAATTTAGTATTAAAAAAGGAATATAAAAGGGGGAAGATTTTGAAATGTATTTTCATTATTTTTCCAACAATATTCTACACAACTAGTACAACACTAGTTACAACCACTTATCTCAACTAACTAAAAAAAAACGAACTAAAAAAAAAAAAAATTATAGCACCCCCCCCCACCACAAAACAAACTCTGATCAGTGCCATGTTACCAGTCATATCCATCAGAACTGCAGCACAGGCATGCGGTGGTTAACTGAAGTTAAATTCATCTATTAAAATAATGAAAAGATTTAGGGAAAAAAAATGTTAAAATTACAAAACAAAACAAAATGAGAAACATAGAAACATAGAATGTGTCGGCAGATAAGAACCATTCGGTCCATCTAGTCTGCCCAATTTTTTTTTTTTGAGTACTTTTATTAGTCCCCCGTTCCCGGTCTTATAGCTAGGATAGCCTTGTGTCTATCCCACGCATGCTTAAAATCCTTGACTGTGTTTACCTCTACCACTTCTGCTGGCAGGCTATTCCATACATCCACTACCCTCTCAGTAAAGTAATACTTCCTGATATTACTTTTAAATCGTTGCCCCTCTAATTTAAGACTATGTCCTCTAGTTGTGGTAGTTTTTCTTCTTTTAAATATACTCTCTTCCTTTACTGTGTTGATTCCCTTTATGTATTTAAATGTTTCTATCATATCCCCCCTGTTACGTCTTTCCTCCAAGCTATACATGTTAAGATGCTTTAACCTTTCCTGGTAAGTTTTATCCTTCAACCCATGAACCAGTTTAGTAGCCCTTCTCTGAACTCTCTCCAAAGTATCAATATCCTTCTGGAGATACGGTCTCCAGTACTGCGTACAATACTCCAAGTGAGGTCTCACCAGTGCTCTGTACAATGGCATGAGCACTTCCCTCTTCCTACTGCTAATACCTCTCCCTATGCAACCAAGCATTCTGCTAGCATTTCCTGCTGCTCTATTGCATTGCCTACCTACCTTCAAGTCCTCTGAAATTATTACTCCTAAATCCCTTTCCTCAGATGTTGAGGTTAGGGCTGTACCAAATAGTCTATATTCTGCTTTTGGGTTTTTACGCCCAAGGTGCATAATCTTGCACTTGTCCACATTAAATGCCAGTTGCCACTGCTCTGACCATTTTTCTAGTTTAGCTAAATCATTTGCCATTTGGCTTATCCCTCCATGAATATCAACCCTGCTGCAAATCTTTGTATCATCGGCAAAAAGACATACTTTGCCAACAAGACCTTCTGCAATATCGCTAATAAAAATATTAAAGAGAATGGGTCCAAGAACAGATCCCTGAGGTACCCCACTAGTAACAAGACCTTGCATCGAATATACCCCATTGACTACAACCCTCTGTTGCCTGTCACTCAGCCATTGTCTAATCCATTCAACAATATTGAAATCCAAACTCAAAGATTTCAGTTTATTGATAAGCCTTCTATGTGCGACAGTGTCAAAAGCCTTCCTGAAATCTAGGTAAGCAATGTCTACTGCACCACCCTGATCTATTATTTTAGTTACCCAATCAAAAAAATCAATAAGATTAGTTTGGCATGATCTCCCTGAAGTAAACCCATGCTGTCTCTGATCTTGAAATCCAAGCGACTTTAGATGTTCAACAATCCTATTCTTTAACAAGGTTTCCATTATTTTCCCCACTACTGAAGTAAGACTTACTGGTCTATAGTTGCCCGCCTCCTCCTTACTACCTTTCTTGTGAATGGGCACAACATTAGCTAATTTCCAATCTTCTGGAACTACTCCCGTTAACAATGATTGGTTAAATAAATCTGTTAACGGTTTTGCTAGTACACCACTAAGTTCTTTTAATAACTTTGGATGTATCCCATCAGGTCCCATCGACTTATTTGTCTTTACTTTAGACAGCTGAAGTAAAACCTCTTCCTCTGTAAACTTACATGCATCAAAAGACTCATTAGTCTTTTTCCCTAATTGAGATCCCTTACCCTCATTTTCATTTGTAAAAACTGAACAAAAATATTCATTAAGGCAGTCTGCTAAGCCTTTATCCTCTTCTACATAGCATCCTTCTTTTGTTTTTAATCTAACTAATCCTTGTTTTACTTTCCTTTTCTCATTTATGTATCTAAAAAATGTTTTATCCCCCCTTTTCACTGACTGGGCTATAGTCTCTTCTGTGTGTGCTTTGGAAGCTCTTATAGCTTGCTTTGCCTCTTTCTGCCTACTCTTATAGATCTTTCTATCTTCCTCAAATGAGGGTCATAAAGTAGGAAGAACATTGGGAAGGGTTAACTTTTTTTTTTTCTTTTCCCCTACACTTGCCTGTCACACTCTGTGCTTCACAATTAGTATGTAGTGCAGTGAGTGAATTTAAGGAAAAGTCAATGTATTGCCATATAATTTGCATGTGATCACCAAGATCACATGGCCAGAGACCTCAAGTGCGAAGCAGAGTCCTGGACCTGTTACATATATTCTCCTCCATGCTCTCCATGTCTGTTTCTCTCTTCCATATCTCCATGTCTGTCTTTCTCTCCCCTCATATCCCCATGTCTGTCTTTCTCTCCCTTCTCATATCCCCATATGTGTGTGTCTCTCTCCCTCCCCTCTACTTCTATGTTTATCTCTCTCTCCCCATAGCCCCTATGTGTCTCTTTTTTTCTCCATGCTCCCCATGGCTTTCTCTCTCACTTTATACTCCTTGTGTGTCTCTTTTTTCCATACTATTATCTCATACTCCCTATGTGTGTCTCTCCTCCATGCTTTCCATGAGTCATCATTATGCATATAAAGAGCAAGGCAGCGCTGAGGGCTGAGTTTGCAGTGCGATTCCTGTTAGCTAGAGCTTCTGATCTTTGGCTGCTGTATCCTAGATCAGACGACTTGCCTTATGGTAGCACTGGCTCTGCAGCTTGGCTCTCCTCTTCCACCTCCACTCCCTAAAGGATCCCTCCAGGATTGCCCTGCTGGCAGCACACCGGTTGAATGCTCTGCTTGCTATAAGGAGTCACATTGTCTGATATCCATCCGTAAGATATGCACCTATATTACGGTGTTGATAGTATTTTATCTGTTTTTATATTTATATGTGTCTATGCACTGTACAATTTCAATTTTTTGTGTTTTCTTTGCTAAATGCTACCACATATACGCTTTGTTTTGTGTATTACATGTTTTTATTTTCACCACAGCTGCAGTTGCTTCAGTTAGTATCCATGTTCTTATATTCAGTCCAGTCTTGAACAATAGCTAATATGTCTAACAAACAGTAAACACTATTGTTAGGCCAGAGGTCACGTGTCACCTACACTGATAGTCAAGGCATAATGCTATTGCTATTTAAGTGATATCTGCTTATGACATCACCAGCGGCTTAATAGGCAAATGAACTCCATTTTTGTGGGAAATGTACAATTTGCATATCAGGTCACAAGGTAGTGTGGCTTGGTAAAAAGTAGGAAACATATACATTTCTCTTATTTTAATGAAGGATTGGAATCATTTTTGCCACAAGATGGCATACCTGAATCTTTTGTTTATTTTTATTGTTGCCAATCAGGCAGTGATGCACATGTAATATAGCTGAGTATTTAAAAAAATGCTCAATACAAATGAAGCTACTCCCACTCCCGCCAACAGCCTCCACTTCTCATTATCCTCCTGCTCATCGAGGAATACACACTGTGCAGGAAACTGCTCCTGTTACCAAGGTGATGCCTACACTACCTCCAAACTGGCATATTCAGCTTGCAGTTAATTTGTCAGATGTTGGCATCTGTCATCAGTGCTCTTATGAATTATTGCTTGTCTAAATACAGCTGACACTAAACACCGTCTGCTGAACAGGCATGTATTGAACAAAAATAAATAAATAAACAAACCAGGCCTCTGTCTGGCTCCCAGAAACCAAGAATAACTGGTGTATTTATCTTTAGTTGCCAGACATGATAGGGATCAATGATTTAATGCAGATGCATCTTGCATAATAGCCTTGAGAAACTTGCAATAAAAACTGCAATCCTGATCCACTAAGAAACCTTGACCAGGTTTCCAAACCTCTACAATGTTGCCCATAGGAGGACAATTGGCTTAAATGATGTGTCCAGAAAATGAATGAAATAATACCTTTTATTAATGAAAATAACTATACTCCTTTGTACTCAGCATTTTGTTTTATTATTATTATTATAACTATTGTTGTTGCAAATGTTACAGACATCAGCAAGCGCTCAGTTAAATAAAAGATACATAGTAGAGTAGATACACCACAACAAAACAGTTGGCAAAAACCAATTGAACCATCTCAGCTGCAACACAGATAAAAGGGTCCAGAGCCCAGTGACAAAAGCATCAGAAGAATTACATTCAATAGATGTGCAGTGTCCACATTCCAGCCTTAAAGTCTGCTGTTTACAAAGAACGATATTGTTACAAATACATTACTATACTTTCCCAGCAATTTACAATAATTTCTATTCCACCCTCTTTACAGAACAATAATACAGCTGCATATTCTAAGTACTCTGCGAGGTATGTACACTAAGTCTTGTTGATGCTGTGAATTTGTAAAAGTAAAAAAAAAAAATAATATTTGAAAAAAAAATGTCTTCAATATTCATAAATGTTTTTAACCAAACGAGGATATCAGATAAATACATAATTTCATGAATTTTGTGTAAACCATTTAAAAAAAAAAAAAAAAAAAGGTAATTTATTAAAATAAATATGCAAAATAACACAACTCACTACGTGTGCATATATTTAGGTTTATAGGAGAAGTAGTGGGTTTTTTAGGCTCATTTTGCAAGTTAAATGTAATAAATGCTTATGCCAAAAACGTGGGTTTATTGCCAGTTGTGATTTGGTTAGCTTTGTGCAATTAAATGGAAACCTTACATGGCGATTGGCTTCTGTTACGTTATCATCTTCTTGACAGGAGTGTTTAGAAATAAATCCAGATGTAAGTATCAGTCAGATGGGTATTACTGACGAACTTCACTGGATACTCTACAACCTCGGCATATAGATAAAAGAACTGTCTTTTTTGAGAGCATCTTAACTCATTATTTTTCTCAATGAATACTGTACTAACGTATTTAGTTGAGAATGGTGTTTGGTAATCTACACTGGCCAATGTTCTCAATCCGCTTTAACACATTACTGCAAAATAGCAGTAATACTTATAGCTGGCTCCATTCACTTTACGTTGAGCAATACACTAGAGTTCTACTTGATAAAGAATTGCAGGGAATTGAAATGGGAATTTCAAACTTGAGGACAAGTTGGAAAATGTTTCCAGTGCAGCTGAATGGGAGATTTTTTTTTTCCAGTTCAGCTCCTGCAATTCTCTCTTTAGTGAGTGGGCATTTAGGTATATGTATTTGCTACAAGCATTAGGAAACAGCGTTATCTGCACTCTTAATTAAAAGAAAAAAATATTTTTTGTAGTGCACTAAAGATATTTGGCTTGCTTTCTAGGCTGCTGCTTGACGTTGTGCACTCTAATCCTTTGTGCTGCTCTACTTTAAAGGTATCACTGACGAAATTCATTTACAATTTGGATGATCTGTAAAATGAAATTCTGTAATATTTTATAGTGACAAGTTCAGGATATTTAAACCAACACATTATTTATTGTGCAGAATATAAAACTACACGTGTAATGCAAATCATCAAAGAAAATGGTGATCTACCGGTGTATCTTGAGCTTTGAGAGTTAAAGACAACAGATATAGGTATTGATGTCACTTTGCACATGCTTAGGAGTATTGTGTTATGCATTACTATTGTTGATTCCCTGGTCCCTTAGTTGCATTTAAAGTCGGGAGTGTAGAATAAATATGCAAGCATACAGAAACATTTTGTATTATTAGTTAAAATCCCATCAATGTAGTTTCTTTCATTTTTTTTGTTATGGAAAGCTTAGTCAAAAAGCATATTCCCAGATGCAGGAATCCATTAACAGAGGAAAAATGGAGTATTCCATTAAAAATCTTATGTGTGACAAAACAATTGTTCTATGTTCTCATTGGAAGAAGACGAACGACAGAGTCTGATGATTTTACGATCACCTGCCAAACAAACGACAAGTCGATATTTTTTCCAGTTGATTCATTCTTCAAACAGAAAGGTAAGCAAGGATGGCGCAAGATGAAGCAATAGTAATACATCTGGAAATCTTTTAGAAATACCAGTGGTGTCCAGTCTTTAACTCCTAAAATGTCAAAACACTGGATTTGTTTTTTTTGTCCTTGGTATTTATACTTCAAGTCACAAGTTTCCACATTACACAGTTTCTTTAGTAAACATCAAGGCAACTTGTTGGTCCGTTTGAGTCTCCAACAGCAATAATGCTGCACATGAACAATACAGTAAACTGGGTCTCCCGCTCTTCTTGGGTAGCATTGTGGTAGAAACAAGTACTACCGATCAACCTGGTCCCTGCCAGGGGGCATGGAACTTTTCAGGTGATGTTACATGCCACTTAGCAGCCAAAGGATTAACCCACATAACATGCTCTAATAAATAAATAAATACATACTTACATATCACCTATAGCCTTAATCTTATTTCCATAAATGCATCAAATTTAAAAAAAAAATTAGCAAAAAAAACAACAAAAAAAAACCACTTAAGTTATTGATGTAAACTGAATAGCAGAGGGGAGAGAAAAAGATTAATACGTTACAAAAAGACATTATTTTGGTCAGTAATAATTAAAACCAAACTTTTCTGTTTTGTGTAGAGTCGGAAACTTCAAAAGAATGTCTTCAAGAGAAATTTGAAGTTTATTCACTAAACACAGGTCAATGCAAACTGTGTAGGTTTCGCAACCTATAACTTTTAGTTTGCATTTTGTCAATTACCCACAGTTTATGTTTTAGTGACTACAACCAATATATGTGAGGATATTTAGAATGCCGTGCATTGACCCTTTAGGTGCAGAAGGAACCACCCACTTTCATTTCTGCCCAGCCTTCCCTTAATGTTTCATTTACATTTCACAGTGCCAGAAAATGTATTTTTTTTATGGTGTCTATTCTGTCTATGTATGGCTGCGATATGCACCAACCAGGTTCTGGTCATGCTGACTTGTGTACAAAACTGTATTATCTTAAATGTTTATTCACATTTATGTAGTATACGGCTGAAGAGGGTAAAAAGTAGACAAATAATTGCCTCAGGTATTTTTTAATGAAGAACCTCTTGGAATAGGAACTTGCATTTAAAAAGGAAAGGTATATATATATAAATATTTATATATATATATATATATATATAAATAAATATATATATTTATACATATACATACATAAATAAATATAATATATATACATATATACATACACACACATATATATATATATATACATACACACACATATATATATATATATATATATATATTTATATATATATTATAATATTTATATAAAACCTATGTGTCCAACTATGACTAGGCAGATGTTACTTGACTACAATGGTTGTTCAAGCCGCAAAAAATATGCATGCACCAGTGGCTTTATAGTTTTACTTTCTTTTTTTGAATGCTTTTTTCCTTGTGAGTGAAGAATCTTTATCCCCCCCCCCCCCCCCCCCAAGCAAATGGAAGCAGCTGACCGGGTCAGATTTGTCTGGTCTGATGGCCCATTTATTTCAGTATATTTCTAGAATCCATGTACCCTGTCAGTGGTAGAAGCGATGCTAGTACATTACAATAGCTCCTATAGCCCTTAAAGGGCTCAAAATAGAAATAAAAGACTGGAATAAGAAATATGCGCTTTTTGTGTGTAAACTATCTACTATATATTAATTCACTTTTAAATGAGACACGCACAAAAAAACATTTCTGTTATTTGGTTTACTTGTCCCCATGACAAATTCAAAAAAATTGCTAACTAGATCCAACGTTAACACAGATCTTTCCAATGCCAAATAAATATTTAAAGAGATATATAGCAACTTAATGGCCACTTACACCAGAATTAAAAGATCCTTTACTTTAGTACTAAGTGGAGCAGCTTGTACAACTTGTGTTGCTCCCTAAATAACTATGATGCAAGACTGAATTCCAAAGTGCTTTGATACATTGAACACAATAAAAGCATGCCGTAAAAGACACACTCTGCATTACTCACATAAGTCCTCCTGATTTTAGATCCATGGCAGGACTTTGAGGTTAGCGCACAGCTTCCATAGCATAGTCTACCACTCACTTATTCTCCATTACAACTATGGCGCATGCACGAATGGGTCTTCCATGGAATGTCATTGTTAATTACTGGCCAATCCCAAGCATCAGTATGTAAGTGCATTAGAAAGATGTACATATTCATTAATGAGAGCCAAAATTAGCAATAAAACAAAAAGGCCCCAAACTAAAACTTTTTTTTCCCTTTAAGGACTGCGGGACCATTTAAAGTAAACAGTTTTTGGTGTCTTTCTGGGGTCGATATATTTATTGCAGGTTGGAATGATGATCAGCTGCAACAGAACGTCTTGATCTTAAAGTTGTGTAGGGCTTTCCACATGCTGGGGAAACAGGCCGTAAATATAGTCAAGCACAGCTTTCTGTAAAACACATCTTCTCAGAGTACCCATGTTATGAGAAATGAGAAAGAGGACATACAAAAAAAATGGGTAGCAGAGAGAGGAACTAGTGGGTTGGAGATGTTTCTGCAGACATATATGCAGCACTATGAACACAACCACAAGTGAGGAGAAGTGTCCTCCATGCAAGCCGTGAAGTGAGAAGCTATCAAATGTAAACTGGTTGCTCCTGTGCTGTCAGTAGTCGGTACATTGCTGCTGGCATTGTCTTCATGTGTATCTGCAGAGATTGAAAATACAAAAATGGATGGCTAGTATTAAACATGGATATAAAACAGAGTAAATGCAGTTCACAAAAAAATAATCCTTAAAAAGTTAAAGGCACGGAAACTCTAAATGTTTATGCCTTTGATGTCACAAACATTAGCATTAAGCATCTACATCTACCTCCATAGGAGCCCTCTATGAAAAAAGTTTATTTTTATTTTTTAAATAAAATTACCAGCTTAAATATGTATCAACTAATATTTTCAAACAGAAATAGTCCATTTGTATATTTGTTATTTTAATACATTGGCACTGCTCTGTTCATTTAGTCACTTTTTAATTTATTTTTCTGTCATGTTTCACTTAGAAGATCATATATCACAGGTTATCTAGGTGGAGAAAGCAAGAAGTAGGAGATTTGCTTCCTGGAATCTGTCCAAGGGGATGTGGCCTGTCACCGACAACCAAGCCATGCCCCTAAGAGGGTGCAGAGACCACACCCACAGATAGAAAAGATAGTAAGCGTTGTAATACTTTGTTTCTCCTATATCATATCAGTGGTAAACAAACATGATTGAAAGATAATTTAAAACATCAGCAGAACAGATGCAATTTGTGGTACGAAAGGTGGGTTTGAAATAAGCAACAGCATCGTTTCTTACTTCACCAACAGCATTGGAGAGAATATGAACGATCTTCTCATGTGGAGTTGCAACAACACTTTGTCCGTTGATCTCAATGATACGATGTCCAACACGCACTCCTCCTCGCTCGGCAATGCCACCCCTCATAAGGCTACATATCTGGATGAAAAGACAAACATATCACCAGGTTAGAACCTCTCCATTTAATTCTATTAAGATTTAAAAAGTGCTACAGATATCAAACAATAGCGGCCACAACATGTCTCTTTGTGCTGCATTTAATAATACTGTAACTTGTTCACGATTGTTTAGTTGCTTTTTTTTTTTTTTACACAGCAGTTGTGTAAAGAATGCTATAGATAATAATAATAATATATTGAGATTATTCACATCTCCTCAGCCACAGTATCTGTTCATATCTAAGACTGAGCAAACAAACTTTTCAAAAGACACAGTATAGCTAGAGATGTAATTAAAACACAAACCATCCAATAAAAATAAATGTTGACAATTATCACAAAATTTTAAAAATGTTTAATTTATTAACGAAAAACAAATAGTCCACTAACTATTTTTACCGAATTTCTTTAAACTTCTAACTATATCGTGATCATTATAGTAACTTAAATTGTGAAATGAGTCCATAATCTCTGAATATCTTGAAACACGTTCTGCATTGTCATGACTTGATTTGTGTATTGTGATACCATTCCTTGTTAACTGTGACGATTAACTGTAAAAACTACTACTTCTTGGAATCTCACTGCTCCTAAAGGCCTGTTATTTGCCTGGAGCGCGAAAAGCGTCAAGCTTTGTATATCTGACATCTACACTACTGCTGTGGAATCCATCACTTTTGTATTCAACATTAAATATTTTTTGCACCTTCTAATTTGGCTCCTGGAGTGCCGTTTTTCTGCATCTCTCTATACTGTTATTCTGGATGTTTGTGAGTGCTTCTCATACACACCACTTAACACACAGTTGTTTTAAATGTTTTTGCACTATATATGTTTTCTGTTTATATTTTATGTTCCCTGTATGACATTCTGCGCCCTCTAATATAGTTAAAGGGGCAGTTCCATCTACAGTGGAACATATCTCATCACATATCTTCTAAAAACTGCAAAATTTAATATTATACTTCTACTAGAGCAACAGTCCAAACTCTCGTAATTTTAAGTCACTGTATTGCAATGTAAAATCACAAGAGAACCGTATATTATTTTAAAGTAAAAAGTGCATTTCACATCTGTTAAAAATATGCCACTGTAAAGAATAGGTGATGGGAGTTTAGTGAAGACGCACCATCAGAGATGTAAAAAATAAACCAGGGGAGAAAACTCCTGCAATGTCTAATTTGTACTCTTTACTTGTGTACTAAAGAAAATAAAACCTGTCAACACTATAAAAAGTAAAATAAAATAGAGAATTGTTCGGATACTGGAATATGACTTGTTTACAAATGTTGTTCTTTTTTTATACATAAAACTGAAATAAAAAGTAAAAAAACAAAAACAAACCCTAAAATAAAGTTAACCCATTAACACTTACGATGCCATTCTGTACACTAAAACCAAGCTGGTATCGGAGATCGGGTCTTCTGATTAAGACAGTGGTAACTGGAGGACATCGGACAATGTTCAGTTTTACACGGGACTGATTTTTCAAGCCCTATAAAAAGACAGTAAGTTGTTATAAGCATGTGTTCTTCTAATCTTCATTTCCATACATCAGATTAACGTTTATTGAAATACTGCCAGCTCTTGGCATAGAGCATACAGTAGTCTGACAAAGCTGGATGAAAAGAAATAGACCGATGATGTAGAGGGAGTCCTGCTCGTAGGCTTACATTCTAGAAGATATGCATAGGAATAAAAAAGTACCAAACATACTCACAATACATGCACACGCACATACTAAAAAAAAAAGTTTAATTAATAATCTTGTAGAAAAGACCTTTGATTCCAAAAGAAGAAAATGAAGCTGTGTGACAATGTGCACAGAAGCAGAAAATGAAATGTATTTCTTCCGTCGGAAAGATTAAATCTTTAATACACAACTATGTTGGAATTAATAAGAGAATCCTTCAGTTGCTAGGTGTTTGAGCAGAGTGCAAATTAATGAATTTAAATTTACATTTAGATTTATACTGGATGCTAATCAGATCATTTCAGGGAGGAAACCAAAACAAAAGCAATGAAGGTCCTACAAGGTCTTCCCAAAAAGAAAAAATATAGTTGTACATTTGTTTAACTAACTTATCAAAGCTCATTATGTCACCAAAAACCCATTTACTGCTAATAGGATCATCAATCTGATGCCTAACAGTTAAGACGTCTCAGAGAAAGAATCACAGTCTCAAGAAATACCTTTGTACTTTGGAAATAAATTGAAATATAAAAGTTGACTTGTGCAGAAATGGACAACCTACAGGGCAGCAGAGATACAAATGGGGGCAATTCCATAATACCACCATATTACTGGCTGAATATCATGGGAATTGTAATTTGTTGTAGACTGGGACTGTGAGGCCTACGCTACAATACATTTTTTATTGTTGACAGTAGCTCCCATAAACTACAGTCATCCATGTAGCTGCCTGAACATCAGGGAAATTGTAGGTAACTGAAGACTTGCAGTGGTGGAAAATATTTGCCACCACAGATAAAGTCACCTTAATACTCAGGATCATACTAGCTAAGCATCACAGGGATGTCAAAGTTTAGCCACTATTACAAAATTTAAAGGGGGAGACAGCCACGGATGGCATGGGGGGAGAGACAGCCACGGATGGCATGGGGGGAGAGACAGCCACGGATGGCATGGGGGGAGAGACAGCCACGGATGGCATGGGGGGAGAGACAGCCACGGATGGCATGGGGGAGAGGAAAAAGACATGGGTGGGAGAGAAATACATGGGTGACATTGGGGGGTGGGTCTTGTGTTGATAAAAAAAAAAACAAGAATAAATGGCAAGATTCAGGTAGATCATAAATTATGAAGAAAAGGGGTTTGTAATAAGGTCTTAATGAATTTAAGTCACAGCAAAACAGAAGAAAAGAAAAACTACAGTGTGATAGTGTGCTAAATTATCTACACACGTGTACAATTTAACCTTTATATAGCAGAAAGGTAATATTATATCTTGGTAATAACTTTCAATTTGAAGCAGAACATATAAAGTCTCCTTACATGTTCTACATTAATTTGAAAGTTGCAACCAGGATATAATATTGTATTTTTCTAAATATCAGGTTAAACTGTACATTAATCATAAAATATAACTTAAACTGCAATACTGAAACTGGCAGAAATTGCATCTGTTAAATTATGTACTTACCAAGCACATATCATTGCACGAGTCCCCACACAATAATGCAAAACCATAATTGTAAATGTACCTATCTAAAGCATTATAGTAGCGTCTTATCTATTGTTATGGGCACATAGACAATCTAGGTTTGGTAGCAATTTGGTGATCACAATGCAGTGATGAGATGGATTCCCCTTTATAGCAAGTAATGTTTAAATATTTTATTACCCAAATTATGTCAGGAAACAGGTACTGTCAACATGCATCTCACTTTACCTTTATGATGCTCTGGCATGTTGACAATGGAAGGCCAACCAAGCTGGTACCATTGATGGACATGATCTGGTCCCCTATATTCAGTTTTCCTGACTTCTCAGCAGGTCCTCCATGCATCATATTGGCTATTATAACTGTGGGCAGGATGGAACCCCATCCAGACTCTACTATCACTACTCCAAGAATCTCCCCCTTTTGTTTTTCTATAAAAACCTAAAAAAACAAATAATGAAGAAAAACTTGTTATCAGGCATTTTCTTTGTCATATCATGTAGCACTTTAAAATCTAAAACGGCACTGATATTCAGCATTCTTTTTATAACATTTAGTATATGTAACCAAAACTGACAGGCCCGCCATCAGGGGGTGACGGGCGATACTGGCGCCCTGAGCCCGGCGGGTAAGGGGGCCCGGGTCACGCCAAAAAAAAAGATTTCTCCGTTAAGCCGGTCCGCGGCTGTGAGGGAAGCGTTGTGCGCTCCCCTCCAGCCACGTGGCTTCAATAAAATTTGTTTAAAAAAAAAAGCAACTGGAGTTACTCTCGTCGCATTTTTTTTTTAAACAAACTTTATTGATCCGCGTGGCACAATGCTTCCCTCACAGCCGCGGACTGGCAGAGCACCAGGAGACAGATAGAGCAGGAAGGAGGTAAGAACTGGGGAAGGGGGGAGGAGGGTGGTACATAACGAGCATACTGAGGGGCAGAATCCTGGCATATTGAGGGGCAAAATCCTGGCATATTAATTGGCAAATTCCTGGAATATTAAATGGCATAACCCTGACATATTGAGTGACAAAATCCTGGCATATTAATTGGCATAACCCTGACATATTTATTGGCATAATCGTGGCATATTAATTGGCATAACCCTGACATATTAATTGGCATAACCCTGACATATTAACTGGCATAATCCTGACATATTAATTGGCATAAGCCTCACATATTGAGTGACAAAATCCTGGCATATTAATTGGCATAACCCTGACATATTGAGTGACAAAATCCTGGCATATTAATTGGCATGATCCTGACATATTTATTGGCATAATCGTGGCATATTAATTGGCATAACCCTGACATATTAATTGGCATAACCCTGACATATTAACTGGCATAATCCTGACATATTAATTGGCATAAGCCTCGCATATTGAGTGACAAAATCCTGGCATATTAATTGGCATAACCCTGACATACTGAGTGACAAAATCCTGGCATATTAATTGGCATGATCCTGGCATATTAATTGGCATATTGAGGGGCCAAATCCTGGCATATTGAGGGTCCAAATCCTGGCATATTAAATGGCAAAATCCTGGCATATTGAGGGGCAAAATACTGGCATATTAATTGGCAAAAGAATGGCATATTGAGGGGCAAAATACTGGCATATTAAATGGCACATTGAGGGGAAAAATACTGGCATATTAAATGACAAAAGAATGGTATATTGAGGGGCAAAATATTACTGGCATATTGACCAACTGCTCCCAACCACCCTCCATATTACAGTAGACCGGTATAACATGCTTGTGAGGGTAGGTGGGGTGAGTGTGAGATATTCTCGGGGGGGGGGGGGGGGGGGGTATGGGGTCGAATCAGGGGCCCAGAAAATGTGTTCAGTAAGGGGCCCTGAAATTCCTGGTGGCGGCCCTGCAAACTGATGTTCGCCTCACTAGCTTGTATTAGGTTACATTTTATGCCCTCTTTTTCATACAGAGTCACCCCCCTTTATTTCCATGTCCCAGTCTTTTCCCCCTCATTATACCATGTCTCAGTAACAGCCACTAAATCTACATTCTCAGCTGCCTTATTTCCGAAACTGTGAACATTTGTAAACAAACCTCTTAGCAAAAGCTCTCAACTGCTCACTGAGAACATTTGATCCCTTATGAGAAAGATGCAAAACATCTTTTTTTGTACAGTTACTTTCTATTAAAAATAGAGCTGCCATGAAAAACTAAGTCAAATCATTGCTGCCACACGTTAATATCGCCATGTTATACACAGCCATAATATCAGAGAATCATAGTGAGGATGCAACCTGCCATATATCGTAGGCAATAACACGAAAAACTTCCTTCACCTCTGAAACCTCATCGCAAGCCAAATCATTTGTCCCTGGACGGTCAAGTACATCCAGTTACCATTCCTGCTTTCCTTGCTTAACAATATTAAGAATACATTGGCTGCAGTGTTGCATACCTTAGACATAGAGGATGGTGGTACCTCTGTGTCTGATCCAGTCTCCACCACATTACTACAGCTCTGAAAGTGCCACCTCGTGTATAACATCATCCTATCACCAGAATATCTCCAACTGCACTGATAAAAATGCTGCCAAACTAAAATGACCACTAGCAATATATATAGTAAGTAACAATCACTCAGTATGTTAAAAACATTTGGTATATATGTGTACTTTGTGACTATTGAAATTAATTCAAATTAACAGTTCAAAAATTACATCCATGATTATTATGTACATGTATCTTTTAATATTTCTATAAAAAATGTTTGTAACAATAAAAACGTGTGTAATTTTTGTTCCTGTCTTGCGGCTCTCAAACATCCAAAGTTTATTTTATGTATCTAATGTTATACACGCCTGCTATAGAGAGTGTAGGGTTGCCACCCACCCCTAGACATTTGGTTTGGGGACAATAATGATCCTTTGCTTTCAGTAAAATTACTGGTATTTCTCCTATACATATATTTCCCTTTTACCAATATTGTATATTATCTGATGAAGCTTACATCTTTGCAGTTTTCAGACTTGGAAAAGTGGATTAGGTCATCGTTATACATGTCCTGAGTGTTCAGCAAATCACTGTACTCCTTCTGGCTCAGATCTTCTGGGTTAATACCATTTGCCCTTAGAAATTCCTGGTAAGCCACACTGAACGCTTGTCCTATGGATTGAGCAATTAGTTGTGCCTGTGTATGTTATAGAGAGAAAAACAAACCATATACATTTAAAAAAACGTGTATAGATCAAGGCAAGTAGGTTTGTGTGTCAGCTGTGGTAATGTAAGAAATTATCTCAATAGATACCATGCAGAGCTAACAGCAATGTGATTAAAGTGTAACACCTGACATACAGAAAAGTATTGCACCATAGTAAAAAAAATACAGCTATTCTGAAAATTTCCATAATATTGAGGAGGTAGAATTTAGTGTCAGTCAAACAGTACTACTCTCATATGGGCCTCTTTTATTTCCTTTTGGTTGTTGATGCAAGCCCAGACTTGCCAATCCACCTCTCCACTGTCTAGTGGGGCAGCAAGAGGGTGTCTGTGAGCTGCTCGGCGCGCACAGACATCCTCTGATGTTGCCCAACACTTCTGCTGGGAATTCGAAGATGGATCATGACCCTGGTGTTAGGTCATAGAGGTCCCAGCAAAAGTGTCGGGCAGCATAAAAGGATCTCTGTGCGCAGTGCACAGACATCAACTGGCTGCCTGCGAGGAGGACCCAGATCCTAGTCTTATAATCAGATCACTATTTGAGGTCTTATTATAAGATGGCCTTGAATATAAGACAAGGGGCTTGTCTTATATTCAAACAAACCCCACTAGACAAATCTATACACTTCATGGTTTAATATCTACCAGAAACTGAACTTGTTATCAAATGTTTATAGAGGAAAGGGTCACTTTAAGATGCACAAAATAAACTATTCTTCCATTAAATTGGGAGACAAAATCAATAAAGGCTCTGATCTAATATGTGCAAGGTTTATACCAATTATAATAAATATTTAATAAATAATACTCTTAAATTAAATATATGCAGATCACTTTTACCCTTTATTCGATGAATCTGTACACAGCTCAAGCACAGATGTACTTTCACTGGTAATGTTCAATATAATTAGCATCTCTGCTCTATCCTTATTAACTGCCTGCAAGCGAGGAAACCATCAGAGAATAAGCAAGACCTGCTGGCAAGGTCAGTCAGCATCTCTCTATCCAGGCAGTCTATGATCCATGCCCTAAATCTGCCTGTACCATCACGTAATGCCTCTGTTGGTATACCATTTAATAAAGACAGATACAGTGCAATAGGGGAGAGAAAAGTCAATACACACCAGCAGGTTAGTACTTAAAACCACAAAGCCAGCAAAGACAAAATTAATTTTATTAAACATACTCCCAAGTGGGAAACCCAAATGATGAAAAGAGTTCATTCGACTTTGGTAGCAAACGTCACTATATTATAGCTCTGCTAACAAGAACTGACATTCGTAATTATGAAAGTCTCACAGTTTTCCCTGAGGGGGAGATGAAAAACAGAATAGGAAAATGACTTGCCATATATTCCACAATGATGGAGGGCAGAACTCAACCTGCACTTGACAAGTATTCTTATTACAATTATGTGCAAAGCTCCTGCATTTCACAGAATTGCACAATATCAGTGGATTAAAAATGTAGGCATAATAAGGACATTAGACAACAAAAAAGACATTATAAGGTCTGAGCTTGTGAGAAGGTAGCATATTCTTTTTAACTACTTCTGACTTTATTAAGTTGCTTAAAGGACAACTATTAGCACAAACTACTTAAGTTTAATGAATAGATAGCATCAAGTGTAGCCATTTTAAATAGAAATGAATATGAATAAAGTACTTTATTAAACCCTATTTGTTTGAATAGTCCTATCAGGGGGCCAAAGAAGATCTGACCTTTGATTCTTTTTGAGTGTAAATCTCTGACCCATGATGGTAAACAAAAATGAGAAGACGTGTAAAACAAAGAGAATCTAAGGTGTATTAATCTTTGCTACTTTGTACTGTAGCATCTACAGTATTGGTCTTGAATTGGTCTCAGAATGGTAGCATTTATACGTTGGACCATATGTCACACTGCTGACAGTTCATATAAAATAATGACACATGAATCCTGAAGTATGTGATATTTTAATGCTAATACCCAATGCAGTGAGAGATGCCGAGGCTAAATCTAGTCTTACTGGCTTCCAAAGGATTGTATTCTACTTACATCTTCAGATTCAAAGACGTGACAGATCATTTTGTATTGTCTCTTGCCATCCTGGGATGGGTGGGAGGCCTCAACACTTTCCTGAGAGTTGGAGCGTGGCATACGCCGACGTGCCATAAGGACCACTATATTTCCAATATCCGCAATGTAAGAGATGGTCCTTAGAGGATGATCCATCATTGTCTCCTGTTGGAATAAAGAAATACACAGTGAGAGAAAAAGACACAGGGCATAGGACTCAGCTGTGTGAGTCTGGGGGTATGGATACAGCGCTAGGAATAGCTGACAACACTGCAGAGAATAAATCATTTTCTCCCCCCTTCCTAGCATTCTTAGTGTCAATGTCAGAGATGACAAAATTATTTCCAGATCAGTCTGGCACAAGACATCTACATTTTACATAACCAAACTGTATTGACTGTGCTTAAGGCTACAAAAGAGTTACAAAAATATTTCTGAAAAAACATTTTTATTTGTTAAGTTGAAGAATAGCATAGGTCCTGTGGTGAGGCCTAGGCAGCACTGGGGTCACAAAATTCTACTAAAGGACAAAATAATTTGTGGACTACTGTTCATGGGCGGAAGAAAATGTTGTGGAGCATTTTTATAAAACCTAAATGACCCAGTGTTATGTAGGTTAATGACAAAATGTCCAATGTATACCTATTTTACATTGCTTGTTGACTCATAATAACTGTCTGGATATAAAATATATCTATTATAGTGCTAGTGCCAGTAGAGAGAATAGATTCTAGTGTGAATGCCAGTAGAGAGTCCACACTCCAGTGCTAATGCCAGTAGAGAGCCTACAACTCTGGTTAGTGGCAGTAAAGAGCCTACATTCCAGTGTTAGTGCCAGAAAAGAGCCTACATTCCAGTGCTAGTGCCAGTAAAGAGCCTTCATTCCCGTGCTAGTGCTAGTAAAGAGCCTACATTACAGGGCTAGTGCCAGTAAAGAGCCTACATTCCAGTGCTAGTGCCAGTAAAGAGTCTACATTCCAGTGCTAGTGCCAGTAAAGAGTCTACATTCCAGTGCTAGTGCCAGTAAAGAGACTGCATTCCAGTGCTTATACCTGCAAAAAAAGCCTACATTCCAGTGCTAATGCCAATAGAGAGCGCACACTCCAGTGCTAATGCCAGTAGAGAGTCCACATTCTAGAGCTCTAGTGCCAGTAGAGAGTCCACATTCTAGAGCTCTAGTGCCAGTAGAGAGCCTACCGTCCAGTGGTAGTGGAAATTATAGTTGAACTAATTAGGTTTTAGTAAATTTTACTTTCTAAATGTAACTAATATCGCTGCACCTTTTACACATTTCAGTTACCCAAAACAATTCTTAACCTGTTACATGCATGGTAAAGACACTGCATATTTAAACAAGGTGTCTAATGGCCAAATTTTGCAAACAGTTTGATACTTAAGAGAGATCAACAGATACTAAAATCAGAGTACTCACAAAAACTTACACTAACCATACTAGTGGTTATTAATAATTGGGGCACATAGCAAAATCAAATCAGTGTTATATCTGGCAGATCATGGACAAAACATGGCAAAGCATTGGTAGTAGTGGATCTAGTATGCTGCTTATTTAATCTATTTTCTACTTTGGTTTGTCTGTCTATGTTGTATATTTACATATTTTGAAATTTATACGATATTTGTTAAAAACAAATTAGTATAAATAAAGAGATAAAATCCTTTTTACATACATTATTTTTTAAAAACAGCACTGCAGGAATAAGTCTTCTGCCATTACAAGACTATGTTTTAATCAATTCCTCCTATGTTTTTTTGTTCTAACTTTGTAATAATTGAAATAAAAAAAGGTGTTTTTGTCTTTCTTGTCAATGTATCAAAACAGCAATAAGGTAACTGCCAGATGCAATGTCACCTATCTTTACCTGTGTGTCTGCATTCAATACTTTTATCCTCTGTGTAGAAATAAAGAGGTCCACTTCAGTCATAGGCTGTGCCTCTCCTTCTGCAGCCTAAAAAAAATACATGTCAAGGTCAGATGCCTCTCTCTGAAGGAGGTTACTCTGTGCTAGCAGACAGACTAAACAATACCTGCTATCAGAACAACAGCTATCTGTGAGGTAGAAAATGTGTGTCATTTAGAGAGATTAACATCAACTTGCTTCAATTTTATATTAACATTCACCATTTCTCATTTTTGGTGTACATCATAGTGACAATTGGAGGATGTGTTTTAATATTTATTATTAATAGATATAAATCTAAAATGTTATCAGTTAAAAATGTCACAGACAAAAAAAACGTATTACTGATGTATGATGAAACCCTGCAAAACACCCAAACAAATGTATTTTGGGAAAACAGTAATTTTATTCAAATAATAACTGTCGCACATTTTTAGTGATTTTTACGAATGGCAGGTTTATATTTTTAGAGATGCATTGGAGTATTTGTGGTAAGAATCACCACGGAAACCAATACAATGGTCCTGATAAATGACATCACTTTTTAGAACTTTACCTGAAAATGTATCTTTGTTCATGATTAATAATTTTTTGGAGTAATATCCGCTCTTTCAAAACCAGCAATGCTATGTAATTAGTAATCTACACTAAGATTAAAATAAAATAAAAACGCACTGTAGTAAACAGAATACATATGATAAAACCTAGGTCTTCTACTCTTTCGGATGTGGCCTTGCCTCACCAGACCCACATGTTTTTGGATGAAATGCATAACGGGTACTGGATGAGTAATTTGGACTCCACTGGTGTTCTGATACAGGATTTTCTTAAGCACACAATTAAAACACACATGTAACAAACAGCCAAGACTTGCATGGGAGTTGTCAGTATTTAAAAGTTCTACATAATTAATACACAAAATCACATACTGTACATTAAGGGATATGAACATTTCTAACATCTTAATCAGTTGAGCGGAATTGAAAACATACAAAAAAGTGTTTATTTTTGCATCCAGCAATTTATAAAAACACTGGTAAAGCAATGCATTGAATGAATATCTAGGATATTCAAGCTCATAGGCTGTATGTATTTGGTGCCCACATTAGTGAATCACTTATATCCTTGGCACTATGAAGGAGAGTTGTTATCAGGGGTGTCAACTTGGGGGTTGCTATACTTTGTCAGTTTTGCCGGTTATCCATGAAATAAAATGAATAAAAATATAGTTAAGCCACAGGATGCCTTGCTTTCTATCGTTCTATTGATGGCCCGCTTGCCTATAAAGTCATATGACCCAATGACATAATTAAATATGATGTCCCGCAAATTAGAAATATGTGCAAAATGACTGCATGACCAGTGACAGAAGGCGCGTAATGGTTATTTTAAGGGAAATGGGTAGATCTAAGGAAATTCAAATTAGAAGACAGCTTGCTGGATGCACAAAATATGAAACAGAAAATAAATAGATAGGAAAATGCAGAGAAAATCAAATCAAATGAAAAATAGAGACAAGCATAACATCAAAATGCATGAGATTGTACTGCACCTTCTTTCTGCTTTTGGCTAATTTCTGGGCCATCTGCTTAGCATGAAATAAACAGAGACAGGAATATGGTTAGAAAATAAGTTACAGATACTAAACCCATGGTGGGTTATAGAGTAGGCAGAAAACTAGTGTAATCTCAACCTAGTTTAGAGGAAGCTCATATTACTACAGTGTTTTGTTCAACTGGGTATCATTTCTATTACTTCAGGGAGGTCGAACTTACACCTTACAAAGTAAAGTCCAATGTATAGTCTTTAAAAGAGCAAACAAAGAAAAGCTATGTGTTTACATGAACTGCCAACATATTCTGTGGTGCTGTACAATCAAAATTACAAAACTACCCCCTACCCACCGTATGTAATCCAAACACTCTGAAACTGCAGTCCCAAAAAACAAAAACCTTCTGTGACACATGAGCTAACAGTATGGAGACATATCATTAAAACATGGACTGCAGAAAATTAAGGTGCAGGGAATTTAAAATGATTTAGCATCAGCTAAACCAGGGCCACCTTACCCAATGGGCAATTCATCAAACTTTTTACCTACTGGAGAACTACATCCCCCTACAAGTTGGGGGCAGTAAGCAGATCCCAAGTGTCCCGATTTAGGAGAAACAGTCCTTTTTTGGCACCCACATTCCTAAGTCCCTCCTTCCTCCTCCATCGCCCCTCCAGCTCAAAATCCTTGGTTTATAGAAATGTATCACAGACCTCAAGAGCAACACAACTCACAATAAAGTGTGTTTAAGCTGTAGTAAATGTGTTTTTATAATAATTTGTGCAATTAAAAGACTTTGTGGCAGATTGGTAACTATTTATGTAATTTGGTAATAAGAATAAAGTCACAGATGATGTTCCGGTAATGCCAAATCGATATACATTGTAGTAGAGCAAGGGGAAAGGCTTCAGTTGAGGAATAGGGAGCACAAATATTTATTGCGTCCACTTGCTACAACACTAGCCATGCATGGAAGGATGAAGAGAGTCCTATTTGATGGAAAATTCCCGGTGGGGAGGAGGAATGGTAATAGTGGTCTGTCGGAAGATCAGTCACAATAGTCCTTACTAATGGCGCTCATTGAACAAGCTCTTGTCTGTCAGGAAAGTATAAAAGCAATCTCCATAGACCAGTCAATAGCAATTTTTTTTCCTTGTTTTTTTAAAGAAACCTTCATAGACCAGTTAATATTTTTCTTTATAATGCTTTGATATTCTAAAATATATATGTATATATATATATATTTATATATATATCTTTTGAGAACTTTGCCCCTGGCCCACCAGTATCTTAAAGCAGCACTGCCTACAGCAATGCCTTTAAATTAGTCTTTGCAAGAGAAAACATGTATAGTAAGATAACCATTATGACAGCTAGAATCTCCATGGTCACCAAGCTTGTCAGGTCTGTGACATCAGTTTAGATACAACAGTAGAAATATTGATAACTATTTGGCTAGACTGCAGACCAGTGATTACACAGAGCCGGGCTACTTACCTTAATTCGGCTGACCGCTTCTTGTGCTTGCATCATGCGCACATTCTTAGAGGGCGTCTTGTCAGAGAGCAGCTGAGTGGAGCCAAGGTAATTGGCAGCAAAAATGATTCCATCAATTAGGTCTTCTGGATCACAGGGTCCAGGAACTGCAAGGATATATGGCAGGGCATATTGTTCACCAGAATTGACAGCAATGCCCCAAAAATGTTGGCAATTATTCATAGTTTGCAGAAACCGATAACTGTGAATGGCCAGCAATTCCCCAATTGAAAATAATGCCCCACCTGAGCACACAGCTAGGATTAGATAATACTACAGCTCTTGAGACTACATTTCCCATGACTCTCGGCCAGTCTGGTGTGTTGAGCATCATGGGACAGTGAGTACTCAAAAACTGGAGTCCCAAAGGTTAGCTATTATATAATTATGGATTGGTATTACAGCTTCCGTGGAATGCATATCTCATGATACTCAGCCATCCATTTGGTTGGCTGAACTTTATGAGAAATGTAATAACAGCACCTGGAGTGCCAAAAGCTAGGCACCACTGCTGCATAACTACCAACTGTCCTATATCAGATCCAAGTCTTTATGTCCCTTTTTACAACCCTCTTTTTTGTAATACTTCAGAATGTTACTACTGGGATAGTTGTGGTTAATCTTTACAACCTCAGTTATTGTAAACCAAAGTTCCCATGTTGCGCAGATACATGCTGGTTAGTTAGCTTCTACTACCACAGCCCTATAATTTTTTCTATTCCTATTTGTCTCCCATTAGGAAACCCCTCTCCTAGGCCAACAAAGGTAGGCAATGGGACGGAGGTGTGTAGATATTAGGGTGAGAAAGATGAGGATGATATTTTGGCCCCCACCCATAGAATTGCTACAGAGGGGTTAAAAAAAATAAAAATAAAAAAACAAACATTACCAAACCCCAAGGTGCAATCAGATGAAAATTACCACTATTTACAACTGGCATTTAGTCATTTGACATTACAAATTATAATTGGCCGCAATTTTTGATTCTTACCTTCCACATAGGTCGGGAATGAAGCCAAGCTCTTTCTCGACTGTAATTAAGACAAACAGTGTTTGTTCCAAACAAATCAAGAAACATGTAGCAAGCACACAAAAACTGTACCATGCAAAAAATATATATATATCACACGCAGACAGCAAGTATAGTCCAACAGCATTTTGTTAAAAAAAGAGATTGTTTCCAAACGATTAGAGGTTATTTAGGGAATTGTGTGCAGACTCGTTTATTAGCGTGTTTAGATAATTAAGGAGCTTAGGATTGCATTTGCAGGCTCCTGTTGTGGATGGCTTGATAATGCTTGCAAACACTGCATGCTACCTCTTGAAGTTACTGCCTAGGAGATTGTCAGCAGATCTTTGAGATTCCAGGGGGCTGAAATTGAAATTATGGTAAAATATTCATATCTCAAAAATATGTTATTATGCCCAGGGAGCGAAAACAAGGAAAAGAAAACAATTTTATAAAAAAAAAAAAATAAAAAAAAAATAAAAAAACTAATACCTTGAGGTAGTTCATACAACATTACGGACTAATAAACAGTGTTTTAAATGGTAGGTAGCATGCACATCTTGCAAGGAATTAAACACAATACCTTAATAGGAACATTATTTGCTACACAGCCATCCCAAGCATCTATTTATCTATAAATGTAAGTTACTAATTCTGTTATTAGAAATAGAGTTATGCGAACATTTTAAATCCTTTATTGACTTGGATCCACTTTACTACTAGTAAAGTAGGGAAATAATAAAGCACTAGGAGACATGCTTCCTGGAATCTGTGCTTTTGGTGTGACCTTGACATGCCACCTAGTGGTCTGTCTGAAGGACTGTCAAAAGAAAAAAAAAGTCCTTACTAATGACAAGTGCTTGGCTGTCAGGCATGGACAGGAGCAACCTCTATAGACGACACCCACAAGCAGAAGTTGGAGAAAGAGTGCCATAGTGCTTGTTTTTTCCCTACTTAAGCAGTGATAGCTTTTAAAACACAATGGGGAACAATGCCAGTCGGCAAATAGCAGTTGGGCAAACATTTTCGTACTGCACGGTTTACCGAAAATAAAATAAATTTTTAGTGAAGACGATGACATACAAATTGAAATGAAACCTGTGAAAGAGAAAAAAATCCACCCTTTGAATTCCATTATGGTAGGCAATTAAAACCACCGTCCACACCAGACATACAAAGGGTGTGCTGCGAAACACTATAGTACCTGTAGAAAATGTTGAACAATGATCATCAACGCTCTCGCTCCTCATCTTTGCCCGGCGCTGGCCAAAAAACCGCACCACGCACCACATATGCATCTAGTACATCCGTCTTCAGTGGAGGACTGATGCAGAATTAAATCTCACCCTGGCAGGGCTGAGATCTCAAATTGTAAAAACAAGGCAAATGACTGTCTCTACCTGTCACAGCCCTACTTCTCTTTCTTATTAGAAATCACAGTCCTACTAGGCTGAGATTCCATTCTGTATCCATCCTCCACTGAGGATGGATATGTTTGAGATAGGTGCAGCAGTTGTTTTTTTTTTAGGCGGGGTGGGGGGTGGGGGCTTTTCTATGGGCCAAAGATGAGGAGCGAGGACGTCACTGATCATCTTTTACAGGTACTTTTTTTTCCCCACTAACTCTAAGGGGGAAACATTTTCCACAGGTTTTATTTAAATTGGATGTCATCATCCTCTACCTTGGCACGGTGGGCTAATGCCAATTTTTTAATTAACAGGCCCATTGAAAATAGGCCAATATACTAAAAAGAATGTATAAAAGTGAATAAGTAAAAAAGTAAGTCAGTATAATTTTGAAATATTGGCATTACCACCTCTTTAACATTACTATATTAATTCTAAAATATACAACAGCAATTTCAGATTTGGCCGGAGAGGGCAGACATTATAATCAGATGTTGGGTCATTCTTATTTTTGTAGGGATGTCCTCCCTATTGTGATAGCTTATTGTGATATGAACTGGACGTAAGTGGTAGGAGTTATCTTCTTGGGAAGGAAGTCAATGTGTGTCATGGGTGTGGCCGGGTCAAAGTGGAAATATATGGACACTATTTTAACACATAACAGAAAGGTAACCCACCAAGACAAACATGAAGACAGGCTTGACCTGGCAGCTAAAACATATTTAAAAGATTTGGCTAGAAGCATCTTAGACGTTCTACCATTTCATCAACCCTACATAGTATCGGGTAGGAACACCAACTGAGACGTATGACAGTATAATCCGTCACCAATCAGAAAGTAATGCTCTTTTACAATGCCATGGTTATGAACAAATTAACACTTAAGGTAACACATTACATTAATATGTGTAAGTAGCAATTATTTTCCTCAAAAATAAGGCTATAGGTTTATGTGAATACCATTTAAGGCTAATGAAATATGTATCCGTTGGTTCTTGTTCGTCTAACTCAGTATGTAGTCCCACTCTAAGCTCTTTACTACTTAAATTGCTAGCGCTATATAGAAAAAGGTTACTGTAACTATAGGAAAATGCTACAATACAGTAGTAAGCTTGAGAGAATTATGAACCTTGTTTTAGGAAGAGCCAATATATACCACATGGTCTCAGAAACGAGCGCAAAAAATTAAGGTATGGAGGGATGAAAGCTAGCTGTGGAAACAACATATTTTACTTTTATTTAACAGTACACCTTCCCCCAGAATACTTGCCAAAAATAATAATACACTTTATATTAAGTAGTAAAGCATAAAAAAAAATCGATATGATCTTGTGTTTTGTTTTAAATACTTATGAAGGCATTTAAAAAAAAATGTTAAAAAAATCACTCTATAAAAAAACCCACACCATTAAATGCCCCCATCACTACAGACTTGAACACAACTTATCACGTTTTTAAAAAGTTTCCAAATGAGCAGAAGGTTGTAAAGACTTTTTTTGTGGAAAATATTAACACACAGGGACATAGGTTATCTATACTCTATTAATTCATTTATAGTTTTTTTGGAGGACCTAGACAGAGAATAACAAAACGTAAAAAACAGCACAAATTATTAATAAAATATTAATAATGATATAAATAAATTTTTATAAATATATCAAATAATATTAACGATAATATTCCTTAAAAATACATTTAATAATATTAACATTTGAACTGTATTAGCAGCCATTAGAAACCATACAAAAATGGTATTATCAGGGTAACAAAGCAAATAGATGGATGACTAACAGAATTAAAAAAGAAAAATCAAAAAGGGTAATCTCCAGGATAAAGTCAGGGCAGGATCTGGTTTTGATTCCCGAAAAGATCGGAGAACGGTTCAAACTCTTTTATCAATCTCTCTACAACCTATCCGAAAAATCAGTAGCCAATGAAGGACAGGAGTTTGTAGCATCTTTAAACATCCCTAGACTAAGAGAAAACCAACTACAACAGCTGAATAAACCCTTTAGAATGGAGGAATTACAACTAGCAATAAATAAATTGCAGTTAAATAAATCCTCCGGTCCGGATGGATTTTCCAACCGATTCTATAAAATGTTTGCAGACAACATCAAACAAGATCTCCTAGATACATTCAATGACTTTGGCGCCAATGAAAACATCCCAACGGAAATGTTGCAGGTAAACATCGTACCCATACCTAAGCCAGACAAGGACCAGGAACAAGTGGCTAACTATCGCCCAATCTCTCTGCTAAACGTAGATATTAAGCTATATGCATCGATAATGGCAGAGAGATTGAAGGAGGTGGCTTCGGATCTGATACACCCAGACCAGGTTGGCTTTGTCCCAGGGCGCTCATCTACAAATAATGTTAGAAGACTCTTGGACGCTTTGGATGCAGTTGGGAGTTCCGGTAGGCCCCTGTTGACCCTGTCGCTGGACGCGGAAAAGGCGTTCGACAGGGTTGACTGGGACTACATGAGACACTCACTGCAGGCATTTGGTTTTGGAGGGAAAATATTGGAGAAAATCATGGCCCTGTACACATCTCCCTCAGCGAGAGTGGTGAGTAGGGGATTCACAACAGACTGGTTCAAAGTGACCAACGGAGTAAGACAGGGCTGTCCCCTCTCCCCACTCTTATATCTGTTTACAATCGAACCATTGGCTATAGCAATTCGCGACAACCCAAAAATCCACGGACTTAGGACATCCAGAGACCCTGTTAAGATTAATTTATTTGCAGATGATATTATTCTGACGCTTCAGAAACCATGGGATTCCTTGGAGGAGTTAATGGCGGTAATTGATACATTTTCGAAATTCTCGGGCTACAAGCTAAATTCGGATAAAACTATAGTACTTCCAAGTAATATCTCACAGAGAGAAAAACAGAAGTTGATGAGGAGATACGATTTCAGATGGGCAAGTCAATATATTGAATATCTTGGGGTTAAAGTAGGTAAAAACCCATCTGAGACTGTAGAATTAAATTTCCTGCCATTATTACAAACAACTAATAGACAGCTACTAGAATGGAAGCCACTGGGCTTGTCCTGGTGGGGGAGGATCAATATAATTAAAGCTTATATATTGCCAAAGTGGTCATACCTTTTTCGAATGATACCATTGAAAATACCTAAACCTTGGCTAACTATGATCCAAACAGCCATGAATCAGTTTATCTGGCAAGGGAAACGTCCTAGAATCAATGCATCCACCCTATCACTAAAAACAACACAAGGTGGACTGGGAGTACCTAGCATAGAAGAGTACCATAATGCCAGCATGATAGCCCAGGCCCTGGTAACACAGAAAGCCAGTTCACAGTGAGAAGGCTGGTACAGAATTGAACAAGACCTTACGGGGGTAAAGGAGCTGGGGGCAATGTTTTGGCATACCAAAAAAGAGGAACAAACTAGGGATAGAAGAGGAGAAACTAGTTTGGTCATGGGAGAAGTACTTTCAGTATGGCAAAAATTTAGGAAAAAAATCCAGCTAGAGAATAAAATGTTGACAAGCTGTCCATTAACATATATTTGCCATAATGTAGCAGACTTAAGTCTGATAAATTGGGATAAAAGTGGGGTAAAACGCATTGAAGAAATATATGGTGGTGAAGGTTTAAAAACCTTCCCTCAGCTGAGTGAAGAGCTGAGAATGCCAAATAGAGAGATTTTTAGCTATTTGAGAGTAAGAGGTTATCTACTGAAACATGCTCACAAAGCCCATACGAAGGCAGAACAGAAATTAGACCAAATAATACAACAGAAAGGCTGTAAATATCTCCTTTCAAATATAGTTAAAATCATGAGAGAAATTAAACATCAAAGTAGCCCTACAGCCATTTCTCAATGGCAGAAAGAACTAGGTATACAGATCCCTAGGGAAGATTGGAATAGATCCCTACAGAGAGTAAATAAAACCATACACTGTCTGAATGTAGTAGAAACCCACTTTAAGGTTTTAAATAGATGGTACCTAACCCCGAGTCGTTTGGCTAAAATGTACCCAAATAATAGAGACGAATGTTGGAGGTGTGGGCACTCAGGAGGGAATTTTATCCATATTTGGTGGCAATGTGCCCCAATTAAACTATACTGGAAGATGGTGCTAATGAAAATAAATATAATCAGTAAGATGAAGATGACCTATAGTATAGAATCAATGCTACTACATTTGGATGAAAAAAATTGGCCAAGGGAACATAGAGACCTGATCATCCACCTCCTGGTAGCAGCCAAATTGGCGGTAGCCAGGAGATGGCGGTCTACTTTGACTCCTACTTGGCCGGAGATCAGGACCCAGGCCGTCTTCCAGCTAAAAATGGAGAAGGAAATCTATCTACAAACAGAACGGGGTAAAAAACATAAGGAGGATTTCGATAACATGATAGCAGCAGTGTCATACTCGTAAAGGAGCAACCTGCACATTTTTAGAGAGCATAAAATGGAAAATAATAACAGATTGGTGAACCCAACCCACGCTCCGGCACACCCGCCCCCCCCCCCCCCCCCCCCCCCTGGGAAGATCTGGGGCTTACCCCGCGCTCTTCAAGACACAAAAGTACTTTTAACTATAATTATATGGTCAAATGCATATGTCCACCTAGATACTGGTAGCCTTCTCTTCCCGCTTCTTCTCCCTCCCTTTCTTGTTCTCCTCTTGTATTATAATTTATTTATCTATCTGTACGTATCCAGGAGAGAGGAGGGGAGACAGGATGTTTATGGCTACGATATTCTGTATATTTGCAGGAGCAAACTAATAAGAATCTATGGACAATGTATTCTGTATATTTGTATTTGTAAAATGAACCACAAGTATATGATTATGTAATTTGTAATACCAGAATAAAGATTATATAAAAAAAAAAATAAAAGAAAAAATAAAAAGAAACCATACAAAAGTAGTAAAGTGGAAAAAAATAAATAAACAAGAAACAAAAAGTATTCTTCCCCATAATGACGCTTCCACCCAATGCGTCAAAATCGACTGATGTCACATTAATGTGGCAGAAAGGACACAATGTGGTGCAAAATTGTAAGTAAACAAAACAAATTACATTGTGACACTTACAAATAGGTCTTGTTAAAAGAGCCTTTAGTTTGAATTGTGGTAGAATGTTCTTCAGAGTGCTAGAGATGGTTTCTTAGTTTTGAGAGGATAATACAGCACATATATCTAATTATTATATTAACGTCACGTGTCAGTCGGGGATCAATCCCTATAATTTTTTCCTGATTATTGAGTCATTTGAGTTAACACAAAAGCATAAATTGTCCAGATTGACATACTGTGTTTTCCCAACACAAGTACAACTTTTTGGTTGCACACAACAAGTGGAAGGAAACCCATGGAGGGCGATTTATCCAGTTGCACCTCTAATAACACCGTACATGCTCTTTTTACGAGAAGTGAACAATATAAATTATTTTGTTTTATACAATCATACACCATATTGTCTTTGCTTTTACTCTATGTGGTTATTGTGCTTTTTTTCTGGTTAAGGGCATTAACAACAGTTTATTTGTGTGGAGGAGCCCACAATAATGACTATTTAAATAAATAAATGTTATCTAGATTTACTTCTGCATTAGCCAGCAGATCAAATAGTATGCAAAAGCACAATATAGATAGGTAATCTATTTCTAATCGAGGATAATCAAGGAAGGATTGGAGAATAGAACTTTTATCCTAAAAGTAAATATATGGAACATCTTTCAATCTGTTACAATGTGAGCTTTCTTTAAAGATGCCACATTTCATTTAGGTTCACAATAAATTGTTAACATACACCCCTTTAATCAAGAAAGCCGTTATTTAAAGAAATATAAGGGTGGCTGAACATTATGGGATTTGTACTTCACTTACAGCTCGCCTAAACCAACCTTGGTCTACCTGAATTCAGCTACTAGACAGAAATAACATGGACATAATGAGCCATCTTTCCGCAAAGGAGTAGGGGGTCACAAATTGTAGGACAGATACCTCTCTGTTTGAGGAGGATTCGGCAGAATCACAGGCATTTTGATGATGTTGTCTGTTTGTTGATTCTGCTCCCTGGGGTGAGGAAGATTCAGGAGACGGAGACTATATAATCAGAAAAACCAAAACAAAAAACAAAACAAGAATCATTACCAGGAAACCAAGGAAAAAACAAGATTTGCTTATTTTTTAGGCAAGCAGGGTTTAAAGAAAACAACAACAAATAACTATAGGAAACAAGTTAGAATATACTGAAAATGCCTTACATCAATGCTAGTCTATGGAGATTGTACATTAAATTGTGTATATTCTTGTGAAAATAAAAGCATGAAAATAAAACTTCACAAAATAACACAGAAACTAGAACTACAGAAAAAGCTCATTAATGTGTGGTATAAGTGTATTTCTGCATTTAAATGATGTGTGCAGTATAGAGGTTTAAGGCTTAAAAAAAGTACAATTTTGTTTTCTAGTTGACTGCTTAATACTCCTGTATCCCCACACGTATAAGCAGAAATAAATATACAGTTTATGATGACCGACTTGTTTTATTTGATTAAGTAGAAACTAGTAAAATATTATACATCATTTAACATGCAGATACAGCACAGCTTTCTTAAAGTGACTATAACCGAAACATTGTTTTTATTGTGCATATAGAGAATAAAAAAAAGATTTAAAACGATCTATACCTTGTGTTAGCGAAACTGCACAGCTAATCATCTAAATTAGGAAAAATGGGTTTCAAATCAGTCTCCTTACCACCTGTGGCTTGATGTGAAAATCAGCTTTTCGATGGGAAATGTGTAATTTGGATATTAAGCCACAAACAAAATATTCACCTAATTTAGACATTTGCTTGTAATTCTGCCAACACATTGTATAGATCATTTTCAATATTTTTGTATTCTCTACAGTCTCAGTATAAGCAATGTTTAGGCGAGACAATCCCTTGAAATCTTTACATACTTATGTGTATAACAAACTTATTTATCACTTTTATTAGTGAAAATGTTCTTTTGAGAATTACTTTACATTTAATCCAACATATTAGATGTAGCAGTATGCAGATATAAAAGCTGTATGTATTAGTTCACTCAGACTTTTTGGATCCTTTTGTATATATAGCACTATTATTTTTATCATGACCCAAAAACATGTACAGAAAATAATGTAATGGTGAAAATAAAATGATAAAGGAAATATTTTACAAATAACCTTCACAAGCTTACGATATCTAAATATTGTACATTATATTCCTATATATATTTATTTTATATGAAATTTTAATTTGTAAAGAAAATAACATTTAAAAAAATCTGTCACCTATTTTGGTTTAACAATATCTTACTACTATTCCAACACTTTCACAGGGATAATTACATTTGCTTTATGTGTGATATGAGGCATATTAAATTGAACATTAAATGAAATTTTTTTTATTATTCCAGTAGTGGTTTGGAATATAAATCTTTCCATTTATTTAATTCAGCTGAGAAGAAAAGTAAAAATTCATTTATAGCTTATATTAGGCAGAGGTTTAAACAGATGTCAGAGGAATGGATTGATCAACTTGATGTAACTTGAAAGAAATACCGTATTTGCTCGATTATAAGACAAGGTTTTTTTCAGAAATTTGTTTCAGAAAAATGCCCCTCGTCTTATATTCGAGGTCGTCTTATAATCTGATCTCAAATTGAGGTCAGACTATAAGACTGGGATCCAGGTCCCCCGCAGAGCTGCAGGGGACATGGATCCCCCTCTCTAACAGACGGAAACAAGGGGAGGGAGGAGGGAAGAGACAGAGACAAGGGGAAGGAGGGGGGGGGGGGGGGGGGGAGAGACAGACAAGGGGAGGGGGGGGGGGGGGAAGAGACAGACAAGGGGAGGGATGGGGGAGAGAAAGACAAGGGGAGGGGGAAGAGACAGACAAGAGGAGGGAGGGGGGCACAGAGAATAACAAGGGGAGGGAGGGGGTGCACAGAGAGAAACAAGGGGAGGGATGGGGGGAAGAGACAGACAAGGGGAGCGAGGGGGAGAGAGAGACAAAGCTGGGGGCAAGGGAAAGAGAGAGGCAGCATTGGCACATAAAAGGAAATAAAAACAAGAAATGAATTTTTTGATATCATAATTTTTTATTAAAAAAGCAATTTACATGTGAATATATACAAGTTGAACCTTTTTTTCCTATAGGGTAGTCTTATATTCAGGCTTTTAGTTTTTTTCCTAAAGGAATATCCAAAGTTTGGGGGGTCGTCTTATAATCAGGGTCGTCTTATAATCGAGCAAATCCGGTAATCTTATAATGGCTGGAGTTGCTTAAACTCTGCTAGAAACTGGCACCAATGGAAGATGAACAAGATTTCCATCTTGAGAGATCAAACTATTCCAACCAGTATGTTCCCCCAGTGCCACTGGAATATGTGCTCCCCACTTGAGCTCTTTGAATATTATGCATAAGTGCCTGTGCTGCATTGGTGACCAAGACCACCAAGGAGTCAGCAGTCATGCCAATGCTCTAACTCATGGATGGATGCAGGAGCATAATATGAATGAAGGGGAAGATGTCTGCAGATCTCAGTCTCCCCTCCAGCAGGGGCGGATCCAGAGTCTGATCTCGGGAGGGGCACATGTCCGTCTATCTTTTCCTATCTCCCATGTCCGTCTGTCTTATCCTCTCTCCCATGTCCGTCTGTCTTATCCTCTCTCCCATGTCCGTCTGTCTTATCCTCTCTCCCATGTCCGTCTGTCTTATCCTCTCTCCCATGTCCGTCTGTCTTTTCCTCTCTATCATGTCCTTCTGTCACGCTCCTCTCCCTTCCCATGTCTGTCGCACTCCTCTCACTCCCCGTGTCCCTCTGTCTCTCTTCCTTCCATGCCCGTTTCTCTCCTCTTCCTTTTCATGTCCGTCTATGTATCCTCTTCTTTCCCATGTCCGTCTGTCTCTTCTCTCATTTCCCATCTCTCTGTCTCTCCTCTACCATCCCATTTATGTCTCTCTCTTCTCCCTTCCTATTTATGTCTCTCTCCTCTCCCTTCCCATGTCTGTTTGTCTCCTCTCCCCTTCCCATATCTGTCTGTATCTCCACTGCCATCCCATGTTTGTCTGTCTCTCCTCTGCCATCCCATATTTGTCTGTCTCTCCTCTACCATCCCATTTATGTATCTCTCTTCTCCCTTCCCATGTATGGCTCTCTCAGCCAATTTGCCCAATAATATGCCAGTGTTAGTTGCCATTTAATATGCCCCAGCCAATTTGCCCAATAATATTCCAGTGTTATTTGCCATTTAATATGCCCCAGCCAATTTGCCCAATAATATTCCAGTGTTATTTTCCATTTAATATGCCCCTGCCAATTTGCTCAATAATATCCTGTGTCAGTTGCCATTTAATATACCCCAGCCAATTTACCCAATAATATTCCAGTGTTATTTGCCATTTAATATGCCCCTGCCAATTTGCTCAATAATATGCCTGTGTCAGTTGTCATTTAATATGCCCCAGCCAATTTGCCCAATAATATTCCAGTGTTATTTGCCATTTAATATGCCCCTACCAATTTTCCCAATAATATGCCAGTGTTATTTGCCATTTAATATGTCCCTGCCAATTTGCTCAATAATATGCCTGTGTTAGTTGCCATTTAATATGCCCCTGACAATTTTCCCAATAATATGCCAATGTTATTTGCCATTTAATATGCCCCAGCCAATTTGCCCAGTAATATGCCAGTGTTATTTGCCATTTAATATGCCCCAGCCAATTTGCCCAGTAATATGCCAGTTATTTGCCATTTAATATCCCCTGCCAATTTGCCCAGTAATATGCCAGTTATTTGCCATTTAATATCCCCTGCCAATTTGCCCAGTAATATGCCAGTTATTTGCCATTTGATATGCCCCTGCCAATTTGCCCAGTAATATGCCAGTTATTTGCCATTTTATATGCCCCAGCCAATTTGCCCCATAATATGCCAGTTATTTGCCATTTTATATGCCCCAGCCAATTTGCCCAGTAATATGCCAGTTATTTGCCATTTTATATGCCCCTGCCAATTTGCCCAGTAATATGCCACTGTTAGTTGCAATTAATATTCCCCAGCTAATTTGCCCAATAATATGTCAGTGTTACCTTGTCCCCCCCATCTCCCCAGCACTTACCTTTCCCTGGTGGCTAGTGGCAGGCAGCATGGTCTTCTCACAGGTGGTTGTGCCGACAGGTCACGTGACCCGGCACGCGTATGACATCAGCGCGCCGGTCACGTGACCTGTCGGCACTTCCGTGTCGGCACACTGCACGGGGAGCCGAACAGGCAGCACGGAGCTTTCTCTGTGCTGCCTGTTCGGCTCCCCGTGCAGCCTGGCAGGCAGGCAGAGAAGGTGAGGGGGATCTTCCGATCCCTTCTCACCTCAGTCTCTGCCTGCAAGCGTGTTTTTTTTTGTTTTTTTTTTAAGTGTCTTTTTTTTTATATAGTTTTTTTTTTTTCTCTTCTCGGGGGGGCAATTGCCCCGTTGCCCCCCCCCCCCTGGATCCGCCACTGCCCTCCAGTGAGATGAAGATAAACAGTGCTGGCCCAAAGTAGGCAAATAGGAGGTTGAGAGTTGACGGACACTTCAGATAACCTGGACTGCAATACATGATCTTCAACAAACCTGTTGGCTAACCTCGATTGTTATAGACTGCTATGCCCATAATCCTCAGCCAACTGTTTGTGCAGGAGGCATAAATACAAATCTGGTCAGCTTGTCATTCAGAGTAAGACACAGTTTAATATCTTGTATCGTGTTATGTCTGCATCAGAATTCATAGGTTGGTAATCTACCGTATATACTCGAGTATAAGCCGACCCGAATATAAGCCGAGGCACCTAATTTTACCACAAAGAACTGGGAAAAAATATTGACTCGAGTATAAGCCTAGGGTGGGAAATGATGCAGCTACTGGTAAATATTGCCCCCAATCTGCCATTTAATATTCCAGGATATTGCCCCCAATATGTCATTTAATATTCCAGGATATTGCCCCCAATATGTCATTTAATATTCCAGGATATTGCCCCCAATATGTCATTTAATATTCCAGGATATTGCCCCCAATATGTCATTTAATATTACAGGATTTTGCTCTCAATATGCCAGGATATTGCCCCCATTATGCCATTTAATATTCCAGGATATTGCCCCCGATATGCCATTTAATATTCCAGGGTATTGCCCCCAATATGCCATTTAATATTCCAGGATATTGCCCCCAATATGACATTTAATATTCCAGGATATTGCCCCCAATATGCCACTTAATATTCCAGGATATTGCCCCAAATATGCCATTTAATATTCCAGGATATTGCCCCCAATATGCCATTTAATATTCCAGGATATTGCCCCGTTGAATGCTCGTTATGCCACCCTTCTCCGCCCCCCTTCCCCAGACCCCAGTACTTACCTCTTTGCTGCTCCGTCTCCCGGTGCTCTGAAGGTCCGTGGCTGTGAGGGAAGCGTTGTGCGCTCCCCTATAGCCGCGCGGATCAATAAAGTTTGTTTAAAAAAAACACACTTTGTTGACCGCGCGGCTGGAGGGGAGCGCACAACGCTTCCCTCACAGCCACGGACCTTCAGAGCACCGGGAGACGGAGCAGCAAAGAGGTAAGTTTTATATATTTTTTTTTTTTCAGATGCTGACTCGAGTATAAGCCGAGGGGGGCATTTTTAACTCGGCTTATACTCGAGTATACACGGTATTCCCTTTTTAAAGTAAATATTTAGAACACTGTATCAAGCTCATTAAAACCAATACATTCTCAGTTTACTGGATGCAGCTATTTATTTACATGTCTCTCATACACACAGAGCTCTAAAACACGCTGCACACATCTAATGAGGTAAATACTGTCCTGTTGTTCCAGAGGAATATTAATAAAGCATGTGAGGGGAGATTTTAGAGGGCAGAGACAGGTTGAAGACAAATGGGACATTGGGAATTTACTGATAGAGTTCTCTGTATTAGTTTATCTGAAAGCAGCTGTCCCTTGTGAATTTGGTTTTCCTACACAAAATTGTTTTCTTTAAGATAAAGTTGTACACCCTTTACTCCTGAATTTATATCAGTGGAGAATACATATTTTCTGTGTACTGTGCATTTACTTGCTTACCTTTGTACTCTATGTGTCACGTTCCCTAACGACCAGGTGTTATACACATTATTGGGGGGTTTCGAGGACTGGTTTGAGAAGCACCTCTCTAAACCACTTCTGGTTAGTTTAAACAGTCTGTATATGAGCAAGTCTGGATATCACAAATATATTATTCTGTATATCTGTCACTCACAGGCCAAATTTTCTAAGTAATTTAAATAGTTTTACGTAAACCATAACATCATTGAATGCCCCAGTAACTATGGGAAATGGCGCTGTAGCTTGGAAGACAACAATTTGATTTTTTTCCAAGGTGCTACCTGACATCTGTAGAAAAACCCGCTATAGGTAGTTTTTAACTCCTCTCAGTCTATGGAATAGACATAGTGTCTGTTCATGGCCACCAGTTTTTGAGGTCCATAGAATTTCATTAAATTGTTGAGCATAAGCACCAGTAAATATCGACCATGAACAATGTTGGGGGGGTCTACCCCTGAATGTGACAAGGACATTACAGCCCATCTAACAAAGCTGGGTACTGGGTAACAGAGATGGGTACTGGGTAACAGAGATGGGTACTGCTAGCGAGCACCTTCACCTCAGAGAATTCTTTCACAGCACACGGGTACAAACCAAGAAACAATTCCTGTCTGTTAGTAGGAATCTGTATCTTTAGCACAACTCGCTGCACTTGACTCCAGGCTGACTCTTTACCAAGCAACTTACTATCAAATCAAGATTAAAAAAAGTATTACTCATACAGAGCTCCACATATGTGGACTAGCCATCCAGATAATATTAAATCCTTCACTAGTTTAAAATTGCTTAAAAACACTACCTTGCTCTACAACATAATACACCAGTTAATGGTTCACAACCTTTTAAACGTATATCCTATATCAATACATACTTTAATAGGTATGCGTATATTTATTTATGTACTGAACTTGCTCCCCAGGACTAATTTTATATGAGAAAAAGCTCAGTATAGTGTTTCTGGTAAAAATTATCAATACAAATTGAGGGTCCATTTTACACCATGCTTGGCTCTTTGTAATTTTTTAAGGTTTAGTGACACTGTAACAAGTCAGCAACTGAAAGTTGAAGATGAAGACATGCAATGACTACTTTACCAGAGTCACGATGAGTGCCAATTGCACATTATCCTTTGTCACCCATAAAACATTTTTATCCATAAAAGGGACCGTCTAGTCCCCAAACTCACTTTGGTGCAAGATGAAGATTACTGCTTGTATAGTGCTTCTTTTCTAGTGTGATTTGATGCAGTCATTCTCCATAAATCACATTTTTAATATTTTACTCAAGCACTGCATGTATAGTACAGTTCCTGCAGCACTGATTACATAGACATTGATCATATAAAGTTTTGTTTCCTTTAGTCACTTTATGTGCTGCTGGAATAGAATACATTATGTGGAATGTAATAAGTTTTAACTTGTACACAGTAGGGTCTCTTAAAGTGCAACATATTGTCTGATGGCATCACTAGAGAGACAGGAAATTATTCTCATTGGTTCCTGCAGCAAAAAAAGAAGAGGAAATTTACTTTTACTCATCTAGTGTGGGCAGTCCTAGCTTCTTGCAAACTGCTGTGATTTCCCAAATCCATCTTTTTTTTATATTTTAAGCAATGCAAAACTTTAATATGCATTAACCTTTGGAAGATGTATTTTGGGTAACAGACAGCCCTTTTAATCCTCCTATGTAAAGTAACGTTTGTTTGATGTTTTTAATATTTTTATGTATTTACTTAAATGGATTTACATTATTATTTTATTTTTATTGATTTACATTGTTACTCATTTAAGTGTCCATATTTTTATAGCATATCTTACTTTTCTTAAAGCCACAATACTCTTGCTAGTATCATTATAAACTACACTTTATATTGCAAGCTTATTCAAAAGACCATGCTCTTTGAGTTTTGTTCTTGTAGGAACTTGGTTGTGTCTGCCCGTCGTATACCGCTCCAAAATATATATAAATGTATTACTGTTTTCCACAGTGTTTCTTCCTCTATCTATCAATAACCTATAATCTTATTTAATGAACATTACGAATCACAAACTAAAAATTATACAAATGTTTAATTTACATGAACTTACAATATAAAGTAGTCAGTTAAAATGGTTTGCTAAGCAAGTCCCAAATGCTTATGTGAAAGCATTTGCTCAACTGCCATTGGTATATTTTGTAAAATATTTAATAAAGTTTTGTTGCAAACAGCAACAGCATAATCCATTCAGATTAACCAAAAGTTTTGATGTCATGAAGCATTTTATGCAAAAGAGATGGACTTAAGAATATGCATATTTAGAATATGTATATATTGAATATATAAATTAATCTTAACACAACTTCCAATGTCTCTAAGTTGTTTTTTTAGAAACCTTCTTGAAAAAAAAACTAAGCATCCCACAGATTGAAACCAAAACATAATTATAATTTTGGTTTCTTCATTAAAATAATCAGCATAATCACCAAAAAAGAGAAAAAGCATAAAAAGTGTTTTCTCTTTTTTTGTGATTATGCTTTGTTACATTAATAATCATTTTATAATCAAACTTACGTCTTCATCACGACATTCAACTTGGTAAGTCCAAAAATTTTCCATTGTGATCAGATTGATGCTGTACTATAAACTGCAAGAATCATAAAAACAGCTTTACCCACGAGCATTCAGTGTGAACTGATCTTGGTGCTATTGTCAATGGTGCACAGTAACTGGAGAAAGGTTAGGTTCTGGTTATTCGAGATATCTCCAGTTATTCCCTTATGAATTTTACATGACAGTGAGGATTATTTTCAGCAGGACATATACTGAACAACTATACAGATTTATAGTTACTAAAATAAATACAGCGAGTATAAAATATACACTTTTATCCAGTAGTTCAGAGTGCAAAGTTGAGAAGTAGATTAATTTTGGTGTTTAATACTGCTCTCTACTTGCATATAATATATCAACTATAGGGGCTACCTCTGTTGCTTCCCTGATTAACCCCTTAGTGACAAGACATTTTTACCTTGACTTTCCATTGGTGACAATGGCTGTTTTGACATTTCTGGGGTGTTGGTGTTTATCTGTAATTTTCTTCTCTCTCACATACTGTACCCACACAAATGATATGTTGTTTTTCTCATCATAAGAAGGGCTTTCATTTGATACCATTATGTTCATCATATCTTATAATTTACTACAAAACAAATCATAAAATATGATGAAAACTTTAAAAAAAACACACTTTTTCTAACTTTGACCTAGAATCTAATTTACACAAATACAATCATTACAAAAAATACGGAAACATGCATATTTCTGAACTCGGGACATCATTTAGAAACTATTTAGACGACCCCATCTAAATAGTTTCTAAATGATGTCCCGAGTTCAGAAATATGCATGTTTCCATATTTTAAGGTATTTTTTTTGCGAGTTATGGGGCAAAAACCCAAAATAGTGTTTTTTTTCCTATATTGACATTTTGACCCCCAACCCTAAATTTAACCTTAACACTAAATTGAACCCCAACTCTAACCCTTATGCTATCCCTTAATATATTTTAATTTTAATTTAATTTTAACCCTCTCTCTTATGCTAAATATTATTTAATTCCTATAGGCTAATCTAACAGTACTAGTTTTAAGCTAGTTAAAAAAATCTTTTTTTTTTTACCATTGAAATGTTGCTTGGCTACCTCTAGGGGCAGTCAAGCAGCATATTCAGAGCAACGGAAGTGAATTTACTTTCACTTTCGAAGCTTAGACCACCAGAGGGCATAGGCATACTGACGCATGCTGCTCCGTAAATATGGCTTCCACGATCGCTCCGTGGGGCGATCGTGGGTGCCCCAGATAGAAAATTGCAGTGCTGGCTATTACCTCGACATCGCGGCAATAGACCAGCACCCTTAAAGCAGTTTTCACGATCGTTGATAGCGAAAACCGCTTGATGCCAGGCATGTCCATTGTCGGGAACAGAGTTCCATTGTCGCAAAGGGGTTGGTGCAGCAGATGTTTGGGAAATCATATCCCATGATTCACAGCCATGCTTAAGGCAAGAATGCTCTATTAATAATAATATGAATACCAACATCATCCAGATGTTTTTAAACTAGTCTAGTCTAGCAAGTTGAAGACTACTTACTGTCTGTATAGTGCACAACCTGCATGCTGCATGAATAACATTTTTAATATTTTACTCAAGTCCTTCCCCAGTGGTTACACCATGTGTACTATAGGTACGACCACACTGACGGAATAGAAAGATGTGTGGAATATAGTAACCTGCAGACTTACTGTCTGATCGGCAGCACTTATCTGTCCTCCTCCTCTCCAACACTGATATGTCTTGAACATATCAAAGCAGTTTCTGTGCAAACTGTGTTATCATGTTTAGTGGGGAAGGCACTAGGCCTTCTATTCTCTCTGTCTGTCACACTGTTTGCTGGTGTATGTATCTGGCCAGACCAGGGCACAAAGTCACAGGGAACCAACTTATTATGCTCTTGTTGCTGCTGATCACAGTAGGATCTCTAAAAGTGCAACACATTAATCATGTCACTAGAGAAACAGGAAATCCCATTCAAATGAGATCAGATTATTATTGGTTCCTGTAGCAAAAATAGTTTAACTAATGTAAAATATGCATTTTAAAAGTGCCTTGAAACTACTTTCATATAGATTAACATTGATACATGCATTTTGGTCAACAGGAAGTCCCTTTAAGGCTGACTGACAATCATGGGATATGTAGTTCTGAACATGCCTAAGCTTATGCCCAAACATCACATTCTTTTCTCAGCTGGCTGTACATACTGCATGTGCACACAAATAGCAGCAGCATAGAAAAAGTCAAGCATATCACCAGCTACACTTACGATATTATCAGTCACCGACAATATGCAACACCATATTAAAAAAACTGAAATGAGAAGAATTTGAGGAGCACTGGTGAGAACGTAGAAACACTGAACAAAAAGCTATGTGCATTCATATGAAAGATAAAACGCAAGATGAAATAAAAGTAAAATACATAGTAATATTTTCCTTTAAATAGGATTTTCTTCTTGGACTGCCAAGTTCTCTATATTGTGACAAGTAACATATATAAAACCAGTCCACAGGGCATGATAAAGCAGTTCACAGCTCAGAATACTAAGAATCTATTAAATAAGTCAACCGCAAAACACTCGTAAATATTAGGTGATCCATCACACAATCTACATAACGTGCTCAGGGTGCACTAGGAAATAGAGACACATATCATCCTGTGTCATTCAATTAAAGTGTAATTGGCAACAGGCTGAGTGCTCTATGACCTTGAACAAGACGAAAAAACAAACAATAACTGATACACGAAGGCAGAACCAAAATGGCAGTCATACAATATTTGGTATAATTCAAACTTAACTTTTTTTTTTTTTTATTAGTGGCATATTTGGACCACAAAGTATGATTGGTGGCATATTTTTTTTTATAGTATGAACTTTCACTATGTTTAAGCTTTTAATCTAAAACCGGCCTATAAGTGGTCTATTCACCAAAAAGTGAGTTGCTGGAGAGCTGAACATTTAAAAATCACCAATTTAGCTATACATTGTTCAGGGACAAACCTAGTGAGTTTGCTAAGTGGGGGGAAAACTCACCAGGTTTGTACCTGCACCATACATATAGTTAAAATAGTGATATTTCTATTTCTGTTCTCAACTCAAAATCCCCTGATACCTCACTCATGAGGCCTATGAAACGTTAAAATGTATGTGCAGGGGGGCGTGGCTTGCTGGGAAGGATGGCCACTTGATGATCTCTTCATCTCTGCTATGCCACACGTTTCAGCAGCGCAATGCGATTCACCAAAAAAGATGTGTCTCTGATGCTCAAGAACGCATTAGAAACTATAAAGAAGCCAGAGGTTCTCGCCCCCAAGCCTGAAAAACATCCCGCAGTCACCAGCAGTGTCACCTGCCTCTTCACACGGCAGGACAAGCAACTGGCAATTGATCTTTCAGTCTATCCCAACCAATGGAGTCTTTAGTGCCTTGATCACAGAGGTAGAACAGTGAGAAAAGAGGTTAGCGCTCACCATGTGTACTTAAAGAAATCAGATGGCAGACTAAGCCAGATGGAGGCCTCCGTCACATGCAACAGTAATACTATCTGCCGTTTGCACAGAAAAACTTCCCAGACACTGCAAGACCTTCTGCAGACAGATCAAAAACTGTGATAATAGAGGTAGGAGGACCAATGTTATATTGAGCGGTCTCAAGGAAACAAATTCACAGAGGCCCTGCAACTCCTAATCAATAGCGGTAAACAAGAATTAGAAAAGGTTTGAACTTGATGGACGCAAGTATTTTTTCAACCTATATTACTATGTAACAATGTAAGATCAAATCCACAGGCATGCAATGGCAAATAGAAACCCGCGACCCTCCACGTTAGAGACACCAAAGACTTTTTTTTAAGGCTCTTAAGATACTGTTTCGCTCATAGTCATGATTTACTGATTACAGACTATCTTTAAAAAATGGACTACACTTGTAGACTTGTCAGCCTTTATATCAGAGTTTTTTCAAGTTGGAAGACGTTATAAAAAAATTTTTTGTTCATTTGGACAAATGCAGTAACAAAATTAGGGGCAGCAGATTGGCAAATGCTGTGGCAAACTGGCAGGTACATTCACCAATGTGTTGTTCAGTCCTGGAGTGCCACTGCACATGGTGTCGTCCTAACAGACAAAAGCAATGAGCAGGAACACAGTGGCGCTCCCAAAATAGTGATGTAAATATTTCAAACCGTTTCCAAAGTGACCAAAAAATTCAGACATTATTTAGGATATAAGAAAGAACAACATGGCATGAAAAAAGTCTTGAGAGTTTCACCGTGTCGACTTAATGACCAGTGAACAGGAAATAATCAAAGAATAGCCACCCTATTATCTCTTCCCCAAAACAGGGGAGGCCTAGCTGTCTGGCACAAACATCTACCTCTATTAGGCAGCTACTGTCATGACTAGAACTTGGGAGTGTAGCGCAGGTATGGATAACAGAAGGCACGGCTGAGGATGCGAGGCAGGAACAGGTGGGCACCGTTCGGAGACAGGAGGGTTAAGCAGAAGCAGAGTTGGGTATGGTCCAAATGGTCGGATACAGAAAAAAAAGTTTCCTAGAACTCCGTTATGGGCGTTCACTGTGTATTACTAATTAATGGACTTGGCAAAAAAAATAAGTTATGTTTAATTGAAAGATTGCATCAAGTGTAGGGAAAAAATAAGTTCATTTAAGTTAATTACGGACTCAAATATTTTTTTTTAGTTAAGTTCTAACCTGACCTCCTGACTCATGCATTTAAAAGTCCTAACCTTTGTGCTTATTTACTTCCTTCCTCCTCCAGAGGCCTCCCTACCTTTGTTTGCGTGTATTCCTTCCCCTCTTTTGGTTTCAGGTGAGCTTGTTAGCTTTTGCAACACGCCCATGTTAAATACCTGCAGTTTATTGCAAGCAGTACTTTTGCATTGAAGTTGGATGCCTGACTTCTGAGAGATGCTTCATCTGTTCCTGATCCTCTGTTAAAGCTCATTTTGAATTTCTACCCTGACCAGGAACTGTAAACTGAACCTGGAAGGTTCAACCAGCCAGTGGATCTCCTGAGACCCTTTAGCTACATCAATATTACCTCAGCTAAGTTGCCAACTTAAAGGGCCCACTCCTGCTTCAGTCACCCTCTCTAGGGTCTTCCTGCTTCAGTCAACCTCCTGCTTCAGTCAACCTCTATAGGGTGTTCCTGCTTCAGTCACCATTACCTAAGGCCTCACCCCTTGTGTATCTCTCTCTACCCCTACCTCTGCTTTGTCTACAGTCCCTGCTATAGCTCTTTGTTTATACTGCAGTTCCTACTGAAACTCTTTTCCTATTCTGCAGTTCCTTGCTAAAGTCCTCTTTTGTCTCTGCTTCAGTGCTTATTCCAGTTCTTATTTCTTTGTTTCTATTTCTGTTCTCACTCTGCACAAATGAATAACAACATGGAACCAGACTCTTCATCTATCCCTGCACTGAAACTCCTACCTGACCTGGTAAAGGCCCTGACAATAAGTGTGCTTTGTGCCTTATAGATCAGTAGGTTGACATGTATAGAATGTTGGGTGAAGATCTTTAATCTGATCCAAGATGACAAAACACACCAGTGTTTTTGTGTAAATGTGTGCGTGCATAATCCTAGAGTACTCAGGTACTCTTGAAAAAGCTTTGTCTCAACGAGTTTTGCCGGCTCCGATGTCGGCTTCCTCAGGAGAAATTTTTTGTGCGACCTTTGCATTAAAGTGCTGAAGAGTATTTGCAATTTTTGCCTGAAATAAGGCCTTTAATCTTTGCCATCTGTAAATCAAAACAATTAGGGCTCCAGCTTATGACACGAATAGTAGGAAAACCTCCGAAACGCGTTGAGACAAAGCCTTTTCAAGAGTACCTGAGTAACCTACCCTGGTGGCAGCAGGAAGGAGTCTGATTACCTTTTCAGGAAATTTAAGCATGTTGCACTCTATATGCATTTGTATATTGTATGTGTGTCTAAGTTTTAACACTGCCATTTGTTTTGTGTTACTGCGCAATGGGCTTTTTATATGCTTCTTGGTGGATTAAATGAGAAGATTTTGCTATCCGATGAGCCTGAAACTGAGTGCAACAACTAAACACTATCATTCCACACATTTATTTTTACTGTATTGCACTGTTCTTGTTTTTCTTTTTCTCTCTTGTACATGTGCCTCTTTTCTGGTGTGTTTTGTCATTTGGAGTGCCAGAGGAGCACTTATCTAAGAGTTGCAGTACTATAGGAGGAGTATTTTTTGATTATTTTATTGTTTTACACTATTATTCATTATTTCACCTGTGTTAGTGCCTTGTCTGTTTTCCTATCTGATCCAAGATGCCAGAGCTATACAGGCAAAGAGGGCTCAGTAATGTACTTTATTAGTATTATTTTATTAAAGCATTTCTATCTCAAATGCCTACAATTGAGGCAATATTTAGTTAGACATAACTTCAAAGTACAAAAAAATTAGTTATGCTAATTAACAAGGCCATGGGCAATATAAAAACCAAATAGTCAGGTGTTCCCACTCTTGGTGGAATTCAAGCTTTACATACTTCTGAATAATATTCATGGTCTTTCCAGCATCTTATTTTAATTCAAGTTTCAGTTACAAATATTGATAGTAATTAACAAATATCAGCTAGCGTGTGGGTTAATTAACGTGCAGTTATCCCACCTTTAATGGTACATTGTGCATACTTCACTGGCTTCGGGAAATTATTGTTTTGGTCGTTTCATTACCCTTGCCGTTGGAACACTAGGATTATGCACGCGCACATTTATTTTGTGTACAGAGCATAGCTCATGTCATGGTTTTTATATTCCAAGAGATTAGGCAATAAAATAACATCTCAGTGGCCTTGTGCAAGTTCAGTGATGATTCAGCACCATAGCATCTGCTTGTTACAATTAAATGCACACAATTATAGGGAAAACTATAATGCTGGACATTCCACCGCAGTGAATTTTTCTAATAAGGCAAAAAAAAAAAAAAAAAGCTCTTTGTCTAGTCTGCACAGACCTTTGTCACAGTATATGTCATGTGATGCTCACCTTCCTGACTAATTTATTCTAAAGTTCATTCGACATCTGAAACCTGTTCAATAATGTAAAGCAGGTTAGTTATCTTCCTTATTAATTATTGATCACGGACACAAAGGAAGGGACTGATGACATGGAGCTTAATATTGAGATGTAGGCATAAACCTGAGCAAAGATCTTCTTTAAAAAATGACTATGGGAGTCTGAAGGATGGCAATTTGAAACGCAAGGGATGACACTTAAATCAGCCACAACGCTCAAAATTAAGCTGTTAAGATACACCTTTCTATATCAGTATATATATATGTATAACCTTGACTAGGTTTTATAGTTTTCCGATACTAAGGATTGGATTCAATATCGCGATTTGCGGAAATAGAGGAAAAGGAAACCCAGAAAGCGCTCCCCTTTAGCTGCTTAAAATACCATAGTCTGGCTTGCATAAAAGTGTATCATGCTCTCTAATTTGTTAACATGTTTCCTGGTAACTAGTCCATACATAAAGCAGCATATCCACAACTTGAAAGCTCAAGGTTATACAACCATTAAGTGGTTTCTAACGATCATAGTACTGGGAAAGTACATACACTTAGACATACAATGAAAAGGGTTCAGTTATATTAAACTGTCCAGCTGAAATATGACATTTTTTTTTACTTTGAGTGTCCACAAAAAAAAAAAAATGTAATTAATGTTTAAAAATGTTTCTAAATTTCAAAAACTGACTTCTATATTTCTAAATACTACCATGTTGTTCAAGCCCACTCACCACATACAGCCATTGCGGTCAGTGGTCCAGATGTGCAGAAATCCACCAATATTGTGGCATGTCTAGCATTTATCTGTGTACACAACTCAAATCAGCACCAGGAGCAAATGAATAACATATCTCTACACCAGACTCTTACAAATTCCATTATCAAAATGGAGATCAGTATTTCAAATGCAATATTCAAATATCTGTTGGAGTTTTGTGACATCACAATGTAGGCTATGTTGCCTGGTGATGATAGGAGCCTATGTATTTTATAAACAAATTGTTCCAGTGAGGAAGGGACTATGGAATGACTATGGGTAAGAACATAGTGAGGTAACAGAAAGAAATATGTGATGTGAGGGATTTACGACAGTTTGGCATCCCAAAATGATGCTTTTCTATCCTCAAATATTTTTGGTGAGCCTGTAGTTGGTTGTTCCAGTTTCTTATGGTGTCTACTTATTCAATTTTAGGCCTCCCCATTTAAAAAGTTATTTGTAAAAGATAATCTATCAGAGCTAAAGCAAAAAATCATCAATATGTTGAGAAAATATTACACTTGATGGTGTCACCAGTGTCATTGTTGACAGGGTCTCCTTTTGATTAATAACTCCTATTGGCTGCTGCAGTAATAGACGAATGGACCATAATTTAGAGTAGATCAGAAAAGCAACTTCAAGCAAAAGTAGCCTCATAACTGTAACCACTGTAAAGCTTATCAAGGTAATTTATTAACTTGCGTTAAAAAAATGCTTTAAGGGCATTCTATTTTGAGACATAACAAAAATAGATACAAATCAGTACAAATATTGTTTTATGTAACCTAATATAAAGTATGTTTTTTTTAATAGCATTATTAGAACTTATTGATTATGGACAGACATTCAATATGCCCCTTATGAAACATCATTCCACATTTTGGTGTTGCTATATTTTTACAAAATTCACAGGTACAGGTGATTTTGTTGTGGAGATCCACAGACAGATGCATTTGCAACATTTTTTTAATGGTATCACAGCCACCTATTTTAAGACATAATAGATATGTTTATCTTGACAAAGATATAGTCATAGACCCTTTTACCTTGACTAACATACAGTCATGGTAAGAATATCCAAGCATAGCTGATAAATGCAGACCTATTACTCAAGGTCTATAAAATCATTGATATTGTTAACAAAGCAAATGGTTTTTAGAATTATAATTTCTTTGTCAAACCATTAAAGTCTGTAGTGCTAAACTATCCACACACCTTCAGCTGCTGTCCTTGGTCCTGAGAAGCCAGCTCATTGCTCACAGCCTAGTTGAATTCTGCTACATGCTGCAGACATACTGTGAAAATGAATCTGCCTGGGACTCTATTAATAGATCCAACACAACGGTAAATGAAGTCAGGCTCAACACATGCTGTTATAACTGTGACACTAGGTAAGAAAAACTGGACAAACCACTGCTACGGATTTGTTATTTCTGTGTTGATACTTTTTCTCTCGGAACAGGAAAAAAATACTTCAACCTAAGCTTACATGATGGCTTGTGACACTTTTATTAGTCATTCTTGTGAGAACACTGTTGCTGACATTACGATTAAAAAATAAATCCATCATCCAAATTCTCTGTATCTACATATACATGTAAACACAGCCCTAAGTATTGACATCTAATGTTTCATTCAGTCTCTTGTTCGCATAAAATTCTGTTTTTAAAAACCATATCGTTCAAGTAAATTTTATGTGACATAGAATAATGGATTTTTGCAGCAGGCCATGTAATATAACCATGGTCTGCACTTGTAACCGAACATAGGAGCATACATAATTGAAACGTATGTGTATTAGGTGCTTCACTATAAGGGGTAAATGTGGAATAATCTATTTACTCCCAATGTATTGTCTAGAGCAGCAGGGTTAAGTATTAGATTTGTGCGTGTTTTTATACAGGCTGTGGTTCTAATGTCAAATAACGAGGAAAAGCCAGGGAATACCTGATATTTTCTACCAAATTCCAGCATACTGTTTTTTGCCCATTCACACCAAATATACAGTGATGGGAAAAAGAAAGTAAATCCTCTTTGAAGTTTTACATATCAAAACATAATAGCAATCATCTGTTCCTTAGCAGGTCTTAAAATTTGTTAAATACAAGCTCAGAGGAACAGCAAAATCATGACATATTACACTGGATCATGATTTATTTAACAAAAATAAAGTAAAAATGCAGAAGCCATGTGTGAAAAACGAAGTACACCTCATGATTCAGTAGCTTGTAGAACCACCTTTAGCAGCAATAACTTGAAGTAATGGTTTTCTATATGACTATCAGGCTCTCACATCGTTATGGAGGCATTTTGGCACACTCTTCTTCACAACAATGTGTCAGTTCATTGAGTTTTGCTGGCATTTGTTTATAGACAGCTCTCTTAAAGTTCCTGCCACAGCATTTTAATTGGGTTGAGGACTGGACTTTGACTTGGCCATGGCAACACCTTGATTCTTTTCTTTTCCAGACATTCTATTGTAGATTTTCTGGTGTGTTTGGGATCATTGTCCTGTTGCAAGATCCAATTTTGACCAAGCTCGAGTTTTCTGACAGAGGGCCTCACATTTGACTCTAGAATACTTTGGTATACAGAGGAGTTCATTGTCAACTCAATGAATGCAATGTTTACATCTCCTGTGGCTGAAAAACAAGCCCAAATCATCATGTCTCCACCACTGTTATTGACAGTTGGCATGAGGTGTTTATGCTGATATGCTGTGTTTGGTTTCAGCCAAACATCTCCACTTTGGTCTCATCTGTCCAAAGGACATTGTTCCAGAAGTCTTGTGCTTTCTTCAGATGCAACTTTGCAAACCATACTTGTTCAGTCTTTTTGAATTGTACCGTCAAGAACTTTAACCCCTTCCCGACCTTATGACGAGTTAACTCGTCATAAGAGCCGCTGCATTAGCGACCTTATGACGAGTTAACTCGTCATGCAGTCTAGCCGGCGGTGCGCTCCGTGGGCACCGCCAGCTAGTCTGCAACGGGTCCAGGACTAAGCCTCGCACCCGAGGCAAAGCTCCTGGACCCGATCGGTGCATTTCCGGGCATGTGATCGCGGTGATAACGTGATCACCGTGATAACATGCAAATTAGATGGCAAAGTCAGTGTGTTCACACACTGACTTTGCCTCTAATTCACTCTCTGTGCTTCACATTCTTATAGTGAAGCACAGAGAGTGACCTGTAAGTAAAAATAAATTAATTACATACAGAGGTAAAAAAAAAAAAAAAAATTAACCCTTTCATTCCACTTTATGGCCCTCATTTATTTTGTAACAGATTTTTTTATTTTTACAATTTATAACGTTTTTTTTAATAAATAAAGGTAATTTTAATATATTTATTTAATAAAATTTAACCCCTGCATGCCTGTTGCATGATTTTTACTGATCTGACATCGCACTCTTAAGAGTTTTTTTCTGTCTTTTTTGTTATGGGGGATTTGGGAACCAATATTTTTCTTTTTTATTAGTTAGTTAATTAGGGGGGATAAGTGGGTTAGTGTTGCACTAGTTATGTAGCTTATTATTGGGAAAATAATGGGGAAAAACTTTTTTTTCCTCAAAAATTTCCTCTTTTATATGTATTTTTTAATACTAAAATGTAAATCATTTTTATGTATAGGATATCAAAAGAAAGCTCTAACTGTCCTTTAAAAAACAACATATAACTTGTATGGGTACGTTAAATGAGAGAGAGGAAAATTATGTTTCAAAAACCGCGTATTAAAAATTGAAAAACGCTCAGGTCCTTGGCCCAGGAAAATCCCTGGTCCTTAAAGGGTTAACATGCTCACTGAGACCTGTAGAGACTCTGAGCATTGAGCAATCAGACCTTGGGGTGAACATGCGGGGATGTTCAATCCTGGGAAGATTGGCAACAGTCTTGAATGTTTTCTACTTTTGAATAATATTTCTCACTGTATTATTTGGAAATGGCCTTATAACCCTTTCAAGTTTGATGGACAGCAACAATTACTGATGTCTTTCCTCCTTGGCATTGTGTTAACACACTCTTGAATGCTCCAGACCAAGAAAATGCTAAAACTTTGGCTTTTCTAGGTGGTCACACTAGCTGATGATCAATTAATCAATAGCATTTGATTAGCAGAGTTACTTAGCCTCTTCATTTTCCATGGAAGTAGTAAGGTTTTTTCCCCCCACACATGGCTTCTTCATTTTGTCTTTATTTGTGTTAAATAAATAATGACACGGTATAATCCGTCATGTGTTGTTGTTCATCTGAGTTTCTCTCTACCTAATTTTAAGACCTGCTAAGGAACAGATGATTTTTATTATGTCCTGATATGAAACACCATAGAATTCAAAGTGGTTGAACTATCTTTTTCCCATGTCTATGTCCCAAAACGTCTCAACTTAGCACATTTTATACATTCCTCAATGTCACTTTTTCTCAGTCTCTCACAATTGTCCTGCTTTTAGTGCAACCCACCTAACAAATTAGTTTTATTTTAGTGACCTTAAATCTCACTATTTATATTTTGTATCCCTTTTTTCCTGAGTGACAAGCCTATTGCAGCTGGTTATTACTGCTACATTACTAATGCTTCAGTTACATTTTTTTCCAACAACCGAATGAATACATATGTGCAGACATTAATTATGATGCAAATGCATCTCATGGTTATCTACAGAACCCAGTGACATTATAATATAGTAGGGCAACGGATAATGATGGGCAACTGTGGTTGGAGCAAACATCGTGGGACATGGTTCCATTATGAACCATTATCTCTCTGTCAGGATACTCAACTTTGGGCTTAGTGTAGATATTGCCATGACAGGTAAGAAGATCTATGAGAGTAGTAATCAGTTAAAGGATTAAAGTGTTAAACAGCAGTGAATCAACAAAGCAATTGAAAAAAAAATAAGATCTTAAAGAAACATTAAACCTTGTTTAACCATTGCTTCCTTGAAGGAAGCAAGGGTTAAACAAAACATGACCTGGGAATTTTACGTAAACCCGATGTGTATCTTTATAGACACACGTGGGTTTACTATCTGCTGTGTCTCACATGCGAGACACAGCAGTTTCTGGTTGTCGACTGCTGACATCAGCACACGCACAGACAATCAGATCGGGGTTGCTTATCCCATGCAAAAACGAGAGACCCTCGTTTTTGCATGGGATAAGCAGGGGGATGTAGTTAAGGTCCCCCCTGCTGATCCCATGAGGGTCTCTCTCTCTGCGCTAGTAGAGAGCCGGTCGCCGAACAGACGGCTGCCTGCGTCCTATGGAAGCATGGCAGATGTTGGTCAGAGGATAAACTGGAGTGTACTATCAAAAGTACATGCCAGTTTATCCTCACACTCTATATTGAAGTGAAAAATAACATTTAGGGTTCCTTTAACAGCAGAGTTGTAAATAATTCCTCTTGCCTAAATTTCCAGCTCAGCTATTTTGGCCTACTTTGTGCAATTCTCTTGTCAATTCAACACAGTTCACAAATTAGTAAATAGACCCCAGAAAGGGGTAATGGTAAGGTGTGGGCACTGAATAACTTCATGTGATACAGGTGGCTGATTCATAATTCAGTGTACTTTCTTGGTAGATCTCAAAGAAGCGAGAGAGAAGGTTTAAACATCCAAAAACTGCCAATTTTTGTTTAAAATATATCTATGGCACACAGCATCACAGGTCAGTGACTTGTCACTAACCCTTTTACCAAATGCTTCAACTGACGGTTGTAGTGTCAGATAACCAATAAACGTAAGCAAGGGTAGGCAAAGAATAGCCATTGTCATAGTCGTGTTCCATTCAATGGTAAGAATTTCCCTGCAGCATAAATATTTCTTTTTGTTTGCTTTGAAATCTAAAAAACTAATTTCTACCCTTTTATTTTATTTAATTGCTTTAATGTGTCCCATGTAATGGCCTCACTGCTTAGTTAGCTACCCAGTAATGCAGCTAAACTGGAGAGAAGTCAGGATAGAACCAGGGCATTGCTGCCAGTCTTCCATACTCAGTCCCCACCAACATGAGATATAGGCACAGAAACACAGAATTTCCCTTTATCATATTTAGGCTCCACATTGAGGATTCAGTTCAGAATTAAGCAATTGTTTACCAAACAAAACACATTTTTGTTATATTATTTCTAGAATCCTAGATTGGAAAAGTAATTTTCATTATTCTGAGTGACCATTTATATTGGGTATTCGTTAGGGATTCATTTGCGAGTTTTACAGGTGAATAAATGAAGAAAAAATTCAGTGAAACAGATTTATTAGCCAAACAAATCGTCGGAGTTAATGGTGTATTTAGAACCCAGCATGTTTTTATAAATAAAATTTCGGAGTTTGAAACCACATCTCACAAAAATGTTGGGGCAACTTGAACAAACAACTGCTCTATACATAGTTTCTAACTATAAATGCTTGTATCTTACTCAACAGCAAACAAGGGACAAACTAAAAAGATTAAATATGTTATATTTCTAAATTATGCATATAGATGAGTTGAAGAAGAAATAAAAAGTACTTTTGTAAAGTACTCTGCATACACCACTTGCTATAAAAACATGTTGGGCTGGAAGGAATGTAATTTACAACAACGATTGAAAGTACTACATATACTTACATCTCCACCTAGTGGCCTTTGGTCATCACAGTCTTTAGTAGGACTGATATCTTGCCTCATCACCCAAATAGGCTCTTTTGGCTCATCGGGAGTATAAGGGGAACGAATTGTCCTGGTCTTTACTTCTTCGATGGCTTCCTTAATGTCCTTAATGGCCAACGAAATGGCATCCCTCTTCTCCTTGCTATATCTCTGTATCTCACCTGTACCAGTAACAGTCTTAGAGCCAGATGACAGATTACCATTACTGACATGACTTCCACCAACTTTTGACGATTCACTAAGGTCTAGATTTTGTTCTGCTTCTGGCATATCCTCAGCTGCTTTGTCTAGGCTTTGAGAACTCATGCTCTGTTTGACCTCTGCTACAATTTGATCAATGTCTTCCTCTTGCTCATAACTATCCATCCTTGGGTAAGGTGCAAACTCTGCTTCTTTCTCTGGACTGTCAGACTCGCCATCAGACCTTTCATCATAATGGTGCAAGCGGGCACCAAGTGCTTCTTTGCGATAATTATCAGCTTCTTCTCTTTCCTGCTCATAAAGCCGCAGGCCCTCCCTAATGTCTAAGTCTGGAGTGTCACTTATTTCCTCATACACATGCTCTTGTAACCCATAATCCGCATAAGGCTCAGCATATTGCTCATCCTCTCCCCGGTGGAACAGTCGATGAGTATACACATAACCAGAATATGCTGCACTTAGAGCCTCCTCCTGCTCCAGGCCATGGAAGTGCAAATGATTGGGGAGAGTCCGATTATGCAGTGCCTCACCGTGCTCTGCTTCTGCATTCTCAGTATATTCTTCTGCCTCGGGTCTGTATTGAATGGCATAGGCACTCTCATCCTCATTTTCCTGAGCTCGATCCACATCATAACCATCTACCTGGGCAGCTATTACATCCCCCTCAGCTGTATCAGTGTGGTTGTGAAAGCCGCTTTCTGTGCTAGCAGATCTAGCAAGTGTACCTGGGGGATATGATAGAAACATTTAAATACATAAAGGGAATCAACACAGTAAAAGAAGAGAGTATATTTAAAAGAATAAAAACCACCACAACTAGAGGACATAGTCTTAAATTAGAGGGGCAACGATTTAAAAGTAATATCAGGAAGTATTACTTTACTGAGAGGGTAGTGGATGTATAGAATAGCTTTCCGGCGGTTAGCACAGTGACGGAGTTTAAGCATGAGTAGGATAGGCACAAGGTTATCCTAGATATAAGATAGGGAACGGTGAGGACTAAAAAAAGTATTTTAAAAATTGGGCAGATTAGATGGACCAAATGGTTCTTATCTGGCGACACATTCTATGTTTCTATGTTTACCTTCTTCTTCTTGCCCAGAATGCCCTTCCTGCTCCTCAGCTGTACGCCTTGAATTAGGAGAGGCATATTCTTCATCCACTGGATGGTTGAGGTCAGCTTCCACAGACTCATTGATGTCTGCATTACCAGGATCATCGCTCACCTCCACCTCCTGAGATCCCTCTAAGTGGTTCATGGCAGAGTAGATTGAATTAAGATACTTATTGTATCAACATCTTGGCACTAAGCTGAAAAACAAAACAAGTCAGTTTTAGATCACTAGTAATTTCCAGTAAACAAATAAGATATTTAATAATTGTAAATATATGTAACCATCCTATTACATTTTGTTAGCTGGTTGAGATAAGCCGTGGATGTCTACCAAGACCCAAGATAGCTTTCAAAACAAAACCCCAAAAAAGCGTGTATATATTTTTGAACTCATTCTACTAATCTTTGACTTTCTATAAATTATATATCTAATATCCTTCAATATTTCTGTACACAAATGAATTTTAAAAAATAAAATAAAAAAGGTTTTAAAAAGGGAGTAATGCCAACATTTTAAAACTTTTAATAAACTGTCTCTATGGTTCTCATTTTGAAAATATCTTTCTATTGTGTCTTGTTTACAGGTATCCTGGGATAAACTAAGCACTAGGAGGAATTGCTCCCTAGAATTATTAATAGTGGGCATGCCTTGCTGTCATGCCCTTTCTTGGACTGTCAAACAGGCAGGCTATGGTTGATGGCATTCATCATAATTTCTGTCATGAATAATTGCATGAATAATTTCTGTCAGTCTGACAAACGTATCAAAATAGAAGTGGGAGGTGCGCGGGGGGTGGAGCATTAAGTCTCTGAAGTTGGTGCGCACACACTCTGCTCCCTCGCGCCGGAAATATAAACAAAACATGATAACGTCCTGTTTTGGTGTTCTAAAACTGCCTGGAAGAATTAGTCACAAACATGGAAGGCTAAGACCTTCTGGTGGGTGCACAAAATAAAACCTATATTAAATTTGTATCAGGTCCACAGAGCATTACATAGACAGAAGTGCTTGAAAAAAGGGAAAGCCCTTAAAAAGCAATTTATTCCCATACAGTCTTACCCTAAGCACTCTGTCCACTGCAGGACACATACATAATTGTTACATGCACAAATGCATACAGTTCCAAAGTACTCCCACAGAATGGCCACGGCACATAAACAATAACAATATCATAACTAAGGTTGCCGAATTGTCACTACAGCTGCAATTTAAACTAAATAATGGAAATATGACTCGACCAAGACAGATTTTGTTTAGACCTTAAGACTTTAGAATTCACTTATCATCTCCTCCCACTTAAACATGCAATATGTCTCTTGAGCTGCCCCATATGACTCACTACTACCAAATCTCCATCCAACTCTCCCACACTATCACTCTTTAAAATGTGCCAAAAAATCCACCTCTTCAAAAGAAACTCAGTCAGAGAAGTTCAACTATGTGAATCTCACCTGTCTCACAATCAAATAAAGAGCCAAGCACCATCATTTTTCACCAACATAGGCTAACCCTGAAAATTACTACTGTCCCCAATGATGGATATGGTAGCAGTGTTCTCCACAGTGCCCAGCTCTATATCTGCCCCAAATTGTTTTCCCCTCAACAAGAAAGCAGACACATGTTCACTTGGAGTGTGTTATATGAACACTGTTGAGTACAGTATGCCCTTCAGTCCATTTCAACTGTTGTGGCTCATGTATATATGCCCATAAATTATGTATGGTCTTTTCCAAATCTATTGTAGCTATGAAACTTTCTGACTATGCCTACCAAGAGCAGGATGGACATACTAACATAAGTAAGACAGAAATGGCATCAATATGCTGCCCACTGCTGTAAGAGGCTTCTCGCAGCCCAAAACCAAAATAAGGTTGAGTCAATGGACTCAACTAAATTCCTGTTTGGGGACACTGCTGAATTTATTTCCTATGGGACCCTCAAAATTATTCAGAAGAATCTTGCTTAGCATTACATTTTAATAGTCTTCAATGTATTCCCAAAAGCTCCATTATTTAATAATCCGAAGTTTCCTGTAGGTATGAATACAAGATAAGTCAGAGTTAGAAAAAAGAGATAGACATCACTTAAGCATGAGTCAAAGTATTAGCAGTCAAATCATTATCACTTTTTTTTTTCAGGTTTTCTCAAAAAGTACATTTTACCAAAGTGGGAACTCCTTTAAAATCACCTTGAAGGGGACACTGTCACATACAAAACAGATATGTGTAAGTATCCCTTACAGATACTCCTATGGCAGGTACATATTTGCTAGCTTTGTGGCTACCAAGTTAAATAGTTTTGGAATAATATTAAAATTAAATTTACATACCTCCCCCTTCTATTTTGATTTGTCCTGTGGCACAGGACGCAAGTAAATTGTGGATACTGCGCAAAGCATGCCAGGATTAACTGTACAACATGCTGTGTTAGTGCACAGGCACACCACCCACCTCCTAGTATAGATGACATTAGGTATATTAAAAAGGGAGGTTGTCATGACAGAGACCCTTTAAAGGCTAATGCTACTGCTATAGTCCAAGTAGTGGCCTTCTGATTTATGCATCAGCATCCTACTGAAGTATACAGTCCATAGTGCTCCAAAAGTGGAGAAAACTCCTTTACTTATTAATATGAAAAAGAGCAATAATCCATTAATAAAACCAGTGGAAAATGAAGGAAACACATGTGGGATGCCTGCTATAAATATAATCAACCTTTTAATTCACTTGCTTAATTGCTTTAAAACTAACCTTTCCAATAGTCGTAACCTTAAACAGCAAAAATGCTTCACAATGGTGAGCTGGAAAGTAAAATGAACAGTGACTGGTAGTCCTGTTCTATAGTTTCAATATAACTTCAAATCTATGAAATCCTTCATGCAAGTTAAAAGAGCCATTGCCTAAATAGTATCTGCAGTGAAAATGTGGAGCATAAAAAGGATGTTTTAATTGTGTTAGCAGAACTGCAATCAAATGCATAGAAGAAGAGAAAAAGTTATCTGTGCAGTCTCCCTCTTTCGACATACATCACTTTGTCATACCACATGTAAAAGAATAAATCTGCATTGCAGTGGATCATAAATAGGAGACAGCACAGATATGTGTTTCTCTTAACATTTAACACAATGTAACATATAAAGCAAATGTAGGCATTTTAACTAGAAATACCTTATTGAAATAATACAAATAAAATATCTTATTGAGCCATTTTACCCTGGATTGCTCTATCAGACACGTTGTTTTGAATTTTGGTTCAGATGTATTAAGATCCGACCCAAGATGTCTGTCCCCTGAGAGAGCTATTAGAGGGCTCAAGAAGGTACTTTAATTGTATGGTTTCAATAAAGCATTTCTACTTAAAATGCCAACATTTGATGCAAGCTTTAATTTAACTTTCACTACATTTTTTGTTGCACTTTTCCTTTAAACTAATTGAAATGTCTACCTTAATAAGGCAGAGTAAGATATTTTCAGGCCATTTACTTTGGATATGGTTTTTACTTTTCTTAAAGCCACATGGAACACGTTTGCCAATTCACAAGCATGAAGCACAGTCAAACACAACATAAACTGCATATTTCTTAATAAAAAATGAATCATCACAACATCAGCACTGATTCCATGAACCGTAACGGGTAATGAAGCAAGAAAATGGAAGGTGCAAAGATGCTTAAACTGAACCTGTCAAACTAAAATGACACAAACTCATAATATAACGAGATGTTTCCAATATGCTGTTAGTTTAAATGTGTTGCAAAATACGGTTGAAGATCTGAAACTTCTTGTATTCTTTATAGTCTGTGTAAGAACGCCTCATGGCAGGGAGGGTGGCATGTGCCAAACCAGGCATCCAGGTAGAAAGCATGGAATGCTTTTAAAAAGGCAATTTCACATGTAATGTCTGAGAAAAGTACTGCATCATGTATAATAAAGAAAAGAAATAAATCTTTCCTCAACACTGGCTATCTCCTAAAAACTACACATAAAGTGCAACAAGCACAGTCCTGCCTAAAGAAAAAAAAAAGTATAATAATCTACCGTGAGAGTTATACTATAAGGATTAAAGACCTTACCGTTCCACGTTTTGCACTAGTTAATAGCTCAAGGTGGTAAAGTTTGGGGGTCAAATTCAACTGTCAAACTCCCAACTTGACCCTCTTCCACCAAACTTGAATTTTAGCGAATAGACCTCAGTATATTGCTATTGAGACACTGAAAATATGTTTTTGTCCATGGCTATTTAACTACTATGTAAAATATCTATGATAAAGAGAGGCAGTCGCCAAGATAAGAGATTAGGGTATAACAAATCCTGTTAGCCTGTGTTACTTCACTTAGTGAAGTAATGTGTTATTGTCACATATGCATAAATATTCAGGATTTTATCACTTCTATTAATATCTGAACAGTTCCCTAGAGAGCATGGAGCGCATGCTTGTGACCCACTGGAACGCACAATCATAAGCAGCTTCAGCACATCTGAATTATTGAGCTTCCCAAAACCTAATCACATCAGCCACACTGGTCTACTTTACAGAAAATCTTTAGCCTAGATTCATAAAGGAAGCTTAAAAAAAAAAAAAAAAAAAAAAAAAAAGACGTGACACAATAAGCTTTCCATAATTCAATTATGGCTCAGTTTAAGGTTGTAAACTGAATAAAAATAATACCTTAAATAGGGGAGAACTAGTTTAAATATGTTTTGCTGTTATGATTTACCAGATGGATAATTATTAGAACAAAAAGCCAACACAAATTTTAGATGAATATACGGACAATTCAGCAAGGGAAACAGACCACACAATGATTCCAATGCTAATAAAGAGATTGCATTATTAGCATGCAGCTAGTGAGCACCTGAAGACCAGACCACCAGAGCTTGATATTGCATAAAAACATTTAATATTTGGGTGGCTTCATTGAAAGATGTTACTCCACTGAATTAGGAAAAAAAGTTATTTCTTAGACTGCTCTAGACATACAACACTGAGCAAGTCCCGTATTTGCTTGAATATAAGATGAGTTTTTTTCAGAGCCCATCGTATTACATTTAAATTTGGTCTTATAATCAGACCTAAAACAGAGGTCTGACTATAACACCCTCGCTGGCGGATCCTCCTCTGCTACCCAGCACTTCCGCCGGGACTGTTCATCTGACCTCCCGGCATTCCATCATAGAAGCCTGGCGGAAGTGTCAGATAGCATTGGAGGGTGCCTGTGCACATCACGCAGACATTCACCGGCTGCCCCCACTAGACACCAATGAGAGTGGAGGCCAGTTTTGGGGGCAGATTGACAGAAGATGGAGGAGGCAATTGAGAGGGAGGCAAGTGTGGAGGGCTAGATTGGTAAGGGTGGGGAAGATTGCCATCAAATTAGCAAGTGTTGGAGGGCTGACTGGCAAGCCTGGGTTTGATTGGCAGCAGATTGGCAAGTCTGGGGGGCAGAGTGAATCGATTGGGGTGCAGGATTACAAATGTTGGGATGCATTTGCAAGTATGGGGGTGCATTGCCAAATAAAATAAAATTAAAAACAATAAATGGATTTTTTCAATCATTTTATTAAATATGAAAAAATTATTTACCGATATGGAGGCATTTGATTACTTTTAATACAATGGCAGCCAAGAGGGACTACTGATCTCTGCAAGAGTCAAAGTGTAGTCACCTAGAATAAAACTGAATACATGCTTATATAAGGTAGAATATGCTGTCCAGATAGTACCAGCAATAACCAGCTAGCTGTACATTAACCTTGGACAAGGTATACAAACTCTTGGTTGTGTCAGACATGGATAAAGAATCATATATCTTTAATAACAAACCTAAAAAAGTTGGCTAGAGAGTTCTAAAATTTACGTTAACAATACCATCACTAGAAAGTGTTCAGGCTACATTTATTTGTCACAAGTGCCAAAAGCCAACTCCGTAAAAACATCTCTCATTGTCATTGTAATCCTGTGACTATTACTAAAATTCCAAAGGGTGCAGATAGAGCAGCAGAAGAAAAAGTATTTGCCTAACAGTATAAATTATTTTGCATCAGAGAATGAAACAAATATGGCTCTGTCCTATAAGCTGCTAAGCAGACAAAATAGATTGAAAACACGTGTTTCATTTGGTGGACACAGGTATTCAGTAGACAGGACTAGCTGGTCTACTGCAACAAATTAAGCAGCCATGCTACAGAGCGCTATGTGGAGACTGAAATTCCACATTTGTTCTTTACTAAGGAGTGGATAGAGGGCACACAATCCCATGCTTGCTTTTGATTGGTCCTCAAATCAGCAGCACACAATCATGACTTCTTTCAGTGTTCATGCATGGATATAAGCTTACTTCTCCTGACTGAAAGGACTCATTTACTAAACTGGGGCCAAGTAATCTAAATATAATCATCATGTTCTTGAATTATCTTATTTAAAAGTGGTGTTTGCGACCTAAGACTGGCTCAGCTTGCTTCACTGAGTACCTCAGATATGTTGCTGGGGCCAAGAGAGTAAGGTCAAAGCAAAAGAAGGACATCTAAAACACACTGCATCTTGAATCTAGTCCTTAAATATGTGCCCTGCTCACATTTTGTTACTGCCTCTGCGAGAGTTATTTTAATCTTGGTACTGCTTACTCTAACAGTAAAAAAACTAGCTATGCAGACCGAAATTGTTCCCATACCATCACGTGTAGTTACTCTGCCCCAATTAATTTGTCGGAAACCAAATCAGGATTATTTAACATAGCAATAGATATTCATCCGCATAGATTTCATAATGTAAGGACCATTACAAATTTATATGATTGCTACTTTATATTCACATGCTTGCCTTCCATCTACCGGTATTATTATGTGGTTCTCATTGGGAGGAATGCAGAGACCATAAAAGTACTTTCTAGATAAAAAAAAAAAACCTCCATATGGCTGCAGTTGTTTTATACCATTTACACAAAATGAATACAGTGCATTTTCCTTCAGACGTCCTCCAGTACTGGGCATTAGCAGACCACGCACGGTTATAGAAAGTTGCACTGCACTCACTGGGACAGAATGTAAACAATAACATTGTGTAGCATTTTCCCAAAGAAATCTGGTGCAGACAAATTCAACAATAAGATAGGGAGTGTCTGATATTCAACCAGTCAAAAGTGACGGCCCATGGGTCTGGGATCAGATTGTCCGCATAATGGGGAAATATATACTGTGCATTCAGCCAAATTAACCAGTTAATCAATCTCCAGCAAAAGGTGAAGTGCATTTTTATATAACTTTTCTGATGATGTTAAACCTTCAAAACAGTCTTGAAAGTGATCATTCATCTGTTGTTTCCATGTCTGAACTCAACCTTCTTCCACATCCTGTGTTTTCACAGTTATGGATCCAAAATTAGCCAGAGTAAAAAAAAAAAAAAAAAAAATTACCGACACAAACCTTTTGGGGGTGTTTAATGTTAAAAGCTGTTCTGTGTAGATGGATTTTGCTATAGCACACCCAACCACTAGTACTGGCCACTGTAAGCAACTCAAGTACAACCCTGCAAAATGTATCACAATTATCCTTCCTAGCACACAGGGATGCACTTTAATGCCAATTGTTAAAAATAAAACAGATATTCAAACTAAACTGGGACAACGAGATTACTCTACATACCGCTATAAAATATCCCATTTAAAATCATTAAGGTATTAATAGACACAGAGTATTTTCATTAATACCCATCACTGTCTCAGATGTGCCTCGATAAAACATTTATTAAAACTGCTTCATATTAATCAACAATCTATATAGATGTACTACAACAGGTTATACCATAGTGCAGTTGATTCACTGAATTAAAATGTAGTAGGAAAAATGTAAAAAAAAAAAAGGATGAGCTTATTAATTTAATTAAATTCTATACATTTGTTAGCAGTTTGGCCAGCAGAATGCATAGATATCATCATCTGCAAAGTGATACTATGCCATTTTTCAATGACTGGTACACTTTACAGGTTTTCAGGTGCAGTTAGGTGACATCACAGTGCTATGGAATAACTTGTGGATGTGACATCACAGGAAGCAGCAGCCAGAATATTGACAAGTGTCCAGCATGCTTCCAGTGTTTCACAGAATTGCACTCATTGGTGAAATAGGAGATGCAGATTCATGTTACATATGTAATACTTCCAGAATAACTATTGTGCTCTAGTCTTTAGTTTATTCTCCTTGTCAAAACATTTGCTCAATGATGAGTCACTGTCAAAACATAAATATTCACCTTAAATCTGCGTCCTCTCTCTGAAAGCATACTAACCCCTTTATGCCCAATGGTACTTTTGTCTTTATAGGGCCAAAAGCACTAAAAAGGTGATTTTTTTTTTCCTGGCTCCAATTACACTTTGATCATAAGCCAGGGACACAGTGACAGAGACCTGCTTGGGGTCATTACAAACCTTACTGGCCCCTGCCGAAACACTGCAAGACCTCACTCGTAATGTTGTGGAGGTGTTTCCAAAGCCGAAAACTTGGGCACGGTACGCTTTGATTAAATGTAACCAGCATATAATGTCTATATGAGAAAAGTGATGAAAGAATAACATGCTGTACATTATAGAAAAAGGTTTCCTCAAGGGATAAGCTGTCTCCACTTATAGCAGTAAAAAGGTCCTCTTGTGGTTGCAGTATGCTGGATAGAGGGTGCTTAACCAAGCAAAAACCGAAGATGTATGCACTCCTTCATCCAGCGAAAATATAAATAATTTATTGAATGTGGCTCAGACAAAAGAAATATCAACAGCAAGGCATTTGTGGGGAAAGGTAGGACTCGCATTACAAGTTTCGAATGAAATCACACTTAATCATAGGCTCTATTTCGCGTGATTTCACGTGAAACGCGTCCGGCGAGTCCTACCTTTCCCCATATATGACTTGTTGTTGATATTTCTTTTGTCGGATCCACATTCAATAAATTATTTATATTTTTACTGGATGAAGGAGTGCATACATCTTCGTTTTTTGCTTCTGTAAACATGCTGTACATACCTTGCTTGTATCGGAATCGGACTAGGTTTTCCTATTTTAACGGGATATTATTTTTGTTCTAAATACTTCCTGTACCCTAACTTTAAAAAAAAAAAATAGATTAGATGCTTTATATTGCAGTGCTCTGGGTTCAAAGTATCACATTGTGATTTAAAGGCAGTCCTGCACGCTTTCAAATTGAAACACCCTTATTTACGGCCTCTAGCACCCCCTTTCTGTCCAAATAGAAAGAGCAAGGTGGGTCTTGGAACCAAAAGATTGTATAATTTGCTATGTACGCAGATAACAGCCTTAGACTTTCAGATAGCCCATAAGCTGGAGACACGATGATGGCTAGTATTAACCAACAAAAGAATCCAGCAATGATTCACATTGAATTATTAGATCTCTGCGTCAGAGAAGAGCAACAACCATTGACAAAACATGTGCTTCAAATCTAGATGTTGTTGTAACATGCAGTTAGGCTCTTGATATAGTTTTTTTTTTATTGAAGACACCAACTACATCAAAATATATTTTCAAGCAACTATTTCTTTGTTCTCGATATATAAAAAATATATATGATTGAAGTCTTCCTCTCCTTTGTTGTATTGTAAGAGGAAACAATCACCCAAATGGAACACACAGAATAATTTCCGCCGAGAACAGTAGATTTATAAGGTTAGATTTAATATCATTTGGCACAAGATTGCCTGGCTCTATTATCTAGGCAGCTCAGTACTGAATAATGACAAATTGCTAGATTTGCACTAGCAGCATGATTTAAAGTTCCAGAAGGGGCATTCTCGTGGCTGATTGATTTCCATGCCAGCATCAGATAGCAGTACACAGGCACATAAAATATAGATGTCCTTGCTACTAGAAACATAAAAAATAGTTCAAGTGACTTAAGGATCTCACAAGGCTGGGTTCCAATGTGGTATTTACTTCTTTTGAAATTCGCAAAGAATAAAATTGAAAATGAATTATAGCAAATCTTTCTGAAAGAATACAGCAAAACACAGCTTTGAAGATTGTATGGAGTATGTAACGTCCCCATATATCTCAGATATGATGACGCCAGATACACATAGAATAGCTGTGCGCTGTGTAGCTCATGAAAGACGGAGTACACACTGGCCATAACCAAGCATGGCTTCAGATAGGCACAGTAATGACAAAGGCAACAGGACCTTAAATTGGACTTTAACATGAAAGGTCGTGGAAATAAGCATAAAAGATATATGACATGCCTCAAAGACACAAAAGGAACATAATTCATTAACTGAGAGCTTGCTGAAGGTCTGCTCACAGATGTTAATACGAATACTTGAAGATAGGTGTACCTCCAAAACCAATAACAGACTACCACAGGTATAACGAACCTGGCAAAACATGGCAGCCCCTAGTTCCCTCTAGTGGCGAGACAACAGACTTCTAGAGCAAAAAAACAAAGCCGGAAACTGAAAACGCAAGAAAAGACAGAACGGAGAGGATTTATACACAATAAAACCGTGAAGCCTGTGAATGAAATTGGAAACTGCATGATGCCAATATGAAGATTTTTTTTAAAGTTGCCAAAATACCAGGTAAATAATTCAAAAGTGCAAAAGGTTGGATTTTAAAGGACTGTATAGACGTAAATATTGTGTATACTGTGAATGAAGAGAACAAAACATTATCTATACCTTGTGTTAATGGAATCGCATGCAAATGGCTAAAATAAGAGAAATATGTGTGGTTAAATGTGTCTGTGGTGTCTACTATTTGTAATATCTTCTTTCTCATTGAAAATGTGCTAATTTGCATATCAAGCCTCCGGTGATGTTTTAAACATGCAAATATGTTATAAACATATATTTTGTTGTCTTTCTTCATTTTTGAGCTTGTGTTTTCGATTTAAAGACTCAATACATTTTATAGATAAAACTAAAAAACAATTTTGGATATATCATTTAAATAAAAGTAGGCTGGGTAATTACTATAAAAATATGGTAGTCAAAGAATAGATTTCAGATGTAAGATAAGAGGTCTAATGTGGTGTTGATGACCATGCCAAATTCCCCAAGGTCTAGAACACTTGATGCCCAATGTCCATATGATACAAAGTGCTAAATATTATAAAACATTAATCCAAACATGTTGTAGTCTAATTTTCCATGCATGGTGATACATAAACCTCACCAATAGCCACCAAATAAACCTCACCAGCATAGGTATTACACTATGACTTTATGTCAACATATTTTAAAGGGGCAGACTAGTACCCAAAACTCACTTTGGTGCAAGTTGAAGATTACTGCTTGCATATTGCACAGGCTTTTCCCAGTGTGATTTGATGCAAGCATTCTTTATCATTTACTCAAGCCCGCCGCCAGTGATTACTTCATGTATATTACTGGTGCTGCAGCACTGATAATATAGACACAGAGAATATAAAGTTTTGTTTCATTTAGGTCCCTTCCTGTGCTGCTGCTGGAATAGAATGCATTGTGTGGAATGTAATTAACTTGCTCTTGTACACAGTAGGATCTCTTAGTGCAACACATTGTCTCACTTTTACTCAGCTAGTGGGGGCAATCCTAGTTTCTTGCAAACTGCTGTAATTTCACAAATTCTAACTTTCAAAACGATGTTCTTTTATATTTAAGCAATGTAAAAAGTACTTTGAAAGCACATTAATATGCATTAACATTTTCAAGATGCCTTTTGGGCACCAGACAGTTCCTTTAAGTCCAGAATTAGGTTCAGGTATATACAGATTATTTATTGGAGCTATGTTTGTGTGTCCAACATTCTTGATGGAAGTTGTTGACATGGAGATGGAGATAAATAAATACAGAACCCTGTCCTACACAGTATATTTGGAGAAATTACCACTGTAGCTTATGCATCCTACATTTATTAAAAGCAGGGAATTCTAAGCCTTTTACATTAGGACAGGATGGTTATGAAGTTGGACCTAAAATAGCACCTTCTCTTTGGAATTGAGCCATTAACAACAGTAACCGTCTTTTCAAATTTTTAAAGTAAATAAGAATACTTATTATAATACAGAGTAGTTGTGGGCTTGGCTGGGGCCAGGGTAATACTGAGAATTCTTATGTGACAAAAGGTAATAATAATGATATTAAACTAAGAACTGTTTATAATGGAATGTAAGCTGAAGAGCCAACTGTCGCTGTGCACACTGTTTTTTTTTTTTTTTTTATAAACCTAGCACATTTAGAAATAGCACCAAACTGTGTCGCTAGCGCAGCACACACCAATATAGAATTGGTGTATACAAGATATGGGAGTTATAGGCATAACACAGGGCTTGACAAATACTGGGCACCAGGTCACCATGACTGGTATCTGGCTCCTGGCGCAGAGATCTCACAGTTACCTTGTCCCACACTCTGCTGCCCGTTATCTACCGGTCAGGCAGCCGGCATTTTAACTCCTCCCCCCAGCTTCCTGTTCCTGTTGCTCACCGGGCAGCAGTAGGAGACGTGTGTCAGGACTCATGGGAGCTCCTTTCAGCTAATGCTGCCTCAGCTTCAGGCGGAGGAGCCTCAGTGACCCCACCAAATCCCAAAATGGAGGAAAAACCTCCTGCTTGCCTGTCCTCTGCGTCCAACTTTGCTTCCCAGCAGTAAGTAAATAGTGTATGTATTTGCATGTGTGAATGTATGTTAGCATGTATGTTCACCTGTTTTTATGAATGTGTCTATCAGAATCTCTGTGTATATATGTATGTGCCAGCATATTAGTGTATATGTATGTGTTAGTGTATGTATGTATGTATTTATGCCAACATGTGTAAGTGTATCAGCATATCAGCATGTATGTATTTGTGCCAGCATGTGTTGGTGTATGTATCAGCCGATTCATGTGTATGTATGTATGTATGTATTAGCATTTACGTCTATACAGTGGATATAAAAAGTCTACACACTATTAAAATGTCAGGTTTCTGTGCTGTAAAAAAATGAGACAGATAAATCATTTCAGAACTTTTTCCACCTTTAATGTGACCTATAAACTGTACAACTCAATTGAAAAACAAACTGAAATCTTTTAGGTAGAGGGAAGACAAAATGTAAAAATAAAATAATGTGGTTGCATAAGTGTGCACACCCTTAAACTAATACTTTGTTGAAGCACCTTTTGATTTTATTACAGCACTCAGTCTTTTTGGATATGAGTCTATTAGCATGGAACATTTTGACTTGGCAAGATTTGCCCACTCTTCTTTGCAAAAACACTCCAAATCTGTCAGATTGCGAGGGCATCTCCTGTGCACAGCCCTCTTCAGATCACGCCACAGATTTTCAATCGGATTCAGGTCTGGGCTCTGGCCGGGCCATTCCAAAACTTTAATCTTCTTCTGGTGAAGCCATCCCTTTGTTGATTTGGATGTATGCTTTAGGTCGTTGTCATGCTGAAAGATGAAGTTCCTCTTCATGTTCAGCTTTCTAGCAGAAGCCTGAAGGTTTTGTGCCAATATTGACTGGTATTTGGAACTGTTCATAATTCCCTCTATCTTAACTAAGGCCCCAGTTCCAGCTGAAGAAAAACAGCCCCAAAGCATGATGCTGCCACCACCATGGTTCACTGTGGGTATGGTGTTCTTTTGGTGATGTGCAGTGTTGTTTTTGCGCCAAACATATCTTTTGGAATTATGGCCAAAAAGTTCAACCTTGGTTTCATCAGACCATAACACCTTTTCCCACATGCTTTTGGGAGACTTCAGATGTGTTTTTGCAAAATGTAGCCTGGCTTGGATGTTTTTCTTCGTAAGAAAAGGCTTTCGTCTTGCCACTCTACCCCATAGCCCAGACATATGAAGAACACAGAAGATTGTTGTCACATGTACCACACAGCCAGTACTTGCCAGATATTTCTGCAGCTCCTTTAATGTTGCTGTAGGCCTCTTGGTAGCTTCCCAGACCAGTTTTCTTCTCGTCTTTTCATCAATTTTGGAGGGAGCTCCAGTTCTTGGTAATGTCACTGTTGTGCCATATTTTCTCCACTTGATGATGACTGTCTTTACTGTGTTCCATGGTATATCTAATGCCTTGGAAATTCTTGTGTACCCTTCTCCTGACTGATACCTTTTAACAATGAGATCCCTCTGATGCTTTGGAAGCTCTCTGTGGACCATTGGTTTTGCTGTGGGATGCGACTAAGAAAATTTCAGGAAAGATCAACTAGAGCAGCTGAACTTTATTTGGGGTTAATCAGACGCACTTTAAATGATGGCAGGTGTATGCTGACTCCTATTTAACATGATTTGGAATGTGATTGCTTAATTCTGAACACAGCTACATCCCCAGTTATAAGAGGGTGTGCACACTTATGCAACCACATTATTTTATTTTTATATTTTTTCTTCCCTCTATCTAAAAGATTTCAGTTTGTTTTTCAATTGAGTTGTACAGTTTATGGGTCACATTAAAGGTGGAAAAAGTTCTGTAATGATTTATCTTTGTCTCATTTTTTTAAAGCACAGAAACCTGACATTTTAACAGGGGTGTGTAGACTTTTTATATCCACTGTAGGTATGTGTTTGTGCATATATGTGCAAGAGTGAAATGATGTGTTAGTGTGTGTCAGCATTTAAGAGTGTGCTAGAATTTAAGTGTGTCTGTCTGTATTTGTGGGTGAGTAAGTGTGTTTGTGTCAACATATTGGTGTGTTAACGTGTGTATGAGCACATGTGTGTATGTCATGCATACATGTTTATAGACCTTGGCCCAAACATTTTCCTTTCTGACAGCTTTTGGTACTGGCTCCAAAAATTTGCAGCTGGCTCCTAGATTTAAATCAAATTTGTCAAGCCCTGGGTTAATGCGTTTGCGGTGTCCGTTATGTCCAGTCTGCAAAGCTTATCTTTTTAGCTGTCCCTCACTGTGTAAGTTAAGCATGTGGTCAGCTGAACTAGCTCTGGACACGTGAGGTGCAGAGATAATCTTGCTTATATATATATATTTCCTGAGGAAAGTCTTGAGTATAGACTGAAACGTTGATTGGTTTTTGTTCCCACAAATAAACAATATATTTTTTCAACAAATCATGCTCATCTTTGGAATTTATATATATATTCCATATATATATATATATATATAAATATACACACACACATTATTAGAAAATAATAAACTATTCATTTATTATCCCATTAAAGAAGAAATTAAAAACAATATTTCTTTATTTTTTTCTATTGAAGCTACAAATAAAACAATATCTTTCTATATTCATATAAAGTAACCTACTCCCTACCCCAGAATACTATAATCATTTAATTGATACAGTACCACTAATTCCTTGTCTTCTTTTCTGTTCATTTTAAGCTTCATAGTTTGCCCCATAAATAAAGCAAACTAAGGGCAATGCTCGTTTAATAATTTACCTCTTTGCTCAAACCAAAACATTACGCGAATAAAAAAATAAAATTTAGAAATCATAACTTGATTTCAGTTACTAAGATAATAACATCCTTATCCCCCAATCACTACATACACAGACATGCAAGCCCCTCAAGGGCATTAACAAACATTTTTTCAGTTACATTTTTGACTAATTGCTCCCTTTGAAATTATATACTGTGATTCCCACAGTGCAGTGCTTTAGCACAGCCATAGCTATGCACAGAACAATAGAGCAAAGAAAAACTGCATAGAAGGGCAAGCTTTTAAAGGCACAGAATTAATGGGGTGGAAGTCAGTGCAACTAAAAGGGTATCAACTTTCAGCAGCCATACTAAAATTAGAGTCAGCTCTTATGAATGATATTTCCACTTAAACAACATGCAAGTTTTCCCTGAAAACGTGCATCTAAGCATGCACAACTCAAACCCACAGAATACATATATTTATAGTCCTTAGTTGGTTCATACTAGAATAAGATCTGGCCTTTGTAAAGAGAGCAGGATATATTTAGTTTAATGGGGGTAATGGATGCCTCCAATCTAAAATCTAGGTCACTTTCTCTAATGAAGGACTACCCATAACACATCTCTGATAGTTCATGACAGGATCAATTCTGGGAAACCAGTTAACTGTGAAATGGGCACAAAAATGAACACATTACTCACCAGAAAAAAAATTAAAACCTAAAAAACTCCAATAAGCAGAGAAATGATACCGCTTCAGTTACTAGAACTTTTTAAAGTGATATAACATTTTTGTCATTCGTCCATCTGTTGTTGTTGTTGAAATTACTAAACCTATGTTGAAATTAGACTTTAGTGCTTCCTTCTCATTGGTTCATACACACCATTGTTTGGGCTCCATGTTTTAAGGCTGGCATCCAAAGAGAAATCTCTCACACAAAATGGGGAGTGACGTTCGTTATAAGCATTAAACAATTAAGATCGGTAAAATATAAATTGTAAAACTGTCTATATGTAAATTGTTAACACTTTTTTTTTCCAATAGTCCTCCAGTGAAATATATCTTTATTAGAACAAATTAACATGTTCACTAGTCTTCTCTTGTGCTTAAAACATATCTTGCAAAGATATTGCTGACCTGATTTATTTTGCTCTTGCAGAAAACTGGAAATTAGAAGATAGTTGGTAAGAAAGTGCCGATGGAAGCAAAATATGTGATGGGGAAAGCATGGTGCAGATGTCATATTGGAGTAGTGATTTTGAGGAACATGACACTGTGGTAAGTGGTTTTGGGGCATATGGCACTGTAGCAATTGATTTGGGGAATAATAATAAAGTGGTGATTGACTTTGGGGAATAATGAAACAGTTAAAAAAAAAAATCCTTTTTAATTTAAAGTTTTGTCAGCTATGCAAATTTAATTTTAAGGCAGCCATTAAGCGCATCTTGTTTGGTAGAGAAAACACTTTTTTCATATGAAGACCAGATACAACTTGCAGGGATCACGATTACACAAGTAGATTTCAAAATTAGGAAACAGTGTAGCAGATTGTATGAAACTCCAAATGGGTTAAACACATATTTTAGTGGTTTCAGTGTCTGCAGGCTAAATCATATTACATTTAATCTGGTGCTGGGCTTATTTGACAAATACGCCTTTAGTGCAAAACTTTGCTAATTACCTCTTCAAATATAATCTGGAAGAAAGCTGCACATTCTTAATTTAGCAATTACTGGTAAGAGGTTTTAGAGAACACAACTACTGTTTTAATAGGAAAGGCAAAAACAATTACAGTTAAATCTCCATTTTCTTTTCAACCTCAGATCGTCGATTTTATGTAGCCTTAAAATAATCTGCAACATATTTTGTATACATATTCACATGTACCTTTTGTACACTGTATATATATATATATATATATATACACACACACACACACACACACACATATACATACATACACATGCAGATTATATTGTAACCGTTGGTACCCTATTTCCGTCCATAACGTCTTAATTGTATAGAATTTAGCAGGGCTAACCATACAGATATCTTTTAACAAAAATATTATATAGATCGGCAGGTTTCTCTATTTATATTTATAAATAATTGAGAATACAATAAAAATAGGGAGTTGGAAGCAATAACCTTTTGTCTTTTTAAATCTTTTATTGAATATAAATAAATATAGACAATGTATAAAAATAGCTTAATAATCCATAATAAAAGCAGAGTAAATAAAGTTAAATGTATATGCTTGCAATGAGTAAAATAAAATCACATACCCTCCTGGTTGTTTACAGGTTAATCTCTCATTCTTGTGTTAATGCTGTCGCATCAACATAGTCTCCTCATTCTGTGTCAACTAACTGATAATTGGTGTTTATATAGATTTTACATAACCTTACTTCCGGTCATTTATGGGCAGGAAAAATACCAAATGATACATTAAAACAGGTAACTATGGTTTACTTTGGGGTAAATCTCAGTCAATCAAGAAAATATTAATTAACCTTTAGTCTTGATTTCTTGGCAAACAGTCAAGGCCATGACATAATAATGAGGTACATGTCCTGGCCTAGCAGGACAAAATGGCGTCTATAGTCTAAACATCTTTCTTGCAAAACTGGGCGTGAAGCCAGTTAGATAACAGAAAGAACACAGTTGAAGCTACAAAATTTTCCACTGTAAGTAACAAGGTGGAAGAAGGGGGGAAACAAAACCTATAATTTCTGCAAGTGCCCATAACAATACTGTATGTCCAGGTTAGTGATACCCTCTTCCATTTCTCTTGGTGTATTTGAAGTATGAACAAGGATCTGGGTTTGGTACTCCCTATCCTTCACTGATGATGCACTAATATAAAATCGGGACCAGAGATGTACACAAATTTCAGGAAACTCTTGATATGTACAGAGAAGGAAAGGTCTTTAGTACTTATACTGATAAGGAGGTCAAGCTACATTGAAGCAAAACATTTAGGGAGTTATTTATAAATATTCCCTATGTCGGAAGTAAAATAAATCAAGGTTTGTTATTTAGAATCGCAATTCCGCCATTTTTATACATCCCAAGAATTCAGATGCACCTAATCCCTTACCCATAGTGTGCCAGCCACAAATGTATGGGTTGCTCTGGTGCTTTGTGGAGCGTCTCACACTCCCATCATTTGTCTGGACATGCAACACCTGTCTTTTTACATAATAACCCTCTCCTGTCCATATTCACAATTATTGGAGAACTTTGGTTAGTGGCTGACAAAGCATGTTATAGACCAATAACTGAAGTAGACTTGGAGTCCAGCAGGAATTTTATTTTATTACATTTAAAATTAAATTAAAGGAGTCTCAGTAGATTTTTTTTTTTTTTGCCTTCTTCTGTATAATCAATTACTGGTGTGCGGATTTGTTGAATTTGATGGACTACAAGTCTTTCAAAACAAATTAAACTATGTAGTACACTATATGGAAACAAATATTGGGACAGAATTATTGAATTTAGGGGTTTTGATCAGACCCATTGACATATTGTGGAAAAAATGGGTCGTTCTTAGGAGTTTAGTGAACTCAATACTATGATAGGATGCCAACTTACAGTTCATGAATTTTCATTATTATTATTATTGCCAAGTAAAAGAGTTTAGAAACAGCAGCATCAGCCAAAAAGCAGAAGACCACATAAAGTCACAGAGCAGGGTCACAGAGTGATGAGGTGCGTAAAAGTCGCCATTGTTCTGCTGATTCCATAGCAGAAGAGTTTCAAACGACCACTGGCATTAATATCAACACAAAAACTGGAACATGGAATGTGTTTCCATGGTCGACTGTATGCAATCCTCCATTCACCAAATACAATGCCAAGCATCAGAGTGATGTAAAGCACCCCGCCACTGGACCCTAGAGCAGTAGAAACATGTTCAAAATCTTGTGGAGAGTCTTCCCAGTAGAGTGAAAGCTGCAAAGAGGGCCGACCAACTACATATTAATATCTATATTTTTAGAATGTTATGTCATATAAGTCTCCTTTGATGCATAGAGTGTATATCAGGGCTCGACAAATCCACGGGCGCCAGGGTGACCAGGAAATTAGACCAGGCGCCCGGGTATTGGCACCCTCTACTTGGTGTCCCCATAACCTCTGAGACCCATGGAGCTTTTTTTGCTCTTCTTCCTGTACGTAGCGCAGCTCGAGGGGGAAGTATGTGACGTTTTGCACACACTACCAGCTCCACCCCCTCATGCATCGCGATTCAAAGTCTGAGTGATGGGTATCACATGACATCCGTGCATCAGCAGGATTAGATTGAACGATGGTCTGTGCCTGGCAGACCAACATGAAATGGAAGTGATCCCCTTCCCTGCATTCAAGCAAAGCAGCAGGGATGAGGACACATTGAAACACGCACCTTTTACTTTTTTCTTTAAAAAAAAAAAAAACACAAAAAACGGCTGACTTGTCACAGTCTGTATTTTAATGTGTCTGCCTCTGTCTATGTATATATCTCTTTGACTGTCTGTGATTTTCTGTGTATGTAAGTGGAACTGTCTCTATGACTGTGATTTTCTGTGTATGTAAGTGGAACTGTCTGTCTATGTGACTGTCTGTCTGTGATTTTCTGTGTATATAAGTGGAACTGTGTGTGTCTGCAAGCGTTTGTGTGTGTACATGACTGTGTGATTGTGTGTATTTTTGATTGATTGTGTGTATGTGCGGTTGTCTGGTTCCTCGATTTTTTTACTGGCTTCTAAAACAAAATTACATTTGTCAAGCCCTGGTGTATATAATATAACTGAATCTCTATTTTTATATTCTCAGGGGTTTCTGTGCAGGCTTTAAGAGAATGTGTAGTTTTAATAACATTTTTAAGTTGTTTTGTGAGGGTGTGTGCCGACCCCTTATGTATTGTAATCATGTGTTCTGTCTACTCAACAAATGTCTTTGAAACAAAACTTGGCTAATTATATTTACAAATATAATTTGGAAGAAAGCCAAACATTTTTAATTTAGAAATTACTGGTAAGAGATTTTAGAGAACAGTATTTAATAGGGAAGGCAAAACAATTACAGTTAATTGTGGTGAGATGATCATGTGTATAGATTTTATATTAATATAGGTATATTTGACCAGCACATACATTAAAATTGTTTACATTTTAAAGTGAACGCTACACATTTAAATTCTTACATATAGCAGCACAATAACATTAAATCTCTATAGCTTATTGTAATGTTTCGTATACACAAAAGTACAAATGGAAACAATGATATTCCGTATCTAGCATTGCTGAAAGATACCACATACCCCTAATAAGTATTTGTCCCTTTATGGAATCTTTGCCAAAAAAATATGTTAGCGTATATGAAAATCTAAATTTAAAATGTTGTGCATTTTGAAATAATTCCTTAAATTGCACTTGCCAATAAATTACATGTTCAACTATAAATGGTGATAGCATAATTTCAAACAAATATATACATGAAAAGTTATTCTAAATTTTAATGTTTATCTTCTACACATCATGAAGAATGACCGGTTGACTATAACATCTCGAAAAGCTCAGAAAATGGTACAATGCTGCGTCCTTTCCTCTTTTTTATAGTAAAAAGCAGTTTAATTTACCTATGAGCTCTTTTTCAACAGTCTCAGTACATCCTCTCTTTAACAATGTTCTTACTCTTTGCATTTAAACCTTTAACCCCTTAAACCATCTATACGTTTATATACGCCCTGCAAAGCATGGTCCTTTACTAACCCCCCAACTCTAATACTAACCCCCCTAACCCAAACTCTAATATCCCTAATACTAACAATTACCCCCCCGAACCTGAATACCAAAACTACCCCCAAACCCGAATATTAACACTACCCTCCAACCCAAATACTAACACTAATCCCCCAAACTCTAATACGAACACCCAACCCCATTTAATACTCACCTTCCCGATCCCGCAATGAACTGTCACGAGAAGTAAGGTCCGGAGATAACCTCTCACGCGAGAGGTCGCGGTGAAGCAGCTGCGTTCAAGCAACCGCAATGAACCGTCCCATCCCCAGGTACACAAGCCACATACCAGGAAGCAAATGCAGTCAAAAAGTCAATACAATTACACTAATTTTAGGCCAAGGTTATATTTCAAAGTGAAGAAACATACAGGGAATGTTTATTTGCTCACCTTTCAATAAAACTGCAAAACAAGAATCTATCGATACATCACTTCCCAATCCCCTAACGTAAACTTAAGTTACACAACAGAGCATATAAATATGGCTTGTGTTAAAATATTCTGCTCACATATCTGACATTGGGCAAACCTGGTTTACAACATTCTAATAATCTGCAGATACTACACACCTGTCTGTCTCAAGTTATATGGGATAACATTGACTAAAATATCTGTGGATATCTATATGTACTGAGTAGGTTACACAGACACAGCCCACATTTCATGTAAAAAAAATCTCTAGACACCAGGCTACGGACTTCAATATTTACCATGCTACATCCTGTATAATATTTCCCATCATACCACTGGCCTATTCTCATTAAATTGCTTACCTCAAACACAGGTCTCATCTAAGCCACCACCTCCAGTGAAGTCCTGACCATAGGCACCAGGAGCAACACTGACAGGTTCCAGGATTCTCTACACTGCTTTAGGGAATGTGTTTGTCAGACACGGATGGTCCTGTCAGTAATATTAAAATCCAATGACATTTGGTTTATGATTTATAAGAAAATGGGAATCCTGCTCTCACTATCAGTTCACGTGTTTATCTCTACGGATTCGGTGGTGTGTTAAAAAGCTTATACAGTTTATTATCTGGGATAGAAGTCGTCGAGCTAACAGATGTACCTAGAGACAGCCCTTGGGAGCAGCAATCCCATTAATTGCTTTGTCGTTATGACTAAAAACACATGCTTTTCCAAAACACCTGAATCATTTCCACATTATGTTTGCCAGACGCCAAAATGTTTTAAAGAAGTTGAGCGATAAAAAAAAGAAATAAATTGCAGTTGGTGAAAAAACAGGATAATTGTATCTATAAAAGCAATATGGGTAAATTATTAATTCAAAAAACACTGGAGAATAAAACTTGAAGGTTTTGTGGGAAGATGTATGTCAGTTATTCTTCTCCAGTGTGCATTTAATGAGGCATTCACTTACGTCTGAAAATATTTTGTTGACAAATCAAACCACGAGATAGTGATATTAAGAAAGTATGATAAAGGATATTTACAATCCACCTCAAAATACATTGGACTGGTAAACAAACACTTCGTGAAATGTAGCTGAGAACAAGTGGCACTTTCAGGCTACTAAACAAATCCTAACAAAGTGATTATGATAAGAACACTTAAAGATATCCATTGGTACACTCCATTGTTTTCTATGGTGAAGGCTACACTTTTAATATGTTGCACAATTGAAGAACTGGATATTCTCATAAAGAGGTGATTGTTTTAATATTCCTTATACCCTTTTTTTTGCATGGGATGGATTGTGCTATTTCAGGCATGCCCAAAATTTTTTTACATGCTGCATGCCAAGGCTCAGTGTTGCAGATTCTAAGTGTATGTGGCAATTATATGTCTGATTTTCCATGCTTCTTCGCCATGATATCTAAAGTACACCTGCAGACTTTCTCCTCAAGTCATAATGATGTGAACCTGATGTAACGGTATTGGGATCAGATTTTAGGGGCCTGAGTTATGCAATCTAGATCTTTTTGTACAACCGGTCACCAGGTCTTTGAGAGGTAGTAGGAGGTTTTTGTTCCAAATCAGAGATATCCTTGGTTGAGCTGTGGACACGGCTGAAAAGGTAAATAGCTACACCTCTACCTCTCTCTGAACACTGGTTAAGGAAATACTAGTGATAGAAGTTACTTGAAGATGGAACTTGAGACAATAGAGATTTCGAATAGCTGACCCAACAGCAGTACTGGTTCTGAGAAATGGGACAACACACAGCCACTGGTACTGAGGAGAAGGATCGTGGAGTAAGCAGCTGTACTGGTTCTGAGACACTGGATAGTATCCAGCTACTGGGATTGAAGCCACTGTTTCTGAGACACAGAATTATCCACAATCCCTGGTACTGAGGTACAGGATGAAAGAACATGTAACTGTACTGGTTTGGGAACACTGGATACATACAGCTACTGATTCTGAGGATGGAACAGCTGAACACACAGCCACTGGAACTGAGGCACCATTATGCAGGAATGGAAGCCAAGGTCAGGGTTATAGAGAACAGAATGAACAAAGGGAAGCCGAGGGTCTGGTACACAGGATTCAGGATCAAGAATGGTCAGGCAAGCTGGGACAGGAATACAGGAGTCACTAACACAAGAATCGCCAGGGAACTAATAATACCTATTACAAGCAATGTAAGTGAGGGGTTTAAAAGCAAAACTGATGCCAAATCGCCAGCTAGGGGGTGTAACCAATCGCTGAGCAGTGTAAACCTGTGACCTGTCAGTTTTGTCTTTCTCGCATGCGCATTGTGTGCCGCGCGGCCATTTTGTTGGATACTGGACTCCTGAAAGATGGCATCGCAGAACGTGGATGGGAGCTACAGAGCCTGGTGAGTTTGTTTGCGGTGACCGCGGGGAGCATTACGACGAGGAACAGGTAAGATTGTTACACCCGATTGGCTCCCGATACAGCGAACACCTATGGAGATGTTATCATTGGAAAATTGATCTCTGGAGAAATGTAGCATGCAAAAATTAAATTTTCAAGGTATTGTAACAACTTAAGAAAAAAAATTAATAAATACATACTTATTTCTAACCGAAATTTATGTGCTCCACCCCCTGATTAGCCTGCACAAGGCACCTGTCTCATTAGTGATAAATGTACTAAATGAGAGTTAGTGGAGTGCACACTATGATACATACATTTAAATTTAAAACAATCCTGCCCTTGCAAGCAATTAAACATCATGAAAAAACAGAGGCTATAAGATTAAAGTAGAAGAACAAAATAAAAATTATATAGAACTTTCTATGATTGTATACAAGGAAGGGTTAATATTCCTGTGAAGTTTGGGAGCTACATCTCATCTGGCGTCAGCTATGTGGGAAGGTGAGAAAATAACATTATTTTCAGAATCCATAGCTGGGACTCTAGGGATGTTTCATGTAACCTGTGTTGGGTTCAAATGTTGAAAATGGTAGTTTAAATTTCACACAAGAGTTTTGTGTCCAGCAGTAAGTGGACTGCTGGCAACAAGCTAATCCACATGGTGCTAAATGCCATGGTGCAACCAACAAATTGGTAACTTTTAACATTTTATTCAAGCAGCACAATCTGGTAGCACTCCCCATAGTGCTCTGCTGTTGGTCCTTAGCCATAGATTACACAATTAAATGCCAGGACAAATTTCACAGTTGATGGGATTCCCTTGTTTGGTCTTATTCAGCCTGATCTGCACTGTAAACTAAATTCCTAGATTATCATCCAAAGATTTATATTTTTTAATCAGTTATTTTAACACATTTCTCATATTATATTTAAGCACTTCAGCAATACAGCTATGTAAATAACTGGCTATCGATTTCCATTGTGCCAACTGTGTATGGATGAGAGTCTAGCCACTAGTGTGACAGGTTTATTTGCCAAGATGATTTGATGTAATCATCACACAGAAAAAAGAATCTATTTCAGTGATAGGTTTCATTTATCAAAAAAATTCAGAGACATATATAAAAAAAAGTTTGAATTTTCATAATACGCAAAAAATATATCCAGAATTATATATACATACACCCACATATGGAGATTATACATATATGTGTGTGTGTGTGTGTGTGTGTTTGTGTGTGTATTTAGTGCCTAAATGAGCAGGAGTCAGTTTCTTACAGGCCTACATGTTTCAGGTGGCGTAAATGGAAAATCAATGTGGAAGATTAGATTAAATTCTAGTTCTAAAGTTTTCAGATATATGGTCATTTGTGGAGCAACAAATTAGGTGCTTTCATTTAGATGGGTCTCTGAATACGATTAAAATAACTTGAGTATAATGATTCAGATACTAATCTGAAAGGAAAATGTTGATTTTATTACAAGACCCGAGGCTCATATTATGCTTATCTCTTGCTTTAACTGCCCATAGCAGCAACGTTAAATTTACATTAGGTAAAACAAACTTGAATATAATCATGAAAATGCAACCAACTTGCTAACAACAGAATACGCTAATGTGCAATCAATAACCAGCAGTCTCTAAACAGGGGTGTGGAAATCAAAAACAAACCAAAAACTACTTGTCCAAGAGACTAAAATGGTAGTCCAATCAACTTCTCTCCCATGACAATCTACTTGTCCTGATACCAAAAATAATTATGATCAAACCCGTATTTAAATAAGGTCTTTATTGATAGCTACTTAGAAGACAATACTTAAATGCACTCAACGAATACAACTAGGTAGTGAACAGATCTCCAAATGAAACGTGTAGCTTACTTTATCAAAACTAATGCACACACAGTCATTTACCCATGCAAGTGCACATGTACATGCTCGCATTCATAAACCCATAAAAGCATGACAGTCATCTTTCAGGATATCATGCATTATTATATAGGGATACGATTAAAGGGACATTAACCTCTTGGAATTAACAAGTGAGAAAACTGTCTCATTTAGTACATTATAACTGAACTAGACAGTCGTCACAATTTTACATAAAAAAAAAATGAAAATAAAAAAAGTCAAAATGTGAAAACAAGGCAAGGCTTGACAATTTCTTTTTAGTTTTCGGGGCCAGCCAACAGCACATCAATCCCGCAGAGATACACACAAAATCAACAGTCACGTACACACACGCACACAAACACACAGTTACACAGATGGTCCAGGTATCAGGCGTTAGGAATAGCACATCCCCGATATAACAGCTCTGTTGAACATCCAACAAATCCTCTTTCTTTGCTGCTCCCGCTGATTTCAATTACATTGTAAATCTCTTGTGTTTTAGAAATTAAAACAATACTATGCAAACGTTTTAGGCAGGTGTGAAACAAACTCTGCAAAGTAAAAATGGTTTAAAAAAAATAGACATATTAATAGTTTATTTTTTATCAATTAACAAAATGCAAAAGTGACTAAAGAGAAGAAAATCGAAATCGAATCAATATTTGGTGTACCACCCTTTGAAATACCTAGTACATTGCATGATAGTTTGGTTAGTTAGTAATTTATCTGTTGATCTTTGACAAATGTTTGGAGCAAATTGTACAATCCCTGGTTATCCAGATGACAAACCATACCCTATAGTTGGTCTTTACTCTAATCCACCGTTCATGACTAGGTGATACCGGACTTCTCCTTTCAGATTTAGCCTCCCTGTTCAACTTACCTTTTCCCACCAGTCTACCCCTTTCTTTCATTTTCCTGCTTTTAGTCCTTTTAGACTATTTACATTATTTTTTTTTTTAAAACACCTCTTTGAAAAAAGTGTTTTTTTCTATCGATATTGCTCTGTATTTACATTGTGTTTATAAAAAATAAAAAAAATATTCATGGACTCCTTTATAAAATTCATCTATCTTGACCCTGACTAGAGATGAATATATAAATAAACCAATGTATTTCCAACCTGCTTACTTCAGATTTTTGCACAGCAAAAAAAATCATTTAAAATTGTACTTTGTAATATACAAGTTTCAGGTCATTTCAGGTTATTTTGTTCAGAAAACCAAAGTGTAGCAGTTAGGCATGAAGTACAAATGCCAGAGCAACTCATTTCCCATTAATAATGCAGATTATGTATGCTCTCTTCAACTTGAATGTTCCTTGAAGTCCCAAGTGGACTCATAACTATTTGCCATGCATTGTTCTAAGCCTGTCAATCATTTTATAGCAAGGCTGCAGACCAATTAGATAAGCAGTGCAGTCCAAGCACCCATTTTACATAAGGAATAACTGTATATCTAATGGTAATGCAATGCAGCATGCCTGTAGGTGATGCTCAACAACTACATTGATTTCTCTGGGGGGAGAGACTGATTCAATACCACCTGCTTTCTGAGGAGTTCTGCTTAAACATGGATTAAATGTCACAATGGATTGCACGGTCGTTATGGTATATGTCCTACTGTGTCAGAACTTAGACATTCATCAGAGTCGGATATCCATCATTTTAGTCATCAGCTTGTCTACCTGCTGTCAGCAGCAGATATCTCTCACAGCACTATAAAACTAGGATCTCTACCTTAGACGGTGCCAGGAATGAAACATGATGGAGCAAAATATACAGTGTGACACGTCTCACAAATGTGATGTGTTTTCACTTCTACATGACAAATGATCTCATCAGCATCAAAGCAATCTAAGAGAGATCAACATATTGCATAAGAACCCATCTGAGACAGAAGAATGCTGAGAAAAACAAGAACAAAAAAATTGTTTAAAAATATTTCATTCTTGTCTTATTTTTAAATAATTATAACAATAATAATAAAATGTAATTAGGAGCAAAGATCCCCTCCTACCTTTCACACCAGACTGTGAATCAATATACCGTATTTGCTCGATTATAAGACGACCCTGATTATAAGACGACCCCCCAAACTTTGGATATTCCTTTAGGGAAAAAGTTAAACTTGTATATATTCACATGTAAATTGCTTTTTTAATAAAATATTATATTAAAAAAATGCATTTCTTGTGTTTATTTCCTTTTATGTGCCAATGCTGTCTCTCTCTTTCCCTTGCCCCCAGCTTTGTCTCACTCCCCACTCCCCTGTCTCTTCCCCCCCACATGTTTCTCTCTGCCCCCTCCCTCCCTTTGTTGCTCTGTCCCCCCTTCCTCTGTCTCTCCCCCCCTTCCTGCTCTGTCCCCCCTGTCTCTCTGCCCCCTCTCCCTCCCCCTGTCTCTCTGCCACCCTCCCTCCCCCTGTCTCTCTGCCACCCTCCGTTCCCCTTACCTCGATCCCTGGTGGCTAGTGGGGGCAGCCGGGGGATGTCTGCACGATACTTGCAGACATCCTCCATGCTGCCCGACACGGCAGTCTATAATGACGGACAGCTGGTCCGTCATAATAGTCTGCCGTGTCGGGCAGCATGGAGGATGTCTGCACGTATCGTGCAGACATCCCCCAGCTGCCCGATTTACCCTGGTGGCTAGCGGGGCAGCAGAGGAAGTCTGCGCGATGGGCGCAGATCTCCCCTGCTGCCGCCGCCCGGCACACTCGCCGGGACTTCTGTGACGAAAGCGGAAGTACCCGGCTTCTTCACAGAAGCCCCGGCGGTCACAGAAGCCCCCTGCTCATCGCGCAGACTTCCCCTGCTGTCAGAGAGGGGGATCCAGGTCCCCTGCAGCTCTGCTGGGGACCTGTATCCATGTCTTATAATCTGACCTCAATTTGAGGTCAGATTATAAGAAGACCTCGATTATAAGACGAGGGGGATTTTTCAGAGCATTTGCTCTGAAAAAAACCTTGTCTTATAATCGAGCAAATACGGTAATAAATGTGACAATAATTAAGCCATATTCCAATGTGGGAGAAAAATCACAGAGGAAAATACATAAAGATGAGAGACTCTAGTTTCCAAATAGAATTACATAGAAAATATATAGTTTGTAATACTATAGTGGTGGTGCTAACATAGATGGAAAATAAGCAGCTGCTTAATGCCACCACTGCTCAGGTGCCTCCCACAGACGGTTATAGACAGGGGGTCCAAGAGGGTGCCCAACTGATATACACTTAGGGACCCCCCAAAAAGAATTAGAGTAATATGTAAATATAACTGAGGTGTGCCAGGTTGATCTAGTTCACATGTCTTTGGCAAAATCCATTGTCATTTATTTTATTTTGATCCTTTAAAAGGACAACCAATGCAAATCCCCCCACCCCCCCAAAAAAATCTGATGTCTAACTGAAGAATTACATAGACTATAGAGGTGTTATATAAAATGCTTTCATTTAAGAATACAAAGAATGGATTTCATAGAGCCCTCTTTCTTTATATACAGTGGATATAAAAAGTCTACACACCCCTGTAAAAAATGTCAGGTTTCTGTGCTGTAAAAAAATGAGACAAAGATAAATCATTTCAGAACTTTTTCCACCTTTAATGTGACCTATAAACTGTACAACTCAATTGAAAAACAAACTGAAATCTTTTAGGTAGAGGGAAGAAAAAATATAAAAATAAAATAATGTGGTTGCATAAGTGTGCACACCCTTAAACTAATACTTTGTTGAAGCAACTTTTGATTTTATTACAGCACTCTTTTTGGGTATGAGTCTATCAGCATGACACATTTTGACTTGGCAAGATTTGCCCACTCTTCTTTGCAAAAACACTCCAAATCTGTCAGATTGCGAGGGCATCTCCTGTGCACAGCCCCCTCTTCTTCTGGTGAAGCCCTTCCTTTGTTGATTTGGATGTATGCTTTTTTGAAGTTCCTCTTCATGTTCAGCTTTCTAGCACAAGCCTGAAGGTTTTGTGACAATATTGACTGGTATTTGGAACTATTCATAATTCCCTCTATCTTAACTAAGGCCCCAGTTCCAGCTGAAGAAAAACAGCCCTAAAGCATGATGCTGCCACCACCATGCTTCACTGTGGGTATGGTGTTCTTTTGGTGATGTGCAGTGTTGTTTTTGCGCCAAACATATCTTTTGGAATTATGGCCAAAAAGTTCAACCTTGGTTTCATCAGACCATAACACCTTTTCCCACATGCTTTTGGGAGACTTCAGATGTGTTTTTACAAAATGTAGCCTGGCTTGGATGTTTTTCTTCGTAAGAAAAGGCTTTCGTCTTGCCACTCTACCCCATAGCCCAAACATATGAAGAATACAGGAGATTGTTGTCACATGTACCACACAGCCAGTACTTGCCAAATATTCCTGCAGCTCCTTTAATGTTGCTGTAGGCCTCTTGGTAGCCTCCCAGACCAGTTTTCTTCTTGTCTTTTCATCAATTTTGGAGGGAGCTCCAGTTCTTGGTAATGTCACTGTTGTGCCATATCTTCTCCACTTGATGATGACTGTCTTCACTGTGTTCTATGGTATATCTAATGCCTTGGAAATTCTTTTGTACCCTTCTCCTGACTGATACCTTTCACCAATGAGATCCCTCTGATGCTTTGGAAGCTCTCTGTGGACCATGGCTTTTGCTGTGGGATGCGACTAAGAAAATTTCAGGAAAGACCAACTAGAGCAGCTGAACTTTATTTGGGGTTAATCAGAGGCACTTTAAATGATGGCAGGTGTATGCTGACTCCTATTTAACAGGATTTGGATTGTGATTGCTTAATTCTGAACACAGCTACATCCCCAGTTATAAGAGGGTGTGCACACTTATGCAACCACATTATTTTATTTTTATATTATTTCTTCCCTCTATCTAAAAGATTTCAGTTTGTTTTTCAATTGAGTTGTACAGTTTATAGGTTTCATTAAAGGTGGAAAAAGTTCTGAAATGATTAATCTGTCACATTTTTTACAGCACAGAAACCTGACATTTTAACAGGGGTGTGTAGACTTTTTATATCCACTGTAGCTATAACAGAGAGCAGACATTTAGAATCTTGGGTCAGATGTTTAGAATCTTTTTAGAATCAAGTGGCTCAGATTTTCAGCAATATGTCTGCTCCCTGTTTAACCAATATGAAGCAAAATATGCTCAATGAAATATATATTATTTGAAATCTTTCATTAAATCATTTTTATATAGAAACGATCTACACTTAATGCAATCTTTCAATTAAAAATAAGTTAATTTGTTGCTACAGTTGTCCTTCAATGGTTTTGCGCCAGAGGTCAGAAATAATTTAGATTTGTCATGCTGTGGTTAAGGAACAGTGAAGTGGAAGTATATAAAAAGTCATCGCTTAATTATATTTTTATAGCTAAGCGGTGAGTGTATATTCACCAGCTCCATCACTTTCTTCACTTAAAAGGGCAGTTCCCTAGAGACTGTGTTGTACAAGTGTTTAACATATGTGATGGTTACTTTTTTTTTTTCTGTTCTCCTGAGAAAGTTGGTACTGCAGACCAACAAAACGCGTAGAGACCTTTTTTTTTAATCACCTGCACCTTGTAGCCGGGACTTTTGTGCACTACCTTCTACTGCCTATAGATACCTGGTTTTTATATATGCTGTTTATACTCATCCATTGAGCCACCACACTCTCCAATAAATGGAATATCAGAAGAGCTCCTGATTTTTACTTATTCAAGGCCTTATTCTGCACCCAAGTTTGTGTGAACTATCAGTCACCATATTTATCAGACATATTGCATCAAGTTGTGTTATATTTTTTATATTTTTACATGTATGATTCTGCGCTTCTCCATAAATACGAATACATTTGATTTAGTAAGTACCAGCACAAGCCAGGTGTGATCTTCGAAATCTAAAATTATTGCAATAATCCAAAAAGTGAAACTAAAGATATTTTGTAAACTTTTTCTTCCTTAATAGAAAATGTAAAACATATAAATTAAGTAATGGCAAATTTACACTCTGTTCCCCACTTAACACATGCAAACTGTGCCAGTGTGCGCTCCACCAATCAGAGCGTGACTACTCACATCTGCACTATGTGCATCTGACGGGGTCTCCCTCTGCTAGACATACAGTCTCATGTACTGAATTTATAAAAACAAGGTTTTCTTATTGCACTATTAGTGAGTGGCAGTTGCTGACACTCTTGTTTTTACATGTAGTCATTAGACAGAACCTAGTTAGTGTCCTCTGTACGGCTCATAAAAAATGAGGGTCTCTCATTGCATTATTATATATATATATATATATATATATATATATATATATATATATATATATACACATACTATAGGGTACTGGATACCTCCATATATACTATAGGGTACTGTCTCCTTCAAAGGTTAAATAGATTACTTTGTAAATGTGGAAGCTTAGCAGTGGTTAATGCTGTAGTTTTATTGAACTAAAAATATAAATTGAGACACAGACAAATAAAGAAACAGAGCGAAGTGGTGCTGGCATTTCGAGCCAGTGTTTTAACAAAAGCAAAGTCATCCTGGTTTAAAAGAGGTCAGATGTGTAGCATCCTTAAATGGGTGCTAAAGAGAGGTCAGAATCCACCTACAATCATATAAGCACTTATTTATGAAACTTGACACATTGACTCCATGTTGGTTTATCAGGAGATAAGCTGCATATAAAAACTTCCCCTCCTCCATTTACTATGGATAGTTGCTGACAATTTAGATCAGGGGTCCTCAAACTTTTTAAACAGGGGGCCAGTTCACTGTCCCTCAGACCGTTGGAGGGCCGGTGTTCTGACGAATTACTCGAGCAAATTCTCCTGCGCAATCGCAGGAGAATTTGCTCACTGCGCATGCGCATAAAGTTACAGCTGATAACTCAGCTGTAACTTTATGTCCACCGCGCATGCGCGAGCTGCGCAACCCACATCCCGCCCCCCGCACACCCCTTCTCACCAGCTGATCGGACAGCGGCGGTACACAGCGCATGCGCGCGGCTATCAAGCCGTGTGGGAATGCGCTGTGTCCGTGGCTGGATTCAAACAAAACGCTGGTAAGTAACACGGGGCGGGGGGGGGGGGGACGGGACATAAGGAGCCAACAGAGAGGTAAGCACCCTGGTGAGGGCTGCCTCATCTTGATAGGAGTTGTGATCCTCCTGCTGCATAATGAGCCCAGGAATATTGTGCCAGTCAGATGCCCAGGAATATTATGCCAGTCAGAGCCCAGGAATATTATGCCAGTCAGATGCCCAGGAATATTGTGCCAGTCAGATGCCAAAGAATAGTGTGCCAGTCAGATGCCCAGGAATATTATGCCAGTCAGATGCCCAGGAATATTATACCAGTCAGATGCCCAGGAATATTATGCCAGTCAGATGCCCAAGAATATTATGCCAGTCAGAGCCCAGGAATATTATGCCAGTCAGATGCCCAGGAATATTATGCCAGTCAGATGCCCAGGAATATTATGCCAGTCAGATGCCCAGGAATATTATGCCAGTCAGATGCCCAGGAATAGTGTGCCAGTCAGATGCCCAGGAATAGTGTGCCAGTCAGATGCCCAGGAATACTGTGCCATTGCAGTGCTCATTATACCTCCCTCCTCCCCCGCTTCCCCAACACTTATCTCCAGCTGCTGTGTCCCCGGCCGGACGTCTTGCGCAGTGTTCCCCTCCTGCACGGGAGGAGGGAAACACAGTCACCGGATCCGGATGTGACGTAACGTCACATCCGGTCGTGGTGTTTTTTTTTTTTTTCTTTTCTTATTCCTGCAGCCGCATCCGCTCCGGCTGCCAGAAAAAAGAAAAAAAAAAAAAAGGTAAACAGCGGGGAGCGGGAGGTGCCGACAGCACCTCCCGCGGGCCGGATAAATGTCCTCGGCGGGCCGCATGTGGCCCGCGGGCCGTAGTTTGAGGACCCCTGATTTAGATCATGCTTCCCACAAAGGGTTATTATTTGATGCCTACAGAGTAGACACTTGCAACAATTCCTAAGTTTCTGTTTGGAGAGGCTAAGCGCCTATTTAAGTTAATTAACATTGCATGTGGAAAAATGGTACATTAGAAAATATTATGTCCACCTATGCATCCTTGCAAATGTCAGCACCCACTGGAAGTGTCGGGATGGACCGCTTATATATCCATAGCAGCTTTACTTTAAGCCCCCTTTTACCACAGTGTTAAATGTATGCAGGCTGCAGTGACAATCCAGCGCGTTTCGCCATACTGAAAGTGCTTTCATAAAAGTCTCTGACTGCGCCAGTAGTGAGCAACAGTCTGCATCAGAAGAAGACTACAAGCTTCATAAAGGAAATATGGAGGTTGAAAAAAAAGCATGCTACTTAACAAATGAATTCCATTTTATTCTCATACTAGGAACACTGAACCTGTCATTGGTTCTATGAATGACATAGCCACTAAAGAAACATCAGACATTATCTACTTTTTTTTAAAAATTGTTGACTTTTTTTTGTCTTTCATAAGAAATAAACAGAGATCTAAAAGTATAAAAACCATATCTGCAACAACATTAGGAAAAAATACAGCACTAACGTTTAGGTTTTTTTTATACTAGGCCCTAGTTTGACAACTACCGTATTTGCTCGATTATAAGACCAGGTTTTTTTCAGAACAAACATTTCTGAAAAAATACCCCTCGTCTTATAATCGAGGTTGTTTATAATCTGACCTCAAATTGAGGGGATAAAATAGGGATCCAGGTCCCCAGCAGAGCTGCAGGGGAACTGGATCCCCCTCTCTAACAGCAGGGGATGTCTGCGCGATGAGCCTCCCCCTGCTGCCGCCTGGCACGACCGCCGGGACTTCTATGATGAAGCCGGGTACTTCCGGCTTCGTCATAAAAGTCCCGGCGGTCGTGCCGGGCGGCAGCAGGGGAGGTCTGCGCTCATCGCGCAGACATCCTCCGCTGCCCCGCTAGCCACCAGGGAGAATCGGGCACCAGCTGTCCGTCATAATAGTCTGCCGTGTCGGGCAGCATGGAAGATGTCCCCCGGCTGCCCCCACTAGCCACCAGGGATCGAGTTACAGGTGAGGGGGAGGGGGGGGACAGAGCAACAAGCGGAGGGGGGGACAGAGCAACAAGGGGAGGGAGGGGGGAAGAGACAGAGTAACAAGGGGAGGGAGGGGGAAGAGACAGAGACAGGGGGCAGAGACAGGGGGAGAGAGGGGGGCAGAGAGACAGGGGGAGGGAGGGGGAAGAGACAGAGCAACAAGAGGAGGGAGGGGGAAGAGACAGGGGGGGACAGAGAAACAAGGGGAGGGAGGGGGGAAGAGACAGAGCAACAAGGGGAGGGAGGGGGAAGAGACAGGGGGGACAGAGCAACAAGGGGAGGGAGGGGGGGAAGAGAGTAACAAGGGGAGGGGGGCAGAGAGAAACTAGGGGGGGGAAGAGACAGAGGCGAGTCAAAGGGAGGGGGAGAGAGAGACAACACTGGGGGGGAGAGAGACAAAGCTGGGGGGGCAAGGGAAAGAGAGAGGCAGCATTGGCACATAAAAGGAAATAAAAACAAGAAATGCATTTTTAGATATAATTTTTTATTAAAAAAAGTAATTTACATGTGAATATATACAAGTTGAACTTTTTTCCTATAGGGTAGTCTTATATTTAGGCTTTTAGTTTTTTCCTAAAGGAATATCCAAAGTTTGGGGGGTCGTCTTATTATCAGGTTCGTCTTATAATCGAGCAAATACGGTATAAGGAGTGTAAAATAATTTTTTATTCGAGCACAAAATATAAACAATATTCTGGAAAATAAGCTGCATACTCATGGGACCATGGCAACAAAAATTCCAGGTAAAAAGTAAAACCATTTTTTTTTCTATATTTGAAATTAGCACGGATTAACAATGTATTGTTATTATTTCATCCCCATACATGAAGCATTACAGGGATCAACAGAAAGCGGTTCATTTAACATATTTATAAATGATCCAACAGTGCAATGTACCGCAGGTTTAAAAATACCTTTTTCCATCATGCACTGTGAAATAATTATTCATAGTGAAACCAGCTAAAAATAAATATGCACAGATCTCGTTCGCTATGCCTGGAATGAAGCGCTCAGTAAGTCTGAAATAAAAGAGCCTAAAAGAATCAGATTCAGCTAAATGTACTCAGAAATCAGCAAATTCGTAAAACAATGGCTTCCTTTGTACATTGAAAATTAGTGAGAGAATAAAAGGTCTTAAAGGAGAGAAGAAGAAAAAAGCTCTACTAAGCTGCATCTTAAGCAAGCAGATCAGCCATCTATTGTTTAAAAAGAAAATCAATGCTTTGGTTTCAAGCATCAGCTATTATCAGACACATATAATGATGAAACACATCCGATCTTTAAATAATGTCAGTTACGAAAGAGCATAAAAAGTATTTTAGTAATCCTGAGAATGATTAAAAGATTTACAGATGCTAGGCAATATACACCAAACATTCACACACTAAGGGACTTGCAAGATCAAAAGTAATTCTTCCATTAGAGGTGGACAGATGGATAGGATTTCATACTTGGAAAATCTTGCCCAAGACGTAAAAGGAGGCTATTGTTTTATAGATCTCCCCCTTCTATTGTATAGCTTAGTCTTCACCGAAAAAGTAAATATTTAATTACTAAATTAAAACATAAAGATTAATTCAATTCAATATTTTTTTCAACTAATACAATTTGATTCTTCTTATTATTGTCCTAATAATAATAATGTTACAATCTCAATCTTAGCATTTATTTTAAAAATACTTGTCATAATACAAGTCCCACTTAATACATGCTGCTAATATTACAATGAGATTGGTTGGATAGTAAAAAAAGAAAAGGGAAACCTGGAAAATAGATTAAATCAATAGCGGTTATGTACTTTCTACTAGTCAACAAACCCTCCCTCCTAAAATAAAACTACACTATTATGTAGGCTTTACTACACTCATTGTACTTAATGAATATGGATCTCGTCCATCCATTAAGAAATTTCTATTTACATCAAGCACTGCTTTAGAGTGATTTATGATTAGGATTATACTGAATTCCATTAATGAGTAACGGCAAGAGCCTACACTAGGCATGTGCTGATGCCAAAAAATGACTTGACGGTTCTGTGTGACTGCCATTATAAAATTGGTACCTTATCGTCTATATCAATTGGGTAATACGAAGCTCTCCAGCTTTTGTTAAACTTAAACTCAACTTATGTTGGGGAAGCCAAAAGGTTGGCTTGGCAACATGGGAACCATAATTTATCAACCACTGGAGGACTTCCATGACGATCAGTATTCCTTCCTCTAGCAGACTAAAAAAAAGGTCCACACCAAAGAAATACATCCGACCCCCACACTTTTTCCATTAAGTGTACCCTAAGCAGTCAACCCCCTCAATTACACTTTTGTAGTTGCTGCCTTTTTCTTGCTAAATAGATCTTCTCCACGGTACATTAGAAAATATTATGTCTGCCTATCCATAGTCAATAAAGGTAACTTATTTGGGATCCACTTCTTGATTGTCTCCCCCTCAAGTAATCCTAGCGGTACAACTAGTGGAAAAATGTACCAGTCTGTTCTTGTTTGTCTAACTAAGTATGTATTGACACACACACGTACCAATTGACAAATCCCATGGTTTTAGATCGAACTCTATGATACAGGTTGAGTATCCCTTATCCAAAATTCCAAAATGCTTTGCACCAGAAGTATTTTGGATAACAGATCATTTTCCTCAATAACATTTATTTAAGTCTCTCAGTACTCAAAAAATACAGTAGTATCAATGCAAATACTGAATAGAGCAAATAAATCACTTTTACTGTGACATAGCTGTGATGTGAGGCATCGTTGTCAACGCGTCATTGATGCATCAGGCCTGCACACGTGCTATTGTATTACTCTTTGTGGGTGTGGGGGAATCTGAGCATTCATGGACATTAAATAAATTGAATGCGCTTGCATTCTGACAGACGTGTGTGGAATTTGCAACTTGTAGCAAAATCCCCCCAAAGTTTTGAAAACGGATGAACTGATTCCTGGATTGGGGATACTCAACCTGTAGTTTAATTTCCTTGGCTCCTAAAAAGAACTAGGCTCCTGAATTGGTCTGCCTGGCTCCTAAAGTCTATTGAAATTTGTCAAGGCCCTGATATATACACATTACAGTACTGTGCAATAGTTTTTGGGCAAATGCACCTAGAATAATTGTTGTTGTTTTGAAGGCAAAGTTGGTGTCAAAGATTTAAAAAAAAAAATGTAACTTGGAGATAATGAAAAAAAAAATGTTGTAGGTACTTTATAATTTGATGTGTTTCTAGATTTACCTAAAAGATACCCTCTAAATGTAAATAGGATGGTTAATGCAGAAAACATAAGTGGTGCCTTTTTAATACCCATCAAAAAGTGCATTAAATTTGGATACTCATCACCAGCACGTATTAATATAAAATTCTTTTTTGCTGCTAACAAGGTCATATCTGAACCATGGAAACTAAGTTAAAAATATTCTGCTCCATTTAGCATCTCAGCTCTATGAAATTTGTCAAAATGTGTTCTGTTTTGTTAAATGGGAAAGAGCATATAAATTAATAAATCAGTAGACTATAGAAACATATTTATATAAAAACACAAACAGATTTTATTTTTTATAGAGGCCTCAAGGCTTCAGGGTCTGCAGCTGGTGTATACAGCAAAGTTACTTCCTCCTTCTTTTCATTTAGCTCTAAAAGGAAATTATCAACTATATATTGTATATTTCTCAATTTGGGGGTCTGGAATTTGAAAAAACCTGAAAGCCAAGTTGTATAAAATATTATATATAAAACAGAAAAACCTTGTGTCGCTCTGAAGCAGTAAACTCTCTCGAGCATGCTGGAATTTCTAGGTCAACAGAACTATTTTCATCTCTCCACATTGTTCCTTCCCTGAGCTATGAGTTAATTAAGTTTTGAGGTGATTAGACACCACATAAACTGTGTGTCATTGTTCTACATCACCAGTGATGTCATAATCTCCTTTTGTCCATGCCACCAATAGAACCTTTGCAACCTATAACATAAGGTCTTCAGGATGAAAATCTCATTTGCTGTTGTGTCTCTGCATTGGTAGAAATCTGGAGTAAGCTATGCAAATTTCAGAAATTAATGGATGATTACAGGATGGACAAAAGGAGATTATGAGGTTATGTACAACAATGATCCATCATCAGAGTCATATTGGAAGTTGAATTTTGAATTTTTTTACAACGATGGCCGAATACACACCGAATGGTTTGGAAACCACACAGAAATCCACCACAGAGCAACAACAAGGATCTAAATCCCAGGCGAAGCCAGGTAGTAAAACTAGTTATGTATAAATCTGGGGAACAGCCATCCTTTCGTAAGTGCCAACACATTGCTTAAAGCATGTATCTTTACTTATGAAAGCATATAGAAACCTAAATTCTAGATTACAATCTACAGGAGTTTGGGAAAACAGAGATTTAATATACGAGACACAATTGTTTCATATTTAAATGTAACTTAGATACAGAGGCAATGTGGAGTACAAAGTAATAGGGCCCTTTGGTTACTGTGAGGGAATTTTAAGAGTTTCTACATGAACTTTAAGCTGAATAGATTTATTCTCAAATATGTCTGGAGACATATAATGAATATGTTTATCATTGCAAATACAGTAGTATATAAGTAAATTGTATTTTTAAAAAATAATCTGTGACTTACAATTTGTTTGAACATACATTCACTGCTCAAACAAATTTCACTACTTATTATTTTTGTAGATTATACAATCTACTTATTTGTTAATAAACATGCAGCCTTATTCATCTATGAACTATGTAGGTAGATTAAGAAGGCACATCAATATAAAAAAAAAAAAAAAGCGCGTCTGGCTGTTTGAAATATGTAGGGCTCAATAAATAATGTCCAATAGAGAGACGAAAGTAACGCATAAAAATAAAAAAAAATAAAAAATGATGAAAACACAGCATACCTTGCTTTCATCTCACCTACCCCCACACTAGAAAATGTGCTTCCTGGTATGTGTACTAGTCACTGATGGACACATCCTCAAGTGGTCATGGGGTGGAGTGAACAAGTTCTTGTTTGTTAGTCTAAGTGTCCAATAGAACAACATGGCACTACAAGAAGTGTGTCTTCTGCCCTACTTAATCAGCAACCAAAAAACATGGCTGAAATAAAAAAAATTTAAAAAGACAGTAAGTTAGTAAATCAGGATTTTGTTTTAAAAAAACAATACTCCCTCTTTAATAAGCAAGAATAGACAAACACTAGACTACATATATGTTACAAAATATTATAAAATAAGTATTGCACACTGTTATCAAACGGGTAGAAAAATGTGACCGGATTTACTATGTTTTTAGAATAAGGGATTTAAAAAAACAAAACACAAAAAAAAACTACTTCTCTTTCACAAATACCGTATTTATCGGCGTATAACACGCGCCGGCGTATAACACGCACCTCATTTTAAGAAGGAAATTTCAGGAAAAAAAACTTACATTTCAAATAAAGAACTTTGAAGCCCAATATGCCATTTTAATATGTCAGGATATTGCCCCCAATATGCCATTTTAATATGCCAGGATTTTGCCCCCAATATGCCATTTAATATGCCAGGATATTGCCCCCAATATGCCATTTTAATATGCCAGGATATTGCCCCCAATATGCCATTTTAATATGCCAGGATTTTGCCCCCAATATGCCATTTTAATATGCCAGGATTTTGCCCCCAATATGCCATTTTAATATGCCAGGATATTGCCCCCAATATGCCATTTTAATATGCCAGGATATTGCCCCCAATATGCCATTTTAATATGCCAGGATATTGCCCCCAATATGCTATTTTATTTGCCTGGATATTGCCCCCAATATGCCATTTAATATGCCATGATATTGCCCCCAATATGCCATTTAATATGCCATGATATTGCCCCCAATATGCCAGGATATTGCCCCTTAGCATGCTCGTTATGCCACCCTCCTCCCCCCCTTCCCCAGACCCCAGCACTTACCTCGTTCCTGCTCTGTCCCCCGGTGCTCTGAAGCTGCGTGGCTGTGAGGGAAGCGTTGTGAGCTTCCCTCCAGGCGCGCGGAACAATAAAGTTTGTTTAAAAAAAAACACACTTTGTTGACCTCGCGGCTGGAGGGGAGCTCACAACGCTTCCCTTACAGCCACGCAGCTTCAGAGCACCGGGGGACAGAGCAGGAACGAGGTAAGTTTTAGATTTTTTTTTACATTATATCGGCGTATAAAACACGGAGACATCATTTTCCCCCTATTTTCAGGGAGAAAAAGTGCGTGTTATACGACGATAAATACGGTAGTTTAGTCAAGCAATTATCATTGTCCAAGCATAGTGTTTGAAACTATAGATCTACAATTGTTATTTTTGTAAATTAACAATTTTAATTTTTAAATTAATGTTTCATATAGGGCTAATTCAACTTTAACAAAATTATACCAAAATCCTTTTTTTTTTTTTTTTTACCACAATTACCTTTAAAAGTTTAATGTAGTGGTGAAATAACTGTAATTTTTAAATATTGTTTGCATTTTAAACTTTCCACCTCTATGATAAGAAGTGATGTGTGCTCCAATATTAGTAGAGTTGTATCTATTAACAATCTTATAGTCCCAAAAGGCTACAGAAACTTGGAAACCACACTATATTCTCCTTTATTAATTTCAGAGGTAGGAAAAACAGATACATTTAAGACTAGATATTTAAAACATGTAAAAATCCAAGACGTCGGAAAGACCTAAAAGAACGATTTATGTAACAGCTCAAGATACAAAATATCTGTCTAGAAACTGTTATTGCTTGGTAGACTATTACACATTGTGTGGTGCTGTGTGTAGCATTTTACTAATATAAACTTGCATGGCGTCCTTCTTCCCACAACCTCATACGAAGTATATGCCGTATCCACTTCTTTCCGCTTCTTTCTCCTTCATAGACACTTCATCAGGTGTTTTACTTGAATCTGTTGCCAACATGTTGGAAGCTGGGACTAATTGGCACCCTAACTGTCAGAGTTAGTGTCAGAAGGCATTGAAGATATTGATCCCCATTTGATTTGTATGTTAGGTTGTGGCAGCTGGGACCGCAGGAAATGCTCATGTTCTCCAATAAGAAGTCTATGTGTCCTATGGCCAAGCTCAAGAAAAGGAAGGCTGTGTAAAGGGATGAGCGTCTTCTCCAAACCCTATGCCATGTAATGCCCTGGGGCCCTATGCCCAAAAATAGCTCACAATAGTATAATATTGCAAAGCAAATGGTTAAGTAGGATATGTGGGAATATGTGCACTCACATGCACATATTCCCACATATCAAACATGACCATTTTATTTAAACTATTACACTATAGTGTGTGGTTATTTTTCTCCATGTACATGCTCCCGAGTGTGAGAATATTTGATACAGTACAGTAGGAGTGCATTTTCAGATACATTTTATTCACAGTGTTTTGTGTTAACTCTTCTTAACTTGACAAATATGCCAAGAAGAAAATAGTAGGTTTTGCGCTATATGCCATGGATTGGTCTTTGCATGTTATGACTTTGTGATAAACTCAATTTATTATCATTGTGCTTAGCAATATTTAATACTATCAACCACAGTCAGTGTCTCTTCTTTCCAGAGCTAAAGCCACATCTCTTACAGTGGGAGGACTCCAGCACATTCTGAGTTGATAGTCTTTCTGAAACCTGAACAAAAGACCTACATTAAAGCCGGAGTGTCAGGTGAAAAGGGGTTGTGATCCCTTGCCTGCAGTGGTGTGACCTCTTGGCAAAAGCACAAATTGTACAATATACTAAGATCAGGAAGTTCAAATACTACTTCTAGAATTCCTGAAAGCCATAAAAAAACTAGGACATCATTTATAAGAAACTTGCTCAAAACCATTATCTTCACTATAAAACAGAAAATGTCTGCTTGTTTGAAGCAGGAAAAATTCTTGAACGCTGAACTCTAGATTACTTAATTTATCACAGCCTATTCATGCTGGAATTTTGAGGTCAACACCACTATTTTAAGCTCTCTACATTGTTCCTTTCCTGAGTGAGAAATCAATTAAGTTTTTAGGTGAACTATGTGGACATTGGGGCTGGGCAACAGCAAATTATGACATCACTGTGATCTAGAACAATGACAGCAAATGAGAGTTCTATCCTGAAGACCTTATGTTATAGGTTTCAAAATGTTCCAAGGGTGGCATTTCTAGGTCAACAGAACTATTTTCAACTCTCTACATTGCTCCTTTCCCGAGTTATGGGTTACGTTCTGAGTAGAAATGCAACTTTCAGAAAAATTACTGCAATTAGCTACAAGACAGAGCAACAAAACTGCTGAGGAAACAGAGGTGCAACTTGCTGAACAACAACAATTGTGAACTGCTGAAGAGATGAACAAGCACAGTACCAGCAAAGTTTTCTCCGTGTGATAGGGCCAGCAGCAAAGAGGACAAACCAAAAGGAAGAAAATGACAGAGAATAGGCTAAACATAAAAAAAAATTCCAGGCTGAGAATTCAGAATGCATGTTGTTTACAAGATGGAGCACCAAGAATACACGCTGCATGCTTTCGAAATCAAAAGCACAACAAAATGATCCAGCGGCAAAAATCTAAATCCCAGGGGAGAAGCCAGGTAATAAAGCTAGTTATCCGATAAAAATACAATGCACGGTACAACAGCAGCAAACAGTGACACTGAATTTTGACCTCTATGTTTGAATGCTGCAGATGTCCTTGACATCTTATCATCATAACATCTACACAAGGAAAATCTTGGTAAAAGATTGTAGACCTAGAACAATATATTTACAACACGGTCACATCTATTTATTTTGAGACAAACTAAATTAGATTTTAATATTATTAATGGTGTTAAACAAATGAGAGACCTAATTTTTCAAGTGTGCCAACTGAATTGATAAAGTCCTTTATTAAAATGCAAAAACACAATGCTATTTGTTTCATAATTATAGCTTACGGCTCCCTGCTGTAAAACAATTGATGCAGACTAGTTCATTTTCTAGCCTGCTACATTAACTCCCCTTCCTACTATAATGAATTGATTATACAATGCACACAACGCAAGAATGTATCATGAGTTACCTTTAGTTGGGGTGTTGTGTGGTTACCAAGTACCTCTTGGTAAGGGGTCTATGAGATGCAATTTTAAATTTAACTCCTTAGTGACATGACTTTTTGGCCCCGTCTTAAACTTGGAGACATGGGCTGTTCTAACATTTCTGCAGTATATGTGTTTAGCTTTAATGTTTTTCTCTCTCTCATTTCACACAAATTATATATTGTTTTTATCGGCACAAGGTTTAACCTTGATAACATTATTTTGATCATATCATATAATATATATAAAAAAAGTGAAACATTTCAAAAACTGACTTATTTGAAAAATCGTATACTAATCTACAAAAGCTAATAAAAAAAAAAACCTTTTATATAGTTTCAAATATTTGTCCTGAGTTTAGAAATAAGCCCATGTTTTATGGGTTTTTCTTGCTTTTTTTATTCAAGTTAAAGGGCAATAAGTATTGCAATACTATTTAATTTTTTTGTTTTTCTTCAATATTAGCAATAGTGGCATTGTAATACTGATATCTGTCATGATTCCCCGAATCACCCCCCCCCCCACACACATTTTTCAAAACTAGAACTTGGGGTATTTTGAAACGTCATGTAGCCATTTTACCACCAACCTGTCCAATGTTTGCAGAGATAAAAATAATTGATGATTTTTTTTCACACCACAACAACTCAATAATATACTGGAGTAGACAGAAGGCTTTTTTTTTTTTTTTTTTAATTCTTTATTTGAAGAAACCATTTATACATAAGTCCAAGATTTCAATAGTATACAATATACAAATGATACCATTACATGACAATACATACAGAAAATATTAAAAGGACAGTACATAAGTTCAAGACAACAATAGTACACCATCAATAAATGGTAACATAAATACAAAAACACGTATAAAAAAAACATTAATAGGATAGTAGAAATAGTTCTTCAATCAATATTTTTATAATTAATTAAGAAAAAATAAAAATAACATAAGCTCCTTGTCTGCTACTCATCAATTTGTTAAATCAACCAGGACAGACAAGGTTTTGGGAAATATGATAGGAAAGTAGACCAGAGAGAACATACAATACTTAGGGTAAAAAACAAAAACTAGTAAAATAAAAATAATAAAAAGGGAGAGAAAAAAAAAAAAAAAAGACATATATTACCCTGGGAAAGGAAGATAAAAAGGAAGGTGAATCAGAAAAGTATTGACGGGAATGGGTAAGGATAAGGGGGTATTGATATAATAATATAATAGGGGGACCCAAGGGTGGAGGAACGATTATAAGTCTAGAAAGTTAATATTATGTTATGTAATTTAGTAAACTATAAAGATTTAAGGGAGGGCCAAGGTCCATAATGACCAAATTTTTGGGAATCTGGCTGGAGTATCATGTATATATGCAGTTAAGAGGTCCATGTTTTTTTCCTCAATAATCATGTTTTTAACTTCCGTTAACGTAGGCATGTTGGGTTGATTCCACAATTGTGCTATAGCTCTACGAGCTGCCAAAGTAATTTTAGTAATCAGGACATTTTCATGTTTGGTGCATATGTCAGCAGGTTTGGACAGTAGGAACAGCTCAGGTTCAAATGGTATTGGCTTAGCTATAACATGGATGAGGAGTTTGTGAATTTGCCCCCAAAAGGCTTGCAGATATTGACAGATTGATTGAAAGTAGGTACCCAATTGTCCACAATCTTTCCAACAAAGAGGAGAGGCTGAAGTGTACATTTTTGCCAAAGTAGTGGGGGGCCGGTACCATCTCATCAGAGTTTTATAAGCTTGCTCTTTATGAGTAGTACAGATGGAAATTTTAGAGGTGGCTTCCCATATGTCAGACCAATCGTCTGAGTCCACTGGATGAACCAAATAACGTTCCCAAGCCTTTATATAGGACGGAGAAAAATTTGAATTTAAGTCAAGAAAATCTTGGTATAATTGAGAGATCAGACCCTTTTGTCTAGGATCATTCAAACAAAGCTTTTCAAACCATGTCTGTTTGATTTTGGCCGAATTAATTGAAGAGTAAGTGAGGGCAAGGTCTCTAAGTTGTAAATATCGGAAATAAATCAGGCGAGCGTAAAGGTAAAGTCTTTTTAAGATCATCAAATAATATAACAGCATTATTATGAAAGAAAATGACAGATTCTTGAGATACCCCCTTGATCAAAATTTCTGAACTGAACGTAACCCATACCAGGCGGAAATTTTCTATTGCGACAAATAGGCTGAAGAGATGATTGCGCTGTTAAATTAATTTTAATGGCATATTTGTCCCAAACTCTAAGGGAATTAAGTATCATCGGACATCGCGTCCATAAAAGAGGTCTGGGATTTTTAGGTAACAAAATATAATGGTTTAAGACATCTGGACTAAAAAAAAATCAATCAATCATTCTCCAAGTCAGCCCATCGAATTGTAGCAACAGGGCAATGCCAGGCTGAAACTTGTGCAATCTGGGCAGCTAGATAGTATTTTGAGAAATCAGGAAGGCCTAATCCCCCAGCAGATTTGGATTTGTACAACGTAGAGATGTTAATTCTAGATTTCTTACCTTGCCAGATAAAACGATTAACTGATTTTTGCAGTACAGAGAAATCTTTGGTGACTAGTGGGACTGGCAATGCCTGGAAAAGGTACAGCAACCGAGGTAGGAGGTTCATTTTAATTGTAGTTAATCGTCCAATCCAAGAGATTAAAAGGGGATTCCATTTATCCAGATCCGATTTAAGCTTGTGCAGGAGGAGAGTGTAGTTGAGTTGATACAATTTAGTGTGGTCAGATGAGAGTTGTAAACCCAAGTAAGTCAATGGTTGGTCAGATAATGGTATTAAGAAGGTGGAATGTATAGTCTGACGAGTTTGAGCAGCTAAATGAATCGGAAGTCCCCTGGACTTTTCTGGGTTAACTTGAAAACCAGAGACTTAGGAATAAATTTGTAATTCTTTAAAAATATGTGGAAGGGATTGAAGTGGGTCAGTAATAGAGAGTATAATATCATCTGCATAGGCAGCTACTATGTATCGATTATTGGCTACTGTGAATCCATTAATGTTTGTGTTCTGTCGTATAGAATGCAGAAGGGGTTCCAAAGAAATAGCAAATAAGAGGGGTGAAAGAGGGAAGCCCTGTCTAGTTCCATTAAAATTATACAGTCTTAAGGGTGTAGCCCCAGGTATACATATTTTAGAAGAAGGTTTATGGTAAATTGCCGCCAGACAATTTAAGAATTGTTGTGGAAAATTCATTTTTTCTATGACCAGTCTTAAGAAAGCCCAATTCACTCGGTCAAACGAATTCTCTGCATCCAAAGAAAGAAACAGAGAAGGCGTTCGAGACTCATCTGCCATCCACAGAAGATCTATGCACCTCCTGGTGTTATCCAATGCCTGCCTACCAGGGATGAAGCCCACCTGATCCGGGTGAATTAGCTTAGGTAATATAGTATTAAGACGGTTGGCAAGAATTTTTGTAAAAAGTTTGTAGTCTATATTTAAAAGGGCTATTGGTCTGTAGTTGGTTGTATATTCATTTGGTTTACCTGGTTTGTGAATGAGAGTAATGTTAGCTTCTTGCATGTCATCAGTTAGGTAGTTCCCCATCAAGAGACTGTTGTACACTGGAAGTAGTTGTGGAATTAGAATTTCTTTCAGGGTTTTGTAATAAGGAGCTGTAAAGCCATCTGGTCCAGGGGCCTTATTGGTCTTCAGGGTTCCGACGGCCGATTCAATTTCCAGAAAATTGACAGAAAAAAAGACAGAAGGCTTTTTGAGCAGAAACGTTGTGGTTTTGTTTTCTGGTATATCCCCTGGTTTCACCCGTTTAAGATTTTCTTCATTTATTTATGTGGATGCATATATGGTATTTATTATATTCAGTATTGTTATTTTTATGCTTATACTTTGTTTGAACATTTCAATACATTTGGTATTTTTTATATATTTAGGTGTACATTCACTATGTGTTTGTTACACCAATTTTATCAACAATGTGAGTTCATAGTCACGAAAACAGCATGATTAAAACAATTTATGCATGGTACTAACTGAAATCTTGGATAAACAAAAGGAAAACAAGTAAAAAAAAATAAAAAAAATAAAAAAGGAGGATACTTTTATTTACTTTTTAATGTGCACCATAAATATATATAATTTTGGAGAAAACAAAGCCAACTTATTATTAAAATTGTTGTCATTGCCGTGAAATCATAGGGGGCTATTCACTAAAAAGTGAGATGCATGTGAGTTTTGGTGAAATGTCTTTAATATTTAAAGATGTAATGCTGCATTACCCAAATGGCCAGCCAACCTCTCCTAGCAGGAGGATCGCACTAGGTTTGTCCCTGCACAATGTATATTTAAGTCGGTGATAGAATGTCCATTTCACTTAATCTCACCTGTGCCTCAATTCTGGTGAACAGTTTCCATAGTGTCGATTCCATTTGTAAGATAACAATGCTGCTCATATGCAAAGAAATTCAAAAAGATATTTGGACATAGAGAAACATGGTGATGCCATGAACAGGCGAAACAAAGCAATATAAAATCAGAGCACTATTGTAGATACAGTTCAGAAATTAGATGGCATGAATAGGACCTTTATTTTCCTTTAATTCTTTAAAACTGATTTTTGTAGTGCACTTGTCTGCTCACATTTTAATAAGCAGACTCCCATTCGTGTCGCATTCTTTCCTTGTTTTTTCTCATTACATATTATATATTGCACATGGCTGAAATATATAAGCATAGTTGCAGACTTGACCCCACATTGTAGGCATTTACCACCCAGCATGCCTCACAAACATGCAATGAGGACCAGATACAGAGGTGTTTACTAGGAACCAACTGGGTCCTGGTGCAAAAATTTCCATGCCGCCCCACTAGCACGCAACACGCCACCACAATACACACCCACTTTTTCAAGACATGCCCAATCACCCGCATTTCACATCCAAGATTTGCTGCTACCCCCCAGGACATGCCCCATTACCCACACTGCACATACAAGACTTACCCCATTAATATGTCACAGACAGTTTTTACATTAATATGCCACAGCTTGCCCATGAATATACCACTGTTAGTTTACCCATTAATTTGCCACAGCCAATTTCCCATTAAAATGCCATTCTTTGCCCATGAATATGCACCGGCCATTTTTTCCATTATTATGCGATTCTTTGCCCATGAATATGCCCCGGCCAGTATGCCCATTAATATGCCATTCTTTGCCCATTAATATGCCCCGGCCAGTATGCCCATTAAAATGCCATTCTTTGCCCATTAATATGCCCTGGCCAGTATGCCCATTAATATGCCATTCTTTGCCCATGAATATGCCCATTAATATGCCATTCTTTGCCCATCAATATGCCCATTAATATGCCCCAGCCAGTATGCCCATTAATATGCCATTCTTTGCCCATCAATATGCCCCAACCAGTATGCCACTGTTTCCCCATCAATATGCCCCAGCCAGTATGCCCATTAATATGCTGCTGTTTTCCCATGAATATACCCCAGCCAGTATGCCCATTAATATGCCGCTGTTTTCCCATGAATATGCCCCAGCCAGTATGCCCAATTATATGCCACTGGTTTCCCATGAATATGCCCCAGCCAGTATGCCCATTGACATGCCACTGAGCCCATGAAAGGTGTATTGCCCGTCACCACCTGATGGCAGCCCTGCTCCCAGTAGTGCATCTCATGATGAGAGGGAGAAAAGTATATTTGAATGGAAATGTGTATGTGAATGCCGATATGAACAGTTAGGAAAGATGATAGTTAAGTAGGAGTGAATGCGAATGCCAACATGCCAGGAGAAGGATTCCAACCTTTTCTTCCAAACAAAATACCAGCCTGGCCATTGCCTCCAGACATAACTTCCAGTAAAATACCTACGGGGTGGTAATTCTATGGGCGAGTGCATAGACATGCCTTCCACTTCCATGCGGCTTGTGCCGCAGGTTTGCTGAATCAGGAAGGAAAGTAAATTTGAACATCACTCCTAAACTATTTAGAGGGGCATGTCCTAAAAAAAAAAAAAAAAACGCAAATATATTTTATGTGCAAAACTTTTGCTCTTTGCTCATATTGCGATGTACTAAACATTTAACACTCAAATAGTACAGACGAGCAAATTGCGAATCAAAACAGGCATAATTGAGAATAAAAACAGGCAATTTTGCGAATATTTTTTCTACCTCTTTTGATAGCACTTGCTAAAAAAGCTAGTGTAATTTTCAAACGCAAATAAGAATTATTTTTCACAAAATATTCTCAAAGCTATTTAGCATGCGCAAATATAAAATAGCAATTTATTAGTGCAACCGGAAAAATGTATGCTAAACAGGGTGGATAAAAATCAATGATTTAAAAAAAAAAAAAAATTTATGTAGAATAAGGCCGTATATGTTTAATTTATTTGGTAAATAAATTCCATTAATCCATTCACAATGTCATGCTCTTCCAGAGGTTTATAAAGACTAATGTTGTTGAAATTGCTAAATACTTCCGTAACAATCATTTTTCTGCAGCAGCTCTGAAAAGGATGGGTGGAACCAAGCTAACGCTCCAACAAGATGTTAGATGGAACTCTGTGGTGGACTGTTTTGAGCAGTATATCAAGAACTGGCCTATTCTGATGACAGTTTGTGAACAAAATCGAGATAAAATAGATGGCACTGTCACGGCCAAAATCCTCAACATTGGGCTTAAGAGAAATGTTGAACATATGCTAAGCATCCTGAAACCCATCTCTGAAGCTTTAAACAAAATACAGAAAAATAGCTGTTTTATTGCTGATGCTGTTGAAATTTGGAAGGAACTGAGTGAACACTTAAAAAACAGAACTACACATGGACAGAATTAAATTACAAGCATTAAAAAAAAAAACTAATGGGACAAGGACTGTCTCCAGCTCATTTTTTGGCAAATATTGTCAATATCCAGTACCAGGGTCAAAACGTAAGTGCTGAGGAAGAGGAGTTAGCTATGACATGGGTATCCAGCAATCATCCATCTGTAATGCCAACTATAATAAACTTCAAAGCTAAGGGGGAACCATTCAAGAAATATATGTTTGCTGAAGATATTTTAAAGAAAGTCACACCAGTGAACTGGTGGAAGTCACTTAAGCACTTGGATTTAGAGACTGTTCAAGTAATGATTTTACTTTTAACAGCAGTAGCTTCTTCTGCAGGTGTTGAAAGAATATTCTCTTCCTTTGGACTCATTCATTCTAAATTGAGAAATCGTTTGGGACCCAGTAAAGCAGGAAAGCTTGTTTTTCTTTTCCAGATTATGAACAAAGAAGAATATGAAGATGACGAGTGAGCTACAGAGGACAGTATTTAAGTTTTTCATGTGTAGGCTGGGCTGACAGTCTAAGTTTCTTAAAATATATATTTTTTTTTTAGCCAAATTAGTTAACAAACATGGATCTTTGTGCTGTAATGTTATTGTTTCAGTTGAATAAAATCGATTTAAATTGTTATTATTAAGGTAATGATTATTTTTCTCCTTCCTAAGTACAACGGAAAAGTAATCCAAATATGAATGACTAACCTATTAAACTGGGGATAAAAAAAACTAATATGAAAAGTTGTTATTCTAAAAATCTTCATCTACTTGCATATTAAAGTTATACCAGCAAGAATTAGTCTTTATGTAGAAAACTATTATTTAAATCAAGCCTTACTGACTAGTGATTTAAATCGTGATTTAAATCAAATCCACCCTGGCGCTAAATAAAAATAAACGGAAAAGGCGCAAATCAAGAATGTTTACAAATAGTCGTAAATTGCTCCTTACTCATGTTTTACCTACTTTTCTCCCCACTGCACTTGTTTAGTACATGACCACCTTAGGGTCATATTTATCAAGACAAAACAGGTGCTATTTCAGGAAAAAGTAGTAAAATAGTAGTAGTAACCATGGAAACCGATGGTTTATTATGGCAGTTTGCTCTACATTTAGCACCTTTTTTTTTTTTTTAAATAGCACTTGTTTCGCTTTTATACATTGGGCCCTTACTTGCTAGAACTCAGGCTAGCAAATACAGAGAGGAGTATATTAAAATGAGACCATCATATTATACACGACAGAGTCTCTAAAAATCATAGCGTAAGACAGATTTTTTAAAGCAATTCAGTCGTGCTCAAACTAAAGTTTAAATTAACAAAACATTTCACTAGTAATTACTTGGATTACATTTTGAAGTCTTTATCACTGTAACATTCAATTCATTGTTTTTTTAAACCGTGTAGTTTAGATCAGAAGCTAGTCCATCCATTGTAATTAAAGTCCTGGCTAATTAAAGACCTTTTAACTTCTCCAGTTGGAATCCAAACAGGCAAGTAATGCCAGAGGATTATTACATAAATATGCTATGCCATTTGATTCAACAACTGGTGTTCATTTCAATTTTCTCTCTTACACCAGACCTGATATCTCACTTTCCAGCACAGTCAGAATTTAACACCAGCTGGGTGTAATTGACTTTAAAATTTGACAATCCTTTCCAAAGCAGTTAGAAAACAAATGCATACAACCGCTGGATGTTAATTTTAAAATTTAAATATTTAAACTACATAAACGGTCCAAAATATATGCAGATAAAAATCAGCCGATTTCCCACATGCAGCCAAGCATACAAGACATTTAAAAGTGCATCCCTGTTCTTTATTCAAAATATTTCAATTTGCATTGGTGGCAACAACACATACGAGGTGGGTCTGTGCTGGTCTTGTAGAGATCAGAATGACAGGCAACATTGAGTTCATTTGTATGATGATGCAGTAAACACAGGATGAAAAGATGATGAGGTTATTGAATGAGCATTTACAGATCCATTAAATGAAAGGACTACCCAAAGTAGAAAACAAAGGGTTTGACACACAATTAACGCATATTAAAACCAGACACTTAGATTTTATTTATTGTAACATTTATATTCAAAAATCACGTTTATTTTTCCAGAAATCAACTATCATGATGAAGCTACTATTCGTAGGCAAAAATTGTCACAGGACTCCCATCATGATGCCCAATGCACAAGACATTCAGTGTTGCAAAAATGCAAATTACACATCCCCATGCATCTATCTGCAACCCTATTTATTTAAATGGAATGTACACAGTTGTATGTGTGCAGGTGTATGCTCAGAATCTACAAAGTCCAGGAGATGGAGCACGCAATTTTTATTACATTGTCAATTATGCAATCAATCACTGTGCATAATGGAGCCCACAAGAGAGAGCATGCTTAAAGAGACTAAACCCACAAATTAGTTCTTATACATAAAAGGCCATTTCTCCCTGTTTTATATTTTATCATTTTCCTTTCCTATTGTGGGAAGGTGGACTATGTTACTTCTACTCCCTTTATTTTTAATGTGCTATTTGCACACAATCTGTGTGCCATCTTTTGTTGAAAGTGCATTACTCTTTGCCAATTACACATTAAAGTGATAAGTGATGGTTGCTTCATTTTATCTTTTAAGGATGAAGAAATTAAAGAACTTTTATGACGCGTCTACCTGAATCTATGAATATGTAAGTTCAATATTTACTCTCACAGTATATAATATTTGGTTACACAGTGTTGCACTACATTTCGGTGTTATATTTTGTCTCCACATGTATATGCACCCCATTGTGACGAGTTTGATTGTTTAGAAGTACTTTGAAGCGTGGCAAGCTGTCAGAGGCAGTGTGATGCTTTGGACAATGTTCTGCCATTAATGTGGATGTTACTTTGACATGTACCATCTACCTAAGCATTATTGCAGACCATGTACACCCTTTCATGAAAACGGTATTCCCTGATGACATTGGCCTCTTTAAGCAGGATAATGTGCCCTGCCACAAAGCAAAAATGGTTCAGGAATTGTTTGAGGAACTCAACAAGTACAGGGTGTTGACTTGGCCTCCTTATTTCCTAGATCTCAATCCAAATCGAGCATTTGTGGGATGTGGTGGGCAAAGAAGTCCCATCCATGGAGGCCCCACCTCGCAACTTACAGGACTCAAAGGATCTGCTGCTAACGTCTTGGTGCCAGATACCACAGCACACTTTCAGGGTCTAGTGGAGTCCATGCCCTGATGGGTCAGGACTGTTTTGGCAGCAAAAGGGGACCTACACAACGTAAGGGAGGTGGTCATAATGTTCTAGCTTTTTGTTTGGTTACAGTAGAGGAAGTAATAAAACCAGACATACTGAACAAAGGGGGTGAGCTTGAGTGACAGCGCTACCGTACATGCGTGTTAGAGCGTCCATGCAAACTGACAGTGCTACTGTGCATACACCCTGTGCATTCTCTGGTATCCCATTTACAATGCATCCTGATCTCGTGCTTGCTGTCTTGCTTGTTGCCTGTATGCTGATGACATCAGTGTGACGCAGGGGCAATGGCAGGTCAGCAGTGTTCCACTCTCTGAACATCATTGAATAAGAGCGTATCAATCCAGAGAATGAAAAGACATAGTGGAGGAAAAAGCTGACAGGCATAGAGGAAGAAGAGGCATACAGAGGGAAAGAGATGATAAGTATGGAGGAAGAAGAGGAATACAGGGGGAAAGAGATAATAGGTATGGAGCAAGAAGAGGCATACAGAAGGAAAAAGATGAAATGCATTAAATAAAAATGAGTAGGACAGAAAATCCTGGTGATATAGGGTTTGAGGATATAGGATATGGAAGCGTGGGAGATTGGGGTCTGATTATTTGTTTTGTAAGGGGTCACAAAATTTCTAATGGTGGCCCTGTTTTACAGTATTCCATAATATATATATGCGCTGTTCAAACATGAAACATACAAAAAAGTGCATCTTCGCAAAGTGAATAGTACAAGTTAAAATAAATGTGATATTGAGCTGAAAACCCAATAAAATAAAAGGTCATTGAAACATTTGCGACTAATTAGGAAAGCTGGGGATGCTTTTTGCTCCTGATAAGTTTCTCAGAGAGTAGGGTGAAGGTAGACAATGTAACTCTGAGGTCCTGTTTAAAGTCCATTAGGTCCTGTTTAAAGGCTCATCCAGAGCCGAGATCTCACAAAAAATGGTACATTAAACACTCACTGTTGTGCATCTGCTGCATCAAGCCCAAAAGTTAATTTGACCCATCTCTAGCAAATTTTGAAATTGTATCCCTGACGTAAACGGTGAAGACTCGGCTGTTTACTAGTCCTCGGGGAAGGAGGGGGGGGGGTTACTTTAAGATAGGGCTTGATAAATTTATCTGAGTTTTAAGAGCCAGCTAAAAAAATCTAGGAGCCAGACAATGGCACATAAACACAAACACACGCAGTCACACACAGACACATAGTCTGTCACATATACATACAGGATGCTTTCTTTCACTAGGGTGAAAGTCCTCTCCTTGCACACTCCACTTCTGAGTGCGAAACCTGTTACACCTTGTTTTTCTACAAATACATACAAACACACACACACCCAGTCAGTCACACACATATATAAACACAAACAAATCCAGTCACACACATTATATATATATATATATATATACATATATATACACATATATACACACACACATCCAGTCACACACACACACACACACACACATCCAGTCACACACACACACACACACACACATCCAGTCACACACACACACACACATCCAGTCACACACACACACACACACACATCCAGTCACACACACACACACATCCAGTCACACACACACACACATCCAGTCACACACACACACACACATCCAGTCACACACACACACACACACATCCAGTCACACACACACACACACACATCCAGTCACACACACACACACACACATCCAGTCACACACACACACACACACATCCAGTCACACACACACACACACACATCCAGTCACACACACACACACACACATCCAGTCACACACACACACACACACATCCAGTCACACACACACACACACATCCAGTCACACACACACACATACACACACACACACACATCTAGGATAGACACATACACAAGACAGTAGGTTTTGGGGGGGTTTTTTAAGAAGAAAAAAAAAAGTTCACCTATCAATGTCACCCCTCCCTGCCGGTGCACTCACTCTGCTCCCTTGCAAACCGCTGCTGGAATCAAGAAAAGAAGAAAAATACGATCCCATTGCCGAGGGCACCACGTGGGGCTGACCATACCCGGGCGCCAGGTCTGATTTCCTGGTCGCCATGGCGACCTGGGTTTGTCGAGCCCTGCTTTAAGAGATATCAGAAGCACTATCTAAACAATGCCATCCATTCCTTTGCTGGGTTTCTCAGCTTCAGATGGTGAATGCAACATGAGTTGCTAGGTCATTGTTCCTCCCGCAGTCAAAAGTGAGACTTTTTGACAGAGCTGAAGCGCACGTCCATGAACTACACCACACAAGCTTGTGACCCACCAGTTGAGAAACACTGGTCTAAAAGTAAAATAATCACAAAATAGTAGCTTACATTATGTACTGAGAATGACTACAAAGCACTGCCTACAAGAGACACCTACACAGCACGTAGTAAATAAATCAATTAAGGGTGTATCTTGGTTGAACAAGCTTAACAATGTGGAGGTTTACAACTGAATAAACTCTAAATATTTCAAAGACATCCTACTATTATTTCCTTTAAAATTAAAGAATGTGGTGTCTTTTTGTGCACCAAGACTGACATTTTATCTGCTCCTTCTGTATGAGAAGAGGCTTATCCATACTATTGAATCCACAATGTAAAAGAGATTTTGTCCCAGTAAATATACATAATAAAAAATTATATATACACATCTGGTTTGCAGAATTGCAAAGCTTCCTCTTTATGACATCATCTTGTACCATTATGTGCAAATTAACTACCGGTACTTTCAGTGGGAAATGTCACCGGTAATGACAAACACCGGTGATATCATAGTTGCATGTACATTTTTCTTAGAATTTATTCATTTGCTTGTAATTTTTGTGAAAATATACTTTATTATTCTTTATTCTCTAAATTTACTGTATAAGCAATGGTTAGGTGACAGTTACACAAAATAACCTTTGTACGGGTTGAGTATCTCTTATCCAAAATGCATGAGACCAGAAGTATTTTCACCAAATTACTCATGAAATACAGTAGTATCAATGCAAATACTGTATAGAGCTGTGATGTGAGGCACCGCAAGGAACCTGCAGTTGGTGCGTCAGGCCTTTGGATAACGGATTTCTGTAGAAGGGAATACCCAACCTGTATATAGTTATCTCCTGCCATAAACTAGTTTTATAAACGCGCAATGCAAGCATCCAAGACATTTGAATAAACATCAGAATGGGCGCTAACCTTTTTTAACCAGTGGAGACTGCTAAGTTCACTTGTAAACCGTATTTTTAGGTAGGAACAGTATATATACAAATATTTGGGCATGCTGAACCCTTGACAGGATGGCACCATTATTTTGGGGATGTCTTGTAATTTCACCAACATTTTAGTTTTAGAGAAACAATTGGTCAAACCTATATTGACACAAACATGTATGTGTTATTTAATGATAATTTGGGGTACACAACAAAATAATGGCATTTAACCATGGGCAGTGTCCACCTACACTTCTCTTTACATATGGGTGGGTAAAAATGTCTAACCCTGTGATCCATTGATTCTCTTCCATGTTTGACGTCACATAAAACACATACGCCTGTCTTATTCATGTGATCAATGAGAACCAGCCCCCTGCCATGTGCTCATACAGCTCCATTAGTGACTGTCCCTCCCCTCTTAGTCTCAAGTCCACCTTTTCAAAACGCTGACAGTAATCACAGCATCACAATCTGTGAGACAAGGTAGCACCAAGGGGCTCATATAACTTTCGTAACACTTCAGTGTAGTCAACTATTGCAAGCTTTCTTTTTTATATAGACAGATGGAATGGCCAACCTTGGCGTTGCTGCTGCTGTGGACAACGACTCAGACGTCAGCAGGCTGAGTGTCCCAGGAGTTATGATCCACAGTTCCCAAGATACATAAAGGTTGGCCATCACTGCTTTGAGGAATCATAGCAGTCAATAGGGATACTGAGAGGGGTAAGGAAGAGGACTGCACACAATATTTCCCTTCCCTTGATAAATCTACACATCCAGCGACGTTCTTCATTTGCACAAACACAGAGCTGCCGTTTTATGAGGCCATTTATATGGACAAAAAAGCACGACATTGCAAGGCATGACTTACATTCCCCTGCAGCAATGAAAGGGTTAGTCATTTGCATGAATAAACAGCAGATGCTGCATCCCACCCACAGTCTGCATCCAAAGCCTAGATCCCTACATCAAGCTCCTTGCCTAGGCCAGCTACTTGCAAATCAGTGGTCACTCTTCATCATGCATGATTTAACAATAACTTTACACACTCCTATAAAACATACATTCATTGCATCGTAATATAACCAAACCCCTTACTTACCCATAAACGCTCTGATCACCACTCTCTAGACTTCTTGTCACCCACCAAGGTAAATCACAGTGTCAGCAAAGGGCATCTAAAACTCCCTTTCTGTTGCTTGCTTTGAGGGATAGAGTGGTGTTACCAGGTAAATAGGTGACAGCGTCCAGCAGCCATCACCTCTAATTCCACCATCTTCCACCTCCTCCTTTTCTTCTCCTTCTGCAGCCACCACCAGCCCTGCCTGTGCACACACAGCTCCGCCTCCCTTCTGTGACATCACAAGCATACACAGCCTAGCTCGGGCACTCCCAACCCTACAGATTGGCAGCAGCCTTACGCTGACTGCTGCCCTCTCACACAGGAACAATAATGCAGCACACAAAGTACACAGAATGGCACTATCTGTGGCATTATGAATATATAAAATTTTCTCATCCTCTAGTGTGAGTGTTACACTGCATGCCAGAAAAACATAGGCCAGGGCCGGCTAAGCTCTGACTTTGTGCTGTAGACTGTGGTTCTTATGATGGCTAGCTAATAAGATGGATAATGCTACATAGGAGCTATAGTTCACAGCAGCTCGAGTGCTAAAGGTTAACCATAACTTACTTCGCATATATGTCAAATGTGGATAATGGTATCAGTCAACACAGAAACATTTATTTTTGTAGATGTGGTGCTAGGACAGAGTTATTCATATTCTGTGTAATGCTATTCTTATGTCTTTATCTCTAGTTATCTATATTAAGAAGCGTTCCCTTCCCGCTATAAAGGATATTTACCTTGATATGCTGCTTCTGTGACAGAGGCCGTAATCCAGTGGCGTAGCGTGGGTTGTCAGCACCCGGGGCAAGGCAAGTAATTTGCGCCCCCTAACCCGTGGATTTTAGCACTCTAGTCTCTTCTACTAGATTAGTTAAAGAAACCCTTACCCCCCAAGCACATGTATTGTTTGTTATGAAAATACTTATGTAATTAAAGTAAAATGCATCTAAATACAAGTTTATTTTCCAACACTTTATTGAGTGCGAACATGCATTACACACATTCTCCACATTTTCAGCAGGTCTATGAATACAAATATACACATGTAGTAACCTAGCATGGGCCATGCTATTATATGTCGTCTCACAACCATCGTAAACGACAAACAATATCAAGAACAAAAACTAAACATCAAAATGGAACCATACCCTGGAGATGATCCAAGACTGGGCTAGATGGAGCCAACTTCCTCAATCCTGTACCTCTAATGTTACCCCCCCCCCCCCCACACACACACATATGCCATAATTGTTGTGCCATTCAGATGCCAGTAATATTGTAACTTTCGGATGCCAGTAATATTGTGCCAGTCAGAGCCCAGTAATATTGTGCCAGTCAGAGCCTAGTAATATTGTGCCAGTCAGATGCCTGCAATATTGTGCCAGTCAGATGCCTGCAATATTGTGCCAGTCAGAGCCCAGTAATAATGTGCCAGTCAGATACCAGTAATATTGTGCCAGTCAGATACCAATAATATTGTGCCAGTCAGATACCAGGAATATTGTGCCTGTCAGAGCCCAGGAATATTGTGCCTGTCAGAGCCCAGGAATATGGTGCCTGTCAGATGCCTGTAATATTATGCCAGTCAGATGCCGTTAATAGTGTGCAGTCAGAGGCCAGGAATATTGTGCCAGTCAGATGCCTGTAATATTGTGCCAGTCAGATGCCTGTAATATTATGCCAGTCAGATGCCTGTAATATTATGCCAGTCAGATGCCTGTAATATTATGCCAGTCAGATGCTTGTAATAGTGTGCCAGTCAGAGGCCAGGAATATTGTGCCAGTCAGAGGCCTGTAATATTGTGCCAGTCAGATGCCTGTAATATTATGCCAGTCAGATGCCTGTAATATTGTGCCAGTCAGAGCCCAGTAATATAGTGCCAGCCAGATGCCTGTAATATTATGCCAGCCAGATGCCCAGTAATATAGTGCCAGTCAGATGCCAAGTAATATAGTGCCAATCAGATGCCAAGTAATATAGTGCCAATCAGATACCCAGTAATATAGTGCCAATCAGATGCCCAGTAATATAGTGCCAATCAGATGCCAAGTAATATAGTGCCAATCAGATACCCAGTAATATAGTGCCAATCAGATGCCCAGTAATATAGTGCCAATCAGATGCCAAGTAATATAGTGCCAATCAGATGCCCAGTAATATTGTGCCAATCAGATACCCAGTAATATTGTGCCAGTCAGATACCCAGTAATATAGTGCCAATCAGATACCCAGTAATATTGTGCCAATCAGATACCCAGTAATATAGTGCCAATCAGATACCCAGTAATATAGTGCCAATCAGATACCCAGTAATATTGTGCCAATCAGATGCCCAGTAATATAGTGCCAGTCAGATACCAGGAATATTGTGCCAGCCAGCCAGCCCCCCCCCCCCCCCCGTACTTACATGAAGCGGCTCCGTGTCCCCCGCCGGATGTCTCCTCCGTGCAGTCTTCCCTCTTGCACGGAGGAGGGAAGCAGACACCGGATGTGACGCGACGTCACATCCGGCGTCAGTTTTTTTTATTTTTATTTTTCCGGCAGTCGCATCCATCGGATGCGGCTTGCCGGAAAAAAGCGTTCACAAGCGCAATGCGCTGTGAACGCGGCAGCAGGGGCTGGGGGCCCACGGGACAGCTGCCTTGGGGCCCCCCAGGAGTAAATGGGCCCAGGGCAGTTGCCCCGCGTTAAAGACGGCCCTGGCGGCCACGCGGCCGCATAGGGCTAGTGCGCCCCCCCAGATATTGCGCCCGGTGCGGCCGGCCCCCCCTGCACCCCCCACGCTACGCCACTGCCGTAATCTAATCGAACAGGGTTGCTGTCTGAAATATATTTACTGATGCAGTTATCTTGCTCCATATAGGAATGCTGATACACATCCTAAATCATTTTCACTGACAACAAAAAATTGTTTACCATTTTGTTTGGCAGAACCATTATTGGACCTGTGCAATGAGTGGAAGCAGTGGAAAAGAGATTTGTGCAAATGGAACACAAATCTCCTGCTTCCTTGCAAACAATGAAAAGCAGAGGAGAATTCTACTTACAAATATTTCAGCACAGGGCCTCACTTCATGTACAATGCAGGGGTTAACTCTATCATTATAACAAAATGAAATTATACATTTAAAAAAACACCACACAATTCAGTTGCAGAAAAAGCTGTGAATTTTTATTTAGTTTACAAATATAATGTAACAATAACAATGCTCACTTAAGAATTCACATAACTTGTAATGCAAAAATCTCCTTTCTTTAAACCCCCTAAACATTTAACGCATGACTTATCAGTGTTCAGCCCTAATAGCCAGAACTCCCACATAGCTATAACCAATAGATATTGACTTTGAAGAAATACAGATGATAAATGTATTAACAATGAATGATTGGCTGCAATCTCTGCTCTCTAAATAAGGTACAGGTAATGATAAGCGCAAATAATACGTGTGATGTGAATTAATTGTCACAATCTATAATACACTTTGAATGTATGATAAGTTCAGCCAACCCCAGAGTTATTATCCATGCATAAAAATGTACACTTTAAATGTTGAAGTGAAATGTCTCAGCACAGGAGACAAAAGGGAGGGAGAATTGTAGCCACTTTGCATGAAAACGGAGTCCAATATATATATATACAGCACCCAGCAGGGTTGACTCCTACATAGAAGGAGCAATCCTGCTCTGGTTTCAAAGCTTGCACAACCCCTTTGATAAATTCAGCTGTGGATTTCTCCCTCCAGATAAAAAGGTTACCTCAGAAATAAAGGAATGAAGGAGATGGAGCTCAGAGCCCATGACATCACCAGCTATGGTGCCTTGTTCAGGACAGAACAAGGCACCATATTCTAGCTCCAGGTATGATAATATAACAACATTGATGTGTTATATTCTATCGAAGAAGGCCAGGAGCAATGCATAGCAGGTAGCATTAGTTAACTGACTTATCAATCTATAGAACAAATAGCCTGTTTTCTTTTTTTTAATGAAAATAAATAAATACATAAGTGTCTAAATATAAAATTTACATTATCATATCATTGCTTATGTGTCGCTACCTGTGGGGTCCATATTTCATTACACCTTTCGTATTCAGTCTGATTAAGTATCTACTTGGACCTCAGGTAGCATGTAAACTATTTACTACAGTCATAATTACACTCAACATAAATACCTAATACGCGGTGAGAACCAAAACTTCCGAAAACATTTTGGCCGTATCTTAGGTGTATTTACAATAGTGGTTAGCACTGTCTTGTTTTCAATCAAAAAATACATAAACCATACATAAACATGTGTGTTGTACCACATCAATATTATAATTTCCCTTAATTACTATGTCCTTATTTATAATACCATTTATACCTTTCTCTATTTCTTCCACTGCTATATATCCCATATTACCTTATTAACTCTCTGAGCCTTTTTATCCTCAAGAAGGCATACCTATCAGATATTGTAATCAAATGAATTCATTGTGGGTTTTCAACCAGGATTCTGCCCCTCTATATGCCAGGATTTTGCCCCTCTATTCCAGGATTTTGCCCCTCTATAAGCCAGGATTTTCCCCTCTATGTGCCAGGATTTTGCCCCTCTATGCCAGGATTTTGCCCCTCTATTCCAGGATTTTGCCCCTCTATATGCCAGGATTTTGCCCCTCTATTCCAGGATTTTGCCCCTCTATGTGCCAGGATTTTGCCCCTCTATGCCAGGATTTTGCCCCTCTATATGCCAGGATTTTGACCCTCTATGTCAGGATTTTGCCTCTCTATTCCAGGATTTTGCCCCTCTATGCCAGGATTTTGCCCCTCTATGCCAGGATTTTGCCCCTCTATGTCAGGATTTTGCCCCTCCATATGACAGGACTCTGCCCCTGCCCCTCTATTTGACAAGATTTTGCCCCTCTATGTCAGGATTTTGCCCGTCTGCCAGGATTTTGCCTCTATATGCCAGGATTCTGCCCCTCTATATGCCAGGATTTTGCGCCTCTATGTCAGGATTTTGCCCCTCTATATGACAGGACTCTGCCCCTGCCCCTCTATGTCAGGATTTTGACCCTCTATGCCAGGATTTTGCCTCTATATGCCAGGATTCTGCCCCTCTATATGCCAGGATTTTGCCCCTCTATGTCAGGATTTTGCCCCTCTATATGACAGGACTCTGCCCCTGCCCCTCTATTTGCCAGGATTTTGCCCCTCTATGTCAGGATTTTGCCCCTCTATGCCAGGATTTTGCCTCTATATGCCAGGATTCTGCCCCTCTATATGACAGGATTCTGCCCCTCTATACCAGAATTTTGCCCCTATATGCCAGGATTTTCCCCCTCTAAATGCCAGAATTTTGCCCCTCTATGCCAGGATTTTGCCCCTCTATGTCAGGATTTTGCCCCTCTATATGCCAGGATTTTGACCCTCTATGTAAGGATTTTGCCTCTATATGCCAGGATTCTGCCCCTCTATATGCCAGGATTCTGCCCCTCTATATGCCAGGATTTTGCCTCTATATGCCAGGATTCTGCCCCTCTATATGCCAGGATTTTGCCCCTCTATTCCAGGGTTTTGCCCCTCTGTCAGGATTTTGCCCCTCTATGTCAGGATTTTGCCCCTCAATATTCCAGGATTTGCTCGTTTAATCCACCCTCCTCCCCCTTCCCCAGACAGTACTTACCTCCGGTCTTCTCCTCCGTGCATCTTCCCCCCTGCACGGAGGAAGGAAGCTCCGGTCGTCACGGTTTTTTCAATTTTATTGAAGTCACACGACGTGACGACCGGAGCTTCCTTCCTCCGTGCAGGGGGGAAGATGCACGGAGGAGAAGACCGGAGACAGAGAGCAACAAGGAGGTAAGTACTCACCATCTCCTTGGTGCTCCCTGTCTCCGTCCAGCTCCTCCGTGCAGTCTTCTTCCCTTCCTGCACGGAGGAGGGAAACAACGCCACCGGATATGACTTGTTGTCAAATCCGGTGGCAGTGACAGGAAGTCCTGCAGGAGCAAAGGGAACGGCGTTCCTGCCATGAAAAAAGTGCAGGAACGCCGTTCCCACGCGTTCCTGCAGGACTCGAGCCCTGTTCTCAACCCTGAATACTAATTCAAACACACATTGGCGGAACCTAGGGCGGGGCAAGGGTGCGCAGTGCAAAACATAAAAATCTAGATCAGATTCTAGAGAACTAGGTCAGTTCTCCTTTAGAGACCCCCAGATTCTATCTGTTCTATCCAAAAATTCCAATATTGATTTTCTGGGTTGTTCCATGGATTCTGTGCTATACTACCTCTTTCCATCTTGCACTGATAGATTACTTGGATATTGCCTGTTTTCATATTTTAAGAAAATACCATTTTATTTCAGGTAGATAGATATCCCTGAGAGATGTGATTGAGTATGTTATGATATGACTTCCCCTTTCAACCAATTAGAATTTTATGATTAGTCATTAACCCCTTCCCGACGCTAGGATGTACTGTGCCGTCCTGATTTTACAGTGCCTAAAAAACGCTAGGATGGCATAGTACGTCCAGCGTTAAACAGCTCATTGTGGCTCCTCGCGATGAGCTGTGCTCGGATCCCACTGCAGAGACTTGCAGCAGGATCCTACCTGTCAGATGAGTGGCCTCAGTCTGACAGGCAAAATGGAGCCGGTTCTCAAAGCGAACACCAGCTACATTTTACTAAATCGCACCATGCCCGAACTCGTGACTTCACACTTGACGTCTGGAAGTCTCGCAATCTTTTGGCACGGACCCACAGGGTCTATTAAGACCCTAATCAGGTCTCTGCCATAGTGTTCCTGGCTACCAATCACCTTGTGATCGGTGGCCAGGAACAAATTATGACGTTTTGGTGCTTGCGTCGTCGGGGACCAGCACCATGCGTCACGAAGGGGTTAACTATGTGAACAGTTAGTGGCCAACGTTAAGTCTTTTGAGGCAAAAGCAAAGCCAGTATTTTTTTCAACTTAAAATTGGTCAAAGGGACTTCTGCAACCATTAATTCCTCTCCTCTTAAATCTATTGTCCAACGCTGGCCTTTCAGCTGTTAATGAACTACAACTACCATAATTATCTGCTATCTGTAAAGGTTGTTGGGGTTATGGGATTTGTACTGCAGCCACGCTCTATACTTTTTTTTTAGCTACTTAGATGCTGAGGTTTGAAGGGTTCAGCATACTGCATTACATGCAGTTTCTCATATGGAGAAGTCTCTAAGTTCTATATTTCTGTGGCACTATTGATATAGAAAAGTTATCCTTCAATACAAGAGATTGTTTAGAACAGTTACGGTGAACCTATGGCATGTGAGCCACAGTGTGCATGCAGTCATGTGGCACGTGACTGCTGCAAGTGGGCAGCGCGATGGATGTTTCTGAATGGGCAAGCTATGTGTCTGGTAGCGTGGTGCTCTGGCAAGACCTGTGGGTGCTCTGGCAAGAGCGGTGTACAATGTGTGTGCACACATTATTGGCACATTGCAGTCCATTACTCCATTTTGCTGGAAGATTGGGCAGTCAGGTCTAGAAACGTTTGAAATCACCGGTCTAGAACAACTTGGGGACCTGTGTCAGGACGATTAAAATCTGCGGTGACTAAACGCTATTCTTCCCAAATCCAAATGAATGTCAGACAGTTTGTCTGATGAAGACAGCATGTATCATGTGAGGAGCACCATGTACAGATCTGCCATTGTACCAGTTTCTCCACGCATAGTTGCATAGTTTATACTGGTGAGTGGAGCACTACATTTTCAGCTCATTGTTAAATAAATGTTTTTATTATATATACACACACACATACATATAATGCTGTTATTTTTCTTAATCTTGCATCTCTGTTTACATTGCATGACTTTACATTGTATCAAACAGGAAGATAATTCTAATTATTATAATTTCTTAAACTCTGCTCTTACACTTTCTTCTAGCTTGTTATTGAACATTTTTTTACATAGCTATTACTTCAGGGAATATATTTTTTAGCCTATTACCATAGCTTGAGCTATGACTCATTATCAGTTGCTAGAGAAATCTATTACTTCATCTTGAAGATATTATTTCCCAGGATGAAAGGTTAACAGTTGTGAATCAACATTATTTACTCTGCAATGTGTAATTTACCACATTCTGTTTAATGCATTCACAGGTAAATTTTGTGTAACTATCATCACACTTATATTCCATATTCATAGACATTAACTTATGGTTTGTAGAAATCATCCCTTTACAGTATTTTATGGTACAGAAGCACTGAATTTTTTTTTATGTCCCTTGAAAAAAAGAGTATCGATAATGGCAGTATTTTAAATAATAAATATGATATACAATTTCAACATATTAGTCCGTTTTTTCTGGTGTAGTGGACATGGTGTACGTCGTTCATTATTAGTGATTCACATCATAGACACAACTTCACATGTTCATATTAATTATATGAAATAGGTATCTCCTTTCGATAAACTGCTACCCTAACAGTGGCATCCATAACTATACCTGTGGCATATGTTATTTCTTTTTTTGTAAATAAAAATTTATTGAGGTTTATAGAATATGATAAAACAATTGGGGAGAGCAGGGGAGGTAGGTGGGAATCATAAGGGTAATGTACCCGGTGCAGCAGGACATACAAATTCTTAGCATATATGTGGACAACATGGTATGACAAATGGTAGCAGTTCAATATATCAAGGCTCCTGCTCATGTTAAAAATATAAGAACCCTGTTTGGGAGCCAATAATTGGTCAATTCAAACAGTTACTGCCTTGGGCATGAATAAGAACTAAAACACTTTGTCACCCAACTCCTCCAATTTTCTAGTGCTTTCAACTTGCGTGATCCATTCTCTGAATGACTAACTCAGTAATCACAACTGATACATTGTAGCTGGATACCGGTTGGGAAGTGTTGTGGATCAGGTACGAACCCGGTAGGAACGGAGGTGGGGTTTCAGTGAATTTGGGCATCAGCTCATGAATACTTTTCCAGAAGGAGGTTATCTTGGGACAATCCTACCAGATATGTAAGGTAGCCCCAGAATCATTGCCACATCTCCAACACTGCGCCACTGAGTCAGGGACTATCTTATGTAGCACTTCAGGCGTTCTGTACCAGTAGGTGAGTAGCTTATATGAGATTTCTTGAACTTTGGTACTGAGGGAACTCTAGTGAGTGAGGAGCTGGATTTTTTGCCAGTCTTCTGGTTGCAGCGTGATTTGCAGTGCCCTCTCCCATTGGTCCTGAAAACAGAAAGGAAGGTTGTCATGTTCCTGTATCAGGAGACGGTAAAGTACACATATCTAGTGGTTAGGCAGTGTTGAGCTGGTGCAAATACGTTCAAAACAGTTAAGTTCTCTGGTTATGACTTGTTTCCTAGGTAGGGCTTTAAAATAACTGGAGAGCTGTGTTCGTGGCTAAAAAGAGTCCTTTAGCTTGTCCCGGTGGGAAATCAGGATTGATGCTTATCGGGGTCCTTTGGGAGGAATGAAACAACAATACGGTGGCAGGAGAGGATGTTCTTGGGTGATGCATTTCGCGTGAGTCTGTGGGATCCACAAAAAGTGATGGAGTGGCATATCAGCGAGATGGGTTTCCACATTTTTGTGGTGGGACCATTCCCACCACCCACCACAGGTGGCAAGCCATGTAATAGGTATGAGGGTCTGGCAGTCCAGTGCCTCCTCTGATTTTTGGTCTGACCAGCGTAGTAAACTTGACTCTAGGTTGTTTATCAAGGCTAGAAAAACTGGAGGGAGTTGATGGCAATTGTCTGGAACAGATACAACAGTCTAGGCATCACATTCATTTTTTAAATCATTGATCCTCCCAAACCAGGAAAGGTATTACAATGTCCATTGCGATAAATCTTTGCGAATTGTTTATAGTATAGGTGTAAAATTTGATGATGTAGGTCCGATAGATCACTTGAGTGCCAGATCCATAAATATTGGAGTTTACCAGAGCACCATCTAAATTGATAATCTGTTTTTAGAGATAGCACTGCGCGCTGGGAGGTGTTAACATTCAAAATCTCTGATTTGGAGTAATTTTTTGTTACATTTGCAAGCTCCCCATATATCTGAAATTCTTTGAGTATATTAAGTAAGGCTAGTAGGGGTTTCGTTATAGCAAAAAGCAGATCATCCACATATCCCAGAACTTTGTGTTGGGTCTGTCCTACTGTCAGTCCCGTAATGTCGGGGGTTCTGTCGTATAGTCTCCAAGAAAGGCTCTAGTGCTAAGACAAAGAGAAGTGGTAAGAGGGGACACCCCTGTCTGGTCCCATTAGTGAAAGCGTTAGACAGTGCGCTGCTAATTCTGAATCTGGCTGACAAGAGAGAGTTTAGGGCTGAGATCCAGCTTCTCATGTTAGGTCCAAAACCCATATGCTCCAGGACTTTTAACATGAACTGCCAATCCAGCCTGTCAAACACCTTTTTGGTTGACAGGAGGATGGTTTCGGTGTTTGTGCGGCAAGCATAATGTATGAGGTTCAGGGCATGAATTGTGCTGTCCCTGAGCTCCCTCCCCAGCACAAAGCCAGTTTGGTCTGGGTGAATGAGATGGGGGGACTTATCATTTCATTCTGGTTTCCAGGATTTTAGAGAACAGCTTAAGGTCTGAGTTGAGCAGGGAAATAGGGCACAAGCTACTGCACAGTTCAGGATCTTTACCCTTCTAGGGTATGAGTGATATATTAGCCATTAAAGTGTGTGGATGGAAATTGCCGTCTACTAAAAGTGTGTTCCGTGATGCAACCAATTCCAGGCCAAGTATCTCAACAATTTTCTTTGTTATAGGACAGGGGAAGTCCATCGGGACTGGGGCATTTAAGGGCTTCAGCTAGTTCCTGAAGGGTTATATGTGCTTACATTTGTCAGTGTCGGACAGGTTTAACAAATCTGTTATTTTTATATAGCAGTTATTCCCAATAAAATGTTGTTGTCGAAGCCTTTTCTACTTGTGTACCAAACCGTGGAACCCCTAAAATCTTTTGACATGTTTGCCAATGCGAATTGCCAGTCACAGGGGCTGTTATCAGATAATAAAATGTTTTTTGAAAAAATGCATTCCTTATTATTTTTTTTTTTTATAGCACACTAGTATGGCCTTTGGCATTTATGAGTGCAGCTTGCTCATAGTGATAAACTGTTTTATTTTTCTTCTCTTTCATTTTTAAGGTACTATTGACGAAGCCACAGACTTAGGCTAATGCTAAGTGACTCGTTTTATGTGTTACTGGCAATCCTCACATACGTGATAAGACTCAGTGTCTTACTATTAAGATTGCAGATTTCAGAGTTTGTCTCAGTGCTGCTGGTTTTCAACACATAGTAATGCGTAATATATAACCTGACCAAATAAGATTGGCTGGTTTTTGTTTTTTTTACCTAAGCTAGTTTGTTTCTAGACCTGTTTTCTAATGGGTTGTGAAAGAAAATTAGACTCTTGGGTCTATTCACTAAAATTCAAGAATACCTCAAGGAGGTCGATTTTCATTTTGAGACTAAGTCAAATTCGGCATCCGAGTTTTGGCCTCCTATTACTTTCAATGGGTAAGATTCAAACCATGTTTTTTTTTCCAGGTGACTTAGACTCAGAATGAAAGTTGACCTCCAAAGTCTACCTCCACAAGCTATTCTCAAATTTTAATTAATATAACCATCTGTGTCTGAAGCATTTACAGCACTTCTGTATGTATCATATATTGCTGATATATTTTTCTGGTATATCCAGTGCTGTACTGCAATATTACAATGAAAATATTTTATACAAAGATTTTTTTTTGTCATAACTAGAAAACTCAGTTATATTTTTATTCAAACATGCAGATTTTATCAATTGGCATATAACAGCAAATATTACAAGGCCTTATGAGAAAATGTTCATAAAAACTTTGTAAATGGAGGGTGTTCATATCCGAGCTATTATAAAGTTAGTCAAACTTCTTAAACATCCATTACTTTGGAGAGGATAAAAGCGTCTAAATCATGTGTGATTATATATCCAGACTTTACATGTCACAGCATGATGTCAATCTCATTACTTAGAATTACACTTGGCCTTTTGATGTTCCAGTCAGTATGCATTCTACAACCTTTGTTTGTTATTTTTGTTGATTTTGTTTAGCTTTCAATAAAATTACAACACTGGTAGGACCATAAACTTAAAGTACATGGCAAGGATAGTAAACTTAAATGAATGTCAATTCATACTGAATAAAATCATAACATTTCCACAATTTGTTATAAAATCTCTCATTTTACCCTTGTTCTTGAGAGAATGCTTGAACGCAGTTGCAATAGGCAAAAGGATACATCCACTGAGCCACACAAATATCATTTATAGAAATCTCTTAATTTTAGTCACTAAAAACTTTTGAAAGACGGATTAATTTAAAATGGATGACATCACAGAAATGTGGCAGACATGGTCCCTTTCAGGTAAATAATGTAACTTGACTAATAAGAACTGCAAAGTAAACATGAAATAAAGTCTTATTTATACAGATGCTATCAATTTGTTTAGCACAATGGGAAACAAGTAGGGTTTAAATGATACCAGTTTGATGCAAGCTTTCAAGAACCAGTTGTTAGGTCCCTTCCTCCCGCATAAACGAGGTTAAAACCAAATTCCTAATTACAAAACATAGTTAACAGCATTAAAAAAAGGCAAGAAAAATATAGGGTATTGAAGAATTATCTCAGAAGTAAATTAGTCAGTTCTACATATATCCAATAAATAAAATCAGTTTGGTCAGAGCATCTCTGATCCCTCCAATCCCTGATTAGGGGGGGGGGGGGGGGGGCATTTAATTATACAGCATTATGACTAAAGAGACAGCCAGTTGATCCTCTTATCCCGACGTGGGCCCCAGTTGAGCAATATTGTGACTCTTCTTAAGATTCTTCTCCCCATCTATTACCGTTGCAGCTTAATCCTTTCTTTCCCTTTCCAGTCTTCTCTTACTACTATCTACCACCCAGAAGAAATATTCACCTGATTGTGTGAGCTGTTTTGGTTGTAGGCCATGGACAAATGGCCACAATACCCCTTGGGTAAAGAGGACAGGTATTGAATGGATTGCTATTTATTGCCCCAAGGCCACAGAACCCATTTTGTTTATTATGTGGTTTTATTTTTACGCTTAATTATCCGTTGAGTAGTAAAATGTTTCCCTGTTGCTGGAATCTCTTTTACTGTTGTTTGTGTGAGATTATTATTGCTTTGGAGCTTGTAAGTCCTGAATACATTGTAGAAGCAGAGCCCATTGGCACCGAAGGGCTAAGCCTGGCAGTACACATTATGTTCCACACTTTCATTATTTTGTTTGTAATGTCCGCAGTGGTTATAAAACTGTCTGTGTGCATTGAGGTTTTCTTTTATTTGGTGAACTCTGTGACCACTGTGTGCACTAAAACTTTTACTGTTTCCACTTGCTGTTACTAGGTTCCCTACTGTTTAAAAAAAATCTTATTTATAAAGCTTGATCTTGTTTTTTGAATTATGTTTAAAGGTATAGTTCACATACTGTTCAAACAAATAATGTGTCTGTAATCAGTGTACATATTACATTAGAATGTACATTGCATTATTATGCTGTGAAAAAGGACTGGTCACTTAACACAATCTTTATATAAAAGCTTTTGTGGGGGATGTCTTGATGTCGGCATTGATGGACGCATTTAGCAGCAGCTACGAGACTGCAGCTTGATCTCTGGCAACTTTCGCCATGCAAACTCGACTTAGGTCAACAAAACAGGGAAATAGATCCTCCCAAACTTAAGAAGAGCAGGCCAGGGGCTGAACCACCACTCCCAGGTGCCCACTCTATGAGCCCGTTGGGCCTACCTAAAATGGCCACCGACTTTCTCGCTCCGAACGGAAATTGCAGAGCTCTGTCAGGACTTTAAACATATTGATGTCAAAGACCTATCACTCAAAGAAAGTGCACCATTTACCTGAGACACAGTTGATGTCGTAAACCAACATATACAGCAACAGGAGTACCAGATCTACTTATTGCAGCAGCAAGTTGAGGAACTCGACAACTGTAGCCGTAAAGGCAACATCAGGGTAAGATGTATTCCTGATGACACCCCTCCTGACGAATGGCAGTCCTTAATTCAAGGCCTTATTGATACCATCTTGAAGAGAGGCCCGGACAACCCAGTTGAGCTTGAGAAGGTACACAAACTGCGAACTTTAAAGGCATGATCAACAAATCCGTGAGAGACATGGTTTGCACATTACCATAATGAACTGGATACCATACTCCAGGCTTATCGGAACATGTCACTGTTAAAGATCACTGACGCTGAAATATCTCTCAGCGGATCTCTCACGCTCGACATTAAAGTCCAGAGAGCATTACGTCCAATCGCCACTGAGCTGGGGGCTCAGGATTACACACATTCCTGCTTTGTCCTTAAAAGTGAAAAAGGACAAGTCTCATATCCTGCGCATCCTGTTTTTGGGTGGCATAGGACTGTCTAATATCCCGGTACCGGAATGGTCCACACCAACCGCAATTCCGGCCCCAATACAGAACCCGACCACAGACTCAGCTTAGCTGGTATATCGAAAACCTAGCCCGCTTGTAAATGTCAGAGGCACTACTCAATTCGGACTTTACCTGCAACACACACCAAGAGGACTTTGTTCTCAACATGGTCACAAAAGCATTTGCTAGTCCTTCTAGAGATTGCAATATTTTTTGGATTGCCTATTTCTATTTTGCCTTTGACGGAACCATTGCTAATTTATAGTACTACCTGATCTATCAGTTATTTATCAATCTTATTTAGGCTCAGCACAGTCTGTTATCCTATGTTTTACAGCATTAGGTCCGTTGGCTTATCGGTGGTTCCAACATGGCACCCCGAGGCACCCTCCCTATACCTTGTTTGGGCAAATAGTTGTATTTTTGTGGGTTTGGCGACATTACTGCCCATTTTTTTAAAGGCATTTTAATGTCATGAGTGGTCTTTCCCACCAAAGGGCAATCCCCTAATTTCTTATATCACACCTCATTTTTTTTTATTTTTCTCTCTTTTAACCTCCCACTCATTATATTTCCCACTCTCCCCTTTTCACCTCTGATTATTATTTATTCATTCTCTCTTTTGTTATATTTCAGTTATCTCTCGTTATTTTATCCTATCAATGTTATCTTGTTATCCACCATATATTACATTGTGATCTATCACTGTATTAATATTTTCTGAAAAATGAATATTTACAAAAAACTTTATAAAATATGCACTGTTAACATTTTATGTTGTAATTGTATTAATTATTTTGATAGAAGGAAATTTATGCAGTCTGTGTTCAGTTCTGAACATTTGTTTTTTAAATGTCAACAAAACATATGAATAGACAGTGCTATTGTATATTGTTTTTTCACTTTCCCAGTGGTGACCCACTGGATTTTGAAGACTAGCAGTTATCTTTAGTTTTATTGGTAAATTGAAAGTATGCCAGATAATTTTTTCCTTCACATATTTTTTCTTTGATTTCACTGGGCTTGTATTAAATAGTTTTCAATATTTACTTCAATATCAATTCTATTAAGGTGGTTGTTTTTTTTTTTACATTTACAAGTGTGTTAATTTATTATTATATCTATACACGAGGCGCTGTGTAAAGTCTGTTACTAAAAACATATGAATGTATGAGTGCATAGCTTTTACACAGTTGAGCATAAAGTCTCCACCCCTATATTAAAACTGAAAAGTCTGAGCATAGATTTGTACACATTTGTACACATGTAAGTGAACATGACTAACTCAGTGGTAGATACCAATTGTGGAGATGTTGATCACACCATGGCACATTATTACACAAAGTAAGCAGTAATAGACAAATCAAAAGTTGAAAGAGAAGGGCAAGTATCCTTGATTGAACTATTATAGAATTTATTTAAAAGGTAATTAAACTTTTTTGTTTTTAACCCTTTCTTCCTTGACATTTGTCCTGAGTCTCTCAAGTTTACTCTGTTGCAGACCGTGCTGCCTGCTTCCCAGTACATGCCAGTTTATCCAGATACTAGCAACAATTTGTATTTTCACTTGAGCTTATATTTAAGAAGCACTAGTGAAAACCAATCTTTAACTGTCCTTTAACAGTCACATTTTACAATCACTCATGAAAGAAGTACACTCCGGTCTGCTGCTCAGTTAGGCGGTGCTCACCTGGGTAAGGTGCAGACACTCAACCAATCGCTGCTCACATCGGATATGAGATAACTGTGCTAGTAGTGATTGACAAGTCTTTGACCCAATCAGAGGATAAAATGAAGAGTTTTAAAAAGTATATACCATAGCAGAGCCACTGTAATTTTAATTTCTGCTTCTTTACTAGAGGTATGCCAACTTGGCCATAGGAACATTGCAACAAGAAGAAAGCCAAATAAAAAGCACCCATGTAATGTAGGTGTGGTGACAGCATACCATATCAGACTTCTCTTTTATACATAATATTGAACACTATTTTTGATAAATTTTTCTTCTATGTTATAGAGCAGTCTGATAAACTGATGATTTACCCTAGTTTTATATACACGCCGTCTGTTCATAATTCCAGGTCATGTGGCTATGCAAGGTCACCCAAGAAACTAACCGTTTTTATGTACAGTATAGTATTAATGTATACATACTCTGTGTAGCCTAATATAATGGGGACTATTTTTTTAAAAATTCCTGCACTGTTAAGTGTCAGAAAGTGTAAAAAATGGTGTAATCGCATTTCGTGGTATATAGACGGTGATTGCATTTTTTTAAAACTTCATCATGACAAGTTACAACGTAGGGGGAAGAATCTCTGCCAACCTGTTTAGTTCTGACACTAACCAGGTATTTTACCGCGCCGAATTCTTTATCCATGGGGTACACTTAATGTACTGTAAAATATGTAAGAGGTGATGCTGTTTTAGCTCCCCAGGGATCCATCCCTTTTGTAAGTTGCGTGACAGCTTGCCACCTTCTTTCAGAGTACTGTGCTAATCTATTCCACTTATTTCTTGCTGTAGAGGGTAAAGAAATACGACAGAATACTTTGTCTTATTTCAAGGCAGATTATTTTTGGGAAATTTGTGCATAAGATACACATATATAGCCACCATTGTTTTCACGGATACATTTCACTAGGAAGTGTTATTAATGTCTTGGTGCCAGATACCATAGCACACCTTCAGAGGTCTAGTGGAGTCCATGCCTCGACGGGTCAGGGCTCTTTTGGCAGCAATAAAGGGAACCTCCACAATATTAGGTCATAAAGTTATGGCTGATCATGATCAGTGTGTGTGTGTGTGTGTGTATATATATATATATACCATATTTATCGGCGTATAACACGCACCTCATTTTAAGAAGGAAATTTCAGGGGAAAAAAATTAAATTTCAAATAAAGAACTTTGAAGCCCAATATGCCATTTTAATATGCCAGGATATTGCCCCCAATATGCCATTTAATATGCCAGGATTTTGCCCCCAATATGCCATTTTAATATGCCAGGATATTGCCCCCAATATGCCATTTAATATGCCAGGATATTGTCCCCAATATGCCAGGATATTGCCCCCAATATGCCATTTTAATATGCCAGGATATTGCCCCCAATATGCCATTTTAATATGCCAGGATATTGCCCCCAATATGCCATTTAATATGCCAGGATATTGCCCCCAATATGCCATTTTAATATGCCAGGATATTGCCCCCAATATGCCATTTAATATGCCAGGATATTGCCCCTTAGTATGCTCGTTATGCCACCCTCCTCCCCCCCTTCCCCAGACCCCAGTTCTTACCTCGTTCCTGCTCTGTCCCCCGGTGCTCTGAAGCTGCGTGGCTGTGAGGGAAGCGTTGCGAGCTTCCCTCCAGCCGCGCGGAACAATAAAGTTTGTTTAAAAAAAAACACACTTTGTTGACCGCGCGGCTGGAGGGGAGCTCACAATGCTTCCCTCACAGCCACGCAGCTTCAGAGCACCGGGGGACAGAGCAGGAACGAGGTAAGTTTTTGATTTTTTCAGGCACCAATCGGCGTATAACACGCACACATCATTTGCTCCCTATTTTCAGGGAGAAAAAGTGCATGTTATACGCCGATAAATACGGTGTATATATATATATATATATATATATATATATATATATATATATATAAATGATCTATACATTGTAGATCACATGGCATCAGACACATTTTGATCACGTTGCTTTTAAATTTATGAATTTGCATGCAATTCTGCTAAAATCTATACACTGAATAGATTATTTTTCATTCTCTACATTTATAAGATGAGAGATGTTTAGGAGTCCCATTAATCACATACAACGAAAAGTTGATAGACAGAATAGGATACTAATGTAACACAAAAATAAATCAGGCTAACAGGAGTTTTAACTCCTTAGTGACAAGACCTTTTGACCTTTTCTTTCTCTTGGTGACAATGGCTGTTTTGACATTTCTGGGGTGTTTAGCTGTAATTTTCTTCTCTCACATACTGTACCCACACAAATTATATGTTTTTATAGTCATAAGAAGGGTTATAATTAGATACCATTATGTTCATCATATCTTATAAGTTACTACAAAAAAAAAAAAAAATCATAAAATATGATGGGAACAATCCCCCACGCACACTTTCTAACTTTGACCTAAAAAATAATTTACACAAATACAATAATTAAAAAAGACCCCTTCTAAATTTTGTCCCAAGTTCAGAAATATGCTTGTTTCTATGTTTTTCTGCAGTTTTTTGAGTTATAGGGCAAAAACCAGTGTTTTTTTCCTACAGTGACTTTTTGATCACAACCCTAAATTTAACCCCAACTCTAATCCTAACCCTTAATATATTCTAATTTTAATTTAATTGTAACCCTAACAACTATTCTATCCCTAACCCTAGATTTTAGCTAATAGTTTTTTTCACTGCAATGTTGCCGACTCCCTCTAGGGGCAGTCAAGCAACCTCATCAGAGCAACAGAAGTGATTTTTATTTTTCACTTCCGACTCTCTACTGACAGGAGGGCAGCAGCCATATTGGAGGAGCATGCTGCTCCGTGGAGCAATCGTGGGTGCCCCAGATTGAAATTTTGGTGCTGTCTACTCCCTCAACATCGAGGCAATAGAGCAGCACCATCAGAGCGTTTTTCGCCATCGTTGATCTTGAAAACCACTCGTTTCACCGCAGGACGTACCAGGCACATACATTGTCGTGAAGGTGTTAAAAAGTATGCCATAGCAGAGTAACTCATTTTCCCTTCTGCTTCTTTACTAGATGCATGCCAACAAATTAGGATATGTGCCCTTAAAGGTTTTAGAACTTCATGGATCTCAAGTAGCAAAGTACACAAACATTTGTATGTCCTGTAATGGAGTGAGACTCAAAATAAATTTCCATGGAAGGACTCTGTCATTGTGCAAGCTGTGTCATTACAATCCAGACTTCTTCGAGAGCTAGAATTTTATTTATGTAACATTGCAATGAAAAGAGTGAAAGGGCAAACAGTGATGTATAGAGGGGAGGGGGTGTTATAATCAAACCATTACACATATTGATATGTAACTAGTTCACAAACCTATGGAAAAAAAGTTAAAATTAAAAAATGTAAACATTGTTTTGAAATGAACAAGCAGCTGAAGAGTGAAAACAGATGTAACAAGTTTAACTGATAATTGTCTTTATTTTTCTACTATTAAATCCTTGTAGAGATGCTGGGGGAAAATGATAAAAATAAATAAAAATAAAACCTACAAACATTTTTCCCCTAGAATAAACAGCTTAATAAGAGGCATGTCGTATACTAAGCTTGTAACCATGGCATACCACTGTTACAGAAACGAAAATATTGCACCATAATAAAATGTAGTTTTGTATGTTAGTGACCTACTAAAGATAGCAACCATTTTCTGTATGAAGCAGCAAACCTGGACTGATCAACACTTCTGCAGCTAGATAAAAGACAACTAATGAACCTGAGCTCTGATTCATAGCTAATAGAGTCTTGGACTGGAGCCCGTTTTAATCGTTTTGTTTCTTGATTGTAGCCATGCTTGCTGAGGTCAATCACTCCATCTACATCCATGGTAGTATTGGTGCAGTCTAGGATGGTAGTGCTAGTTTGTGAATCCTTTCCTGCACCATCGCTGCATTCCACATTTGTTATTTGTGAAGTTGCAGAATGAGATTGTTCATTTTGTAGCTGATGAATCAAGCCAAATACCTGGCGCCTTGAAAAAGAGACAAATAAAAATTAATAAAATAAGCAAACAAAATGAAAACAGCCCCCCCCCCCCCCCAGGTTTAGTATGCAATCCACTATTTTTATTTAAAAAGGGACACCCTAGTTACTAAAAACCCATTTTAAAAGATTTAGCTCTTCAGAGTGCTGATTAGATATACGACCAGATCTTCTGAATGGGTTACTCTTGCAAAGAGCATTGGGGTTTGTTTTTTTTAGCCTGTGTTTATGCAACATGAGCTGCTCACAAGCACATGTGGACTACTGCCAGCATATCACAGATACAGGTGTTTAGAATGTAGCACAGACAAAACGTGGTATAATGGTCTAGGAATTAAGGAACTTGATTAAGCTTTTAAAAACCCATTTTGTAGACTCTGACTTTAAACAGAGATCAGTTTCAAATGTTACAAACTTTATTAAGGGCAGTCATCATGATCAAGAGGTAGCCATAGTAAGGATATTGGTTGTAAAGTGTCAGTTTGGGATATTATGGATATGAAGGTATACCAACAATATCACCAAGTAAAAAATGTTTCTAAGTTGCAATAACCTGCTCAGTTATGTAGATATTCACGAAACAAGAGGTCTGTGTTCTGACATTGTGCAGATTTTCTTTATTACAGTGGAAGACAACAGCAGTAATGCACAAGTTACAAATATTCGAAAAATCAAGTCCAAAATCTGCTTTTGTATATTACTAGTGACTGACACTGAATTCTCTAGAAGGCAAAAATGTTATTTTGCAAACGGAGGATGAAGTACTGCTGGACGACGGAAAACTCTTAATCAAGACGTTACAGAGAGAACCTTTAAAAGGACTAATCTGTATCCTGGAAACCAGCATTAAAGCACATTTACTATTGACTTGCATGTCTGGGAGCAGTGATGGTAATATGTTATTCTGCTCTCAACACTCTACGGAAACTGCTCTAACCAAAGAGACCAATGATCTTGTTACTGCTTAACTCCTTCCCACCTGTAGGACTCTCTATGCCGTCCTAGTGTTCAGTGCCCAAAAACTTGTAGGACGGCACAGAACATCCTGCCTGTAACCGCTCATCTTGGCTGCTGGAACTTGTAGCGGGATCCCAGCTGTCAGATGAGGCCACTTTGACTACCAGGTCACGTGTGAAGTCTTGTGGTATTTTGGCAGGGATCGACCCTGATCAAGTCTCTGCTTATGTGTCCCTGTCTCCCAATCACTCTGGACCAAGGCCTCATCTGGTGTGAAGGGATTAATCAGGGATTATTACTCTCCAAGTCCCCTTAAAGGTACTTTGTCAACCTAATCTTTACTTGTACTGTAAATGTAGAGAATAAAAAATAATGAAAAATGATCCATATATTGTGCTGGGAAATTCCAAGCAAATGCATACAATAAGATATATATGGTTTAATGTGTGCCTTTCATGGTATCCAAAAGCCATAAATACAGAAGGTTGTCCTTTCCTGATGTACCAACCATAAATCCCACCTAATCAGGGCAGATTACCGTATTTGCTCGAATATAAGACAAGGTTTTTTTCAGAGCAAATGCTTATGTCTTATATTAGAGGTCGTCTTATAATCTGACCTCAAATCTAGGTCAGGTTATAAGACTGGGATCCAGGTCAACCCCAGAGCTGCAGGGGACCTGGATCCCCCTCTCTAACAGCGGGGGGATGTCTGCGCGATGAGCGCAGACTCCCCCTGCTGCCGGGACTTCTATGATGAAGCCGGGTCCTTCCGGCTTCATCATAGAAGTGCCGGGCAGCAACGGAGGATGTCTGCGCATATCGTGCAGACATCCTCCGCTAGCCACCAAGAGAATCGGGCAGCCGGCGATGTCTGCACAATAGTGCAGACATCCTCCATGCTGCCCGACACTACACTCTATTATGCCGGACCGGCATCCCCCGCTGCCCCCACTAGCCACCAGGGAGCAAAAAACAGGTGAGGGGGGGGGGGAGAAAGAGGGGGAGGGAGGGGGAGAGAAAAGTTTGGGGGGAGGGAGACAACGCAGCGGGAGTGGAGAGAGAGGCAGCATTGGCACAATAAATACAAGAAATGCATTTGTTTAATATCATTTTTATTGAATATTAAAAAGTAATTTATATAGGGTAGTCTTATATTCAGGCTTTTAGTTTTTTTCCTAAAGGAATATCCAAAGTTTGGGGGGTCGTCTTATATTCGAGCAAATACGGTAAGCCCAAAATAACAAGGTTTAATCTCTGTGGTAGAATCTTGGAATATATTTTAATGTCTAGGTTAAGGTAGAGGTATTGGCCAATAATTAATTACACTTGTGCGATCATTACCAGGCTTTGGAGATATACTAGCCTCCAGCATCTCTTCAGGGAAACCTCTGTGGGTATTTATCACATTAAATATATGCTTGAGTAAAGAAGTGACTGGTAGAGTAGTGTTGAAAAGCTGTCATATTTTATAACATTGGAAATCTCCAATATATGTCTAAACCCCAACCTATGTCACCCTTTTTCCCCAATCTGTTTCAATTTGTTTTCACTCAAATGACCTATATGTTGAATGCCACTGTCAGCAGACTTCTAAATATTGTTACCTGAAACTATGGCAGTTCTGTATGTTAAAACAAAATAAAAAAAGCACACATGGAGATAGCATCAGCAGTAGGCAGCATCTCCGTGTGCACCTATGTATAAAGCAGACTCCCACCAGATGTCAGGAGTCTGGGTCAGTGTGGATGCTCTGCCGATGTGTGCTGGCGCAACCCAGGTACACAGATGGGGATATTCTCTCTGGAGACTATTTGCTAAAAGGCCAGTTGATGTGTAATGAACATTTCATCTCACTAATTTAACAATACATTTTGCAGGGACAAACCTTGTGAGTTTGCTTAGCAGGGGAAAGTCACCATGCCTGTCCCTGCACAATGTATAGTTAAAATGTTCATCTCACCTCAACTTCCCTTCTAGTGAATAGTCTTCAGAGAGAATGTGGATTACCCTAATAAAAGTTCTCTTGCACGTTTGGAATTTACAAACCAACAAATCTTTTTGCAGACTGGTCTGGTTGCAGAGTGTCACTCACATTTACTTTTTTTGTATATGTAATCAGCTAGTTCAGGTTCCAGCTAATGATTACACTTCAAAACAAGGGTCTCTCTGCAAAACTAAAACACACACAGTCAGCATGCAATAGACCTCATCAGTTGCAGATGTCATACAGTCACTATGTTCCTGGTCCAGATCACAGAATGATCAGGAGCCAGAGACATAGATGCAGAGACACAAGCAGGTTCTCTTTACAGACACTGGGGGTCCCCTTCGAAAGATTTTGGGTATGGCAAATTTTAGGAAAATGTAACAGATATTTACTTTTTAGCTTCCGTTACATTTCAGAGGTCATCTGGCAGGTGGGATGCAGCTGGATCCGCAGCACAGCTCATTGCTGGGGGCAGCAATGAGCTGATAGGTAGAGGATGATCTATGCCGTTGTTTGAGCCCTTTTAGGATGGCATAGACTGTCATTAAATAGGAGGGGGTAAAAAAAAGGTTAAAAAAATTATATTTTAAAAAATTGAGCCAGAACAATTGACAAAGCAAAATAGAGCTTGGACAGAAAGAACTTTAGCTTTGTTTAGAATTATAAATACCTGTGGCACCAAAGTGTTTCATGACCTGGATAAGAATCGATGAGATCTTTGTTAAGGTCCATTTCTTCTTCAATCAATGAGGGAAGATCAAACCTTGGAGGCTCCCAGTTACCGGCTTCTTCTGGTTTTGGAAGACATAGATTTTGTTCATTTACAAACTGGCCTGAAGTAGCCGTGGAGTTATCATAGTCTTTGAGTGCTCTGTTTAGTAAAGACTTCAGCAAGAACTGGCGGTAATGGAAACCACTGTGATCAGACACGTGCATTGACACCCAGTGTTTTGTGGAAGACAGTTCATCAACGAGAAGCTGGGGGGGAAAAAAATTGAATTATTTCTAAATATAAATTTGAAATGTATGAAACCTCACCTTGGCAATCTCAGCCATGTTATAGTTATACAGAGAATTTATTTATGGACTTTTTGTTTTCCTCTTTATTTATCATTGCTTTTAAATAGAAAGTAATACCACATTTTTAAAAGAAGGTTCTAAAAATAAAAGGGACACTAGCACTTACATAAGTTGTAACTAGATGTACATATAAAACATTTTCCACGGTTTTATTTTGTTCTATGTTTGAATTGCATATAAAATTAGATGTCTATCCCCTGCATCCATTTTGTGAATTTTATTCACGGTGCAACATTCTCCAAAATCTTCCAGCAAGTCTCACTTTACATCTGTGGGCAGATACTGCATGATGATATCATAAGATATACCCCTGCTATCTTACTGTCTCCAGTGTATCACTAGTGAGTTATATTCGAACACAAAAAGTTATGTTTCTGGCAGAGAGAGGTGACTGGACTAATCAAACAGGATCATAACTCTGCCCCCTTGTGATGTAATAGTTACACTACCCTACCATTCAGTGTAAATCTATGGTCAGAATTCAGACTTATAGACTGCATTCTGTGTCACAGTGAGATTCTAGTGCTGTTAGGGTGTCTGTAAATGGAAACTGCGCATGCTAGTTTTGTTCAAACACTTTCCTGTTTGACTGACAGTTAAAATTCAAGTTCGTTTTTCTCTCCTAAATTGATCTGTAACATTCAGGAAATACTCGTGGTGTTGAAGTTATTCACACTTTCAGAATTTCTTAAGATATAGAAAAAACAAAGAACAAATTAAATAAAGTAGTTCTGCAAATCAAGAACCAACTTAACTGCCTTGCTCCTGACTCATCTTTTAGCCACGAAACAATTGGATTGGTTTGTTGTATTTAAGACATTTAGTCTATTTTACAATGAAATCCACATTTGTCAATGAAAATAAAAAGCCAGTGTCTCCAGATTGATATAATTTGGTCCCTGCGCTAACCTTATACTGTGGCTGTATTTTTGTCAGGAATATGATCAGTTTCAAAATTTTCAAGAGTTTTAAATTTGATCTGTGCATCTGTTTTGCACAAATATGTAACCAATGGGTTGTTAAAGGTTTGCCATTCCTGCTACTAAGTTGGCGAGTATGCTAGAACTAGGAGATTCTAAAACAGTATAAGCAATGAGTGGTGGAAAGTGAGGGTTATTGCACTGATGGTATCATGTACTTTGTGGTATGAGGGTTGAATGGAAATTTTAGCACCATGCCACGGTGCATTCTAGTATTGTCCCTGCCTAAGGCACTCAGTAAGGTAAAGTTTCCCTTTCATATCCACAGTGGAAAATGGTGCAATGGCCATCAAGGTTTCACATTCTAACTGTGGACATGAAATGGAACGGTGATACACATGACATGATGATGAGAGGGTACATATAAAACAGAGAGCGGTTGGCGGTAAGTAACCAGTGATGTGATGCCAGCCTATAACTGGCATGGCATCACTGGTATTGTTATACCACAAGAGCCTTTATCTCGGTGTGTAAAATAATATACGTTACTATATATACAGATCCAGCCCCTGGCTAAATTAGACTGCTTGCTCCGCCCCATCGCCTGCGCTGAATAACGTGAGCGGTGGGGGTCACGTGACATCCAGCGCTCAGTGAAAAGGCGCCGTGGCGTGCAGGAGCAGCAGAGTGCCAGATAAAGTGCTGGTCGCTGGGCAGAGTCCCGTGAGTGCAATTCTGGGTCAGAGTTTGCTTGCTGGGGTAAATCCTGTGAGTGCAGTCTGGGTGCAGAGACAGGAAAACAAAAATGCATTTTTTTCAATAACCTTGTTATTATAAATGGAAAAAGTTAAATTATAATATTTTTTTCCTTTGGTTTGTGGTCCTTGTACTTAAAGTTTGATTGATGTAGGATTTGCACCATTTATGACAAAATTGGAATTAAAAAAAAAAAAAAAATAATATATATATATATATATATATATTAGCAACTTCCATATCAATAAACCACTTTTTTTTTACTGTACTTTTTGGGCCAAAAATGTTCTAGTCTCCAAATAATATTTGGAGGATTACAATGCACAAAGTTAAAAAAAAAAAAAAAAATCGAATTTGGGGGTAAAATCCTATTTATTCCCCAGGGCAAGTTCCCCGAATCATAAAGGATAAATTGTTGCCACAAATTCAGCGCATACTGAATAGTCAAACTACAGACTTTTCCACAATTCAGTCATTAGCCCTGATCCAAGTATGACAAAATGCAAAAAAGTCGCTTTCTAAGGTCTAGTAATGGTACTGCATCATGTAAAGTAAACAAAAAGAAACAGGTCTAAAAAAAAAAAATTGTAACATGGAAAATTCATATAAAACACACAGTCTAGTCGGTAAAGGTGATGTAAATAAGCAAATATGGCCCACGTGCCATTTACTAAAGCGCATGAGGTAAAATAGTTTAATTATTCAGCATTCACCTGGTGGAAGCTGGAAGTGTAAAACATCCAAATGAAGCAGTCTGTGCAACCATTTTGTTTGCATTCTGCGGATTAGATGAATGCCTCATTTTTAGGTCTACTCGCCCTAAATACTTTTACTGGACATTTAAATACACCTCTGTACAGAATATTTCTAGTTTCCTTTAAATTAATGTAAACTAAATGAATTGCAACAAAGTGTGAATTTTTCCATATTTTATATTAATGGCCTTGTCAATGTATCCTAGTAAATTGACCATGCCTTTGTTTCCTGGGGCACTCTTTACACATAAATACTATTTAAAGTTGGAATGTACAGCATAATAGGCATTTGTATACCACAACTGTGAGGTAAATTACTAATAGAGATAATTAAACAGAGTTGTGTGAAACCAGTATACTGCAGTTACGATATGAAATATTTAGGATACAGGATTTAACCTATTCATATTTTTTCCGACATATATTTATATATGTTTTGTATTTTATCAAGACATTTTGTGAAAAATTAGTAGTACTTAGGATATTTAGACAAAATATATTACCAAATTTAGTCAGGTCATTTTAACCATTACAAGGATACTTAGCGCGGAAACGGCTAGACAGACACATACACACATATATATATACATATATATATATATATATACATATATATATATACATACATACACACACAGCATGTTTAACTAAAGAGCACACAAATATCCTATTAAATACAATTATCCAAAAAATGCTATGTAAAATAAATGAACATATATTTTTACCTTGATGTTTAACTTTCCCAGATGCTGTAAAACCCAAATACGGTGGGACCAAGAATTGTAATTGCTAGGATATCTCCCTGCGGCTTCAGTGCAAACAAGCATCTCATCTTGCACAATTTCATGGATTCGCACCGTGGACACTGGACAGCTGCCATCCTTATTCTGCACAGTAGCCATTGCACATTCTTGCTGCATGCGCTGTAATACCCAACGCCTGTTTCACAGGAATCCAGGAATAGGAGAAGATAATACCAAAAATAATTCAAATTTGCAGCAAGTACATACTGGACAACTAAACAGTTTTTAACCCTTGTACCTTATAGGAAGTGTACCCACCATGTATCTGCTACACGCAGTAATCTATACATTGTGTTAGCAGAAATGCAAGCAAATGCATAAAAAGAGGAAAAAAGGGTTTTTTCAATGCCCGCTGAGTCTCCTGCTTATGACATCACCTGTGGCATAATATGCAAATGAATTTTCAATGGGAAATGTGTAATTTGCATATCAAGCCACAAGTGATGTCATAAACAGGAGACACTCCAGACATTTTTCCGTTCATGCATGTAGTGAACATGGCTTGCGTTGTCTTTTATTATTAGTGATTCATGTCACATCCGCAACTTTGCATAATAACATATCAACCTTTGGAAAAACCACGCCACTAACTGTGGCATTCATGACCACGTACTTTGAGAGTTGCAGGTTTTAAGCCAGCGTCAAATAAATTCTGAAGGATACCTAGGCTTTTGAGGGAGGGATGGATGAGAGATACTGGCTGTTTTTTGCTGAAAAAAAAAAAGTTATCCACAATGGCAGGAAATAAATATTTGCCAATTAGCAACTTCCCAACTGAAGCCAAGCTATCAAACGCCACTAGAATAAGTCTGGATGAAGAAAGGGCCACAGAAAGCAAGACTCAATTCCCTCATCCAGAAGAAGGGAGGTGGGCGAGAGGCAAGAGTGTCCTGCAAAGATAAACAATGCCTATGCAAGAGGAATAGTGGTGGCCGACAGAGCTATGCAAAAGTGACACATGCTGCAGCCGCGAAAACGGAAGAGAGCTCAGGAGATGCAAAGCAAACTGATTGGCAGTGTTACTCAATGACATTCGCGAGGAAGGCTTTGGCTCTGAGGATGCAACCTGGAGGATCCTCTTGCTCCATATCCGCAATCAAAAATAGGTTAGCAGTTGCAGACATTTCTTGCTTTGTGCATAAAAGCCAGCAGCAGCTATCCATAATGGAGTTCAAACGAGGAAACTGGTTGAGCTGTTCATCCAAGCAAGTCCCCTTTAAAAACCACGTTTCACAGAAGTAGGTCTACCTGGTTGCTGGCAAGAGCGGACTCTCCAAGAGTCCTAAGAAAAAATAAATACATTTGGGGAGTAAAAAAGATGGCCCTACACAAAGTAGGGCAGGAACAAAACTGTGAGGGAGGGGTAGGTTCACCTCTTTATCTTGTTCCTGGCCTATTAAATAGGCAGAGCCATCTCTCCTAGGGCCACCTAGAATAGGAAGGAAAGACCCCATCAGTCAGCTTTTAGGAGATTTGACATCTGTATTTTTCCATTTCTAATAATTTAGACTAAAATTACAGTTTAAAAGAACAAGGCAGCGTTCCTTTCAAAATCTATACAAGTGTTTGTGTTTTTTAACATGTTCATTTAAAAGTGGAAATTCTTCAATGTCATGCACCTGCTGTCTCACGAGGAAAATCCATTGTAAAAAGATCTGCACAACAAAGAAACCCTTATTATTGGGTTGAAAAATTTAAATGGTTGAAAATAAAGAGAAAGCCAGAGCAACCTGGAAGTCCAGAACCAAGGAATTTGTGTTCTACATTAGTGCATGCTGTGATAGCACCTCGATACTCTGCCATCACCATCTGTTTCCCTTTTATACATAACTCCCAGCCCAGTGTATTCAGTTTTAGGATCCACTGTGTTCTTTGATTTAACATAATGGTCCTGAAGTTCCTTAAAATGTTTTGAAACAGTGCTTCTCAAAACCACATGTTGGATTATAATAATGTTCATACAATCTCTTTTTAAAGGGACAAATCACCCCTTCACATGTAGTGATGGCCACCCTAAAATTGCATTCACTGCATTTGCACCAATCTGTCAGTTGTTTTAAGCAACTCTTACTAAATGCTACTAAAATGACAACTCCTTTTCACTCCAAGTTATAGCCTGTAGTCCTCCTCTCCTGAACAATTCCTAGCCAGTCAAGGCAATAATTCATCAAACTTGCATGAGATAGCTACTAGCTTTCTAATGTACGTTAAGCCATTTGGAGTGGACAACTGCCATTCACATCAATCTGGTGTCTGCCAACTGTGCAGAGAGTCACCCAAGTCTTAGTGCATAATCAGCAGAGTGGAATTAGTTAGGATCCCCTGTATTGATTATATGTAAAACCAAGGGTCTCTCTCTCTCTTTGCTAGCAGTGAGCGACCTTTGGCAAGTGGGTCAGCTTGGCTGCTACTAGCAAGAGGAAAAAAGTTAAGTTGTGTTTAATTAAAAGGATTGCAATAAGTATAGGCATGTTATTTAGAAAAGCTTTAATGAAATAATACCAAAAAAGTACTTTATCTTTACCCCATTTGGCTCCACAAGGAGGCAGACATTTTGTTTAGAATCTTTGGTCAGATCTTTCTTCATCTGAACCAAGGTTAGTGAAGATCTGACCCAAGATTCTAAACAAGATGTCGTTCCCCTGAGAGAACAATATGGAGTAAAGAAGGCTCAGTTTGGAACTTTATTTGTATTCATTCATTAAAGATTTTCTTTATAAATAAATCATTTACACTTGATACAATCTTTCAGGTAAACATAAGTTATTTTTTTTGCTACAGATGTCCTTTAAGTTATTCCTTCCTCTAGCATCAATAAGTAAGAATCCATATTTAGCGGAATTACCTGATTTAAAATCGGCCTTTTATACAATAACACAACTTCCATTAAGAGGGTTTAACACCCAATCAGAAAGACAGACAAAGTTAGCAATGGTGACTGCTGTACTCTCTACTTTGTGGACTGCACTCTTAAAATTGGATGCTGGGTGGAACTTGGCTGGTCTTTCTGAAAGGTGTGTGTAGACTCTCTGTAGATTTCCATTTACCAGTGGAGTTTTACCAATGTATAACAATGGTGTGATCACACTAGATACCTTTGTCCTGCAGTTATGTCTCAGTAAACCATGTTTTGCTCACAGATTTGACATTCATCATTTTTATATTTTACTTCCCCAGAGTCAAGTCAGACACCATACCTGTGAATCCATGTCTCTGGGCTTTTTGGAAACTTTGTCAGTGCCAGTTTTCCAAGCTGTAAATCCTTAACTGGGTTCAATGCACCAGACTGTATTAACTCTTTCCTGTCAGAACACAAACAAGCAAATCTGGTATGAAATCATTAATGAATGAAATGCCTTTGGATTGCATGGCTACTGGAAATGCTGAACAAAGAAAAGAGAACTTTCTAATAAAGAACAGTCATAAAAAGTATTGTTCAAATGCCAATTTATACCAACAGTGTGAACTATGAGAGAATGCCTATAAAGTAAACAGCAAATGTTTTCTATGCATTTACATTCTATTGTCAAGCTCAAATGTTGCATATAGCAAGCCATTTTTGTTGCACTAGAAACATATGTGCTGAAATTCAACATGTTAGTTTAGTGGGGCTATTCAGCTCAGTAAAACTGTACTGACAGGTGACCTGCAAAAATCAGACATGAGCTTGAAACATTTGCCAACTTGCCGCTTTCCAACTCCATTCATAACTAACCTTTACATGTCTTGGGAAACAAAACGGAAGAACAAAAACATATGTACAGTATATATTGATCGATTTAGGAGCCATTATAAAACAGAAATTGAGTGGATTACATACCTCACATTCCATGCTGTAGTGAAATCTGGGTTCAGTAATAGTAATGTACAGGTCACATCGATCAACTCTAGAAGAGAAAAACATTAGTTTCAAAAGAGGCCAACTAACTAGTCAAAAAGCAAGACATTGGTCGGAGGGAAAAATAGGTCACCGATCCATGCTGCCAACACACTCCGGAATGCTGTATTCCTGTCAATTATAGGTGGCTTTATAACCACATATTTGGGGGAAAAAACCCTCCCTCTTATTGGGCATTCAGTCAGACAAACAGGAATATTCAATGAAGAAAGGGATATAAAAATAAGGTAACAAAATTACATTCAGTCAGTATATTAGTTAGGTTTAAATTATGCTCATAAAACATGCAAGAAGGCCTCCTGAGTCATTTTTATAGAGAGCCAATTCAACTAATAAATGTCCTCTTGACCAAGGTCTGTGAAAACAATTCTTAGGTGCTCTAACTTTTTACACCAACATCCACCTGAATCTCTGAGTAGTAATGAATGTCTGATTTCAGTTTAGAAAGTGTTTTTTCAAAGTACGTAATTCTTCTAACATCTGGTAAACTACGCTATGTAAATTTAAAAAGGGAGCTCTAAAATAAAATATTTGCATCTGTTTTACACTGGTCAAATGGAACACAAATGTGATTCATTATCGGTGTTAGGAGAAACAAGTTATTGAAGGTCAAATAACACCCTATACAATTTGACCTCTACAATTTTATGTAAACTTTTTTTTATGATATTTATAACAGTTAACTGAATGGGCTGTGCAATATATGTATATTTAAAATTTAACAAAATAATTTTTTAAAATATTTTTTAAACATAACAATAATTTTTCTCTTTTTCGCACAAGCACTTTGTTCGTTTTATGTACTTGTGTATTACATTTTAAAAGAACACAGCGGAAGCTTGTTTTCCTATACAGACGGAAGTGTGGCGCCCACCTTGCAGTTCTAAGGAAACCCTTCATGTAAGCAGTTACTTGTTCTTTTTATTAAATTTGTTTTCTGCCACTCATTTGCTGTTCCATCATTTTGTCTTTGGAGCTTTTGAGGAGACCTGCAGTACCTGATCTCTCCCTGGAAAATTTCCTCGATGAGCATTTCTTATTCTTAAAGTCTGTGAGTGCAAAATCCTAAGGGAGACTATATCTCGCCCGGATCATTATCACTTTTAAGTTTTTTCACTCATGTATTTAAAAGGTATTATATTATTCCACAGTACATGTAAAGCGCACTTTTTGTCTTGTTTTTTGAATACCCTATACTTTTTATTATGGTGAACAGCATCATCTGTAATGGTCTGTATAGATAATGCTGCTCTGCTCATATCCACTGCAATTCCATTGCATGATGTAAGATCCTCAGGGCCTAACAGTGTGTAAAGCTTAAGCATTATGAAGTTAAGCTTATAATTTAAATACAAATAAAATATATACATAGACAAAAATAAAAATAAAATCACCATAACAATAGTTTCTCCAACCTTTAAAAACATTTTTAAATTACATGAGATGAAAGGCATTTTCTAGGTCTGAAATGTGTTTACCCCTCTGGATGGAGCAGGGGAAAAAAAATTCTGTGAACAAATGAGAAAGCCAGCCACTTATTTTAAGCTGCTGCTGTTTCATCGATTTTACAGTAACTAAAAGCATTTGAAGGGCACTGGGATGTCAGGGAGCCCATTCACACAATCCCTTGCTTTGCAAGCCATTGTTCACAGCCACACTAGACAGGTCTGTACAGCTTTACAATCCATACAAAACTCCAATGAAAGGAAAAGGTGGAAAGCAATGGTTCTACCCTTCGTGAACATACATTCACATATAGCCGATAGATGCAAAGGTGGTTTCATGTTTTAGTTTCTCTGGCACTATAATGAGGCATAACTGCGACACACTGAAATGGTATAAGGTTTCAGTCACCGTGCCTGTGCCCTTTTTGCACCACCTTAAAAACCTTCTAAATGTTTTACATAACAAATGACAAACATTGAAGGTACTGTACATATAGCAGGTGCCATGTTTAGGGCATAGAGCAACTGTACATGCAGTCAGGTGTAGTAGAGAAAATGGCCAGTAATGGATTCATAGCATTTACAGTTTCTATGCCCAGTGGGATCTTCACCATCAGTTTACCTTCAAGGACCACTGAGCCACAAAAAAAATGAAATACCTTATGTTTACTTAAAAAGGTTAAATCGAGTATAGATGTTATAAATAGAAATGTTTTCATTTTATATTATCCCTTATCACATAGGGATAACGGTTAATGCTTTTTTAAAATTAATTTTTTATAAAAGGGTGATCTGGTTCAATTATAAAGGTCAAGGATGAACCTAAACTGAATCTCCATATGGAATCAGGAAGTACAAAGGCACACAAATCATGGCATTAACCATTCCCAACTTTCATCTCTTGATAGAATTTGATCAGTCATTTTAAGAAGTGTAGAATAGAGAGCAGCCAGCTGGATATTTGTCTTCAGACATGTCAAAGATAAATGCAAGTTCTAGGAAAGAGGGGAGATTATTTCCCCCTGCTATAGATCACCAAATCTAAACAGAATCTCTGTGCCATTACTAGATTGCAGGTAAACAAGACAGAGAGATAAAGCTGCGTCTTTCACTCCAAGTATGGTATAAATGCTAAAAATTGTAACATCTAAAAAGGATTTTTTTGATTAAAAAAAAAAAAGGGCGTTTTTTTCTTGAAGGGTTTGGAAAACCTCAACTGTACTGAAGGCAAGACATCTTGAAGTGTTAAATAATGAATTTGAGCCCAATTGTAATCATAATACCATTCACTAGCAAAGAAAAAAAGTAATTAGTAGAGAGTGCAAAGAAAGACAACATAAAATTAAAAATACACCTTAAACATACATACGGCTAGGTCTGACCAGCAACATGTTCCTTCAAGTATAGTAATCCCCTGCACAAACGTTCTGCAAAATCATGAAATGAGGCCAAGATATAATTTGTAACACACAGGTGACCTGATTAGATGGCGTGCAAAGTGGGAAAAGGTGTTCTGCAACATTTTGTTTTTTAAACATTCATGAGATTGATGAAAATTGGAAGAGGGGGAAAAAACATTGAGAACCCATGAGTTAGAATGCAAACCTAATAATTTGCCACTTCTGCCTCATTAAAAAAAATGATTTGATAGCTTAGGTGCTGTTTTCAGAACCTTACTTATTATGGTAATAAAACAAACTAACTCTGAGGCCAGAGATAGCTGCAGAGGTGAGCAGATGTGTCTTGACAGAGCTCCTCACGCAGACCGCACATATTGCTAAAAATCATGACTCTTATGAGACTCAATGGAGTGTCTACCTAGAGGTCAAACTATCCACCCATGTAATGCTGTGGCAATGAAAGGAGTACAAAAAGCCCTGCTGCGGGAACTACAAGAAGGGTGGATGGCGTTTATAAAGGCAGTCTTCATGAACGGGATAACCCTACAACAAAAATGTGTCTACACTGGGAAATGCCACTGATGCCAACCAAACGCTACAGGCAACTCTGGTGGTGTTGGACAATTTCCCACTGACCACGCTCCTATGCATAATATCCATGGCCGCTTTAACAGCACATCTTCACTCATTAGACATCAAATATAATTTTCTGTCAGTCACAAAGGGTAACAAATTGTTGCTAATTGAAGATATCATAAATGTCAACACCTTCTCACTGGAGTTAAATACTTTTGAACACACTGAACTTCAGCAGTACCTCCCCTGATTGTTTCTTTCAGTTCACACTGGTTGGTTTGACATTCCCTTTTCAACTGACTTTTTGAAGTTTAGAGGTTTATGTTTAATGTTTAAATCAACACTTATTTAACACCCTGGATGATGGATAGCCTTATGGAATGTTTTTGCCTGCATGTTTGGACACTGTGTCCAGCTTTTTCTGGACAAGACAACCTTTTGGCAGAGACATTTGCCGCTATTCTTTGCAAATGTTGCTCCAAGTCTAGATTTGTCATCATCAAGCCAGGGTCACATGTTTTAAATACCTAATGACTCTCCTAATATCTTATTAATCATTGTTACACCCCCCCCCCCCCCCCCGGCATCTCCAACACTACAGAGAGTGGCTATCGGGTGGCACTTATAGGCATCTTCTTGGCCTGCTGGTCTTTTTCTTCCCTTTCTTCTTAGAAGCAGCGTGTGGTAACCATCCGTGCCACTTGCTTATAATGTATAATCTACTAGCAAAATAAGTTACTATTGATGTGGCCCCCGAGAAGAACTTTAAATATAAAAAAAATTAACTCTTTAAAGAAGCTCGTTTGGCTAATGTGATTTATGATTAAGTAACTATGTAATAAAACTGCTAAAAAAAATATAAGAAAAAAAATTGTGTGTTTTAGGACTGTTCAAGTATTTTAATCAGGCCATGACTAAAGAAAAAATAAAGAAAAAAACATGGTTTGCAAAGAGGTTTAGTTGCTTTTTAGAGCAACGTTTTTGGAATTAACAAAAACTATCCATTCCAGGGAAATATCACAATATCGACAAAAAAAACCTTCAGTTCCAAACTTCCCTTTCTATGACATCATCATCCCATAGCCCAACACTGATCCATAAGATCTGCTGATTTAACAGGCTATAGTCACAATTACCCACTGAATGTCCTATTTTGCTCATGTCAGATTGTAACTGTAGTTTGCACCAGAAAAAGTTGAAACTTCCCAGAGCCCACAGGGATTGATTGACCTTTGTTCCCACCTTTTTTGCTCTTCCTGTGAAATGGACTACCTGCACCCAGTCAGAGAGGAGAGCTTTTTTCCCTTGTGATCGGCTGTGCTGTAGTCAGTGTCTCTATCCAACCTTTTACACCACAGCTGCTGTGGACTATTTTCCCCATCTAGTTCAGCCTAAACCTTGCTGAGCATCAAAAAATAATTTAGTCTACAGCTGGTAGATTACAATAGATTAGCCATCACTATTTTATGTACTGTATGTATATACACATAAATGTGTGTGTCTGTCCAGTGGAGGGGAAATAAGGCAATGGGGACGATTGTGCTGCAGGGAGGGAAGGGGGACGATTGTGCTGCAGGGAGGGAAGGGGGACGATTGTGCTGCAGGGAGGGAAGGGGGACGATTGTGCTGCAGGGAGGGAAGGGGGACGATTGTGCTGCAGGGAGGGAAGGGGGACGATTGTGCTGCAGGGAGGGAAGGGGGACGATTGTGCTGCAGGGAGGGAAGGGGGACGATTGTGCTGCAGGGAGGGAAGGGGAACGATTGTGCTGCAGGGAGGGAATGGGAACTATTGTGCTGCAGGGAGGGAATGGGGACTATTGTGCTGCAGGGAGGGAATGGGGACTATTGTGCTGCAGGGAGGGAATGGGGACTATTGTGCTGCAGGGAGGGAATGGGGACTATTGTGCTGCAGGGAGGGAATGGGGACTATTGTGCTGCAGGGAGGGAATGGGGACTATTGTGCTGCAGGGAGGGAATGGGGACTATTGTGCTGCAGGGAGGGAATGGGGACTATTGTGCTGCAGGGAGGGAATTGGGACTATTGTGCTGCAGGGAGGGAATTGGGACTATTGTGCTGCAGGGAGGGAATTGGGACTATTGTGCTGCAGGGAGGGAATTGGGACTATTGTGCTGCAGGGAGGGAATTGGGACTATTGTGCTGCAGGGAGGGAATTGGGACTATTGTGCTGCAGGGAGGGAATGGGGACTATTGTGCTGCAGGGTGGGAATGGGGAGCATTGTGCTGCAGGGAGGGAATGGGGAGCATTGTGCTGCAGGGAGGGAATGGGGAGCATTGTGCTGCAGGGAGGGAATGGGGAGCATTGTGCTGCAGGGAGGGAATGGGGAGCATTGTGCTGCAGGGAGGGAATGGGGAGCATTGTGCTGCAAGGAGGGAATGGGGAGCATTGTGCTGCTTCAAAAGGATTGAAGAAGACATGACGACCAGAGGCTGGCTGAGGGCCATTTGAACACAAAATGTGGCCCTGTGTGTTGTGCAACTTAGAGATCCATAGAAGAGGATTCAGCAAAAACATTTCACAAGTTATTCAAAACAATCAGAACTTAGGGATACACTTACCATCTCTATTGAGCCACAGGTTTTTCCGTCGATGAAGCAGAAGTTTGTTGTGTACATAAGGAAGCAGAAACTTGATGCACCAGCTCTCCACGCCCAACTTGTTTTCAACCAAAATGATAGGACTGCGGTTATACCTCGCTTCAGGACATGGGATTAATCCAATTTCATCTCTAAGAAGTAAACAAAGACAATCCATTATCCAAGGCTCGAGCAAAACAAGAAGAGAATGAATAGATGCAAGAAAACAGCTTAGCTGCTAAGAACTGCTTTCGTACACTTTGTGACATACAGGTTTCTGCAAATAAATAATCACTTTATCATCAAAATCAGGGAATTATTTTAACCCCTTAGATACAGGCAGGTATGCAATATTTTATTCAGCCAACATGCAAAAGGGTTCAATCGTACAAGCATCTTATAAAATATTTTACAATGATTTCAGTATCACTGACGTCCAACACATAACAGAAAAGGCAAAATGTAATAACGTATACAACACTTTAAATGGTTTTCAGAATTCCTCAACAAACAAGCTTAGCTATTCCTGTGCCTCACTTTGTTCACTGAACTATTCATGGCTCGCACAGGGAAAACAGTCTTTTTCTTCTTCAAATAACCGTTAGTCAGCACAGCAGAATTTGACAGCGCTTTATACATAAATAACAATAAATGTCACAAAGAAATTCTCCACAGAGTTTGCAGCCTGTTCAGTAGAGGCCAACACGGGTGCAATAGAGGCTTATTACATATAGTAAGCAACAAAAATCAAGAAAGATGCTGTCTAATACTGTTTAGTCATTCTTGTGGGAATGATATGATAAAAGGAGAATCATAATTGATAAAGGCCTGACCTTTCTAAAGTTACATTTTATGTTCAAAGCACACTTACTAATCAACAAGCTACTTGTGCCTCATGAGAATCACATCCGCTATGAGAATATTTTCAATTTATTCCAACTGAGTCAAATATAGTGCCTTTACTGTAAGCAAATCTACTATGGCTACTCCAAAATTTTGGTTACCACTTGTGGCAGTCACAGATGCTGAACATATGTCCAGATCCTACTTATAAAAGTTTGAAAAAGGCCCAAATATAAAAGCCAGACTCAATCACTTGCTATGTAAACTAAAAACTAATTTTCAATGGAAAATGTGAGATTTGCATATCAAGCCATAAGGTGATGTCATAAGCAAGTGCTATACCACAGGCACATTTAAAACATTTGTTTTCTCTTAGTTTATGCATTTGTTTGCAATTTTGGTACCACACTGTATATATCATTTGTATTCTATACATTCAACAGTGTTTAATTCCTTTAAATTTTCGGAACGTGTTTTTACAACCATATATTTTCTACATTTGATGGCAATTATGCTAACACAATGTATATATCATTTTTTATTGTCTACATTCACAGGATAAGCAATGTTTAGGTTGACAGAGTCCCTTTAAGTAGAACAGAAGTCATGTAAAAAAAATAAAAGACAAAGGGTAGCCAGAATACATTAAATAGGTCACTTGGCTCTCACTTAAATTCGATGTTAGACTATTACAGCACTATAATATCTCCTCAATGGGGGCATTGCAGGAGAATTAGACTTTTAAAAAAAACAAACCTTGCATAATAGGAAAAAGCAGGGGTTAAAAAGGTGTCCAAGTAACATATCTTTATAGATATACACTGAGGGGAAGCTGGCACATACATAGTCAATCATAGTGGGGCTTGCCCTGCTTGTCTGATTGCGGTCTGAATGGATTGGGGGAGGTCTCTTACTGCTAATACAGAGAGAGACTCTCATTTACAAAGGGGATCAACAGTGGAAACCTAGTTAAGATCACCTTTGAAAAAGATGACCTGACTGGTCAGAGGATAAACAGGCATGTACTTATAAAAGTGCATGCCAGTTTTTCCTTTTAAAGTGACAATGATTGTTTTCCATTTCAGAACCACATATGAATTTTTTTTTTTTTTTACAAAAAGAGTTTAGTAAACAACTTCAGAGGGGATCATCCAAATCAGATTATGTCATTTTTTTCCACTGGACAGAAGTCAATTTAAGGCCAGAGCAGCAGAGGTGAAAAAATTATCCACTTCAGCTAAAATGGAGATGTTTTTCCCAAATCTACTACATTGGCCTAAAGTAGACCCTTATATGTTTTGAATATCCTTTCAAAAAGACGTGTTCAAATCCAGTATACTACCAGAAGAATGTTCTACAAGAAAAAAAATTTATAAACAAAAACAGTAATAAAATGAAAAAAGAAAATCACACATTAGAATTACTTTGTGAGCATGAACTACCCTTTAACTTAACCAAATAAGTATTCAGGTATTTTACAAAGGTTTCAAAACCTGCATGCAATATCCATGGGTATGCCTTTGTGCCAACAAAATCAAATAAACCTTTAAACTAAAACTGCTTAATTTAAGAATTTGACTGAAGGATCTCAAATTCTACACTAAGTGGTTTATTCATTCAACAGGGACTTTAAAAAAAAAACAGACTGAGCAATGTAGGTCACAATAGACAATTTGGAAAATTTCTCTGATTATCTTTATAATTCTGTTTTAAATTCATCAAACGTTACTTTTTGGCAAATTATTTCCAAGAATCCAAACAGTCAAATATGTATAAATAAATGTACAAAAGGAACATGCTGGGGGTTATTCACTAAAAAGCCCACTGACAAGTGAACTTCAAGCATCAGGCATTTATAGCAAAGTTTTAATAATGGGGTTTTACAATGTTTCCAGCTCAACTATTAATGCCTTATTTTTGCATTTCACTAAATCAGTAAATTTTTAGTGAACAGCCCCTCCTGTATCTGTAGATACACTTTTCTGTGATGTGCCCCTGAATCACTGTGAACATGTAGACTGTAGCAGAACATACCAGTGGCCCAGATATTATAGGAAAAACAAATGGGCAGAAATAACAATTAAAATTCAGTCCATTGAAATACTTTGATAATGTGCACTAGAATAAAACAGTTACAAAATATATTCTGCTCATGGTTAGTTTTCTGTAAAAACAGACAGATTACATTTGATATAGAATGTGTCATTTTTATATATGTTCAATCTCTTATCGGTGGTAACTAAATGTATATGACTGAATTTAAGATTGCCATTCAGATTAGAAAAACACCCATATAATAATCACAAACTAAATGTACAATAAATTCAATGAGGAAACATTCTCACATATTATTATTAGTCAATCCCTAAATACAGTAAGTATGACCAAATCCTAAATAAATACAGCAATTAAATATATATTATCCTTCAATGTGTTGTGTGTGTGTTATATATATATATATATATATTACACACACACATATTAAACATTGGCGTCCCCTGCCAGATGCCGCAGCTGAAAGTTTCCCCAAGTTGACAGCTGCCTATGCAGTCCTAGCAGTTTAGTGACGTCACAATGCCAGTGTGATGTGTGACTATACATTCCCGCGGCCCGAGACTCACATATTGGGGTTTCTGCGGAAAGCGCCAGTGATGTCCTTCACCACCCGCTGCACCAACACTTCCACCTCCTCCTTCCACTCCGCCATCTCCGAGGCTGCGGGCGGAGGAAAAAAAAATAAGCTTCCGGGTCAGGCAGTGAGAAGCACTGACACACCCCCTGTGCTGTGTGCTTAACCCCTTCACTAATGCGACACTGTGCATGGTGGTACTGTTTTGAAGAGGTTAAAACGACTGTCCCAGCAGTCTAACAGTGGACAGGAGCGGTCTTAGGCTTCTTTGTAGGTGTTAAATAGGATCTCTTCATTCACAGGATTGCATGTAGCATGCGAAATAATTGTCAAGGTTATGGATCAATGATGTGAAGCATTTGGTATTATTATTTCGTGTGAGACGCAGTGCATGGCAGCTGGAGTGCCAAAGGTTAGCCACAACAACTACTACAGATCCTAAGTTTTATATGGATTTTAATGCAAACCTTTTTTGTGTTGAGTTCTCTGAACATTTTGATATTTTAATAGGTATATTCCTACGGCCCATAATATAATATTCATACTTACAACACTAGGGACATCTTTATGAAATCCATTTCATTATGTGACTTAATTTATACTTTAAAGCCTCTTAGTTAATCAAAAAGTGTTCCCAGACCTACACCCTTTGTGTTTTAAATTAATTTACCATTATAACTGTGATGGATCCCTCTTTCACTGGGGTTCTTGGAGAGAACTAATGGCCTGCCTCCTCCATTTAGATTATGGGCCCTGGCATTGAAAATGGGTTCGGTTTTAGGGAGGTGGGTAAGTTTGCATTGTGCATTGATGTTACAATATATGCTGTTGTTTCCCCTGATTGTCCACTGTACCCCTTTGAGGTATGCACACTACTACTATGTGTCTTAATTGTTCTGTCTTAATTGAATTTACTGTTAAACTAATTATGATGTGTATATCTGTAGCAGGTCTGGTTAACTGCCTATCAGTTCCTGTTGTGTTGCATGTTAATATCTGGGTTGTGTTATGTTAACTTTATTATGTTTGTATATAAGACTCTGCTTCTTTTCGAGATAAAGTGTTATTATTCTTCATCCTGCACTAAGGCTCGTCTAATGATTCGGATGGCTGGAGAGCTCAGGAGATCCCGGGGCTAAAATCACTGTGATCAGCCCTTGTGAGGGCTGAGGGTTCCTAGGAATCAGAGCCTGATGGAGGTACCCAGCTGGGGTACCAGGGGTGGTAGGAGTGGGATTGCTTCCTTGTCTGTGTGAAATTCCAGAGACCGTGCTGGATGAGCTGGTATGCAGGGATCATGCCTGGTCAGGAGTTCTGGAGAGAGGTGCTCCAAATGGAAAGGATCTACGGGAGAAAGGTCCTCCCAGCCTTTGAGGAAAGGTTCAGGCAGCAGCGAGACTTGCGGATGCCGTTCCTGGGGAACCAGCTCAGAGAGGAATGGGTGGCTGAGCTGGCTGTGCTGGTCGAGGAAGAAATTATGGCTACAGGGTGCTGAAGTGGTTTGCAGCACAGTTGTGTCTGGAGGATAATGTTCCAACAGGAGCCTATGACTTTGACAGCCCGGGATTACTATTCGTTAGTCTCCAGGAGGATTACAACTTTGGAAACATAGCAGAGTGGTGCAGAGATGACCCCCAGGAGTTAATGGAAGTGGATATTTTAGATAGGTCCGAGCTGAGGAAAAAGGCATACCAAAAGATGTTTGACCTCACTCAGCATGCCCCAGATATCCCAGATTTTCTAGAGGCAACTGAGATTCCAAATTTCCAAGACTTAACGGTTGATTGGATTGTGATCTCCACACCTGGGTTGGAGGGATGCTGTACAGCTGGCCTGAATCCAGTGTAAGAGCTATTGGACTTCGGTCAACAGCCTGACCCAGAGACTGTGGCAGTGGATGGGACTGCATTGACACAGCACCAGCAGAGGAGCTGGTAGCGAGGCACAGAACTGCTGGTCTCTGCCCTCCCCTACCAAAGGATGGTATAAATTTAATTGATTTTGACTGTGCAGATGTATACCTGGGAGCAATTGATAAGGCTGCGGTCTTCGGCTAGACAAAATTCAATAGCAGGGGCATGCAGTTGGCTTCAATCCCCAATGGCAGAGCATTCAGCAGGCAGAAGGGTGCAGGTGGCAGCTCTCCCCAGCTGTTGTATTTTAACGGGCGGGGATGCATTTAGCTGACATCCAGCCCTGTTTATTATTGGGGGGCAGAGCTAGTAGCCACTCATCACATCTGTGCTGCAACTACACAAGTGCAAAGCACTGGAGAGGAATGGTACCCTCACTTACAGAAATTCATACCAATATCTGGAATATCTCTACCATGGAAAAAATTACAACTAGATATAATAAAATGAAAAAAATTAATTCGATTTGGTAGCTGTGGTCTTCAGCACAGTGGGCACCAATACTCTATTGTGTATACTGTATTGTAACCATACACCCTTGTGCAGGCTCATCCAGGCTTTTCTGTATCCTTCTTGCTTTTCTTTCTTGTTTATTATTTATGCTTAGTCCTGTCCTTGCCCTGTAGTCCTGTCCTTGCCCTGTAGTGGTTTTCTTTCTCCCTGTCCTTATGTTTCATCAGGTTTTCTGATTCCCTCTGCCTTGTTAGTTTACTCCTATTTAAACCACACCCGTTTCTGTTCAGTCCTTAGTAGTGCAGTCCACAGGTATTTCCTCTGTGTTTAAGTGTCTATTCCATGTATGTCATTTAGATATTATTTATATTATTTTTTTCTTTGGTAATATTATGTCTTAGTTAGGGACTTGCCTAATGTGAGGTACCTTGACGTGGTTGGCAAGCTAACAACTAATTGGCCAATTGGTGAACGAAACCCCCATCTTTACCATGTTTAGTGTTAGGCTAGTTCCTGTATTTATGTTTATTCCATGTATGTTCTTCTTGTGTTCCTTAGTCCTGTTCCCTGCAGTATTATTATGTTATCTGCAACCCTGTGCCTTGCCTTGTACTGTTTATTCTTAGTTGGTTTCTGTTTTAACTTGCTCATGTCTTGCCTCTGTCCTGTAGCCTGCACTCTGTATTTCTGTTCTGTTCTTCCTCAGTTAATTTTCTGTTTTAGCTCTGCTTAGTTGTCATTAGTTCATTTCCTCTTAAGCCCTGGGAGGTCCCAAACCTCCAAGGGATTGCAGTTACCCAGCACTGTTTCTCCACCCTGCAATGTTGCTCCTGATATCGGGCGCTCAGGGACTCTTCACCTTCTCTTACTTAAGGGTCGACCCTATATCCACCAATAGTCACCCCCAAAATAGTGCCTTCGAAATTGCAGATTGATCTGGTGCACATTGGTGACACACTGGTACCTGAATGCTGAGCAACCAGTGTAGCTCCGAAGCGCCTCCAAATACATTCGCAATTCGCAAATCATAGCCGATTCCACACTGTTATCTGCCGAAAACAAATGCAGCTGAAAAATAATAAAAATGCACCTCAAAATTCCCATTATATCCGATGGGAGATTTTGCATAAGAGAAAAATAGCCCAGAAATCCTGAAAATAATCCACAATTCAACCCTTCATAGGAAATTGACCCAGTTCCAAGACATTGATAAAAAAAATAAGTGCCGGAAAAATTGGACTACATGGGACCCCTCTCGCATGCCAAGACCACTCTCGGCCGGAACAAATTGTGCCACCAGCCTCCACACAGCCTCTCTCAACCAAACAGGATCTTGAAGACATCTTCACATGCCTTCAAAAATGCATAAAGGAAGAAATAACTACAACAATTGCACAGAGACATTAAAGAGCTCCTTCTCTCATCAGGTGAAAAACAGAACCTACTCGACGTATGAAGACCTTCTAGCTTTCACCGACTCCCTTGCAATTGAGGTTAGTAGTGCTGGTCTAGCTCCTCATAGCCCATGTGAAGGACCACTTCCTAAAGAAGCCTAAAACTCTTGCATGGCCTGGCCATGAATTAACTATATAGACCGCAATTCAATCAGTTGATGTTACTTCACACCCTTGCCTACTAGTCTCTCTGTTCTCCCCCTCTGCTGGCATCCTCAGGACCTTGGTAACCAGCGCAAGACTATTATGCCAGCTCACCGACCAGGACCTCCAGGGACTACCAACCCACGCTTCAAACCTAACAGGAGCTCATCTCTCCTTCTGGCCCCTGTAGCATATGAATAGTACTCTCCCCATGTTATACCCCCGGTGAGCTTTCCACGGATGTTCCGGAAATGGCAAATGCTGAAGAAACAAGATCTCCATTGTAGCTCCCTCTCATCACCCTCGAGAGCCCAGGCTCATCATGTCACTGGATGTTGACTGAAGGGAGATAGCGTTGGCAGATGGACCCGAAATCCGATCGCCCCGGCCCACACTCTACCATTGCTGGAGGTCCAGAGTCAAGGCCCTGGGCCTACACTTCCACATTGGTGATGCTAGTTCAGGCCCTTGACCGAAGAAGACTGAGCAAGTACTCTGGACACATTTTATATGTTTTTATGAAGGGCTCTCCCCTACAACTACGGGAGTTATAAACATCTCTGATACCGATCCGGGGGGCAGTTCCAGATAAGTTGTGTGTTTCTATGTAAATATCTTATTATCTATCACTGTTACTGGTACACTATGTACATGTTTGTTTTCTCCTGCTGCTCAGCATACAAAGTCTTCAGATTATATGTTCTTCTCCAACCCCCACCTTAGTTACTCAAGGATAAACATTTTTTGTATCTTTAAAGGGTGTCTCCCTTTAGTTATCCCCTCTACTTCCCAATAACCTGGTCAGACCATGCAGACATCTCTATAACCCTCACCCTACCGGAACTCCATAAACACTGGTCGTGAAAATGAAACAACTCCCAAACACATCGATGCAATCCTCACTTAAAGAGCATATTTCTGACTATTTCTTGTAAAATTACCATTCAGTTAGTGATAAAGCCTTGCTATGGGCCGCTCACAAGACTGTTATACGGGGACACTTCATCGAATTAAGCACTAAACTTAAAAAGGGAGAAAGCAGCAGAATCGCAATGCCTTATTGCCGTCTTGTCTTATTTAGAAAGAAGTAACATTTCCAAACTATCACCCGATGACAGTGACTCTCTTGACCTCCCCATCATCGAGGAAGAAAAAGGCAAAGCTATTAAATCCCTTAATCAAAATAAAACCCCAGGCCCCGACAGCTTTACTGCCCTTAACTACTGCACATTCCACACTGAACTACTTCCCCACCTCCTCACATTATTCAATGCCATTCACGATGGGTGTTACTTCACGACAGACATCAAGCAAACATCTCACTGATACTCAAGATGGGGAAGCTGAAAGATCTTACGGCAAACTACAGACCCATATCATTAGTAAATATTGATTAGAAACTATTCTCTAAAAAATTTGCAAACAGACTGAACAATATACTTCCCAAACTCATCCATCCCGACCAGGTGTCAGGATTCCAGCCTCCCTCACCCTTCCATCAGGGGACACTTACCTTCCACTGGGACCCCCGTTATCTCCGCATCCCGCTGTACTGGAGCTCCATCGCGTAGTAGGCCGCATCCCCGGCCTCGAGTAACGTGGGTGCCGTGTCCAGCGCGCACTGCCGCGTTACACATGGCGTGGGGGCGTCTTGACGTCAGATGCTGTTCCCGTATTGGAGGATGCGGGGGAGGTGGTGACAGAGGTGGAGACCTCTCTGCAAGGTCCCATAGAATTCTGTGAAGGTGGGAGTAAACCCCTGGAGTTGAGGGGAGTAGCTGGTAATGGCAAACCCTATAAAAACCCCTCACATTGTTCAGTCCTTGCTTGATTATTGAGCTGCTAAGCCTGGTGTTCCCTGCTTAGTTCGCTTGTTCCTGTGTGGCCACGTATCCTCTGATTGACTTCCTGATATTGACCCCTGGCTCGTTTTTGGACTTTCGTCACTTCTCCAACTCTGACCAAGCTTGCCTGACCATTCTTACTCTGATTTTCCTCAAGGAACTCTTTGCTTGTCCATTTGACTTTCCTTACTCTCCTGGTCCCCAGGGGCCATGGCACTCACCCTGCTCTACGCTCCCCAGTCCCACAGGCCTGACACCAGGTCAGTTTCTTACCCCACAGACAGGCACTAGACAACACTAGACGTTGTGTGGACCTACTATGGCTGGCTGACCAGACCTAGGCACTTTCCCTGTTCCTCTCTTTGGACGCTGAGAAGGCGTTTCAATAGACTGAACTAGTCTTTCCTTCATCTTACCATGGAACATATGAACTTCTCCCAGAACATCGATCACAAATCCGCTTCCACCATTACAATTCCTGGGACAATCCCGCTGCACTTTCAAAGTCGCAATGGACAAGGCATGGTTGTCCCCTATCCCCCCTGCTATTTGCCATCTCCCTAAAGCCACTTCTACAATCCATAAGAAAGAACCCCGATATTACTGTCCTCTCCCCAGCCAAGGAACAATACAAGATAGCGGCTTATGCCGAAGATGTACTCCTATCATTGACCAAGCCATTAATATCCATGCCAAATCTTTTCCAAGAACTGAGTACATTCACAGTACTAGCAGGTATTAAGGTTAAAACAGACAAATCCAAAGCACTTCATATTCCAAAACATACCATCAAACTCCTTCAACTCAACTTTAACATCCCCATCTCAGACAACCACCTGACATATTTAGGACTCAAACTGACGGGATCTGTCAAATAACTATACGGCCTAAACTACATCCCTCCAACGACTTAAGGCAGACCTGCAAAAATGACTTCCCCCTCAACATCTCTTGGTTGGGAAGTGTTGTGTAGCTATTCATTCAGACATTTGACGATGTAGGTTCCTGAACAGCCTTTCTACTCTAGGCAAGGCCAAGTGGGTGTTAGGCCCAGAAACTCTGAGAACTGATCTGAGGAGCCTGCTTTTAAGCCGAGAGAATATAGCCATGTTTTTCCATGAAGCCAGTTTTCCATGCCTGCATTTTTTCCTGTTTCATATTTTCCGTAAGCTTTTACAGTACATAAGTATTCTGAATCATTTTCTTGTATATACAATATTTGCTTAATTTAGAAAACCATCTGGATAACCAACAAATAGTGAATCTACTATTATTGTTGCACACTGTGTTAATTTCTACACTGCAGTTATAAATGTCTAATAATTACTGATGTTTTAGTTATACCATTTTCATTTGTTTAGCTTTTAAGGAAGAACTAATTTTAAAGTATGTTTTAATTAATCATTGTGTGCCCTTTTATAAGGGTAACTAACTTTAAAACCAATCTTTAATTAAGACTTGTGTGTCCTTATAAGATATTGTTTGATTAAACATTATTATCTCTGCTAGTATTTGGGTGTGTATTGTCAATTTGTACATTGGTTAATTAAGATATAATTTCTCCAAAATACCTTGTGTTTCTGTAATTTGCTGCTCAAATGCCATATGTGCACAGAGCTCTTAGACAGTTGCACTAAATAATTGGTGTGTTTGTGGGTCTCTTCAAATTCATTTTGTGTTTTTGATAACGCTGCTTGTGTCTTTTACCTGAGTTGTTAGTGTGGGCTTTACTGTATGTACACTGCCTGAGTCCTTTGTTAGTGTGTTATTGCAGACTCCATTTTGGATTCAGCACATGTACTTTCATACTCCATTTTGGAGTAAGCACATGTTTTGACACCATCTTGAAACTCTCAAAGCCACATGGCCTGGCGCCATCTTGAAACTCCTAACAAAGACTCCATTTTAGATGTGTTTAAGGTGCTTTTCAAACTCACTTCTGGATTAACTTTAACACAGCGGTTGTTGTGAAACCTTGCAATTATTTCATATAAAACCCCGAACCACAACAGGAAGATTGAGATGAATGTCTTGCCCAGGCTCCTTTACCTTTTTCAAGCCCTCCCTATAACTCTCTCCTATCCTGACATTACACTCAGCAGCAACAAATTGACCACTTCATATGGCAGGGAAAAAGGTCAACAATGTACAGGCACAAATTCACTGGGAGGTTTTGGCTTACCAGATATTAATAAGTACTACATTACACAGCTCACATAAGTCTCAGCTTGGCACTCTCCCATATCAAAAAATACGCTGGGTTGACATCGAAAACGATCTGTTCCAAGCTGATGTCCTGCCTCAATACATTTGGGTCCCAAAACCATACCGACCCTTGTTGCGAACCCTTTGCCCCTCAATACTGAACTCTCTTAAGATATGGGACTCGCAGTAAAGTTCTCTCACCACCCACCACTTTCCCTTAACTCCAATTTACAGAAACAGATCCTTTCCCTTAGGGATGACTCCTCATGGAGAGTTTATGACCCCTTTCATAAAGGGAAACTGAAAACTTTTAACAAACTATCTACCCACATGCCACTTTAGCCTTCAGACTTTTTTTTCCGATTTTGCCACAACACTGGTGGTTAAACAGGCTGCCACATCCACCCAGACCTAGTATGAAAAACAATGCATGGAAGCCCCACGACAAAAAAATATGATTTCACTACTAAAAGCTCTGCTTCCTTGCTCAGAGCTGCTCTTTGAAGAGCAGCCTATTGTGGCAATAGCCCAAACCATTAGATGGACCCAGTGCTGTGATTAGTTAGCTCTTAGAAGAGCTTTAGCATGATCTGCTCTAAAGTCACTAGACGATACAAATGTTAGAGTTACAATTTATTACAGGAACAGCACACATAAATACAGACATAATTACATCAACAAGGGATTAGCATACAATACTGGGGGGTGGCCACTGTAATTCCCCACTAGGTCCAGTCATTAAATTGGTACAGGCACACAATGGAAATAATTAAAAAAATAACAGAACAGTTAATGCGTCACATAGACCTTGTACAGCTTTAAACATGACATGAAATATAATATGGAATGCAAAGAAATGTGATACATTTTCCTCTTATATTATGAGTCAAATTATACCAGCTTGGGAAAAAATCAAAAAGACTCTAAAAATAGGGGATAAGATCATGGATTTCCAGGAACCAGACAAAATTGAGCGGGATGTTGATGACCTATGTTTTAAAAAAAGTGGAAGGTGAAAATATCTGTAAAATTAAAGATCTAGTGATAAAAGGCAAGTGTAAATCTTTTGAAATGTTGACAAGGGAATTCCAACTGCCAAGTCGGGAAGTTTTCTCCTATCTAAGGGTAAAGAATTATATGTCAGGGAAAACTATAGTTCAAGATGGAGAACTACATAGGTTGATGAGAATCATATTTTAAGACAACAACTCAAATAAATTGTTCACCAAGTGTGTAGAGTTAAAAAAATTGGGTCATAAAACCCCAGTAAAGCAAATAAAGTAATTCATGGTCTATCACTGATTGAAACCCACTATAAAGTAAAAAAAAACAAATGGTACATGGTACCAACAAAACATTTGGTGGAATTGCTCTGTCGTAATAAAAATATGGAAGATGCTGGAGATAATAATTGAGACCTTATGTAACATAAAACTCCCAAGAGATCCAGGGGTGATGCTACTACACCTGGGCTGGTCAAATTTAAACCTAACCAAAGAACAAGAAACAGTGATAATCCACTATAACTAAAGTTATTATAGCCATGAATTGGAGAAGTGTATGCCCATTTGAGCTATCGCACTTGAGACGACAAATTATCTTCCAATTCCAGATGGAAAGGGGGGTAAACAAGACTAGAGGGATACATAAAGATAGTGGAAAGTGGGATGAGTGGATAGAAATTTTGGAAGCATTAGAAAAAGAATAACGTATTAACCTCGTAAAATGACTAATCAAAGGGACGAACTCTCTGTTGCCTGGACACGAAATAACACATAATTTGGATAAAAATGTGTGTAGATCATGATGGGTATAGTCTGTGATGTGTTTTTATGTATGTTTGTATATTTTTTTATGTTTTGATAATTATAAAATAAAAAAGAAATATAACAAATAAAAGTTTATTTGGAGCACTATTAGAACTGCAGTCCAGTTACCGTGACACCAATTAATCTCACGGTTGGCATTAGATGCTCATAGAACAATTGCTCAACTATGGAACCAGCCTACCCTCCTCACTCTACCCAAGGTCAAAGACCAAAGTGATAGACATGGAGTTCATGACGACATATAGTCATGAAACCTTTCTAGATTCCAAAAGATCTGGCTACCATGGACTTCCTTCTTCCCACCCTTGCGCATCTCCCCTTAAAAGCAGAGCCTTCTTCCCACCCCCCTGCACTCCCTCGAGTAACTTTTTACCACCATCTTAGGCTACTCGCACCCTCATCCCCTAAACCCTTCCCTCCTCCCCAATTCTACCCCTTCCCCGATTCCCATGCTCGATTGTTGTATGATGTATCTTTGAATGCCATTTCACATATTGTTATTCCCCCATAGACTATGTTTAAGGTTTTGAAATTGTGCAAGCAGTTTCTGCAATTATATTATATTGTAAGGTAATCAGTGTTCAGTGTCCAAACTTTAACTCACTGCTGTTTGCAAAACTTTAAAAGAAAATGGGGTGAAAAAAGGCTGCTTGCCCTCCCCCCAATGTTTCTAATAGGGTCCAGGTTATGGCGCCATTATTTTTATTTTATTTTATTAATGTTTAATGATTTTCATTCCAGTTCTCTAGTTTACCCATTGGAGAATGATATGATGAAAGAGCACAACTATAATTAAGTTTGTGAGTAACACATAACCAGTACTAAGTTACACATCATAAATAAATCCTTCTAATTAGTACCTTTGTAGATAAATGGTACTTATTAGGGAGTTTTACAACTAAACATCTATAGTTGCTTTTGTGAAGTGCAGGTCTCCCTAAATATGTGGTTCCATGGTGTAATGGTTAGCACTCTGGACTTTGAATCCAGTGATCCGAGTTCAAATCTCGGTGGAACCTGTTCTTTTTAAAACAATTTATTTTTTTCCTTTCTATAAAAAAAATAGATTACCATTGTGCTTCCATAAATCTTACCTTGCTGGGGGAATCTATTTTAACCAGTTTTCATCAATAATCATTCTTATCAGTGTATCTGAACCTTTTTGTATATGTATCTTAGTAGCTTTAGAAAGGGGAGTGAGGTGAGCTCTGTTTCAAGTGGGTAAATGTTCTGAATGGATCTGTGACCACTCCTGCCTACACCAATCTGTACCAAAAAACTGTGACCAATTTGTAAGTGAAAAATGGTACAGCTCTAGACCATTAAGTCAGGTTAGAGAGCAGCCCATGGGGCAATTATCGTCCTGGCTTCCTTGCCAGTCTTCCCATGACAAATAAGATGACCACATTACCGTTTTATTCAGTCCAAAGACTAGCAGCTATTCCCCCTTTTAAACATCATATTTCAAGAAATTCTACTGGAACCTGTGAAGTACGCCCAGCAAACTAGCCCCCCATTTAATTCTGTCTGGGGTTTGGATCTCTTTAATCCCTTTTTCTGTTTAGGTGGTGGTAGTAACTGTTATCATTTAATTTTATTCTGTTTTGTTATTATATTTACTAGTAGGCGCTGTGTACTATTTTTCTATTATGGATAGGGTTGACACCTATTCTTAAAAAATAAAAAATACCAGCCATGCTATTGCCTAAATAGACTTAAAATTGTCCCGAAGCCATATTTTTATCTACAAAATACTGGCTGCATGGCAACCCTAATTGTGTAAAATAAAGGCTGTAGACAAGTCTACATATAAAATGCTAGGGTTAGCATCTAGGGTTAGAATTAGATTAGGGTTGGTGCTAGTGTTGTGGTGATTAAGGTTTGGGTCACTGTAGTAGACAGGGGTGGACTGACAACTCATGGGGCCCTTGGGCAATAGATAGTCATGGGGCACCCTTGTGCCTGCCTCATTAATATAGAAGCCCTGCCCATGTGCAAACCCCCCCCCCCCCCCCGCCTCTCTCCAGTAAATGGTTTATTCACCCATTTTCATTTGAATTCTACCATGCTGGAAAAGTGGATAAATAGAATCATATTCTAAAAAAATGCATTTTAAATTAAATTTTGCACCATAATCCTTGCACCCACTTTGCATCCACAGGACATACCTCCGCATCCACAATACACACCCAGGGCATGCCCAGTCACCCACATTACACATCCAGGACATGCCCCAGCACCCACATTGCACACCTAGTACTTGCCACAGCACTCCAAGGCTTACCTATCACCCATACTGCACATCCACTGCACATGTCCCATTACCCACATTTCATACCTATGACATGCTCCATAATCTATAGTGCACTCCCAAGACATGCCACATCACCCATATTGTACATCCAAACCTTACCCAAGCACCCCAGGACATTTCCGATCACCTGCATTGCAGATTCAGGACTTGCCCCAGGATATGACCCATCACCCACATAGCACATTCAGAACTTACCCCTGCACCCCATGACTTGCCCCATCACCCATATTGCACATCCAGGACTTACCTCTGCAGCGCATTACATGCCTGATCACCTATATTGCACATCAAGACCTTACCCCAGACCCCTAGGACATTACCCATCACCTGCATTGCCCATTCAGGACTTAACCCCAGGACATGCCTCATCACCCACATTTCACATCCAGGATTTACCCCTGCACCCCAGAACATGCCCCATCATCCACATTGCACATCCTGGACTTAATTCTGCACCCAAGGATATGCCCCATCACCCACATTGCATATCTAGGACTTGCCCCATCACCCACATTGCACATCCAGGACTTACAGACATCCAGCTGCCTGCTTTTCGAGGGGGGGGCTGGACAAAGGACACAGACAGACAAGGGGGGGGGGGAAGAGACAAAGGGAGGGGGAGGGGGGAGAACACAGATAGACAAGGGGAGGGGGGGGAGAAAGAGACAAAGGGAGGGGGAGGACACAGATAGACAAGGGGGGGGACAGAGATAAAAGGGGAGGGGGGGATAGAGAGAGACAAAGGGAGGGGGAGAGGGGAGGACAAAGACAGACAAGGGGAGGGAGGGGGACAGAGAGAAAAGGGGAGGGGGGATAGATAGAGACAAGAGAGAGAAGTTTTGGGGGGAGAGAGAGACAACGCTGGGGGGGAAAGACAGCTGGGGGAGCGGCTTTGTATAATATAAATTTTTTATTAAATATTAAAAAGCAATTTACATAAATACAAGTTAAACTTTTTTCCTATAGGGTAGTCTTATAATCAGGCTTTTAGTTTTTTTCCTAAAGAAATGTACAAATTTGGGGGGGTCGTCTTATAATCAGGGTCGTCTTATAATCGAGCAAATACGGTACATTCACACACACACACCACATACACAGGCAGTTACATTCACACACTCACACCACATACACAGCCAGTTACATTCACACAAACACCATATACACAGCCAGTTACATTCTCACACACACACCACATACACAGCCAGTTACATTCTCACACACACACCACATACACAGCCAGTTACATTCACACACACACGTTGCATACACAGCCAGTTACATTCACACACACACGTTGCATACACAGCCAGTTACATTCACACACACCACATACACAGCTAGTTACATTCACACACACACCACATACACAGCCAGTTACATTCACACACACACACTACATACACAGCCAGTTACATTCACATACAGTCAGTTACATTTACACAGACACCACATACACAGCCAGTTACATTCACACACACCACATTCACAGCCAGTTACATTCTCATACACACCACATACACAGCCAGTTACATTCACACACACATCACATACACAGCCAGTTACATTCACACACACACACACACACACACACACGTTGCATACACAGCCAGTTACATTCACACACCACATACACAGCCAGTTACATTCACACACCACATACACAGCCAGTTACATTCACACACCACATTCACAGCCAGTTACATTCACACACACACCACATTCACAGCCAGTTATATTCACACACACACCACATTCACAGCCAGTTACATTCACACACACACACCACATTCACAGCCAGTTACATTCACACACACACACACCACATACACAGCCAGTTACATTCACACACACACCACATACACAGCCAGTTACATTCACACACACACCACATACACAGCCAGTTACATTCACTCACACACAAAAAAAGCCAGTTACATTCACACACACACACAGCCAGTTACATTCACACACACCACATACACAGCCAGTTACATTCACATACAGTCAATTACATTCACACAGACACCACATACACAGCCAGTTACATTCACACACACACACACGTTGCATACACAGCCAGTTACATTCACACACCACATACACAGCCAGTTACATTCACACACACCACATTCACACCCAGTTACATTCACACACACACACACACACACCACATTCACAGCCAGTTACATTCACACACACCACATACACAGCCAGTTACATTCACACACACACACACCACATACACAGCCAGTTACATTCACACACACACCACATACACAGCCAGTTACATTCACACACACACCACATACACAGCCAGTTACATTCACACACACAAACACACACCCAGTTACATTCACACACACCACATACACAGCCATTTACATTCACACACACACACACCACATACACAGCAAGTTACATTCACACACCACATACACAGCCAGTTATATTCACACACACATCACATACACAGCCAGTTACATTCACACACACACACCACATACACAGCCAGTTACATTCACACACACCACATACACAGCCAGTTACATTCACACAAACACACCACATACACAGCCAGTTACATTCACACACACACACACCACATACACAGCCAGTTACATTCACACACACACACACCACATACACAGCCAGTTACATTCACACACACACACACCACATACACAGCCAGTTACATTCACACACACACACCACATACGCAGCCAGTTACATTCACACACACACACCACACACACAGCCAGTTACATTCACACACCACATACACAGCCAGTTATATTCACACACACACACAGCCAGTTACATTCACACACACCACATACACAGCCAGTTACATTCACATACAGTCAGTTACATTCACACAGACACCACATACACAGCCAGTTACATTCACACACACCACATTCACAGCCAGTTACATTCACACACACACCACATACACAGCCAGTTACATTCACACACACGTTGCATACACAGCCAGTTACATTCACACACCACATACACAGCCAGTTACATTCACACACACCACATTCACAGCCAGTTACATTCACACACACACACCACATTCACAGCCAGTTACATTCACACACACCACATACACCACATACACAGCCAGTTACATTCACACACCACATACACAGCCAGTTACATTCACACACACACCACATACACAGCCAGTTACATTCACACACACCACATACACAGCCAGTTACATTCACACACACTACATACACAGCCAGTTACATTCACACACACCACATACACAGCCAGTTATATTCACACACACACCACATCACATACACAGCCAGTTACATTCACACACACAAACACACAGCCAGTTACATTCACACACACCACATACACAGCCATTTACATACACACACACACACACACCACATACACAGCAAGTTACATTCACACACCACATACACAGCCAGTTATATTCACACACACACCACATCACACACACAGCCAGTTACATTCACACACCACATTCACAGCCAGTTACATTCACACACACACCACATTCACAGCCAGTTATATTCACACACACACCACATTCACAGCCAGTTACATTCACACACACACACACACACACCACATTCACAGCCAGTTACATTCACACACACACACCACATACACAGCCAGTTACATTCACACACACACCACATACACAGCCAGTTACATTCACTCACACACAAACACAGCCAGTTACATTCACACACACAGCCAGTTACATTCACACACACCACATACACAGCCAGTTACATTCACATACAGTCAGTTACATTCACACAGACACCACATACACAGCCAGTTACATTCACACACACCACATTCACAGCCAGTTACATTCACACACACACCACACACACAGCCAGTTACATTCACACACACACACGTTGCATACACAGCCAGTTACATTCACACACCACATACACAGCCAGTTACATTCACACACACCACATTCACAGCCAGTTACATTCACACACACACACCACATTCACAGCCAGTTACATTCACACACACCACATACACAGCCAGTTACATTCACACACACACACACACACACACACCACATACACAGCCAGTTACATTCACACACACACCACATACACAGCCAGTTACATTCACACACACACCACATACACAGCCAGTTACATTCACACACATCACATACACAGCCAGTTACATTCACACACACAAACACACACCCAGTTACATTCACACACACCACATACACAGCCATTTACATTCACACACACACACACACCACATACACAGCAAGTTATATTCACACACACATCACATACACAGCCAGTTACATTCACACACACACACCACATACACAGCCAGTTACATTCACACACACCACATACACAGCCAGTTACATTCACACACACCACATACACAGCCAGTTACATTCACACACACACACACACCACATACACAGCCAGTTACATTCACACACACACACACACACACACCACATACACAGCCAGTTACATTCACACAGACACACACCACATACACAGCCAGTTACATTCACACACACACACACACACACACACCACACCACACACACAGCCAGTTACATTCACACACCACATACACAGCCAGTTATATTCACACCACATCACATACACAGCCAGTTACATTCACACACACCACATACACAGCCAGTTACATTCACACAAACACACCACATACACAGCCAGTTACATTCACACACACACACACCATATACACAGCCAGTTACATTCACACACACACCACATACACAGCCAGTTATATTCACACACACCACACCACATACACAGCCAGTTACATTCACACACACACACACACACACCACATACACAGCCAGTTACATTCACACACATACACACACCACATACACAGCCAGTTACATTCACACACACCACATTCACAGCCAGTTACATTCACACACACACCACATACACAGCCAGTTACATTCACACACACACACACACGTTGCATACACAGCCAGTTACATTCACACACCACATACACAGCCAGTTACATTCACACACACCACATTCACAGCCAGTTACATTCACACACACACACCACAGTCACAGCCAGTTACATTCACACACACACCACATACACAGCCAGTTACATTCACACACACACCACATACACAGCCAGTTACATTCACACACACACACCACATACACAGCCAGTTACATTCACACACACACCACATACACAGCCAGTTACATTCACACACATCACATACACAGTCAGTTACATTCACACACACAAACACACACCCAGTTACATTCACACACACCACATACACAGCCATTTACATTCACACACACACACCACATACACAGCAAGTTACATTCACACACCACATACACAGCCAGTTATATTCACACACACATCACATACACAGCCAGTTACATTCACACACACACACCACATACACAGCCAGTTACATTCACACACACCACATACACAGCCAGTTACATTCACACAAACACACCACATACACAGCCAGTTACATTCACACACACACACACCACATACACAGCCAGTTACATTCACACACACACACACACACCACATACACAGCCAGTTACATTCACACACACACACACCACATACACAGCCAGTTACATTCACACACACACACACACACACACAGCCAGTTACATTCACACACCACATACACAGCCAGTTATATTCACACCACATCACATACACAGCCAGTTACATTCACACACACCACATACACAGCCAGTTACATTCACACAAACACACCACATACACAGCCAGTTACATTCACACACACACACACACACCATATACACAGCCAGTTACATTCACACACACACACACACACCACATACACAGCCATTTACATTCACACACACACCACATACACAGCAAGTTACATTCACACACCACACATACACAGCCAGTTATATTCACACACACCACACCACATACACAGCCAGTTACATTCACACACACACACCACATACACAGCCAGTTACATTCACATACATACACACACCACATACACAGCCAGTTACATTCACACACACACACCACATACACAGCCAGTTACTTTCACACACACACACACACACACACACACACACACACACCACGTACACAGCCAGTTACATTCACACACACCACATTCACAGCCAGTTACATTCACACACACACACCACATTCACAGCCAGTTACATTCACACACACCACATACACCACATACACAGCCAGTTACATTCACACACCACATACACAGCCAGTTACATTCACACACACACCACATACACAGCCAGTTACATTCACACACACCACATACACAGCCAGTTACATTCACACACACCACATACACAGCCAGTTACATTCACACACACCACATACACAGCCAGTTATATTCACACACACACCACATCACATACACAGCCAGTTACATTCACACACACAAACACACAGCCAGTTACATTCACACACACCACATACACAGCCATTTACATACACACACACACACACACCACATACACAGCAAGTTACATTCACACACCACATACACAGCCAGTTATATTCACACACACACCACATCACACACACAGCCAGTTACATTCACACACCACATTCACAGCCAGTTACATTCACACACACACCACATTCACAGCCAGTTATATTCACACACACACCACATTCACAGCCAGTTACATTCACACACACACACACACCACATTCACAGCCAGTTACATTCACACACACACACCACATACACAGCCAGTTACATTCACACACACACCACATACACAGCCAGTTACATTCACTCACACACAAACACAGCCAGTTACATTCACACACACAGCCAGTTACATTCACACACACCACATACACAGCCAGTTACATTCACATACAGTCAGTTACATTCACACAGACACCACATACACAGCCAGTTACATTCACACACACCACATTCACAGCCAGTTACATTCACACACACACCACACACACAGCCAGTTACATTCACACACACACACGTTGCATACACAGCCAGTTACATTCACACACCACATACACAGCCAGTTACATTCACACACACCACATTCACAGCCAGTTACATTCACACACACACACCACATTCACAGCCAGTTACATTCACACACACCACATACACAGCCAGTTACATTCACACACACACACACACACACACACACCACATACACAGCCAGTTACATTCACACACACACCACATACACAGCCAGTTACATTCACACACACACCACATACACAGCCAGTTACATTCACACACATCACATACACAGCCAGTTACATTCACACACACAAACACACACCCAGTTACATTCACACACACCACATACACAGCCATTTACATTCACACACACACACACACCACATACACAGCAAGTTATATTCACACACACATCACATACACAGCCAGTTACATTCACACACACACACCACATACACAGCCAGTTACATTCACACACACCACATACACAGCCAGTTACATTCACACACACCACATACACAGCCAGTTACATTCACACACACACACACACACCACATACACAGCCAGTTACATTCACACACACACACACACCACATACACAGCCAGTTACATTCACACAGACACACACCACATACACAGCCAGTTACATTCACACACACACACACACCACACCACACACACAGCCAGTTACATTCACACACCACATACACAGCCAGTTATATTCACACCACATCACATACACAGCCAGTTACATTCACACACACCACATACACAGCCAGTTACATTCACACAAACACACCACATACACAGCCAGTTACATTCACACACACACACACCATATACACAGCCAGTTACATTCACACACACACCACATACACAGCCAGTTATATTCACACACACCACACCACATACACAGCCAGTTACATTCACACACACACACACACACACCACATACACAGCCAGTTACATTCACACACATACACACACCACATACACAGCCAGTTACATTCACACACACCACATTCACAGCCAGTTACATTCACACACACACCACATACACAGCCAGTTACATTCACACACACACACACACGTTGCATACACAGCCAGTTACATTCACACACCACATACACAGCCAGTTACATTCACACACACCACATTCACAGCCAGTTACATTCACACACACACACCACAGTCACAGCCAGTTACATTCACACACACACCACATACACAGCCAGTTACATTCACACACACACCACATACACAGCCAGTTACATTCACACACACACACCACATACACAGCCAGTTACATTCACACACACACCACATACACAGCCAGTTACATTCACACACATCACATACACAGTCAGTTACATTCACACACACAAACACACACCCAGTTACATTCACACACACCACATACACAGCCATTTACATTCACACACACACACCACATACACAGCAAGTTACATTCACACACCACATACACAGCCAGTTATATTCACACACACATCACATACACAGCCAGTTACATTCACACACACACACCACATACACAGCCAGTTACATTCACACACACCACATACACAGCCAGTTACATTCACACAAACACACCACATACACAGCCAGTTACATTCACACACACACACACCACATACACAGCCAGTTACATTCACACACACACACACACACCACATACACAGCCAGTTACATTCACACACACACACACCACATACACAGCCAGTTACATTCACACACACACACACACACACACAGCCAGTTACATTCACACACCACATACACAGCCAGTTATATTCACACCACATCACATACACAGCCAGTTACATTCACACACACCACATACACAGCCAGTTACATTCACACAAACACACCACATACACAGCCAGTTACATTCACACACACACACACACACCATATACACAGCCAGTTACATTCACACACACACACACACACCACATACACAGCCATTTACATTCACACACACACCACATACACAGCAAGTTACATTCACACACCACACATACACAGCCAGTTATATTCACACACCCCACACCACATACACAGCCAGTTACATTCACACACACACACCACATACACAGCCAGTTACATTCACATACATACACACACCACATACACAGCCAGTTACATTCACACACACACACCACATACACAGCCAGTTACTTTCACACACACACACACACACACACACACACACACACACACCACGTACACAGCCAGTTACATTCACACACACCACATACAGCCAGTTACATTCACACACACCACATACACATCCAGTTACATTCACACACACACACAGCCAGTTACATTCACACACACCACATACACAGCCAGTTATATTCACACCACATCACATACACAGCCAGTTACATTCACACACACACACCATATACACAGCCAGTTACATTCACACACACACACATCACATACAACCATTTACATTCACACACACACACCACATACACAGCAAGTTACATTCACACACACCATATACACAGCCAGTTACATTCACACACACACCACATACACAGCCATTTACATTCACACACACACCACACACACACAGCCAGTTATATTCACACACACCACACCACATACACAGCCAGTTACATTCACACACACACACACACCACATACACAGCCAGTTACATTCACACACATACGCACACCACACACACGGCCAGTTACATTCACACACACACACACACACACCACATACACAGCCAGTTACTTTCACACACACACCACGTACACAGCCAGTTACATTCACACACACCACATACACAGCCAGTTACAATCACACAAACACACAACATACACAGCCAGTTACATTCACACACACACCACATACACAGCCAGTTAGATTCACACACACAGATACACAGCCATTTACATTTACACACACACCACATACACAGACAGTTATATTCACACACACACCACATACACAGCCAGTTACATTCACACACACACACCACATACACAGCCAGTTACATTCACACACACACCACATACACAGCCAGTTACATTCACACACACCACATACACAGCCAGTTACATTCACACACACCACACCACATACACAGCCAGTTACATTCACACACACCACATACACAGCCCATTACATTCACACACACACATACCACATACACAGCCAGTTACATTCACACACACCACATACACAGCCAGTTGCCGTTCACAAATACACCACTTACACAGCCAGTTACATTCACACACACCACATACACAGCCCATTACATTCACACACACACATACCACATACACAGCCAGTTACATTCACACACACCACATACACAGCCAGTTGCCGTTCACAAATACACCACTTACACAGCCAGTTACATTCACACACACCACATACACAGCCAGTTGCATTCACACAGACACCACTTACACAGCCAGTTACATTCACACACACCACATACACAGCCAGTTACATTCACATACACCAACACACCACATACACAGCCAGTTACATTCACACACACACATACCACATACACAGCCAGTTACATTTACATACCACATACACAGCCAGTTACATTCACACACACCACTTACACAGCCAGTTACATTCACACACACACACACAGCCAGTTACATTCATACACCACTTACACAGCCAGTTACATACACACACACGGCACTTACACAGCCAGTTACATACACACACACCACATACACAGCCAGTTACATTCACACACACAAAACATACGCAGCCAGTTACATTCACACACACACACAGCGGCAAGGGCTCCCTGTGATTAACAGCACCCAGGCACCAGGTCTGATTTCCTGGTCGCCATGACGACCTGGCACCCGGGTATTGTCGTGCCCTGCTTTAAGAGATCCTACTGTGTACAAGAGCAAGGTCACTCAGAGTCCAAAAAATGTATTTGATTCAAGGAGCACAGGAAGTGACTAAATGATACAAAACTTTATATCCTCAGTGTCTACATAATCAGTGTTGCTGCACCTGCAGTAAACATGCTGAGTAATCACTGGTGAGGGCTTGAGTCAAATATTAAAAATGTGATTCATGCAGAATGCCTGCATCAAATCACACTAGAAAAGAAAGCCTGTGCACTATACAAGCAGTAATATTCATCTTGAACCAAAGTGAGTTTGGGGACTAGACGCTCCATTTAACTGGCCTGAAGCCTTGTTTTTCATTGGGCTATTAGTAATGGCTGGTAATTCTAATAGACCCCTATGTATTAAAACACTAGTTTCAAGCTTATTTAGTTATAACACCCAACTTGTTAAATTACCTTTTATGGGGTATAAATGCTATAGCCTTTACAAATACATATGATCACACAGATCACACTGCGGTATCAGCCAATCTGAGTGTTTTGCGCTGAGACAAGCATACTAGAATTCATGGGTCTAAAAAAGTATTATTTTTAAAAGTCAACTTAAGGCATGATTTTTGTACCCTGGAGTTTATACTGCTACTGACAAGTAGCCAGCAGATACTTAAGTCTCTAACGTATAGTCAGTATATTATTTTTTTTTTGTTATATAAATCTTTATTACATTTTGCGTATAGTCAGTATATTTTATTCATGTATATACTATAGACATTTATAAACTTCCCTTTTAGAAACATTTTTGCATTGTATATCAGGTTAGACATATATTTTTTTAAAGTGATGACTGCCATCCACCTCCCTATGAAATTATTCTTTAAAACCGAAGAGGGAGAATCACAGTGTCACACAACCCCTGTCTACCCTATTGCCATGTGGCCGAGAGGATTCATATAGCACTACTGCGGATTGATTCTGAATGCTCTCCGCCTGTTAGCGTCCGCGTAACCATGGAGATCGGAACATACATGATTGTCAAGCACAAAAGAAACAGACTATTTATGAAACATAACACATACAATGCGTTTCTTGTATTAGATAAATTCAAACTATGTGTTGAAGATGTTTCCATGCATTTAGTTAGCGTTATGTCCTAATAAAAAAACTTTATTGCACTACTTTTAGAAGCGCGGAGGTGTTGTAGTTTTCTAATGTCTGTGATGTGCACACAATTCAATATTCCAGGTGACACGTTGATGCGAAAGAACCAGTGACAGGCTGGAAACTATCCTTTTGCGCTAGTGAGCTGACAATGGCGCTTTATGTAATGGAAGGCACTCCAAAACCTTATTTATTGGAGACTAAAGGCTCCTTACACCTGCGCTCTAACCACATGCGGTATGCTCGACCCACCTTTGTATCAGGCTGGTAAGGATATGCAAAATTACTTTTTACCATGTGTGAGTCAAAAGAATTAAGAGAATTCTGAATAATTAAAATAAAATTGATACCGTGCTGTTCCTGTTGCTTATTGTTAGGCTGTTATAAAGGACTACTAAAATTAGAGTGCTGAATACAGATAGTTTAAGTTGAAACCGACCCATCTACTCCTATGTCATATCTGATTTAAAACCAAATAAAAATATATCAAACCAGCTAAAGAAACTAGTCATAAAAACACCTTTTGATATTTAGGCTTCTCATTAAGTTTGTAATGTTATTTCTGTCTTGAAAATAAATGCAAATGAAAGCTAACACTGAAAATGCATTTATTTGTTAAATTTCATTTCATTTTGTAATCTGTACATTTAAAATGTACTTTTGCAGGATTTCCATCATAAATGTATCCACCGCCGTCTATGTATTTAGAAAGGCGCTGCCTTCCGCTCTCCTGGTAACCAGAAAGCTCTTATAGATATGCATGGGGATGCTCAGTGCACTTGTGTGCAATGAAAAAACAAGTATGGTGGACCTGCACTCACAAGTCTGGTGCTGAGTCACAGTCCCACCCGGCCCTTTAATCCACAAAAAAATAACCAAATGACCAGCACTACTGGGAAAAAGTGGAATTTATTGTCCCAGCTACAACGTTCCAACCCAACTGGAGTTTTTTTCAAACCTGATAATTATCTTAATTTAAAAAATAAATGTGTGGTAAATCGATAATGTTTTTTTGTGGACATTTTTGGAAGGATTCATCTGCTAATTTTTTTGAGATTTCATAATTATGGCAATAACTGTATCTGACAGGCATCAGAATCGTGAGGCTGAACCTAAAGATTACGACTTCTATGCAGTTCCCAAAGACCAAAAAAATTTGTGTCATTCAACATACCGAAGACTAGGAACCTTGGAAAATGAAGTGGGTAAATTTAATAATTAAAGAAAAATATATTTTTGCATATTTTCTATAGATTACTACAAGGCTTTTGGTTTTAGAGTTGTCATCATTTTAATTTATTGGTATCGTACAACGCATGTAAAAAAGTGAAAATTCTCAATACTCGATAAAGAGAGAATTTCAGGGAATTGACACACTCATTTCAAACTTAAAGCCAAAGTAGCTGAGTTGGAAAAATTCTCCCTTTCATCTACATTGGAGAATCTTTCCATCTCGGCTACATTGGTCTAAAGTTTAAACTTCTCATCTCCTTTACCTGCAGTTCCAATTCTCTGAATTTACTGTGTAGACCTTTAAATGTCCACCATTTAAACTACAGTTGGCAATCTAAACCATTGAATATTAGAAAAAAAAATTATGTTCACTAAACATACAATTAAAGGCAGGATGTATACTTTTACTAGCTTTACTACCTGGCTTCGCCCTGAATTTAGGTTCTTGTCGCTGTTCCTCGGTTTGGTGTATTTTGGTGTGCTTTTGGTTTTTCAAGCTTTCAGTGTTTATTTAGCCATGATGGCCAAATTGCGGAGTTATTCGGGGTCACATCGGAGAATATTGTTTAGCTCAAAATTCTGCTTCCAATAGGACCGTGAATCTTTCCGAACTTTGGGTCAATTAACTTTGAGATCTTGCAAGTGAGGTGAAGTTGGTGGGTCATTGTTCTACATCACCAGTGATGTCATAATCTCCTTTTGTCCACCCCCAATGTCCATACTGTCAGCATCAAGGTCAGTCATGTTGATATCTATAAAAATCAATTGTGAAATTTGGATAGGTTCCTCCATATTTCTACCAATGAAGTAGCACAACAGCAAATGAGATTTTCATCCTGAATACCTTATGTTATAGGTTGCAAAGGTTCTATTGGTGGTATGGACAAAAGGAGATTATGACATCACTGGTGATGTAGAACAATGACCCATAAACTTCACAGTTTATATGGTGTTTAATCACCTCAAAACTTTATTCACTCATAATTTGTGAAAGGAAAAAACGTGCTTCTGACAAACAAACACTTTCTGTTTTATAGTTAAGATGTTATTACGGTATATAAATTATACTCCCAACATGTTCAGTACTTGAAATCTAAACCGGGTTTGATATTTATTAACTTTTCCCAGCAACACTCAACTAAATTGACGGTGGGTTTTGCATGTAGATGCAGATAAGATGGTGATTGTTGATAGCCATGTGGCAGTCACGTTATGTAATATTCCTGTGACCCAAAAAAACATCATAAGATACAGCAGTGCCTATTCAATATTATTCATTAATGTGGTTTTGAAACAATATGGAGTTGGACACCAAAACAAAATGAACAAATGTCAAGAAGCTTTATGAAGTTGGGGGAAGGATAGAAAAAACATCAAGAGAAAAACTGAATAACAAAAATTAAGTGTAAATATCAATAACAAATCTCAAAAGATAATGACTCCTCCCAGTCTCCTGGGGTCTTCCAATTATCAAATATATTGATTTGCAGATACTTCTGTTCCACATATGTCTTCAAACAAATACCCCAAGGTTTCCTGATGACATTCTGTATATATTGCACTGAATTAACTGTTAGTGAGTAACTTGAATTTCCTGACACGGCTCATAATAAAACTTAGGAGCCAACCTGATATTTTACTTCTTTTATATGCGTGACAGTGTTAAGTGATTAATCACACTCACAATTTTTTGTAGCTTTTTTTTTTTTGCACACACCCTTGTAGACACTAGAGGGTGCACTAACACTTCATGCCGAAAGTGTTATTACCAGTCATTTATATTCTTGACTTTGTGATGGGGAAGAAAATGCTGACCGGCAATCATCATATTCATTAATAAATGGACTAAAAGGGATCCAGACTTAATGATATATAATAACACTGAGGAATTCATTAGATTAGCATATTAGTGATTAGTATCTCATTGCATCTCCTAATATGCATGATCACTTATTGTTAACTTGCTAATTTATTAGCTTTGGGGTATTTCCAAATAATATACATTGGCTAATTTTGATAAATTAAGAGAGCAAATGAAACAAGTGTGGAAATATTATGACCAGGACCAAGGAGATGGTCATAATTAAATATATTTAATATGAGTTGACTTCAAGGGTCTCCTCGATTAATAGAGAATTGCAGGGAGCTGAGATAGGAATGTCAGACTTTAGGCTCATGTAGTTGGAAAAAATCTCCAATGCAGCTGAATGGGAGTTTTTTTCCCCGTACTACACTACTTTGGCTTTACATTTGAAATTCCTGTCTCAGTTTCCTGCAATTCTGTCTTTATTGGGTAGACCTTTATCATTTAGGTGGGATTCTGTGAAGATATGGGCTTTAGGGAACAGATCTTCTGGAAAATAATTCAATTAGTGTGTATGTTATGGCTGGTGAAATACTCAGTGGGCTAATGCACCATCTGAAGAATCTGTTCATCCCTCGTGGTTGCAAGTTCAGTTCTTGGCAGAGATGATCATCCTTCCGAGGGAGATAAAAGGAGTACCATTTAATTGGTTAATAGTAACTCTTTCTGAATATTATGCAAAAATAGCATCTCCAGGAAACAATTCAAAACAAGAAATCAAATGAACGGATCTTTCCTGGTCAAACATGCATTACATTGAGATTTATAGACCAAGGCACACATAGCATATAATCTCATCTCTAGAAAATGATACTGGGATTAAAACAGCCACAAAACTATGTAAAAATAAGTTACTACAGGTTGAGTATCCGTTATCCGAAAATCCCTTATCCAAAAAACTCCTTTACCCTTAAAAAATGTCCGGATTTCACCACAAGTTGCTAATTCCTCACACACCTGTCATGATGCAAGCGTCCGGCCCCTGTAAGATGCAATAGACGTAAGATGCGATATAGCATTCCCCAACACAAGCACACCCAGAAAGGGTGATACGATGACATGTATGCAGACCTGACTTGCTAATAGCAGATTCCCAGCGATGCCCAGGGTGACCAGATTTTGAAAATAAAAAACCAGGACACCCAATAGTCTCTCCTCCCAATGTCTGTTGTATCTCTCTCCTCTCCCTCCCATCCCTGTTGTGTGTCTCTTTCTCCTCTCCCATGTCTGTTGTCTTTCTCCCTCCCATGTGTGTTGTATATCTCTCTCCTCTCCCTCCCATCCCTGTTGTGTGTCTCACTCTCCTCTCCCATGCCTGTTGTGTGTCTCTTTATCCTCTCCCATGTCTGTTGTCTTTCTCCCTCCCATGTTTGTTGTATATCTCTCTCCTCTCCCTCCCATCCCTGTTGTGTGTCTCACTCTCCTCTCCCATGCCTGTTGTGTGTCTCTTTATCCTCTCCCATGTCTGTTGTCTTTCTCCCTCCCATGTCTGTTGTATATCTCTCCTCTCCCTCCCATGTCTGTTGTCTCTCTCCTTTCCCTCCCATGTCTGTTGTCTCTCTCTTTCCTCTCCTTCCCATGTCTGTTGTGTCTCTCTTTACTCTCCTTCCCCCCCAAAATGATCTGTTATCCAAAAAAATTCTGGTCCCAAGCAATTTGCATAAGGGATACTCTACCTGTATTATATTTATTATTTATGGTAATAATATTATTACTCAGCGCTGTACAATAGCAAATTAAAACGTATGGATAACAGGTAACTTAAAGGGACTTAACCTAAACCCAACCTAAACAATGCTTATACTATGAATGTAGAGAATAAAACATGATGAAAAATGATTTTAACAGAATTTTACAGTAAAACAGAATTGCAAATGACTACAATGAGAAATATATGTTTTAAAAGTGTCTGTGGTGTCTCCTGTTTATGATATCACCTTGTGGCTTGATATGCAAATTAAATATAATATATTGAAAATGGGTTAATTTGCATATCAAGCCACAGGTGATGTCATAAACAGAAGACTCTGTTTTGTTAAATGAAGTCAATAGATTTTTAAAATCTTTAAATATATTTTAGCTCTCTTTTTCCCTCGCCAGTAACACTTTCTATATGGGTAGGAAGCTGCCATTCACCTTTCGGTCATATAAGTCAGATAGCATCTTCCTTGTTCATGCTGTGGGGGAAGAAGGGAGAAAAAGCTGTTAGCTTTCATATAGGCTGATATGAGACACAACCTACTGACATGATGAAAATAAATGCTGTCTAACCCTTACATTCCAAACAAGATTTCTGTGAGCCTGGAATTTTAGGCTGTTTAGTAAGTCAGTGTATTTAAAGGGACACTACCACTTACATAAGATCTAACTAGATAACCCAGTCATTAAAAAAAAAAACGTATATAAATCATATGCCAGTTTTTTTATATTATTGCGTTAATTGCATATAAAAGGAAAAATAAAATTAGGTTGGCTTCAATGAATATTTCCCATGATGCAACATCGTCCAAAATCTTCCAGCCAGTCTCACTTTACAACTGTACACCCCTGCTCTCTCTGTAAACTGGCTCTTCTGTATCATAGTGGGCAGGACTAGGTGGCTGTATACAACTTTTTTTTACCTGCCTTCCAACGCAAAGAGAGTAAATTAACTTGATCAAACAGGATCATAACTCCACCTCTTGTGATGTAATCGTTACATTACCCTCCCATTCAATGCAAGTCTATGGTCAGAATTCAGACTTAAAGACTGCATTCTGGGTCCCCAGAACCAAAGTGACAAATTTGTCTCAAGGGGGTGGCACCCAAAAACCACTATATTTCACAAAATGGTAGCGCCCAGTCACACTTGTTTAGTTACATATTTGATTAAATATAGTCACATAACAAAAACAAAAGACATATCTGAAATCAACAATACAAAATAAAAAAACTAAAACCTTTTCATTTTTTGGTGGGAGTGTCCCTTTAAGAGGGAAATTATACCGTAACACTCTATCTGCTTGTACAACAGATCAGTCTGCACTATGTGGTTTTCTTCTTCGTTTTTTATAAGTATCAATGAGGTGTGATCTTCTGCAGTGTACAAATCAGATCATAGATGCCCAGATAAGTTATATCTTATTTTTTGTGCACTATCACTTTTTCACTGTTGGTATTATACTGCGGAGCATAAAAGGGTACACTATATTTTTGGTTGCAGCAACTTTATTTCACTAGAGCGCCTAATTTTACTTTATTTATGCACATTTACGTCACTGGCAACTAACTGGAAGTTATTATGTAATGCTATCATAAATGGTGGTTTTCATAATTCTGTTTCATGAGTTTTAGGTTTAGTGGTCCATTCATGCAACAATACTTCAATGTCATCAAATATCTGAATGCTAAGTAATAACTACAGTGTCACCTGAAGGGGAAAATACAGTCATATTTACCTCATATGTCATGTCATCATTCTATTAGGCCCATTGGAAGCCACAGGAATGGTATGTGCTTTATTTTGAGGATTTATTTTAAGCATAGATAACTTATGTGCATGTCAGAGGTCATACATGGAGCCAACATGCTGATGGAGATGAAATATGCATAATTTATTGTGCACAGCTATGTGAGTGGTAGATACAGAGGATGGAGTTGATCACTGGGAAACAAATGATAATATGGTTCATATCAACTAAAATGAATGCACATTGTGCTTCTTCAAAATACATGTATTAGCTGCAATAAATTCGCTGACACTTAGTGAATGTTCTTATCAATACACTAGAGATACCGGACAATTCATTTAAATGTCTCCTGCAATGGTATATGCTTGCCAAAGTGGGGCAGTTTTTAAAAACATTTTTTTTATATAACATCTGTGATAAATATTCAGATACCTTCTTTGCTATCCATGTCATAGAAACAGTGTCATAAGTCAGCCAGCATTATTACAATAGTTGCCAAATAATAAGTTATCCTTAACTATATTTATCAATTAAGATAAATCGTGCTATAAACATTTGAGCCTAATAGCAGTTTTTTTATTTACTGATAAATATAGTTAAGGATAACTTATTATTTGGCAACAATCATGATACTGCTATTTACTGTATTATACAATAAAGTATTTGGAAGAGAGTAAATCCTCTGACCTTTTATAACATGTAGGATTTTTTTGTTCATTTTGTACGTTTATGTGTTCACCGGTCTTTTTAATTAAGAACCTTCTTATATAAACAATTTTAATTATAAAAATTTATAAAGGTAAGTTTTAAATCCAAATAAGTAATTGTTAACCCAGATTCTTTTTTTTAATTTTTACGAATCTTCTAAACATTGTTGGTTACAGAATTGTTTACATGTCTATTTCATCTAGATGTCGTTTACTCCTAAATCTAACTGTACTATGTGGTGCCCATGGTGGTTACATTTATTTATATATTTATTCTTTTCTGATGTAAATTATGCAATATGATTTGTATCTACAGAAACGTAAGGATCTTTCAATAACAGTGTGATATGTTATAGAGCAGTCAGGAAACAATTTGAAAAAAAAAAAAAGATTTAGCATATCCGCTCATAAATTACATTCTTTTTACCCAATTTTCTGGCACTCCTTCAAATGATGAAAGTCTGAGTTGACACTGGCAGGTTTTGAACCTGTGGCCCCCAACGTTTGAACAGGTACTACAGTTAGAGCATTTACCAGCTGATGCCAATAATATCTGCATTTCCCATCTACGTTCCTATTATTTCAACTGGATCCAACTAGTACACAAATACTGCTTCCTTACCATTGGTAATGGCTATTATGGAGATACTCGCTAACGCATGCCAAAGATTTAGAGACTCTGCCTAACTGCTATTTGCAACACAACATCTTAGTACTTCAAAATCAAAGTATTTAAAAAAGTAATGCTGTGCTAGATCCCTTGTCTTTTTGCCTTGTGTCTTTGTCAGGTCTGGAATACTACAAGTGAAGAGCATTTGTCACAGTTTCATTTAAAGAAAGACTATGAAGTCAAAGATGTCCCAAAAATGATGATTAATGAAGACAATATTGACACTATTGATTTACAAAGGTAATATTGTGTTAAAAAAACAACAACTTATCTTGACTGGTAAGTATAGTACTTCAGCTCAATGATGTAAAAACAAATTATATTTGAGTTACTTGATGAAGAACAGTTCAACAAGTAATAAATACAGAACACTCACCATGAAAATCAACTAAGTGTTACTGCTGATTACTCAAATTTTCATACTTCCTGTAGAACCGACATTTATAAATAACCCCAATTGTTAACACCTCTATGCATTCATTGGGGGTTATATAGATGTCTTTAACATGACCTTAAAGGGACTGTATCACCTAACCATTACTTATACTATTAATGTAGAGAATAAAAAAATATTGAAAATGATTTATTCATTGTGTTAGCAGAATTGCAAAAAAATGCCTAAATTAGAAACGTTTTTTTAAATGTGTCAGTGAAGTCGACTGCTTATAATATCACATGTGGCTTGATATGCAAATTACATGTTTCCCATTGAAAACCAGTTAATTTGCATCAAGCCACAGGTGACATCATAAGCAGGAGACTTCACTGACACATTCAAAAACACATTTTCCTCCTAATTTAGGCTTTTGCATGATATCTAAACAGAACCCACATTAAAACTGTTATTTCAAGGGGAATGTGCTAGATCCCCCAAGTCATTTGGAATATATGTATTTTTCTTGTTAAATTGTATAATCAAACTTTTTAATTAGCCACATCATCTTCATGTATTATTAAACTGTACCAAAATAAGTAACTACGAGGACTAACTCCGAACTAAGAGAAAAAAATATTTTGACATTTAATTTCTTTAAGATCAACGCATAACTGGTCCTACATGCATTATAAGCTCCTTGCTGGTTAATAGTGTCTTCCAGGAATGAAGAGTATATAGTGTACATGTGTGTGATCCAAGAATCCAGCACTTCCAGAGGGATCATACTGGATAGCAGTCATGTTGGCCAAAGTAACTATTTGCGAGCATGGCATCCTCAGAAGTGAACAAGAATAGTTCTTTCCACATAAAATAAAATGTTAAAACATTTTAACCAGAGGGACCATTTTTCCTGAGGCATTTTACATGCCACCTAAAGTAGTCAGACTTTTAAATTGAAATGATTTTGTGAAGTAATAGAAAGAAATGGTCTTATTGAGGCATCTTTGCTTGAATAGTATTATCAGGGGGTGCACATATTATTTAGAATCAATCAGATGGGTCAGCCCTTCCTCCATCTAACCCAAGATGTCAGCCCCCCATATAAGCAACGAAATCTCAAAATGCTATATTATTTCTATGCTTTCATGAAAACATTTCTATTTAACATGCCCACACTTTATTCAATATTTAAATTAAAAGTAACTTGTTTTGTTTTTTTGGCAAAAGTTTAAAGGAAAATACCCGCTAAAATGCCTAAATATAATAACCGAAATAAGTTCCTTCTAAGTATCTCAGATAGATAAATGGGTCCCAGACAAAAACCTCATAAAAATAGTTTTAAAAATAGCATATTAAACATTCCATATCCCTAAAATATGCATTTGCCTAGTAGTTTCACTCTAACTTTAAATAACCAAACAAAATGTTGATAAAGGGTCAATAATGTTTTGGTGAAAATGACTTTTATATGAATTAGCCAATGTATGAGAAAGTAGGTAATAAGAATACAAAATATAGGTGAACTTCAAACCCTAGACACTGACCAGAAAAATGTGCAGATGAGCATACATTCATGGCAGCCTCTTGCCATAAATGCATCATGAAAATGCAGAATATGCTGAGTAAATGGACAAATCCATGGTTATCTGCAGAAATATTTCCTGGGCAGGCCAAAATGTTAATGTCCCATCAAATGCCCATGTGTCCAGCCTACCTCCTCTCCACCCAAAAAATGTGTATTTGTGGCCCTAGTTGGCTTGGAAAGGGTGATCCCTGGTGGTCCAATGCCAGGTTTGTGCCTTTTGCTCATCTTCCCATGTATCTTGTCTCAGATCAGAATGCACCATGATGTTACAGGACACTTGGTACTCTGGCGCTAAATGAGGAGAGCGTTTCTGCACCTGTGCAAGAGTCACAGATGATGAGTGCTTGAGCCTAGAATAAGCCCCTCCAAAAACTGGTTGTTTTTTATATTTCTCAGGCCATACTGAGAAGTATGCTTGTCCCCTCCAGACGCCCATAACTTTTACATTTACATTATACATTCTCTACAAACTGATGTTACAGCTATTACTTTGATGTTTACAGTTCAGTTATCAATTCACTACTGTTTCGAACATATGTATGTGTCTATGTGCTCTACAGTCTCTGTGTGTGTGTATAAATAATATATACATAATATACATTTTAGAAACAATGATCACTATGAGAATACATCATAATAATCATAGTAACTGTTTTTAAAAATGAGATGCTTAAAATATCAATAAGGGAATATTTACATTTCATTTCTGAGTAGGTTGTTTTAATGAAAGAGTAAAAAGAGAACTGTATGAACCTTATATTGTATTACTCTCATGTTTTTCAGGCAAACTGGTTCTCCGGAGAGAGGTTTAGGAGCAGTGTTACCACGACATAGCAAAGATCACTGCAAAATGTAAGAATTGTACAGCATTCTTATTTGTATTAACCACCTTTTCCCATGTCTTTACAGATAATATAGATATATTTGTATGAATATTTTAGTGTCTGTACATCTTCTCAGGTACATTTACTGTGCCTCATGGAAAACTATTTAAGCGATCAGTATTTTTCGCTGTGACTGTTCTTTATGTCCATTTTCTCCTAACCTGTGCTAAACATCCCATTCTATCTTTTCTTTGGAACATATTATTTGGAGAATAGTTTACCTTTTAGATAAATTTAAATATTTTTGCTCTTGGTACATTTGTTATATAGGAAAAAATATGTAGGCATTTTCATACCTGATCACCTCCCATCTCTCCAAGAAGGTGCAAGGTAAATCATTCCTATTTCACTTGATTGTTGTTATTGAACAGAAAAACTACCCAAAGATATCACAAGTAAAATATTTGCTTTGTGTTTCCAGATTTGTTGCAAATTAATCTGCCTATCACATATCTGAAGTATTTTAAATATATAAATCCTCAGTGACAAATACCATTTTGGAATAAATCCTTAATGACAGATACCCTCCTGGAAGCCAACAAACAGATTTAAAGCAAGACATTTAAACTTACTTCAGAATTCTTGGTTGAAGATCTTGGTTATCAGAGGATAACTGTTGGCATAATATTGACTTATATAAAATAGAGAGAATGCATCAACAGTATGTGTTTCAAATATAAATTCATTAATGAAAGCATAGGAATAAAATCCATTATTTACCCCCCTTTGCTTGTATAGCTCAGGGGCAGCGATGTTTATAATCTTGCGTCAGATCTTCCCTCATCTTAGGTCAGAGGATGAAAAATCTGACCGATTTGTTCCAAGATTCTAATCAACATGTACTTCCCCTGATCAGGGCCGAATAAAAGACATTTTAGGCCCCTGGGCTACAGGTATTGTGAGGCCCAAAGTAAATATAAGATGACCTTACATGAAAAAAAGTTTTACTAGTAATTAATAATTCACATGTAAACTGTTTTTTCCCTATATTTAATAAAACCTATGATTGAGAAAATGCATTTTTTCCCTTTTATTTGTCAATCTGCCCCTCAAATTTGCCATTCTGCTCCCATATTTGCCAATCTGCCCCATAGACTTGACAATCCATCCCCAAACTTGCCACTCTGCCCCTCCGACCTGTCAATCTGCACCTCAGACTTGTTAATGCACCCCCAGACTTGACAATCTACAACCAGTCTTGCTAATGTATTCCCACAGCAAGGTTGCCCATTAATATGCCACTATTTGCCCATTAATATGCCACAGCCAATATGCCACTGTTTGCCCATTAATATGCCACAGCCAATATGCCCATTAATATGCCACAGCCAATATGCCCATTAATATACCACTGCCAATTTGCCTATAAATATTCCACTATTAGTATGCCCATTAATATGCCACAATTAGTATGCCCATTAATATGCCTCAATTGATATGCCCATTAATATGTCACAATTAGTTAGCCCATTAATATGCCACAATTAGTATGCACAATAAAATACCAGAATTTGTATGCACATTAATATGCCACAATTAGTATGCCCAATAATATGCCACAATTAGTATGCCCAATAATATGCCTGCTGCCCAAAAACAACTTACCCCCCGCACCAATACTCACCTCCCTGCTGCTCTGTCTCCTACGCTCCCCACTACTCTCATTGCGGAAGGTCACGTGACCTGCCTCTTTGAGAGTGACGGGGAGCACGAGACTGGCAGCAAGGGGACTTGCTGCCGACAGGGAGCTGGCGAGGGGAGATCTTCTGATCTCCCCAGCCAGTGCCTCTACGGCAAGCTTTTTTAAAAATATTCATTGGCTGGATTAAGGCATGGGCCTCGAGCTGCAGTCCTCGAGGCCCCTATTATGTCAAGGCCCATGGGCTGCAGCCACTAAAGCCCATGCCTTTATCCAGCCCTGTCCCTGATAGAGCTGGGATCAATAAGGTATTTTAATTGTATTATTTCATTTAATGCAATCTTAAAGTCAAGCATCAGTTTTATTTTTAACCGATAATTTAAAATCCATTTAAAATTGGCTAAGAATTCTCATCATATTTGAAATGCCAGACTGCATATCATATCTATGATGTTATTTTGGAATCCATTGATAACATACCAGCGAACAGAAAAGGAAATTAAACTGTTTATTAATTACATTTTCATTTGCAGTCTATGGTCTGTAATGAGATAAAATAACGAAAGTCACTGAATAGAGCCCATTGTAGATAATGAATCACCCCTCACCACTTTGGCTGTGTACTAGCCAGTCACCACTGTGGACTTTTCAATGATTAAAAAAAAGTTACTACACTTAACTTGGATAACATTTATGCATGTGCTTGTTTTGATTTAGGTTTTTTTTTTTTCTGCTATAGCTGGTGAGCAAGAATAGTTTTAATCAGTCATCTCTTGAGCAAGCAATGACAAGCCGGAATCTCCCCCAGGTTTTACACTTAATAAAAGTTATTGCCACATAAATAACTTATATTGTCCATAAACTGGGGATCTTTTGAAGTGTTTTAGAGGTTGTATAGTGCTCTATGTGTTGTGGATTTTGTAATATTCCAACAAGAAGGCTGAGGTTTAAGTAAGTCAGCCATTATTAACACAATGCAGACAACAATAAAATAATACTTTAAATTAAACAAGGATAAAGGCTTTCTCATTACTCTAGGGTGAAGTGCACAAACTAGTCATTAGAAGGACAATTAATTAGCCTTGTGCAGAAAATAAAATAAAAAACAAACAATAGAACTGACATTTGAATTAAAGCTCTTTTCAGACTTGATTACACTTAAAATCAAAGTTATGAAATGAAAGATATTAAACCAATTAATTGCTACAAAAGGGCAACTATGCAAAATGTTTAACATAGAAAGGAAAGTGAGATCTTTATTAGTAAAGAATAAAAATGCATTTTTTAATGTGCTGTTTAATACTTTATAATACTTTGTTTAGCAATGACATAAATCACAAGCTGCATTCATATTGTCTGTCCATCTTATTTTGTAGAACCTACCCATCTTTTATTATTATATATATATTAGAATATTTGAATAACTATTAGAGCTATTTGAACAGAAAATAACCCAAATATCTTGGTATTGTTTTGTGTTTTTTTATGTATTAGTTTTAATTTTCTTTTTGTATAATTCCCATGTAAATATTAATCTCATTGATTAATGAAGCTGGTTGGATATCAGTAGACGGATGTTTATGAGATAAGATAGCAGAGGGAGAGGGAGAGAGACTAGAGAGGATTTCTCTTTATTTTACCTTTTCGCTTTTAATACTTTTCGCTTTTAATACTTGTTTATACATTGAAGACTGCCATCTTTTTCATAGCTTAATCACCTAAGGAAAGACAAGCGCATTGTAGATTTGCACAACATCCAATATATACTTTTTTCCCATTGAATGTGTTGCCATGCACCATTTATTATACTATAACAAAACTAGACATTGCTGTGGGTTCTTGAGTCCTTTGCAGTTTCTTCCTTGAAGATCTGGTATTCATGCAGGATGACCACAGTTTATTTCTGCCATTCGATACATTTTATATTCTATAAATTATTAGGAAGCCTTGGGAACCATGTAGATTTCAGATTGAATAACATACATATAGTCATTATCAGACAGGAGCATTTTCAAACAATTTAACCCCTGTAATCACTAGCTTATACATTTACAGACAATTTAACCCCTCTTATCACCAGTGGCGGTGATGGTGGAGCACCCGCGCTGTGTATTTCTGGGGTTTGTATGCTCGGAACAAAGAGCACACAAACCCCAGAAATACTTCCGAAAGGCGCAGCCAGCTTCAAATTCGGCAAAAGTATACAAATTTTCCGGGGGTTTGTGTGCTGGCTGTTCTCAGCACACAAACCACGGAAATACACGCGAGACGTTGTGCCCCCGAGTGACAGGTGTGCTCCTGGCTGGCAGTAGTAGTTTAGGCAGTTTCAGACAATTTAACCCCTTGTATTACTAGATTAGGTAGTTTTTGACAATTTAACTCCTCATATTATTAGATTAGGCAGTTTTTGACAATGTAACTCCTCTTATTACTAGATAAGACAGTTTTGGACAATTGAACCCCTCTTATCACAGGCTTAGGCAGTTTCAGCCAATATAACCCCTCTTATCACTAGTTTAGGCAGTTACAGCCAATATAACCCCTCTTATCACTAGTTTAGGCAGTTACAGCCAATATAACCCCTCTTATCACTAGTTTAGGCAGTTTCAGTCAATATAACCCCTCTTATCACTAGCTTAGGCTGTTTCAGAACATATAACCCCTCTTATTAATAGCTAGATAGACAGTTTCATACACACACAGTCTGTCACTCACACACACACAGATATACACATAGTCAGAGAGAGAGAGTGTGGGTTTTATTTTTTACTTGATGCAGGCTGCTTCTGCAGTTTACACCGAGCTGTGTAGGGACTGAGCCAATCAGGAGAGGCTTCTGAACTCTCAGCCAATCAGAATAGTTGAGAGGTCTCAGCTGATCGGATGAGACCTCCTTCTTTCAGAGCTCTCAATCCCTGATTGAGGCTTGCCAATTCCTGTGGCTATCCTGCGCGTTCTGGGACATGTGGTCACTCTACATTCATGGGTGAACATGGTATTTCAAGGTAAATATGACTATTATGTTGTTATAGGTGAAAATTAATGCAATTTTGGTGATTTTCCATACTCCTTAAATGAATATTGTATAAGTAAGTAACTAACTAATCATTTAAGGACAGGAGACTTGATCAGTGTATCAGTAGCAATTATGTGGTAAAATGTTCAAATTACATGAGCAGCATTTACAGTTTATTTTCATATATTTCTTTCTAGATATAGAATATGTTTCTGTACTTCATTTTCAGGTATTTAGAAACAACGTATCACCGTGATTACACCCCGCCTTATCGATATACACCATTTGTGAGTACTAATAGAAAAATGTTAATAGCTGTGCATTATTAGAATCGTTTTGTCATTCACAACTGCACAACACATACTATATGTCCTATATATCTGAAAACCTGCTGTTATTGCCTAAAATGCTGAATATGACCTACATTCTTTTGTATTCTTTTCATTGACTGTTTATGGTAAACAAACAATAAGAAATTGGTTGATATCAGGGGTGGACTGACCGGTTGGGCATTCACCGCTGCACGAGGGCACAGGTCAGAGGGGAACCTGCCACCTCCGGTGCGATGCACAAACATACTCCCATGCTGCCTCTTGGGGTCTGCAATGTGGGTAATGGGGCATGTCCTGGGCCTGCAATGTGGGTGATGGGGCATGTCCTGGGCCTGCAATGTGAGTGATGGAATAAATTCTGGGTGTGTAATATGGGTGATGGGATAAATCCTTGTGTGAAATATGGGTGATGGGGCATGTCCTTGATGTGCAATGTGGGTTCTGGGGCATGTCCTGGGCTGCTGGCGCAAGTCCTGGGTGTTCAGTGTGGGTGATGGGGCATGTCCTTGATGTGCAATGTGGGTGCTGGGGCATGTCCTGGGCTGCTGGCGCAAGTTCTTGGTGTGCATTGTGGGTGATGGGGCATGTACTAATACAGTTTAATACCATACAGTATTTTATAAAATTTGGTTCTATTCCTTTCACAATGGTAAAATTAAAATTAAAAAAGTGTATAAATAGAACCATTTATCAGGAAGGTGGGGGATGGGACTCAAATGTGGGCTCCCATATAGGTGTGGCTTGAATGTACATGTACAGATAGAGCCTACAATCTTAACAAGAACAGACTGACAAAGCCTTTATACAAATATTTTTGCTTTATATTTTGAAAGTTAGAGCAACATAAGCAGAGTGTGACATATTAAGTGAGCTAAATTTCCACACACAGAGAAGTCAGAAATACACACACAAACTGATAACGGGAAACATGCACACAAAGAAAATACAAAGTATTTGCAGGAAGTTAGTGCTAAATTCAATTAATCAGAATACCAATATCCAGATTTCCCTTAAAAATAATAAATAAAAGGACTTTTCTTTGACACTGTTTTGGTCTATTTCTTTAAAGGGACAATCTAGTCCCCAAACTCACTTTTGTGCAAGATGATGATCACTGCTTGTATAATGCACAGGCTTTTTATCCCTGTGTGATTTGATGCAGACATTCTGTATAAATCACATTTTTAATATTTGACTCAAGCCCTCCCCAGTGATTACTCTGCATGTTTACTGCAGGTGCGGCAGCACTGATTCTATAGACACTGAGGATATAAAGTTTTGTTTCATATAGTCACTTCCTGTCCTCCTCAAACTGAGTCTATTAAGTGGCCTATGAGTGACCTTGCTCTTGTACACAGTAGGATCTCTTAACAGTGCAACACATTGTCTGATGACACCCCTAGAGAGACAGGATATTTTATTAATTTGAATGGCATTATTCTCATTGGTTCCTGCAGCAAAACAGAAAAAGGAAATTACTTTTACTCATCTAGTGTGGGCAGTCCTTGTTTCTTGCAAACTTATTTCTTGGCACTATATCAATGTACCTTGGGTCCAATCAACATTGCTGAACAAAACAGGGTAAAATATTTCATCACTTTTCTAATACATATTAATTATTAAATGAAAGTATTATCTACTCTTCACAAACAGTGTATATTACAAAGAAAATGCATTATTAGGTTTCTTGAATACACAGCAGGTTATTGTGATTTTGTCTGGTATTTAGATCACATGCATGTTTACATGCAGTCTGTTTTTGTTTTATTTTACTGGCCAAGCAACCAAAACATAAGCAGAAAATGCTAATAGGCTATTTCTTAATGTGCGTGGATTATTACATTTATTGAATCAAATTGTTTTCCACATGCTGCTACATACACTAATCAAATTGATGTTTAGGCTACTAAATATATTAACTTGAGGCACTAGCTTCAGACGCATACTATTGAGGGGGTGCAGTCATGATAACATGTGGTAGCATGCTTTATACCTAAACTGATGCCCTTTAACACAATGGTGACCTTCCTTGGGTTGAGCTTTATATGCATAGGCGTTTATGTTTGAATTTCATTCATTTCCCATTTCTATTTTTGATATTTATAGGAGCTATTGTGTTCCACCAGTTGCATTTGGACAACGACAGATAAACCCTGTTATTACGCTGTGTGTTATAACTCTTTGTTTTAAAACACAGTTTGGGCCTCCCCTGGATGTACTGACTACAATTAATATTTAATTGTCATCATTTACACGCTGGCTGAATACAACTGTGTTTTAACCCTTCAATCACCTCACTCTTCCATACACCCCACAATGGCAGTTTGGAAAAAGTTTAAATTCCAGGCCTTGTTAATTCACCTTCTCTTCTATTATCCCTCCTCTATTAACCCACAATAGGCATTTCATACATGGCTTCATCCTTTCACCATCTACTCACTTTGACCATTTCCACATTCCCGACCACCTTAACACCATTTGAAGCTTTCTGTTTCGACAAGGAATTCATCCCTGCTCACCCCCGTAAACGTATTTAACTTATACACTGCATGCTGGTTAATCCTCAAAAGCCTTACTATATGTCAATGGAATACGTCTAACACCTCCTCTACCGTCTCGACTGAACAGTTAACTTAGCCCATAAATGCTGATTATAAATGAGGATCTATTTTAAAGCATTATAATAGTTTACATTTTCTGGAAGAAGCTTACTCTATAACCCTTCTTCTTTAATGTGCATATACTTTTTTAAATTGGAGTTGTCGAGAGCTGCATCATTAAAAGTGTAAATTGCTATTCACCCTAGTCTTTACAAAAATAAAGGCTAGTGAACTTGCACTTGAGATAGGGTTGCTGCTGTAATGCTCTATCTATGTAAAGAGAACCCTTGAACGGAGATGGCGATCCTCCAAAGGTTGATTTTCTCGGAGGGAGTGGCCCTGGGACTTACAGATAGTGGCTGACTGACCAGGGTGTCAGGTTGCCCGATGGCAAGTGGGCCCTGTTAGCCCATGATGAAGTGGGCCACACAACAAAAAAAGTCCTTCTTTAAGCTGCTCTGGGCATGGCCGCCATCAGTGGGTGACGGGCGATACGGGTAGTGTGTGCGCAAAAAGAAAACTGTGCGGGGGAGCAGCGTTTTTATTGTACAAATTATCAGTGGCATATTAACAAGCAAATTATCACTGGCATATTAATGAGCAAATTATCAATGGCTATTAATGTTCAAATTATCAGTGGTCAGATCAATATTAAACCAATATTGATCTGCCCACTTTTGATCTGCCTCCCTCTCCTCACATTTTTTTTTGAGATTTTTTAGACAGATCAAACTAGTAAAAGTACAATAAAAATATAAAAATACAATAAAACAAATAAATAAATTGAGACCCAATGGCTTTTATAAAACCCCTTCCCTGCCATTGATCATGCGTAAGCAGTGATCTTACACATTAGCGTGCAAGATAATTTTTTAGGGTTAATTTTTCTGTACTGTAATTTATTACAGTACTTCAAAGGCTCTTCTAAGAGTTATTAACCCCTTCCTTGCTGTAGATCACTGCTTACACAATGATATCGATGCCAAATAAATTTTTATCTGTCTGCATATTTTTTGATAATTTTAGAAATATTTTTGATTTTTTTTAAAGCTGTCTGAGCGCTTGTATAGCGATCAGTAACAGCATATTAGTGGCAAAGGCGTTTTGGTGATTGCTCAGATGAGCATCACCATTCACCTGGTCAGATCAATGTTTGTGAATATTGATCTGACCAATTTGGATCTGCCTCCCTCTCCTCACTTACTTTATTTTGAGGGAAAGAGACAGATAAATATTAGTGTTAAAATAAAATTTTATAAAATTGTCAGGTTTTATAAATTCCCTGTGTAGTAACCCTTCCCTACAATTGATCACTGAATAAGCAGTAATCTTGGACAGCAACAATTTCTTGCTGTCTGCATTTTTTTATGGATTAATTTCTTTGTACTGTAATGTATTACATACAGTACTACATATGCTATTCTAAGAGCTATTAACCCCTTCTTTGCTGTAGAGCATGGCTTAGGCACCAATTCTGAGGCCGCTGCCTCAGGGTTCAATTTTGACCCTCTTTAGCTTTCTGATACATCATCTAGTGATGTATTAGTGCCTGCTGAGCCCTTGCCACAAGGAGTCGTGGTTGTCTACTTTAAAAAAATATATGGTTTGGTGGGGGTAAATTACATTGGCTGGCTTCAACGATATATCCCATATAGGACATGGACGCAGGTTGACCACATGTAAAAATTCCAAGTTGGAATACTGAGATGCGCACCTCGCAAATGTTGCCTTTTTCCCCCCAAACAACCCAACAATCCTATACATGGATGGTATCTCGGGAGATGTTGCTGAACACATATTGGGGTGTTTTTTGGCAGTGACATACCAGAATCTGTGAATTCATGCCTGAAGTACAATGTATGTGGAAACAAAACTCCAAAAATTTACTACCACAAATTTTGACAAAGGCTTGTGGTAGAATTAGTACATAAACATTATTAAAGTACCACCATTTGAAATACCTTTAGGATGTCTAGTTTCCAAAAAATATATGGTTTGATGGGGTAAAATACATTGGCCGGCTTCAAAAATGTTCCAAATGGAACATGGGCGCAAGCTGACTACATGTCAAAATTCCAAGTTGGAAATGCGCACATTGCAAACGTTGCCTTTTAGCCCCAAAACAAACCAACATATGTATGCATGGGTGGTATCCCGGAGATGCTGAACACATATTCAGGTGTTGGTTGGCAGTGGCAAATACCAGAATCTGAAAATGTATGCCTGAACTACAAAAAAAATGACATACCAACCCTTTGACAAAGGCTGGTTGTAGAATTAGTACATAGAAAGTGTTAAAATACCACAATTTGAAATACTCTAGGATGTCTAGTTTTCCAAAATATATGGTTTGATGGGGTAAAATACATTGACCGGTTGACAAGATGTCAAAATTCCAAGTTGTGACCTTTTCGCCCCCAAACAACCCAACAAACCATTGCATGGGTGGTATCCCTGTACTCAGGAGATGATGCACATATTGAGGTGTTGTTTGGCAGTGACACATAACAGGATCTGTAAATTCATGGCCGAAGCACAATATATTTGGAAACAAAACATTAAAAAATTACTACCAAAAACGTTGACATAGTTTGGTGGTAGATTTAGTGCATGGAAAGTGTTAAAATACTATCATTTAAAAAACCCTATGTGGCTAGTTTTCACAAATATATGGTTTTGTGGGTAAAATACACTTTCTGGCTTCAAAAATGTCACAAATGGGACATGGACGCAGGTTTTCTGCATGTCAAAATTCCAAGTTGGAAACCAAAAAGCGCACCTCTCAAATGTGGTCTTTTGACCCCAAAATAACGTAACTAACCCTTGCATGGGTGGTATCTCTGTACTTAGGAGATGTTGCTGAACAAATATTGAGGTGTTATTTGGCAGTAACCTTCATATTTTCAGGAAATGTTTACCTGAATTGAAATCTGTGTAAAAAAAATCACAATTTATTTATTTTTTGCTGCAAAGGTTGGTGGTAAAATGGCTACATGAAAAGTGTCAAAATACCCCAAGTTAAATGCCCTGTGTTGTCTATTTTTGAAAAATATGTACATGTGGGGGTCATTTATGAATCTAGTAAAGATATCAGTGTTACAATGTCACTTTTGCTAATTTTTTTGGGGGGTGGGAGGATTTTGAAATAGCTTTGCACTTCTTATAGTTCTGGCCCTGTAACATGAATAAAAAAAAAGCACAAAAACATAAACATGAGCTATTTCTGAACTCAGGACAAATATTAGAAACTAGCAGTGTTTTTTTTTGTTGTCTCCTATAGATATATGATTATATGAGTATATGATTTTTCAAATAAAAGTCACAAAAGATTTTTTTTCATTTTTTTGCCATATTTTATTTTTTTATATCAAATTATGTTATTATCAAGACAATAGTATCAAACGAAATCCCTTCTTATGACAATAAAAACGATATATAGTTTGTGTGGGTACACTAAATGAGAGATATAAATTACAGCAAAACACAAACCCTGAAGAAATGTTAAAACGGCCCATGTCACAAAGCGTCAGATAAGCCAAAAAAGTCATGTCACTAAGGGGTTAAAAAACTTAAAATGGTACCTCTTTTCCACTTTGAAAATTGTATTTATTTATTATAAAAATTAAATGATAGCCTTATAATTGTTGGTGGGCCCCTTCTGTCTCCTGGCAACCAATATTTTTAGACTCAGTGCTTGCAGATGATCCACCAGTAACCTAGGGTAACACCAGAACCAGTTGGGCAGATAAGTATCAAAGTAGTCGGGGAAGAAAACGGCTTGTTGACAACCCTAACTTTAGATACCTTCCGTCTGACTAAATGATTCTCATAAGGATTCAGTCCGTCTTTAATGATGTGATTTATAATGTTGTTTTTTCCCATTTCTTACAACTTCTCCAGTGGAATGGAAACTTCTATACCGCATATTGTGTAAATATTATTCACTGTTTATTTTAGAAGATAAGAAACCATAATAAGTAATGCTTGTTTAACTAAGGTATTTATTTAACTGTGCTTTTTGAGAAAGCAATATTTATAGTAATAGTGAAAATGTAATCTGGGATGAAAGTCTGAGCACATATGACATGCAAACTCGTGACTCTGGACTGACTAATTCTCCTGGATTTCTTTTTTCTTTTATTTAGGTTATTTTGTTTATTTAATTTATTTGCTATCTAACTGCTACTAAAGACACTGAAATGATAAGCTTCTAGAAATACATTATATCCTTATAGATTGACCCACATTGATGTAAAGCCTGCTTTATCACTTAAACGGCACTGCATAAGCTATACATGTATTTACAGTAAAACCCATTTTCGATTCGTCTTAAATCATATTTAGCTACTTCATCTTATTTCACTTCTGATATATATATACATATATCATTATGAATATGTGTCAGATTAATGTATATGTATGTGCCAATTTGCACAGTGCTACAAGCATAAAAATAAGAACTGGTTTTATTGTGCTAAATATTCATCCCACATTACATTTTCACTGTTTCTGTAATTGCTTCCTCAAAAAGTACAGTTAACCCTTTAGTGACAAGACATTTTCACCTTGACTTTCCCTTGGTGACAATGGCTGTTTTGACATTTCTAGGGTGTTTGTGTTTAGCTGTAATTTTTTTCTTTCTCACATACAGTACACACACAAATTATATGTTGTTTTTATCGTCATAAGAAGAGCTTTCATTAGATACCATTATGTTCATCATATCTTATAATTTACTACAAAAAAAATCATAAAATATGATGAAAAATTTTAAAAAACCCACTTTTTCTAACTTTGACCTAAAATATAATTTACACAAATAAAATCATTAAAAAAGACCCGTCTAAATAGTTTCTAAATGTTCTCCCGAGTTCAAAAATATGCATGTTTCCATATTTTTCTGTATTTTTTTGCGAGTTAGGGGTCAAAAACCAAAAATAGTGTTTTGGGGTTTTTTCCTATATTGATCTTTTGACCCCAACCCGAACCCAAAATTTAACCCTAACACTAAATTTAACCCCAACTCTAATCCTTATTATATCCATTAATATTTTTTAACTTTAATTTAATTTTAACCCTATCCCTTATGCTAAAAAATATTTAATTTTAACCCTATAGGCTAATATAGCTAAATAACCAGTTTTTAATTAATTAAATATGTATTTTAAATATTTTCCATTGCAATGCTACTAAACTACCACTAGGGGCAGTCAAGTAGCATATTCAGAGCGACGGAAGTGAAGTTACTTTCACTTCCGAAGGTCAGACCGGCAGAGGGCTTAGCCATATTGACAGAGCAACATGCTCCGTCAATATGGCTCGCCACGATCGCTCCGTGGGGGTCCCAAAATAGAAATTTCGGTGCTGGCTATTGCCTCGATGTCGAGGCAATAGACCAGCACTGTTAAAGCGGTTTTCGCGATCGTTGATCGCGAAAACCGCTTCATTCACTGCAGGACGTGCCAGGCTTAAATATATCTCTGAAGTTTATTAAACAAAATTTCAGTATTATGGGGTTTTTTTAAATTTCTTTATTCACGTGAGCGTGCATACATAACAAAGATAACAAGGATACCTGACTCATAGCAGTACAAAATGAGTACAATTAATAGCGAAAGGGTATCTCTACCAACATATAATAATACATACAATGAAGAGCAATACGACTGACCACTGTTTCTGGCGTTGTACACCCGCTTATGCGTCGTTCATATTTTGCATCATATCCTTAACAAAACATATCATATACAAGACAAAGATTGTTAAGTGGAGGTGGCTGTTCCTGGGATAGGATGTCGGCCCAACAAAATTTGTGAGGAGAACCAATTGGTGGTTTGGAAAGTTGACAAAAGTGATGACTGGACTTGATTGTCCAAAGTATTGATGTAAGGGGACCATTTTGTAAACAATGCCTTTTTTTTTGGTTTCCTTATGAAGTGAGGATTCCAACCAATCCATTTGGAATAAGTATTGAAGTCTAGTCAACACCATAGATAACAAAGGGGGTTGAGAATGAACCCATTGTGATAGGATTGCTTTTTTAGAGACGGCAGACACTATTAACAACATGGTTTTCATTTTTGGATGGCAAGCCACAGTCCTGTTCGGAGAAAGGTGTGTTGAATAAGGCCCACTGTTTGGATAGGTGAAACGGGATATGTAATTGTTGGGTAACATATGTGTGGATTTCTTTCCAGAAAGTTTGTATGTGAGTACAAGACCAAAGACAGTGTAACAGATCGGCATTCGATTGTGTACATTTAGGACAATTAGAATTATCTGCCAAACCAATTTGCATTTGTAGTTTAGGTGTCACATAAGCTCTATGTAATAGTTTCCAAAACATTTCACTATAAGATCTGGACACCCGGGTTTTGGAGGCTAGGTTAGTGAGATCAATGAGTTGTAGTAAATTATACTGGGATGTCTGTCGCCCAGGAATGCATGCCTGAACCCTGGGACTCCAGATCTAGAGTTGGGCGTATAAGGCTGTAGATTATAGAAATCTTTGCGGTCGGGGTTGCGCTGACAATGGTAAGATTGTCTAGTGGATTGGATTTGTCTGGTGAGGTGAGGAAAAATAGACGAATGAAAGCTTGAGAGTTGTAGATAATGTTGTGGATGGATTATGATTGTCGTGAATCTATCGTTTAACTCCCCCAGTGATAGAACTCGCATAAGTCTGTCAAGGAATTGGAATAATAAGTGGCCGTTTTTAGTTTTTAAAATTTGGAAAGTAGCATCAGCTGCCCTATTCTGAAAGTTCGGGTTGCCCACAAGGGGTTGAAATTTTGAATGGGTCCAATTTAGGCCCAATCGTTTCCGAATGATTTTCCAGACTTGCCAGGTATGACTTAACAGAGGGTTATTAAGTTGGTCTGGAGACCATTTGGATTTTGGGAGATGCAGGAGGGAGGCCAAGTGAGTACCAGGGGAGAAATGCTGTTCCAGAGCGTACCAGGTGTATTTTGAGCTTTCCAGGACCCAGTCTATTGCAATTCTATAGATACCTGCTAAATTATAGTCCTGTAAGATTGGCATGTTCAGTCCTCCCCGGTTGACTGGCTGCTGGAGCTTGAAAAGGGCTACTCTACTCTTTTTGTGTTGCCAGATAAAACTCATTAATGTGCGATTAAGTTGGTTGATATCCTTTTTTTTTTAAAGCTGTATCGGTAGCTTTAGTAAGGGGTATAACATTCTGGGGAATGTCACCATTTTATATAGGTGGCATCTACCTGTAAAGGATAAGTTAAATTTCTCCCAGGTTTTGAAGTCTGTCTCCGTTTGATGCAACAACGGTTTAATGTTTAATTTATAGAGATGAGAAAGGTTTGCAGGAATTTCTAAACCCAGGTAGGTCAATACACTAGTCGCCGTCCAATTGATTGGAAAACTAGTTTTTAATGGGAAAATTGGCAATGCTTCTGTCTTTTGCTGATTAATCATAAAACCGAGGCCCGTTTAAATTGGAGAAGCATTTCTAGTATAAATGGGAGTGAGCGCCTAGGATTAGCAAGAAACAGTAGAAGATCATCTGCAAAGGCGCCTGTGCGAAGCTCCACACTGCCCACAGAAATGCCCTCCAACTGTGGGGACATTTCCAGGATTCTGACTAGGGGTTCGATTGCCAAATCAAAAAATAAGGGGGAGAGGGGGCATCCCTGTCTAGTGCCTCTACCTAATTAAGTTAAGTGGGTAGGATCTTTGTTAGGTTTCAGTATAACAATAATCCTGGACCTATTAAAATCCTTGGGACAGCTGTTGCCTTCCAGAAGCCTATTATATATATCCATGAGGTAAGTGGGTAGGTGTGAACTAAGGCCTTCGGGACCAGGGGTTTTACCATTGTGAAGTGTTTTTATTGCTGCTCCAATTTCCTAAATGGAGATTGGAGAGCTTAGCTGGTCTCTGTCCTGGGGATTGAGTTTAGGGATTCTAGCCTGTTGGAAGACTGATAATATGTCGTCCATGCTGTTGTCTTCCGCTTTGTAAAAATCATTAAAATAATTTGCGACGGTGTCAGTGAGTTTAGATGGGCAAGTTATGTCTCCCTCAGGGGAGGAAAGTTTTAGGACTCTCTGTCGCTTATTTTTGGAGTATCGGACCCAGGAGTTTACCTGCGCGGTTACCCCATCTGAAAAATCTGTTTCTGGCAAAGTTGTAAGACATCTGGGCTTTTTCTGTAGCCCATATGTCATACAGTGCTTTGGTTTCTTTATATATGCGGGCTGAGTCAATAGTATTTAATTCTATATGATTTGAATATGCAGAGGACAGGTCTCTACCCAGTTGCTGCAACTTCAACATGGCCTGCCTCCTCCGTCCAGCCATGTAAGATATATGTCCTCTCATGACCAGTTTTGATGCTTCCCAAAATAAATTGATATCCTCAATGTGGTCTATGTTGTCATCTATATAGTTGTTCCATTCGCGATCAAGAAAAGACTGGAATGATTCCAAGTGAAACAATGATGCCGGAAATCTCCAGTTATGGGAATATTACAAAAAATTACAGTTTTAATGTCCAGCCAGACTGGGGCATGATCAGAAATAGCTATGTTGCCAATGTCGATCTTTAGGAGTCTATGTACAAGGGTTTCTGCCATCATGAAGTAGTCCAGTCTCGAGAAGGACGAATGAGGATGAGAAAAGAAGGAGTATTGTCTGTATATTGTTGGTGTCTCCAGGAGTCAGCCAGGCCCAAGTGGTCAATTATAGGAGTGGTATAGAAGCTCATGTGGCATCCTGTTAGTTGTGAGGTATCTAACAGATGGTTATCCGTTAAATTAAAATCCCCACCCAGTATTAAATTATGGACAGACATAGAGGACAACACATCATATAATTCTGCAAGAAATGAGATTTGTCCAGAAGTTGGACTATAAATCTTAACCAATGTGTACTGTTCACTATCCAGTGTCAAAGAAACGAGTAAATATCTCCCTTCAGGGTCATGGACAACCTATTCCACTGAATAAGACAGACGTTAGAATAATAGAGACACCTCTAGTTTTGGTGGGGTACATAGATGAAAAACAATCTGTGATCCAAAGGGCTTTCAGGGTATTAGAATGCGGATCATTCCAATGTGTTTCCTGGAGGAAAATGAGGTCAGGGTGAAATTTTTTTAGATGGGTCAATATTTTTTTCCGCTTCACAGGGGAGTTAAGTCCCTCAACATTCCAGGAAAGGATGCGTATATGATTAGATTTATGGGATTTGGGTGTAGATATGGCATCACCAGATTTATTTGGGGACATCTAGCCTATTCCCGTTCGCAGAAGTGATTGTCCAGCTAGATTGACCCCTAGAATCGCCTCAAGGGAGTCCCAGGGAGCTCCCTGGGTGGGCACAAGAGGTACCAAAAACATTGCAGTCATATGATCGTAGAATTTGAACACTCTCACATTTCAAACCCTTTTCCAACAGTAACTGTGGTGCAAGGAACAGCAATATACAATATGCGTGGGAACCCATTAGACAATTTTAGGTGCAGCGCGACAGTGAAGGGGAGGGGGGGGGAGAGAAGAGCAGGAGGGTCCCTCTGCGTGGATGTTGACCACAGGAGTGGATCTTGATGAAGGACATCAAGAAAAGGCGTGCTGTTTCTGGTGAATCAAAGAAGATAGTCTTTCCACCATGCGAGACTCTCAGTTTAGCTGGATAGAGAAGGGCAAACTTTATTTGCTTCTTGTGGAGTTCAGAGTCCATTCTGTTATTGTTGCGAACATTGCAGAACTGGCTACAAATAAACATCCCACACTGCATGTCCTTGTTTTATATTACTGTTGGATATTTATGGCATGGTTAAAACTGTTGAGCATTTGCTATATTTTTTCCACTATAACCTTGACATTTACAGTTGTCCTGGGAAATATTACAAAACTAAAAATGGCTGTGGAGTTATAAGGTGAACCCTTTTCAACAGTGAATTGTGGATTGTTAGCGTTCTAGTTGTTCTGTTATAGGAATGCAATTTAATTTCTACCTTGTGGTCCAAAAATAATGAATATTATTGTGGAGGCTACTTTAATAACTGTACTGCAGTTTGTTCATATGTCAATTTTAGATAACTACAAACTTAGGCCAAAAATAAACATTTGTATTTCTGTTTCGAAAGATATATTAGTAACACATACATAGAAACATAGAAACATAGAATGTGTCGGCATATAAGAACCATTCGGTCCATCTAGTCTGCCCAATTTTTTTTTTTTTGAGTACTTTTATTAGTCCCCCGTTCCCGGTCTTATAGCTAGGATAGCCTTGTGTCTATCCCACGCATGCTTAAAATCCTTGACTGTGTTTACCTCTACCACTTCTGCTGGCAGGCTATTCCATACATCCACTACCCTCTCAGTAAAGTAATACTTCCTGATATTACTTTTAAATCGTTGCCCCTCTAATTTAAGACTATGTCCTCTAGTTGTGGTAGTTTTTCTTCTTTTAAATATACTCTCTTCCTTTACTGTGTTGATTCCCTTTATGTATTTAAATGTTTCTATCATATCCCCCCTGTTACGTCTTTCCTCCAAGCTATACATGTTAAGATGCTTTAACCTTTCCTGGTAAGTTTTATCCTTCAACCCATGAACCAGTTTAGTAGCCCTTCTCTGAACTCTCTCCAAAGTATCAATATCCTTCTGGAGATACGGTCTCCAGTACTGCGTACAATACTCCAAGTGAGGTCTCACCAGTGCTCTGTACAATGGCATGAGCACTTCCCTCTTCCTACTGCTAATACCTCTCCATATGCAACCAAGCATTCTGCTAGCATTTCCTGCTGCTCTATTGCATTGCCTACCTACCTTCAAGTCCTCTGAAATTATTACTCCTAAATCCCTTTCCTCAGATGTTGAGGTTAGGACTGTACCAAATAGTCTATATTCTGCTTTTGGGTTTTTACGCCCAAGGTGCATAATCTTGCACTTGTCCACATTAAATGCCAGTTGCCACTGCTCTGACCATTTTTCTAGTTTAGCTAAATCATTTGCCATTTGGCTTATCCCTCCATGAATATCAACCCTGCTGCAAATCTTTGTATCATCAGCAAAAAGACATACTTTGCCAACAAGACCTTCTGCAATATCGCTAATAAAAATATTAAAGAGAATGGGTCCAAGAACAGATCCCTGAGGTACCCCACTAGTAACAAGACCTTGCATCGAATATACCCCATTGACTACAACCCTCTGTTGCCTGTCACTCAGCCATTGTCTAATCCATTCAACAATATTGAAATCCAAACGACTTTAGATATTCAACAATCCTATTCTTTAACAAGGTTTCCATTATTTTCCCCACTGCTGAAGTAAGACTTACTGGTCTATAGTTGCCCGCCTCCTCCTTACTACCTTTCTTGTGAATGGGCACAACATTAGCTAATTTCCAATCTTCTGGAACTACTCCCGTTAACAATGATTGGTTAAATAAATCTGTTAACGGTTTTGCTAGTACACCACTTTTCTTCCAAGTTCCTTTAATAACTTTGGATGTATCCCATCAGGTCCCATCGACTTATTTGTCTTTACTTTAGACAGCTGAAGTAAAACCTCTTCCTCTGTAAACTTACATGCATCAAAAGACTCATTAGTCTTTTTCCCTAAATGAGGTCCCTTACCCTCATTTTCACTTGTAAAAACTGAACAAAAATATTCATTAAGGCAGTCTGCTAAGCCTTTATCCTCTTCTACATAGCATCCTTCTTTTGTTTTTAATCTAACTAATCCTTGTTTTACTTTCCTTTTCTCATTTATGTATCTAAAAAATGTTTTATCCCCCTTTTTCACTGACTGGGCTATAGTCTCTTCTGTGTGTGCTTTGGAAGCTCTTATAGCTTGCTTTGCCTCTTTCTGCCTACTCTTATAGATCTTTCTATCTTCCTCACTCTGAATATTTTTATAATCACTAAATGCTGCTTTTTATTTTTTACTATTTTAGCCACCTCTGCAGAGTACCACAGTGGTTTCTTCAATTTTTTGCTCTTACTGACCAGCCTTATGCAATTTTTTGTTGCCTTCAGTAGTGCAACTTTTAGATAATCCCATTTCTCCTGGACTCCATTTAAATTGCTCCAGTCTGATAATGACTCCTTCACACCTAATCTAATTTTAGAAAAGTCTGTTTTTCTAAAATCTAAAACTTTTGTTTTTGTGTGGTGTGACTGCGTCACTGTTCTTATATTAAACCACACTGTCTGGTGATCACTAGATCCTAAACTTTCACCTACAGTAATATCTGATAACAAATCTCCATTTGTGAACACTAAGTCTAGTATGGCCTGCTTTCAAGTTGGCTCCTCCACTACTTGTTTTAGAGATAATCCCAGTAGGGAGTTTAGGATATGCGTACTCCTGGTGCAAGTAGCTATTTTGTATTTCCAGTTCACATCAGGAAGATTAAAGTCACCCATGATGATCACTTCTCCCTTCATTGTAATTTTAGCTATTTCCTCAACTAGTAGATTATCTAACGCCTCTCTTTGTCCAGGGGGCCTATAAATCACACCTACATCGAAAGATATATTAGTAACACATACTGGGGAACTAATCTTGAGAGTTGGCTATCTCAACCATTCTATACATATTATACTATACAGTGAGTGCCAGTTATGATAACCAAATAATCTTCACAGTTTCAAACTTGTCAGAATGTGAAGCTTTGCATAGCCGAGTATGAAAGCAAGAATATCAAATATGTTATGCTTTGTGTAAATAGTCACCACATGCCCCAACTGCTATAGGGAGATCCAATGTGGAGGCTTCCAAGTCAATCCAGAGGGTGTCTGTCGGAGAAAGTGTCTAATCTACAATATGTAGCAAATGTGTGGCCACATAATAAAGTTGTAGGTCTGGGAGTGCCAGGCCCCCTCTGCATTTGGGAAGGGTCAGGTGTATGTGTTTTAATTTCGGTTGTTTGTTGTGCCATACAAATTTAGTGATTGCCTGTTTAAGCGTGTGAAATGATGATTGTGGGAGCACTGTAGGCAGTACCTGGAACCAGTAGAGGAGCCTCGGCATAAGGCATGATTAATGTTTACTGTATTTATCCCTCCCTGCTATGTGAGGAAGGTGGATCCCCACTTGACTAAATCTGTGTAAATGGTCAGAAAAAGCGGTAATGTTTTTTGCTTTGTACAGTTTTACAGGTCTCCTGTAAGCCACATCCTATGATATTTACATTTTTTGGTGTCCCTTCGAAATGGGAAGGCTCCCTCAACGCCTCCAGTCGTGTAGGGAGGTTTATAGCTAGGATCTCAGATTTTTGACATTAATTTTAAAGTTGACAATTTCACAAATGCCTCTGGTAGTGTTACCAAAAATAGTAAGTCATCTGCATAATCTGCTACTTTGTGTTGATAGTGGGTAGTCTTTAAACTAGTTTTGTTTCTAGAAATGGCTCCAGGTACATGGCAAAAAGTAGCAGGAACAACGGGCAGCCTGTCTTTTTGAAGAGGCAACTCGCACCCTGGCTGAAGGTGCATTGTATAATATCCATTTCAGAATATGTGGACCCAGACCCATATGTGTGAGCATCTGTCACAGGAAGGGCCAAGCCACCTGATCAAAATCCTTTTCGACATCAGTGGAAAGGAGTAGTATAGCCAATTTGTTAAGATACTCCTGGACGACAAATCACTGGTCTCATAAATGGTGTATAGTATTGGCATTGCATTTACTAATGCTGAGCAGGTATAGTACTGGAGCTATTTTTAGTAAAATATTATTGAGTTTTTTCATTTTTTTGGAATAAGTAAAAGTAGTGCATTTGTTTTTTACTAACCTTTTTTTCAGCATTAAAAAAAGTGAACATGCTATTCACTAAGCTTTTTTGCACCTTCAAATTGTGGTGAAGGCATCCAAAGGGAGCGGAGTTAAACTCGCATTCCATTCATTTCAATTGGGGAAGAAACAGACTGGAAAAAAAACTGGAAAAACCGGCTGGAAAAAAAACCTTACCCTATTGAAATGTGTGGTCTCCTTTTTAACAGGTGTGGTTAATTGTGAGGAATAGAAACCCACACCCATAACAAAAAAAGTCCCCCCTTACCCTTAAAAAAGTAATAAATATTGGGGCCAAGGGCTGGAAAAGTTTCCCTGGTCGCCTTTAAAACTCCCGCTATAAAATGCTCAAATGCCCCTGGCCCAATTATTAAATCCCTTTTTAAAACTTTAATAATATGTTACTACATCACTCAGCAATGATGATCAAGAATCCAATGACTGAGAAGACCCTGAATCTCACCTTGGAGATCATCTGTGTCCTGACTGGAGAGGATTATGTGGTTGTGAGGAAGCAGGGAGGGGATGATTGCAGCAGTCCCTCTGCATCTGACAAATTCTGTAGGACCCATTACTCCCTGGTAAACAAATGAAACCATGATCTGAAGATTCTAGAACCCACCTGTAACGGACCGTCTACCGGACGAAGTAGACCCTCTGTCCGTTGTGGGAAATCACCTCCTTAGCCCCCACTTACAGCTCAGCATTCACCCAGCAAGTCTTTCCTGGACCCTTGCTCTTTGTACCCAAATAGACAGGACATCTAGCAGTTAGGTACAGCAAGAAGAACAACTCTTTTATTTGTGTAACAACACAGACTTATATAAAGACATACACATGACATCACAGACATTAGTATACAATGGGGGGGGGGGGGGGTAGGGTGGAACTAAACATAGTTCTCCAACTAACTGGGGCTAGGAAAACATTAGACATTCCGACTGCAAACCAAATAGGAATTAACTTAGAGTGAGTAGACCTAATTACAATACACACAGTAATTTACACAACATAATCAGTTTACCAGTTAATCCAGTTAAAACAGAACAATGGATGTTGGGGTAAACTATTGGAGTCACTGTTACATTATAAACCTTCAGAGTGGTCTACTCACAGAATTAAACATTACACATAAACCAATATACTAACAGAATATAACTAACTAACAATATTAACGTATAGTGTTATGGCAAATCCATTACCCAGGTGGTCCGTTCATTTGTGAGATGGTTCGGTAGATTCAATCTACCGAACACCCAGGCAGAAAGGCACGAACAAGCCTTTCTGCAGGGGAAAATACAAGCTTTTACCATGGGGCCATAGTCCAGAGGCAGCAGACGAGCAACCAGGCTTCTCCAGAACATAGTGGCGAGGTTGGTTCCGCCACACCACCAACGAGCTCCTTCATCTCCTGGGCAGTGAGCTTCCTGTAAGGATTGAGGATATAACGTCTGCTTCACCATGGAGAAACAAGAGTCTCTGGGAGAAGAGCATTATGCAGAGCACGGCGATGGGATTGCAAGTAATTTCCAGGTGGAGCAAGGAGAGGAGATATTTCCCATGCAGTGTAAGGAGGAGACAAATACTACAGAGATCAGACCAGCAGACTGTGACAGTAGCATTGACAGAGACTCAGAGCTGAGTGTATCTGACACTGAGGAGAAGAGAAAACATGGACTCACCTATGGATCTGATAGTAGAACCAATATAGAGGGAAGATCACACCCTTCATTACTCACAGCGGGATTTTTAGATGGAGCTAGGAGAGGAGAAATTTCCCGTCCATTGTAAAGAGGAGGAGAATCCGACAGAGATCTACTCCGGTTTGTCCGTCAGTCATGGATCCAACCAAGAAGACCAGGACCATTGCTCTTTGCCTGAGCAATGAATGATACCGAAGTTACCCAAAATGCTGCAGCAAGGCTCTAAATTTAACTAGCATAATTTCAAGAAAATTCAAGACCTTTTGTGAATGAAGATCATTTCTACAGAGACAGATTCCACTTTGCAGAGCAGTGTGAAGGACATGGGGAAGCAGTCTGCTCCCCTCTGGATTGTAAACGGAACCAACCAGACAGTGATGGAAAGATCCAGGAAGAGTGTGTCTCCCTGCGGACTCGCAGGTACAGACACGGCCGGTTGAATTTCACTGATACATTGTGTTTAACACTCCCCAACAAGAGCATTCAGATTCTGATAGAGGTGTCCGAAAGTGCGTATGTTTTGAGTGCAGGAAAGATTTCAAGATGCTGTAATATCTGCTCAGTCACAAGAGGATCCACAAGGGGAACAGGTCCTGCCTCTGCTCCAATTTCGGCAAAGCGTTCACCCAGATTTCCACTCTCCTGGTTCACGAGAGGATCCACAATGGAGCCAGGCCCTTTGTCTGCTCGGAGTGTGGCGCCTCCTTTAACAAAGCCTCAAACCTTCATGCGCATCAGATGATTCACACAGGAGAGAGGCCCTTTGTCTGTTTGGACTGTGGGAAACAGTTTACAAAGAAGCAAACCCTGGACAGACACCAGAGGATGCAGATGGGAGAGAGGCCATTCTCCTGCGCAGAGTGCGGGTAATGCTTTGCTGTCCAATCAGGACTCGTCAGGTATCAGAAAATTCACAAGTGACAAAGGGTCCAGCTGGATTTAATCTTCACCCAAAGTGCAACACTGCAGCTGTGTTACTGGATCCCCACTCACAACCTGATATAGGTCACATATACAGGTCCTGGGTGTAGAGATCATGGTTGTGAGATCCAGTTAGACTGCAGGGAACACCCAGGATATGGAGAAGTAGTTTGTGTTTTGTGTGAGTAAATATTGAAGAAGTATAATATCCACCCATTCTGCTACTAGATAGATACAGAGTAATACGAGGATCACATAGATTAGCAACAGAGCAACACAGAGAATGAATCCAGCAAAATCATCAGAAGGGGGGAAAAAAGCCCCATTGAGCATTAAATAAATCCAGTCTCCTAAATGTTCTTGTACATAAACACCCAATTAATCCATAATGGTTTAGGAATGACTGCGCTTACAGTGTTATTAGACTAACCTTAGTGAGATTCCTTGTCTCCTATAAACACTATGCGTTACTTCCTGATTCCAGGGAGGTGACCTTTAAACTCTGACCCTAATAAATAAAAATAAAAACTAAAGATTCTGAGCCTCTAAGCACGAGAAGATACAACAGGTACTATTGGGGAAGTGGCACTATCTGTGTACGCCAATGTGTAACGCCAGTATTTAGCCTCACGTACACCAGATTTGTACCCATGTATTTATTTTTTTAAAGCGCAGGCATGCACTTAAAATTATGCATTAAAAAAGTGCACTATCTGCCTTATAAAAATGTAAGACCGCAGAGATTTTTACCTTCCCAACACTTATCAGGGTTTCTGTATCGTTCCTTCTAAGGTTCAGCACAGAAACCGTTAAACAGGATTCTTTATGGAAAATGTATTGAGCGCAAATTGTCTTGATACAAACTATGCTTTGTGTCCTTTAAATGGACTGTGTCACCTAAACATTGTTCCTGTGTTGAATGTGTGGAATAAATAGTGATCAAAAATGACCCGTAGCAGCATTACAATCAAATACATAGATCAGATGGGCTTTAAAAATGTCTGCGATGTGTCTCCTGTTGATGACATCACATTCTGGCTTCATATGCAAATGACACATTCACAACTGAAAATAGTTGATTTGCATTTCAGTGCAATGACAAGGCAGTATAACTGAGTGCCATGCATGAGACACATTTTTGTTGTTGTTAATTTATGCATTTGCTTACTAACACAATGTATAGATCATTTTTGATCATCCGTATTCACTGTCATGGGTACCCAGGGCAGTCACCAGAGATGCATTGTATACTGGTTTTTCTGTATATTCCCATTTATACATCTCATTATTAAGCCTGTGTATTGATGAGGTTTCAAAAAAACAAATACACTTTGAAAGAAAAAAAATATGTTAGGTCTTCCCAGTGTTTGGCGAGGAAGAAGCAAAGGGGGTAAAATGGAGGAATACAAGTAATCATAAAAGTGAAGTTATGACTCACTCCCACATCCTCCATGCCATGTAAAACATATGCTTGGAAGTATGGATCATGACTCAACTTCCTTTTTATTTAATAAATCCACAAGAGTAATTAAAAAAGAGATGACATGCACCGTGTTGATTTAATTATTTTGGTTATGCATGTTTCATTCTGTTAAATACTCTTCTATAAACATAACGTTTTATGTTACTAAAACTATTATAATAAGGCTTCAAAGATAATACATTTTACTTCTCTGGCAGGCTTTCTAAATGGATTAACTTCATCATGCAAAATGGGTAGGTATCAAGTAATGTACTCTAGTGGGTTATCTGCTGTGTTGTTTAGAGATAGGTAAAGGAGTAGTACCATTTAAAGATAAAACTGTCTCCAGAGGCCCCCCCTCCATCACATCTGATCAATGTGACAGCCAATCACAGTGATCATATGTGTTTAGTCTCTCCCTGCCCTACTACAATCATTGAGCAGGAAGACTCATTACTGTAAGGGCATATTTCCCATGTCCCCCAAGCACCCTCCAGCCCCATAGTTTTTTTCCCATTTTTTTTTATTAGCTTGTCATCATTACACCAAAGTATACGTCTCTAAAATTGGTCTCAGAAGAAAGCCCTATCTATCCTTAGAACACAGTATATAATAAGTTAAATAGCTAAAATAGCTGTAAAATGGCTCTTGACCCAAAAGAACATCAAAATCAAATAAAACATTTGTCCTGAAGGTGTTAAATAGGCCACACCTCTTGCTTATATTAATGATGTGCCAGGACATCATCTGTCCTGAAAGGATTAATGTAGGTTTGTTATGAGGCTTTATGGTCACTTTGGAAACTATAATACAGCACCAGGAACAATATATTTTTAGGATTCCATGAAGCAGGCAAAAGCCAAAACAATGGTACATACCAGGCTCCAAAGCTCCTGGTACAGATGTTCATAATGGCATGACAGATGAAAGTGGTGTCAGAAAAACAGGAAAACTAGACTTACAAATCATGCTAAAGAGCTTCTGGAAGGATAAAATGGAGTTTGTACAAAACAAATTGTTTATAACAATTGATTTTAGTGTATATAACTTGTATATAATTAGTTAATGGAATAGGTTTAAATTGAAACAGATTAGAACAGTAAGGCTGCCAGTAATGAAAGTTGAGACTTGTGTACACCACAGGCATCTGGGCCAAATATAGAGCAGTGCTCTTCAAAAATGTAATGTGGAGTACAGCACACGATGCAGAAGCTTGGGTCGGGGGCCAGACACTATTTATTTAATTAATTAATAGAATATAAGGGTTTTTTAGCATGTAAGGGGGTCATAAAAATCCTAAGAGGGCAACAGTGCTGGCAGATAAATAGGAACTGAAGAAAATATTCTACAAACAACGATGCCACAATGGATAAGCATGCCTCCACCACACCAAAATGTGTGATCTGACCAATTTATTCGGACGCAAAAACGCATTAGAACGTTTTAGAAGACATTTTGAAGTGTAGAACCTTTCTTCTTTTTTGTGTTTGGCAGATAAAGACAAAAAATAAAAAAATGGAAATTATTCTACATATTATGCCAGTTTAATTATTTTCACAAACATGACTGTTGCATATGTGTATATATAGCATTTCCTATTTTAGTTTAATGTATTATGTATTAAAATGTAAGCTGTTTGTATTTTTAGTAACTTCTCTACTTACCCCTTTTTCCAAAGTTCTTGTTTAAACATTACAACCCTCCTAATATACTTTTAAATTGTTGTTTATGTTCTCTCTACAGAAATATCCCGATTTTCCAGATTATTCTCCAGCATTTAAGAAATGCCACTCGCAGTTTACAGATACTGCAGACTATAAGAGATTCGGCAGAAACACATGGCAAGATGAAAGCGGACTTTATGCCAATACTCAAATAAAGCCGATGGTGTTCCAGCCATCCTGCCCTATTACACCAGATCCAGGATTTATTATGAAATAATTATTTAGTGCTTAAGAGTCTCATTTGATAAACAAGAACTGAGTGGCTGATTCCACCCAATTGGTTTTTGTTTTTCTTGACTCTGAAATCAATTTTAATGAGAGCATTAAAGAGAAACAAAGATCAAACTTGTGCACTAATGCAAGCAAATACAATTTCCTCTAATTACCAAGTGCTGTGACACTATTGAAACAAAATGAAATATCAGAAAGAAGCAGGGCTCTAGCTGCAGGTCAAGAGCAGAATTAAAGAGGCCATCTTATATATATATATATATAAATATTATTCTAGTACTAATTCAGTGCTTGTTATTCAGTAAATAATATGATTAATTGCTCACTAGTGAAGCAGTCTAAGGTGATTTAACGTATTAGTTTTGTTTAGTAGATTATGACTTTTAACAATATCATAAAAAATGTAATTTAGAAACTTCAATTAGAGTAGTGTTCTCTAAGTAAGGAAACTGTTAGTTTGTTGTTTGTCAGAAATCAGCCTCATGCTGATGAGTCCAATAAAGAATGAAATATCTGTCCGTGAGTGAATTTTCTGGCTCTGTATCTCATACGCAGTGTATAAAAGGCTTCATTAAACACCATGCACATGCTCCAAGGGGGTGAATGTATAAAGTGCATACTATAGGCAAAAGGCAATTATACTTGATCGTATATACCTATCTTGGCCCAGAAACCCTTGCTGTGGATGAAAAACATATCTGTTGACCTGTGTAGGATGACAAAAGATGATAAGGCATTCCAGGGGACAGGTTCAGCACAGATCTTTGAGGTCCAACAAAAATGGTAGTGCTCAGACAAATGCATATTGTTATGCTAAACCCATGCAGAAGTGTAAATTTCTGTCTTAAACCAGCATTTGACAATAAAAAAGCAGATGGGCGCGAAGGAGTGGGTACCTTAAATAAAACACACAGTATAATAGTGCAATATTGCCTCTATAAAATAGTATAAAAGAAGATATAAGTGGATGCACTCACAAACATACGTGAGTGTCAATCAGATCAGCTGAGAACTTGTGGGTCCATAAAAACAGCTTTAATAATTCATTTTTCTGTTGCCACTTTTGCTTTATTCATTTTGATTAAAACTTCTTTGCTTAACCATTTCAATTCCTGCTGTGTCCACCTCTCCTCAGCAGCTCACTCCTGGTCACAATCATTGCTGCTGAGGAGAGGTGGACACAGCAGGAATTGAAATGGTTAAGCAAAGAAGTTTTAATCAAAATGAATAAAGCAAAAGTGGCAACAGAAAAATGAATTATTAAAGCTGTTTTTATGGACCCACAAGTTCTCAGCTGATCTGATTGACACTCACGTATGTTTGTGAGTGCATCCACTTATATCTTCTTTTATACTATTTTATAGAGGCAATATTGCACTATTATACTGTGTGTTTTATTTAAGGTACCCACTCCTTCGCGCCCATCTGCTTTTTTATTGTCACTGTATTTGAGCATTTCGGAGTGCTCCAGAAGGCTGCAGTGAGTGTGGTACCGCAAGTATCTAACTTTTATTCTGCACTAGGTTCACTTTACACAAATCACCTTTGTTTGCACTTAAACCAGCATTTACTATAAAAGTAAGACCCATGAAGAAATGGAAAAATATAATAATATAACACCTTTTGAATATTTGGTTCATGCTCATTAGGTGTATTATAGAAGGGACACTGGGGTGTGACTCTGGGAAGTATTCTTCACTAGTCAGATGACCGTAGGAAAAACTTTTAACTGAGCCCACTTACTAGTAGGAACTTATAAGTATTATGTATGAAAACGGTTGCTATAACTTTAATAACTGACCTGTTTTTCATCAGATATCATTATTTTTATGCCCTTGCATGACAAATATTAACTACACTTTTTTAATGAGTTTCTTACACCTGTCTTTGGAGGCTGAGGGGTGCTATCTGTACCAGATAAATATTCAATGTTTGTGCAGCATCACATAGTATCCACTTGTCTGTGTGACAAGATTGCTTAGAGCTGGTGTATTGTTTTTCACTTGTAATAAGGTCATGAAAATGCTGGATCTATCAGAAAGCAAGACCTTAATGATGTGATCTGTATTCATGTTCATCAAAAAAATATATTGGTCTGGGTTCATACAATTAGAGAGCATTTGAGCAAGTTAAAGACAACTCACAATTTATTTCATTGCCCATTTTGACATTAATGGATTCAGTTTGCACTTTATCTTCTTCTGTCACACAAATCACGACCATTTTTATTTAAAATATGTGAACATGGGTATCTGAGGTTTTGTACAAATTCATTAACCTATTTCTATACCATCTCTTCCTCCATGTTGCCACCTTTTCTTGAGGCAATACAAAAATAATTTTTTTTTTTTTTTTAAATGAAGTTATTAAGTTGTTTCAATGATCTCTGGGGGCAAATAATTTGTCTATATAATAACACATAGGTCAACAGGATAAAGCCTGGAGCCAAGGATTCCATATCCTTTATCCTGAGAGGAGTCACATGTTCCATCTGCTCTGAATAATACCCACATGAATTCTGCAGCTAGGCAGACCTTGCCACAAGCGATTCTCCTGGTACAGATGTTCATAATGGCATATGAAATGACAGATGAAAAGTGGTTGTCAGAAAAACAGGAAAACTAGACTTACAAATCATGATAAAGAGCTTCTGGTGGAGGAGCAGCTAAGCGAAAACTGAGTTTGTACAAAACAAACATGAAGAAAAATGCAAGTGTATATAACAAGTTAGATAATGTACATAACTTGTATATCATGACTGTTATTTGAATAGAAACATAGAGTATAACATTTAGGCTGCCAGTAATGAAAGTTGAGACTTGTGTACATCACAGGCATCTAGGAGACATCAGGCAACACCGAACCCCCCACCCCCCTCCTAAAAGTGATAAATTACGCCATAACAGAAAGGTAGCTGCCTCTCCAATATGGTGCGGTCCGGTTGTGGGCAAGAACTTTGGAAGCGGGAAATCACCACAGTTGTAAAAACCCAATACTTAGGGTTAGGTTAGAGATAAGTTAGGATTAGGGTTAAAGTGATCATCAGGGTTGGGGTAAAAAGCTCATTGTTTAGGGAAAAAAACGCTACTTTGGGTTATTGTCCTATAACTTGCAAAGAAAAAACAGAAAAACATGTTAACATTGGCTATTTCTAAACTCAGGACAAATATTAGAAACTATTTATATGGGGTCTTTTTTTACTGTTTGTAATTGTGTAAAAGTTTTTTTCAGGTGAAACTTAGAAAAAATCCTTTTTAAATTTTTCATCATATTTTGTAATTTTTTAAAATAGTAAATTGTACGATATGCTGAAAATATTAAGAAAGCCCTTCTTATGGTGATACAAACAGTAGTTATTATGTGTGGATACATTAAAAGTGAAAGATAAAAGAATTACAGCTAAACACAAAAAATGTAGAAGTGTATAAACAGCCTCTGTTACTAAGGGCTGAAGGACAACTGTTGGCAAACAAGTAATTCATTGAAAAATTACATCAATTGTAGGCATTTTAAATACATGTTGGTCCATATAGTTCTATCAGGGTGCAGGCATGCTGTTTCTTGGGTCAGATGGATCAGATCTTTTTTCATCTGACCCAAGGTTATAAGCAACATGTCTGCCACCAAGGAATATATTCAAGGTAATTTATTGCAGTTGGGCGCAGTCTTGCAATTAAACATAACTTCAGAAAAAATGCTTTAATGAAAAATACAAATAAAATATTTTTTGACAACAGTGTTGTGCTGTGTTGTCTATGAAAAATATCACGCCCAAAATAAATGAATGAATACGACAATATTTTTTTTTTTATTATTGCACTTTCTTCCCAGAGGGACACACTTAACCAAATAAGCTACTAATAATAAATGTAACATGACTGTTGCTTATACCTGTGTGCTTCCATACAAAATAGAAAGACTGCCACCAGTGGTGCATCCAAACAAAACTGCAGCCAGTCGTGCAAGCAAACAAACAAGAATGCAACCAGTGGCACAATCAAACAAACAATACTTCAACCACTGGTGCAACCAAACAAGACTGCAACCAGTGGTGCAATGTAACAAGACTGCAACCACTGGTGCAACCAAACAAGACTGCAACCAGTGGTGCAAGCAAACAAACAAGAATGCAACCAGTGGCGCAAACAAACAATACTGCAACCAAACAAGACTGCAACCAGTGGTGCAATCAAACAGGACTGCAACTAGTGGTGCAACCAAACAAGACTGCAACCAATGGTGCAATCAAACAGGACTGCAACCAGAAGTGCAACCAAACAAGACTGCAACCAGTGGTGCATCCAAACAAAACTGCAGCCAGTCGTGCAAGCAAACAAACAAAAATGCAACCAGTGGCGCAATCAAACAAACAATACTTCAACCACTGGTGCAACCAAACAAGACTGCAACCAGTGGTGCAATGTAACAAGACTGCAACCAGTGGTGCAGTCAAACAGGACTTCAACCAGTGGTGCAAACAAACAAACAAGAATGCAACCAGTGGTGCAAACAAACAATACGTCAACCACTGGTGCAACCAAACAAGACTGCAACCAGTGGTGCAATGTAACAAGACTGCAACCACTGGTGCAACCAAACAAGACTGCAACCACTGGTGCAACCAAACAAGACTGCAACCAGTGGAGCAATCAAACAGGACTGCAACCAGTGGTGCAAGCAAACAAACAAGAATGCAACCAGTGGAGCAATCAAACAAACAATACTTCAACCACTGGTGCAACCAAACAAGACTGCAACCAGTGGTGCAATCAAACAAGACTGCAACCACTGGTGCAACCAAACAAGACTGCAACCAGTGGTGCAAGCAAACAAACAAGAATGCAATCAGTGGCGCAAACAAACAATACTTCAACCACTGGTGCAACCAAACAAGACTGCAACCAGTGGTGCAATCAAACAGGACTGCAACCAGTGGTGCAACCAAACAAGGCTGCAACCAGTGGTGCAATCAAATAAACAATACTTCAACCAGTGGTGCAACCAAATAAGGCTGCAACCTGTGGAGCAATCAAACAAACAAGACTGCAACCAAACAAGGCTGCAACCATTGGTGCAATCAAACAAGACTGCAATCAGTGGAGAAACCCAAAAACGACTGCAACTAGTGGTGCAACCAAACACACAAGACTGCAGCCAGTGGTGCAATCAAACAAACAATACTTCAACCACCGGTGCAACCAAACAAGACTGCAACCAGTGGTGCTATCAAACAGGACTGCAACCAAACAAGACTGCAACCAGTGGTACAATAAAAAAAACAATACTTCAACCAGTGGTGCAAACAAACAAGACTGCAACCAGTGGTGCAATCAAACACGACTGCAACCAGTGGTGCAACCAAACAAACAAGGCTGCAGCCAGTCAATACATTTCTGTCATTAGCTGTTATAAGAAATATCCAAATACTATACTTTCTCCTGCACCACATTACAATGTACTATCTTGTGTATAAACCGTTTTTTCAGATATTCATTTTTGCCTACATTTTTAGATTTGTTTACAACTGGAAAACAGCAGCATTGCTGTGCTATTCAGATTTGTATTTACATGTTTATTCTAAGAAGCTTTATATTATTCAATTGCCAAAATCTGCTGCACCCTGCTATAGTATATGTAGCACAAACTTAGCAATAAGATCTCTTCTATTCAAAGGCCTATTTGAGTGAGCGTCTGTGGTAGCCTGGTATATGCATTTGCAAAGGTTGACATTATGCATGAAGACATGAAAGCCTGTTTAAAATAAATTACCTCATTTCATTGGACTGCTGAATGTGGTTTCATTATATATTCAGCACACATTACATTTTGTAGATGAACAACTGTGTTTAGCAGCTGCTGTCCCCGGATGTCCATTTGTGAAACATTATTTTCCAGCAGAAGCTTCCAGATCTGTTTATGTTTGTTTGCCAATATCCTTGGTTGGTTACCTTGCCTGTTTATCTTTTGTTTTGTCTTGCTGCAGTCATGATTGGCGCTTAATTTCTGTTTGTCTGCCAATCCCCTGTCTTTGAATGGTAAACATTTATCTTTGAGAAAATAATGCAGATGTTATGCTTCTTCGCTGTAATTCAGAACAGTTTTCCATGCACAGACTGAAGAGCTACTGTACACAAACACTAGAAGCTCTGAGTAAGGAACTCACAGACTAGGCCACAATATAGCTGTAAGAAATCATTTTTGCCTTGTTCCAGACAATAGCTATTATTCTAGAACATGCCTGCACACAACAAGCAATACATAGGGGAATTTCAAAGGTCTGTAAAAAGGAGGAGATACGTTATCAAGTAATATTTTCCATAGGACACTGAATTTAATAAGAGCATTGCAAATATTAATAAAATAACAATGAGGGTTAACTCTGCCTTCAAACCTATGCCCTGCTGTTGGTGGGGCATATTAGGAGGCATTCTTTGGCTCCTTTGTTCAATGTGCTTTGGTGATCTTGTTAGGATCACACAAACTCAGGTTCACCTGAGGAATAGACACCAACATTGCTCGTGGTTGACATTTACTGTACTTTGTGACAGACAATGTAATGATATTCTATAGACCTTCTCAGACCTTGAGATAAACACTGGTGTCCTTGTACAGACACTTTCTATGCCTGCTTGCTCTCTCAGCATTTGTCCTGATTGTCCTGGTGTCACTATTTTACAGGCTACAGTTCAGAATTGGAAGACAAAAGCGAGATATCAAATAACAGCCAGCGATTCAGAATCCTTAAGACAGCTGAAAATATGACGCCAGGAGAAAAAAAGTTGGACCAGACAGTAATAACCAAGCAGCATGTGCTGGGTCAGGGGAGCAAAACATTGGGAAGTATGGTCAGCTTATGAGCAATAGAGAGAGTGTCTCTTATGGACATACATCTGTCCATAGACATAGGTGTCTGACAGAAGAAGAAGGAAGACATGTACCATTTGGGGAGAGTCATGAGAGAAGGCTATTCCCGATGAGAAGAGCAGAGCTGAAAGTGAAGTCACACACAATAAGGGACAAATGTCATCTATACGGATAAGAGTATTGGGACATGCCTCATAATTATTGAATACAGGTGTGTCAATCAGACCCATTGCCAGAGGTGTATAATATCATATGCAGTCTGCATTGACAGACATTTGTGACAACAAATGGGTCATTGTGAAGAGCTCAGTGAATTCAAGCGTGGTACTGACTATTTGGCAGTCTAATGGGCAAGTCTGGGTTTTCGCGTTAAGTAGTGGGAAAAAAAGGATATACCCTGCACAAAGATGAATGGACCCCAAACCATAAGCTTATACATAAAACACACTTACTTTATACTTGAAATAGGATAAACACTGCAGAAAATACCCAGCACTAAGAATAACAAATATACATAGTGCAATACGTATGGATATCAAGGAGCAAACAACTGGAAGGAAGGCTACTCACACGTCCAGCTCCAATAATGTGGAGCTTTCTAACAGGGTGCTTACAGACTTGCTTTAAGATAACTTTTGGTATGAAAAACAAGAGCCAACACGTTTTGACGTCTTCATCAGGGATTGTATTTATTCTATTTTATTGAGCTCTGGCAAAGAAAGATACCCTTTTACTTTCTTAAACGTTTCTCTATTATCCTAAATTATTTTTTTATTACAATAATGCGGTTTTAGAAAATATAAGAGGATTGTATTAATTACATGTAGATATAGATGTCTACTTATATGTCAGTTGATGGCTTAAACAATATTATTTTAAATGTTTTTGACTTTCTGCCAAGTAATATGCTGCTTCTTTCTCCATTAAAAAAAGGTTATGTAATACATAGGAAAGTGACCAGGATTCCCATCATGCAAAGCTCACATTAATGTTGACCACATAATAGTGAAGTAGAGTGATTCATACATCTGCTGACTTTCTGAAAATAAATTGTCGACAGTATTTTGTTCATCACACCCAATGATTATTAAATGCAGCTGTCTACTGAGAGACTTTAATATATGACTGACCTGTGCACACATTAATATAGAGTTGCATTTCCTTCCATAGTCTCACATATGCACAGAGGTTATAGTGACCTATTGTAGTTAGTGGTAATCGGGGCCCATTTGCCAGCTATGATGATGTTGAGGGTACAGGGGTGCTGATGATGCTGGGGCAGGGGGCTTGACTAAGATTTTGGGGGGACAAAAGGGCTAATGATGGTATTGGGGGGCAAAGAGGGGCTGATGGTTATGATGCTTGGGTTGTAATGGGGCTGATAAGGTTATTGGAAGGACAGGGGGCTGCTGCTCATGCTGCGTGTGCGGGGGGGGGGGGGGGGATGGGGAGACAGGAGGTGATGATGATGCTGTGAGGGGACTGAAGTTAATGAGTAGTAACCTGGAAGTCCCATCCCTTTAATGGCTGCTTTGTGGTCTACATTTCCCAAGATGGAAAGGGGCCAGGCTGAGCATCATGGGAACTGTACATAAAAATTAACATCACCACCTTATTTGCTGTTAACTACACTCCCCATGATGATCAGCCAGCATCGTGTTACCAGTTTTACCAAGACTCATTGGAAGTATAACTGTAAATAGAGTGACAGGTAGCAGTTTCCATGACTCCCATCCAGACAAAAGTCTCCCTTAAGCTTCCTGAGCATCCTAAGAAAGGTTGTCCACAACAATAATATTCACAATAATGTGCAGGTGTATCACAGACTCCACAGATATAGAACCACAGTAATGTGCAGCTGTGTGTGTACCACAACAATAATGTTTATAGTAATGTACACCTGAAAATCACTGCTGCTGGCTCCTAACTTGTTTTGGCTGCTTTACCTACTAACTTTTTGCAATGGTGGCTTTTGAATTGGTCTGTTCTTTTCATAACGTCTGCAAATATTTTTAAAGCTCTGTCTTTTTTTTAGCCTTGGCCTTGAACTGATTGACTGTATTAAACTCAACCATGGAAATTTCTACTGGAAAGCTATGAAATTGGATTTAGTTGGAAATTTCCTTTATTGTATATTTTTTTATTATTTGAGTTCAAGTCCTTTTTATGCAATTTGGGTGCAGGGGCAAGTAACACAATGATACAAAAATAACATCTATACAATATTTAAAAGCTTTTTTTTTGTTGGTTACAATTGAAAATGTTAAAAAATAAAATAAAAGACTGTGTTTTGTAACAAATCCGATGGTTTAGTGTAAGCAGTTAAACGTTTGTGTAAAGTGGAGATTTTTTGTTTTTTTCTCAGTAATCTGGATAGATAAAAGAACTATAGGGTCAAAATGTAATTCTGTATTGGTTTGGTATGGGAGGAGATCCAGGGGATCACCATCCCTAGTGACGCCACTGAGTCAAAGTACAAAGATTGAGGAAGACAGTCTAGCTAAACATACAGATCAATCTACAAATATCACAGAGGAACGTGCCCAAATCCCCAAACCTTAACAGTCTTGGTCTCAACAGCAGAATCACAGTGAATAATCAGACCCTAGTTGAGCAATCTTCCTGGCTTGTAGGTACAGCTGGCTCAGTGACAGTGAGGTTCCAGGGAGGTGTTTGGCAAGTTTAGCAGCTCTGTCTATTTCCTGAGATGAACTGACTTCCTGTCAGAAGAAGCAAGTTATTTTAAACAAATTAGCCTCAGCTGTGTAATGCGTCCATATACAAGTAATGTTTAACAAGGCCAGATGTAACATTGCCTTGCCATAGTAACACATTAGTAAAATCATTCATAGAGTTTAAAATATATAATTTGATATATTTTATTATGTTATAAGCTCGAGTGGGAACAGATTCAGTCATGAGTATCCCTTATCCAAAATGTTTGGGACTAGAAGTATTTTGGTTAACGGTCATTTCGGATAAAGGTTCATTGTCACCAATAAGATATATTAAAGCTTCTCAGCACTCGTGAAAAACAGTAGTATCAATGCAAATACTGTAAAGAGTAAATAAATCACTTTTGCTGTTATATGAGGCACTGTTGAGAACCCGCCATTGGCACATCAAGCCTGCACATGTAGCATTGTATTACCCTTTGGGGGCGTGCTTGAGTGGTTGCATCTGAGCATGTATGGAAAAGTTACATCACAGCTCAAGGGGTTGGACATTAAATAAACTTGTGTTCACTTGCATTCTGACAGGTGTGTGTGAAATTTGCAGCTTGTAGCAAAATGTGAGAGTAATTTGGGATAGCTGATCATTTTTGTAAAGAAATGTATTATTAAACAAAATGTCTTTATATGAGAGATTGCATTTACCAATATGTTCTTGGAATATTTGACCCTGATATGGAAAGCTGTAACTAGAAAAGTTGAAGAAGACCTCTAAAATCTGATGAAGTCTGATTTGTTCTTTCTGAACATATTTAAGACCCGCCATAAGATTGACATGAACCATAAGTGCTGTTGTATTTAAAAGGAACACTAAACTTTATATTTCACTTGTGCTTCTAATATAAAGCCTGTAGCAAATACTGTCACGATTCAAACTGAGATCTACATAAAGGGAATCAACACAGTAAAGGAAGAGAGTATATTTAAAAGAAGAAAAACTACCACAACTAGATGACATAGTCTTAAATTAGAGGGGCAACGATTTAAAAGTAATATCAGGAAGTATTACTTTACTGAGAGGGATGTCTGGAATAGCCTTTCAGCAGAAGTGGTAGAGGTAAACACAGTCAAGGATTTTAAGCACAAGGCTATCCTAGCTATAAGACCGGGAACGGGGGACTAATAAAAGTATTCAGAAAATTGGGCAGACTAGATGGACCGAATGGTTCTTATCTGCCGACACATTCTATGTTTCTATATAATCATTAACGTCTTTTTTTGTACCTTCTCATCTTTGATTATTATTTGAAACCCTGAACTAAATCTTAATACAACATGTTTCTAAACACAAGCTTCACATCAGTTTGGAGGAGTCACAAGAAAATATCCACACTACCTCTTTATCCTGTTTATTTCAACATACTTTTACACATCAGTAATTTAATTAGTGTTTGTATTGGTTCATGGTGCTGAAAGTGTACATTTAATCTTACAAGATTTGAAATGCATGAATTAAAACATGCTTGTTATTACATGCTGGGACTGATTAAGGGAATGTAACAATCATCATTGTAAAATCATTTCTCTGCCTTGTAGGCCAACTCAACGCAATTCATGGTCTGTCTGTTAGGATATATATTATAAAGAGAATGTGTATAATGAGATCTGACCAGGTTTCAGATTGTGAATATTTTTTTGATTCCTGGAGGCGTAAGAGTGATGCCTTAGGACAAGATTCTCTATATTAATTGAACATAGAGGCTTGAGATATGGGAAGAAATTAAATGTATCTTTAGAAGAGCAGATGATCCCAAGCTAGGCTCAATGCAAACATAATTCTATTTAAGAAGCAGATTTTATTTTTAAATTTTAGTGGCACTTTGTGGGATGTTTACCTCTTGTCCTGGTCCAATTTGCTTATCTTTGAATCTTCAGCATGTTACCTCTTCTTCTCTAGCACTAACATCTTGTGTAACTCCTCTGAAGCTCTGGCACCAGCCTTCTACCCACTATCAGGCTCCTTTCTCTATTTCATTCTTCCCAGCAGTACACATTTGTATGCACATTCCCATTCACTACTTCTTCACTGTTATACTTTGTAACTGGTCACATTTAAAAATGGTATAAAAACATAGGGATAAGTGGGCTTTTATATATAAAATATTAACGTTTGGGTTTAGTCCCTCTTTCAGGCTAGCATTATGGTACATAGAGAGAGTGCTCTTGTCCCCGCTCTGTGACTTCACGTGGTTTTCTGCTCCATGGCTGAGTTGCTGCTGTTCCTTAATGCTTCCACTTTTCAATAAAACCACTTGCAGTTGATTATGAAGATGAATTGACTTATTGCAGAGGTTTACATCCTATCACAGTACCACGCTTGAATTCACTGAGCTCTTCAGATTGATGTTGATCTGGGTGTTTGTTTTTATACACCTGTGCAATGGGTTGAAACACCTATATTCAATAATTATAAGGGTGTGCCAATACTCTTGTCCATATAGTTTACATTTGTCCCTTATGGTGTGTGATGCCACTTTCCGCTCTGCTTTTCTCATGGAGAATAGCGTTCTCTAATGACTCTCCCCAAATTGTACATGTCTTCCTTCTTCTTCTGTCAGACACCTATGTCTATGAATAGATGTATGTCCATAAGAGCCACTCTCTCTATTGCTCATAAGCTGGCCATACTTCCCAATTGTTTGCTCCCCATCACAGTATCAGTAGTGAAGGCATGTGTGTTTAGGGCAGAGGCGTCGCTAGGGGTGGGCTACTGGGGCTGAAGCCCCGGATCTCCCCTCCATAGCCCCGAATGGAGACCCTGACCACGCCCCCTCGCGCTCGGCTCCGCCCCCTCACGTTCGATCCCGCCTCCTGCATGCTGTATGCTGAACAGCAGCAGACTCCATCCCCTCACGATAGGCTCCGCCCCTCGTGTTTAGCTCCGCCCCCTCAAGTTTTGCAGGTGGGTGTTTGGCAGAGTGTGAGTGGCAGAGTTATTAGTGTGCAGGTGTATGTATGTGAGGTAAGTGGCAGAGTGTAAGTGGGTGTGAGTGGCAGAGTTATGAGTCTGCATGTGTATGTAAGTAGCAGACTGTGAGTGGCAGAGTTATTAGTGTGCATGTGTATGTATGTGAGTGGCAGAGTGTAAGTGGGTGTGAGTGGCAGAGTTATTAGTGTGCATGTGTATGTATGTGAGTGGCAGAATGTAATTTGCAGAGTATAAGTGGGTGTGAGTGGCAGAGTTATGAGTGTGCATGTGTATGTATATGAGTGGCAGAGTGTAAGTGGGTGTGAGTGGCAGAGTTATGAGTGTGCATGTGTATGTATGTGAGTGGCAGAATGTAATTTGCAGAGTGTAAGCGGGTGTGAGTGGCAGAGTTATGAGTGTGCATGTGTATGTATATGAGTGGCAGAGTGTGAGTGGCAGAGTGTAAGTAAGTGTATGTGTGTGAGTGTGGCAGAGTGTGATTGGAAGAGAGTGTGTGTGAGTGTAAGCATGAGTGGAAGAGTTATGAGTGTGTATGTGTGTGAGTGGCAGAATGTAAGTGTGTGTAAGTGGCAGAGTGTGATTGTATGAGTGAGTGTGCAGAGTGTGAGTGTTTGGAAGAGTGTGAGTTATGAGTGTGCGTGTATGTGCGTGGCAGAGTGTAAGTGTGGGTGAGTGGCAGAGTTTTGGAGTGTATAAGTGTGAGCAGCAGAGATATGAGTGTGCGTGTGAGTGAGTGTAAGCATGAGTGGAAGAGTTATGAGTGTGTATGTGTGTGAGTGGCAGAATGTAAGTGTGTGTAAGTGGCAGAGTGTGATTGTATGAGTGAGTGTGCAGAGTGTGAGTGTTTGGAAGAGTGTGAGTTATGAGTGTGCGTGTATGTGTGTGGCAGAGTGTAAGTGTGGGTGAGTGGCAGAGTTTTGGAGTGTATAAGTGTGAGCAGCAGAGATATGAGTGTGTGTGTGAGTGTAAGCGTGAGCAGCAGAGTTATGAGTGTGTGTGAGTGGCAGAGTGTAAGTGTTCGAGAGTGAAAGCATAAGTGGCAGAGTTAGGAGTGTGTGTCAGTGGCAGTGAGATTACTAGGAGAAAATCTGATTAATTACTATTAATCATATTGAATGTGATAATCAAGTGTGAAACAGTGCTCATACCATTTTTATTTTCACACCTGATTATCACATTCAATATGAATAATAGTGATTCATCTTTATATATAGTCTTTATGTTGATGGCAATGAGTCCATACACATGGCATTAAACATCACATGGACCTCGTTATACTATTAAACCCATACATTATGAGTGTATGAGCTGCTCATTATATTATAGGCTTTACTCATGAAAGAGAGAATTGCAGGCAAGTGAGATGGGAATTTCAAAATTAAGGCTAAAGTAGCAGAGCTGGAAAAATTCTCGCATTCAGTTGAATTCCCATCTCAATTCCCTGCACTTCTCTCTTTTATTAGGTTGGTAGAAGGAGCATACCTTCATACCTCAGCCTATTCTCCCCAAGTTTTTTACCCCTTTTTATTAAAAAATTAAAAATATTTGTGATGTGAGTGTGAGAGTTGCAGGTTTACACACGAGTCTGCGTGGCAGAATGTCTGTGTGGGAAAGGCCATCTGTGTGTATAAGGGTGTCTGTGTGTAAGGTTGTCTGGATGTGTGTGTGAGTGTAAGGTTGTCTATGTAAGGGTATCTATGTGGGGTGTGGGGGTCAGGGTTGAGTCATTTTTATATGCTCAGTTATTTTTAAATCATGGGAATTTGCTCACATACAAGTGTGTGTGTGTGATGTAAGTTGGTGTGTGTAAGTGGGATTGTGTGTCTCTGTGTAAGGGTGTGTGTATGTATGTGTGACTGTGCATGTGTGACTGTGCAAGTGTGAATGTGTGTGTATGTGTGGCTGCATGTGTATGTGTGTGTATTTGTGGCTGTGTATTTTTGTGTATAAGTGTAGCTTTGAGTAATGTGAGTTTTTTGTGTGCTGCGAGTCTTATTGTCAGTCACACACACGCATATAGTCAGTAACAGACAGACACAAACACACTCATACAGTCACAGACAGACACACACACAGTCAGTCACAGACACACACATATACATTCTGTCACAGTCAGACATACAGTCACACACACATACAGTGGGTCACATAAACACACAGTCACACACACACATGCAGTCAGTCATACACACAAACACACACTCTGTCACATACACTTACGCACAAGTCAGCAATTTTGTTGTTGTTTATGATAAAAAAAAAAGTGCATCTATCAATATGTCCCCCTCTTGGCTGCTATACCTCATTCTAGCCTGGTCTGTGCCCTGCTGTTGTTTCTAGCCCTGCTGAGCACACTCAGCGCTCGGACACTATAGTACGGTGCATGTGGGGGTGGAGCAGGAAGACTGTGCAGCCGGTGCACACACTGCTCCCCCGCGCTCCGCTGGATAAATAAAATGATCCCAGTGGCGAGGGCACCATGCAGGGACAACAATAACTGGGCGCCAGGTATAATTTCCTGGTGCCTGGGATTTGTTGAGCCCCGATATATACCCATATATACCTATTGTTCATTGGCGTCAATTATATCAGTCTGTATGCTGCCTAACCATGTGGTTTTATTTACTCTACTTCTATAAAATCTATCATGGGCTCCAGCCCCGGATGTTTTGGAGACCTAGCAACGCCCCTGGTTTAGGGGATTGCAGTTTCAAATGTATCACTGTGATGATCTGCTTGCCCCTATGACATAAGCTTCCCAATCTAGAAGAATCCAAAATTGGGAACTCAGAGGTTGGCTGTACTGAAGCGTATACAAATGTTAATGCAAGATGCCCTTACCAACTGATCAAAATTTGACGTTAAGTGCTGCCATGCAAAAAAAGGAGAGTAGATTGTGTTTTGCATCTTGTGAGGTATAACAGGAGCTACTAAAAGAGACTAAGAACAGAAAGGTGAATATATTTCTGTTGGAACGAGCAAGGCCTTTTTTTTTTTTTTACTATGCTGTAAGCTTTTGAATTTTGGAGCCACAATAAAAATTAGATTTACCTTGACCAGCATGTGGATTGTCTCTGGCACTCGGAAGACTGTGTGTGAAACCCTAATCCCAGGACAGGGTACTCAGGAAAGAAGTCTTTTTTGTCACAATACCTACATACATGTTTAAACAATCAAGGCGAGGATAAGATGTGCAGGGTACACAGATAAATAGCACAAACAATAACAAACATTTACAGTATATATAGAAGGTTGTAATCTAAAAACAGGTACATTATATTTGTAAAAGTCAGGAGACGCTCGGTTTTAGGCAAATAAGGGGCTGGTGCTGTATATGAGTTTGTTGGACGCGTGGGGTGCGAGCAAGCTGCTCAGGTAGAGGAAGAGCTTTCCACAGTAGTGGTTATCCACTAAGCAAGCTAGGTGGAGAGTGCACTTGGAGCAAGTATCAGGCAGTTTAGCTCTTTTAATATTTAGCAGTGACACGTGTTCTAATCACACTGGAGGATAAATCATCAGCGCATTGTACAGAGTGTCAAGTTCACCGAGATGTGTCTGTGGAACGGAAGCATTAACCATAGTCTATGACTGTGATACCAGTATGACTTACAAGTCTGCAGTGATTATGACCTGGGGTGATGTTGATGGGGATTGGTCAGCAATAGACACTGTGCCATGATCAGCATGTTTTTGTTTTGTGATCAGGGCGGTTGCACATCCAACAAAGTAGTTATTGAATTAATTTGCTATTTGCATTGGATAATGTAGAACTTCAACCTAGAGTTCTTATTGTGGTGGGTTGTGAATGGTTTGGGGAGGGGGGGGGGGTCATACATGTTTTAAATTACACTAAAAAAGTAGGTTGGATTGGCTAGACGTTGTCTTGGCAAGTTTGGCTTGGTTTTGTGCATGTATTGCCGAAATGTCGATAAGGAGTGTGATCGTGCTCTGTGCCAGTTTCCTTAAATTTTGATCATAAAGCATCCCTAAAATGGAATAACTCCAAGGGGTCAGACAAGACCCAGGGTAGATCGGTGCCTCTTATTCTCACCCTATGCAGCAGGGCATGCTTATCACAGGTCTGCATGAATTCAGTTGATGAGTCCAGAGAAGGTATTACATTTTGCCTGCTCCACAGACAATTGCTCAAATCACTTATAAAAAACTGCAGATTAAACTTCATAAAACATCCTGTAACAATTACTGTAGGGGTTGATTTCATGGGCTTTAGTTTCTGCACACAGTACACCAAGCAGTGATCAGTCAGCACATTGGGCAGAGTGCCAGACTCCTTGATTCCTTGGGGGCAAGATGAAAGGATCCACTGCTCAGTGTGAGTGTGGCCTGCCTTTTTTTTTAACCCTCTCCACCAGCACTCAATAGGTAATGCAAAATTTCAAAGCAGTACATGGTTATTTTGTAAGGGAATGGTGTGTGCACTGGGACGAGTGGGAATATACGTTAGGAAATAATAAAATATGATTATCACTTTTGCTCATATATAAATTTTAGTAGTAAAGGGGTTTAATCAGCTGAGGAAAGAGAGCTGGGTAAACGTCAGGATTTATTTAAATAGCGGATTTGAAGCATGCCGGTGTTCCGAATGGCCCTGGAATTCAGCCAATTCAGGTACTACCTAGTGATTTGGTCAATTTTTGTAAACATATTTCAATCATGATTTTTCCCTCAAATATTATAGTAAGGCATATATACTTTATCAGGGGTGACCAAGTTTTTTTTCAGTGGGCCACATTAATTTTTCATTTAGAGAAAATTACACATGATTGTGTGAGTGCGATATTTATTGCTGTGGAGTCTGTGACATACTCATACAATGCACATTAATATGAATTTTACATATATGTGTGTGAATATGCTCACATTTATATATAAAATTCACATTAATGTGCACTGTGTGAGTGTATCACAGACTCAACAGCACTCTCACACGGCACATTACTGTATCACAATACAGAATAAAACTCAGTCAAAAAATCCCAACATTAATTTTGCACAGTCACACTTATTCACAGCCACACTTACACCTGTTCACAGCCACACTTACACCTGTTCACAGCTACACATCCACGAATAGACACACAGTCACCCTTACACACACACCTATTCATACTCAGACACCCCGACACCCATACACAGACACCCATTCACACTCAGAAACCCTTACACACACAGACAGACACCCTTACGTTTATTCAGCATGCGTGCTGAATAAATATTTCCACTAACTACTTTGAGTGCTGGGTCCTAAGTATTTTGTTTTCTAGACACCCATACACACACACAGACACCCTCACATACACAGACACCCTCACACAGACACCCATACAGACACAGACAGACCCCCATACAGACACAGACACCCTTACACACACACACACATACACTCAGACAGACACCCATACAGACACCCTTACACACACACTCAGACAGACACCCATACAGACACACTCAGACAGACACCCATACAGACACACTCATACAGACACCCTTACACACACACTCAGACAGACCCCGATACACACAGACACCCTCACACACACAGACACATTTCTATTCTTTTTGCATGTGCCTTTTGTCCCCCTCCCTGCTCAGTCACCTTTTATATGCAGGGAGGGGTATGGTTCAGGCACCATGGACTCAATACACAGACACCCATACACTCACAGACACCCGTACACATACAGACACCCATACACACACAGACACCTGTACACATATAGACACCCATACACATACAGACACCCATACACATACAGACACCCATACACACACAGACACAGACACCCATACATACACAGACACTCTAACACACCCAGACACTCTAACACACCCAGACACCCTTCCCATGTGCCAATTGTCCCCCTCCCTGCTCACTCACCTTTTAAATGCAGGGAGGGGGTGGTTCAGGCACCATCTTCTGAGCTCCAGAATGCATCTGGAGCTCCAACGAGTGTCAGAGCGTGAGGGGGCGGAGCAAGCGACCTTTTTCTCTAACATCAGTGTCTGACCTCACACATGCTCTACTGGATGAATGGACAAAAATGTGATTGGTGTAATGATCATGTGTCCCAATACTTTTGTCCACACAGTGTATGTAACAGCTCCTATATGAAAACAAAAAACGCACTTTAAATATTTTACTGCATTTTTAGGTCCTTTAAAATTCAATTCTCAACAAAAAAACTTCTAAAATTGAAATGGCCAGACTTCAGCCCTTGTTTGGATGTAAGTTTTAAAAGAGCCAAAATCCTATACTTAAAACAGCCTAGTTTCCTCTTTTTTGCCATTAAAATAACCTTTTTTCACTGGAATCCTGAGTGCAACTTTCCTTTTTCTCCCTGCTGCTGCTAGTTTCCCTGACCTGACAACTTGTCTGCCCAAAATCGACTTAAATAGGTGATTTCTGACCGATCTCAGCCATACTGAATAGATTAAGGATGGGATTTTCTGACAACTGGCCCTATTCTCTGAAGTGACCCAATTTTGCACTAGATTGCACCAGATTGAATCAACCCCTTAAAGAGTATCTCAACTAAGATGCAGTTTAAAGCTGTAGTTGTGTTTATGTTAATTTGTCTGTTACATGGAGTTGAGGAGCTGCAAGTGAGTATTATTAGGCTGTCTATTGATGTGTTACTTGCAGTGTTATCCTATGCTAATAAATATAAAATCTAGGCACTTATTGAGAGTTGAATGCTTGATCCTGTGTACAGGAGGAGGTCACTACTATGTATGTTCAAAGTATAACAGGATAGAAATATAGAAACATAGAATGTGTCGACAGATATAACCATTCGGTCCATCTAGTCTGCCCAATTTAGGATCATGTGAGATCTATATTAGAAATTACCCGGGGGGAAGGCGGGCACCGACTTTCTTTAAACAAACTGATTTATAATTGTACTCAGGGCCTGCATTTGGGGTGTGTGACTTTAAAAAAAAGTTTGCCGGTAGAGGCACTGGCTGGGGAGATCAGAAGATCTCCCCTCACCAGGTCTCTGCTCGGCTGCAGCACAGGATCTGTAAGGGGATGGGTCATTAAGGTGAAGGTCCAGCCCCCTCTCGGTGAGAAAATTAATATGGGGAGGAGGGGGAGAAAGAACAGATTTGGGAGAGGAGGGGGAGAGAGAACAAAAATGGGGAGAGGGAAAGATATTTGGGGGCAGTGTCGGATCCGGGGGGGGCAACGGGGCAATTGCCCCCCCCCCCCCCCCCGAGAAGAGAAGTAAAAAAAAAAAAACACCGCTTTAAAGAAGAAAAAAAACACGCTTGCAGGCAGAGACGGAGGTGAGAGGAGATCAGAAGATCCCAATGCCTTCCAGGCTGCACGGGGAGCCGAACTGGCAGCACAGAGAAACCTCGATGCTACCTGTTCGGCTTCCCGTGCAGAGTGACACGGAAGTGCCGATAGGTCACGTGACCGGTGAACTGACGTCATACGCGCACCGGGTCACGTGACCTGTCGGCACAACGCATGGGAGCCAAACAGGCAACATGGAGGAGACCATGCTGCCTGCCACTAACCACCAGGCAAAGGTAAGTGCTAGGGAGTGAGGGGATGGGGGGATGTACTGGGGAAATTGGCAGGGGCTTATTAATGGCAAATAACTGGCTTAGTATTGGGAAAATTGGCTGGGGCATATTAAATGGCAAATAGCACTGGCATATTATTGGGCAAATTAGCAGGGGCATTTTAAATGGCAAATAACACTGGCATATTATTGGGCAAATTAGCAGGGGCATATTAAATGGCAAATAACACTGGCATATTATTGGGCAAATCGGCTGTAGCTTATTAATGGCAAATAATACTGGCATATTATTGGGCAAATTGGCAGGGGCATATTAATGATAAATAATACTGGAATATTATTGGGCAAATTGGCAGGGGCATATTAATGGCAAATAATACTGGCATATTATTGGGCAAATTGGCAGGGGCATATTAATGGTAAATAATACTGGAATATTATTGGGCAAATTGTCTGGGGGATATTAATGGCAAATAATATTGGCAATGTGTATGTAATGGGGTGATGGAGGCATGTAAATGGGGTGATGGGGCATGTCCTTGGTGTGCAACATTGGTCGTGGGTCATGTCGTGGGTGTGCATCGTGGGTAGGGGGGGTGTCCAAATTTTGTCTGCATAGGGCAGCACAAAACCAAGATATACCACTGGGGGGTGAGAGAGAGGAGAGAACATGTGGGAGAGAGAAGAGAACACTGATGGTGGGGGAGGGGGGTAGAGGAGAGAACACTGATGGGGGGGAAGAGAGAGGAAAGAACACTGATGGGAGGGGAGAGAGGAGAGAACACTGACTGGGAGAGAGAGGAGAGAACACATATGGGGGAGAAGAGAGAACACTGAAGGGAGGAGAAGAGAGAACACTGACGGTGGGGGAGAGAGGAGAGAACACAGACGGGGAGAGGAGGAAAAGAGACAGCTATTGGGAAGAGGAGAGACACATACATGTTTAGAGGGACAAAGAGACAGTCATAGGAGTTAGAGAATAGAGAGAGACATGGGAAGGGAAAGGAGACAGACAGACATGGGAAGGGAGAGGAGAGAGACATAAATGGGATGGTAGAGGAGAGGCAGACAGACATGGGATGGCAGAGGAGAGACAGACAGATATGGGATGGCAGAGGAGAGACAGACAGATATGGGATGTCAGGAGAGACAGACAAACATGGGAGAGGAGAGACAGACAGACATGGGAGAGGAGAGACAGACAGACTTGGGATGGGAGAGGAGAGAGAGAGAGATGGGAAATGAGAGGAGAGACAGACAGACATGGGAAAGAAGAGGATACATAGACGGACATGTGAAGGAAGAGGAGAGAAACGGACATGGAAGGAAGAGAGACAGAGGGACACGGGGAGTGAGAGGAGTGCGACAGACATGGGAAGGGAGAGGACCGTGACAGAAGGACATGAGAGACATGAAAAGACAGACGGACATGGGAGAGAGGAAAAGACAGACGGACATGTGAGAGAGGAAAAGACAGACGGACATGGGAGAGAGGAAAAGACAGACGGACATGTGCCCCTCCCGAGATCAGACTCTGGATCCGCCCCTGTATGGGAGGAGGAGAGGGTAAGATAATCAATATGAGAGGATAGGAGGAGAGATAACAGATATGGGGGGTAAGAGACAGACAGACAGACATGGGGGTGAGGAGAGGAAGACATACATGGGAAAGGAGAAAGACAAAATGGGGAGGTTGGAGAGAGACATGGCAAGGAAGAGAAAAGAGACAAACATGGGGAGAGAGAGGAAAGAGACAGGCATGAGGAGGGACAGGCGACAGACACGAGGGTAGAGATGGGGGTGGCTCTCACAGGGTGCCTGAACATGTAAGGCCAGCCCTGATTGTACTATATGTTTCTGAAACACTTTTTAGGATTTTCTACTGGCAATCATCACATCGCTTCCTCAAATTAATTTACAGACCAGCATTTCTTCAAATTTGGCAACAATAAATCACTATTTACACCAGCAGACTGGGTCTCAGTCTTTTTAATTGCTGATCAGCGTGACATTAAAATAGAGTTTGACATTAAACTCATAAGTAATTGGCTTTCCTTGCGAGTAGAGTCATTAATTAATGACTGCATCCTGCTTTCTTACAAACCCCCATAAAGAAATGGTAAATAGAGATCAATGCCTAATATTCATGAGTAAATTCTTATTAAATATTCAGGATTTAGTGTTAGTGATGAAAAATTCCAATCATTATATCTCATGGTTAAATCAACCCCATACATGCTCACACATGAACTCACATGTACAGAGACACATATACAAAGCTACATATACAAGCTTCTATATTATCACAACATACATTATATATCTTAAAATGTACTACTTATCATTACGGGAGCAGCAAAGAAAGAGTAAGATGGAATGTTGGAGAGGACTTATATAGACATTGGTGTCTACTGATTGGATGTGGCTGATTGAACAGGAGATATTCTAATGTGACCAGTGACCTGTAACAAAATCCAGACAGATATAGTCAGTGTCAGAGGAGTTAACCCCTGGATTGCTTGACATATATAGGCAGTGTCAGATGAGTTAACCCCTGGATGGCTAGACAGATATAGGCAGTGTTGGAGGAGTGTCAGGTCCCGCGCGCAGCTCCTCTCCGGAGTACCCAGTCCTCGCTGGATGTCACGGAGTAGCAGGGGACCTGTGCTCTGTATCGGCGGCTTCTCTTCCAGCGCGCGTCACCAACGACGGTGCACGCGCCCCTCCTCTCTGCAGCATCATCCAAGCCGGCACGCGCGTCATGACGTCACCAGGCGCGAAGTTTAAAAGGAATCACCAAGCTGAATACTGTGCTTGGTGATTCTTGCTCATGTACTGCCTATATTGCGTACCTGCCTTTCTGTCTCCCCGTTATCGACCCGGATTGTCTATTGTTGTTCCCTGCCTTCTCCTACCCGACCCTGGATTGTATTACTGGACTACCTGCCTGCCTATACCCTTGACCTGGACTGTATCACTGGACTACCTGCCTGCCTATACCCTTGACCTGGATTGTTTTACCGATTACCTGCCTGCCTATGCCCCTGACCTCGGATTTCTAACTACTCTTGCTGTTGTATGCTGTGTATTAACCACCTCATTGCTAAACTACTGCAGTACCTTGTGGATTACTAAACTGCTCCTCCCTGCTGTATCCTCCTTGCTGAACTACTGCAGTACCTTGTGGATTACTAAACTGCTCCTCTCTGCTGTATATTATCGTATCCTGGTGAGTACCTTACACTCTATACCTATATTCCTGTACCCGTATCCTGACCTCCTATACCAAACCTTACATAATCACCAAGCCAAAAAATGGAGGCCACGGGTTTAACAGACGCCATCTCAGCCTTGACACAGCAATTAGCTGCGCTGAATCAGACCGTACAAGATCTCCAGTCGGGTCAGAATCAATTACAACATCAATTGCAGCAACTTCAAGCCAGCCATACCAGTCATCCAGAACCAATCATGGCACCCCCAGTACCTTCTCAATTTCCCATGGAAGGAGCCACTGCACTGGAACCCCAGGTTGTGCTACCTGAAAAATTTTCTGGGAATCGATCTAAATATCGGACTTTTGTCACCTCCTGTCAAATATTATTTAATCTGCGACCTAGGACCTATCACTCACGAAACCGTTCCCCTCATCGTTACCATCGGGGACAATCATAAAGAATGGCTCCAATTTGACGTGGTACCCACACCTATTTTTCCAGTCATCCTGGGACTCCCTTGGCTTCGATCTCATAATCCTGTCATAAACTGGGAGACCGGAACCTTCGTCTTTTCGTCCACGTACTGTACCACCAGATGCCTCACTGAAGCTACGTTATGTGTTACCCAAGATAATCAGACACCTTCTGGACTACCGGCAAGTTATCTACAGTTCTGTGATGTTTTTGAAAAGAAAAAGGCTGACATTCTACCACCTCATCGGAGTTATGATTGCCCGATCGAGTTACTTCCCGGCGCCTCCATACCGTTTGGAAGAATTTATCCTTTGGCAGAACCAGAACTCTCATCACTCAAGGCTTATATTGATGAGAATTTGGCAAAAGGTTTTATCAGACCTTCGTCCTCCCCAGCCGGAGCAGGAATATTCTTCGTCAAAAAGAAAGATGGTGGATTGAGGCCTTGCATTGACTACCGGGAACTGAATAAGATAACTACGAAGAACAGATATCCCCTTCCTCTCATATCTGAATTGATGGATCGTTTACGTACCGCACAAATATTCACTAAAATCGATCTCAGGGGAGCGTACAATCTGGTAAAAATCCGCAAAGGGGATGAATGGAAAACCGCCTTCAGATCTCGCTATGGTCACTTCGAGTATCAAGTCATGCCCTTCGGCCTTTGTAACGCACCCGCCACCTTTCAGCACTTCATTAATGATATATTTCATGACATTTTGGATCAATTTGTGATTGTCTATCTGGACGACATTCTCATCTACTCCTCGTCCCTACCCCAGCATCGCCATCATGTCCAGACTGTATTATCACGTCTCCGTCAACACAAACTGTACGCTAAGTTGGAAAAATGTATTTTCGAAACTACAACTGTAGAATTTCTGGGCTTTATACTATCCCCCAATAATATCCGAATGGATCCAAAGAAAGTGGATGCTATTCTCCAATGGCCCATACCCACTGACAGGAGAGCCGTCCAGAGATTTGTTGGATTTGCAAATTTCTATAGGAAATTCGTCCGGAATTTCTCCAAACTTGTACAACCTATCACCATCCTCACTTCCAAAAATAGCAGGTTTGAATGGACAATGGCTGCCCAAGACGCCTTCGATACCCTAAAGTCGAGATTCACCACGGCTCCAGTCCTGACTCTTCCTGACCCTTCTACCGCCTACACCTTGGAAGTTGATGCTTCCGATACTGCTGTTGGGGCAATACTATCGCAACGGCAGAACTATGACAGTCGTCTACATCCAGTTGCCTTCTTCTCTAGAACACTATCCAGTGCTGAACGTAATTACGATGTGGGAGAACGAGAATTATTAGCGATAAAACTCGCATTGGAGGAATGGCGTCATCTACTGGAGGGAGCGACATACCCTATCACGGTTTACACTGATCATAAGAACTTAGAATATCTGAAAACGGCTAAACGCCTCCAACCTCGTCAAGCCCGATGGGCCTTATTCTTTGTTCGATTCCAACTACACATTACCTTTCGGCCTGGCTCACGCAATGGGAAGGCAGATGCACTATCGAGAATGACGGAACAAGAAGATGCAGTACCGTCAAGCAACCACACTATCTTACAACCTAACCATTTTTTGGCAATGACTCAATCCGTCTGGGACACTCTACGAACCCATTCCTCTACCTTGACATCGCCTCCACTACCTCTGTTACAACTGAGACAAGGATTATACTATCACAAAGATAAAATATACGTTCCGTCTGAAGTTCGTCCTCTCATTCTCAAGACATTCCACGATACCCCGACAGCAGGGCATGGAGGAATCCGACAAACCAAGGACCTTATCCTGCGCACCTTTTGGTGGCCATCCTTGATAAAAGATGTGATGAATTTCGTCAACTCCTGTCCCATCTGCGCCCGTTCCAAGGAGACCCATATCCGTCCTGCCGGCCTCCTGCAGCCTCTCCCCATTCCTTCCAGACCCTGGACTGATGTTTCCATGGATTTTATCACCGATCTTCCACCGTCACAACGTTATACCACCCTTATGGTTGTTGTTGATCGATTCACAAAGACCGCTCATTTTATCCCTTCAATCAAACTTCCTTCCGCTACTGAGACAGCAGAACTTTTTATTCGTGAAATCTTCAGACTCCATGGACTCCCTGAGAACATTGTTTCTGACCGAGGGTCACAATTTACCTCTCGTTTCTGGAAGGCATTTTGCAAAGGGTTGCATATCCATCGTTCTCTTTCCACCGCATTCCACCCACAGAGCAATGGACAAACAGAGAGAACAAATCAAACAGTTGAACAATACTTACGGTGCTTCTCTACTCACTTACAAGACAATTGGGCCTCCTATCTACCATTAGCGGAATTTGCATACAACAATCATATCCATTGCTCCCTGAAAATGTCCCCATTTTTTGCCAGTTACGGGTTCCATCCCTCCATGCTCCCTGGTTCCCCTATGACTGGTCTCGTTCCTTCTGCGGATGTTCATGTGCGTAACCTTGTCAGTACTTACTCCATGATTCGTACCACCTTACGTCGGGCTCAACTACAGTACAAGTTCTTTGCTGATTATCACCGTTCCCCGGCTCCTTCCTATCATGTAGGTGATAAAGTGTGGCTCTCTACTAAACATCTGAAATTGTCCTGTCCTACCCGCAAATTGGGCCCTAGGTTCATTGGTCCTTTCCCTATTCTGGAACTTATCGGGCCTCTGGCTGTGAAATTGCAACTTCCCTCCTCCATACGAGTCCACCCTGTCTTTCATTCCTCGCTTCTCAAACCCTGGTTACCCAATCCTTATCCTGACAGATGTGTTCGGCCTCCTGCTCCGATTCTTGTTAATGGAATCGAAGAATATGAAGTGGAAGAGATCCTGGATTCTAGACTCCATAGAGGTCAATTGCAATACTTGGTGCATTGGAAAGGATACGATTCTGCTGATCGCTCATGGGAACCAGCCAAAGAAGTCCATGCGAGTGATCTGGTTCGTGCCTTTCATGCCTTACACCCATCCAGACCTTGTCCTTCACGGGCCCGGAGGTCCCGCCTTGGGAGGGGGATCTGTCAGGTCCCGCCGCGCAGCTCCTCTCCGGAGTACCCAGTCCTCGCTGGATGTCACGGAGTAGCAGGGGACCTGTGCTCTGTATCGGCGGCTTCTCTTCCAGCGCGCGTCACCAACGACGGTGCACGCGCCCCTCCTCTCTGCAGCATCATCCAAGCCGGCACGCGCGTCATGACGTCACCAGGCGCGAAGTTTAAAAGGAATCACCAAGCTGAATACTGTGCTTGGTGATTCTTGCTCATGTACTGCCTATATTGCGTACCTGCCTTTCTGTCTCCCCGTTATCGACCCGGATTGTCTATTGTTGTTCCCTGCCTTCTCCTACCCGACCCTGGATTGTATTACTGGACTACCTGCCTGCCTATACCCTTGACCTGGACTGTATCACTGGACTACCTGCCTGCCTATACCCTTGACCTGGATTGTTTTACCGATTACCTGCCTGCCTATGCCCCTGACCTCGGATTTCTAACTACTCTTGCTGTTGTATGCTGTGTATTAACCACCTCATTGCTAAACTACTGCAGTACCTTGTGGATTACTAAACTGCTCCTCCCTGCTGTATCCTCCTTGCTGAACTACTGCAGTACCTTGTGGATTACTAAACTGCTCCTCTCTGCTGTATATTATCGTATCCTGGTGAGTACCTTACACTCTATACCTATATTCCTGTACCCGTATCCTGACCTCCTATACCAAACCTTACAAGGAGTTAACCCCTTGGGTGGCAAGACAGATCTAGGCAGTGTCAGAGGAGTTAACCCCTTTGGTTGCTAGACAGATCTAAGCAGTGTCAGAGGCATTAACCCCTTGAGTGGCTAGACAGAGGTAGTGTCAGGAAAGTTAACCTCTTGGGTGGCTAGACAGAGGCAGTGTCAGAGGAGTTAACCCCTTTGGTGGGTAGACAGATATGGGCAGTGCCAGAGAAGCTAACCCCTTTATCCACACACACTCCCTCACACATATATACAGTTAGTCTGTCACTCACACTGACACACACACTCACTCACATTGACATACACATACTCTCACTCACACTGATATACACACACACTCACACTGACATACACACACTCTAACTCACACTGACATACACACACTCACTAACTCTCACTTACACAGACATACACTCACTCACACTGACACACACACTCACACTGACATACACACACTCTCACTCACATACACACACTCACACTGACATACACTCACACTGACATACACTCACTCACTCTGACATACACACACACTCACACTGACATACACACACTCTCACTCACACTAACATACACTCACACTGACATACACACACTCACACTAACATACACTCACACACACTCACTCACACGGACATACACACACTCTCACTCACACTGACATACACACACTCACTCACACTGACATACATACACACACACACACACACACACTGTCTAACTGTATAACTTACCTCTCTGCATCTCTGTGCTTTGAGCTCCTTGTCTGAGGGGGGGCTTCTGAACCTGATTGGCTGAGACCTCTTTCTATCAAGCTCCAGGGAAAAAAAAAGAAAGAAAACGAAAGCTGCACTGAGCAGAAAAGTGCCGTTTGATGGCCGCTCTAAGCATATTTGTAAAACTGAGAACCAACAAGGTGTATCTGCAGTGATGTAACAGAAATGTGTTTCAATTGGTACTGTTTATGTGGACAACATAGTGTATAACTGTTATCTTCTTGACATTACACCTTCATGGTACTCATGTTTGAATGGGACCATGTGTTGAGTGACCAGCAGGGATAGACAAAGTGTCCATACAGATACACCAGTGACCTTGGCAAGTTCTGTAAAGTACCATAGAACATCATTTATTTTAGATCATGATCCTTCAAGGATTTTAAATACATGTAGCAGTCCAAGGGGATAGAAGTATAAAGACCCTACCATGATTTAAATTGATTCCAGAAATCAATTTCCCCTTGCAAAAATCATAAAAAATAGCTAAGTTGGGAAAATGTTCAAACTTGCTTATGATTCAGATTAAGCTATTAATGCCTGATTCCCACTGCCGCCTTGTCAGGGAAAGAGTTCACTGTTTGGTGAAAAGAACCCACAGGTCTTGAGATGTGAGGCACACATACACAGGCGAAAGCCTCTCACTTCCTCCATGACTCACCCAGCTCTTGGACTGGATCTAATGGAAGCAACATGCTAGAAAGCTTTTTCCTTTTCACCTTATTTGAGATCATTAACACCACAGCTGTCCAGTGAACTCAGGAGGACCTTCTTTTTTTGTGCTACAGCCATAGAGAAACATGTATTTGATATACAGATGAACTGTGCAAGACAAATACAAATGATTTGTGCTATAAAAAGGAATATTCTTCATGAGAAACAAATGCCAGTAAATTACTTAAACTGTTTTAATGCTGACAATAATGACGTTAATAGCGTACTTATTGCTCATCATATACCATTAAAACACTAGCCATTGTTACATTAATTACATATTTTGAACCATTACTAGCTCATAATGTTTCCCATAAGGTATGTTTAGGCACAAGTAAATGCCTCAATAAACATGATTTGGATTCATCACTCAATTGATCAACTGCACTGTAAAAGGCTATAACATGAACCAATGTCTAATGAATTTATTTAGTAGTAAATGCAATAACAGGCCCTTCTTTTATCCATTGAAAGCAATAACTATCCTTAGGCTGGTCATCCTTAATGCAATAGAATATTCCCTATTAGGCTACAGTCTCTGTACTGAATTACCTATACATTAACTTTAAAAGCTGCCTGGCTATCTTAACCCCTTAACGCATTTGGACGTATATATACGTCCTGAAAAGCATGGTCCTTAACCCTTTAAGGACCAGGGATTTTCCTGGGCCAAGGACCAGAGTGTTTTTCAATTTTTAATACGCGGTTTTTGAAACATAATTTTCCTCTCTCTCATTTAACGTACACATACAAGTTATATGTTGTTTTTTAAAGGACAGTTAGAGCTTTCTTTTGATACCCTATACATAAAAATGATTTACATTTTAGTATTAAAAAATACATATAAAAGAGGAAATTTTTGAGGAAAAAAAAGTTTTTCCCCATTATTTTCCCAATAATAAGCTACATATCTAGTGCAACACTAACCCACTTATCCCCCCTAATTAACTAACTAATAAAAAAAGAAAAATATTGGTTCCCAAACCCCCCATAACAAAAAAGACAGAAAAAAACTCTGAAGAGTGCGATGTCAGATCAGTAAAAATCATGCAAAAGGCATTGATTATTAAATAAATATATTAAAATTACCTTTATTTATTAAAAAAAACTTTATAAATTGTAAAAATAAAAAAATCTGTTAAAAAAAAACTAAATGAGGGCCATAAAGTGGAAGGAAACTGATCACAGTTAAAAACTGTGATCAGCAATGAAAGGGTTAATTTAAAAAAACATTTTTAACCTCTGTATTTAATTAATTAATTTTTACTTACAAGTCACTCTCTGTGCTTCACTATAAGAATGTGAAGCACAGAAAGTGAATTAGAGGCAAAGTCAGTGTGTGAACACACTGACTTTGCCATCTAATTTGCATGTTATCGCGGTGATCATATGCCCGGAAATGCACCGATCGGGTCCAGGAGCTTTGCCTCGGGTGCGAGGCTTAGTCCTGGACCCGTTGCAGACTAGCTGGCGGCTAGACTGCATGACGAGTTAACTCGTCATAAGGTCGCTAATGCGGCGGCTCTTATGACGAGTTAACTTGTCATAAGGTCGGGAAGGGGTTAAGGACCATGAGGACGTATATATACGTCCTCCGTTTACATGTAGTGTTGCGCTTCTAATCGCAACCCTACATGCCTGTAGCTATTCTCAGAGGCTGCTTCTGATCCGAAGCAGCCTCTGAGAGTGCCTTCAGCCCCCCCCCCCCCCCGCTCATACGATCACCGCGAATGTGATCGTATGCGCGTTAACACACATAGGCATTGAAAGCTGATCACTGCCTATGTGTGTAAAGTGTTGCAATGATGCCTCGATAGAGGCATCATGCAACACCTTCTGTGCCCCCCTAGGCACCGCGATCACCCGGTGATCGCGGGTGTGTGCTGTGCTCCTCCGATACAGCGTGCACAGGAGAGAGCGACGGAAGAGAAAAAAAAATCTCTTCCATCGCTCTGAAACCGCTACTGGACTGTCCCTACAGGCAGTTAGACAGTAATACAGTTAAAATTTGAAAATAAAATAAATAAATAAAATACAATAAAATAAATAAATAAATGGAAAAAGCTAATCCTAGATCTACTGAACCTAGATCTAGGGTTAGGGTCATAAATAGGGTTATAATTAAGGTTACAGGGGGGTTCGGGTGAGTACAAGGGTTAGATTAAGGGGTTCGGGTAGATTTAGGGTTAGGGTGAATTTAGAGTTGGGGTAAATTTAGGGTTGGGGTTAAAAGGTCACTGTAGAAGAAAATGGTTAGAAAACAAAAAAAAAACACTAATATTGTTTATGGCCCTATTAGTTGAAATAAAACAATAAGACAAACATGGAAACATTGGTATTTCTAAACTCAGGACAAATAGTAGAAATATATAGACGGGGTATTTTTTACCATTTGTAATTGTTTAAAAAAAAAAAAACAGGTCAAAGTTAGAAGAAGTGTTTTTTATGGCATATTTTCATCATATTTTACATTTTTTTTAATAGATTATATGATGAAAATAATAGTATCAAATTAAAGCCCTATCCGTCCTTTAAAAAATGATATATAATTTATGTGGGTGTACTGAACACAAAGAAAGAAATTCACAGTTCAGTAAACGTATGACAAAAATAATGGAATTCTGGTCTTCAAGGTACATCAAATGCAGCATAGCACTCGGTCACTAAGGGGTTAACTACAGCCTTGTGTGTGAGGGAATAAGCTGTAGTATAGTATCATGTGATCAGGACAGCAGAATATATGGCATTTGTACTGTATGTGCATTGTTGTGGAGGGTCAACTTTCTCGAAGTTGTTGCAGGTGAACTTGAACAGCTATGAAGGTCACCTTGGTCATGAGGACATATTACATAATATTTTGCATTTGCTTTTTGAAACAATGAAAATATCATATTTTTTTCTACATTTGTTATATAAAATCAGTTCTGACTTTGTAATTCAGCATAGTGTCTAGACTGGAAAACGTCCTTAGTGTCTTGGCAACTGATGCCAATGAAACGCAGGAGTAGTTTGCTCATAGGACTTTCACACATCTTTAAAAAGAGCAGTTGCCATGTATGGTAGTTTAGCTTTGTTAAGACAAAACCAAGAATACTAGAAGCATTATGTGTTTGATCTGAGTTAAAAGTAATGGAGTGCTATAGTAAAGGATCTCCAGCCTAGCTTACTCTTCTTTTTTATGAAGTCTCTCCAGGGACTCCTCCTGTCCCACCAATAACAATCTATTTCAGCAACAGGTAAAAAGAAATAAAAATCCAAATAACTTGCCTAACAGTGCATTGATTTCAGTGAGTGCCAGTCCCAGATATGCAACAGCTTGGAGAGACCCATGCAAGTGCCTGACATTGCTGCCGAGTAATCATGGGGAAAAGTGTATCCATTAACAGGAGGAGGGTCATCAAAAAGGTGATCTTGTTAAAAACAAGCACTTTTAGCAGATGAGCTGGTCTCTATAAATTGCTGTATTGCTTTGGGCCAGGGCAGCACTTTGCTTTTTTATATACAATCTAGAAACATAGAAACATAGAATGTGTCGGCAGATAAGAACCATTCGGTCCATCTAGTCTGCCCATTTATTTTTTTTGAGTACTTTTATTAGTCCCCTGTTCCCGGTCTAATAGCTAGGATAGCCTTGTGTCTATCCCACGCATGCTTAAAATCCTTGACTGTGTTTACCTCTACCACTTCTGCTGGAAGGCTATTCCATACATCCACTACCCTCTCAGTAAAGTAATACTTCCTGATATTACTTTTAAATCGTTGCCCCTCTAAATTAAGACTATGTCCTCTAGTTGTGGTAGTTTTTCTTCTTTTAAATATACTCTCTTCCTTTACTGTGTTGATTCCCTTTATGTGTTTCTATCATATCCCCCCTGTTACGTCTTTCCTCCAAGCTATACATGTTAAGATGCTTTAACCTTTCTTGGTAAGTTTTATCCTTCAACCCATGAACCAGTTTAGTAGCCCTTCTCTGAACTCTCTCCAAAGTATCAATATCCTTCTGGAGATACGGTCTCCAGTACTGCGTACAATACTCCAAGTGAGGTCTCACCAGTGCTCTGTACAATGGCATCTGTATTCCCAGTGGATTTTCTGTATTATAACCCTACTTTATTAGAATTATACGAATATAAGTATTGTGATCCTAGACATCTTTTCTCTCTTCCCATGTCCCCGTAATTTTTCTCTTTTCCCCCTCCGATTCCCCTTATCTGTCTCCCGATTGTCCATCTCTCTCCTCACAGTGCATCTTGTCTGTCTCTCACCATGTTCCCCAGTATTTATCGTTCCCTCCACTCATTCCCCAAGTCTTTCCCCCATGTTTATCTCTCCCTTCACCCCTGGTCTGTCTCTTCCCATGCTTTCCAATGTTTGTCTCCCCACCCATACCTCCTGTCCTTCTCTCCCCATGTTCCTCAGTTTCTACCCTACACATACCACCTTCTCATTTTCCCTAATGCTCCACAATGTCTACCTCTCCCTCCACCCATTCCTCCTGGTCTTACAACCTCCATGCGCCCAATATCTATCTTTCCCCCAACCATTCCACCTAGACTTCTCTCTCTCCAGCACTCCCCCCTGCTCACACTGTTACACCTCAGTCAGCACTTCTTTGGACGCCAGCACTTTGCGATGACCAAAAACATTATGTTCTGGCACTGTGAATCATTACTCGTGTAAGGAGCGCTAGGCTGCCACACCAGCAGAGCTGACTGAAGTCTGAGAGTGGCAACCTCATAGAGCTGTAGCTGCTGAATTCACTCCCCAAATAGTGGAACCTTGGGCGGAAAACCCTCCTTCAAGTATGGCATTAACAAGAAGAACTTGACTTCCATGAGCCTGTGTTTGTTTGAAAGAAAAATGTTGGTGCGTTAAGATAGTCACAGGCCCAAATAATATAACTGTATAAAATGAAGACTCCCAAACAGGTATGCGCATGCTGCAAACACAGTGTGACTGGATGTACAATGTATAAAAAAACTAATATAAATATAATAGTATAAATGAGAGGTTTTGGTTATATGAATTGGCCAAAGCTTTTGGTAGGCTTCCTTTTATACATTTATATTATTTGAGCCTGTGACTAGCTTAGCGCACCAAATTCCTTTCCTATGCTTGCTCATAGTTTAAGGTTGCTGGCTCCTCATTGTCTGGTTGCAGCTTGCTGTCAAGGGGTTGCACCTCATCCAACACATTAAAAAGATTTTGGTAGCAGTATAAACTGCTTTATGTGCCCACTATATAGGAAGTGAGCTTAGGTTCTCACCCTATTGAAAGTGTGCCTTGATGTGGCGGGTGAGATTTATTAAGCTTTAGCCAATTCATATAAACAAAACCTCTCATTTATATTTTGTTTATATATGTGTTGCAAACTTTTTTAGGGTGAGAAATGCAGACAGTTTTTTTTGTATACTGTACATGGCTTGAAAGCCAAATGTTTTGTCGGTCTATCATAGCTCAAATTCAGCATTCTACAGACTTTGTCTGGTAAGACACCCTACTCAGGGGTTTTCCATGTCCTGCAAAAAACACCCTGTGCTATATTAAATTAAACCTGAGCTCTCTGTGAAAATTGACCGACCCACAAACCACCATTTATTTAAGCTGAATGGATGACAGCTGCTGGTCCTATTTTCTCAGTGCATAGACTTGGTTCTTTACCGCATTAACAGACATGCATGGACATTAATATAAGCCTTTGTACCAACTGCTACAGAGATTGAGTTCTGTTTTGGCCATGCCAGATACAGGTGGTAATCACTCCTGTTTTAACACCTTGATGACCAAGGATGTACATACTAAGTCTTGTATCTACATATACTTGTTGACAAAGGATGTACACCGAAATTGGACCTCAGGGCACTGTGTGATCCCTCTCCGGTGCAATCACATTTGCCATTTTTAAAGGCAGTATGCCTTGCTCCTTGAAATACAAGATTAATAGACACCCAGCAGGAAGCCTGACAAAGGCTTGCGAGAGTTGAGGCTTTTGCCTGTGACTGATCAGTAAAGTTTTCACATTTGAGTCGAGTGCTGGGTGTCTATTGATTTTGTATGCATTGAAGACTTGGGCGGAGTCTTCATAACCGCAACACCCAATATCTAGAGTGCATCATTTTCAATTGCTCCTGGAAAAAGCTTCTTATAGTGATCACTTCCGTTGTTCTGGGGGTGTTGCTAGACTCTAGAGGCAGTCAGTAACCATAAGTAAAGAGAATAAAATGCTTTAGCCTTAGGGTTGGGGTAAGGCTAGGGTTACAAATGTCAGTATACGTAATTCGGGGGGGGGGGGGGGGGGGTAATGGTTAGGAAAAAACATTCCGCTATAAATATTGCTCTATAATTTGCAAAAACAAACTGTATAAAAACATTGAGTATTTCTAAACAAAAATATTAGAATCTACTAAGCAGGTTATTTTGTTAGTGTTTGTAGAAGATTCTTCAGGTAAAACTTAGGAAATGGGTTTTTTGTTTGCATTTTCCATCATATTTTTTTTATAGTTAGTTATATGATATGATCATTATATATATCTTGTGTAGGTACATTAAAGGAGATAAAGGAAAACTACAGTTAAACACAAACACTGCAGAAGTGTTAAAACAGTTTGTAAATAAGTCAAGGCCAAAAAGGCCAGTCACCAGATTTAGAATTTCTGTAAACACAAGAAAAACACTGTGTTTACTTGCCATTGGCTGGTTGGCGATCAAAAGGCAGTGGTAAAATGAAATAAAGTTCGGTTAGCTGTTAATTTGTTATCCCATCTGTAAGTTTCTGGTGGTACTTTTTTGGTATTGGACAGTGAGGTCATACAATTAGTTTTCCCCATACACTATTGACTGTTATTGTAAATGTAATTTACTTTAGTTTGTTTTGTTTCGATTTAGCTTCCAGAACAAAAGACAAGAATAATATCCCATTCTAAGTGCATCTTTAAGCATGTTAGATTAATGTTCAGCCGGGTCCAACCTTAAACGTTCAAACTGCTGTAACTCAACATTTGTCCACTAGCACCCAGAGAAAAACCCAAATTCATCATTAGTTAGCTCTGCAACAGTAACATATTACATTCCCCAAGAAGACAATATACTGTTTAGTTTAATGTATTTAAGTTTGACAGTCAGGGAAATAAAGACTATAGCATCTTAGAAAATAATTTGAATTTCATGTAAAGGAGACTTTTATCAAACTGCTGTGTCCTGGACACATTCCAAAACATAGTGCTAGATGTCTGTTTCTTATATTTTGTAATTAAATCAAAGTTAGACTTTGTTTTTCATATACGGACATTCACAAACAGAAAATATACAATTCTATTCTCTCCTGGTAATACAATCTGCAGGAGAAATGTATGAGAGTCAGCTGCAAGGGAAAACAGCAGGTTGAGGTTCTTAGCAAATTGTCGAAAACATGGCAACCAACAGGTAGCTCTTTGGTTATTTCTGAACTAGTGTTTCCAAGAACATCTGCCAGGAAAAATGGTGATAACATATACTGGCTTCAATAATTCAGCTACCTGTTGGCGGCCTTTAGTTAAAAATAGTTATTTAATATTTCTGTCCGAAGGGGTACATTTTCAATGATGGTTATTTTTTTCCTTTAAAATATGGCTGCTTTGAGCACCAGCAGTGGGGCATATGAGAATTAAGCACCACATGCTTAGGGATTCCCACAGTGCCTTAATGAGGGGAAAAAGTTATAAGTAGGAATAAGTAGGCACAAGGACCCCCGTCTGTTTTTCACCACCCCTAATCACCAGCATTATATGTTCCTCTTTTTCAGATAACACGTCTCCATGAAATAATACAAGTTAGCAAGTTCTTCAATTTACCCTTACTTAGCGGACATAATTCATCCACGGGTACTTTAAAAAGAACACCTCTATAATATTGCCACAAAAACCTAAGGTTGTATAATAAAAATCTTTTTACATGTAATCGCAAAGGTTGCAAAATACCCCATGGAAAATGTACAATTTGTTTTAAGACTAAACACTTTTCAAATCTTGCATAGAAAGGCACACTGAGATCAAAAACAATAAAAATATTGTTTCCTGTGATATAGAAACTGCAGGAATAGGCATACTTTTCCTGCTTTACAAATGGAAAAACTAAAAGCTTACTTTCCTTGGACAATTATAGGGTTCATGAATCATTCGGGCAGTGAGTATGTTTCAAGCCAGGCTTCTTTCAGCTGCACAATATGATACAGCTTCAACCATGGAGCCAAATGTAAGTACTCTTTTGTGCAAAAAGAATGGAGAAAGAGACCAGATACAGAAAACTACACTCCTATTTCTCCGGTTTAAAGTAAATCCTCCAGAGGACTCACAAGTGATGCCGAGACAGGCCATAAAAATATCCTCTTTGAAAGTGATCTCATAGGTGGACCTTAGCCAAGTAAATAAAATAAAAAGACTAAATTGTTTGATTTGGTTGTTTGTGCTAGAAATAAAATGCAAAACAGGTTTCATTTAATTTATACAGTTCTAGGATTTTATGTCCAAAGGATCATTTAAAAATATGATTTTTTTTTAATCACTGTCTGTTCCTACAGACCCTACATATGCATGAAATCAGTGGTGTTTCTAGATTTTGTGCTTTCCTAGGCCTAGTAGACCTACGCATAAATACAACTCTACATGTGATTTAATATGATAAATCTGGGCCTCCATAAATAACATTAGAAGTTGTACAAATGGATTTAGCAGGTAGCTGACACTCATGACAGCGGAGCCCACACCAACCTAAACACAGATAAAGTAGCAAATTAAGGATGCACTATCCTTGAGATCAATTGTTTGTAATGATAGAGGTCTATTCTGTTAATAGTGAATTTTTGGAATTGACATCTGAGTTGACACTTATAACAGCAAATTCAATAGCAATTTTAGACCTTACATTTTTTGGCCCAAGTTTTGTAAACCATATTCTCCAAATCACGATAATACACTCCATTGTGATGCATTTTTCTTGCACTTTTTGTTATACTGTGCTTTTGAATCGATTGGGGTTATCTAAATTAGAAAAACAATAACTTTAAATACTTACGTGCAACTAAGTATTTGAAAGAATCCTTTTATGGTTTGTTGGTCTCTATCGGTAGTATGAAGACGACACAGAGAGAAGTTGGCAAACGCAAGATCACAGTTGTCTTAACAGCCGGAATTTCCCTATCCACATAGATCTGAAATTATACATCTGGATATAAAATACCAGCCAAGAAGAAAATTACAATTTGTCATTAGCGTGTTTGGAATATTGAATAACAAGTGGGAGCGGTGTTAGGTTCCTAAAATATCTAGGGCAAGGTCCCAACAAGTTCTTAACCAGCAAGATGCACGTAACGGATTTTATATTATATATATATATATATATAGATGGATAGAGAGAACATTTAAATATGTATTCAATCAATTTTAAAATGACTTGCCCTATAAGCATTACAGAATACTTTGGGAACTTGCAAGCATTCACCCCCAAGCAAATATACAGAAATGCAATTAAAAATTGCACAACAGGCCTACTTGTCAACACACAGACCACACAAAATAGGTATCCTGCAGAGACTAATCTTTACCACAATTTCAGGAGCTGTCCATCAATTTACACTTTCTGTAACGAAAATTACAAGATAGCTTACAAACCCAGAGTTCTCCAACACCCCAGAGGCAGCATTTCCGAATACTTTAAGCCATAGCATGTAAATCCATTCTTCAGCAATGGACTCATCCCACCTCATCCATGTTCCAGACCAAATATCAAATTTATTCCACATGGACTGGACTGAAACTACCATTTATAAAGAGCATGACACAAACACCTTGAAAAAAAACCCCTAAAGGAAATATTAGAATACACGTCTTGGTATTGCAAACAGCAGTTACAGGGGAAATCAACAATACGCGTTTGATGTGACATAAATAGTAACAAATGACCATATTGTTGGTATGTTTACCTTATTTTCTTTTCATTATTTTTTCAAGATAAATTGTTGAGGGGTAATTGGGAGGATGGGAATGGGAAAAGAGTGTATTCACACTTTTCTTCCTCAAAGACAACACTAATATCGGTTCTTTTCATTTGCAGAAAGCCTTTTGAAACAACATGCCATGTTCTGGACTTAATTATATATAGTAAATAGTTAAGTCATAGTAATGCATTGCTTTTTTCATTGAAATCTCTGATTATGAATGCTAAAAGCTAGGTTCACTAGCTTCTTCATACTTCTCTTCATGAAGCAGCATGCAGTGTGAGCTGTGTCAGCATTAAATATGAATGTCAGTGAGTGCAAATAACATTATTAAGTTTTGGGACCCCTTCAACAAAGTCTTTAGTGAGGGTAGTGAAGGTTATACTAATGGAACAAACAATGCATAATAGTTTGCAAATTAGCAGGGATTTTAGCTCACCTGGGATGATATCTGCCCTTTCTATAAATTAAGGCAGGATCATAAATCTTCAACCCTTAGTACAGACCTCTAGCACCCTAAACACAGGTTCAAGTAAGTTGCAAAACATTTCATGTACTCCCGTATCTGTTAAATTCTGACTATTTAGCATTTCCCTTCACTAGCATGGAATACTTAAAGTAATGTAAAGCATTCATTTCCTTCCAGACACATATAATATGTTGAAATTCTTATACTAGTGTCCTCTTTTGACTTCTTTAATGTTTCCCTTGTCTCATGACTGGAAGACTTCGTATAGCTATTATTAAGAGAGTAGGACAGGGAATATTTTCCTTGCTGATTTCTGTTTAAACAAACCAGATTTGATTTATAATTAGCATATTAACAAATGTTATTATTTTTTTTACTGCCATTTTAATATTTGTCTTTTTATTTTTTAACAAAACTGTAAAAAGAAAACAGCTCAAGAAAAAAATGCAAATTATTGTTAAAGTGTACTCAAACTGAGATTCTAAAATAATTCCAAGGGTGAGTAAATTAGTAATCGGCCAAGATCAATAGAGAGGCTTCTTTTCATATGAAAACAGCCAGGGCTTGTAGGGTAGTCCATGCATATTAAGTAGCTGACTCCCTGAAATGCGAAGATTCTTCAACAGTCTATGACATTCCTGATTGCTGATACACATGGTACAATGAAGGCATAAACAACCTGGGCAAGATCTATGAGCCAAATGGCATACCAGCATTGCTCAGGAGGCATTGTTCCTGACATTAAATTGATATTCCAACTTGTTCCTTGAAGGAAGCAAGGGTTAAACAATACATGTCCCGTTCTTTGAAAGTATTCTTTAATGTTTCCCTTAATAGATACACTCGGGTTTACTATCTGCTGTGTCTCACATGAGAGATACAGCAGTTTCTGGTTGTCTTGTGCTGGGACTCGCCCTGTTCTGACAGCCGAATGTGAGGGTCTCTCGCTGCTAGCGCAGAGGAAGCCCCTCATTTTTGCATGGGATCAGCGGGGGGGGGGGGGGCTAGTTCCGATGGAAGCATGGCAGCTGTCGTTCAGAGGATAAACTGGCGTGTACTATCAAAAGTACACACCAGTTCATCCTCATACTAGGGACAATGGACATTTCACTTGTACTTCTATATTAGAAGCACAAGTGGAAAAAAACATTTAGCGTCCCTTTAAGTGATTAAATGTGAACTGTCTAAAGCTTCAGTGTAGGGGATTCAGTAGTGTGAATTAGAACAGAGTATATAAAATGCACACTTTTTATTTTAGAAATTGCCCCTATACATTTAGAAGTAGACATCTCTGTCCATAGCATGTAACTTTTTTGTCATAAGATTAGAAATCTGTGCATCTCGATTATAATTCTCTCTTCACTTAAGATAGGAAGTGTAGTTACTTTATCTTCTACTTTATGTGCACATTTATGGCAACAGAGCTTTTTACATCTACAGCTCAAAGTTTAAAATAGATTATTATATATTAATTGTGCTACTGTAGTCTCACATTTTCTCACTTTCAGGCTTTTCTTAGTGGTATCATTATGTTAATTTGAGGTAATTAGTTGTAGGCATTGGAATTATTAGGTGATATACTTCATTTGTGGCATCCTACACATGGGTTATCTAAAATATGGTAAATTATATCTATTGTGTCATTGTCGGTATCATGATGGTGTAGGGTCAACTCAATATCGGGCCTGATCAAGACATGAAGCCAAATAGAAAGCCCCACACCCAATATGGCTGATTTAGGCACAAAATAGTAAATTTTCTCTGATTTCAGGAAGTCTTTTGGCCAGATTCAGTTCGGAGAGGACCAAATTCCCCTGAAGTTTCCCCGTAATCGGCAGATATTGCTGAATTTTGACTAGTTTAATTCTCAAGATTTTAGCAGGAGAATTGAACAGGTAAATATAGAAGAGTTAAGGCAAACATATTTAAACACACAAAAAATATTTGTATAAAATTCAAATATATTAATGTCACACAATGCATATTTACATGAATATAAGCATTTAAAAAATGTAATAAGATATTATTTATTTATTTATTGCAGATTTTAATTAAATTTAATTAAGGCCATTAGGGGAAGACTTCAGCTATAGCTTAAGTCCTCCCATTTACCCCGGGAGGATTTGGGGCAATATTCAGGCCGTTTCGATCTCACTTTGGTGGTGTCTGAGTAGCTCGAATTTGAGAACTACTTGGATTTCCAAAGTGATCCGATTGGGTCCAATACTCAGAGCCCCAATGTTCTTAAGATAATCGGAGCTAGCTGAGTTTACCCTTCAGTTTATCTTTGTATGCAGTTGTGTATTTAGTAAACACAACAACAACAAAAATTGGTTCAGTTATTATTTGCATCTAACATTAGACAAGATGTTTTTGGAAGAACAAGCATATATAAGTATATATGAAGATTTAAAGTAACTGCAAAGATCTAACATTTGTAATAGGCCCCAAGATATCTGGTGCATAATAAGAAAACATACTAACTTTTCATAATACAAGATAACGTGGCAAAGGTACTATATTATGAAGCAGACATTTTAAATATACCGCACTCAGTTGCATAAGTGTCATGTATTGCAGTATTTACACATTTTGTTGCTTGACTATTATAGTTGATAAAAATAAAGTATTTTTTTGAGCTGTCCAGTGGAGATTACAGTTACTCACATAACCACAAGGATCATTTAACTCTAAGAATAGAATTAAACATCACATAATCATACAATGTGTAAATATGTACAATGTATAAATATTAGAAAGTGGTGTCTGTAATACACCATCAATTCATTCTACTTTCGTTAATATAAAAAAAGAAAACAACCGTTTAACAACCAAATGTGCCACCTCAGATCTTTGTGGATAGGGAATTTCCAGCTGCTAAGACAACTGTGATCTTGGTCTTTCCTTGCCAACTTGGCACTGTTGACACTATACTTAATACCTTCCTGATATGCAGACCCACAGAGCATTTCTGGCTACTCGCATTCACTTATTTGTACTATGGCTGTGGGAAGACAGTCATAGCCTTCATTGTCTTATCATTATGATTATTGTTATTTGTAAGGTACAACATATTCAGCAATACAGGACAATTATGGTAAAGACTCTTTTAAAAACAGCGATGGATAAATTAAAGAAAAACTGGCTAGGAACTGCATTAAATATTTCCACACAACAAGTTTTATTTTGCTCTATTATTGACATCTTTGATACAGTACAAACTATCACAACTATAAATGCCTAAATGGCACACTAATCATATATAATAATGTATAAAGAGAAAATCTGGTTCACAATTCTAAAAATCAATGGATTATTAATGTGGACTTATTCACTTTTCTCATTTTACAACACACCTTCTTTCTATATAACCTTATCATATTTGCAGAAAAGGTTGCTTTAATATAGCCAAACAAAGAAACTAGAATCTGATTCTGTAATGAATCAGAAGCATCCGGCTTATTGAGCATTTATCACCAACGAATACAAATACATCAAATGTATGTTTATATTTCATATATTACTGCATTCCATTAGTGGAACAACCATAATTAAACATTACAGTTGTTTATCGCTACAAGAATTGTATTGTTACAACCTTATTATTATTGTATATTTAATTTCTCCTTATGTTAGTAAAGTATATTTACTGTAGTCATTACATTTCTCTAACCCACATGCTGTGTAAGGCAATAATGTATAGTGTCCTCTTTTGACTTTATTCTGTAATATTCCACTTTGTGTCTCACGAGTCTCCGGAAGACTAAACATTTAACTATTTTTAAGAGCATTAAAAGTGTACATTACTGTTATATTACAGTCTCTGTTTTTAAGACGTTAGAAGGAAAAATTTTATATATTTTCTGAAGTAAGAGAAGTTCTATTTTAAATGTCACAAAGTATACTTCTCTATTATACAAAGGAGGCAACATATCATCATTTTTTAAACAATTCATATTTCTAGGTATGTTTTGAGAAGTCATTTCCAATGATATCACTCATTTTAATAGACAAGTGAGGTATTTTTGGTTTATTATTATGTACGGTACTTAAATTAAGTTAAAGTAATGCACCTACGTGTTACTCAGAAATTACATTGCATGGATTAACATTTATATATATATATATAGTGCCAACAATTTACATAGTGCTAGATACAGAGTATAAAAGGGAACTAACTACATGTTATGTTAGATGAACAAAGACAGACTGATACATGAGGTAGAGAGCCCTGCCGGCAAGCATGCTGACCACTTACTCTGACTAATTCATGTATTCAGTATACACATATACTAATTTCGCACCTTTTTTCATCTACTTTCTGTACCCGAGATGCACATGTAATACTATTCTTGCGATTAACATCATGGCAACTGTCAAGATCTGCTCTCATTCATAGGGGGTCTTAAGATTATCCAAGAAGAGTGAGAGGGCAGATGAATTCATGTCACAAGTATGACCTATAACACTTAAGTGACAATAGCTTAGCACCTCAAATCAATAACCCAGCTGTAGCCATTACCAAGATGGTCTCAGACCTGGATTTCTCAGTAGACAAATCATTTGTCTGCAATGCCACTTTTTAGAAATTCCAGGGGGATAAAAGAGTATGGATTTGGCAGTGGCCCCACCCACTTTTAATAAGTGACCACAAGACTACCTTTGACCTAAGTATCTTGTGTCTTTTGGGGAAAGCTCCTAAATATTACCAACCCTATTGGTAAAGTGTTTCTATATGTATTTATATACCTGTATATTAGTATATTACATTTTTCTGCTCAGGAGTTTCTATGGGATTCAGCTTTGATTAGGATCCTTCATCAAATTGTTAAATAATTAGTACTAGTGTTTTTAAGAATATATTCACTGTAAAAAAGTTTCAATTTTATGACAAAATGCCTTAAGTTTTGAAAGCGTTACTTTAAAAATGATTTGATTCGATTCGCACAGTATGCTGGCAGCGTATGGATCTTGGTCTTGGCACAAAAGAACATGTAATGTTATGTAAACATAATTTGTTACAGTCAATCCCTCAGCTTGTTTCTATCCTATGAGTCTTACTGAACAGCTATTTTTACAACAATAAAATATTGAAGTATGACTGCCTAGAAAATTCTGGATTATATGAAATTGATTTGGAAAACCTTACAGAAATATAGCCAGGCAACACATTTCTCACTGCTTTAAACATGGTGCCATCTGCATCACATCAGACTGCTACATCAATGTCAAGCGTCAATGTCCTCTAGCAGAATCAGGAAGGGTACGCAAAGCTTGGATATTTAAAGCAACACCATCAGATAAATGTAGTCTTTTCCTAGGCCATTAATTGATATAAAATTACTTTTGCTGCATATTGTAATATACTTGAATAAACCTTCTAATCATTCAAATAATTTTATGTTTGTAAAATTATTTTTTTTAAAAAGAGAAATAATATGTTTTTCAAGCTGTGTTTTCCCATCGGTTCCAACTAGTTTAAAAATCAGTTGTGCCTAAAATCTTATTAAGATCAGTGTTGCCAAAGCATAATACAGAACTGCAAGTATAATGTTTATATAATAACTTTACTACCTGGCTTTGCCCAGAATTTAGATTTGTGTCTCTGTCCTCTCTTTCACTAACTGTTACTTAGTGATTCGAATGTTCGGCACTTGTTCGTCTCCTCAGCAGTCTTGTTGCTCCATATTGTAGCAATTTGCTATTATTGTTCAGCAAGATGCATTTCTACTCAAAACTTAATTAACTCAGAAGACAGGAAACAAGAAATGGAGAGAGCAGAAAAGAGATGCACTGATCTAGAAATGCCACCCAGAACCTTTGAAACCTATAACATAAGGTCTTCAGGAAAGCAATCTCATTTGCTTTTGAAAAGGTTATTGTGACATCACTAGTGATGTAGAACAATGACCCATCAAGTTCACAATTTATGTGATGTCAAGTACAGCACAACTTGCTGCATCAAAGATCTTCCTTTATCATCTTCTATCAAACTCCTTAAATATTTATTAAATGAATTAAGGAAAAATAAAACTATTTAACTAAACTGGACAAAATTAATAGATAAATCTGTAATTTTGAGACAAATCTTTATCAGCTTTACTGTTCTCTCATTTCAGTATACTTCCCTTATTTCTTATAGATATGCAAGCACGATACAGGAAAGTTCAAGTAATTTTAACAGTGAGATCATGGGAGACCATCTCTCTTTCCCTTCAAATGCTTTGTTACATCTATAACAATGATGGTGAACCTGTGGCACAGGTGCCACATGTGACACTCAGGAGACTCCCAGGTGGCACTTAGCATATGAGTGCATTATCACCATCATCATACATGAAGGGAAGTATAGCAGATTGGGGAGCACTGAGATGCGTAAACAAAAGTTAAGGGAACAATAACAGAGTGAAGGGGAGTAGAATTAGCAGAATCTGCAATGGAAATGGGAGAGGGAAGCATATTCTCAAGGAAAATGACACTTTGAAATCTTTAACTTGGTATCTTGCAAAACAATTGGCACTCAGGCTTAAAAACTATTTCCATCAATGATCTATAGGGTTTTCTTGTGACTCACAAATGGCAATGGTCATATAGTATTAGGGTTCATTGCAACAAAGTCTTAAATGCCAATACATATTTACACTACAGATCACTTTACTAGCTAGAAGCCCAGTTGGGTAACTCTGTACCTAATGAAACAACTCAGTGCATGTTTTTCTTCATTGGATAAACACGTTACATATTGTAAGATCATTTTTTACTTCTATGACAAGAATATCTATATTAATAATGAAATTATTAATATTACCATGACACCTTATAAATTAAAGAACAATTGTATTAACTGAATTAATGCATGTACATTAATATACAGGTAATCCATACTGAGTGTTTATGAATTTAATATGCAAACACTTTTGAAAACTTGCAAAAATCAGATGTTTGCTTGCCATCTTTGTGATTGAATAAGCATAGTATTGTAATAATATATAATAAAATAATAAAGGGGGGAGCTGGCCGTCAATAGGACAAGATGCATGGAAATTTAGCACATTGATCTGGTACCGGATTACCCTCAAAATTATTACAAATAGTCAATGGCAGGGGTGACACAAAGGCCTCCAGACTACAGACTGCATCCCCCCCCCCCCTTCCCCTAGGATGAATCAATTAGATTACCTGTAAAAAACAACAACACTATTTGAGTGCCATGAGGGTGGGCAGTAATCATCATTGTCCACCCCATTGGCACAAAAAGGGTGCCCTGCAAATTAAATTATATCTTTTAAAGTGTCATCGATCCCCTCGATCCTCAACTTCGGCATATGGAAAGGGGCCATCCAAACATAAAAACAATCCGCCTAGTGCAAAACATTTTTTTTTAAATAAATAAAAAGAAAATGTGACACAGTTCTTTCTAATGCATCTATCATCATCCTCAAAAAGCAAACATAAACTTCTGATTAGCTGACTGAGAAGCCTCCCTGTTCAAGCTATACGATTGCCCGGGATTTGTAATTTACATGAGGGGCAAGGGCAAGTAGCTCCCAATCCTGTTTATTATAGGGGAATTACTTACTCATGTATATTAGAGGTGGTTCGGCGTACTTTGTCAGCTCCCAGCCCCATTTATCATAGGCCAGTGGCAGATGTTTTGGAATTTTTCGACCCTTATTGCGTAAGGAGCGATCTTCCGGATTCTCCTGCCCAATTTCCATAACGTAAATATGGCCAAAATTCACTATACTGAGTAGCCGGATTTCGGCCCAATATGCATAACTTTACATTTGCCTATATACATCTAATTTGTCATTTGCCTGCCCAGTTACCCAATGTGTCCAAATCCTCTTGCAATGAAGACATATCCAGTTCAGACTGTATTACCCCAGGGGTGTCACTAGGGTTGGTGTCACCCGGTGCAGAAACTCATGGTGTCACCCAGATTCCTTAGTAATGCCAGTTAGATGGCCTATTAACTATGCCACACACAGGAGCCCCATAAATTATTCCACACATAGGAGCCCCATAAATTATGCCACACCAGAGCCCCATAAATTATGCCACACCAGAGCCCCACTATTTATGCCTCACCTCTGCCCAATTAATTATGCCACACACACAGGTGCCCCATAATTATGCCCCACACACACACAGGTGCCCCATAATTATGCCACACAAAAGAGTCCCTTAATTATGCCACACAAAAGAGTCCCTTAATTTTGCCACACATGGGGCTCGATAAATATGCCACACACAAGCGCCCCATAATTATGCACACATGGGACCGCCATTAATTATGCAACACACAGGAGCCCCACGAGGTGTCAATTGTACAATTAGAGATACCAGGAATATTGTGCCACTCAGAGCCCAGTAATATTGTGCCAGTCAAATACCAGTAATATTGTGCCATTCAGATACCAGTAATATTGTGCCACTCAGAGCCCAGTAATATTGTGCCACTCAGAGCCCAGTAATATTGTGCCAGTCAGATACCAGGAATATTGTGCCATTCAGAGCCCAGTAATATTGTGCCAGTCAGATACCAGTAATATTGTGCCAGTCAGATACCAGTAATATTGTGCCACTCAAAGCCCAGTAATATTGTGCCAGTCAGAGCCCAGTAAGATTGTGCCTGTCAGAGACCAGTAATAGTGTGCCAGTCAGAGCCCAGTAATAGTGTGCCAGTCAGAACCCAGTAATATTGTGCCAGTCAGAGCCCAGTAATAGTGTGCCAGTCAGAGCCCAGTAATATTGTGCCAGTCAGAACCCAGCAATAGTGTGCCAGTCAGAGCCCAGTAATAGTGTGCCAGTCAGAACCCAGTAATAGTGTGCCAGTCAGAGCCCAGTAATATTGTGCCAGTCAGAGCCCAGTAATAGTGTGCCAGTCAGATACCAGGAATATTGTGCCAGTCAGAGCCCAGTAATAGTGTGCCAGTCAGATTCCAGGAATATTGTGCCAGTTAGAGCCCAGTAATAGTGTGCCAGTCAGAGCCCAGTAATAGTATGCCAGTCAGAGCCCAGTAATAGTGTGCCAGTCAGAGCCCAGTAATATTGTGCCAGTCAGAGCCCAGGAATATTGTGCCAGCCAGAGCCCAGGAATATTGTGCCAGTCAGAGCCCAGGAATATTGTGCCAGTCAGAGCCCTGGAATATTGTGCCAGTCAGAGCCCAGGAATAGCGTGCCAGTCAGAGCCCAGGAATATTGTGCCAGTCAGAGCCCAGGAATAGTGTGCCAGTCAGAGCCCAGGAATATTGTGCCAGTCAGAGCCCAGGAATATTGTGCCAGTCAGATACCAGGAATATTGTGCCAGTCAGAGCCCAGTAATGGTATGCCAGTCAGAACCCAGTAATATTGTGCCACTCAGATACCAGTAATATTGTGCCAGTCAGAGCCCAGGAATATTGTGCCAGTCAGATACCAGGAATATTGTGCCAGTCAGAGCCCAGGAATATTGTGCCAGTCAGAGCCCAGTAATATTGTGCCAGTCAGATACCAGTAATATGGTGCCAGTCAGAGCCCAGGAATATTGTGCCAGTCAGAGCCCAGTAATATTGTGCCAGTCAGATACCAGTAATATTGTGCCAGTGAGATACCAGTAATATGGTGCCAGTCAGAGCCCAGGAATATTGTGCCATGCCAGTGCTCGTTTTAAACCACCCTCCTCCCCCCCTTCCCCATCACTTACCGAGTAGCTGGCTGCTGTGTTTCGCCGGACGGACGCCTCCTCCGTGCAGTCTTGTCTTCCATCCTGCACGGAGGAGGGAAACACAGTCGCCGGATGTGACGTGGGGAAAAAAAATGTAAACAGCGCGGTGAGGGGGGTGCCGGCAGCACAGGTGTCACCCCCGCTGGAGGTGCCACCCGATGCGGTCCGCCCCCCCCCCCCCCCCCGCGCGGGACGCCACTGTATTACAATACTTAATAATGTGTCATTGGCAAACACTGAGACATGGCTCCTTATGGGAGATCATCAATAAATACATTGAAAAAGAAGAGGACCCAGGACAGATTCCTGACTTACCCCACTTATCACATTTGTCCAGCTTAATAACTTTCCATTAACCACCACTCTTTGCATTCTGTCTTTCAGTCAATTGCCAATCCACATACAAACATTTGCCTCAGTCACACATTGTGACGTACTGATATAAGGAGGAAGGAGAGACCGCTATGCAGGATAAACCAGGGTATGCGAAAATAGAATAGTCGGGTACAAATCCAAGGTCAGGGGAATTGGCAAACTTCATATATAGTAAACAGTCCAGAATCAGGGGAATCAGCAAGCTTCATAAACGTTAAACAGTCCAGGGTCATACACAGAAAAAACAGCAAAACGGGTAACAGACCAGGAGTAGGGAAACCAGAAGATCAGAGTAATCCAGGGAACAATCCAAATCGGCAACAAGAGATCCAAAAATAGAAAAACGCCAGGAGTTCAGGAAATACACGAGAATCACCAAGCATAGGTATTACTGTGAAGAGCACTTTTAAATGTTCCCGCTAGTCGCACGCTGACGTCGGGCGTGACGTCATCGGAGGCGCGCCTGAGCTCCGATAGTGGAGAAACGCGCGTCCCCGGCTGTGTGCAGTCAGGCACAGCTGGGTGCCCGATTAGAAGAGGATACTCTGGGGATCTGCTGCGAGGTAAGTTATGACACACATGCTTAAACAAAAAGGTGCTCAAAGTGTGCATGGCAACCTAAAAATTACTTAGGTAGTCAACAAAGAGAATAAAAAAAAATCTGAAAAATTATTTCTACATTGTATTATGTTTCCAATGTGACTGTGGTGTCTCCTGCTCCTTGTGACTTGATATGTTGGAAGTACAAAAAAAAGATGCAAATGCTTTTATACCTAAAAAAAAATACAATGCACAAAAGATATAAAAACAAACCCAAAAGAAACATAAATAATGAAATATAATGAAACGTTTCCACATGCTTTGTGGTAAATACCTAAATATTACAGCTCACTACACAGAATGCAGGAACCACATTCTAGTTAGATGACACTGTCCCTTTAATTTAATTACAAACATGCACTGAAATTATACAGCCAAGATTAAAAACTGCATTTTCCAAAATTATCATCGCTTTGATGCTTTTTGAACTACAGAGTTAAAATTGTATTATAATGCTTTCGTATTAGCATGGTAGTCCTATGTTATGCAGGGTTATGCAGGAAATTGGGAGTTGACCTGTTTCAGTACCTGCACAAAGATTGCATCCCAACTTGCTAGCCTGTTTGTTAGGCCTGTATAACATCACACAGTGTAGGATGCTTTTGTGTGCTTTACATACTTTTTAGTAAGTCAGAGCCACACATACTGCACAGCTATTAATGCTGTGTGTTCTGCTCCCTCTACGTCTGGAGATTGTCAGAAGCAGCACAGAGTAGGTATTTCCCCTCCCTTTATGATTTTTGTCTCTCTCTCTTTCTCCACCTTCTCCCCTTCCCGCCCCCACAAAGGGGGGACAGCTGTGCTCCATCCACAGCCCATCCTAAAGTAAAGCCGGGAGGCTGTGAGTGCAGCCAGTGCTGCCCGGTGCCCCCTGTGGTACCTCAATTCTTCATGGCTATGCTGCTCCTGTTGCTGTGTCCCTGTGTGCTGCTGCTGTCACTGAGAGGTAGGTACTTAGCGGACTGCAGCTGGGGACAGAATACACTTGGGAGAGGAGTTTGTTCTTTTATTTCAATGATGGCTGACAGCTAGACTGGCTGAGCATTATGGGAACTATAGTTTACAACTGCTGGAGTTTGAAAGCTTATCCCTCCCTGCTTTATACCTACATATGAAAAATAAACAGTGTCATCATATACTAGATGACACTTGTAGACTGTTTAGCATTAAAAGAGTTAAAATGCTGTGGAGTGAGCAACTGAGAGATCAATGCATGGGTTAAAAAACATTTAAGAGATAACCTATTGAGTACCAGATAGATGATCTTCTGTTACTCACTGGTACTTAGGGGTTAAAATGAGTCACACCTTGGGGTAAACGAAAACTTTATAGCCAATTTTACACTTGGTACAAAAGAATGCATAGTAAAAAAAATTCTCTGTGCTTAAAGAAATGAAAGGTCAAGTGGGTAGAGAAGGATGCTATAAAAGTTAATCAAGGGCAATTAATCATAGTGTACACACAGCAACAGCACAGAAAGGGCTATACATTGTCTACTGGGAGATAACACTGGGAACTCTGGAATTACATTCTATTTATCATACTGTCTTTTTTATGTTAATAAAAGTTAAAGAACATTTCTAGAATTTGTACAACATGCACATGCATATCATAGACATTTAGTAAAAGCATTGCACAATATTAAGAACAGGCTATGGAGACACTGAATATTTATTTATTTGTAAGAAATAGGAAAAATGTGGCTGAAGCAGCCAATAATTTATACTCATTTTTTTCCTAAGTGTTCATTGTAAATGTTCTTAAGCTGCGTATTGTATGCCTGTGAAAAAACAGTAATGTTCATTGTTATCTAGTAGTCCAAGAGAAAACTATACAGTCCTATTTGTATACAGATTAAGGCCCGAGACAAGTACAGTGAAGTTGTGAATATAGTTTTTTGTTATTTGATATGCTCTAAAAACTAGAGTAATGTCTGTATGAATAGGATGAAAGCAAGACTTTTTCCAAAGGTTTTCTTACAATAATACAAAGGAAGATGGGAAAAAGTAGGTTTTTGGAAATCTTCAGATCTGGGACAAACTGGGTTCATAGCACACTTCTACTAATGTGCCAAAAAGGTTTAGAAACTAGTAGTAGAGTTATCCAAGTGTCCTGAAGTATATCACATGGCATACAGTGCTATTCAATGACATCAAACTGTCAAGTGAACTGTAAAAATCTGGCATGAGTGGCAAAAATTGTTCAACTTGCTCCTGTTTCTAAATCGAATGTTAATTGCAGTTCAGTCGTCAGTTAAGTTTTAGTGAATAGCCTCCATAGAGTAAATGCTGATGTTTTAGTTGAAGGTAAATGTGAGAATGTGAGAATATTGTAATTTGTTTAAACAAGTATATATGTGATATATATATATATATATATATATATATATATATATATATATATATATATATATATATATGGCAGAAATCAGTACATGAATAATACGTATATGATAAACCATCTGTTTCTAGACTTTATTTCAGGCCTCTTGTTTCACTAATGGTTAAGGGTGTGATCATGCAGGGTGCAACACCCTGGGGGTGCCTTAGACCCTGGCTTGGAAGGTCAAAACATCTCCCCTCACCAGCTCTCTTTGAGCAGGGGAGAGAGGTGAAAGACAGCAGAGATATATACGCATGTCAGAGTGTCCTCCTAATGCTCAGAATACACCGAGGCATGGGTAGCATACACCAAAAGCTGGGTGATGGGGGTGAGTTCTGAGTGCCATGTGGGCACTGGGGTGAGTCATGGATGCAATGTGGGTGCTGGGGTAAGTCCTGAGTGCAATGTGGCCACTGTGGTGAGTTTTGAGTGCAATGTGGATGCTGGGGGTAAGTCCTTGGATGCATTGTGGCTGCAGGGATAAGTTCAGAGTGGATATGTGCATTTACACATATTTCATCATTTAATTGAGAGATACAGGATGCTTACAGAAAGGGTAGTAGATAACTGGATCAGCCTTCCAGTGGAAGTAACAAATTCTAACAAAATAAATAAAGGTTGACATCGGCATGGGAACAAGTGTGATAAAGTGAAAAAACATGCAGTGCAGAATAGACATCTGTTGTGAGATCATGTACAATGCCCAGGCAGCTGCCTTAAAGAAGGCCAGAAGAAATTAATTTGAGTCTTTATTATTTTTCTCTAACTTTCAAACAAGGTCCCAAAGGACTTCACCTAATATTTCACAAGTTTGGAATTTGTGGAAATTCAGCATCATCCCAATACTTTATTAAGTCAACGAGTGAAGGAACATAAATCTACTTTTGAGTAACACAAAGTACTAGCTATGATTATATGTACTTTGTTCTTTAGCATCTATCTGCAAACATCTTGGAAATGGATCATGGTTACTTGTCTCTTCAGGATTAACTATTTTTTTCAACCAGCAGAAATGTTTTGATCATTAAAAGTAGTTGTAGTTGCTCTCATTTGAATTAATTTATATTAGACTATGTTTCCTTCAATTTGTAGCAAAGCTATAAGTTAGGAAACATCTATATTTAGTCGAATTATAATCCCTCTCTCATGTATTTTGTTAGGTGTTTTTTTTCATGTATACATTTATACATAGCCAATTTGTACAGATGATAAGTAATTCAAAAAATGACTATACTTACTTGCTTCATCTTCCAGTGATAGCCACAATGTTAGGCACACAGACAACGGCACACACACACCCATTTTTAAATATGTGCCTAATTACATCTTATGTGTTTTGGCACAGACCAATGTAAAATGTAACTATGGAAAAAACGAATACCTATATTCAATTGAAATAATGGTTTCTTATTGAAAAATTATATTCAGTTTATTCCATTTTGTTTACTTTGTTGTAATCTAACAGTCTGATATGGGGTCTTTCCAAAAGAAAAGTAAATTGCAATGAACATAAGGCACTAAAGGTACTTTGTAAGGGTCAACAGACAACAATCTGAGCTAAATAATTTATGTTAATTGAAAGTTTATAACAAGGATCTTTGGTCAGATCTCTAATAATATAAGTGAAGACAGAGACAGAACACTTATTGTACACGCCCCCAAACTATTCGTCATCATATTAAGACACCATTTTGCGAGTCTTTGGCAGTGTTAACATGTTGTATCTTGGATGATCAGATACTGGTTTATAAAAGGTCTATACTATACCTAAATGGATCTTCACAGAACAAATAGTTATATTATTAATATATCATTGTTCACAATTAAAGATTTTATGATCATATTTTGTCTTTAAAATTTAATAAAAAATAATTTGACAATACAGTTGTCCTTTAATGAAAGAACATGCAAGAATTTTAACACATTCAATATATTAACCTGGTCAGCTGATTTAGTCTTGTCCAAAATTATCCTTCAGTATCACTAATCATGTAGGATCTGTCCTAGAGGATGTGGTCTGTCATCAACAGATATGTCTCCATACTGGGCTATCAGGATATTAGTCTGACAGACAAGACTTTACTAATGCTTGCCAGACTGTCAGTCTGAAAGAGCAATCAATAATGGAGCACCTGGAAAGAATATGTTTCTGCCATACTATATCAGTGATCAAAGATAGATGCATAATTAAAAAAATGAGTAAGTCAGTAAAACAGGGCCAGTTTACTTAATGGTTTCAAATTTAGCGTTGCTCACTCTTTAATATTTTGGTAAAATGCTGTAACAATAGGAAACTGGGAGAATGAGAAAAAAACCAGGGGGTTTCCCAAGAATTCCCAGACTGTTGGCATATGTGAGAGAAATTCCAGTTGGAAATGTGGTAACTGCTGACAGTGCAGGATATTGCTGCAGTGATTCAAAACTAGATTTAATGTAAATGGACCTGGTGTGTCGGTTGTTACTATGACATCTCTTTTGCTTTAGTAAACATTTCCCTGGCCCCTGCATCAGAGGGGGCTGTGATGGAACCTCCAATATACAAAACAGAATCTGACATGCATCTACATAACCACATTACACATACAATTATATCACATAAGACAACGCAAGTCAGGATGACAGGGGGCATAATCTGGGGACAGAAGTAACTGGGTAAAGTGGACAACCAGGCGTAGCAACAACATATATACTGTAAAGACCAGTCAATACAAATGCACACGGACCCCTGAACCCACCCCCCAAAAAAACAGCACCCCTTTTCGAGGTCCATAATCTGTAGGAATCTTTTAGTCCTCTCCAGGAGCTCAGGGCACGGAGGCTTAGGTGACATGGTGTATTCACTAAAATGTGGGTTCCAGGTGAGCTGAGACGAGATAGGTGAGATGAATGTTTAATATCACCAGTTTAGCTATACATTGTACAGGGACAGAGCTGGTGAGTTTGCTTAGCGGGGAACTCACCAGATTCGTACCTGCACAATGTATAGTTAAAATGGTGATATGAACCCTTATATTGAAAATTATAGGTGATAATTGTTTTTATAACAAAAAAAGAAATTTGCTTTCAAACCTGAAATAAACCATGTCAGTATATTTTAGAGTGGCTGTAAATAGAACACTACACATTATTCATGATATTGTCAAGCCAGTTATTCAGTGCAGTGTTATTGAACACTTCCTTAGTACAGAAATGTAGTGCTCTAGTGCACATCTCAGACATTGGGTCTTCTGTGCAGATCTCTTAAGTTTTTATAGCTGCTGGGAGTTTGGCAGATCTTTTATTCAATTCATTACAGCAATTTCCATGGTGGTTAGCAACTGTAAGTAACTGAGCTTTCTTTTTGTTGGCAGTTGTGCTGTGTGTTGATGAAGCCAAAGTCTCTCCTGGATCCTGCACCTTTGAAAATAGTACATGTGCCTACAGATCTGACTTTATGTTTCTTCCATGGACTGTAAACACTGAAGGTAACACTTTGGAATTTGCATTTATTTTGATCTAACGTTACACCTCTTTCCTCAAATTTCAAGCGAACCATCTGCAGTGCTTGTTCTTCCATTTCTAGCTCTTCATGAAGAGATTATTTGCCTTCTTATGTAGATGTAAAATTAACTCGGACAGCCAACTGTTTGGAGAGCTAAAGCGCCTCACGCCATTATGAGAGTTGTACGTTAATATCTGGATGCAGATACAAAAACATATTGCTATGTATGGAGCAAACGCAATGATCACAAATCCCCAAACTCGTCTACACAACTTACCGTATTTGCTTGATTATAAGACAAGGTTTTTTTCAGAAATTTTTTTCTTCTTATAATCTGACCTCATTATAAGACAGCGATCCAGGTCCCCAGCAGAGCTGCAGGGGACCTGGATCCCCCTCTCTAACAGCAGGGGATGTCGGCGCGATGAGCGCAGACTCCCCTGCTTCCGCCTGGCACGACCGCCGGGGCTTCTATGAAGAAGCCGGGAACTTCCGGCTTCGTCACAGAAGTCCCGGCGATCGTGCCGGGCGGCAGCAGGGGAGGTCTGCGCTCATAGACGGAGGTGTCGGGCAGCATGGAGGATGTCTGCACGTATCGTGCAGACATCCCCCGGCTGCCCCCACTAGCCACCATGGATCTAGGTATAGTTAAGGGGGAGGGAGGGGGCAGGGAGACAGAGGGAGGGAGGGGAGCAGAGCAACAAGGGGAGAGAGGGGGGAAGAGACAGAGCAACAAGGGGGGGAGAGACAGAGGGAGGGGGGACAGAGCTACAAGGGGAGGGGGGCAGAGAGAAACAAGGGGGGGAAGAGACAGAGGCGAGGGGGAGTCAAAGGGAGGGGGAGAGAGACAAAGCTGGGGGCAACGGAAAGAGAGAGGCAGCATTGGCACATAAAAAGGAAATAAAAACAAGAAATGCACTTTTTACATGTGAATATATACAAGTTTAACTTTTTTTTCCTATAGGGTAGTCTTATATTCAGGCTTTTAGTTTTTTTCCTAAAGCAATATCCAAATTTTGGGGGGGTCGTCTTATAATCAGGGTCGTCTTATAATCGAGCAAATACAGTATACAAAAACACAGATCACTATATGTAAACCCTAACAGTAAAATGGGATTCAGTAAATTGTTAACATTGTGTGTATCCCACAAATATTGGATCATCTGGTACATTGCAAATCCTTCTGGCATTCAAATTGCCTGTTGACCCTTTGAACATTGCTTAACATTGGTGACCTCCAATGCAGTATTCAATATTGATTGGACCCTGGAAAGAATTTTCTTGAGCCCCCTGGACCCTCCCTGGCATGCAATCACGCCCTCCACCCTCACCCTCACGTTTGTTAAAAAAAAAAAAAAAGGCACTGTACTTTTATTGCAGTGTATAATTGCATTGTATAAAATATATATATGGAACAAAATGTATATATGGCTGCAAAATATATACCTTCTTATTATGCAACACTGCACTAAAAGTCCCTGTATTACAAAAGGATACACTGATATTCTAGTGAACTTAATATGGTAGGCAGCAATTAACATTAATATGCAGCTATGTTACAGTAATGATATTCGGCACTGATATTACAAAGGCCAAAAATTATACAGTAGGGCAGGGGTCATTTTTCCACTCAGGGTCAGAAGTAAAGTCTGTGAGGTGATGACGGGCCACAGTCATCTATTGTACAATTATAAATCAAATATATATATATATATATATATATATATATATATATATATATGTATATATATATATACACACATACATCTCTCGCTCTATCTCTTATAGATAACTAGTTGCAATTATACTTATATGAACTTTTTAATATTATACTATTTCTTATTATATTCAACACTTTTTTATGTGTAATAAAAATGTTATTGTAAAATTGCATTTCTTGTTTTTATTCTCACCCACTTCTGCACCCACATTGCACCTAAAGGATTTAACACAGCCCCATACAGTACCCACAGCACTTGTCATGCACCTATATTACACTCACAGCACTTGGCTTGCACTCAGTGCACCCACATGCCCATTAAAATATGTCACAGTTTGTCCACTAGAACAATAAATATATAAAATTCTATAAAACTGGCACTTCATGAATTTGGTTTGCATTTGATTCCTTTTAAAGCAAACTAAAAATATTTAGTAATTATTTATCTGCTTTATCACTTGGTTTTGCTATTCAAAAAGTTGTACCTAGTGTAGTGTGTGTCTGCGGAGTGAAGACACGTTACATAACTGTAAAAACAGTGGACTGGTTTGTCATGGGAGATCTTTAATTCCCCAAAAAAAGACCCCAAAACCAATTATTTAAATGTGAACTGGCATGTGGTAAGAAGCTTTGCCTCTGCCCTCCCAGATTTCAATCAATCAATAAAAAAAAACCCTTTGAATTACAAGATATTAAAGAAAATATGTTTAATGCAGCACAATATGACTATTTAGACCCAAGTATGTTTATTGAAACTTCTCATGCATTGATCAAAATCGGAACATTTCTAGTTTATCGGATTGGATATGTTTGAAATTTGTGACCATTAGGATGTAGCAAACCAACTAATACATTGTAAATTGAAAGTTCTACTAAACTTGAATGATATTTGTTTCTTCTAAAGAAGCAAATGCTATTATTACACTGCATCTAGTGCATTCCTATTTCAGAAACATGAGATTTCCCTCTCAACATGTATGTTTCAATCTTATTTATCTGCCCACTTTTCCAATTTGTGCTTCTTACCAGATTTTATTTTCAGTTTGTGATGGATCCCCCTAAGTGAAACTATTTATATAGTATGGGATATATAAAGGATATTACTCTGAATATGTATTTATTTCTGATTATTTACACATGTTACAGGGTATGGGAAAAAATGCCCTCCTTTTAATTGTTCACAAGAATAATGTGTTATTTATTGCTGTACATGCTGTCTATTTATAAATAATGACCTATGATTAAGCGTGTTTTCACGCGAAACGCGTTAGGCTGCCTTCCCGTGGACTCTATCATCTGTGGATTTATCCTTCTTTGTCTGTATTGGATACACTTTGATTTTTCACCATTAAAGCATCTCATTTTATATCTATCCGGTGAGTGGAGTGCACAGTTTTCCCTTCATTTCATGTCTATTTATAAATAAACCATCTCTGTCAGTGCGATGTGGAAACAATCATTTTTTACTATAGAGATGCCAACTCATTAGTTGTGGGCAATAGAGGGAAATGGCATGTATTTCAAGGGGTACATGCCATTTTATTTTATCTTTATGTAAAGCTACTTTTTATTCCTATGCAAAATGCATAATTTTTCTAAAGGCAACAGCAATGCTTGGCAGTGGTCAGGGGGATAGTAGTAATAAAACCAGAAGGCTCTATTCAATATAGAGAGAATTGCAGGGAATTGAGATGGGAATATTCAACTTAAGGTCAGAATAGCTGAATTGAATTTTTTTCCCATTCAGCTGCATTGGATCATTTTTCCAACTCGGGTACTTTGGCCTAAAGTTTGAAATTCCATGCAAATTAGTCTTTATTAAGTAGACCCTCTAATCTATTATTCTGATCTCAATGAATGCACAATGGATTTCCAGCACCAAATAAAAGACTTATGCACAGCTTTTCTTATGCACAGGATTTATTACCATGGGAATTTTTTTCATTATGATTTGAAAAGCGATGAATCTGAGAGCAAAGTAACCTATCATCTCTTCCGTGTCAGATTAGCAACCCATGCAAATGTATTTGCTCTTTACAAACATTTCCTTGAGTCATAACATTATTACTATTATACTATGTGATCAACACTGTATGACAGCAACGGCAACAACCATTAATCAATGCCTCTTATAACGTATTCTGAACCATGACAAGCCGGGATATTCGGACTCAAAGGGGAATGGAAAAACAAGGCATAGAGCCATATCGGACAGCAGAAGAATAGTGAATGGGGGCGGGGGTGTGTGTGTGTGAAAATGGACTAGTGTTGATACACTTGTAAAGTTACGACTTCGACTTAATAAGGGTCTGACGATGTATGTTGCTCCTTTGTATACTGACATTGGGTATACACTTAGGGGTGTTACATCTTCAGTGTTGATGTGAATATTAAAAATACATTTTGTTCCAGTTAAAGACTACCAAACATAGCTGGCTAAGTGCAGGGAAAGGAAAGAACCCAAATTCTAATGTTGTTGGTATTTATCAAACCCCATGGTCACTGATGAGTAAGACAAGGCCTGAAAGTAGTAGGAGGGGGTGTGAGACCTTGATGAAAATTGAAAGGGGTATGAGAGCGCGAGAAAAGGTTGGGTTTGGATACCCCCATTGTACATACTAATTATGTATTGCCCTTTTTGAGCTTCTAATTGTAAAATCTATTAGGGGTCATCTAAAATTAAAACTATGTAATTATAATTTAGGAAGTATTCCATTTTTTATATACTATACATTCTATATTATATTTACATTAGAAAGTAATAAAACATATTTAATAAATGCCATGCTTCTTATGCACATAAGCAACAGAAAATATACACTGCGGTTGTTGGTGCATTAAATTATAATAGGGAGCTTGAGAACTATTCAAACAGTTATTTTTAAGGCTTAAAAGATGTTGTATTTGAGATGAAACAATTATTGTTATGTATTTGGAATCAGTGAAGTATTGGTTTACATTAAGCTAGCCTACAGATGTCAGTAAACTCAGATCTAAAGCATGTTCATTCAGTTGTCAGTAACTCATCTGCACATTGTTTTAAATGTAAAGTGAGATTTACACTGAGTGATATGATGCATGATCAGCAGGATGATAGTGTTCCAGGCTATTGAAGATATGTGTGGAGTATATTCTGTGCTCATTATAAGGTGCTGCTTGTATGCTTGTGTCAAACGTCTGACATGTGTATACATATCGGATGTGACATGTGATGGTACCCAACCTACATGCTACCTTTGATGGCGTTTTGTGTTTTTACAAAAAAGTTTAAAAAAAAGACCATTAGTGCAATTGTGTACATATAAAGCAACAACTCTAAAAACAGTAAAAACAAATACAATGGTTTCGTGTAGTTATATTTACTAGCAGAAATCACTATTATTTGTGAAACACAATCTATGTGAAGGTATTCTTTCCACATTAACCCGTTAATGACATTCAGTGTGTAGGTCACAGGGTCCAAGGGACACATGAGCATAGAGCCAATCAGGGTCTTTACAGATCCTTTGAATCTTGGGCCTTCAACCGACACCCCCCCCCCCCCCCCCCCTGCTTTGTAACAATGATTGGCATGCTCTGTTAAGATATTTATAAACATGTTTACAATATGGTTCTCTGTAGCAGCTTCTTCAATTCCATATTATTCTTTAAAGTAAGAATAACCTTGGCAATTGTATAAAACACATAATAAAAGTGAGTTATGTTGGTGATAAAAATATCATAAGGTTTAAGTGATTCTGAACATTTCATGATTGTTTGACAATATGCTATCCATGTGTCCAAATATGATCTATTCTGAGGATTTGGAACTACCTTCTTATAAAAAGGGGGAGTGGGGGCTAAATACCGGTAATAGAAAGAACCAATCTAACCTGGGTATTTTCCAGGTAAATATGGCAACTGTTTGTGATAATAGACTGAACAAAAGTTTCCTCTGTCAGGTTTTGTTTTGATGACCAACAGCTGTAACCAAGAAAATGCCTCAAAATGTGTGTTTCCAAGATTACTAGTCCTGTTTACATTCCACCAGTGGACCAAGGTTCTGTACAAGTTTGTGTTAGAAAGTAGAATTATTGGTCTGCCTAAAATCTTAAAGTTTGAGTCTAGTTGAAACATACTATCACAGTTGTACTAGAGAACATTTGTTAGTTGAACAGAAAACCTTGTCCCACTGTTTATGATTACAGCCTATTATTTGTTTTTTATCTAGCAGTATGTCTAATTTAAATGGATTGTTTTATAGTGCTGTGGTGTTATTTTATAATTTAGTTTTCTTTAATGCTGGAGGCAGGCATTGCTAGAGAGGAAGTTATTTTCCTATGTTTCGTTTTCTTGTTGTTTTTTTGTATAACTGTGTTGCCTTTTTAACATGCACAAGAGAACATTTAATTACTGGAATGAAATTATAACTGTTATGGTGAACAAGAGAAATTATGTATGTAGAGTAAGTAATGAAAATTAGGTGGAAAATTCACAGAAGGGGTAATTACATTAGTAGTACCGGTATGTTCTATAATGTAGTAGCTGTTTTGTGAACATTGCTGTTTCTGTCATGTTGTAGGCTATGTGTCTCGGTAAAAGTTTTTTTATAACATATTCTGATCGTCTGTATTTCTCTGGCTGCCAGGAGGGCTCTAGCACATGTTTAGCATCAAATCATTATTACTTCAGTAGCCAAGGTGAAATCACTGGTCTCTTAATTTATTGACATGGACCAATTGACCTCTTTTCTCCACAACACCCACAAGAAATTCCATAAACTCTGGTTTCCTTGGAGCTGGGAATGGCACACACTACAGCTGAGTTAGTTGGTATATTTGGGGAGCAGATTTACAGGACAAAGAACATGGATAGCACAGTCTCTGGTCATGGAAGGTCACGTGACCGGACATAATCCTACTAACTACATCTGGGGAGGGCATAATTACAGTAAGCAGAACAATACTTTGCCCCTCCCCAGATGCATGTCCTAGCGACCTGCCTGGTGCCTTCCCCGACTGTGTAAAGTTCCGGTGCCCATGAACTTTAGAATCATTTTTAATATTAAGTGACATTGCACAAAGTAATTTAATCATCTCCATAAATACCCATGAAAGATTTGCGGTGTCGTTAGTGCACCAATATGTTCCCCTGTCCTTTCTTCAGGCACATGTGCTCACCAAATGTAATGCAGATGTTTCCATATAGCCATGTGCACAGACTAAATTAAAATGCCCTCTATGTCTGCAGATAGACCGAAGTGCAGTGATGATTCCGTGTGTACAGTGACTTACTATATGGTTTCAACATGATAACAAAATTAAATTCCTTACCCTGATTGCCATTGTGCCCAGAAATACACTCAACTTTTATTTAGAGTGTAGCTGCTTGATGTATTTCAGAGACAGACACAGGCAACATAATGTGCTGCGCCAGCCCTGCATGTGGTACAGAGAAAATATAACTGTATATAAATAGGGGGATCTTCCAAACATTGTTCTCTTTTCTGTGTTTTACACATGTTAAAATATGGGTTAAATATAAATTATGGTTTCAAAAGAAAATACCACTTGTCCTTAAAATAACAATATATATAATTTGTGTGGATGCAGTAAATGAAAAAGAGGAAAATGACAGTTTAATTAGGATAGAGTAACGTAGCAGCAATTGCTCAATTCCACATAATTCCACATTCCATATAAAAAGGCATGCTTAATATTTATTATTATTTTATCGTCTATACAACACTAACCATGCTGATGCTGTATTATATAATATAAAAGACAGTGAAGTCTGGTGTAATAATTAATGTGCGTTTGTAATATGTAAATCAAATATGTTTTAAATGTATTGTTTGTATTTTGTTTTGAAATCCTAGTAGGGTTGCCAGATACTCCCACCAAAAAAAGAAAATGTTTTTTTTCTTTCTTTGTATTGTTGATTTCAGATTGGTCTGTTATTTTTGTTATGTGAGTTTATTTTATGAAATATTTTACTAAACAAGTGTGACTGGGGTCCACCATTTTGTGAAATATAGTGTTTTTGTTGCCACTCCCTAGTGACTTTACAGCACTAGTATCTCACTTTGTTGCCACCTTTTCTAAAAAAAAAAATACCGGCCTTGGCACTGTCTCCATAGACGTAACATTGGCCTGATGCCAATTTTTTACCGGCCTGCCGGTAAAATACCGGCCAGATGGCAACTCTACACAGAATGCAGTCTATAAGTCAGAATTCTGATCACAGACTTGCATTGAATGGGAGGATAATGTAACTATTACATCACAAGGGGCTGGAGTTCTGATCCTGTTTGATCAGGTCAATCTCTATTCTTTGTGTTGGAAGGTAGGTAAAAAAAAAAGTTGTAAAAAGCCACCTAGTTCCGGCCACTAGTGATTAGGGTTGCCACCTTTTCTACAAAAAAATACTCCCCCTGTTGTCTATATGTCCCCATTCCCTGGTGGCTAGCGGGGGCAGACGGGGATTTCTGCACGATATGTGCATACATCCTCCATGGTGCCCGACACTTCCGTCTATTATGACGGACAGCCGGTCCGTCATAATAGATGGAAGTGTTGGGCAGCATGGAAACTATCGTTTTGCTCTGAAAAATATATTATATTCGAGCAAATACGGTAATAGTGAGGCCAGAGCCTGTTAAAAAATTAGCAAACTTGATACCTCCACAGGAACGCCAAACATTTGACTGCTGTTGCCACAATGCTCTTAACACTAATTATAATTTAAATACTTTCATTACTTCTCAATATTATCATTCCTGTGGCTGCTATATCTTTATATAGCTACCAGTGTTTAGTGTAGCTAGACACACAGCTGCTCTTCACAGACGCAATGCTTGGCTGCCCTACCTCAGAGACATTTCATTCATCTTGATTTATCTATAGTAAATTCTGAATCCAGTCACACTTTTATCTTCAAAGCCACCTGTGAGCGATACTTTTTATGAAATATTTTCATTTATGTTTTTTGAGTGCCCATATTTATAGTAAGCCTTTTTTCTAGATTAAAAAAAAAAGTTTAGCTGGCTTTTTCTGACCTTTCCATCTGGGTACCTTTGTGAACTTTTTATAACCTTGTCTTTTTAGCCTAGTCTTAACATACCAAAGAAACATTAAAAAATGTTTAAAGTTGCAAAGCTCCTTATCGGCTCCTGATACATTGATTTGTTCTTGTGCAGACACAATTGGAGTAGGCAGGGACGCCATCAGAAATTGTGGTGCTCCTTACAGAATATGACCTGGGCCCCAATTCCCCCACTCCATTTCTCTTGCACTCCTTTCGTTATTGTCCCCACATCCCTTTCCATAGCACCATCTTGCACACCCAGCACATGTCCCAGCACCCACATTGCACACCCAGAACTTACCCCAGCAAGCACCCACTTTGAATCCACAGGACATGCCCCAGAACCAACTTTGCACACACAGGACTAACCCAAGCACCCGCATTGCACACCCAGGACTTACACATGCCCCCAATTTCACACCCAGAACTTACCCCAGCCATCACTTAGAGTTGTTCTCCAGCTCCATGGTGTCTAGCAGAAGGTAGCCGATTGTTTGTGCGCTGCCCAGGTAGTCAGACATACCACCATGCTGCTTCTTGCGTTTCCCAAATGGTCCGAGGTCTGAGCGCCAGTAGGTGACCCACAACACTCACATTAGAACACGTGCGGGGAGTGTGAGAGGCAACAAGAGAGGATGTCTGTGCACTTGGGCAGCGCACAGACATCAAACTACCTGCTCACCCTTTTGATCTTCCCAGCCAGTGCCTTTGCTGGCAAGCTTTTTTTTTTAAAAAATTGGCCTTAATGTCCCCCCCATGGATCGCCTCCTGATAGCGGCCCTGGGAGACCCCCATATGTACACTTTTTTTTTTAACTTAATCTCTCATTATCTTCAGCTATACACTTGCAGTTATCTAGTCAGTGGTACATTTTCTCAATATCCTGTTAATTCTGTCTGCTTGGCCTCTCTTTCTGTCAGTGGTATATGAGGATACATGTGTTATGATTGCTAGGGTTTGGCCATGTATTATAATGAGAGCTATTTCATAAAGATTTTATTTAATAAGGATTTTTTAGGAAGCAAAATAAAACAACTTTTCTTGATTTATTCTTGTACCATGCTAAAAAAGAAAATTATCAAAATCAAAATTCTCTGCAAAAGAAATATGTGTATCAACATAAATAATCCTATTAAATCTCATGTGTTGCTTACATAAGCTTTGCAAGTCACCATTTCTCTGTTTGTCTATCGGCTTTATTTGCTTGGTAGGATCCAATCATTTATCACCTGCAGTGGTTTAGTACCAGTTAGGTTACCACTGCATTAAAATACACATTAGATGCAAAATAGTCAGTGCTCGTGTGTTATTAAGGTGTTCATTGAATAAAACAAAATCCACATGGGAACATTCTCAAAAATCTGCTTATGATAGCACAGCGCTTATTTATATTATACTCTAAAAATAGTGTTTTGTAATCAAACTGCTTTGCCAAGGTAAAGTAAACTTCTTAAATTTCATTTATAAAAAATATGTCATCTCGTTAAGATATATGCACTAAAAAGTGAACTGTGGTGAACTGAAAACAAAAAATATCAGGTATTAAAGGGACTGTCTAGTACCCAAAATGCATCTTCCAAATAGTAATGCATATTAATGTGCTTTCAAAGTACTTTCAAACACATGTTTTACATTTTGCATTGCTTAAAATATAAAATACTTACAGCTAAATGAAATTGAATTGAAACTGCCCACACTAGCTGAGTAAAAGTAATTTCCTTTTTTTTTGCTGCATCAATTCACACTGGAAAAAAGCCTTTGCACTATACAAGCAGTAATCGTCATCTTGCACTAAAGTGAGTTTGGGGACTAGACTGTCCCTATAATAGAGTCTGAAACACAGGCAAATTGGGGAATTATTCCAGTTTAACTATTAATGCTTAATTTTTGCAGTTCATTTGTTGATTGTTCACAACAATTCACCTTTTATTAAATTGACAAGACCACAGTGTCCCATATTAGTTTATGTCCATGAAAAAAAAATATGGAATCTATTCAATAAAGAGGGAATTGCAGGGAATTGAGATGGGAATTTCAAACATAATGCCAAAGTTGGAAAAATTCTCCAATGCAGCTAAATGGGAGAATTTTTTTCAACTCAGCTACATTGGCCTTAAGTTTGAAATTCTTTGACAGAGGCTGTTTTAACATTTACTGTACCCAAACACATTATATACTGTTTTTTTTTTATAGGAAAGGATTTAGTAAACATTATTTTGATCATGTATTCTAATTTATTATGAATAAAAATAGTAAAATAAGGTTTAAAATGAAAAAAAAAAAAAAAAACACTTTCTCAAATGTACTTGAAAAATATCTGGTTTATGGTTGGGGGACAGGGGCAGGCTGGGGGACAGGGGCAGACTGTCCAAACTATCATTAGTCTCTCCCTGCCTCATGATTGCTGTATGTCTGGGAGAGACTAAAGCTTGTCAAAGCCAGGCACTAGCTATACATTGTGTTAGCAGAATTGCAACAGTATTGCAAGCACATACATAAATTAAGAGAAACACGTTTTAAATGAGTCTATGGTATCTCATATTCCATATATTTAATACATCACCTGTGACTTTGATATGCAAATGAGCTGCTTTTCAAAATGTAATTTGCATTCAAAAGACACCACAGACAGATTTAAAAAATATTTTCCTGCTGAAAGGAACATTAAACGTTGTTAGCATGGCAACTGTTGGTCAGTGGATAAACTGGCGTGTGCTATCAAAAGTACATGCCAGTTTATCCTCATACTAGGGACAACTAACTTTTCACTCGTGCTTCTATATCGTGTTTTTTTTTTTTTTAGCAAGCAGGCACTTTTATTTAAAGCACACATAGCTAAAGTTGTAAAATAGCTATTGTCCAGAATGGACATCAAAACAAAGAAAAACCTTGTGCTGAAGGGGTTAAAATGTACATTTCTTTTCTTTTCTAACCCTAGAGATAAATTCACCCTAGATCTAGGGTTATGGTCAGTGATAGAGTGATGATTAAGGTTGGGTCAAAATGTCACTGCAGGAGAAAATGGTTAGGAAACATAAAACACTACTTTTGGTTACTGCCCTATAACTTGAAAAAAACAACAGACAAACTTGTAAACATGTGCACAGACAACCTCTGGCTGCATGTGATGAGGAGGCAGGTTCTCTGCATTCTGATATTACATCAGACATTTATAAGAAGAAACTCAATATGGTAATTTGGTCATTTTCAGTTGTTAATTCCTATACCCAACAGCAACAGTTAATGATAACTAAGAGATGAACCCTAGGTGTTCATTGTTCGTAAATTTATTTATATACAGTAAATAAGGGCTTTTAATGTTCTCATAAAGCTGTGGCTCAGAGGGCAATATTCTCATGACATATAAAGGTCTGCTCTTGAACAGTCCCATATTACATCAAAGTTATTTATTTTTTAAACTGTCATTATTAAGCAAGTTAAATAATGAGATTTAAGTACAAACTGGTTACAAATTAGCAACTGCCATATGAAACTGTTGTGAGAATTGGTTTCAGAATTTCAGACTTTGTCTAGATGTCTAATATTTAAATCCGGACATGGTCTGGTGAGCTTTTCAGTCGAGCTGAAGTGATGAGCTTGTTACAGCAAAATAGAGCGGGATGTATTAAGAACGGAAACTTTGTGGTGAAATCCATGTGACACTGTGGAAAACCAGTGTAACACTTTATTTTCTGCTTTTGGGATTAGTAGTTTCCTTTTATTTAAACATCTTCTGTGAGCACTTAAAAAATAAACTTTTTGACCAGAGCACAGTTGATGTAATTGCCACAAAAATATACTACACAAAGTATTGTCCACACTGGACTCCAAACATGAGTCATAAACTGTGACAGACAATTATAGGTCTGGAATTTTTATTAAGTGGACACTACCACTTACATAAGATGCAACTGGATAACCTGGTCATTTAAAACAAACACATATATAAATCATGTCACTGTTTTTTTTACATGATTGAATTAATTGCAAATAAAAGGAAACATAAAATTAGGTGTTTATCTCCTGGCTCCATTTTGTGAATATTTCCCATGATGCAACATTGTTCAAAATCTTCCAGCCAGTCTCACTTTACAACTGTGGCAAAAGCCTACATGATGATGTCATAAGATACTCCCCTGCTCTCTTACTGGCTCCTGTGTATCATAGTGGGCAGGACTAAGTGGCTGTGTATAACTTATTTTTTTACCTGCCTTTCATCACAAAGAGAGGAGATTAACCTTATTAACCCCTTTGCGACGTTAGGACGGCATAGTATGTCCTGTGTTAAACAGCTCATCACGGCTCCCTGTGATGAGCTGTGCTCAGATCCCGCTGCAGGCACTTGCAGCGGGATCCCATCTGTCAGATGAGGCCACTTTGCGTGGCCTCAGTAAGACAGGGGAAATTTAGCCAGTGCTCAAAGCGGGCACCGGCTACATTTCTCTAAATCGCACCGTGCCCGAACTTCCGGGTTCGTGCACGTCTCCGTGACGTCACATGTGACGTCCGGAGGTCTCTCGGTTTTTTGGCAGGGACCCAAAGGGTCTATTAAGGCCCTGATCGGGTCTCTGCCATAGTGTTCCTGGCTACCGATCACCTTGTGATTGGTGGCCAGGAACAAATAGTTACGTTTTGGTGCTTGCTTCATGAAGGGGTTAAACAGAATCATAACTCCACACCTGTGTGATGTAATAGTTACATTACCCTCCCATTCAATGCAAGTCTATGGTCAGAATTCAGACTTATACACTGCATTCTGTGTCCCCAGCCCCAAAGTGAGAAATCTATGCTGTGAATTCATTAGGGGGTGGCACCCAAAAACACTATATTTCACAAAATGGCAGCACCCATTCATACTTGTTTAGTTACATATTGTATTGAATACAGTCACATAACTAAAACAAAACACATATCTGAAATCAACAATACAAAATAAAAATAAAAAATATTTTCATTTTTTGGTGGGAGTGTCCCTTTAAATAACACATTTGAAGTATTGTTGTGAAGTGAAGTAAATAACAAGTGTTATCTATACATATCCACCCCCATCTGTGTGGCTGAAATATTACTTATGTTATCATGTACTGAGGGCAATGTATTTTACTACAAGGCCTGGAAGCTCCTATTATGCTTTATCTCAGTTCAAATGAAGCTTTATCTCTGTTTACTCTTCCCATAGCAGCAGAGAAAACAACTCAAACAGGTTTATTGCATCATCATTACATCACAACTGTCCCTTTAGCAGTAGAACATCCATGTCCAATCATTAGCGACCATTCCCTAGTTCAATCCAACATTCCATCTTTGTCTTTCTTTGCTGCTCCCGTAAGGATATGTCTTCATTCTTATTATACATGATGATATGTATTTGTGTGTATGTATATAGGCCTATGTACACATGCTGATTTATATAATTAATCATGAGATTTAAAGGCTGGGATTTTATATCTCTAAAGGTAAGTCCTGAAAATGTAAAATGAAGAGGAATGGTTTTACTAATGGTTTAAAACCATAAAACACTATTCACCACTTTATATAATATATTATTACAATTATTTTATTATTTCAGTTAATCAGCAGCAATAATGGTATTGAAAATAGTGCTTTAACAGTACAGGGCCCAGAAGACATGTGGGTTGGAAAGTAGCTGATTGAAATGCTGTTTGACGTGACAGTTGGCAGGAGATTGTCTTGTTAAAAACGCCAGAAGCCATTTTAAAATAAAAGTTTACATAAGGAAATATATGGTAATGTGAAATAATTACTTGCAGTTATTCATTTAAATTGAAACTGGCCTATACTGTTTCAGAGAACTGGAAAATAAACAGGTTTTTAAAGTTTTTTCTAATATATACTATATATCTTTATTTGGATAAATTAGGTTATAAACTGATCTTCTAAATATTACATTGTATCAATGTTAAGACCTGCAGTGACTATGGTACTGCTGTCTTATATTCCTTTCCCACTAGCCAAGCATGAGTGATTATAGCTGCAGCCAGGAGTAGAGGAATACTGTAGATGAACACAGTTTCCAAGATGTTTCTCCCCAGCAAATCGAATATCCCCCAAACATGAGCCCAGACTTCATGAAGGGTGAAACAGGAATAACGGTTTTTATTCAAAAAACAACTGGCTTTTATGAGGAATCCTCCTGCAAGCAATACTGTAAAAAATTCTTAAAAAAACCTCATCTTATAATCGAGCAAATACGGTAATATTAGTATGTTAATACATATAAAAATAATATAATAATACTTCTTCCCCCCCAAAAAGAAACAACCAAAAATACAATAATAAGGATACAGTACACCGAAAATACATATAAATAACCTCTAACTCTAGACTACAGGCAGTCACACCATCCAAATACATAACAGTGAAAAGGGTTTTTTATGATTGCTGAAACCAAGGGGTCGATCATCTATTAAAAGACGTATGCATATAAAGGATAGAAACCACAATATACCAACTTCAAGCCCACTATTTCACACTCCTGGTCAGGAACTCCATAAAGGGAAAAGGGAATAAACAATGCCTCTCAGGATTTATTTTAATGTCTTTTTTTTTTTTTGCTTTTCAAAATGTATATATAATTATTTTTTTGTCTTTATTTATTAATTACATTTTCAAAATATAAATCGTAGAAAAAGAAAAACGAACATAGACATAACAAATCAATAATCTATATGAATCATCATGTCTTCAGATATGATGAAATCATTTAAAAAGTACATTATATCAAAATAGGAACAGGAAGACATCTAATAATTACGTAGGACACAATAAGCACAATAGCTGGACGCAAGGAGGAGAATCGCCCAGGGGCATCAGTACACCCTACTTTTTTTTTTTCTTTTTTTTTTTTAAGCTTTTATTTTCATTTTCAAAAATAGACGGTTCATGTTTTACAAAAAATCGGACCATAAAACAAACAAACATATAATATTCGGCTCTAGGACTCAACATTTTTTTGCAGAATTGTGGCTTCCTCTGCAAGAGGAGCACCTTAGTTAGCTGATTATAGCCAAAAAGAAACGTACAAATAAGAAACAGAAAAAGAAGAGAGAAAAAAAAGAAAAAAAAAAAAAGACAATACAAGACATGACTAACAATATACAATTTTTTTTTTTTGTGTCATGGGGATGATCAATTATATTCGCATGCTTATATTCTCATTTGTGGTGTCGGCATATCAGGGAGGAAGAGTGGGAGCTCCTAAATCCTAACGTACAATTCATTATATAGCTTCACTCATCGGGGTATCTCGTAGAGGGGATTCTCTGTTAGCTCCCAATGTGGGGTATTTCTTATTGAGGATGCTCCGTTTCCCATAGGGAGATTGCCTATTCGGGTAGATCTGCCCTTTTGCCAAAAATTAAACCTTTCTCCATCTGGAGTTGATATTCTATCTGACTTCTGCATGTTTCCCAATCTGGGACACAGGTGGATTTCCAATTTTGTGCAATAAGGATCTTTGCTGCAGATAGAATATGCTCCAGTAGGAACTTCTTTGAGGGAGCCATGTCGGGCCAGTGGAGGTGAAGCAAGTAAGCTTCATACTTTTGGTTCACTTGAATTCCCCGCGATAAGATTTGATCCGATATCATCGCCTAGTATTTCCCTAGGCTTGGGCAGGACCACCATATGTGTTTGAAGGTGCCTATCTCACTTAGGCATCTCCAACACAGATTAGGTGTGCCTGCGTACATCTTACCCAGTTTCTCGGGGGTCAAGTACCATCGGTACATCACTTTGTAGTGAAGTTCGAGAAGATTCAGACAGTGGATAGACTTCCTCAGGTCAATCATTGTTTTTACCAAATCTGAGTAGTTTATCTCAGTTTTTTGTCTCGGTCTCCCATTTCACCAGAGCTTTGGGTTTCTGTTGTAGAGGATCGAGAAAGATGTTACTCCTTACTAATTTTTTAATGGTTATTTCTCCTTTTAAAACCTCTTGTAGGCATTATTTTTGAGCCTAATGTCTTTCTTGTTCTTTTAGAATAAATCCTCTTATTCTTAAATAATTAAATATTTCACTCATTGGGAGAGCAAATTCTTCTACCAGTGAGGCGAACGGTTTAATGTTTCCTCCTTCCTTTAATTGGGAGAGCTTTGTTAAGCCTGCTTCTGCCCAGGAGGAAGTGCTTAGATTAGTTATGTTCTTGTCTAATAGTCTGAGGGAGGAGTTTGGGAAAAGTATACAATTGATATTTAATTGCTTCTTAAATTTCCTCCAAAAGGTTAGGAGACCGGTCACTATTTGATTTTCTTTATATAATTGAGCCAAGGAGATTTCTGCATTTTTTTGAAGGGATAATAAATAACTCAAATCTGGAGTTTTCAATTTATTTTAATGTCTTAATCAGCTGTAGGTATGCACAATGTTTACTTGAGCCTCTAGTACTTCAGCACTTTATTTTTGAAAATCCTAAAACCAGTATAAATCTCCATAGTGTTTATAGTCTATATTTTCCCTGTAAACCGTGGCGCATTTTTGCTTAAATCAGTGTGCAATTTATTCTGTTGTAATTCACCTTTTGGATTTTGTATGCAGTGTTTAATTGTTTTTAATGTTCTTGTCATTATAATTGTGTACTAGATCATAAGATAATAATACTTCCCTAAAAAGTCCCCCATAAAGCAGATCACACATTCTGTAAGTGGGTAAAGCTCAGTGGTGCATCTTGGTTTTGTTCTGCCCTAGGCAGACTAAATTGAGGCACCCTTCCACCCACATTTCAGAAGCAGGACATACCCCAGCACATGCCCTATCACCCACGTTGCACACCCATGACATGTCCCATCACCCACATTGCACACCCGTGACATGGCCCATCACCCCAGGACATGCCCCATCATCCACACTGCAAACCCATTACATGGCCCTAGGCACTTACCTTGTCTGCCTTGCACTAAATACAGAGCTGGTATAGCTACAAGTTAAACCTCCCACTTCCACAATGACGTGCTCACTTTGAACCATTTTTTGAAGAAAAGGTGACTTTTCATGACTCCCTGCTTTGACTTTGATGAAGACAATTCTGTGCACTGTACTTTTAGTATGTTGCTTAGTTACTTTAGTACCTGGTGTGTCCTTTGAACTTCCTGTAATGACCTCTAAAGAGTTGCTGGTAGTCAGAACTGGCAACAGTCCTCATGAACATAAAAGAAACCCTGTATGTCTGAGGAGTAAATTTTTAGGAAAATATGATTCTTTTCTCTAGACCAAGAATAGATAGATCATGCATTACAGAATAGCTAACACATGTTTTGTAACGATTGTCACGTTTAATATATTGTTTAATTGCCAGGCCAGATTCCATTAGCATTAGTTATTTAGTTAAACCTTGGCTATAAAGGCTGTTGTTATATGCTGTGTCCTGTTGAGTAAAGCCTTCGGAATCATCATTTTAGTTGAGGTTCATGGAATGATAAGCAAGCAAATATATTACACTTTTTTTGCACTGCTATCTTTCTGATGTTCTTTAATGGAAAAAAAATATTACTACTAATTTAAGAATACAACCAGAATCATTCATTTTTATATTGTCCATATGTTGCAAGCCTCTGTAACCTAAAGGGTAATGATGGGATCATCGTCTAGAACCTGGTTTAAGGTCTTTGACAGTTTTACTGTACATATTATCATCAAACCGTACCACAGAACAGTTGTTATAGGTTGTAACATGTCAATTTCATGCCTTAACTGTCAGCTACAATATTTGGCAACATGGAAAATGTAATAGTCAAACATCTTTCCTAAAGTAGGTTTGATTGGTGTTATATTTATGCTAGTATAACGTCTATACTACACAAAGTACTAACATTAAAATGCTGGCAGTCCTTCACTTACATCTGTTAGACAAACAAACTTCACTGTAAAGCCAGTCTCAAGTTAATTACATCATGGTAGATTCAGACTTATATAATCCTATGTTGCAGTTCTCAACCCCATTTGTTACATCACTTAAAAGAGATATGTCATGAGATTCTAAAGGTTCTGCTATGCAGGAGTAAAGTACTGTAGATATATACAAGAGTGCAAGGTAGGACATACTATAGCCCAGAGTTTCCCAAACGATGCAGACTTACAAGGGCACCGCAATGCCCCCCATTTCATTTTCATCTAAATGTCGACACTCTATACAAAGGGCTGGATCTTCCTCCTCCACTGGATATACCACTATTCTTATTGTCCATAGACATGCTCCCTTCATTATTTTCAGTTGGGGAATAAAGCTATGCTTGCCTGTAAATGCTTGAGTTTACAATAGTTTCAGAGAGAAGAAATAACCAAGGGCATCCTTTACCCATTTATTTAATGACTCAGGCATTATCTTGCATAATTACAAATGTTTAAACTATAATTATAGGATTTAAATTGTGTGTTTAAATATATTTCTTAAACCCGTGTATATCTGTATTACAAGGCGGGAGTCACAAGCCACATCATGCATCCAACATATAGTGCATGCCCATGCTATTTATATTTCAATACCAAACCATTGCCATTTAAGATGCTATAATAAATGAGAGTGAAAACCATATCCTACCATCTGTTCCTGGACAAGCCAGTCACAATGTTAATTAAGCCTTATTTTAGTAACTTGTGGTGAAAACACTCATTTTATCAGGCTATGTATTATGGGATTTGCTTTCACTGAAATATGTTCTCCTTTCATATTATCCTTTCTCCAATATTGTCATTTATGTTGGCAATAAAATGACAAAACTCCATCATACTGTGTCACAAACATATACTCATCTCAATTACTATAGAACCAAAAGCATGTGGACATCACTTGACCAAAATATCTTGCAGAAGAAACAACAGTACATAATATTCAGATTTATTCCAGGTGTAGTGTGTGTTCCAGGCCTTGTAGTTTAAAACTGTGAATAGCTCTTCTCCTTGGCTGCATAGAAAAGTTCATGATTCTTTCTACTTTAGTGCCTTTGTGTATTACAGTACCTCCTGTTTCATCAGTACAGAACCCCCATTCCCTTCCCTAAGTCCTCTCCTCGAGATACATACATAGATGTAAACATAGATAAGTTTCTATGCTACAAGAAAGGGAATTCATTCTCAAGCTTTTGGAAAGCATGATGGGAAGTATAGTCTACAGCAGATTAGACGTCACTCACTGGCAGCCACCACATAACGTATGTGAATGCAGCAAAAAAGATAAATCACAGAATACAAAGCTCCACTACACCATGTTAGGGCTCTTGGCAGTTGCCCCTTTACCATGTCTTAAAGATGGCCATGTGCAGTTCAAGAAAGGTGATTGGGTGACAAAATGAGAGATGTATGATGCCAACTTATTTTTTTTACCTATAATAAGCAGAACATATAGTAACATGACATGTCCATCATTTTAGGCCATTATATTTCGGTGGACACTTCCTATGGAACATCAGGACAGAAAGCTATACTCATCAGTCCAGACCTCCAACCTGATGAGTGGTGCTGTCTCAGACTGGTCTATCAAATTGCTGGTTCAGAATCCAATCCTAGTAAGTTAAATGTATATATCCAACCTGATGGAGAGAGCTTTGATTATCTACTATGGACATCAGAGGAACGGTCAGACAGCTGGTTAATATCAAGCATTGATTTGAGAAATACATCAAGAAGTTATAAGGTAAGCAGATGTGTGTGTGTGTGTGTGTATATATATATATATATATATATATATATATATATATATTGTATATGTATTCCACCATGATCAGTGATGGCTAAGCGTTAGCCTGGTTTTCCGAAGATGGGCAATCACTGTTTGAACCTTATTAATCATTCTATTCCCTATGTGCTAAGGCATATTTTTTCCCCTCCCTTCATGTCCAGATTTCTCCCTCTGTCCTTATTTCTTCCAAATCACAATTTGTTATTTATCTCTTTCCTTTCTATCAATAACCCCCCCATATCTTTTGCATTCAATTACTAATAACAAATGTTTAGTGTTTTATGCCACGCCTATCAGTTTTCTTAATGGTAGCTAGAGCTGCCATCTTGCTTTTAAAGAATGTACGGACTCCAGTGACTGCATTACTTAGAATTATCCCCAGACAATCATTCATTTCAAAAGGTGTACTGTTCACAAGCTGCATACTAATGATATTCCTAGTTACATGGATATACACAGACATTTATTTTGCCTTCATTCTAGATTATAATCGAAGGAATATTGGGAGAAGATGATATCAGTAGCGTTGCTATATTTGAACTAAAAATGAATGTTGGATATTGCATTGGTGAGTACTTGATTCCTTTATTATATAGCATTGATCAGATTTCATGATTCAAAATGATAAGAGGAATTCCCGCTGGTATATTGAATATATATTATAATGGTGAATAATTATATTGAAAGAAAGAAAAGGGATTCACTTGGTAGAATACATAACAAGAGATATTCCTGTTTTCTTTAAAAAATGCCGATTTTTATTTACCACTAGAGAGAAATAAAATACATAGAAGGCAATCAAAGACTCGCCTATGCAGAAATATAATAATTGACTCATAAACCTCCACTGTGGGTGTTCTGAACTGTGATGTCAGTGACACTATATTTATATTTTTCACCACTGAACCACTGTCAGAATTTCTGAATGTTTTTGAACATTTTTTGACAAGAAAGACTAATTTAACTCTTGTGGAAATAAAAACATTTAAAAATGAGTATAAAATAAATATTATTTAGTTTTTTTCGCGGTCCTGCCTGTTTCTAAAAGCAATCAACAACCTGGATGTTCCTATTGGCAGTCAGTAGAAACCTGGGATCACCAATCATACTGCTCAACCAGACTTCCCTTGGAGGAGAACACGTGGTTCTCAGGAATTACAGCTCTAAATAATGCTTCTTTCACAATTGGGAAAAGGTGATTTTTTCCCCCCTCGGAAACCCAAACACTTGACAACAGGTGTTTGCATGTACAAGATTAGAAACCAGCTGACTGGGTTTGTGTTTTATCATTTCTAAGTCATTGTCCAACTTCTGTAAAATGATTGTTTGCTGCTTGCAAATGCTTTAAACAAATGTTCTGGTGACAGAAATTTTGCTTCAGTTTTCAAGGAGTTTGGTATATGGAAATTGTTGTATGTATTTAATCATTTTCTTCATTAAATATATAACATATACAGTGGATATAAAAAGTCTACACACCCCTGTTAAAATGTCAGGTTTCTGTGCTGTAAATAATGAGACAAAGATAAATCATTTCAGAACTTTTTCCACCTTTAATGTGACCCATAAACTGTACAACTCAATTGAAAAACAAACTGAAATCTATTAGATAGAGGGAAGAAAAAATATAAAAATAAAATAATGTGGTTGCATAAGTGTGCACACCCTCTTATAACTGGGGATGTAGCTGTGTTCAGAATTAAGCAATCACATTCCAAATCATGTTAAATAGGAGTCAGCATACACCTGCCCTCATTTAAAGTGCCTCTGATTAACCCCAAATAAAGTTCAGCTGCTCTAGTTGGTCTTTCCTGAAATTTTCTTAGTCGCATCCCACAGCAAAAGCCATGGTCCACAGACAGCTTCCAAAGCATCAGAGGGATCTCATTGTTAAAAGGTATCAGTCAGGAGAAGGGTACAAAAGAATTTCCAAGGCATTAGATATACCATGGAACACAGTGAAGACAGTCATCATCACATGGAGAAAATATGGCACAACAGTGACATTACCAAGAACTGGAGCTCCCTCCAAAATTGATGAAGAGACGAGAAGAAAACTGGTCTGGGAGGCTACCAAGAGGCCTACAGCAACATTAAAGGAGCTGCAGGAATATCTGGCTAGTACGGGCTGTGTGGTACATGTGACAACAATCTCCCGTATTCTTCATTTGTCTGGGCTATGGGGTAGAGTGGCAAAACGAAAGCCTTTTCTTACGAAGAAAAACATCCAAGCCAGGCTACATTTTGAAAAAACACATCTGAAGTCTCCCAAAATCATGTGGGAAAAGGTGTTATGGTCTGATGAAACCAAGGTTGAACTTTTTGGGCATAATTCCAAAAGATATGTTTGCCGCAAAAACAACACTGCACATCGCCAAAAGAACACCATACCCACAGTGAAGCATGGTGGTGGCAGCATCATGCTTTGGGGCTGTTTTTCTTCAGCTGGAACTGGGGCCTTGTTAAGATAGAGGGAATTATAAACAGTTCCAAATACCAGTCAATATTGGCACAAAACCTTCAGGCTTCTGCTAGAAAGCTGAACATGAAGAGGAACTTCATCTTTCAGCATGACAACGACCCAAAGCATACATCCAAATCAACAAAGGGATGGCTTCACCAGAAGAAGATTAAAGTTTTGGAATGGCCCAGCCAGAGCCCGGACCTGAATCCGATTGAAAATCTGTGGGGTGATCTGAAGAGGGCTGTGCACAGGAGATGCCCTCGCAATCTGACAGATTTGGAGTGTTTTTGCAAAGAAGAGTGGGCAAATCTTGCCAAGTCAAAACGTGCCATGCTGATAGACTCAGACCCAAAAAGACTGAGAACTGTAATAAAATCAAAAGGTGCTTCAAAAAAGTATTAGTTTAAGGGTGTGCACACTTATGCTACCACATTATTTTATTTTTATATTATTTCTTCCCTCTATCTAAAAGATTTCAGTTTGTTTTTCAATGTTGTACAGTTTATAGGTCACATTAAAGGTGGAAAAAGTTCTGAAATGATTTATCTTTGTCTCATTTTTTTTACAGCACAGAACCCTGACATTTTAACAGGGGTGTGTAGACTTTTTATATCCACTGTACATAATGTTATATTTAGAAGGATTAATTGACAGAATTTATTCCATTGTAGAGTGTGACTTTGAAGAAAACAACCTTTGTGGTTACATGAACAGCTGGAATCCTAATGTAAACTGGTTTGTTGGTGGAGGGAACATCCGTAATTCACAGTCCATCTTACCCAAAGACCACACACTTAACAGTGAATTAGGTAAGTGTAAGGCGCATGTAAAGTGAGCTGGAACAGGGGGTATGTTTAGCAGACATGGATGACAGTGATGAACTGAAGTCTTCGCAAAGTAGAGCAGAATAATAATTTGAATTGTTCCTAAATATAGCCATGTGTGTTTGTAAATATGATATTTTAGTCCTGAGAAGTTGTCTGTTTTTCAACAAACTTTGCCTTTAGTTATTTTTGGCACAACATAAATCATGACGGTGTGTAGTATTATATGGAAATGTTTGCTTTAATTTCTTGCAGCACTAACCTGTTGAAAATAGAAATGTATCTGTTATAATAAGATAATAGCTTGGGGACTGAAGAAGGGTTTGAACATACTGTATTGCCTTTTGGCCATATGCTTAAACAGAGAAGAGAGGCCCCTTTTATAATGAATAATATGCCTTGTGAATTTGCTTTGTTTCACTTGTGATGATTTGTTAAACTTTTATGCACTTCACAAGATTTATTTTAAATAGTATAGGTCTTGGAGCTGATGTTATAAAACAGATGATAGTAGAGCAGCACTCACTTGTATGTGTGCCAAAGCAGGACTCCACCCAATCTTTATTGAATAACCAAGTAAAGAAATTTGCTCAGCACTGCAAAAGTGATCTGTGTTTATTATACCTAATGGCAACATTTCAGCCCAGCACTGTATTTCCCAAGCTGGGCTGAAACTTAAGCAGTAGTCAAAACAACACAAATGTATGTATGTGAGCTGATGTTTACAATATTTCAAAACTCAGCAAAGCAGTAAAATTAAAATGGGGGTGTTATAGGGTTAATGATAAATAGTGCGTAGAGGAAACGGAGTATAAGATTGTGTTCCCTGAAACTTTTGAACTCCGTATTTAAGAAACCAAATACAAGTACACTTGTCTCTTTCTTTTTTTTTCTTTTTTTTTTATCTGTCAATAACATCTCTTTTTTTTTTTTCCCGAGGAAAGGGACTATACCTTTTTTTCGGGTGCTCACGCCTCTTATTCACGCATTGATTACTTCCTTATGATGACATTGGAGAGATGTGTAGATTCTAAATTGGGGAGGATCACATGGTCAGACCACGCGCCGGTTTTTATCCATATTAGAGATAGTTCAGGGTATAAGAAACGTAATAGATGGAGATTGAATGAGTCAATCCTGACCTCCCAAGACAGTAAACAAGACCTCCTTGACCAAGCAAGATTATTTTTGGAACACAACGATAACAAACAAGTATCAGAAACAACTTTATGGTGCACATTGAAGAGTTTTCTGCGTGGCCACTTAATTAAGAAGGGTTCCTGGGCCAAGAGACAAAGGGGGAAAAATCTAGCAGAACTCTTTGCCCTCTTGGCCAGAGTACAGAGGAAAAATAAAGATACACCTGATAGGAGGAACATCCAAGAAATTCAGGAGCTGCAACATTTGATTAGAAAAGGGTTAAAGATCAAAGCGGATAGGGCTATGTTAAGGTTGAGAAATCCCTGGTACTACAGTAATAATAGGGTAGGGAAAGAACTTACAAAGAAACTCAAATATATTACACAACGATCTAGAATAAAGAAAATAGTATACGAGAATAAAACATGCATATCTCCCCAAGCTATTGCTGCAGCATTCAGAGCATATTATGAATCTCTATATAACCTCCCTAAACCAAAAGTAGAGATAACCGAAATCGTAACATTTTTAGCTACTTTACACCTTCCACAAGTAAATGCAGACAACTTGAGCAAGTTAAGCGATCTATAACAGAAATTGAAATCACGAAAGTTATTAAAGAGATGGAGAGTAGCAAAGCACCAGGTCCAGACGGTTATCCTGCCCTTTTTTTTCAGATACTAGACCCAGTTATATCCCCTATCCTCGTCAGAGTCTTTAATTCTATTGGAGACAATCATAGGTTCCCAGACGAGATGATGGATGCTAGTATATCCCCAATCCCGAAGCCAGGGAAGGACCCCACGGTGGTAATGAATTACAGACCAATTTCTTTAATTAATTTGGATATCAAAATCTACTCCAAAATATTAGCACAAAGGTTGAAAGTGGTCCTCCCTAATCTTATCAACTCTGATCAAGCGGGCTTTATGCCCATGATTTCAGGCGAGGATAATACCCGTAGAATTATTAATATTTTGGATATAATACATCATAGGAAAATCCCCTCAGCTATACTGGCACTGGACGCAGAAAAAGCGTTCGATAGGATAGACTGGGCATTTATGGCATACACTCTACGGGCATTCGGAATAACTGGTATCATGCTTGATTGGATCTTGGCACTGTATGTAAACCCAAGAGCAAAAATAGCTGGTCCTTCCCTGGACTCGGAATACTTTGCGATTCAAAATGGAACGAGACAGGGATGCCCTTTGGCCCCTTTGCTCTATGCTTTAACGATGGAACCCTTCGCAGAATACTTACGCAGATCACAGATGATCCGGGGTATAGAGATAGGACATTGTGCGCATAAAATTATGCTATATGCGGACGATGTCCTTCTCACTCTGGCCCAACCTGAAGTCACAATCCCCGCTCTTTTGGAAGCAATTGATCTCTACGGATCTCTTTCTAATTATAAGATAAATCTTCTCAAGACTCAATGTATAATGCTTTATTTAACACCAACCCAACATCGAATTTTAAAACATCTTGGGCTCTTCACTGATAGAACAGGAATAATAGATTATCTGGGAATAAAAATTAGCTCTAAGATGGAAGAAATTGGTCCTATAAACCACTCGACCCTCTTGGCTACAATAAAGTTATTGGTAAATAAATGGACAAAATTAGAGGTATCGTGGCTGGGTCGCGTTAGTGTATTAAAAGCATACTTGATCCCTAAAGTTCTTTATGTGCTAAGAACAATACCATTTAGGATTCACGGAAATATATTAAAGGAAATGGACTTAGTTTTCTCAAAGTTTGTCTGGTCAGCCAGGAAACCCTGAGTTCCTAACATAACACTTAGGCATGGTCTAGATCAAGATGGTTTGGGGTACCCCGATCTTGATAACCTTGTCAATGCTAACCAGTTGGCCCACGTTTTATCCTGGAATCAACCAGAGAGAAGAAAAACTGGGTGGTTTGACATTGAAAGAGCAGGTTGTAACAATATAGACCCGGCTCTTTTATGTTGGCTAACACCTAAATGCTACAAGACGCTTAGAATAGAATCAGTAATAATTAAAGAATTAATGAACTCCCTTTTTCGGATTAAAAAAAAAATTAAAATTAACAACTTTATATCGAAGAAAGCTCCTCTAGAAATAATATCGCTATGCATTACGGATCTAGATCTGAAGGAATGGGGTAAAGGAGGAATGAGATACATTGAGGACCTATACGTGGAAGGTTCCATTGCCTCTTATTCAATTATATGTGATAGATACAAACTCCCTCCCAGGGATGTGTTTAAATACCTTAGAATTAAATCTTTTCTACTCTCAGACACACCAGCACAGTTAGACACCTGGGAAAAACTGATAACTTCCAAAATAACAAAAAAAATGATTTCCAGACTTCTGAGATTTCTGGAATCCAGCAGAACAATTGAGAAATCTAAGGCTGTCCTATGATGGGAAGGAGAAATTAATTTAAATTCCCCACTTCAGGTATGGTTTAAAACCTGGACTAATACCAGAAAAGTTGTACACTGTATTAATTTACATGAGCAATTTTTCAAATTGATGCATCGCTGGTATTTAGTTCCCACTAGGCTAGCCAAATACCAAGACCCCCCCAATGATAAGTGCTGGAGATGCTTGACCGGGATAGGGACTCATTTTCATATGTGGTGGACGTGTAAAAAACTGGAATATCTTAAAAGGAAAATATCAGATTTGTTCTCCATAATCTGTGGGAACAATTATGAACTGAAACCGCAAACATTTCTTTTTCATTTTGAACTCCCTACCCCGGACAAGCATTTAAACATCCTGTGTACGCATGTCCTGTTGGCTAGTAAACTGTGCATAGCAAGACACTGGAAAAACTCAGATCTTCCACTATGGTCAGAGATTAAAATGCAGATTGATCATCAAGCTAATTCAGAAAAATATTTCTTTGTACGTAATGAAAATACAATAGATAATTATAAAAAGATATGGAGCCTTTGGACAGAAACCCTCTCTGGAAGGGGTGAATCATTCGCCCCATCTTATGAACCCTTAAGAACTTAGAACACCGTGAGTTGTCCTCGCCTCCGGAAACTGACCTTATGGGGAAAGTCCTTGACCCTGGGCCGTACCCCCCCTCTCTGCCCCCGCCTCTCTCCCCCCGGCCTGACCTATAGGAGTGAGTGATGTTTGAATGATAGGTGAATGGTTACTGTGAGAATGGTTTGGATATGAATGGCTCAACAGAACATAAAGATGGCAAAGGAATTCTAAACTCTGATTGGAACTGTTTTTTGCTTTTTCTACCCTTTCTACTCTCTCTCTTTTTTTTTCCCTTTCACTTTTCACCCTTTTTCCCTCCTTCTTTTACTGATGAACTAGCAGAAATTAAAACTGTCTGCCTGAATAGTAAGTTCATAGTTCTGAAAGATACTGCTTTTTAATATTACTTAACAGTTTATGATAACCTGGAATTTGCTCTTTGTTCTGTATGCCAAACAATGCATTTTAATGTATGATTTGGTCTGGAAAATGTAAAATTTAATAAAGATTGATATATAATAAAAAACAAACAAAAAAAAATAACATCTTTTTAATGTAAACTTTCTTTTGATATATATACTTTTTATTAATATACCACATCAGACAGACAAGACATTATACAAAGAGCAGGGATGGACATTGTATATAATACAGCTATACAAACAGGGTGCTCCGGCGGGGCATAATTAAAACGTTCATATTCCTTCGTAACATTAATAATAGTAATCAAATTTCATAGAACGTTTACCACAGGGTTATATTTCAACATTTTATATTCCTGTATTTTAACATTATAACAAATTAGCAACCTGCCGGAAAAAAGCCTAGCTTGTCCGCCCCTCTTATAGTCCATACAGTCACCATTCACAACATCTCTCATCATGTCGCCGCTGGGGGATGTTCTGGGGGTTGGGGGTATTGGATTCAATATGTCATTAACTAAAACCTAGGGATACCGAAGGTTATAATATGGTCACATCAGCTTCAAGAAACACCAGTTTTTACTCGCTAAGGCTACCCTGGAATCCGGCTAACCTGACCCTCTAAGGGAGATCAGACCGATAGCTCTGGCCATTTTGCCCATGTTTCGTCATAAGCTTCTCTACTTTGTCTATTTATAGACTTCGTAGAAAAGTATTTTTCGGCCGCTGCTTGAAAATTTATCTGTAATTTAATTTCTGGCCAGGATGGTATATCCGCTTTCCTCCAATATCTTGCTATGCAGATCTTAAAGGCTGATAAGATGTGAATGCAGAGGGCTTTTCATTTTTTATTGGTTTCAGCTAGATCAAGGTGAAATAGAAAGGTTTGTGGAGTCATTTGCCCTTGACCAGGTGTCACCCCTTCTATAAGGAAGGATGCCTTGTGTCTGATCGGAGCCAGCTCGTCGCACCCCCACCACATTTGGCACGGGGACCTAATTGCCTGTTGACAGCGCCAACACAGATCATAGGCATCTGCATTGAATTTAGCGAGCCTTTTGGGGACCCAGTACCACCTGTGGAGTAGCTTAAAGAACTGTTCCTGTATGTTAATACAATGAACTGCACCCCTAAGTTCCTGTCTCTTTCTTTTTGTAGGTCGGTACATGTATGTTGATTCAGTTTATGTCAAACCGTTCCAAGAAATGGCTCAACTGGTCTCTCCGCTGATTCTAACACCCATATCAGGTTGCCTCTCTTTTTATTACAAACTTCAAAAGGAAAGAAGTATCAATGTCTTTATTGTCTATACCAGAGATCTGCATGGCTCTTATGAAGAAATTTGGAAAATGGACGGAGCTAGGCAAGATGAATGGAATTTGGCAGAAATGGATTTAAATGCGCTTGTTCCAATGGAGGTAAGATAGAATGTCCCATGAATGTATGTAATGTACGTTTCTATATACCTAAACATATGTTTAAACACGTTGTCGATAAATAAGGCACTCATGGGTCATATTGTTTAAGCACTCATGGTCTTGATAGTGGACTGAACATCAATCTCGTAGTTAGACCCTTTATATAAATCAAGTTTGTACCATTAACGACCCATGAATCTCTTTGTTATTGTGGAAGTTCATATATAGACATAGAAATATATATGTGTATATGAATATATGTGTGTGTGTGTGTGTATATATATATATATATATATATATATATATATACATAACTTGAATTTCAGACCAGACTGCAATGCAGCAGAGATGAAGAATGTTTTGCACAATTGTATGTGTACAGGGTCTTGAGGTTTGTGACCATATATTCATTAAATAAAGAGGGGCAATACCTACAAAGAAGTGTGACTTTAAAATCAGTAGGAACTAACTGTTATCATGTTTATGCAACTGACTAGCATGAAAAGTTATTTCTTAAAGGGACAGTCTAGTCCCCAAACTCACTTTGGTGCAAGATGAATATCAATGCTTGTATAGTGCACAGGCTTTTATCCCTGTGTGATTTGATACAGGCATTCTGTATAAATCACATTTTTTATATTTGACTCAAGCCCTCCCCAGTGATTACCCTGCATGTTTACTGTAGGTGCTGCAGCACTGATTCTATATTCACTGAGGATATAAAGTTTTGTTTCATATAGTCATTTCCTGTCCTCCTCAAATTAAGTCTATTGAGTGGCCTATGAGTGACCTTGCTTTTGTACACAGTAGTATCTCTTAACAGTGCAACACATTGTCTGATGACATCACTAGAGAGACAGGATATTCCTTCATTTGAATTGCATTATTCTCATTGGTTCCTGCAGCAAAAAAAAAAAAGAAAAGTAAATTACTTTTACTCATCTAGTGTGGGCAGTCCTTGTTTCTTGCAAACTGCCGTAATTTCACAATTTCTTCTAGCTGTAAATATTTTATATTTTAAGCAATGCAAAATGTAAGACATGCATTTTAACGTACTCTGAAAGCACATTAATATGCATTAATATTTGGAAGATGCATTTTGGGCACTAGACAGTCCCTTTAATGAATTGGGCTTTTGTAAGAGAAACCTAGAAGTTATATAATGAAAGTAAATTAAATAAACAAACTATGTTTTATTTTGTTAATGCATTCATACAACTCTACGACAGCCCATATAGCTGTTTCCTACCCTTCCATTTTACCACTTTATATGGGACTGTCCTGGTTCGGGGCGGCAATTCCACAGTCCTGACTTCATATTCTGGTGTCCTGATTCTCTGGGACATTACTTCTGGGTAAGCGAAAAAGGAAGAGACCTCACCCAAAAAAAGAAAAAGTCTCAAGTTGAGAGTGAAAATTAGATCTTAACTTCTGGGTGTAGTTAAGCATCTGCCCCATGATAAAAGTTTATCCATTACCTCAAAACAGGCTCAGTGTACCTTCAGAACCAGTGACTGGTGGACAGGGACAGTTGTATAAAATCATTGGTGCACTGGACATTCCCATACATCTCTGATTGACTCCCAGGAGATGCTCGGAGTGGCTGCTTTTTCTTTTTTCTTTTAGTACAGAGCAGGAGATGTTAACATTAGGGTTAGAAAGCCTGCAAAATGTTAGAACAAATAAAGGCATATTTATTTTTAAAGCTTTGTCCAGTTTTATTATTCCAGACTGGAGTGATCCTTTAAACAAGTACAAAAACAAAGGCAGACACACTGTTACAGCTACATTAACAAGACAAATAATACATCAACAAATACAATGTATTTGTACACCAGCTGGAAGAGGTTGTGACCTTTGGCACTGTCTTATGGTTACTTATACGGTGCAACTTTAAAAGATACAGCTTGAGCAAAGTTCTTGTTTCATGCTGTTGAATATTTCTTGTATTATTAGGAAAGAATAGTAATGGCTTCTATTAAAATAGATATTTTTACACTATAATGCAGCTGGGGCAACATCTGTCAAAAATAATATGTTTAGAAATGAAAAAGAGCTATTTGTTGTTTATTGCACGACAGAATAAACTGAGTCTTTATAAAAAACGGATTGTAGTAAAAATGTTCAAATTGCTATTTAAATCAACAAAGACAGCTAAGGTCATGTTACATTCTTTCAGGTTATTTTTGAAGTTGCATTCAGTGGTGCACAAGCTGGATACATTGCTTTGGATGACATTAGATTCTCTGCGGAATACTGCAGTGGGCAAAAAGGTATGAAATCTCTGCTTCACTTTCTGGTTTTATTATCCATTTGTTACTTGATAAGTATATTTTCATGAATTTATAATACAGCCTATGTTATAAATATAAGCTGTTACACAGGTATTTATCTGAAGTTATTAGTCACAGCCTTTGGGCAAAATAGCTGGTTCTGCTCCTGTGTGTGTCAGAATACGGTTTGTGTTAGTCAGTCTTGTGTATATTTAGTATGTAGTTCGTTAGTGTTTTTGGTGGTAGATTTGGGGCTTCTTGATATAACATATTTTGGTGATTGTTCTAAAGCTTGAAGAAGGTCTGATTAGGGTTCACATGAATTCCAGTCCATCAGTGGTAGATAGACATCGTATAAGGCAACAAGGAGAAAGAGAATATGCGGATGGAGCACCTTAACGCAGTTTTGTAATGCCAAAAGTAGAAATCCAATCAATTCAATATAATAGTCACATACAAGTAGACACAGTGATTACCGCCTTACGCGTTTTGGGCCTTAGTCATAGGCATAATATGCACCAGGATGTGGTTGGCAATGAAGCTGGCTCTCACTACAGTACCCACATGTGCATCAGGGAAATCTCCTTATCTTCAGAAGGAATCAGGGCCTCACAGTCAATGCATGACACCCAATGCAAACAACATGCAACAAGTCAACAAGTGACCATAGTATTAGTGATTTTCCAAGGATAGAATTTACCACTGAAAGTTTGTTTAACACCAGCACACAAGCATTGGATGACACAGAGTGGCCTTGTGGGATTTGTTGTACTGCATTCTGCGGCCTTCCACATTCAGGTAGTGGTAATTTTTCCATTATCTCATTACTATAATGCAGTCCACATGCAACCCATGTATAATCCAAACGTCATACAAATGTTGGAATTTGTGCTATGTTAGCTGGTCCAACATTTCTGGGTTCCTCCGTAGCATTGGTGCAACCCATGGATAAAAATTCATGTGCCTTTTAGGGTCTGGAAAGTAACAGAGAGCCTCCACCAAGCACTGTTTATTGGTGGCACAATATCCCACACAAGAAATTGTCAGGATGTAAAATAAATGGTACAATATCCATTATACGTAATATAGAGGCAAATTGTCAGATTATGGTGGCTTTGAAAGTGAAGAGAGAGTGTAGTATTAGAAGCTATAGCTTCATTTGGTCATTTTTGCACATTCGAAGTTGAGTAAATCAGTCCCATCTATTTGTTAATGTTATTTAAAAATTATTATTTGTAAACTATTTACATTTGAGCTATAATTTACTTAACCAGTCTCAAATGTAATAAATTTCTAATGAAAACTCAGAGTAATATGTTTTCAATTCATTAATTGATCATAATTTATTTATAATGTCATCAGGTTTATCTGAGACATGTTTTTGTGAGTTTAATATATTTTCTTGTATGATCTGCTTAGTGTCTTTTGAATTTGGACAAATATCTACTTGTACATTTGGCACACAATGCATGTGAGCTCATTATTTGTAATGGTCATAGCTGAATTCAGAAATGTATCCATTTTCCATAACAACCATATGTGATAGAAGCCTCCCCTTAATGTTTTTTCAAAGCAGGCAAAATAATATATCTACTAACCTTTAACTGCAGCCACATTGCTCCCACATGTGAAAGAGAGAGTAAGGGCAAAAATAAAATACCTCTTTATGATGAACAAAAAGGTTTTTAATTTTCCTTCAGTTTAGATTGTGGTTTTAATAAACTTTTATTGTAGGATATTCATAGATGAATTCAATTGATACCTTCTCTGGGTGGAGAGATTCTGTTGATCATCAGTGTTGCTCTCTCATAGAACTCTGAATGTAGCAAACTTCACAGCTTTAGCTGGAGGTATATTAGCATCTGAAAGAATGATTGGGATTTCCTCTAAACCTATTAGTGTAAGGTATAAATATGGAAACTTTCACAAGGTTAATGGAGGGTCAGGATATTCTCTCTGTAAGCAATTTATTGAGCCCTGGTAGAAATCATTGGTTAAATAAAAAGTTCATAGCGCAAAAAGGTTCGATGTTGGAAAGAAAAACCAAAAAGCACGTTATTCATCTTAATTTAACCATGTATTTAAGATTTTTTAAAAACTTTACTTCCACTTTAACTTCCATTTCCAGGTTCTGCTATATGCAAATATGTATTAACACTACCGTATGTATTCTTTTTCTGGTTAGCCACATATAAAGATATATAAATTCAGAGCAGGGGCGGATCCAGAGTCTGATCTCGGGAGGGGCACATGTCCGTCTGTCTTTTCCTCTCTCCCTTGTCCGTCTGTCTTATCCTCTATCCCATGTCCGTCTGTCTTTTCCTCTCTCTCATGTCCTTCTGTCACGCTCCTCTCCCTTCCCATGTCTTTCGCACTCCTCTCACTCCCCGTGTCCCTCTGTCTCTCTTCCTTCCATGCCCGTTTCTCTCCTCTTCCTTCCCATGTCCGTCTATGTATCCTCTTCTTTCCCATGTCCATCTGTCTCTTCTCTCATTTCCCATCTCTCTGTCTCTCCTCTCCCATCCCATGTCTGTCTGTCTCTCCTCTACCATCCCATTTATGTCTCTCTCTTCTCCCTTCCTATTTATGTCTCTCTCCTCTCCCTTCCCATGTCTGTTTGTCTCCTCTCCCCTTCCCATATCTGTCTGTCTCTCCTCTGCCATCCCATATTTGTCTTCTCCATGCTGCCTGTTCGTCTCACAGATGGTTGTGCCGACAGGTCACGTGACCCGGCGCGCGTATGACGTCAGCGTGCCGGTCACGTGACCTGTCGGCACTTCGGTGTCGGCACACTGCACGGGGAGCCGAACAGGCAGAGAAAGTAAGGGGGATCTTCCGATCCCTTCTCAGTCTCTGCCTGCAAGCGCGTTTTTTTTTTTTAAAGTGTCTTTTTTTTTTTTTTTCCTCTCTTCTCGGGGGGGGGGGGGGGGGTGCAATTGCCCCGTTGCCCCCCCCCCTGGATCCGCCACTGATTCAGAGGTAACATAGTAACATAGTAATTTAGGTTGAAAAAAGACACAAGTCCATCAAGTTCAACCCTTCTACCTATCATTTCAGCGTTTTGATCCAAAAGAAGGCAAAAAAAACCCCTAAGGAAGCTTTTTCGAATGTTGCCTCCTAGGGGCAAAAAAATTCATTCTTGACTCCAAAAGGGCAATCAGATTTCTCCTTGGATCAAAAAACTCTATTATTAATGCTCATTCTATTATTAATACCCCTGTATGTTCTGCTTTTCTAAAAAAACATCCAGACCATTTTTAAACGCATCTATTGTGGTTGATAGCACTACCTCTCTTGGCAGTGAGTTCCATAATTTTATTGTCCTTACCGTAAAGAATCCCTTCCTGTGCTGCCTATGAAATCTTTGCTCTTCCAGTCTCATGGGGTGACCTCTTGTTCTTTGTACATTTCTATTAATGAACAGGTCCCTGGAGAGCTCCTTATATTGGCCCTGCACATATTTATATAATGTTATCATATCCCCTCTAAGACGCCTTTTTTCTAAAGTAAATAAATGCAATTTTTTAAGTCTCTCTTCATAACTAAGATCCTCCAATACCCTTATTAATTTTGTAGCTCTCCTTTGCACTTTTTCTAGTTCCTTAATATCCTTTTTAAGGACTGGTGCCCAGAATTGTGCTGCATATTCAAGGTGAGGTCTTACCATTGATTTGTAAAGAGGCAAGATGATGTCTTCCTCCCGTGAATCTATACCTCGTTTTATACATGCCAATATCTTATTGGCCCTTGCAGCTGCTGACTGGCATTGGGCACTGTTGCCAAGTTTGTTATCTACAATGATTACTAAATCCTTTTCGTTAGTAGTTTTTCCCAGGGAAATACCATTTAACGTATATGTTGCTTTGTTATTATTTTTCCCATAATGCATAACTTTACATTTGTCTATATTGAACCTCATTTGCCACTTTCTTGCCCAGTTCCCTACTCTGTCCAAATCTTCCTGTAAAGAAAAAACATCAAGATTAGTCTTTATTACCTTACCTAATTTTGTGTCATCAGCAAACACTGAGACATGGCACTCAGCACAACGTGGCAGATCATTAATAAACAGATTAAAAAGAAGAGGTCCCAAAACAGACCCCTGAGGTACTCCGCTCACTACCCTGGTCCAATTTGAAGCTTTACCATTTACAACAACCCTCTGTGTTCTATCTTTTAGCCAATTTTCTATCCAAATACATACATTTGCCCCCAATCCTATTTCTCTCAATTTGTAGAGTAACCTTTTGTGTGGAACTGTATCAAATGCTTTAGCAAAATCCAAATAGATCACATCAACTGCCACACCTAGATCTATATTTTTACTGACCTCTTCATAGAATGTTATTAAGTTTGTTTGACAAGACCTGTCTTTCACAAAACCATGTTGACTTTTACTAATTATATTCTGATTCAAGATGTATTCTTGAGTGTTCACCTTTAGCAATCCTTCAAATAATTTCCCCACTACAGATGTCAAGCTCACTGGCCTATAATTACCAGGCAGAGATTTTGATCCCTTTTTAAATATTGGAATGACATCCGCCTTTCGCTAGTCTGTTGGCACTATACCTGAACTGAACGAATCCCTAAAGATCATAAATATTGGTCTGGCCAGAATTATGCTTAACTCTCTAAGGACCCTTGGGTGTATACCATCTGGCCCTGGGGCCTTGTCTATCTTAACAGAGTTTAATTGCATAAACACTTTTTCCTGTGTCAGCCAATCCCATGTTTGTGGTGACTGTTCCGTAACTTCCGGTAGCAGGGGCTCATCCATCTGCTCTTCCTTAGTATAAACAGAAGAAAAAAAAGTATTTAAAATGTCTGCTTTTTCTCTGTCCTCACTTATCAAATTTCCCATTTGGGATAACAAGGGCCCAACATTTTCCCTCTTTAGCTTTTTTCCATTTATATACTTATAAAAAATTTTGGGGTTCATTTTACTCTCCTTAGCAATCCTTTTCTCGTTTTCCAATTTAGCCATTTTAATTGCCTTTTTGCAGGCTTTGTTGGCATCTTTGTATTTTATAAATGATAATGTTGATCCCTTGCTTTTATAATGTTTGAATGCCATTTTCTTGTTTTGCATTTCCTGTTTCACGGTACAGGTAAGCCACATTGGTTTTGATTTGTGTCTTTTGTATTTGTTTCCCAAAGGTATATATTGGGATGTGTACTTTTGTAATGTGTGCTTAAAGGCATTCCACTTGTCTTCTGTGTTTAGTCCAGAAAACAATCGTTCCCAGTCTAAATGTTCCATTGATGCCCTTAGTCCATCAAAGTTGGCCCTTCTAAAATTAAGTGTTTTGGTGGCGTAGTTACCAATTTGCTTTTTTGCATTAATCTCAAACGAAACCATGTTATGGTCACTATTGCCCAAGTGTTCCCTTACTTTGATGTTTGAGATAAGCTGCTCATTGTTTGTTATTACTAAATCCAGACAGGCATCCATTCTAGTTGGGGTGTGTACTAATTGTGCCATAAATGTGTTATTAAGCAGGTTCAGAAACTTGCTGCCCTTAGCGGAACTAGTTGTGCCACAATTCCAATCTATATCTGGGTAATTAAAATCTCCCATGATTAGAACTTCATTCAGATTTGCAGCCTTTTCAATTTGTAATAAAAGCTGATCTTCTCCATCAATGCTAATATTTGGTGGCTTGTAGCATACACCTACAAGTAATGTGCGATTCTTTTTAGTGTCTAAGCTAATCTCCACCCACAGTGTCTCCACATCAGTTCCAGTTACGTCATGCACACCTTCCTTAATACTGGGCTTTAGTTTAGGATTTACATATAGACATATCCCTCCCCCTTTTCTATTTACTCTGTCCTTTCTAAAAAGTGAGTAGCCTTGTAAATTAACTGACCAGTCGTGGGTCTCATCCCACCACGTTTCCGTGATTCCGATTAAATCATACTGTTCAGCACTTACCAGTATCTCCAGCTCACCCGTTTTGTTTGTCAAGCTTCTTGCATTTGCTAAAAGACATTTGAGATTACTACCCATTTTCTGTTTAGTTGACAAACACGTAATGCCCACAGGTTTAATTGTATGTACCTCCCTATGATCTATGTTAACCCCACCAGCGCTTTCCTCCTCCTTTGCCATAGCTATACCCACCTCCCAATCTACTCTAGCTGCCATTGCTTCATTTTGATCTTGACCCTCCCCCCCAGAGCTTAGTTTAAAAGCTCATCTAACCCTCTAGCCATCCTCGCCCCTAATACCGCAGCCCCCTCATCATTGAGGTGCAGCCCATCCCATCCAAAGAGTCTGTAGCCGACTGCAAAGTCTGCCCAGTGCTCTAAGAACCCAAATCCCTCTTGCTTGCACCACCTTCGTAACCACGCATTAATCTCCCTAAGCTCCCGCTGTCTCCCTGACGTAGCGCGTGGCACTGGTAATATTTCAGAGAATATTACCTTGGAGGTCCTTTCCTTTAGCTTCTTTCCTAGTTCCCTAAAATCATTCTTAAGGACCCCGCACCTACCATTTACTTTGTCATTAGTACCAATGTGTACTATGACCGCTGGATCATGCCCAGCCCCTCCCAATAATCTGCCTACCCGGTCCGCAACATGCCGAACCCGAGCACCCGGGAGACAACATACAGTTCGGCATTCAGGGTCCTGCCGACAGATTACCCCATCTACCTTCCTAATAATAGAATCCCCTACCACCACAACCTGTCTAGCCTTCCTAGTGTCCTGGCTCCCAACTGTGCTGGAGAGGCTACTCACCTGGCTGCTAGGAGAGTCCGCCTGCCCCAGAAATGCCTCTTCTGAGCTAATCCCCCCAGCATCCTCACACAAGCTGGCAAACATGTTGGGGTGAACCAGCTCAGAACAAGCCTCCCTAGCTCTCCGACCCCTACTGCCCCTTACACAACTAACCCAGCTCTCTGCCCTAGAAACCTCTTCCCCTCCATCATCACCCTCCTCTACACTGGCCCCAGCCAATGCCTGCTCCGTGAGCAGTAAACTCCGCTCCATGTTGCTTATGTCCCTAAGTGTTGCCAGTTGCCTCTTTAGATCTAATATTATATTTTCCAAAGCAGCAACCTGCTCACATCTGCAGCAGCGGTATGGACCCCGGGGAACTTGCTCCAAGACCGCATACATGCTGCAAGACATGCACTTAGTGGCATTGTCCAACATGCTCTCTAGTGTAAATTGCAAAATTAAAAATAGAATAAAAAAAATAAAAGATTTATACTTTACCCTCCTTCTTTCCTTTTAACTCCTTCTTTGCTTCTAACTCCCACACTTAAGAAGCTTTTTCACTTTAGAAGCTGCTCCCTTGTATTCGCCTGGTAGACACCAACATTGTTCCATTTACTGGATTTTATGCACAATTTAATTATGCTCTATGAGCCTTCACAGACCTTGCCACAGACAATGTTGTCCTTGTACTGACATTTTGCCTATGCCTCATTACATTTATGTACAGTCCTTGTTCAAAGCATAAATAATACTTTAGCATATGCATTGTTGTCACATTTTTATTGGTCCTCTGGATTTGGAAGGTTTACTGTAGGAGTAAACTGCTTGTGGCCTGCACCCACTGCCATGTATATTTATGTGGTTAGTTTCCTTCTTTTCTGCAACGTGTACAGTTGTCATAGCAACAGCTAAAGCAGAAATGCATCTTCTGAAATATGTTTCTATGACTTAGTTTATTCTACTGGATGGTCAGCCAGATGTTTCCTATTTAATGTAGCTTCAGGAGGATGAATTTCCACTAGAATGGAATGTAATAATCCGAAAGCTTTTACATATTTTACCATCTAACTTTGTTAAGCGTTAAAATGTTTTACATTTAGCATGTGGAATTAAGCCCACAGTAAGCTATTAACCTACTACAAGGACACACCCTCTGAAATCATGGCTATGTATACACCACCCATGATCCACTGCACAAGATTAATGAACATGTGATGCACACATCCTGATTCTCAAACCCATAATTTACCAATGTTACAAGTCCATTAAGTAAATTTTTTATTCTATATCGGATGTGCTCCTATGCTGCTAGGGGACCACACGCACATAAGAGATACAGGAGAATGCCCAAGCAGTAATATCTGCGCCAAATATATTTGCACAGATTGGCTGCTCCACCCCTCACTACATTTCCAGAAGAGAGTGCCGGATATCCCAACGCTCACATTCAGACAGCACAGGGCTATGATCTGTGCCTCCAACAATGGAGCCCTTGCTTGCCAATGAGAGGTGAAAGAGTGGGGGAGACGTGGAACATATTGACAGTGTGTCTGTGTGTATATGTTGTTTGTATATCTTTCTGTTTGTATATATGTGTATGTATTTGCATATGTGTGTATATGGATCAGTGTGTATATTTGTCAGTATGCGTGTGACTGTGATAGTGTGCATGTTTGTGTGTGTATGTGGGTAAGGGACCGTCTACCAGACGTAGTAGACCCTCTGCCCGTTGTTGGAAATCACCTCCTTAGCCCCCGATTACAGCTCAGCATTCACCCAACACGTCTTTCCTTTGTACCCAAATAGCAGACAGGAGACTACTAGCAATTAGGTACAGCAAGAATGAACAACTACTTTATTTGTGTAACAACACAGACTTATAAAAATATATAAACATGACATCACAGACATTAGTATACAATGGGGGGGGGGGGGGGGGGGTGGAACTAGGTATAGTTCTCCGACTAACTGGGGCTAGGAATACATTAGACTTTCAGACTGCAAACCAAATAGGAATTACCATACAGTGAGTAGACCTAATTACAAAACACACAGTAAGACACATAATGTACACAACATAATCAGTTTACCAGTTAATCCAGAAAAATCGATGTTGGAGTAAACTATCAATTATTGTCACTGACACATTATAATCCTTCAGAGTGGTTTACTCACAGAATTAAACATTACACATAAATCAATATACTCACAGAATATGACTAACTAACAATATTAATGTAAAGAGTTATGGCACATAAATCAGGGCCCATAATCTACAGGGAGGTGTTTGGCCCTCAGGCCCCTCCAAAAACCCCAGTCAGGCAGGCTGTCAGAATTCACTTTGTGACATAGTGTATATGTGACTGTGTATAAGTGCATGTCTGACTGTGTGTGTACAATTGCATGTATTTCTGTGTGAATTAAATATATGTTTGCATTGCGCGGTAAATAGTCTTGCACCAGCCCTACAGCCAAAAGAAGAGTATTAATTATAACTTTACTAAATTATTTTAAATCTGTGTAAGCTTCAGACCTATGGAAATAAACTGCCTATGTCTATGGCACTATTTTGATACAAATACTTTTCTAGTGGTGATCTATACTTTATGGTCACCCTTATTAATGGATTATTTTAATATTATTGTAGTCATTTGCTTGTAATAGGTGTGCGTAATAACGAAATCTTTATCTTGTCTGCTACTTCCTAGACATTAGTGAGGACATGATAATTAAATGAACACCAATTTATCTGCCCTTTAGATACAGATAAACTCAAAGTTATTAAACGTAGACCATTGAGTTACAGGTGCTCATTATTTGTGGACTTCGGTGTGCCGATGTTTAATCACAAATATGAAATGTTATGGTGGGTACAATGACTGGATAACGTCAGGATGAAAAAAATGTTAACTTGGAATTTCAGTTTATACCACTAAAATGGAATGAATATAAGTTTGCTAGCATTATTTAGAAAAAATATTTTATGAGAGATTATTAATCAGGCTACTGTTGTCGTGTTGGGAAAAACGTATTAGTTGTAGAGCTTATAATAAGAGGAATAGCAGGATATTGACATGAAGGACACGTTTAAAAAAAAAAAAGTCATGTGGGCATAAAATAAACAAGGGGCAGGGAGAAGTCAACATTTTGCCATGGCCAAAGTGCAGGGTGCACTCTGGGAGATAAGAATCAGGGATGTAACTGACGAACCTGACACCCAGGGGTGTATACTATCTTTGTCAACCCTCTGTTCCCCCAATCATCTTCCTCATGTTGGTCTCTGTCACACCAATACGCCTTTAAGGTCTCTCCCCCCATATTCCCCAGTGTTGGTCTCGCTCTCTTTTCCCCTTTCCATTCTCCCTTGTCTGTCTCTATCTCCCACCCATTCCATACCTTCTCTGTCTCTCCCCTATGCCTATCTCTCTCTCTCCCCCCCCCAACCTTTTTACCTTTGGCAGCTGTAGTTCTAAGTACTAAGCAACTGTCAGACATCAATCAGTGCTGCCACTGCGGCTGCTTCATGCTCACCAGTGATGACTCAGATCAGCAAGTTCCAATACTCTGAATGAATACTTGTGTGCACAGTATCAGGCAGCTGCAGTGGCAGAACTGATTGAGGTGTGACAGTGGCAAACACCTTGAACTGCAGCTGCTGGCACCCCTAAATGGATCAGGGTATGCCACTGGTAAGAGCAGAGCTTTTGTTAATAGACTGTATATTACCATATTTGTACTAGTATTCATATTCAATCCTGGCAGATAGAGCTAACCATCTCAAAGACTGTCGGCTGATCTCAGTTGAGTGAAGAAAGTTGGTAATGCTGTGTCATGCAAGAAGGACTGAAGTGTGGGTATTTGGTAGCGGTAGGTTCAATTACCTGTTGGTTACACTAACCCAGACAAAACACAGCTCATGCCTAAACAAGCATTATGGAGTATATTAAAAAAGATGGTAAATAAAAGAGAGAATGAATGGTCTATAATTAGAAGCCACTGTTTTTCTTTGATAGCAGGGATTAAGGAATATTTCCCAAATGGAAATCATATTCAATTTTACCCTTTGATGTATGTACCTTTTTGTTTTATGCATATGGTAAAAATATATTTTAGCTGTTATGCAAGAAAATAAAAGCATATGTAATTGTGGAAACAATAATTATGTCAGCCTTAAAATGCTGATCTGTGTACATTATGTCCAGTCAGGTGCTTACTGTAATCTTGTGCCAAGAATGCATGACATGGAATTCAATGCTGTTTATCATGTATGACACATTGACTAAGGTAATCTATATCTATCTTTTCAGGGCCAGACTTCAATGTACTGGAAGCTGGATGTGATTTTGAGAATGATCTATGTCTGTTTCACCAAGATACTAAAGATGGTTCCGGTTGGAATAGAGTGAAAATAAAACCAAATGCATACAGAATAGGAGACCATACGACTGGATTTGGTATATTTATTATTAATTTTTACAGTCCCACGTTGACAATTATACAATCAGTCTATTTGCAAGGCATTAGCACTACAACACGGAGCTTGCTTGTAGGCCTCTATGAATATTGTCATTCTTCTTAATCACACTATAGACTCACATTATATACAAAACTTGCCTCGCATGAGCCTTTCTAATATTACATCAGCAAATATTTGCGTTAATGGCGCATGTTTATTGACCTGTTAGTTGAAGTTGTTTTATCTCTTTCATCTTAATTCCCAATTAAGAGATTTAATGGTTCATGAGGGTGGATGCAAATGCTATAGGGATTTACAACTTCCAGAAAGAACAAAAGCACTGTTAATATTAACAATTTATATTGCATTGTCATTTGGCCCTGTAATATACTCCGAGATGGCTTAAGTACATTTAAAAATGTGCACATGCAGCATCAAAAACAGTTTGGTAGTAAATATAACTCCCTTTATTTGATGGTATCTACCGTAGAGATTTAGGGCCACCAACAGCTGGGCTGTGGGCCAGATGTCACACTTGATGTTTTTTTGTGTGTTATCGAAAAAGAATGCACAGGTACAAAACAGAAATATTACAACTTTCCTCATGAGATCTCAGAAGTCTAAATAAAGTACCTTCCTGGCATCAATAGCCACGCCATGCAGTGATTATGACTCATCCTTGAGTGATTCTGTTGCAGACTATCAAGACAAACAAATCCCTAGTCAGCTGAACTGTAAAACAGTTGATGCACCTACAATCATAAACAAAATGAAACAGTACTTCAGAGAATTTCAGGCTTTATGGAAGGCTGACATGCAGGAGATGTAGATAAAGGTCGTAGCATTACAGCACAAGGTGACGAAGCTTGGGACCACCTCTGAGACCCAGTGCTACAGGAACAGGCCACTGCTTCAGAAAACACTACCAACCTCCAGGTTGATAGTTTACAGCTGTGAAGAAGAAGGTACAGGCTTTATTAATACCGAACACAGAAACAGATCCAGTTTTGACAATCTAGCTCCAGCAGTTCTCATCTGGAGAAGATCGATCCCCCCCCTCTGTCCTACCTCTGATCGCTTGGAATCAGCGAAAAATGCCTCATTCTTTGAATGTCACAAAAAATTATAAATCTCTCACTGTTGTCAGCCCAAGACAGAAGCCTTCCTTAGGGACATGGATATCCCTCCTCTTGCAGAACAAGCTACATTGAGTTCCATTTAAAAAAGGACCTGTCGACAATTGGAGCTCTCATTAGCAGGATCTAAGAGTGCAGCTAGTGCCGGTAAAAATTGTATCCCAATACACCTTTGTGCCCCAAATTCTTGCCAGTGTACCTGGCTAAAGATCTCCACTGCTCAATCAACATGCAGGTTGCGTGCTGGACAAAGTGTGCTGCTTAAAAAAAAAAAAAAAATAGCAGCAGTCTGTCCTGCAGTGTTGGCAGATTTTTCATGCTGCACGTGGGCTGCCCCCTCCGTAAAGTTCTGCCACAGGCCCAGTGCTCTATCGCTGACAAGGCCAAAAAGGCTGCCCTTAAATGCCAGCCAGTGATGCCCCCTGTAACTGTCCTGGAGCAAGTCCTGAGTGCAAATCGTGGCCCTGGAGCAAGTTCTAAGTGCAAATTGGGTGCTGGAACAGGGTAGTAAAACGGGCCTTGATGCAATACAGGACCCTTGGTAGTTATGCAACAGTGGTGGCACATAGCATTTTTGATGTTAACGGCCAGCTAAAATGTATTGTTCTGATGTGCTGATCTGGATCAGGCTTTTTATTAAATACATTCACTAACTGTAATGTTTTGCAGGGTATTTCATGCTGTCTAATACAAGGTTTACATCACAGCCGGGCTACTTTGGACGTCTTTATGGCCCTTCTTTGCCAGGAAACATGCAGTATTGTCTGCGTTTTTTTTACGCATTTTATGGCTTCTCTAAAATGAGTGACACCTTGGCTGTTTATGTATTTGAGGAGAACCATGTTGTTCAGGAAAAAATCTGGTCTGTTCAGGAATCACCTAAAGGAGTCTGGTTACAAGCTGAAATCAACATAAACAAGCCAATGCCTTGCAAGGTATGTCACCTTAAAGGACAATTGTACCCAGTGGTGGACTAAGAAGGGGTGGTCCGCCCCAGGTGCCACTGGCTGGATTACCCAGGGTCTAAAACAGTTTATTAGACATTGGGCACCCCAGCCAATGCCACCCGTCTAATTCAGATCTCTGGACATGGAGGTGCGGCCTGACTGCAGCGGTAACTGCACCTGAGACAGCGTCAGGAAACTAAGTTTCCCCAACGCTGCATAATCCCTCCCTCCTTGACCCTGTCACGTCATGCACTAGGATCAGAGGGTGGGAAGACACCATGGGACAGCATGAAGAACTCTCCCATCTAAAACCAAAAACAGCAGACTGGTAAAAAAAATTGTTTACAAGAGAATCTGTATGTGTGTAAGTGTGTGCAAGTGTGTGTGTAAGTGTCAGTGTGTGTAAGTGTATCTGTGTGTGTAAGTGTCGGTGTGTGTAAATGTTGGTGTAAGTGTCTGTGTGTGTAAATGTTGGTGTAAGTGTCTGTGTATGTAAATGTTTGTGTAAGAGTGTCTGTGTGTGTAAGTGTCTGTGTGTAAGAGTATCTGTGTAAGTGTGTGTAAGTGTAAGTGTGTGTAAGTGTCTGTGTGTAAGTGTGTGTGTGCAAGAGTGTCTGTGAGTGTAAGTGTCTGTGTAAGAGTGTCTATGTAAGTGTGTGTGTGTGTGTGTATGTGTAAGTGTGGGTGGGTGTGTTTGTGTGTGTAAGTGGGAGTCTGTGTGTGTGTGTAAGTTGGAGTCTGTGTGTGTGTGTGTGTGCAAGTGGTAGTCTGTGTGTCTGTGTGTGTGTGTAAGTGGGAGTCTGTGTGTGTGTGTGTAAGTGGGAGTCTATGTGTGTGTGTAAGTGGGAGTCTGTGTATATGTGTAAGTGGGAGTCTGTGTATATGTGTAAGTGGGAGTCTCTCTCCCTGTGTAAGTGTGACTGTGTGTGTGTACGTATGTGTGTGAGTCTGTGTGTCCATGTGTGACTGTGTGTGTGCGAGTGTGTGTGTGCACACGTATGACTATGTTTGTGTGTGTGTGTCTCTGTGTGCGTGTGTGTGTTTGTCAGTAAGTGTGACTGTGTGTGTGTAATAGTGACTGTGTGTAAGCGTGACTACGAGTGTAAGTTTGACTGTGTGTGAGTATTTGTGTGTGTGTAAGTGGTAGTCTCTCTCTCGGTAAGTGTGACTGCGTGTGTGTACATGTTAGTATCACACAATGTAATATTTAGAAGATCAGTTTATGACCTAATAAATCCAAATAAAGATATATAGTATAAAAAAAGTGTGTGTCTGTGTGTGTAAGTGGGAGTCTCTCTCTGTGTAAGTGTGACTGTGTGTGTGTATGTGTTAGCCTCTGTGTGTACATGTGACTGTGTGTGTGAGTCTGTGTGTGTGTGTGTGTGTAAGCAGGAGTCTGTGTGTGTGTGTGTGTGTGTAAGTGTGAATATGTGTGTGTGTGTAAGTGGGAGTCTGTGTGTGTACGTGTGACTGTGATTGTGTGTGGCAGTCTGTGTGTGTGTGTGTGAGAGTGTGTATAAGTGGGAGTCTGTGTGTGTGTGTGTAAGTGGCAGTCTGTGTGTGTGTGTAAGTGGCAGTCTGTCTGTGTGTGTTTGTGTATAAGTGGGAGTCTGTGTGTGTGTGTGTGTGTATGTGTGTAAGTGGGAGTCTGTGTGTGTGTGTGTAAGTGGGGGTCTGTGTGTGTGTGTAAATCGGAGTCTGTGTATGTGTGTAAGTGGGAGTCTGTGTGTGCAAGTGGGAGTCTGTGTGCAAGTGGGAGTCTGTGTATAAGTGGGAGTCTCTCTCCATGTGTGTGTGAGTCTGTGTGGGTACATGTGACTATGTGTGTATGTGGGAGTGTGTGTGCATACGTGTGACCATGTAAGTAGGAGTCTGTGTGTGTAAGTGGGAGTCTGTGTGTGTATGTGAGAGTGTGAGTGCATAAATGTGACCGAGTTTGTGTGTGTATGTGAGAGTGTGTGTGCATACGTGTGACCGAGTTTGTGTGTATGTGTCTGTGTTTGCGTGTGTGTGTATGTTTGTGGGTAAGTGTGACTGTGTGTGAGTGAGTGTGACTGTGTGTGTAAGTGTGAATATGTGTGTAATTATGACTGTGTGTGAGTCTGTGTGTGTGTAAGTAGAAGTCTGTGTGTGTAAGTGGGAGTCTCTTTCTCTGTAAGTGTGACTGTGTGTGTACGGGTTAGGCTGTGTGTGTACGGGTTAGGCTGTGTGTGTAAGTGTGACTGTGTGTGTGAGTCTGTGTGTGTGTAAGTATGACACAATGTAATTTATAACCTAATAAATCCAAATAAACATATATAGTATAAAAAAGTGTGTCTGTGTGTGTGTAAGTAAGTGGAAGTCTGTGTGTGTAAGTGGGAGTCTCTCTGTGTAAGTGTGACTGTGTGTGTGTACATGTTAGCCTGTGTGTGTACATGTGACTGTGTGTGTGTGGCAGTCTGTGTGTGTGTATGTAAGTGGCAGTCTGTGTGTGTGTGTGTGTGTGTGTAAGTGGGAGTCTGTGTGTGTACTTGTGACTATGTTTGTGTGTGGCAGTCTGTGTGTGACTGTGTTTGTGTGTGGCAGTCTGTGTGTGTGTGTGTGTGTGTAAGTGGGAGTCTGTGGGTGTCTGTGTAAGTGGGAGTCTGTGTGTGTGTAAGTGGGAGTCTGTGTGTGTACGTGTGACTGTGCTTGTGTGTGTCAGTCTGTGTGTGTGTGTAAGTGTCAGTCTGTGTGTGTGTAAGTGTCAGTCTGTGTGTGACTGTGGCGAAACAATTTATATCAATTCTATTTGCTCTTAAAACCATTGTTGTATAAAATGCATAATTTATTTTTGTTATGCAAAGCCAAACCTTATCCATATTTACAATACAGTTTGCATGGACTTGGGGAGGAAATGTTCAGACTCCATCAAAAATGTAATTACATAAACAATTAAATACTCTATTGGTGTTATGTAGAAAATATACAACCACCCCTATTCAGGAACATTACAATGCCTGTTTGTTTTTATATTGCTTGCACCAGTGTTAAGTGTGCACGAGCAACATGGAAGTATAGGACTGACCCACATAGGAAAAAAGCACACAATGTGCTCACCATCCACTGTAGCATGTAAAGGACACTCACTGATTGTGGCATTCTTGCATATGTCTACGGACTGACCTATATAGGAACCACCTGCTACACCTTACAAGGATTGCAGCCTGATGTACATGTTATTGATCTGGAGCTCCTGTCCATGAACAAATGTAAAGACGCGCCATGCTCAACAGATTTCCAGAATGCAAAAAGATTACATTTTTTCTAAATATAAAATAATTAATAGCAGGGGTACAGATCTCAAAAAGCGGGATCACCTTACGCGTGTCATGGACAACTAAATCGCGCATCCAACACAACTTAAATAATCAACACTAATTAGGTGAGTTTTCACAACTGTGATAAACACACCTCCAAAATACACGTGTGCCAATAACAAAACAACAAGAACACGAGTAGTATGCGAAATGTGGGTATTAAAAACAAATGAGAGTCACACCATGAAACATCCAAAGAAATAACATTTTATGCAAAATAATGTAAAATATATCAAGGGTACTCACTGACCCATTCAGCTAGAGACGTATGGCTGAGAGCTGTCAAATGTTTTGGCTTTAGCATAAACAATACCAACCACTAGATGGTAGTCAATCCAAATTTATAATGACTTCACTGAGCTCAGTGTTACTTATATTCACAACCGCTAGATGGCATATAAAACTTTATATTCACATAAAGGAAACTGTTGCATTAAAAGTGCAAGAATGGATCAATAAATATCATGTTGAAAAAAACTGAAATTGTTATTATAAAATGCAGAAAATAAGCCATATAAATATGTTTCAATCAAATAGCTCAAATACACTTAGTTTTTCACAAAACCCCAAATAAAAAATGCTTCGTCCTTAAGTTTGAAATTCCCATCTCGATTCCCTGCACTTCTCTCTTTATTAATTAAACCCTATAATTAAAGGCACTCTAAACATTTATTTTTATACTCTGACTGTAGAGAATAAAACTTATGATAAATGATCTATACATTGTGTTAGCAGAATCGCATGCAAATGCATAAAATAAGAGAAAAATGGGATTTAAATGTATCTGTGGTGTCACCTGTTTACGAGATCACCTGTGGCTCGCTATACAAATTGACTAATTTTTTAATGGGAAATGTGTAATTTGCACATCAAGCCACAAAGTCATAAGTAAGAGACACCCCAGACACATAACACTTATATTTCTCTTATTTTATGTATGTGCAGGCAATTGAACTTACACAATGTAAAGATCATTTTTCATTCTCTACATTCATAGTGTAGGCCATGTTTAGGATAACTATTTCCCTGTAGTGTTGTAGTTTAGAGTGAAGATCTACGTACATGAATGGATGAGGACATGTTTTCATGTCAGCTGATCTGCCAAGGTGCTTTCCAAAGCCCATTTTACAGACAGGCCTGTCACATCAAAAGGGTGTAAAAAAAAAAGACCCCCCAAACACCAACACACAGGAAAACTGTGATTATGTCTGGAACATCTGAAGACCTGGGTGTGGAATAGAAATGGACCAGGGGGAGATGAAAACTGAAAAAAATTAGGGGAAGAAATGGGATTTGTTTTACATCTAAAAGGAATCTCAGCACACATTCTGCTACTCTCCTCTGTACAGGGCTGGTTGTTTCTGGTCGGATATGGATCAGTATGTTTTAATGTCTTGAATTCTGTAAAACTGCTGATAACATGCAGTATCATATAATACACTCTTCTTTGGCATTACAGGTTGTGTTTATGAGTTGGTGTAAAAGCTTTTGGGACTGTGGCCTCACAGGACTTGATGACATATCAGTGAGCATTGGAAGTTGCCAAATTGCTGGTAAGGCATAGAAATGTAATGTAACATGTGATTTTAAAAGGAAGCATAAGAGGGAATGACCTTTTTTTTTTTTCTATGTAATATTCATACCAGGCAGATATTTCCTTTTGGTCTGTGGCATGGGCATGTGTAAATTGGATTGTCAGTCGCAGTAGGTTGCTAAGCATCACATTAAAGAGAATAATGTGAACAGATTTATTTATTCACTAAAACCAATAAGCACCAATAGGGATATCTAATTAGTCAAATATAGTTAGTGATACAGTATATTCCCCAGCTGCTATAGTTAGCCATATATAGTCAGTTATACAGTGACGCTCCCATCTCTATATGGTTAACTGAAAAGTAAGTGGTATAGTACAGCTATTCAGTGGCGGCTCTAGACTTTGTGAGGCCTTAGGCGAAAGTCGAACATGAGGCCCTCACGGACACACATTATTAAATAAAATATATGCAAGTGATAATAAAAATGAACTGTAGAAATAGCATATTTCAAGATCAGACTCAAATCCCAGCTTCTAGAAATGAACAGCTCCTAGAATTTTATTTGTCTCATAATTATTCTACAAACATCTATAAACATTTGGTATAGATAAAATTGTGTGCGGCTGACTAACTCACATTGTTATTGCTGTGTACTAAATGTGAACACTAACACATATCACACAGTCATTCATAGACACACTCAGTGAGCACACACTGACTCACAGACACACTCAGTCAGCACACAATCACACTCAGCCAGCACACACTCACAGATACACTCAGCCAGCACACACTGACTCACAGACACACTCAGAAAGCACACAATCACACACTAAGAGAAACACTCAGCCAGAAGGAAAGGTGCTCAATGTTGAAAGTGGTCTCACAGACCACGTTGTGCTAGAAGATTGGCACTTTGTTCTTCCTCACAGCACCGGATGCACTGTGATTTAGCCATTCAAAATGCCAGAATTTTGCCACTCAATATGCCAGGATTTAGCCATTTAATATGCCAGGATTAAGCCATTCAATATGCCAGGATTTTTCCACTCTATGCCAGGATTGTGCCCCACAATTTGCCAGGATTGTGCCCCACAATTTGCCAGGATTGTGCCCCACAATTTGCCAGGATTGTGCCCCACAATTTGCCAGGATTTTGCCACTCTATGCCAGGATCTTGCCCCTCAATTTGCCAGGATTTTGCCCCTCAATATGCAAGAATTTTGCCCCTCAATATGCCAGGATTTTGCCACTCTGTGCCAGGATTTTGCCCCTCATTATGCCACAATTTTGCCCCTCACAATGCCAGAATTTTGCCTCTCAATATGCCAGGATTTTGCCACTGTATGCCAGGATATTGCCCCTCATAATGCCACTATTTTGCCCCCTCACAATGCCAGGATTTAGCCTCTCACTATGCCAGGATTTTGCCACTGTATGCCAGGATATTGCCCCTCATAATGCCACTATTTTGCCCCCTCACAATGCCAGGATTTAGCCTCTCACTATGCCAGGATTTTGCCACTCTGTGCCAGGATTTTGCCCCTCATTATGCCAGATTTGCCTCTCAATATGCCAGGATTTTGCCACTGTATGCCAGGATATTGCCTCTCACTATGCCAGGATTTTGCCCCTCACCTCATTATGCCAGGATTTTGCCCCACACTGTGCCAATATTTAGCCCCTCATTATGCCAGGATTTTGCCCCACACTGTGCCAATATTTAGCCCCTCATTATGCCAGTCTTTGCTCGTTTGTAGCACCCTCCTCCCCCCTTCCCTAGTACTTACCTCCATGCTGCTCTCCGTTGTTTCCTCCGTGCATCTTCCCTCCTGCACGGAGGAAGGAAGTTCTGGTCGCGTTTTTTTGTTTTTTTTTAAACTTTATTGAAGCTGCTCGGGTTCAATAAAGTTTAAAAAAAAAAAAAAACGCGATCGGAACTTCCTTCCTCCGTGCAGGAGAGAAGATGCACGGAGGAAACGTCCCAGGTTAGTGTAACAGGGAGCTTAACGGCAGCGTTAAGCTCCCTGATACATCAAAGGTAATAAGGTGAGTTAGGCAGCTGCGAGGCCCCCGTGAGTGCGAGGCCTTAGGCGGCTGCCTAACTCGCCTAATTAGAGAGCCGCCTCTGCAGCTATTTGTATGGTGTTAGCTAGATATTGTTAGTAATGCAGTACAGCTTGCTTAAGTATCTAATTTGCTAGATAAAGATTAGAGCTCCCATCAATATTTCAAGCCATTATGCACTACCCTTCTTATGATGTGTAACCTCACGTAACAGTAAGTCAGCAAAATCAAGCTAAATAATTGTTAGTTTTCAATTGTGTCATTAATCCCTCTTCAAACATTCTACTTTATGAGTGAAGGGACAACTTTCTTTGATGCATCGGTATTGTTAAAATGGACATTGTACAGTTTTTTTGCATAGAAATACATGCAGAGATTCCTTGGGAATCCCTTTCGTATTTTCCTGCCATAATCCACTCTTGTAAACAAAAGTAAACGTAAACATTGCAAGTTGATCAGTGGAGATGAATTGGGTCTTCTTACCCCCTTCACGCCGAATGTTGCTTTGGTCCACTCAATACATTACCAAACGAGCAAAAAATTATTTAATGAGGGCTGATGCTAGATGGTACAGATCTCAGAACCGTTCACCAATAAATCCTTTTTCAAGGGGCATGGAAAAAGGGTTTATTGGCCAACAAATTGCTTGTGCCGACTGATGGCATTAGGTTTGGAATGTGCCAATACTATTTGCAAACCAGAGATATGTGATGTATCATGTGGTGTTTCATTTATTGTGTGCCCTTCTACTTCACTTGATTTGTTACCAGTGACATCACTGACATCTGGTACATTCTTGTACATGTCTAGTGGGCACCTCCATGCTTGGCATCTAACTTTGATTGGCGAGATTATAGTTTATGATTATAGGATAAGTAATAAGGTAGGTAATGCAAAAACTAAAACAAAAACAAATATGTTCATATTAGTTTATACATTTGCATTTTCATCATTAATATCTCTTTGTTTGTACATTTCTTGCATACTTGAGTGACCTTTAACTTCTCTTTCATCTACAGATGAATAGAAAGTGGACATGCATTGTAAAGACTGAACATATCTGCAAATGAAATATTGGATTTGTTTTTAACCTAATAATACATTATGATTTATATAAATACTTGTATTGTGTCCAAATACATCTGCGTTTTCAAAGTTTTTGTATAGAAAAAAAAAACTCAGGTGAATAGTATCCTATATTTTGACATAAAGACATCCATTGGTTTTGTAACTGCAGATAAAATGCCTCCCCCACCTGGCAAGTGTACATTTGAAAAGAATGATTGTGGATTTCAGCAAGAATCAGAAAGAAGAGGAATTTGGCATCGGATACGAGGGAATACCCCTACATCTTACACGGGACCTAGAGGTGACCACACTTCTGGGGTAGGTGAGTTAAGTAATATTATACACTTCAAATGTTTTTATTGACATAGTGCTCAATATAAATTCATATGGACTGTTATCTCCAATTTAATTTTTGATTTAAACTGATCTCAGATATGAAATTCTACATCATATCTAGTATATTTCTCTGACTGTTAAGAAAAAAAAATCTTCCCAATCTAGTAAAACCAACAGTAACTCAGGGATGTTATAGCCAGTATAGCCGTGTTATCACATTACCTTATTTACAGAATACTCACTATAGCAATATCTTAATAATGCAATTTGCAGGTCCCATGATCCCACCAGTGCTGACCTCTGCATACATCTGAAGAGTCCCTATTTAGTAGGGACAGTCCATATTTTGAATCCAAATTTCTCTACCCCGCTTTCCTCATTTGGTGTCCCTCTCAGAATGTTCAGAGTGTTTGAGCGGATCCTGAGCAATAAAACTCACAATAAAGTGTTTAAATTGCTGTAAATGTGTTTATATATTAGTTTTGTAATTAAAAGACTTTTATCTAATAAATTACATAAACAGCTATCAATTGGCCATAAAGTCACTTCAAATTTCCCAGTAATGTCTGAACCCACAGCCACATCCTTAGCCTCTCCCCTTTTAGGCCATCTGAAATATTGGGAGGTGTTCACCTGAAGCCGTTTTTTTGTATGAGCTATAGCAACATAACATAACCAAATGTATCAATATTAGTGAAATAAGTGCATATGTGAATTTGTTTTAATTTATGTCAGATGTAGAAATTGCAGGGTATGTAGTTGTGACCAGCATTAGTTCTTCAGGGTACATGCATTGTCTTATATTTTTCCATATGTTCCCTTTAAGGCTACTACATGTATATTGAAGCCACCCATATGGTCTATGGACAGAAAGCAAGACTGATCTCTAACTCACTTCGGGCCACCCCTGGGAAGCAGTGCTTGACGTTCTTTTATCATATGTATGGTGGTGGTACTGGGCTGCTTAATGTATACCTGAGGAATGAACATGCCAGGCATAGGGACACTCTGCTGTGGACAAGGAGAGGTGAACAGAGTATCAGTTGGTTGAAAGCTCATGTTGAATATGAGAGCCATAAGCAACATCAGGTAAGATGCACACATAGTGTAATATATTGGCAAAAGCAATATAAATAGCAAATACATTTTTAATTGTCCCATAATCTACTTGATCATTTGTATTGTGGTCCAGAAAAACTCTTGTACCAATGGAATATGTAAAACATAAAAGCAATATACTACACTAGTGTGCCCTACACACGAATATTTTTACATTTAGACTTTTGCTGTTTGATTTTCATACTATAGAGATTAATATAGTGTCACTAAACCCTAAAATATTGTTTTATTCTTCAACTTAGATGCTTAATGTGAAGAAGACACATTTGTGCATTTATTAATAAAATTAACGTATACTCTATTTTGACATAAAGTCATAATTTCTTGCAGTTGTGCCCCACACATTTCACTTAGTCTTCCCAAGGAAGAGTTTCTTATTTTCACATGAAATTTGATGGCATCTAACAGTGATACAGTTTATTATTTTTTTAATGGAAATGTTTAGGTAATTATTTTAAATCACATGCTGGTGTTGTACCACTATGAGTGCATTGTGAGAAAACGTTTGCTTATATAAAAGGAAGCAAATTAACAAACAATGCAAATAAATGTTGATTCTCACATGGCAGAGTGTGGAAAGTTAACCATCATTGCTACAAAGTAGAGTTGAGCAGCCTTTTGGATGTCCTATAATATGTGCCTTCATTAGGGTTGCCACCTAGTCCATTTTTTACCGGCCACAAATAACTTTTACAGACTGCTTTGCCGTACCTAATCCAGTAGTGAATCCCACCTAACGTATGTTAAGTAATTAATTGATTTCCTTCTGGTCACATATGACATCTACATACCGCAAGGCTGCATACAAAAGTTATATGTGGCCGGTAAAAAATGTCTGAGGTGGCAACCCTAGCCTTCATATACAGTCATGTGAAAAAGAAAGTACATCATCTTTGAATTCTTTTACATATCAGGACATAATAACAATCATCTCTTCCTTAGCAGGTCTTAAAAATAGGTAAATAAAACCTCAGATGAACAATAACATGACATATTACACTGTATCATGATCTATTTAACATAAATAAATCCAAAATGGAGAAGCCATGCGTGAAATGTAACCCCCTTCATGATGCTAGGACTTTCTATGTCATCCTAATTTTAGTTGTCCTAAAAGACGCTAGGACGGCATAGAACGTCCTAGTGTTTAACAACTCAAGTGTCTGCAGCGGGATGCTACCTGTCTAAGTGGTTCAGGCATGTGTAGGGGGCATCTCCATGCGTGGCATCTAACTTTGATTGTTTCCCGGGAGAGAGTTAAATATGATAGGATAAGTAATAAGGTAGGTAATGCAAAAACTAAAACAAAAACCATGAGCAAATATGTTCATATTTGTTTATACATTTGCATTTTCATCATTAAGATCTCTTTACTTGTACATTTTTTGCATACTCTAGTGACCTTTACATACTCTTTCATCTACAGATGAATGGAAAGCGGACATGCATTGTAAAAACTGAACATATCTGCAAATGAGATATTGTATTTGTTTTTAACCTAATAATGCATTATGATTCCTATAAATATTTGTAATGTGTCCAAATACATCAGCGGTTTCAAAGTTTTTGTCTATAGAAAAGATTATATAGAATACTCAGGTGAATAGTATCCTCTATTTTGACATAAAGACATCAATTTTCTGTCTAAGTGGTTCAGGCATGCCTCTGTGATGTCATACGTGATTTCCAGAAGTATCGCAATCTTTTGGCAGAGACCCACAGGGTCTATTAAGACACTGATCAGGTCCCTACCATTGTGTTCCTGGCTAATGATCACCTTGTGATCAGTGGCCAGGAACTATAAATTACATTTTGGTGCTTGCGTCGTCTGGGACACAAGCACCATGCGTCACGAAGGGGTTAAGAACACTGTTACTGCTTCCTTAGGAATTAAGAGGCTAAGTAGCAGACATGTGCTGCTAATCAAATGCCCTTGATTAATTGCTCATCAGCAAGCGTGACCACCTCTATAAAAGCCAGAGTTTTAGCAGATTGTTAACACAATGCCAAGGAGGAAATATATTAGCAATGATCTTAGAGAAGCAATTGTTGTTGCTCAACAAACTGGGAAGGGTTATATGATAATTTCCAAGCAATCTAAAGTCTGTCATTCTGCAGTGAGAAAGATTATTCAAAAGTTCAAGACAGTGGCTTAAGAAAGCTGTGCATAAACAAATGCCGGCAAACCTCAATGAACTGAAGAAACATTGTAAAGAAGAGAGGGCTAAAATTCTTCCACAACAATATGAGAGACTGATATGATTGCTTCAAGTTACTGGTGCTAAGGTTATTGGTGGAACAAAAAAAAATCAAACAAATAAACAACAACTAACTGTTAAAATTATTAGTTTTACAAGCTATTGACTCATAATGTGTAGTTTTTCACACATGGCTTCTCCATGTTGGCCTTAGTTTTTTTTAAATACATCATGTCACGGTGTTATATGTCATGTGTTGTTGTTCATCTGCGGTTGTATTTACCTAATTTTAAGACCTGCTGTCCTAATATGTAAAACCATAATGTTCAAAGAGGGTGTACTTTCTTTTTCACATGACTGGAGTCTCCCACTTTCAGAAAATATACAACGGTACAATATGCATGAACTCTATACAGTAGCTAACTAAAAATATTGGTTTCGGTGATAAGAGGAAAGAATATAAAACGTCTACATACTGTAAGACTAAGAACAGGGTCATATTTATTATATATGAGGAACAAGGCAAGCTTTAGTTTGTGGGCACCCACCAGATTCCTCCTATTTTTAAACATCAGATCTTGTATGGAGACTTTGTTTACTGTTTTCACTTTTAGCTTGTCTTTGAAGCTGTTCGTGGAATTTCAATAAGAAGTGATATTGCAATTGATGACATCATGTTTAAAAAAGGACCTTGTGAGGGTAAGTGCCTATTTATTTACATGTAACCGCTTTCTGCTCCAGTCCAGCTGTAAACCGGGCTCATTTAGTTTCTCATTGTTTCACATGATTGGTGATTGGAGTATATTTATTGGGATATCCTAATATGAAGTATTTTAGAGTATCATAAAAATCATTGAAACAGAAACATTGCATAGTGATGGCCACAGGTATAAATCAAGACAGATACAAAGTTAATTAATTGTTGCCCATCTAAGTTGTGAATATCATCCAATAAAATAAATACAGTGCACTCTCATATACACAAAGGAAGTAATGCATATAATACAATTCGACTCCATTCGAGAGAGAGATGAGTGTTCACGAGTATTAGTGTGAGTTTTTATTGAGAGTTAAATGAGTGTGCATTAATGAACGTTATGTGAGTGTGTGTTAATACATTTTATGTGGACATGTATTTGTGTGAGTATGTATTAGTGAGTGTGTATCAATGTGTAACTGTGTATTAGTGAGTGTTATGTGAGTGTGTATTAGTGAGTGTTATGTGAGTGTGTATTAGTGAGTGTTATGTTAGTATGAATTAGTGTGTATTAGTGAGTGTTATGTTAGTATGTATTAGTGTGTATTAGTGAGTGTTATGTTAGTATGTATTAGTGTGTATTAGTGAGTGTTCTGTTAGTATGTTTTAGTGAGTATTATGTTAGTATGTATTAGTGTGCATTAGTCAGTGTTATGTTAGTATGTATTAGTGTGCGTTTGTTTGTGTGTATGCATCAGTGTGCATTAGTAAGTGTTATGTTATTATGTAATAGTGTGCATTAGTCAGCATTATGTTAGTATGTATTAGTGTGCATTAGTCAGCATTACGTTAGCATGTATTAGTGTGCATTAGTGAGCGTTACGTTAGTATGTATTAGTGTGCATTAGTGAGTATGAAATTAGTATGTATTAGTGTGCATAAGTGAGCGTTAAGTTAGTATGTATTAGTGTGCATTGGTCAGTGTTATGTTACTATGTATTAGTGTGCATTAGTCAGCGTTATGTTAGTATGTATTAGTGTGCATTAGTGAGTGTTATGTTAATATGTATTAGTGTGCATTAGTCAGCGTTACGTTAGTATGTATTAGTGTGCATTTGTTAGTGTTATGTTAGTATGTCTTAGTGTGCATTTGTCAGTGTTATGTTAGTATGTATTAGTGTGCATTAGTCAGCATTACGTTAGTATGTATTGGTGTGCATTTGTCAGTGTTATGTTAGTATGTATTAGTGTGCATTAGTGAGTGTTACGTTAGTATGTATTAGTGAGCGTTACGTTAGTATGTATTAGTATCCATTAGTCAGTGTTACTTTAGTATGTATTAGTAAGCGTTACGTTAGTATATATCAGTGTGCATTAGTCAGCGTTGCGTTAGTGTGCATTAGTGAGCGTTACGTTAGTATGTTTTAGTGAGCATTACGTTAGTATGTATTAGTGTGCATTGGTGATCGTTACGTTAGTATGTATTAGTGTGCATTAGTGAGCGTTACGTTAGTATGTATTAGTGTGCATTGGTGAACGTTACATTATTATGTATTTGTGAGCGTTAGGTTAGTATGTATTAGTGTGCATTAGTGAGCATTATGTTAGTATGTATTAGTGTGCATTAGTGTTACTTGGCTACTTTGGCCTGAAATTCCCATATCAATTCCCTGCAAGTCTCTCTTTTATGAGTAGTCCCTTATGAGCGCGTGCAGTGAGTTCCCATGCCTCTGCAAAGGTACTCTATGCTCTCTGATGTAACGACCATGCACATTGGGCATATACATGCATGTCTATTCAAGCTCTGTGATCATATGCATGCATTTCTGTGTTACATTTCAAGTGAAGTAGATAAGTAGTTGTTGTTTTGAAATACATGTCTGTAATGGTGATTCACTTACCTACAGCGGTTTCTCTGTGAGTGAAAATATCAGTGTCTATGACAATGATTTAGTCATTGTTAATACAGAATTGAATTTTTTTTTTAGATATTGGAGATCTATCGACTCTACAATCATCCGGTTACTCAGACGACTTCAACGAAATAGATTTCTAGAGTCGGAGCTGTGTGAAAACCAGTGTACCAAAATAGACATGATGCACTTCAGAGACTGCACAGAAACGATTATTTTATAGAGAATTCTGAAGAATGCTACAACTGAATATTTACGGATACATAGCACAAACTCAGAGCACTTGTGTTCGCTGACAAGAAAACCTACTCAGGGCTACATTTGTGTAACAGCTGTATGTTTGCATGGACTATCAGTGATATGTGTGCAGCCTTCAAGTTTGTCACTGATTTCACTGTATAGATGTGTTTCATTGCTGAATTTTCATCTATGGTTTTTAAAGCACAGATGGGAACCCACAAAATTCACAATATTGCTTTTGCTTTAGTGCTCTGTATCCTCTTGAGTTGTCCCATAGAGCTCAGCACATTAAAGGTAAATACTATTTTTATATAGCATAGATAAACTTTTTTTAGCACTCTTTATTTCAACCTGTTCATCACCAGACAATGAGCTCTTACTCATTTATCATTTAAAGGGACAAAAATGTAAAGCAACGCACATGCATTATTATAGCTGCACTGCGAGCAAATGCAGAGCTAAAGACGCCTTTGGGTTGTCTATACCTTTTCCTGTTTATGACATTAACTTGTGCCATCATATGCAAATCAACTGCTACAATGGAAACGAATGAAGTTTTATATTGTACCTTAAGGTGATATCATACACAGGAGACAGCAAATTGTTTCTCAGAACTCATGCATCTGCATATAATGCTGTTAATGTAACATGTAAATAATGTTTTTAACATCTTATCTCCGCTCTGTAAATATTATTTAGGTGACAGAGTTGCTTTTATGCCCAAGTTTAATTTCAGAGTGTTCTTGAATTGTAACAGAATTAACTCTAGCTAACTCTGTCTCACAAGAATTTGGATAGACTATGGCTTTAGTTACTGCTTCCAAGGTATTAGCCCAGAGGTCTCCAACCATTTCTTTGGCGAGAACTGCTTATAATCTAAAAATAAATTTAAAGAGCTGCTGCAAAATGTATTTTAAAGAAAAATGGAAAACCGTCAATCAAAAAACATTGCATTTCAACTTTTAAATTGATATATAATTTGATACGCACTATTCAAACTCTGTCGTACTAAAACTGAGATTTAGAGTTTAGTCCATATTCAAATCCGCACATACATTTTTCCCATTAGGTCACGGGGAAACATGAGTAATGCATTATGGTATTATGAGATACCAATAATAGAAACTTGCCACCTTTCTACAATGATCTAACTTATTACTTGATCTCATATGTGGCTCTAGAATGGCTACAATTAACTGAGGAATTCCACTGTTTCCCTAATGTTATTAGCATCTACCTATTGGTTCAGGCTATTCCACCGTTATTTCTGTAATTTAATATTTACTCTTAGTGTTATTAAAAAAAGGAAAATCTCACTTTTTTTTATGAACTTATATTTCTTTAATCACAGTCTTGATGAATGTAGTCTAGATGTTTGATATGGATGACCGTTTGAATAAAATTATTTGTTGACTGTGTATGTCTTGCTTTGGTCTTTACTGTAATATCATGATGCAAGAGAGTCATAAAAGGGAATCAGAGCTCTGGGTGTCATGTGACATCCCAGCACTCTAACTCACATGACCGCAGGACTGCAGCAGGAGAGGGTATGTGCCAACATAGGAGGCACAGACTAAGATGGGCTACTCTGGACCAAGCCTCCCCCAGTCATGCCATACAAGGTAAAAGAGTAGAAAGGGGACATTTAGTAAAATATCTATTTTTTTCTATCTTTAATATAAAAATCTGACATTATAACACGTATGACACTGTATGATTGTGTGTATGACACTATGTATGTGTGAGAAACTGTGATTGTGTTTGTGCCACTGTTTGAATGTGTGTGACACTGCATGATTGTGTATGTGTATATGTGTGAGGATTGACACACGGAGAGGAGACCAGTATACAGGGTATAACACGATTACCTGAGTAATGTCTGATAGTAAAATGAGACTTACTGTGAGGTACAGTTCTTGTTTGTACTCCACTTGGTAACACAGCTGTAGATAACAGCTTAGTTGATCTTGCAACAGTTATGTTCCAAACAGTAGCATGGCTTAGCGGATGGCACACAAAAGCAGGTAACACAGCTTAGCAGATCTTTGCAGCAGTTATGTTCCAAACAGCAGCGTGGCTTAGCGGATGGCAGACAGAATTCCGGGGTCCTGAAATCCGACCCCTGGGGTGCTATGTGATTGCTCTCCAGAGTGATCACTTTCACCATACTGAAAGGCAAAAAATGTTTTTAACTGTAATGGAGGGGATTCAAATAAATGCATTCTATTATGTATTGACATATTGAGTAATAAAACCAATCAGAAGTGGGTATCGTGCAAACAAGCTGAAATATTTAGAAGCTAAATGGATGTTCAAATTATGTACAAGAAAATCTAAAGGTTTAGAGTCTGAAGTTGTGTGGTAGTTCTGGTGAGTTTGTACTACTTGTTGGATATATGCTGCCATCTAATGGTTTAAGGGTTTTTTCTTTTTTGATGAAGTATATCAGGGAAGCTTGACAATACACTTAGCTGTCCATATCTTCACAACTATTATTGTATAAAGTGTCACTGTATTCCATCCAAATAAATATTATAGAACAATAGTGTATGACCGTCTTAACATTTTCATATTTTCTTATTAAACAGCGAAGACCATATACATTTTCCCAGCTAATTAAATTGCATCGTTTAGTATTCAAATGCTTCCAAACATCATAAACAGAAAAATAAACATAAAACGCAAATCATTCCACCCCCATGTCCTATTCTGTAATTTTCAAGCTGTCAATAAGATATACAATTCACATCGACGGTCTACGTCCTATTGGTCTTTGTGGTATGTACGGTATGTCAAATTACATCAGGATACACAAAGTTTATCCACAGTACCATGAGATGTATTCAAAGGCTGTTTTGATGGAGGATGTGTAGATATATTTGGCTGCCACAAATAAAATATGTATTTTTTTTTCTTTTCTTCCTTTTCCAGGGAAATTTCCAACCAATCCATTCTATAAAAGAAATACATTTTTGTTTTAATAAGGGTCATATTAGGTGGTTCTGGCAGTGCCCATTGGTGCAGGATAGTTTCACGTGCTGCAGACATTTTCAGTATGGCCTGTTCCGGTGTTATTCTATTCACTGGGCATTGCAGTCCAAATACAGTGGAATAGCTCAGAGTGTCCCTCATGCCACATTTCCAGTGGCATAATGGTCGATTTTTGCATGTCCCTATATTTAGAAAAAAACAATATGTGTCCTATTTAATTTTTTGGCAAATATTTGGCAATACTGTCCGGTTCTAGAAGTGGCATATAACCCATGTGTGAATTCCATTTAATAATTGCATTACTAATTTTTGTGGAACATGTGTTTGACCCTGAAGTGGAGGTCAGGGAGTCCAATGAAATATTCCAACCCTGATCCCCAATGAGCTGCAGGGGACCTGGATCCTCCTTGCAGGCCGCTGGTGGATGTCTGTGCGCTATGCACACACATCCTCCAATGCTGCCAGACACTTCCGTAGGGGAAAAGAAGCATTTTTCCAACTCAGTCACCTTGGCCTTAAGTCTACAAATCCCTTGTCAATTCCTTAATTCATGAATAAAGCCCTAAGTGTATAAACCCTTTAATATGGCAAATTTTGAAATTATAATTTAACATCATTTTTTGTTTAGCACTGTAGATCTGACCAAACATCCAGAACACACAAAGGGTACACATAAATGTTTGAAATATATTTTAGATTTATTGTCAGTGCTGTAACGACACCCATTCATTTCCTGTGGTACTCATCACAATTCACAGTGTAAGAAATATAGGGTGCCTTTATAAAAATTGTATTTTATATTTAATTCATACATATGTGCTTTTGGTGAGGTTGGTATGTAATCTGGTTTCACAATGGAAGGTCACTTGCAGATCAGAATAGGATACAGAGATGACTTCTTTAGATTGTGGGAACAAGCCTTTCACTCGCGCAGACATCCTCCACTGCTGCCCAGCACTTCCACCGGGACTTCTATGATGAAGCCGGAAGGTCACATGACCTCCCGGCTTCCATCATAGAAGTCCCGACAGACGTACTGGGAAGTGGCGGAGGATGTCTGCGTGCATTGCGAAGACATCCACCAGCTGTTTTGCGAGGGGGATCCAGGTCCCCTGCCCATCTGTGTCTTATAGTCAGACCTTGTTTTGAGTTCAGACTAGAAGACGACCTTGATTATAAGACAAGGTTGTTTTTTCAGAACTTTTTTTCTGAAAAAAACCTTGTCTTATAATCGAGAAAATACTGTATATCTGAGATCAGATCAGTAAGTGTTTCTCAAATGGTCACATTTTATCGCTTCAGTAAATCCTTAACAAGCACATGACTGTGATCTGTACTAGTGTGTGCTGCCATCTAGCTACTGATCAACAAAATTACAAATGTATTTCTGATGTACCAAACAGCACATATTGAAAATACTGCTAATCTTTTTAAACCAACATTTTTTTTTACTTGATCTACATGGTGTTTCATCTGCACTTTTCACATTATGTGTATTTATATCCCATATATATATTTTCTAGCTTGACTTCCAACCCTTTTTTATATTAAAAGTTAAATCGTTTCTTTATATGCAGAGGTCAGTGTCCCCAGTCTACAATTTACTCAAACAACTCATGGTTTCTACCCTCCTCTGCCTCACAGAACATGCCACAATATCACTTTGCACATTAAAGTATGCCACAAACAATTTGCCCATTATTATGCCACAGCCAGGTTTCCCATTCAAATATGTCACTGTTAGTTTGCCCATTAAAATGTGCCGCTGTTAGTTTTCCCATTAATATGCCACAAGTGTGCCCATTAATATGTCACAGCCAGTCTGTCCATCAATATGCCACTGTTAGTTTGCCCATTAAATGCCAGTGTTGGTTTGCCCATTAACATGTCCCCCTGCCAAGGGACATGCTGCTCCATCTTGTCCGCAGCTGCTCTCCTTCGTGTAGTCTTCCCTCCTGCGTGCAGGAGAAGGGAAATACAGCTGTTGGATATGTTCTGCTTTCATAGCCTGCGGCAGTGACAGTAAGGTAGGAACCACATCCATTGGATGCGGGCTGCCAACACTGCCCCAGCTGAACTGTCTCCATGTGAGAAAGTAACGCAGGCAGCGGGCCCACGTTGTGATCAGCGGGCCCACTGGGCATCTGCTTTGGGTCCCCCAACAGGCTGGACATTGCTAAATTAATGAAGTAATACAGTAGAAACTATTGGCTTTTAGTCAACATTGGGGCTACATAAAGACCTTTAACTTATGTTCCATCACTGATTTATAAAGCAAAAAAAATAAAAAAGAAAGTGGAGAAGTGTAGGTCAGGGGAGAGAGGTTAGATCTAGGCAGGAGTGTGCAAGGTATATGGAAATGTAGTGGATGTAAGGGAGCCAGCCCAACAACACTCACATGCACACTACAAAGCAGCAGAAAGAGAAAAAGTTTGAAATAAAGTTAATATAAAACTGTCAATCACAATTATGTAGATTTAGTAAGCAACAAAGTACAGAATAAGCAGCAATAGATGCAGAGCTGTTAGTCACAATGCAGTTAGACAAACAGCAGGAAAATGTTTTTGCAAGTGCTCAGCATAAACATAAAAAAAAGTACATTGCAAACGTTAAGTAGATGTAAAAAGGAAAATATATAAACACATATAGAATAGATGCAAGTAAAAACAAGCCAAATAAAAACAAATGTATATAGTAATTAACCCATAATGGATTAGCAGATTGAAGCAGAGGGAGAGACATTCAAGTGGCAGTAATGATCTTGTGTCAACATAAATATGTCCTCAAACGATGATCTCTTGCAGAGTAAATTAAAAACCCAACATACTGTATATTGTTTGGAAAAAGACTTTAATGAGCACAAATGTAGCTCATTACAGGAAATATATAACTAAAAGGCACATCAGGCAGTGGATGTATCCATCGGACAAAAAAGCGTGTAAAAAAGCCGGCAGACTCCGTAAACTGGAAGTAGTTGGTGCAACCCGAAATTATGTCCGTATGTAAAAAATAAACTTCCTCCATGTGCATTTCATGACTGGACTGCGTCACTTCCGCACTGCTCCTGAGGAAGTGACGCAGACCAGTCACGAAACGCGTGAATGTAGAGAATGAAATGATTGAAAATGCATACTAATGTGCTTTCAATATACTGTAAAATGCATAGTTTACATTGCGTTGCTTAAAATATAAAACAAAATATACAGTTAGATGAATTTGTGGAATTATAACAGTTTGTAAGAATCCAGGACTGCCCATACTAGCAGAGTAAGTCAATTTCATTTTTTTGCTGCAGTAAATAATGAGTATAATGCAATTCAAATGAATGGAATTTTCTCTCTAGTGAGGTCATCAGACAATGTTAAAGGGACAGTCGAGCCCCCAAACTCACTTTGGTGGAAGTTGAAGACTACTGCTTGTATAGTGCACAGGTTTTTTTCCATTGTGAGTTGATGCCGACATTCCGCATAAATCACAGGTTTTCTTTTTGACTAAAGGCGTACCCCAGTGATTACTCTACATGTTTACTGCAGGTGCTACAGCACTGATTATATAGATACTGAGTATATCAAGTTTTGTTTCATTTAGTAAATTCCTATGCTCCTGGAATAAAATGTACTGTGACGGGTGTAAGAAACTTGCTCTACACAAGTAGTACACAGTAGGATTTCTTAACAGTGCAACACACTTTCTGATCTCATTAGAGAAACAGGATATCCCATTAATTTTAATGAAATTATTTTCATTGGTTCGTGTAGCAAACAAAGGCTTGGCATCTTTAACCCCTTCGCGACCGATGATGGTCCTGGAACGTCATAGGGAAATCTCCCTTCGTGACCGATCTGCTGATTGCGGTATGCACGCTGGCATACCGCAATCGCGCTACCAACGACATGGCTAAGTGTCTCGATACCGAGACACTTCAACCATGTCGGTTCAGGACCCCCCGGAAACATCCGGGCACTGTGACAGCCAATCACAGCGCCCGGATGTTAATAGCTGTCAAAGCAGGTGCCTGCTTTAACAGCTATAGTCCCTCCCTGCTCCACGGTGATCGTGGGGCAGAGAGAGACTAAATATAGTGTGTGAAGTCTCCCCCTGGTCCCGCCCAGTAACAACCAGCCCCCCAAAGGATTTTTTTAATTTAAAAAAAAAACTTTTTTTTTTTAATTTCCTATTGTGCTAATCCTAACTCTTGGGTTAGGGTTAGAGTTCATCAAAACCCTAATCCTAGAGTTAGAATTAGGGTTTGTACTAACCCTAACCAAAGGGTTAAGGTTAGAGTTAAATAAAAAAAATGTAAAAAAATAAAAAATTAAATAAAAAAAAATTACAAATAATAATAAATTGTATAAAAATAAGAAGTTATTCCGTAGAGGACCAATGACATGTTATGTCTGTCTGTGGTCCTCTAGGGATATTTTATTTAAAAAAAAAAAAGACTGCTAGTGGGGCCAGTGCTTTGCATTGGCCCCCAGCAGTACATAGGGGCCCGCAGCAGCTGGATATTTGATCCATGCAGCCGCAGGATAGCAAAAATCGGTGCTTCCTACTATAGACTACATTTCCAATTCTGCTACGGTAGCTTTTGGCTGGCTGAGCATGATAGGAAATGTAGTCACAAGTATTACATAATAAATACACGTTTTAAAGCTGCAATAACCATATCCTAAATTTTGCCATGTACCTGCCACATAAACCTAGCACACCTATACATGTGGGGTACCGCTATACTCAGGGGAAGTTGCTGAACATATATTGGGGTGTTGTTTGGCAATAAAATAGAACAGTCCCTTTAAATTCATACCTAAGTTTCAAAGTGTGTGGAAATAAAACACACACAAAATTACTACGCCAAAACTTGTCAAAGATTGGTGGTAAAATGACAGAGTGAAAAGTGTCAAATTACCCCAAGTTGAATGCCCTGGGATGTCTACTTTATAAAAATGTGTACATGTGGGGGGTTATTCAGTGATTCATATCAGATATCGGTGTTACAGTGTCACTAACGCTAATTTAAATTAAAAAAAATGGTTTTGAAACAGCTAAATGCTACTTGTATTTATTAACCTAAAACATGCAAAAAAAACAAACATTGGGTATTTCTGAACTCAGGACCTATAGTCGAATCTATTTAGCACGTTTTTTCATTAGCTTTTGAAGCTTAGTAAAAGAATTTACAAAGAAAAGTCAGGAAAAGTGTTTATTTTTTTTAATTTTAATCCATATTTTACTATTTTTTACACAAAACAATAAATGATATGAACAAAATAATGTCATGAAAAGAAAGCCCTTCTTGTCCTGAAAAAAACAATATATAATATGTGTGGGTACAGCAACTGACAAAGAAGAAAATTAAAGCTAAACACAAACACCTCAGAAGTGTTAAAACAGCCTCGGTCACTAACGCACAACATTCCAAAAACAGTCTGGTCATGAAGGGGTTAAGAGATCCTACTATGTACAAGAGCAAGCTTATTACATTCTACACAATGCATTTTATTCCAGAAACACAGGAAGTGACTAAATGAAACAAAACTTTATATGTTCAGTCTATTTAACCCCTTGGCGACACAGGACGGACTAGGTCCGTCCTGTGTGCCGAGGCGTTAGTGACACAGGACGGACCTAGTCCGTCCTGTGTCAAAACGAGCACTGAAAGCGGAGTTTTTCCGCTTTCAGTGCTCTAAGGGCATTGTAACGATGCTTCCGTGTGGAAGCATCGTACAATGCTAAAAAAAATGCCCGTCGGCATTTCGATCGCTCCGGAGAGCGATCGAAATGCCGGTTTTAAAGGCACAGAGCCTTTAAAACGCGGGCATTTAAAAAACGAGCATAGGAAGCGAATTTTTCGCTTCCTATGCTCAGAAAGTGTTTCTGATTGCCTCGCAAGTCGAGGCAATCAGAAACACACAAAAAAAAAATGCATGGCGCATTGCCTTCTAAGGGCAAGAGCACAGGAGGCAGGAAGTACCTGCTTCCTGTGCTCTCTGGCTGTCACACGATTGCCTCTTCACAGAGGCAATCAGTGACTGCCAGGCACACTGACAGGCAGTGGGGATGCTCTCCTGAACATCCCCACTGACTGGTCAGATCAATATTAACTCTATATTGATCTGACCAGTTATGATCTGTCTCCCTCTCCTCACATTTTTTTTAGTGAGGGAGAGAGACAGATCAAAGTTCTAAAAGTAAGTAAAAGTTAAAAAAAACAATAAATACACAACACACAAATAATAAAACAATAAAAAAATTTTTATTAAAGCAATTCCCTGCGTTTAACCCCTTCCCTGCCACTGATCTTGCATAAGCAGTGATCGTGCACATCAGCGCATTTATTTTTGCTGTTTGTGCATTTTTTAGGGGTTAATTTTTTTTGTACTGTAATTTATTACAGTACTAAAAAGGCTCTTCTAAGAGTTATTAACCCCTTATTTGCCGTCGATCACTGCTTACGCAATGATATTGACGCCAAAGCAATTTTTATCTGTCTGCATATTTTTTTTTTTTTTATGTCACTGTTTTATGGATTAATTTCTTTGTACTGTAATGTATTACAGTACTAGATAGGCTCTTCTAAGAGCTATTAACCCCTTCTATGCTCGAGATCACTGCTTACGCACTGATTCTGAGGCCGCGGACTCAGGGTTCGATTTTGACCCTATTCAGCTTTCTGATACATCATCTAGCGATGTATCGGTGGCTGCTGAGCCCTTGCCACAAGTAGTGATGGGGGTCTACCGATAAAAAAATATATGGTTTGGTGGGGGTAAATTACATTGGCTGGCTTCAAAGATATATCCCATAAAGGACACGGACGCAGGTTGACTACATGTCAAAATTCCAAGTTGGAATTTTGAGATGCGCATCTCACAAATGTTGCCTTCTAGCCAAAAACAAACAAACAAACCTATGCATGGGTGCTATCCCTGTACTCGGGAGATGTTGCTGAACACATATTGGGTTGTTGTTTGGCAGTGACATATACCAGAATCTGTGAATTCATGCCTGAAGTACAATGCATGTGGAAAAAAAACTCCCAAAAAAGTACTACCACAAACTTTTACAAAGGCTGGTGGTAGAATTAGTACCTATACAGTATTAAAATACCACCATTTGAAATACCTTAGGATGTCTATTTTCCAAAAATATATGGTTTGATGGGGTAAAATTCATTGGACGGCTTCAAAAATGTTCCAAATGGAACATGGGCGCAGGCTGACTACATGTCAAAATTCCAGGTTGGAATTGCGCACCCCCTAAATGTGGAATTTTAGACCCAATACAAACCAACAAACCTATGCATGGGGGGTATCCCTGTACTCAGGAGATGTTGCTGAACACATATTGAGGTGTTGGTTGGCAGTGGCAAATACCAGAATCTGAAAATTCCTGCCTGAACTACAATGTGTGTGGGGAAAAAATGACAACCCAACCCTTTGACATAGGTTGGTGGTAGAATTAGCACTTGGAAAGTGTTAAAATACCACAATTTTAAATACCCTAGGATGTCTAGTTTTCCAAAATCTATGTTTTTATGGGGTAAAATACTTTGACAGGCTTCAAAAGTGTCCCAAATGGAACATGGGCGCAGGCTGACTACATGTCAAAATTCCAAGTTGGAAATGCACCCCCCCTAAACGTGGCCTTTTAGCCCCCAAATAATCTAACTAACCTACACATGGGTGGTATCCCTGTACTCAGGAGATGTTGCTGAACACATATTAAGGTGTTGTTTGGCACTGACACATAATAGGATCTGTGAATTCATGCCCGATGTACAATGAATGTGAAAAACAAATTACTATCCATAACATTGACATAGGCTGGTGGTAGAATTAGTGCATGAAAAGTGTTAAAATACTACCATTTGAAATACCCTAGGATGTCTAGTTTTCAAAAATATATGGTTTTGTGGGGTAGAATACACTTTTTGGCTTCAAAAATGTCCCAAATGGGACATGGGCGCAGGTTTTCTTCACGTCAGAATTCCAAGTTGGAAAACCAAAAAGCGCACCTCTCAAATGTGGCCTTTTAACCCCCAAATAACCTAACCAACCTATACATGGGGGGTATCCCTTTACTCAGGAGATGTTGCTGAACACATATTGAGGTGTTGTTTGGCACTGACATATAACAGGATCTGTGAATTCATGCCCAAAGTACAATGTATGTGAAAAAAATGACTACCCAAAACATTGACATAGGCTGGTAGTATAATTAGTGCATGGAAAGTGTTAAAAAACTACCATTTGAAATACCCTAGGGTGTCTAGTTTAAAAAAATATATGGTTTTGTGGGGTAGAATACACTTTCTGGCTTCAAAAATGTCCCAAATGGGACATGGGCACAAGTTTTCTGCATGTCAGAATTCCAAGTTGGAAAACCAAAATGAGCACCCCCTAAATGTGGCCTTTTAGCCCCAAAACAAACCAACAAACCTATGCATGGGTGGTATCCCTGTACTCAGGAGATGTTGCTGAACACATATTGAGGTGTTATTTGGAAATACCCCTTCACATTTTAAGGTAATGTTTACCTAAATTGCAATATATGTGAAAAATTAAAAAAAAAGATTTTTTGCTGCAAACTTTGGCATAGATTGGTGGTAAAATGGCTACATGAAATGTGTCAAAATACCCCAAGTTAAATGCCCTGAGTTGTCTAGTTTTCAAAAATATTTACATGTTGGGGGTCATTCATGGATTTAGTACAGAAATCAGTGTTACAATGTCACTATCGCTAATTTTGAAAGAAAGGATTTTAAAATAGCTTTGCACCACTTATAGTTTTGGCCCTGTAACATGAATAAAAAAGCACAAAAACATAAAAACATGGGCTATTTCTGAACTCAGGACATATATTAAAAACTTTTTAGCAGTGTTTTTTTGTTGTCTCTTGTACATGAGTATACGATTTTTCAAATAAAAGTCATAAAAAATTATTTTTTAAATTTTTTTGCCATATTTTATTATTTTTTTTACATCAAATTATATGCTATTATCAAAATAATGGTATCAAAAGAAAGCCCTTCTTATAACGATAAAAACGATATATAGTTTGTGCGGGTACACTAAATGAGACAGAAATAAATTACAGCAAAACACAAACACCTCAGAAATGTTAAAACAGCCCATGTCACCAAGCGTCGGACAAGCCAAAAAAGTCATGTCACTAAGGGGATAATCAGTGCTGCTGCATCTGCAGTAAACATGCAGAGTAAGTGCTGAAGGAGGGGTTGAGTAAAATATTAAATATGTGATTTATGCCAAAATGCTGCATTAAATAACATGGGGGTGTGGGGGGGTATGGGTAGTCTTCAATATGCACCAGAGTTTAGGGACTAAACGGTGCCTTTACATTTCTGTGGAGTCTCCTCCTTATGACATAACCTATGGCCTAATATGCAAATTACACATTTGCTAGGGAAAACCACAGGTGTCATAATCAGGAGACTCCACAGACACATTTAAAACACATTTTTCGAATCATTTATGCATTTGCTTGCAATTCTGCTAACACAATCATTTGTTATTCTCTACATAAAAAAGAAAAACATTTTTTTCGGTGATACAGTCCCTTTGAGTCCGATGTGAAACAAGACATCACCAGCATCACTTGCTTCTGCTCTCTCAACTCTCTGTCCAGCTGACAAATTGGCGGGGAAAAAAGGAGGCGGAGCCAATCACATCCCAACAACATTCACATTTCTTTCCAACTGGCGGGCCCTGGATTTTAAAGCTGTGTACATGTGACCAACTGATCTACAGTTAGTCTAACGGTCTCCCTATTGTCACACTTCAATATTACTTTTGTTCTAACGAGCCGCTGTAAACCGGATAATCGGTGGCGAGTTGATTTAGCGTCACTAGGCGCTCACTCTCTGCCCATTCCGTACTCATTCACTTGTCGGCGATGTATGGTTATTTGTAATGTATCAAGAAAAAAAAGATATGTAGTCTCTTTGGTCACGAAGATTGTCTTACATGCAGAGTGAATCTTTTGTTTAGAGCTGTTATAAAATAAGCAGTGACGTCTTGTGCCCACATCAAATATGGCCGCCTGAGCTTGTTTCCCCATTTTACACTACATGTAGTGACGTATAGGAATCTCTTCGAAGTCAACAGAGAGGGAAAAGGTTTCTGAAGTGATGTCCTGACGGACCCCGGTGGATAACGCAGACGAGATGGCTACTCCGCCTGTTAAGAGGAAGTCCGATGGGACCAAACTATTTACAGGGAGACGCGAGCCAACGCACCTTTTGGTGGAGGGGGCTATCGTGAGGATCAAAATGGAAAACTTTCTGTGAGCTCCCAAGATAGGACTAGAGTAATAGGGGTGTTATGTCAGTCTGTGCCATTATCAATAAATGAGTGGTTTTCTAGTTGCTCTTCACACAGTGACATACTGTACAAGGTTTGCAATGGCAGACATAGAATTTGTAGTCTAGAATAGTTGCAGTGTTTGTTGACCAACCCAGCTCAATGTGGCCCTATAGTTAGGACACTGCAGGGGGCAGCTATAATGCATAATTGCAATGTAGATGGAAATGTATGTTCACTCAGGTGTTAGATTTGTCGGCGATACCGGCAACTCGGCTATTATTTGCAGTTCATGTCTAATGAATAGCTTCATGTATCTGCCCCTTTTTCCTGAAAAAACAGGATAGGATTTACATTTATTTTGCTTCTTAATTACTTTCAAGATCAATTTCACTATCTATGTAGTTCTAAGCCATTACACTTTGTCTAAATAGTACCGGATGACATAATGGACACATGACTCCTAAAGAGCCACTAAACTCCCCCTTCACTTTTAATCTAGTCACACTAGTACTACTTTTTAAAGTACATGCCAGTTTATCCTTACCAGCAGCCATAATGCTTCCCTGGAAGAATGATTGCTGACATTGTCACTGACAAGCTTTCAGTGCTTACACCCAATAAATAATAGAAAACAGCACTGCCTCATGTTGCAGGGAATGGGCCAGGGCTCCACAGACCCCCAAACATAGAAATCGCACCTCTCCGCACTGGAGTGAGGTGTAGTTTTATTTCACCAAAAATTGGTGGTGTCATGGCTTAACAAAGACTCTGGGGGTTGACACTTTCTTGTGAGATATTTTGCTTGATACATAATTCATCCTAAATTTTTCTTATTTCTTTTTTTTTTAAGAACATATGACAAATGTGAAGTGTTTCCTGGTCCTCACTTAAACATGATTGTTGGTGCTAATGGAACTGGAAAGTCCAGCATTGTCTGTGCGATTTGTCTTGGATTAGCAGGGAAGACTTCTTTTATTGGTAGGGCAGACAAAGTAAGTAGACCTTATGATCGCAGCAGTTTTTTCAGACTATCTGGTACTAGGGTTGCCACCTGGCCGGTATTTTACCGGCAGGCCGGTAAAAAATTGGCCTCAGGCCAATGTTAAGTCTATGGAGACAGTACCAAGGCCGGTATTTTTTGGATGAAAAGGTGGCAACCCTATCTGGTACACATATTAGCATTTTTTTGATTTTAGGATTGTGCAAAACAAATGTCTGTTTTATTGAAGTACGTTTGCAGACTCAAAAGATAGGAATTTACTTTTAGTTTGGAGACGGGGCCAAGTGTAAATCTGCTTGTATCTGTAAAGATATATTTGATGGGGATACATTGTCATGAAAGGCTTTCTGGGAGGGTGAAACCCAATTTCATATATTTTCATGCAGAAGACTAACTTTCATTTTTTTTTTTCCTTTTCAGGTTGGATTTTATGTGAAACGTGGGTGCCAAAAAGGGATGGTTGAACTAGAACTGTAAGAATGCATTTTTCTGTTTAGCATTATATAATGTTATGGAAGTAAATAGGAAAATATTATAAACCAGCAGTATTTCCATGCCTATCTTGCTCTTGCTACTGTCTTTCCCCGAAAATAAGACAGTGTCTTATATTAATTTTAGGTTAAAAAAATAAACTAGGGCTTATTTTTATTGACGTCCCCCAAAAAATGGTACATTTATTCCTGTTCAACAAGTACAAGTATACAGTACACATTACTGGTACGTTAACAACTGTTTGCACTCATGTTGTCTGAGGGTAAAAATATTAATCTGATGTTATGCTGGACAAAATACATCATTTACTCTTGGAACTACTTGTAAAAGGGCCTTACCTTGTAACCAGGTATGTTTCTAGGTTAAATACGGCAGCTCTCGGGACACCAGGGGTGTATCGTGCTCCTGAGTGACAGGCGTGCTGCCAGCCTGGAGCACGCCTGTCACTCGGAGGCATGACGTTTCTCGTGTATTTCCGAGGGTTTGTGTGCTGAGAACAGCCAGCACACAAACCCCTGGATATACACGAGAGACGCCATTACATATGAAAGACAACGCTGTGCTGAATTCGGGAACAGAGTTACTTACTCACACAATTCGTATACTTGATTTGTGCTTGTTGAATTGTGTGTTGTATTCAACGCGGCTTCGTCTTTCGGATGTAATTCTTGGGTTTGTGTGCTCTCTGCCCGGAGCACACAAACCCCCAGAAATACACATCGCGGGTGCTTCGTGTTAGGTGTGCAGCGCACACCTAGCACATATGGAGCATCCACCACTGCAGGCACATGCAAAAATTAGAGGTAGGTCTTATTTTTGGGGGAGGGCTTATATTAGCGGTACGTCAAAAATTAGAGGTAGGTCTTACTTTCGGGGTGATTCTTACTCGGGGAAACACGGTACTGGTACTAGCCTGACATTCAAACATAGTAGACACACCATAAATACAGAGGAAAAATAGTACTCTAGTGAAAGTTCAGGTACCAAAATAGGACTCCACCACATCCCCAGTAATATTTTTTTTTTTAAATGGACCCTCAGCACTGCACTCCAATAGTGCTTTGTTATTATTAACCCCTTCGCGACACAGGACGGACTAGGTCCGTCCTGTGTGGCGAAGCGTTAGTGACACAGGACGGACCTAGTCCGTCCTGTGTCAAAACGAGCACTGAAAGCGGAGTTTTTCCGCTTTCAGTGCTCTGATGGTATTGTAACGATGCTTCCGTGTGGAAGCATCGTACAATGCTAAAAAAAATGCCGGAGAGCGATCGAAATGCCGGTTTTAAAGGCACAGTGCCTTTAAAACGCGGGCATTTAAAAAATGAGCATAGGAAGCGAATCTTTCGCTTCCTATGCTCAGAAAGTGTTTCTGATTGCCTCGCAAGTCGAGGCAATCAGAAACACAAAAGAAAAAAAATGCCCGATCTTGGTCACTGAGTGACCAAGATGGCGCTGCCCTTCTAAGGGCAAGAGCACAGGAGGCAGGAAGTACCTGCTTCCTGTGCTTCACAGAGGCAATCAGTGACTGCCAGGCACACTGACAGGCAGTGGGGATGTTCTGCTGAACATCCCCACTGACTGGTCAGATCAATATTAACCCTATATTGATCTGACCAGTAATGATCTGCCTCCCTCTCCTCACATTTTTTTAGTGAGGGAGAGAGACAGATCAAAGTTCTAAAAGTAAAAAAAAAACAATAAACACACAACACACAAATATTAAATCAATAAAAAAAAATTTATTAAAGCAATTCCCTGCGTTTAACCCCTTCCCTGCCACTGATCTTGCATAAGCAGTGATGTGCACATCAGCGCATTTATTTTTGCCGTTTGTGCATTTTTTAGGGGTTAATTTTTTTTGTACTGTAATTTATTACAGTACTAAAAAGGCTCTTCTAAGAGTTATTAACCCCTTCTTTGCCGTCGATCACTGCTTACGCAATGATATTGACGCCAAAGCAATTTTTATCTGTCTGCATATTTTTATTTTATTTTTTTTTACACATACCCGCTAGGGGATTACATGTAAAGTAAAAATATTTGAGTTTTTTTTTTTTAAGCTGCCTGAGCGCATAGCGATCAGTAACAGCGAATTAGTGGCAAAGGCGGTTTGGTGATTTCTCAATTAAGCTCACCATTCGCCCTGGTCAGATCAAAATTGGTCGGATCAATATTCACAAATATTGATCTGCCTCCCTCTCCTCACTAACATTTTTGTGACGGAAAGAGACAGATCAGTATTAGTGATATAAAAAAACATTTTATAAAATTGTCAGGTTTTATGAAAGTCTTTCACTGTGTATTAACCCCTTCCCTGCCATTCATCACTGTGTAAGCAGTAATCTTGCACAGCAACAGTATGTTTTTCTGTCTGCACTGTTTTATGGATTAATTTCTTTGTACTGTAATGTATTACAGTACTAGATAGGCTCTTCTAAGAGCTATTAACCCCTTCTTTGCTCGAGATCACTGCTTACGCACTGATTCTGAGGCCGCGGACTCAGGGTTCGATTTTGACCCTATTCAGCTTTCTGATACATCATCTAGCGATGTATCGGTGGCTGCTGAGCCCTTGCCACAAGTAGTGATGGGGGTCTACCGATAAAAAAATATATGGTTTGGTGGGGGTAAATTACATTGGCTGGCTTCAAAGATATATCCCATAAAGGACACGTACGCAGGTTGACTACATGTCAAAATTCCAAGTTGGAATTTTGAGATGCGCATCTCACAAATGTTGCCTTCTAGCCAAAAACAAACCAACAAACCTATGCATGGGGGGTATCCCTGTACTCAGGAGATGTTGCTGAACACATATTGAGGTGTTGGTTGGCAGTGGCAAATACCAGAATCTGAAAATTCCTGCCTGAACTACAATGTGTGTGGGGAAAAAATGACATCCCAACCCTTTGACATAGGTTGGTGGTAGAATTAGCACTTGGAAAGTGTTAAAATACCACAATTTTAAAAACCCTAGGATGTCTAGTTTTCCAAAATATATGGTTTTATGGGGTAAAATACTTTGACAGGCTTCAAAAGTGTCCCAAATGAAACATGGGCGCAGGCTGACTACATGTCAAAATTCCAAGTTGGAAATGCACCCCCCCTAAACATGGCCTTTTACCCCCCAAATAATCTAACTAACCTACACATGGGTGGTATCCCTGTACTCAGGAGATGTTGCTGAACACATATTAATGTGTTTTGTGGCACTGACACATAATAGGATCTATGAATTCATGCCCGATGTACAATGAATGTGAAAAACAAATTACTATCCATAACATTGACATAGGCTGGTAGTATAATTAGTGCATGGAAAGTGTTAAAATACTACCATTTGAAATACCCTAGGGTGTCTAGTTTTCAAAAATATATGGTTTTGTGGGATAGAATACACTTTTTGGCTTCAAAAATGTCCCAAATGGGACATGGGAGCAGGTTTTCTGCACGTCAGAATTCCAAGTTGGAAAACCAAAAAGCGCACCTCTCAAATGTGGCCTTTTAACCCCCAAATAACCTAACCAACCTATACATGGGGGGTATCCCTGTACTCAGGAGATGTTGCTGAACACATATTGAGGTGTTGTTTGGCACTGACATATAACAGGATCTGTGAATTCATGCACAAAGTACAATGTATGTGAAAAAAAATTACTACCCAAAACATTGACATAGGCTGGTAGTATAATTAGTGCATGGAAAGTGTTAAAATACTACCATTTGATTTACCCTAGGGTGTCTAGTTTAAAAATATATATGGTTTTGTGGGGTAGAATACACTTTCTGGCTTCAAAAATGTCCCAAATGGGACATGGGCACAAGTTTTCTGCATGTCAGAATTCCAATTTGGAAAACCAAAATGCGCACCCCCTAAATGTGGCCTTTTAGCCCCAAAACAAACCAACAAACCTATGCATGGGTGGTATCCCTGTACTCAGGAGATGTTGCTGAACACATATTGAGGTGTTATTTGGAAATATCCCTTCACATTTTAAGGTAATGTTTACCTAAATTGCAATATATGTGAAAAATTTAAAAAAAAGATTTTTTTGCTGCAAACTTTGGCATAGATTGGTGGTAAAATGGCTACATGAAATGTGTCAAAATACCCCAAGTTAAATGCCCTGAGTTGTCTAGTTTTCAAAAATATGTACATGTTGGGGGTCATTCATGGATTTAGTACAGAAATCAGTGTTACAATGTCACTATCGCTAATTTTGAAAGAAAGGATTTTAAAATAGCTTTGCACCACTTATAGTTCTGGCCCTGTAACATGAATAAAAAAGCACAAAAACATAAAAACATGGGCTATTTCTGAACTCAGGACATATATTAGAAACTTTTTAGCAGTGTTTTTTTGTTGTCTCTTGTACATGAGTATACGATTTTTCAAATAAAAGTCATAAAAAAAGTATTTTTTCAATTTTTTTGCCATATTTTATTATTTTTTTTACATCAAATTATATGCTATTATCAAAATAATGGTATCAAAAGAAAGCCCTTCTTATAACGATAAAAACAATATATAGTTTGTGCGGGTACACTAAATGAGACAGAAATAAATTACAGCAAAACACAAACACCTCAGAAATGTTAAAACAGTCCATGTCACCAAGCGTCGGACAAGCCAAAAAAGTCATGTCACTAAGGGGTTAAGTAAGAATTTTATTGATATTAAATTCTTACTATTGGAATAGTATACGCCGGTATAATGTTCAAATGGTGATATTATTGATGCTACTGTGCGGATTTGCACAAGCTTATGTCATAAACGGGAGACGTCACAGATACATTTGTCTCTAATGTTGTAATTCTGCTAACACAATGTATAGGCCATATTTTAGTTTCTACATTCATAGCAAAAACTATTATTTTATCTAAACAATGTCTACCATGGTAAGATACTAGTGACTAGAGTTGAGAGGACACCTGGATGTTCGGGTTCGGCCGAACTTCGGGAAAAAGGTCAGGGTTCGGGGTCAAACTTGACCCCGAACCCCATTGAAGTCAATGGGGACACAAACATTTGGGCACTAAAATGCCTCTAAAAAAGTCCTGAAAAGGGCTAGAGGGCTGCAAAAGGAATTAAAATGTGGGTAAGAGTAGGACAAGTGCCCTGCAAATAAATATGGATAGGGAAATAACTTCAAAAAACATAGTATAAACTGAAAGAGAATACCCTGCACTCCAACCTTCTCTCAAATGGATAATTCTGTTTATCCTCCTGGCAGCCATGCTTTAGATTTATGTTCTTTCAAAGATTCCATCTAGTGCTATTTTATGGCTCAGCTGTATTTTTAATTTGTATGTATTTTAAGTGACCCATAGGTTGAGGAGGCAGTGAACGTGTAGGTGGAAGCGGCGCTGGAGGAGGAGGAGGAGGTAGCCAGAATTTTTCAAAGTGCGCTGTAAGCACAGTATTTGACGGTTGCTATTGTATAAACCGAAATTGAGTCCCCATTCATAAGAATAGGTCAATTGACCTATTCTTATGAATGGGGACTCTATTTCGGTTTATACAATAGCAATAGCATTACATGTATTCCATAAACCGAAAGTCTATAAACCGAAAGGTCAATAGAGGTCAGTTCAGATGAATGGGGACTCTATTTTGGTTTATAGAATAGCAATAGCATTACATGTATTCTATAAACCGAATGTCTTTCGGTTTATAGACTTTCGGTTTATAGCCGAACCTCGAACTCCAACTCGAACATACAGTGAAATGTTCGGGTTTGGGGTACGAACACCGTAATGTTCGGTATGAACCCGAACAGTGCGGTTTGGTATGAGCCCGAACAGTGCGGTTCGGGTTCGCTCAACACTACTAGTGACTAAACATTGTTTAGGTGATGCATTCTCTTTAAGATTTTAATATTTATCTTTTAAGTATTTGGCTAATCACTTTTTACTTAAATATTGTTCAGCCCATGCTTTGTTCCAGACACCCCTGATTTAAGAAGTGCTATGAAGGGTAAATGGAAAATAGAGCTACACATCTGCAAAGTAAATTGAATATCTTTGCTTCTGTTTGAGTATCTAACTTCCCATACTGTGTGTGTGTGTGTGTGTGTGTGTGTGTGTATATATATATATATATATATATATATATATAAAATATATATTTTTAGAAGTTTAAAATAGAGATTGAAGACTACTCTAGCTTAAAAAATGTTGCACAATGGCAAGTTATCAACTGTGCCCAAGAGGAGTTTTATTTGTATCGTATAGTAACATGGTTTAGTTTACATTCAGAGATATACCGTATATGTATAGCACACACATTTTTATTGACTGTCACATGCCTTTATGACCCTGGCCTCTTTATGAAAGTTTGTATGATATATGTACACAGCATGACAGCAGTCTTCCATCTTAATGTCACCTGTTATTTAAAAAATATATCAATTCTAACACCCTTTTTCCCCTTAGTTCATCGTGCCTTTTCTACCTTGAATCTTCACTGTTTTATCTTGTAAGACTGCCATGTGTCTGTTTCCAATACAGTTCCGTAGAATTAAGCAATCAGTAGTTCAGTTGACCCATATTTTTTCTTCTTACATTTTAGGTATAAGCCTTCTGGAAATCTGATAATAAAACGTGAAATTCAAGTAACAAATAATCAGTCAACATGGTTTATAAATACTAAAAATGTATCTCTCAAAGCAGTTGAAGAGCAGGTGGCCGCCTTAAATATTCAAGTAGGAAATCTTTGTCAGTTTCTGCCACAGGTATGCTTCCTTTTAAGAGTTTGTAAAGCTCTATTACTAGATCAAATCAAATACTATTACCAAACAGTTGAGTTTTGTTACTGCAATGCCCCTTGTATTCTGGTCTTGTAGTCTTTCATGTACACATTGTACACCCTACAAATGCTTATTACATGAATTTGTTTTAGCATTGATGTAATAATGAGCCTTAGATTGCGCCTCAACTACCGCAGAACAGATGCAACAATCCTTTTTATGAAGCTATAAATAATAACACCTAGGACTCTATTCCTGTATATCAGAATAGCCACAGAATTGAGGCAATAATGGAAGAACAGCAAAAAGCTGCAATTCCGCTATTGTACACACAGTGCATTTTGGATATTGTACTTGAATTTGCAATTTGCTTCACGCGAATGGCGAAAAACTTGTTCTGAGAAAGCACAGGATTCCCCCTATTCTTGTAGCTTTGAATTTCACTGAATTGCACCGGAATGTAAATTTTGAAGTTTGTATAAAATACAATTACCAATTTTGCAGGATAAAGTTGGCGAATTTGCCAAATTATCAAAGGTAGAACTTCTTGAAGCAACAGAGAAATCTATTGGGCCTCCAGAGATGTACAAGTTTCATTGCGAATTAAAAAACTGCAGAGAAAAAGAAAAAGAACTGGAGGTAAGTTTTAAATTTTTCTTTTCTTCACTTAGACATCAGTATATCGTTGCCAAGAGTTTAATTGGATATGAACTTTGAATAACTTGAAGTGTTGGGACACACACTCCTCACAGTATATGTATGATACACCTTTGTAGATACAGGGGATAAGTCCAGTCATGCAAATGAACCAAATGTTCACTGTTCCAATAAATAAGTCCACACAATTAAGATCTTTTTAGACCAGTCACTCATGTAGCCTGCACTCATAAGTGTTAAAAGATTACCAGTATTGGACATGACGTCTGGCCACAAGGAATGAGACACACTACTCTAAATCAACATATTTATGTGTGGTGCAGAAGTGGCCAGAATTTATACACTATACATATCTGTAAACAACTAAAAGGTGCAAATTCTTTTGTTTTTTATTTTTAAAGTAATCTGTTATAAGTGTAAAAAATAGGAGATTAAAACACACATAAATTAGATAGTATGGGAAGAATAGATGACTGTATCAGCATATAACTAGTTAGTTATGCTATGTGTCTATGCTCGCTATCATAGGGCTATTTTTGTGTTGTCTTGCTTAGGTGATACCAAATAAAGAATAACATGACATTTACTGTAATTAACAGAACTCTTGCAAGAGTAAAGGTGACTGTCTAGAGAAAATGAAACAGAGAAATGAGCGCTACAAGCAGGATGTTGAGAGGTACTACGAAAGAAAGCGCCACCTTGATAAAATAGAAATGTTGGAAAGAAAAAGGCCTTGGGTGGTGAGTTGCTTTTGATTTGCTTGCATGTTTGCTGAAGAATTAAGTATATGAAGGTAGTCCTTAGATACGTAGCCCTGGGGTCTAGGACACTTCTTCGCCGCATCTTCATCGCTGACAGTTCAGCGCGGCAGTTAGAACGCTGAACTGTCAGCAATGAAGTATAACGCGGCCGTTTCACTGCGGCTGCAGCTATGTAAGAGCTGACAGTTCAGCGCTGAACTGTCAGCTCTTACAAATCTAAAAGTAAAACTAAAATAACCCCCCTAATAAATGATTCCCCCCCCAATAGTAAACACTAAACCCCAATACTAACTTTAAAATTAACCCCAATACTAAAATTAACCCCCTAAACCCTAATACTAACCCCGACCCCTAATACTAAAGTTAACCCCCTAAACCCTAATACTAACCCTAATACTAACCCCCGACCCCTAATACTAAAGTTAACCCCCTAAACCCTAATACTAACCCTAATACTAACCCCCGACCCCTAATACTAAAATTAACCCCCTAAACCCTACTACTAACCCTAATACTAACCCCCGACCCCTAATACTAAAATTAACCCCCTAAACCCTACTACTAACCCTAATACTAACCCCCGACCCCTAATACTAAAGTTAACCCCCTAAACCCTAATACTAACCCTAATACTAACCCCCGACCCCTAATACTAAAATTAACCCCCTAATCCCTAATACTAACCCTAATACTAACCCCCGACCCCTAATACTAAAGTTAACCCCCTAAACCCTAATACTAACCCCCGACCCCTAATACTAAAATTAACCCCCTAAACCCTAATACTAACCCCCGACCCCTAATACTAAAATTAACCCCCTAAACCCTACTACTAACCCTAATACTAACCCCCGACCCCTAATAGTAAAATTAACCCCTAACACTAAACCTAATTCTAACCCCCTAAACCCTAATTCTAAACAAACTAAAATCGGTAAAATACTTACCTTTAGCGATGAAATGTCCCGCGATGAAATCTCCAGCGACGATCTGTCTTGTGCTGTAGAGTCGGCGGTGAAGCGACTGCGCGGAAGCAGCCGCGATGAAGTGTCCCATCACCGTAGCCCTGTCTTTTACATGTCCCCACTGGCAAAACTGGATGTTTTTTTTTTTTCTTTCTTCCATTAATCAAATACAAACATACAGATTCTGTTGTATTATCTTAACCTAATTCTGCTTCCTACAACCTCGTACTAAGCCAAATAATTACCAGATGTCTTCTCCCTGTGGATCGGCAAGTATTATGTATACTATACTTTACTCTGTGAATATTTTTTTATTTATTTTCTTAATATTTCAACAATCAACCTAACGTCATGTTATGTATTCAGCTAAAGAAATGCTCAAACATCCTTGAAATATCTTACGGTGGCAAAATTGTGGAATCCCATGGGTTTTAATGGTTTGATCTGTCGCTAAAATTTGTTGGATCCTGCCTGATTTCTAAAATAACACATTACTTTACAGTATTCGAATAATAAGCCTTAGTAGGAAGGCAGGAAATTACAGTAAAATCACTATCCAAACCAAATGTTGACTCCATAACATGTTTTAACCAATCACTCTTTAAAGTTTGACGAAGTAACATAATGTTGTGCACACAGGGTAAACCTGTATCAGTAATTCATTCAACACCACTGGTCATCAAATATCAATGCAATTCATAAATACCGAGTAGCTTACTTTCTCTCCCAACATAGTCCCATTCCTAAAATATTCCCTTTCCACATTTAAAATGCTCTTCTCCCTCTGTCTTAGATATCACTTATTTTGTTAGACTATCTGGATATTTGCATTGGCAATCCTGTCGTTTGTGGTTCCAAGATATTTATTGCATGTGTGTTTGATTTGTATTTTCAGTGTGCCATTTAATGTGATAATCTTTTCCCAAGTTTTGAAAAAAGAAAACAACGTTTTAGATTAGGTTCTTTGTGTAATTAACATGTAGTTTTCATTTCTCTTCTTTGTTAAAGTATTATTCTTCTTGTTTTCTTTCTAGGAATATGAAAATGTACGTCAGCAATATGAGGAGGTAAAACAAAAACGTGATGGTTTAAAGGATGAACTCAAAAGGTTACAAGAAATGCAAGCCCCTCTAAATCACAAAATTCAAAAAATCGACAAGCAGCAGAAAATAATTGATGTAAAAACGAAAGACAAGGTGAGCAGTGCTAAATCATTACAGTTTTTATAATGTTTTTACTATGTTTCTGGCTTCAGTAATTACAATTTCCAAGACATTCATAAGTATATTATTCTAAAATTTCAATCTTCCAGTTCTTTTGGTTTTTTTTTAAATATTTGTTGTTTGCAAAATATATATATATATGTTTATTTTTTTGTTTGTTTGTGCTCACCAGGGGACAGAAATTAAAGAAACTTCCCAGAAATGCAAACAAAAACAAGATGCTTTAGAAAGGAAGGACAAACAGGTTTGTATATATACATTTTGGAAGTTGGTCACTTAGAAATGTCCAATTATCAGCCACCATCATTCTTGTTTTACAATGATGCGTTGTGTTAGCTAATCCACTGGAATGCCAAAGGTCTGCAAGGCAGTAATTACTGCAAATGGAGGATTTTTTGACACCATTATTATTTAAATAATCATTATTTCTAACCTTGTCAATGTCTTTGACTATTCATTTTGCAACATATTTTATGTATATTTTCATGGGAAACAATGAAATTTCCAAGTAACCACACACAGTAGTGTGCATATTTTTGCTTTATATTCCTGTACATGAGTAAGGCACCAATTCTTTGTGATTTGAAACTGATTTATGTAAATCATTTTTAAGATTACATATCTTTTATATAAATGAAAATTTCATGATCATTTTACTAATGTATCATCTTTTTGATCAGATAGAAGAAATTCAGCAGTCACTAAGAATGAGGAGAGCAGAGGAATCGGATCGACAGAAGAAAATTTGTAACATTCGCAAGATGATTGAGGGCTGGCAGAATGAGCTAAGCTCTGCAGTGAGCCTTGAGAACCTTCAACCAGAGTTGGATTCCATTGACCGTGAGCTACACCACATCCGAGACGAGAAGGCAAATGTTGAAAGTGAATTGAGTGACCTTCGAATGGAGAAAGACAACTTGGAGAGAGAAAAGCGAAGTATGTTAAAAATCTGAGAATTATGTTTATTGACAAGTTATCAGTAACATATTATTGGTTAAAGCAATATGACTGTCCTTGCCCTACCAAGAAATCACAGCTGAATTTAAATAAAAATCAATTTTTAAATGATTTGGACTAGGGTGGAACTTTGGGAAGTGGCCCACTAAAGCAGTTGTGTGGGGCCTGACAGTATTAGTGGTTCATCTGCAAGCACTTCACAGGTAAAGCAAACAGCAGGTTGACTGACACACTGTTGAAATAGTTATATTGTGGGCAATACAGTCAAGTTTGTCTAACTGGGTTTTTAACCTCTCTTTTAAAATCTGTACTTCGCACAGCATACATTTTGTTCGCTGCATTATTAATTATGAAAGGGACCCCAAACTTTTATTTTTCACTTGTGCGTTGAATATCGAAGCACAAGTGAAAAGTTACTTGTCCCTATTCTGAGGATAAACTGGCATACACTTTTGATATGTCAGTTTATCCTCTGACCATAAAAAGCGGGCAGCCTGGTCTGGTCAGTGATTTCTACGAATCCCACTACTGCGAACTGCACTGGGATTCCACCTGGCCGATGAGGCAAAAAATGTGTGGGTTTCATTTAACTAAATCACTCTGTGATCAGGTTCAAAAACACAATCTCATGTTTCTGTGCGTTTGTGCTTAAGAACAAATTCACATTTAAGTGGATAAAATGAGAATGGAAAAGGTGAACATCATGTTTCAAACTCCTTTTTGTCATTTTAAGCACCACTGACTGCACATGACAAATGTTTCATTAATATAGAACATCTTTGTTATTTAATCATTTTTTTTTTTGTTTTTATCTCTGTGCTCTGAAATCATTTTTTTTCTTTTCTGTTTTAGATAAGTTTAATCGCATTAAACAGTTTGAGAATTTAATGAATTTAAAGGAAGAAAAATTGAAGAGAAGATTTGTCGACACATACAATGCTGTAATATGGTTGAAAGAAAACAAAGATCGATTTAGGCAAAATGTCTGTCAACCAATTATGCTTGAAGTAAGTAGCTCTCACCTGGAAAAGGAGTCCCGTCCCCCCCTCTGTTTTTAAACTTGACAAAGCAAGCATTCTATATAAATCTGTATGTTTTGCAGTGGTGTAGAATTGTTTGATATACAAGTGGTATCTATAAAAAAAGCAATTCTGGGGAAAATCTCTAAAGGTGAAGGAATTGCATGGAACACATGCCATTGGTTTCTGTGGGGATTGCTGCACTTTTAGAGAATTGTGTTCTTTCCACATACCACCTGTATAAGCTTGCAGTGATCACTGATGTGTTCATGTTTATCAAACAATTCCACAGTAAAATACAGAAGGGATTGAAAAAATGTGCCTGTTTTATGTTGGGGACAAAAAATACCTGGTGGTTTCATTTATGCCTGTGGTGGTCTTTTCAATGTCTCTAACCATTATATTAAATGCATGAATATATTTTACATGTATCATTTTGTGGTTGTAGAATAGTCTTTTAATACGTATTCACGTATATTTCACAGATTAATATGAAAGACCAACAATATGCAAAATATATTGAAAATCACATTTCAATGAATGACATGAGGGCATTTGTGTTTGAAAGCAAAGAAGATATGGACTTGTTTCTGAAAGAAGTGAGTAAACTCCATCTCTACTCAAGACTTGGCACAGTGCTCTATAGAAAAAGTTAAACCCCTTAGTGACAGGCTGTGTTTTATACGTCTGTGCTTTTTGTATTTAAATTTGTTCTTGTTTAATATACTCACATGCATTACAAACTGGTTTTATCGCCATAAGAAGGGTTTTTTTAAGATACCATTATTGTCATCATATACATATTGGCTTCATATTGTCACACTGATCTCTCTCTAGGTCCGCGACAAACAAAGGTTACGAGTGAATGCTGTTTGCTCCCCTCAAGAGTCATTTGCTGAACGTAGACCCATGAAGCCAATAACAGACCTCCAGTAAGCCATTATGTTTTCAAGATCTTAAATTGTATAACATTTCCCAAACATGTTGAGACATTCTAAATATAAACCGTTGCTATAACTCTGATTTATTGTAAAGTATTAGAGGCGTTTTATTCAGACGAGAACAAATGCTTAAAAATCATTATAAAAACGTTGAGAATCTAAGCTAATCACACAGATTTTCATATTTTGAATGTGTACATTTCATTTTAAATAGATTTTCTAGTCATGTCATCTGTAATAAAAAATGCTCTAGAAATATTGTGGGTGATTCTTTTTATTTGTGTACTCGCATAACGAGACACAGCCTCGTTAAATTCTCATATGTGGCTTTCAATAAGTAAAAAATGTAGCATTTAAAGACCTCTAAACGTGTATCCGTTTTCTGGGCCACTCTGTGGCACCAGGTCATGTATGCGCACAGCAATACTTCCACATAAGAATGAAACTGTGTAGCTGTAAAGAACTCTCATGTTCCCCTCTAAATGCCCAATGGCAACTTGTCCCATGTACATTTAAAATAAAGCTGTTTTGAACATTATACAGGAGAGCTAACGAGTACTCTTGACAAAATCCAGTTGAGTGCGCCGTGGTTTCTGTGCGAAGGCCTGAGGGAATTATATAAAATACAAAATATAACAGATTTTTTTTTTAATTATCATTATATCTTTTGCAACCCATGCAGACAATATGGCTTCTTCTCATACTTAAGAGAGTTGTTTGATGCTCCCCATCCTGTGATGAATTACCTGTGCTTCCAGTATCATGTTCATGAAGTGCCTGTGGGGACGGAGAAAACCAGATCTATGATTGAAAAAGTAAGATTAAAATTAGGATAGGAACTGCTTTTCTATTGTAGGATCGGTGATCATTTCCTTTTAATTCTTAACTTGAAAATGATTGAATGTGTCACTGGTCAGTGGTTTCTCAAACCTAAGAACCACTCCAACTTGAACATAATACCTGGTTTTCATCATGCATATTAATATTTAATTCAAATATTAACATTGTAATAAATACATTTTATTTTTACATTACATTTGCAACCTCTTGACCATCCCACCGAACTTGAGCTTGGCGTAAAAAAAGCAACATTTTAAAGTATTTCAAAAAGCCAAGTATTCCAAATGATAATTATATTTGAAATTTGTGCATGCATTCATCACACATGAGCCTGTACAGCACCTGCATGACCATTTCCAATGGTTGGTTGTGATGAAGTAAAGGGGAGTGGCATCTTCTCCATCATGAGGCAACCATAAACAATATATTGTATTAAATATAATGTGGCTACATAGTATTAGGTTCTTCATGCACAGAGGCCATCAAAAGTGATGAAAAGTAAAGCATGCAATGAATGTATTTTATTAAAACTGGAATTGGCATAAGAGTTGTCTGTGTCCTTTTCCATGTCTTTACATTCTAAAATAACAGACCACCTTTTCCTTTTTCTCATTCAAAGCTTGCTGATTTTGATGCATAAAAATGAGTTATTCATTTTCTGTTCTATTTTTTAAAGGTCATTCAAGAGACTAAGCTTAGACAGATGTACACAGCAGAGGAAAAATACTCCATGAAAGTGTCTGCTTATACCAATAAAGTTATTTCTAGCAATATGTCTCTTAGAGGAGCTCAGTTCCTAACTGTGACAGTGGATGCAGAAGAAAGGCGGCTGGTAGAAGAACAATTAAAGGTAGATGCCTAATTTTTGTTTTCCCCTCATTTTTTGCCCTTACCTATTCAAATGCAAGATATGCACAACCAATGTATGTGGTCATGAGTAATGGATTCACTTTTATTAGCAACTGGATATCCATTTGTACAGTTTCTGCAATGGTATTTAGAAACTTGGTCAGGTTATTGGCTCAACTGGAAATACACTAAGGAGGATTTTGTACAGTTAAACCAATTTGGAGATGTGATAAGTTTGCTTTGTATCCTATTGACTAATCCTGTCAACTGGTAAAGGAAATAAACTGTGTACTGACATGTATGTTTAGTGGTGTAAATTATAAACAGAGCTGGTGCAAGGATTTTGTCTCTGGGTGAAGGTACCTTTTGTTGCCCCCCTCTGACTCCACCACAATTGAAAAAAAAACTTGCAACAAAAACTGAATAGGTGTACAACTGTATTAGTTATATACACTTAGTCTCCACTTCCACTTTAAAACAATTCTTGTTACAGGTTCCTTTATGATCATTTTCACCAGTAAGATGTAGTAAAGCCTCTCAGTAGTCATCAAATATAGTAGTATCAATGCATGACTTGTCCCAGCTCCCTGCATCACCACATTTTTCACTGAGTGGTGGGATGTCACATGACAACCGGTGATCCAATCATTCAGTAGCGCAGCATCAGGGAGTGAAGCAGGCAGTCTGTGCCAATGTTGCTGGCACAGACTGCTTCCCCTTGCGGCAGCACTCCTCTCTTCCCCTGATGGCACACTTGGCCCCCGATTTATAAAAGAAGTGGTATGTTTAAAATGTTGTACAACTAACAGAATTTTTTTATTCCCAAATTATGCACATTAAATAACCTTTTGTAAGTGTGTTTTTACACATATTTTCTCTGTCATGCCTTTTACACATTCATTATGGGCCTTTATGAAAGAGAGAATTGAGAAGGGAATTTCAAACCAACATAGTTGAAGTAAAAAATTTTGTTGTCTTCAAGGATGTTCACAAACACTGTGCCAGGCTAGAATCTCGTTGGGCAGAGCTGATTGAAAGACAAAAACTTCTGGACAAAAGAGATAATGAATTAAGACAGAGAAAAAAAGAGATAATGGATATGAAAACAAAAAAACGTCAATTAGAACAAAAAATCAGTACCAAAAATGATAGGTGAGTAAAATGTTATTTTACTAGGGAAAGAAATTAGTCACTAAATCATTTTGTTTTCTATGATCATTAGTGGCCCTAGTTCACGGATAAAATGGCATGTGTTACAGAACCACTCATTTGGCTGAATATCTGTATTCTACAAATGTTTTCTAAGTGTTTAGGTTTTCCAATTCTTTATATTTACAGTTTATGCAATGATTAGGGGATGAACATAACTTTAACTGATGTTTAACTGAATAATTAAATGTATTTGCAGGATGTAAAAAAAAAAAAAAAAGGGACTCTAAGGAGTTATCATAGGCTAGAAACCTGAAGGAGAAAATGAAATGTCTTTCAGCATTTTGCATTTTCATTTTTTTACTTTTTGTATGTGTTTTTTTATTTTTTATTTTTTGTAAAAAAATTTTTTATTTGATTTGTCCATAATACATTTTCTGGGGTGTTTTTAGTAAACGTATGAAAGAAGTTTGGTATGTCTAACGCTGGTACCCAAAGAGCATAGACACACAAGGGCTATTCACTAAAAGGTGAAATGAGATGAAATTACCATTTCATCTCACTAATTAGCTATACATTGTGCAGTGACAAGGCTGGTGAGTTTGCTTATCAGGGGAAACTCACCAGGTTTATGCCTACATACTATATAGTTAAAATAGTGAGACCCCCTCAATGTGAGTTAAGGATACAACTATATACAAGAGTTAATAGATGTAATTATTCTTATGTAAAAACCTGACCATTACGGCATTGGGTGTGCATTGCCTTAAAAACTAATGTGCTACCAACCAAAACTGGGGTTGTGAGTTGAGTTTGAAATGAACATTTCATCCAACCACTTTAGCAATAGACTGTGCAGGGACAAACCTTAGCATAGGAAACAATGTATATTCAAGTTGGTGACATGTACTCCCTTCAACTCTTACTACTTAACAAATCTTATTCAGGGCTATTTTTGTACATGGTAATTTGGGACTATGTACCTAGGTCATGTTGTCGGTTTCCATTTGAACTTATGCTTATGTCACCTCTACAGCTTAAAGCAGTTGGAGCAGGATAATATTAATTTGGAATTCGCAGAGCAACAAGCCAATGGCAAGATAAAAGAAATCAGTGTCTCGAAAGCAAAACTTGTTATGGAGCTAACAGAATTAATTAAGGTAAACGTTACTACTACTAAGCAATTTATGGAGGCATTTCCAAGTGCTGCATAAGGTATAAGGAAGCTAAAGAAACAGATCTACCATTTTATTTTGTTAATATTTCATGTTACTGGTTTCAAAGCAACAGAGTCCTGCCAGTCGACAAAAGCCAACCTCGATCTGTGACATTACTACAAAGAGAAGTCTTACAATCCCTTCCACCTGTCATCCCATGCTAGTGCATGTGAAACCACTAAAGCTCCATATGCAAAGCTTTCACTATTATGGGAAATTAAAGGTTTTACTCTGATGAACCTGTATAATCTGCCTCAAATGATAGATTTATGCACACATATTTAAACTTGTGTGATGAATAAGTATAATATTCCAGAGGAATGTTTGTGAAAAGGCATGATACGGAGTCATATTAAGTGAGGAGACGGTGCTAGCGCTTGAGATAAAAAGTAGTAGTGGTAGTACAAATGTACAATGTTGGGTAGCATAAAACATGAACAATTTTTAATGAGGTAAACGGTAAGTACAATAAAATACAAAGCATAAAATCAAATTCATATAAAAAAAATATTCTGGGGTTGCTGGTTTCACTTTTTATGTTTAAAAAAGAAATGTATTTACTTTAAAAGGAAATAGTAGTTTATAGATCTAGACAAAGGCGGGGGGCATGGCTATCCAATGCAGGGTTGGCTGCAGACTCTGGAAGCAGCAAGTTGAAGAATAGCACTGCAGTGGGTCTGTTAAACCTGCAATGCTGAGCTGGCTGGATGTACCCACATGCACATATACACACACAGTTGGTAGCAGCAGCTGAGTAGTGTAGATGTTGGCACAGTAGGGGAGTGAGCTCAGATATTCTGGCAGCCATGTCTGTAACAGTGCAGATCTCCCCTGCACTCCTTACACTAGATCCCACCAGGAACTGCAGCAGTGACTGACTGGTGGGTTGTAGGAGAGGGAGGAGATTAGGATCCTGCTCTCTGCTGTGTTTGAGGTGATGTCTGATATGGGAAGTACCACAGGGGCTGAGGGAGCTGGAGTGATAAGATGTGTGATCCCAACAGAAATTAAGAGAGGAACAGTTCGGCAAACTCCAGATATGGCTGTGTTTAACACAGGACAAATGGAGGAGCTTCGGAGGGGGCCTAGAGCAGTTGGCCTTTTTTTTTTGTTTTAAAAAATGATTTTCTAGCATGCAGAAGTAACCTGTTTTACTCAGTGCTGTCAGTAATGTGTGTGAGACAAACAGCAGCCAGCAGATTCAGCCCTCCCCCTGCTTCCTTTTATTCCTGCTCCACCAGTCCCTTCAGCAGAGGGAAACTTGTGTAAGGGGGAACACTTTACAGGCACTAGTGCTTAATACTGTAGCAAAAAGTCTGCCACTCTTTATTTTATAATAAGTATATGTATATATATCTGAAGCAGGGTGAGTGTGTGTGTAATCTAAATCTCTGCCTTAGTATGTATATCTGCATCATTGTTTGTGAACTGTGTACGCAGGTTTATAAAATGTGGACTAAAGGTTAGCTCTAAAATAAGAACCCCCCCCCCCCCCCAAAAAAAAAAAAAAAAACAAGTTGGTGCTTGCCCCGGGTCCATTCAGTATTAAGGACCGTTCTGATGACAGAAAACAGGCTATTTTAAAAAACCAAACTCGAATAAGGCAATTTGACACACATTCAAGAGTACACATTGATATAAGTACTTAAAAATAAATATGAACCTTTTAGGGAGAGGTAAAAGTTGGACAGACCTTGAAAAGTATTTTTTTAATGCTTACATAACAGAAGAAAAAGTTAGCCACTAGAGGCTGTTACTAGTCCACGCAATATAATACATAAAGTATCATTCATGTACAAATCTTCTACATTTTCGTACTGGTCACAGATATGCGGATATAATAATGAATAATGCGTACATTAATTGTACGTTTCCTAAGAAAAGTTTAATTTATTCTTACTTTCAAGCCATTGTTTGGCATTTTGCTCTTTGAAATGTGACCCCTGTTTCTGCAATGTTATACCTGTCCCTTCAATATTAAGCCTTATTTAGAAAGAATCTGCCTTCATTGTGGTTTTTTTAAATGTAATTTCTGATACTGTTTGGATTAGATTATACTGTGCTTTGTATCTTTGGTTAATGCTGGACACATTTTTAATTCATCTGTTTTTCTACTGATAAAAACCTGTGTTAACTTTGATACTTAAATACATATATGAACATTTTTATATCAAGTTAATCTTCGGATTCAAGATAATTAGGCTTCATTATTAAGTTTGGATGTGCTGAAAGCATATTGCATGGACTGTTAATGAATAGATAATAAAGCAAGAACGAACAACTGTAAATTATCATTTTTTTTCTCCTTTGTCAATGGGATGCAATACATTTGGGCCATTTTTTCTGATCTCCTATTTCAATGGGAGCCTCATGCTATTGATTGTTTTTCTCCCTAGAGTTGCACACATCTAAGTATGGAAAAAGTGGATTTGGCCCTCCATAGTACTGCTGTGTTATCTGAAAAGAACAAACTAGAATCTGAATACAAGGAGGCTACATCACAGCTCAGGATCCTGGAAGTAAGTGCCTAATGTAACATATTCCTCATGCTAAATCTCTTTGATTTTCCCAGAGCCTCTCCACAGCACTTCCCTCAAAGTTGGCAAAAAATTGCAGCTTTAGCAAACTTGTGGTCAGTAATGAAAGTGATGTAAGGGTTACCTTGTTTACATTCTATGTAAACTCAGAGCTTAATAGGATGTGTTCCCACTTCACCTCTGTTAATCATATGAAAGCTTCTATGTTTTTCTTGGTAAACGTTCTGCTGGTGTCAGAGTAGCTCCTCCTAGTTTTTGTTAAATACTAAACAACTGCCTTGTTTTAGTCTACATGCACATGTTTTAATTTAAAGGCAAAAATTGAATTGAAAGGCAGAATTGAATCTAATTAAAAATGCACTGTGTAGATTTTTGTTTTAATAGAAATGTTTTAATGAAAGATTACAAATAATGTACATTATTGAGCTCCGTCCATGGATCTGACATACTTGGAATCTTGGGTCAAATCTTCCTTCATCTATGATCTCGGATGTGATCGATCTGATTCCGGATTCTTAACAACATTAATTTACTAATAGAGCTATGCAGCACAAAGAGGACTCAATGAGATACTTTACTTGCATTCTTTTATTAAAGCATTTCACTTAACAATCTTTTAATTTAAAATAACTTCTTTTTTGCCTTCATGTGTTCTTTAGAATAAATGTTAATAAATTGCTAATAAAATATGGACCGTCTACATAGACAAATAATTTTTTCTATCTTCCCTTTCACCACAAGAACCAATGTTCTAATATAGATGATACGAAGCGGAATTTACTAGAAAATTGTAAAGCGCTGTTGAGAAAAGCAAGACAGGCTTGTAACTTGCAACATAATCAAGATGTCCCACAAGATTTTCACACTGTAAGTATTTATTTGTATTCTGCAATGGAGTATGACTGTCAAACAAAATTAAGAAGTAGGAGTTACGGTGACATGATAATACTGGAATAACAGTTGAAATGGTCCATGTGCTTTTTTTTTCTACATTTAAATTTGAGAAGTTCATTGCATGGCTCCTAACTTTCTAAAGGCTAACCGACCGAATCTTAAATGATACATATTAATTTAGCCTGATCTTTCAGTATTTTTGCTACCCATCTTAGTAACGTGTGAAGCTGCTGTTTGTTTATGGAGCACCAGGATATTCCACTTCACTGTACAATGGGCAAACAAATCATAGTAATGATTAGCTTATCAGGTTTAGGTTATAAGGGGCTTAGTCAAATGAGCTTTCAATTTAAAAGAAAGTGTTGAGAAGTAAAATTGCAATGGTTATCAAGGTGTGCAAATTAAAAAAAAAAAAATACTTTGTTCAAGGATCTAAAGCGCTGGCCCAAGCTACTTATCCTGATACTAAAAATTATTTTATCAAATGTGTATTTAAAGGGATTGTATCACCTTAACATTTTGCTTATACTGTGAATGTAGAGAATAAAACAATTGTTGAAAATATATATAGTTAGCAGAATTGCATGCAAATGCATTAAATAGGAAAAAATGCAAATGACACATTTCCTTTTGAAAGCCAGTTCATTTGGATATCAAGCCACGGGTGATGTAATAAGCCCTTTTTTCCTAATTTAGATTTGTTTGCCCTTTTGCTTACACAGTGTATAGATAATTTTCGATATTTTATTCTCTACATAAACAGTGTTTAGGTGATACAGTCCCTTTAAATAAGGTCTTTATTGATACCAACTTAGGAGATAGGCCTAACAATACGTATATGCAATTAACAAATTGCATGTCGGTCATGGAGCCACACATGCACGGGGTCACCTTTCAGCAAATCGTGCCTTTTTATATTGTAAAGGACACAATTAAAGGCACATTCATCTCTTGGAATTAACCTAGTGATAAAAAGGTCTCATGCAGTAGCAGCGTAACTGAATGAGTCAGCTGTCTCATTTTTACATATAAAATAAAGCCATAAATTACTCTAAACATAACTATGGATTTTATTTTTTAAGTTGTGACAAGTAAGGGCTTGACAACTTAAATTTAGTTTTAGGAGCCATTTAAAAAGAAATTAGGAGCCAGGCACATGCACATCATTTACGCACATATATACATTTAAAAAAAAAATAAAAAAATTCACATTGTGACACCCCCCCCCCCCCTTTTGATGCATTACCTCCTAGCAGGGAAAGGAGGTATTTCTGTTTCAGCCTGGTCTGCACAGACCAATCTTCAGTTCTAGTCCTTCTGAGCACCTTAATGTCACGTGACCCCCAGTTCTCAGACACTAGTGCAGGGTGTGAGGGGGCAGAGCTGGGGACTCTATATGAATGAAATAAAGTAAGTCGCAAAAAAAAAAAAAAAAGGTCTCTTAAGTTAATTATTGACTCCAAAAAAAAGTTTAGTTGTCTTTTAAATGTAATATCTGAAGTGAAAGATTAATTGCACATAAGCCTTTGTTGTTCCATTTCCATGATGCCTAATTTCCTCTTTCAAAAAATAAATAAATAAAAGAAACCTTTGTTTAGAGCTATTTTTTCCCTTCAATTAAAAATAGCCGTGCACTCCCAAATGTGCTAGTTTCTTCAACTTCTCAGTATGAACCGGGTGTTACATTGTTCCCCTCACTGCCAAGCTTGAATTTAATGTGTTTAAATCTAATCATAAGAACCTCTCCTTTGTTTCCTAGGCTTTCCAGGCTCTTCCAAATACACTGGATGAAATAGATGCTGTGCTAAATGAAGAACGATCTAGAGCCTCTTGCTTTACAGGCTTAAATGCTTCAGTATGTTGTCTATTTTTTTTCTTTCTGATAGTAGTTACCCTCCCACGCTGTATTAGAGCTCCTGGTAATAATAAGCTAGACAGCAGGAACAATATGCTTGAAGTGCCAGAATTTGACTGTATTGGAATTTTAAGTAGAGTCTTTAAGCAAGAACAGAACATAGTGTTCTTTTTTTCACCAAAAAATACTGTGCTTAACCTGACAAATGTTGTTTGTTTGCGTTACCATGTGTAATTTTCATCGTACTTTTTGCTTTTAAATCGTATCTAAAAATAATGCTGGTAGCATGTATTTAATTGTGCATAAATATGTTTGCTGGTTTTTGCTTCGCTATAAGCTGCATTTTTAAAAATGTTAATTTTATTTATGTAGGTTGTTGATGAGTACAAGAAACGGACAAAGGAAATCCAAGAGTTGACAGGAGAACTTGATCAGAAGAAAAATGAGCTGGATAACTATAGGCAGAACATATCACAGGTACAGGGGAAAAAAAATCCCTGCATACTATTAAGTGGACGATCCAGGCTAAAAAAAACAAACAAATATACATTTAACCCCTTCGCGACCTTATGACGAGTTAACTCGTCATAAGAGCCGCAGCATTAGCGACCTTATGACTAGTTAACTCGTCATGCAGTCTAGCCGGCGGTGCGCTCCGTGGGCACCGCCAGCTAGTCTGCAACGGGTCCAAGGCTAAGCCTCGCACCCGAGGCAAAGCTCCTGGACCCGATCGGTGCATTTCCGGGCATGTGATCGCGGTGATAACGTGATCACCGAGATAACATGCAAATTAGATGCAAAGTCAGTGTGTTCACACACTGACTTTGCCTCTAATTCACTCTCTGTGCTTCACATTCTTATAGTGAAGCACAGAAAGTGACCTGTAAATAAAAAATAAATAAATAACATACACAGAGGTTAAAAAAAAAAAAAAAATGTTTTTAATTAACCCTTTCATTGCTGATCACAGTTTTTAACTGTGATCAGTTTCTTTCCACTTTATGGCCCTCATTTAGTTTTTTTTTTTTAACAAATCTTTTTATTTTTACAATTTATAAAGTTTTTTTTTTAATAAATAAAGGTGATTTTAATATATTTATTTAATAAAATTTAACCCCTGCATGCCTGTTGCATGATTTTTACGGATCTGACATCGCACTCTTCAGAGTTTTTTTTCTGTCTTTTTTGTTTTGGGGGGTTTGGGAACCTATAGTTTTCTTTTTTATTAGTTAGTTAATTAGGGGGGATAAGTGGGTTAGTGTTGCACTAGTTGTGTAGCTTATTATTGGGGAAAAACTTTTTTTTCCTAAAAAAATTTCCTCTTTTATATGTATTTTTTTAATACTAAAATGTAAATCATTTTTATGTATAGGGTATCAAAAGAAAGCTCTAACTGTCCTTTAACCCCTTAATGCATATGGACGTATATATACGTCCTGAAAAGCATGGTCCATGAGGACGTGTGTATATATACGTCCTCCGTTTACATGTAGTGAGCGCAACACTACATGTCTGTAGCTATTCCCAGAGGCTGCTTCGGATCCGAAGCAGCCTCTGAGAGTGCCTTCAGCCCCCCCCCTTGCCCCCCAGCACGCATACGATCACTGCGTATGTGATCGTATGCGCGTTACACACATAGGCAGTGAAAGCTGGTCACTGCCTATGTGTGTTAAAGTGTTGCAATGATGCCTTTATCGAGGCATCATGCAACACATTATGTTCCCCCCTGGGCACTGCGATCACCCGGTGATCGCGAGTGTGTGCTGTATCGGAGGAGCATGCTCCTCCAATACAGCGTGCCCAGAGGAGAGCGACGGAAGAGAGAAAAACAAAAATCTCTTCCGTCGCTTTGAAACCGCTACTTGACTGCCCCTACAGGCAGTTAAGTATATTACAGTTAAAAAAAGAAAATTAAATAAATAAATGGAAAAAGCTAACCCTTGATCTACTGAAGCTAGATCTAGGGTTAGGGTCATAATTAGGGTTAAAGGGGGTTTGGATGATTACAAGGGTTAGATTAAGGGGTGGGGGTTGATTTAGGGTTAGATTAAATTTAGAGTTGGGGTAAATTTAGGGTTCGGGTTAAAAAATCACTGTAGAAGAAAATGGTTAGAAAACCAAAAAAACACTAATATTGTTTATTGCCCTATTACGTGAAATAAAACATAAACAAACAAGGAAACATTGATATTACTAAACTCAGGACAAATAGTAGAAATATATAGACGGGGTCTTTTTTACCATTTGTAATTGTGTAAAAAAAAAATCAGGTCAAAGTTAGAAAAAGTCTTTTTTTTATGGCATATTTTCATCATATTTTATATTTTTTTTTTATATAAATGATCTCATATGATGAAAGTAATAGTATCAAATGAAAGCCTTATCCTTCCTTTAAAAAATGATATATAATTTGTGTGAGTGGACTGAACACAAAGAAAGAAATTCACAGTTCAGTAAACGAATGACAAAAATAATGGAATTCTGGTCTTCAAGGCACATCAAATGCAGAATAGCACTCGGTCACCAAGGTCACTATTGGTGTGTTAAATGAGAGAGAGGAAAATTAAAAACCGCTTATTAATTGAAAATTGAAAAACGCTCTGGTCCTTGGCCCAGGAAAATCCCTGGTCCTTAAAGGGTTAATAGTGCAAATAAAGACTTAAATCAATACATTTAATTTTCCAGTCCATGTCAAGTGTCTCCTATATACTTGACTGTGGACAAAGATACAAGTTTGCCATGACAAAAGTGTAAATCTCCACGTTTTGCACGTTCAGGCACAATGTATATTTGTGGTGGTTGAGTCTTAAGTGGGTATGGTTAATTGTTGTTAACCAGTATTATGTGAACCAGTGAGATTGAGCTCCAGTCTACCTGCTACCATGAGTCTGAAGCTCACTTCTTCACATTTAAAACTTTGCATCTCTCCTAGACATACATAGTTTTAAGTGCAGTGCAAATTTTACATAGGCAGCAAGCAAGGTGGGATAGACCCAAATTTGACAGGACAGAACGTCAAAATATAGGACTGTTCTGGCAAATTCTGGGCTGTTGGCAGCTATACATTTGTTTTTATGAGGCATGGCCGCTACATACGGAGTGCTTCTCTTTTTATATATATATATATATATATATATATATATATATATAATATTCAAATTTATGTTGGAGGTGTAAAGAGAATACTAAAGAATAAAGGATAAGTCACATTTTCCTTCTTTTATACATTTACTAGCATACAGAAATGAAACGCTAATGCCATATATGGAATCTATTCATTAAACAATAAAATGTGCTGTTCAACAACCAAATTGCAAAGGTCAGGCAAAAATAGCAGAGTTGGAATAAAGGGGGATGTTGCACCCTGGCTAACATGGCTTTTGTCTATTTCTATTCCTATTGCTGACAGAAAGAGCTTCTGGTTTCTATGCCATTCTTCTGCTCCATATTATCAGAGTTGCAACAGTTATCATTATGCACCCAATAATCTGCAGCTCAGCCCTGTATGAACCTGTTTCCTGTTACAAAAGAGAACCTTTGAATTTTCTCTGTTGATTGTATTTGGCTTCCTGTGCAGAGATTTCTGTTTTGACCCCTGCATTGTCTGACTACCCACTTTCCTGTTTGAACCTGGAATGGACTGACTATACGTTCTCACTTTGACACTGGTTCTGTCTGAGCATCCTGTGCTTACCTGTATTCCTTATGACCTAGTACTCATAACCAGTGGTCTCACCCACTGGATAAGGAGTCCTAGTGTAGAGTCTACCTGCCCTAGTATGCATCATGACTGACTTCCATATACCTTCCTGCACATAGGCGCCTGCCTGTCAGCCTGTCCTGGGTTGTGATAGTAAAGTTTTCGCAACTTCTCTTTGTTATTTTGGCCTGAATTTGGAACTCTGTTATCCACTGTTCACTGAGAATATGAAAGTTTAAGTGTTAGTGTTCTGTGAATGATAGCCACGTGAAGCATGATGGTATTGCCAGTGGTGTATCTTGATTTTGTGCTGCCCTAGGCAGACAAAATCCGGGCACCCCCCTACCCAAGCTGCACACCCACGTTACACACCTAAGACATTCCCCATCATTCAGACTCACATCAAGCTCATACTCCCATCACACACACTCTCCCATCACACACACTCTCCCATCACACACACTCTCCCATCACACACACTCTCCCATCACACACACTGTCTCCCATCACACACACTCTGACTCCCATCACACTCAGTCACACACACACACACACAGTCTCCCATCAGCACTTACCTTTCCCTGGCAGGCAGGCAGCATGGTCCCTCCATGCTGCCTGTTCGGCTTCCCGGCGATTGTGCCGACAGGTCACGTGACCGGGCGCGCGTATGACGTCAGCACGCCCGTCACGTGACTGTCGGCACTTCCGTGTCGGCACACTGCAAGGGGAGCCGAACAGTCAGCACGGAGGTTTCTCTGTGCTGCCTGTTCGGCTCCCCGTGCAGCCTGGCAGGCAGAGCGATAGTGAGGGGGGATCTTCCGATCCCCTCTCCCCTCAGTCTCTGCATGCAAGCGCAGTCTTTTTTTTTTTTTTTTTTTAAAGGGCCGCGTTTTAAAAAAAAAAAAAAAATTCAGTGCTCGGGGGCGCTGCCGCCCCCCCAAATTTGCCGCCCTATGCATCCGCCTAGGATGCCTCGCGGTAAATACAGCACTGGGTATTGCAATTGTAAAAGAAACGCAAAGGCAACATATGGTTTCTTTTTTTTAGTTCAGACCATATTGGTGCAGCTTGGGATAGGTTTTACTGTGTTTACAGCTTTAGTGTATTGAGTTTGTGGCTCCTGTGTGGATTTTGAAAGAAATACAGCTCATGCTATTAAAGGGAAAATCTAGTCCCCAAACTCACTTTGGTGCAAGTTGAAGACTACTGCTTGTACAGTGCACAGGCTTTTTTCCCCAGTGTGATTTGGATGCAGGTATTGTGCATAAATCACATTTTTAATATTTGACTCAAGCTCTCCCCCAGTGATTACGCTGCATGTATACTGCAGGAGCAGCAGCACTGATTATATAGACACTGAGCATATAAATTTTAATTGTCACTTCCTGTTCTGCTGGAATATAATGCATTGTGTGGACATAATAGACTTGCTCTTGTACACGGTAGGCGCTCTTAACTGTGCAACACATTGTTTGATGACATTACTAGAGAGACCGAGAAATCCATTCATTTGAATGAAATTATTCTCATTGGTTACTGCAGAAAAGAAAAAAAATGGAAATTGACTTTTACTCAGCTTGTGTGGGCTGCGCTGGTTTCTTGTAAACTGCTGTAATTTCACAATTTCAATCTGGAAGTATTTTATATTTTAAGCAATGCAAAATGGAAAACATGCATTTTAAAGTATGTTGAAAGCATATTAATGTTCATTAATATTTGGAAGATACATTTTGGGCACCAGACAGTCCCTTTAAAATGTTGAGCAAAATGTTTAGTTCCTAAATGCACATTTTTTGTAGTTGTGTACCCTATGCTTAATATTGTTGAATATCTACCACATTCTCATTCCATCATTAATGTTTGTGGCTTTATTTATATTTTTAGGTGAAAGAACAGTGGCTCAATCCTTTAAAGCAGTTAGTTGAAAAAATTAATGAGCAATTCAGCAGCTTCTTTAGTTCTATGCAGTGTGTAGGAGAAGTGGACCTTCATGCTGAAAATGAGGTAAAGCAATATTGTACAACAACGGTCTATTATATGGGTCCGTAACCTTCTTTGTTGCTGGAGCTGCTTTTTTTTTTCTTGAGCTTCAGAATTTTCCTTCTGATAATTAGGTATATTTTACCTTTTTTGATGTTGCAGGACAATAGTTTACAGACTAAGCCTTTGAACATTGATCAATGGAGGCACATTTATTCATAGTTTGTAGCCATGCCTATACAGATTAGTCACATTTGCTGGTCAATAAAATCAAAATCCATATCTAGATGTAGCCATATTCATTGTAGTGTTCATATAGTAGTTACATTTTTGTATTGTAATTTATGCAAAGTTGAAGCATTTGAGAGTTTTTGATCCGTAGGAAGAATATGACAAATATGGAATAAGAATCCGTGTGAAGTTCCGAAGCAACACGCAACTTCACGAGCTAACCCCACACCATCAAAGTGGAGGCGAGCGAAGTGTTTCCACCATGCTCTACTTGATGGCTCTTCAGGAACTCAACAGGTGCCCTTTCAGAGTGGTGGATGAAATAAACCAGGTAAAACCTGTAAATATAGATGGACAACAAGTGAATCAAGATACGGGGGCCTTCTTTATGTTAACATCCTTTTGTTCTGTTACCAAGGGAATGGACCCGGTGAATGAAAGAAGAGTGTTTGAAATGGTTGTTAAAACTGCATGCAAGGAAAGCACTTCTCAATATTTCTTCATCACCCCAAAGGTTAGTAGGCTGCAAATAAAGAGGAATGGTTATTTTTGAAAATAATTCTAGGGAAATAAAAATTTTTTCACATTACACAATGCAAGTGGGGACATTCTTTATGTATTTATTTTATTAGTTATGGATGTGCTTTACCAGCATTGACTGTCCCATAGAGAGATTCTTTAATACCATGGCACCATTGTAAAAGGGAATAGAAGCATGTTCATAAAAACCTAAAATAATTAATCAGGCAGTAAAAGTATAGATTAAGAATTTTATTTCCAAGTGCATCTTGGAAAGGATTTACAATACAAAGCTACATGTTAAAAACAAATGAGTACATTAAAATTGCATCCCAGAACCGATGGTGGTCGCTCTCCTGAGCGACCCCATCGGCTCAGTAGAAGGGAACGCTGCCTGTATAGGCAGCGCTTCCCTTTTAATGGCAAGAGCATCGGAAGTGAATGTATTTCACTTCCGATGCTCTAGGGGGAGCCAATCGATGCCTTCACAACAGATCTCTGATGAGCACTTATCATACAGTCAAAGGCAATATTAGTAAATATTGCCTTTGACAAGTATTGATCTGCCTCCCTCTCCTTACTAGTTTTAGTAAGGGAGAGACAGATCAGATAATGTAAAATAATAAAATTAAATATTTAATAAAATTTTATAAAACCCATTTCAAGTGTTTAACCCCTTCCCTGCCATTGATCACTGTGTACGCAGTGATCGTACACAGCAGCACATTTTTTTGCTGTCTGTGCATTTTTTAGGGGTTCATTTTTTTTTTTTGCTGTAATTCATTACAGTATAAAAAAGGCTCTTTTAAGAGCTATTAACCCCTTGCTTGCTGCCTAAGCAGCGATCTGACGCAAATGCAGCAATCTTGCTGCAGAAGCATTTTTACTTTTTTATTACACCCGTCACGGGTTAATTATATCCGCTATGTGATTACGCTTAACGCAAACATTTTTTTTTTTAGCTGTCTGAGCGCATGTATAGCGATCAGTAACAGCTGATCAGTGGCAATGGTGGTTTGGTGCTCAGATGAGCATCATCATTCGCCTGGTTAGATCAATATTTGATCTGACCGGTTTAGATCTGCCTCCCTCTCACTTGAGTTTTAGTGAGGGGGACAGACTGAGCTGGATAATGTGAGTTTTTAATTATAATATATTTAATAAAATTGAGACCCAAAGGCATTTATAAAAGCCGTTTCCAGTGTTTAACCCCTTCCCTGCAATTGATCGCTGTGTACGCAGTGATCTTACACAGCAGCACATTTTTTGCTGTCTGTGCATTTTTTTATGGGTTTTTTACAGTATATCAAAGGCTCTTTTAAGAGCTATTAACCCCTTCCTTGCCATATATCACTTCCTAAGCAGTGCATATGGTCACTGCCTAAGCAGTGCATATGGTCACTGCCTAAGCAGCGCAAATGGAGCGATCTGGTCGCAGAAGGATTTTTTTTGCCATCAGCATTTTTTTTTGTCACACTTCCTAGGCGTTAATTATACCCACTAGGGGATTACGTGTATTCCTTTTGAAGCTGTCTGAACGCATGCATAGCGATCAGTAACAGCCGATCAGTGGCAAAGGTGGTTTGGTGATTTCTCAGATGAGCATCACCATTCGTCTGGTTAGATCAATATTGGTAAATATTGTTCTGACCCATATGGATCTGCCTCCCTCTCCTCACTTAGTGAGGGAAAGAGACAGATCTGTTTAATATAAGTTTTTAATTGTAAAAAATTAAATAAAATGTTAAAAAATTGTGAGACCCAAGGGCTTTTATAAAAGCCATACCCTTTGTATAGTGTACCCTGTATAGTAACCCCTTCCCTGCCACTGATCACTGCACAGCAGAACATTTTTTCTTGTCTGTGCCTTTTTAGGGGTTAATTTTTTTGTACAGTACTACAAAGGCTCTTATAAGAGCTATTAACCCCTTCCTTGCTCTACATGTCAAAATTCCAAGTTTGAAAATCAAAAAGCGCACCTCTCAAATGTAGCCTTTCAACCCCCAACAAAGCTGACAAACCTATGCATGGGTGGTATCCCTGTGCTCGGGAGATGTTGCTGAACACATATTGTGGTATTGTTTGTCAGTGACACATACCGAAATATGTGAATTTGTGTCTAATTGTACACAATAAAATTACTACCACAAACTTTGACAAAGGCTGGTGGTAGAATTGGTGCATGGAAAGTGTTAAAATACCACCATTTAAAATAGCCTAGGGTGTCTACTTTTACAAAATATATACTTTTTTGGGTAAAATACACTGTCTGGCTTAAAAAAAAAAGTCCCAAATGAAAGATGGGCTCAGGCTGACTACACGTCAAAATTCCAAGTTGGAAATGCGCACCTTCAAAATGTGGCCCTTTAGCCCCCAAACAACCCAACAAACCTATGCATGGGTGGTATCCCTGTACTCAGGAGATGTTGTTGAACTCATATTGGGTTATTGTTTGGCAGTGACACATACCGAAATCTGTGAATTTATGTCTGAAATACAATATTTGTGGGAAAAAAAAACACACAAAAATTACTACCACAAACTTTGACAAAGGCTGGTGGTAGAATTAGTGCATGGAAAGTGTTAAAATACCATCATTTGAAATCGCCTTGGGTGTCTACTTTTAAAAAATATGAATTGATGGGGTAAAATACACTGGCTGGCTTCAAATATGTCCAAAATAGGACATGGGTGCAGGCTGTCTGCATGTAAAAATTTCAAGTTGGAAAACCAAAAACGGCACTTCCCAAATTTGGCATTTTAGCCCCAAACAACCCAACAAACCTATGCATGGGTGGTATCCCTGTACTCAGGAGAAATAGTAGAATCTATATAGCAGTTTATTTTGTTCGCTTTTTTGTCGATGAGGAGAAGATGTTTCAAATAAAAGTCAGGAAATTTGTGTTTTTTGTTTTTTTTACCATATTTTATTAATTTTTTATATAATATTATAAGATATGATCAAAATGATGGCATCCAAAGAAAGCCCTTCTTGTCCCGATAAAAACAATATATAATATGTGTGGGTACAGCAAATGACAAATAAGAAAATTACAGCTAAACACAAACAGCACAGAAATGTTAAAATAGCCATTGTCCAGAATGGACAAAAATGTTTCAAAGGCTCTGTCCTTAACCCCTTGACGACAAAGGACGTTCCAGGCACGTCCTGGGAGAAACTCCCTTAACGACAAAGTCCTCTGCCGGTCTGAGCTTCGGAAGTGAAAGTAACTTCACTTCCGTCGCTCTGAATATGCTACTTGACTACCCCTAGTGGTAGTTTAGTAGCATTGCAATGGGAAATATTTAAAATAAATATTTAATTAATTAAAAACAGGTTATTTAGCTATATTAGCCTATAGGGTTAAAATTAAAAAAAATTTAAAGTTAAAAAATATTAAGGGATATAATAAGGATTAGAGTTGGGGTTAAATTTAGTGTTGGGGTTAAATTTTGGTTTCGGGTTGGGGTCAAAATATCAATATAGGAAAAAACCAAAAAACACTATTTGGTTTTTTTCCCCATAACTCGCAAACAAATACCGAAAAATATGGAAACATGCATATTTTTGAACTCGGGAGAACATTTAAAAACTATTTAGACGGGGTCTTTTTTAATGATTTTATTTGTGTAAATTATATTTTAGGTCAAAGTTAGAAAAAGTGTGTTTTTTTTAAATTTTTCATCATATTTTATGATTTTTTTTGTAGAAAATTATAAGATATGATGAACATAATGGTATCTAATGAAAGCCCTTCTTATGACGATAAAAACAACATATAATTTGTGTGGGTACTGTATGTGAGAAAGAAAAAAATTACAGCTAAACACAAACACCCTAGAAATGTCAAAACAGCCATTGTCACCAAGGGAAAGTCAAGGTGAAAATGTCTTGTCACTAAGGGGTTAATATAGTTGTGATCCCAAAGCATGTTTATTTTTTGTGAGCTGAAAATTGACAAAACATGTCAGTATAACTACCTGTTCTTTAGTAATATAACCAAATAAAAAATGAATAAAGTGTGACACACAGTGCTAAAAAAAATATAAACAAATATACTTGCTTCTAAGGTTTAACATTTTATATATTCTTGAGCACACCCTTTATTTGGCTACCTGATGAGCAATAAGCCTCAAAAGGAGATTAAAGCTGGGGTATCTCCCATGTTTTCCTAATTGAAAAGTTTTAATGCTTCAATTGCATGTATGTGTATCTCTCACTTATATCTAAAACCTCCCTCCCTAGTAATTGCTCACAACATCTTAATTCCCCTTTCCTTAACCCCTTCCCGACCTTATGACGAGTTAACTCGTCATAAGAGCCGCAAGCATTAGTGACCTTATGACGAGTTAACTCGTCATGCAGTCTAGCCGGCGGTGCGCTCCGTGGGCACCGCCAGCTAGTCTGCAACGGGTCCAGGGCTAAGCCTCGCATAATATATTTATTTAATAAAATTTAACCCCTGCATGCCTGTTGCATGATTTTTACTAATCTGACATCGCACTCTTCAGAGTTTTTTTCTGTCTTTTTTTGTTTAGGGGGGTTTGGGAACCAATTTTTTTTTCTTTTTTATTAGTTAGTTAATTAGGGGGGATAAGTGGGTTAGTGTTGCACTAGTTGTGTAGCTTAAATTTGGGAAAATAATGGGGAAAAACTTTTCCTCAAAAATTTCCTCTTTTATATGTATTTTTTAATACTAAAATGTAAATCATTTTTATGTATAGGGTATCAAAAGAAAGCTCTAACTGTCCTTTAAAAAACTACATATAACTTGTATGGGTACGTTAAATGAGAGAGAGGAAAATTATGTTTCAAAAACCGCGTATTAAAAATTTAAAAATGCTCTGGTCCTTGGCCCAGGAAAATCCCTGGTCCTTAAAGGGTTAAACAATGATCCAGACTCAAATATTTTTCTCCTTCCTTGACTTTGCTGCTATTCTTGAACCTAATATGAAATGCGTATAATTGGTGCAAGATACCTGCACTTCCCTGAGTCACAGGTTATACATAAATTAGCCCTTATTCCAGTTACAAACACTTATTTGTTTTAGTTTAATTATGGGGAAAATGTATCATCTTGTGAATAATCATCTTTTCTTTTTTTCACAGCTCCTCCAAAATCTTACTTATGCTGAAAAAATGACTGTTTTATTTGTTTACAATGGTCCCTGCATGCTGGAGCCCACAAAATGGAACCTGAAAGCTTTTCATAGAAGGAGAAAAAGAGTTGCTGCAGTGGATACCTAATATGTTTACTATTATATTTTTTTTATGTGTATATGTATCTAATTATTTGTTTGTTTCTTTTTTTTTTTATAATGATCCTTCTAAGAAGAAACAGATGCCTGCAAAACACAACAAATTTGCACAAGGTTCAGTAGTTTTTTTATAAAATGTCAAACAGGAGGTTGCTTTTCAAGGTCTTTCTGTGGTCTTCGTTGACTGCTTTATGCATGTTTAGCTTTCCTCTTTTGTAATAGCTTCTGATGTGCATATAGTGTTTTGTCACATTAAAAGTCAACATCAATCTGAATTACTTAATGTTTTTTCTTTACATTTTAAAGGTATATGACAGGTTGTAAGTTATTTATGTTTGTAACAATATTTTGTTTGGATAAAATATGTACTTAAAATAATTTAGAGTTCATAGTTGTCAACAGTGCAGTTTTTAAAAATGTTTGTTCATTGAATAACCACATGTGTTTTGTTTAGATTATCTTTGTCACAGTTATTTATACTTGGAGTCAAAGCCCTAATGTACCATGTGTATATCTTGAAACACTGTCAAACCAATGGATGGATGTCCAAGTGAAAGACCATTGCTTAATGCAGACGTAAGATCCAATCAAAGATTTAGCTTTTGCTGAAGCCATTCTACACTATATAATATAAACCCTGGATATTCTACTACAATACATATACCCTTTAAATATTTTCACATAGATATAATTTGGATGGTCTATTCAATAAAGAGAGAATTTAATTTTAATTCAAGAGAGAGCAATTTAAAACTTAAGGATTCAAAGCCAAATTTAGCTGCATTGGAGAGTTGTTCCAACTCGACTACGTTGGCCTGAAGTTTGAAATTCCCACTTCAATTCCCTCTTTGAGTAAACCCTTAGGGATTTCATTAAAGGGATTTTGTCACCTAAACAGGTACAGTTAATGTAGACCATGATTATGTATTAATACATTACTCTATACTTGCAAATATATTAAGAGTAATTGTGGACTAGGCTGCCTTCTCTTTACATTGTAATGGGGAATAATTAATTTGTGCTGTCTCTTGTTTATGAGATTACGGTTGGGCACCATATGCAAATACATTTCAAAAAACAAAAATGTACACTTTGTACTTTACTAAATGCAAGTAAATCAATAAACCCATTTTTTTTTTTTTACTTTTCTTTTTTGTAAGATGACTACATTGATGATTTGCAGAACTATAACAAACACAGGTTTGTTTCATTCTGTAGTTTTTTGGCACCTGTTACTTATTTTCTACTTGACCAAATATATTTCTAGTAAAGTGAAACAGTCTATCTTGAACAAACAAAAACATTAAAAAATGTATGCTAACCTTGTGTATCTAGATTAATTTGTGGGCTTTTACTCTTTGTTTTGTGATGTGGGCTTTTATTCTTTATTTTGTGAATCATTTTCTTTGAAATGTAAGATTAAAAAAATCTTGAATTCTAAGAATTTCAAGGATTTATTTATTTTGCATGACACGTGTAACAGTATCTGTTTTTATTCGCCTTAAAGTGGCAGCTCAACCTATAGTGCTTAGAGAAGTACTGCATAATGGAAAATAAACCAAAGGAAACCAATATGGCTTATCACATTCTTTCCCTAAATTCTTCAGATCTTCTAAAACCTGCAAATAAAATGTAATAGGTGTATTGCAGTTGGTTAGCAACATTCTGGCAAATTGCTGCTAGTCCTCCTTATTGGATAAAGTTGTTTTAATGTATAAAATGCATTTTACATATAATAAAACATGTACAATATGCAGAAAATAAGCCAGGTTCACCTGCCCCTTTACTGTGCTGTGTGACAGAATGTATAAATACATGATCTCTGTTATAGTGCTTTATTGGTGGAAAGTGATCTGTGTAGCAGATGTGGTTGATCTATAGCAGGGGCCGGGAACCTGCAGCCCTCCAGATTTTGTAGGACTAAATTTCCCATAGTCCTCTGCCAGCCTCTTAGCTGAAAGAGCATTAAGGGAGATGTAATTCATCAGCAGCTGGAGGGTGGCAGGTTCCCCACCCCTCATCTAAAGTTTCAAAAGGAGATAGAGGTCTAGAAGGGTCAGTAGAGTTTTTGCATCTTAGATTTTACTGTTCGTAGATGCTCACTGGTTATCACAGTCCCAGATTTTTTTTTATTAGATTGATGGGATTTCTAGCTGAATGTTTGAATGGAGTGTGGAAGAAACTAATAGACATTTTTATTGATGCTTGTTGATCATGGTTGGCATGAAGGTAGAAAAATTAGATTTGAGCAGATGTTTCTGGAGGAACAGGAGATGGAAACAAAGGATAGAAAAAGAGCAGGAACCTTTTCAGTAATGGGGAAAAAATTGTTGCAAAGTTGTGAGACTGGTGCATTTGGGTAGGTGTGATACGATCAGGTTGTGAGCTTGAGATGCTAAAGAGGCATTGTGTTTTGTTAAAACCTAGAATGAGATTAAGGATCTAAGCAAGTTTGAGAGTAACAATAAGTATGAAGCTTCAGAGTTGCAGTGGATACCTTTTTTTTTTAATTTTAATTTTTATCACTCTAGAACCAGAGCACTGTTGTAGGTGACAAAAGGGTGTTTATATATGATAAAATATAAATAGACATTTTGTTCTTGTTGGGGTGGGAATTAGTTAGAGGTTAGTTAAGCAGGATATATTGTCAGGTAGGCTTGGAAAAAAGTTAAAAAGAAATGTACAAAACATATATAAGGTGTATATATATATTTTGTAACTGTTATAAAAATGGAGAAATTGTAAATGGCTGAAGGGGCAAATGCCTCATAGTTTAAAGTTTCAAAAATATATACATGTGGGGTATGATTCAGGGATTCGTGACAGTTATTAATGTAACAAAGTAATTATTGCTAATTTTGAAAACAATGTTCTGAAATATCTTTTAATATACTTATTGCTTTATAACTTGCAAAAAACAAACATGTAAGCATGTACTGTTTCTAAACTCAGGACAAATATTTAGATCTTTTTATTCTTTTTACAGTAAATAACCATTATATCAAAGTAATGGTATCTAAAGAAAGCCCTTCTTATACAGAAAAACAACAATATATAATTTGCGTGGGTACAGTAATAAGAACGAAGAAAATCACAGCTAAACACAAACACTACAGAAGTGTAAAAACATATGTTCTACACGGTACAACATTCCAAAAACTGTCTTACCCGTGACGGGTAAAAGTCACCTAAGAAATACTAAAGAGTGAAAAAAACCATATCAAGAACATGTTCTTTGAAAGCAAATGTAGTGTCAAAGTAAATTAGAAAATTATAGTATTTTTCCACTAAGGCCAAGGAAGTAGATAGGGCTGCAACCTGTGTAACTTCTTCAACCTCTATGTTAATGAACTGGCCACCACCCTGAACATGTCCACAGCTCCTGAAGATCAAGCTCTTGCTGTATGGAGCTTAAAGTTCTCCTGCTATTGCAAAAAGTATAGAGCCCAAAACCCACACTGAATGTTGGAGAACTGGAAGTTACCTGTATTGGATTATCCTGATGAACTATCAGGACATTTTAAATCAACCCTGGTAAAAAAAAAAAAAAAATGTAAAAACAGTTAAAATTGAATTCTGTAAATATATTTTTCAACTGCAACTTCTCTGTAACATCTATTAAAAAAAAATATGAAACATTGGATACACCTGAATACTAGCATCCCAATCAACAATAAAAAAAAAAAATAGACAATTATGGCCTAGACTGAAAAAATAATCTACAAAGCTAACTGTCCACCACTCCGTACTGAATACATCATAGCACCATAACGGTTTCTACAAATCCCAAGAAGTTCTCCTATATCTGGGAAAGAGTGAACTATCTGGCATGTAAAACTGATCATGAGAATCTAAACACAATTTTCTGTCACAACATTTCCCCCCTCAGTTCTGCCCTAATTTTGCTTTCATTATCAATATCATTATATGGTCCCTCTTGCACCATGTTTTTACATTTGTTATTCCAACATCACCACCTACGTTCATATCCAGAATTCTGGAGATTATTCTGATCATTCCAACACGTAACAAGCCAGATATTACATAGTTAATTAGGTATAAAAGACATTTAGTACATCAAGTTCAACCATTTAAAACACATAAGGAAAAAAAAATCTTCAGATCTTCACTCACTCTGAATCATTACCATATCTACTTATAATTGTGATAACCCTGTATTCATTTTATATGTTTTGAATTTATTGAATAAATCGTCCAAAACATTAGATGGCAGTCTATTCAACAATTTAACCACCATAACAGTAAAGAAACCTCTATGTTTAAGATGAACGCTCCATTCTTCCAATCTTAAAGGGACAGTCTTGTCCCCAAACTCACTTTTGTGCAAGATGAAGATTACTGCTTGTATAGTTCACAGGCTTTTATGCCTGTGTGATTTGATGCAGGCATTCTACATAAATCACAGTTTTAATATTTGACTCAAGCCCTCCCCAGTGATAACTCTGCATGTTTACGGAAGGTGCGGCAGCACTGATTATATAGACACTGAGGATATAAAGTTTTGTTTCATATAGTCACTTCCTGTGCTCTTCAAATTGAGTCTATTGTGTGGCCTTTGAGGGACCTTGCTCTTGTACACAGCAGGATCTCTTAACAGTGTAACACATTGTCTGATGACATCACTAGAGAGAAAGGATATTGCATTCATTTGAATGGCATTTTTCTCATTGGTTTATGCAGCAAAAACAAAAATGGAAATGACTTTTTCTCATCTAGTGTGGGCAGTCCTTGTTTCTTGCAAACTGCTGTAATTTCACAATTTCATGTACCTGTAAGTATTTTATATTTTAAGCAATGCAAAATGTAAGACATGTATTTTAAAGTACTTTGAAAGCACATTAGTATGCTTTATATTTGGAAGATGCATTTTGGGCACTAGACAGTCCCTTTAAGGGATGTCCAATTGTTGATTTTTATGTTTTTAGATGTGGGTAAAGCCTTTTATAATGGATATTGGGCATTAGTTAATACATTTTTTTAGATATTGATCATTGTGTAATAAGATTTTTTTATTACTGCTAATTTTGTAGATAACCTTTTTTATTTATTCTGTATATTATTAAATTGATTGTATATGCTTGAAAATCAAATGGTTCAAGTGCCCAAAATCTCTTGTAAACGCTAAAAATAAAAGTGGCTGCTTTAATGGTTAATATCATATCCGGATAAGTACTTAGTGGATATTAATATACATGGTTTTTAATGTTCTTTTTATTTAAATGTTCTCCTCCATCACATTGAGATATCCTGTGAAAAAGAAATACATTAAAACCACGTTTACGATCGATTAAGAAGGAGGAGGAGATCTGTTGCTAAAGACGCGTCTTGGTCTGGAGACACGTACTGCAAATAGAAAGTACCGGCATGTGACGTCACAACACGCGACACCCGGAGGTCGCGTATAGCGGGAAATACAAATATGGAGACACACAGAAGAGAGACTACACTTGAAAAAGCCTTACAAGCCAGGCGAAACGCGTTGTGTGTGAAAGGAGAAGATCTTTTTGGACTTTTGGGACATATTCCATTTGGACTGGTACCATTTACGCTTTCCCACTGGACCTTGTTTATTTAAATGTAAGATTTTATACTCTTTTATTTGTAATAAATGTACCCATCCTAAGAGTTTCTCCTTGTTCTCTCTTATACTGCTGGAAGTCTCCCTGAGATTGTGGTGGATCGCTGACCCTACATGGGGCTCCTGTGGTGCACTTTGTACTGAGCAGAATACTGCTCAGGGATATGTGAGTTTTCCACATTAATTTTTTGTACACTTAAATTGTTCACAAATACTACACTATATTATTATTTGTATCTTTGTTTTTTATGTTTCCCTCTACAATTACATGGAGAGGATTGCCTGAGATTTAAGGGTAATCTCTGTATTTAGTGTTTGGTTGTAGCGCACATCTTCACAATTTTTTGTTTGTTTTTTGTACTAGTAGTGAAATACTGGTAGATTTTGTTGCAGCCACTTCCGTCACATATTGGCGCAGTGTGTTCTCCACTTTTGTCAGCCTTTCTTTATAGCTGCTATTTTCTATTCCTTTAATCGTTGTTTTTATCCCTTTTCTGAACCCTTTCTATTTCCACTATAGGCATAGCCCACAACAACATACACAGTGTGTCCAGAGGTTTTGTGTAATATGAAAATGTACTTGTGTAGCACTACCTTTTTTCACTTATAGCGGGGTCTATTCACTAACAGGTGAGTTGAGGTGAGACCTTTTTAACTACACACTGTGCAGCTACAAACCTGGTGAGTTTTCCCAGCTAAGCAAACACAACAGGATTGTGCCTGCACAATGTATAACTAAATTGATGAGATTAAATGATCATCTCGCTGAGCGGGGGGCGTCAGGACGTGAACAAGCACGTTTGGCGCGCTCTGTGGTGATGACGGGGGGGAGTGGAGTATCGGGATGAGAGCCAGTGAAGGTCCTGCAACCGCCGACAATCGGAGATAATATCCTAACCCGGAGTACACTCTTAATAAAACTCCAGAATAAAACGAAGACCTATTTGGAAATAAGCTTAACCTACAAACTAGTGGCCGGGATGGCTTCAAAAAGGGCAGAAAATAAAGCTGAAAATAAATCAAATAGAAAATGAGAAGATAAGCCCCCAGGAAAAGAAGAAGGACAAGGAAAATAAATTGGCCTCAATTTTCTCACCCTCCATTAATAAAATTACAACTATGGATAACACCCAAGACTCAATAGATCTCTCCGTTACAGTGGGAGACGGGGAGAGTCCTCCGGTTCCCTTGGACACCTCCGGTGATTCTGAAACCCAGAATATAACTATGGAATTCCTAAAAAAATATCTAGACACTCAATTTTTCCAGCTACAAAAGGATATGGATAAAAATACTAAAGAAATTACTTGGAAAAAAAAGTGAGATATTAATGGTTAAGTTCCAGAAAATGCTTGACTCAACGAATGAAGATATCATTAATATAAAATCGCAAGTTAAAGAATTGGAAGTGAATATTCAAAACCTAGAGGACAGAGAAAGACGAATAAACCTGTGAATTCGAGGTGTCCCTGAGGACATTACACATCAGAATCTAGAGGCATATTTCTTGGAACTTTGCTTAGCACTGAAGATAGGGCAGCAAAATACCGACTTTCTTTTTGAATGCATCCACAGACCACAGAAACCGACACTATAATACGGTTTCACTCATACAAATTAAGAGATCAATTTGGCCAGGCCTTTTGGCATATGTCAGGATTCCCGAGGAAGTTCGATCAGCTTAAATGCTTCCCAGATTTGTCCAGGGGGACAAGATCTTTAGGCGATCCTTTTATGAGGCCACAACTGGATTGAGGGGAAAAAAACAAAATATAAATTGGGTTTCCCAGCCAAATTGATTGTAAGCTATGAGAATTCCTCTGTGGTCTTTGACTCTCCCAAAGGGGCCCTGGCCTGGTTGAATGGGAAGTCTACTGGGGAAATATAGTTTGGATGTTCGGGGGTTGTTTGGTGCGGGGGGGAGGGGGGTTTACGATGTAAATATTTGGTACTGGAGAACATGCGAGATTGGTTTGGAAGACATAATGGTACCCTCTATACTGCACGGCTGAATCTGCTGCGCAGACTGGGGGATGCTCATGGGCCTGGTTAATGGATACATCAAAGTGAGGGAGGTAAATTTAGATTTAGTAAATATTTTAAGGGGATACCTAAATAATGAGTCCAATTGGGGGAATGGGGAGGGTGGGTGGGAGACAGGGGAAGGGGAAATGTGAAATCACGAGGGATTAATTAGAAATTTATATATACAAATAACCAACATCATTTTTACCATTTATTCATCAGGTTTGCTCAAACTCCAGACATGTACATATTACTGGATGGGGGAAGATAAAATGACGATATTAACCCTGAATGTTCAGGGTCTTAATACTCCACAAAAATAAATGCTGTTGATTGACTATTTAAAGGCACACAGGGTTACAATTGCAAGAAACCCACTGGAGAATGGATGGTCCGAATATAAATAATGTAAATTTATCCATAGTTGTTGCCTCTAGATATCGATCTAAGAGAAGAGGCTCGGCAATCATTATATCTAAAGAAATCTCATACAAAGAAATATATAGAGACGTGGACGAGAATAGTAAATTCGTCTTCCTGGTTTGTGAACTACAGGGAAAGATCTTTAATCTACTTAATCTATATGCCCCTAATAAACATCCACAAAAATTTATAAATAAACTTCTTAACAAATTTGAAAATCAGATACAGGGTACGTTAATAGTTGGTGGGGATTTTAATTGCGTGACTGATGAAGATTGGGATAGGAAAAGTCCTCAGGTTAGATCGAAAAAGCCTAAAATAAAAACTAAGTGCTCACTTCAGGAAATATTAAACAAACGGGAATTATATGACGTTTGGCGTACTCTTCACTCAGAGGAAAGGGACTTTACCTTTTATTCTAAACCCCATCTATCCTTTTCAAGGTTGGACCTTTTTTTGGTCAAACCACTGTCATTTCAATCATGCCAAAGTGTTAAAATCAAAGATATAACCTGGACAGACCACTCAGCGGTAGTATTAGATATGAGGATAAATAGAGCTCCCCAGACCACTTCTGCATGGAGACTAAACGAAAGATTACTATTGAAAAAAAAGAATCTGGACTATTTGTCCGAAATGATAAAAAACTACTTCGAGGAGAATGAATCACAATCTAACTCTATAATTTGGTGTGCTTTTAAAAGTGTTATTCGGGGGTGTCTCATAAAATTAGGATCTGAGAATAAAAAAAAAATTAGGGAAGCCACTAAACCAACTCTATTAGAACTGTATTCACTAAAAAGGGATAACAAACTTTCCCCTTTAAAAAACCTTTCTGAAAAATAGAAGAAACAGTAGGGAAGATAAACCTAATTCATATGTCCAAAACGAGCGCGGCCTTACAAAGGTTAAACCAGAAATGGTATTATAAAGGAAACAGAGCAGATAAAATGCTCTCAGTGAAACTGAAAAATAAGAAGGCAAGGGTGCGAATAGAGAAAATAGTGGTGAATGGTTCAGTGAATACAAGCCCCAAGGGAATAGGAGAGGCATTCAACGAGTTCTATTCACAATTGTATGGTCTCCCGTTTGATCCCTATAAGAAAGATATAACTGAATACCTTAAAAAATTAGATCTACCCACCCTACCTATAGACCAGTTGGTGGAACTGAATCTGCCTATCTCTAGAGAGGAACTAATAAATGTAATTAATAATCTAAAACCCAATAAAGCACCGGGCCCGGACGGCTTCCCCAACTTATTTTATAAAAAGTTCAAAAATGAATTGGTGGACCATTTGGAATTGCTATGTCGGGACATAATGGGAGGTGGTTCCCCCCACAGGAATTATCACAAGTCACTATATCTCCGATACTCAAAATGGGCAAGGATCCCTCAGACCCAGCAAAATAAAGGCCAATCTCCCTGATAAACATGGACATTAAAATATATACAGCCGTTATTGCTAACATATTAAAAGATATAATCCCAGACTTGATCCATCTGGATCAACTGGGATTTGTTCGTGGTTGTTCATCGGGTAATAACGTAAGGCGATTGATTGATCTGATAGGCTACGCAGAAAAGACGGGTTCCCCAGCTGGCCCTGTCTCTGGATGCCGAGAAGGCTTTTGACAGGGTCGGCTGGGGATTCCTCAGTGGAGTGCTGGACAAGTTTGGATTTGGGGGCCCCATAAAGACTGCAATAATGGCTCAATACTCAGCCCCATCGGCAAAAACGGTTGGTCCTGGCATCTCTGCGGATTGGTTCCCAGTGCTTAACGGCACAAGACAGGGCTGCCCCTTGGCTCCTCTTCTTTATATTCTCACCCTTGAACCTTTAGCAGCCAGTATAAGGGCTAATAGCAGGATTAGGGGGATCACCTTAAAACAGCAAGAATACAAGATAGCCCTATATGCTGATGACATAGTACTGACTCTAACAGATCTGGCCTCATCACTCGGAGAGTTGGTCGCTGCGATAGAGGAATATAGCAACGTATCCAACTATAAATTAAATATGGGGAAATCCCAAATAATGCCCATAAATCTGGATGATGCGGCGGTTAGGAAATTATCGCAGTTGTACAAATTAGATTGGTCCCCTAAACGGTTTAAATACCTGGGAATTATTATTACACCAAAAGTAAACCAGCTAATGGAGCTAAACTGTGACCTCCTGTTCCAGGAAACCTCTAAGAAATTACTGGGAGAATGGAAAAATTTCGGTTTATCCTGGTTAAGAAGGGTGAATGTGATCAAAGCATACATCCTCCCTAAGTGGTCATACATGTTCAGGATGGTCCCGTTGTCTTTATCACTTATGAAATTTAGACAGATTCAAAATCTTTTTGTGACTTATATTTGGGAGCAAAAAAAGAGACCACGGATAGCAGTATCACATCTTATGCGAAGCACCTGCTCTGGCAAGAAGAGCGAAAGAAGATAAAACAACTGAACAAACTCTTTAGTAACGATGCTGATTATAAATCTATTTCCAACTGTTTTGATTTTATAAGAAATGATGATACGGAGGATAAGCCAAAATCCTGGAAGAACTGGGAAAAGACTATAGGTACCGAGGTCAAAGTTGAACAATGGCATAAATCTTTTAAGAAACTAAGAAAACCCTGCACTGTCTGAATATTATAGAGCTTCAATATAAACTCATCCACCAATGGCACATGGCGAAAACCAAACATCCCAATATGGAACCAAGTTTTAAATCAACTTAGGTATCAACATAATATGGAAAAGAGTATAGCACAACAATGGGGACATATTGAAGCATTTAATAAATGTTGGTCACCCTGGTTGGGAACCTTAATATAAAAGGGGGCTTGGCCTGAGGGACTGCTACCCTCTCAGTTTGCTTCAGTATAGAGTCTAGATACAAATATTAGACTTATCGTCACTGTATGAGTCTGGATTTGAGTCCAACAACGTCCGCCCCTCCCCCCCCTTTTGTTCTTAGTCCGCTTTCTTGTTTTTTTGTCCTTTCCTGCTACCAGTTGTTTTCAATTGTTCGTGTGATTCTGACAATCGGGATGCATAATATATACAATACATTCTATAATCAATAATTTATAACCCGAAGGCTGTTTGTAATTAAATGTATTGTCTGTTTTTTATACTACAAATTTTGATAAATAAAGAAATAAAAAAAATAAAAAATGTTCATCTCACCTTTTAGTGCATAGCCCTCACAGTCTACAAATACAATCTATGGTACAAATATCTTAATAGACAGGATAGACCTCACCCTAGCCTGTAGCGGTTACACAAGGACAAGCACTGTACAGTACTTTACTATAGCATAGTCTCATTAGAGACGTTACTGCATCATTAAAATAGAAATGGGAATGGTTGCACTGTAATGACACCTTAATCGTGGGTGTCCTTAAACTATGGTATGCCTGCATGTCCTTTCTTTGTACTGGTGCCCAAAAGTGTACTACATATTCTAGATGAGGACCAACCAATGATTTATAAAGAGGCTAAATGATGATTTACCTTAGACCTATTCATCTCCTATTACATGTTTGCCTTAGCAGCAACTGCCTGTGATTGTGCACAGCTGCATAATGTATTGTGAACAAGAACCTTAAAAAACTTACAATGCACTGTTCCAAATTATTATGCACAGTAAGTTTCAAAACACTTTATATGTTGTGAAGAATTGAAAATTGTCATTTGTTGTGTTTGCAGCATATTTACTGAAATCAAAAGCTATTTCAATCAAACTTTTAACAACATTTTAACTTTTTAAAAATGTTAACAGGTTACGTTACATTTTAACATAGGACCCCTTATTTGATAGCAGCTTCACAAGTCTTGCATCCATTGAACTTGTGAGTTTTTGGACAGTTTCTGCTTGAATTTGTTTGCAAGATGTCAGAATAGCCTCCCAGAGCTGCTGTTTGGATGTAAACTGCCTCCCACCCTCATAGATCTTTTGCTTGGGGATGCTCCAAAGGTTCTCAATAGGATTGAGGTCAGGGGAGGATGGAGGCCACACCATGACTTTCTCTCCTTTTATCCCCATAGCAGCCATTGATGCAGAGGTATTCTTTGCAGCATGAGATGGTGCATTGTCATGCATGAAGATGATTTTATTACGGAAAGCATAGTTCTTCCTTCTGTACCAGGGAAGAAAGTGGTCAGTCAGAAACTCCACATACTTTGCAGAGGTCATCTTTACACCTTCGGGGACCCTAAAGGGGCCGACAAGCTCTCTTCCCATGATTCTGGCCCAAAACATGACTCCACCACCGCAGTGGCGTAGCGTGGGTTGTCAGCACCCGGGGCAAGGCAAGTAATTTGCGCCCCCTAACCCGTGGATTTTAGCACTCGAGTCTCTTCTACTAGATTAGTTAAAGAAACCCTTACCCCCCAAGCACATGTATTGTTTGTTATGAAAATACTTATGTAATTAAAGTAAAATGCATCTAAATACAAGTTTATTTTCCAACACTTTATTGAGTGCGAACATGCATTACACACATTCTCCACATTTTCAGCAGGTTTTAACCCTTCACATGTAAACATAGCAGTTTCAGAGAAACTGCTACGTTTACATTTGCGGTTAAGGCAGCCTCTAGTGGCTGTCTTCCGGACAGACACTAGAGGCGCATCTGCGACGCTGGAGCCTGGAGGCACATTTCGCCTCCATCGCGCAGAGTGTCCATAGGAAAGCATTGAGAAATGCTTTCCTATGGACACTTTGAATGCGCGCGCAGCCATGCGCATTCAGCTCCAGTGACGTCGGACGGGGAGCTGACAGGGAGGAGAGGTCACCAGCACCGAGGGAGCCTGGCGCTGGATTAAGGTAAGTAACTGAAGGGAATTTAACCCCTTCAGCGCCACGGGAGTGGGACCCTGAGGGTGTGGGCACCCTCAGGGTACTAAAGTGTCAGGAAAACTGCTTTGTTTTCCTGACACTATAGTGATCCTTTAAGAGTTTAAGGGGTTATTTTGGCCTGGGGAAGCCAAATGGTTATACACCTATGCTTTAAACCAGGAGTAGACATCCTTTGTCACTCCAGATGTTGTGGACTACACCTCCCATGATGCTTTGCAAGCCTTAATGGAGATGTAGTCAAAAAACAAAGGGAGTGTCAAAGGTTACCTACCCCTGCACTAAACCAAAAATATATAATACAGTTCCTACCCCATAAATATAATATTTAATGCTATGATATTTAATGCTCTCATCCAACCCCCTTCCCTCCACAGTTCCTAATAAATATATTACAAATATAATTCCCTCACCCCTGTAGCCCCACCTATTTACATTTCCTTCTACATACACACATATATATATATAGATTATTCATTAGGCCACAAATGTAAAAAATATAATCATTGCCTCATCTCAAATTCCCAAGTCAGATCTTTCCCATCCCCCCCCTCTTCCCCTAATACACTGCTGACCCCCCTCCCCCTAATACACTGCTGACCCCTCCCTCCCCTAATACACAGTTGACCCCCATCCCCTAATACATTACTGCCCCCCTTCTTCCCTTCCCCAATACATTACTGCCCCCCTTCTTCCCTTCCCCAATACATTACTGCCCCCCTTCTTCCCTTCCCCAATACATTACTGCCCCCCTTCTTCCCTTCCCCAATACATTACTGCCCCCCTTCTTCCCTTCCCCAATACATTACTGCCCCCCTTCTTCCCTTCCCCAATACATTACTGCCTCCCTTCTTCCCTTCCCCAATACATTACTGCCTCCCTTCTTCCCTTCCCCAATACATTACTGCCCCCCTTCTTCCCTTCCCCAATACATTACTGCCTCCCTTCTTCCCTTCCCCAATACATTACTGCCCCCCTTCTTCCCTTCCCCAATACATTACTGCCCCCCATCCCCAATACATTACTGCCCCCCCGTCCCCCATACATTACTGCCCCCCTCCCCCATACATTACTTCCCCCCCTCCCCATACATTACTTCCCTCCCTCCCCATACATTACTTCCCTCCCTCCCCCATACATTACTTCCCCCCCTCCCCATACATTACTGACCCTCCCCTCCCCCATACATTAAATGACCCCCCTCCCCCATACATTAAATGACCCCCCCTCCCCTCCCCCATACATTAAATGAACCCCCCTCCCCTCCCCCATACATTAAATGAACCCCCCTCCCCCATACATTTAATAAACCCCCCTCCCCCATACATTTAATAAACCCCCCTCCCCTCCCCATACATTAATGAACCCCCCTCCCCTCCCCCATACATTAATGACCCCCCTCCCCATACATTAATGAACCCCCCTCCCCATACATTAATGAACCCCCCTCCCCTCCCCCATACATTAATGACCCCCCTCCCCCATACATTAATTACCCCCTCTCCAATACATTAATGACCCCCTCCTCAATACATAATACAATAGGTCCCCCAAGCCCCTTTATTCTTACCTTTACAAATTCCACTTTAAACAGCTCAGGGAAGAAAGGCCGCGATGCAGTTTCAGAAGAGCCTCCGCCGCGCAGCCGCCGGATGTGACGTCACGCCGTCATTTGCCGCTCACATCCGGCGGCTGACAGGAAGTATCGCGCGTTTGTGGCTGCGGCCGCATAGGGCTAGTGCGCCCCCCCAGATATTGCGCCCGGTGCGGCCGGCCCCCCCTGCACCCCCCACGCTACGCCCCTGCACCACCGCCTTGCTGACGTCGCAACCTTGTTGGAACAGGGTGGCCGTCCACCAACCATCCACTACTCCATCCATCTGGACCATCCAGGGTTGCACGGCACTCATCAGTGAACACGACTGTTTGAAAATTAGTCTTCATGTATTTTTCTGCCCAATGCAGCCGTTTCTGCTTGTGAGCATTGGTTAGTGGTGGCCGAATAGAAGGTTTATGCATAGTTGCAAGACTCTGGAGGACTCTACACCTTGATGTCCGTGGGACTTCAGAGGCACCAGCAGCTTCAAATATCTGTTTGCTGCTATGTTATGGTATTTTAGCAGCTGCTCTCTTGATCCGATGCATGGATCTGGCAGAAATCTTCCTCAATGTGCCTTTCTCTGCACCAACCTGTCTGTGCTCTGAATCAGCCACAAATCTCACTTATGTTTTCGGCAGCAGAGAGATCCTTTTTCTTCCCCATATTGCATGAAAATGGTGCTCTGCTTAATAATGTGGAACACCCTCCTTTAGTAGGTTTTCCTTAAATTGGGCTCACCTGGCAATCTAATTATCACAGGTGTCTGAGATTGTTTTCAGTGATCAAAAGAGGTCTGAGACACAATGCCATCCATGAGTTAAACTGAAAAACAAAATATTTAATCTTTGTGACACTTAAATAGAATTTGCATAATAATTTGGAACCGGGTGTAATCTAGAAACTCTGTGGATCTAGCCAAGTCTTCCGGACTTTAGGAAGGGGGGGGGGGGGGGGGGTATTGTTGCAAAGGTGGGATAGCCCTTTTTGAAAAATCTTTTACTCATCTTCAAAAGCTAATGAAAAAACCTGCTAAATAGATTCTAATATTTCTCCTGTGTACAGTGATACCACCCATGCAAAGGTTTGCCTGGTTGTTTGGAAGCTAAAAGGCCACATTTGGGAGGTGTGCTTTTTGGGTTTCCGACTTTTGATATCTAGAGCAAAAAAGGGGATAATAGCACTTATAAGAGCCTTTATAATTCTGTAAAAAATGACAGTATAAATAAATAAACCCCTAAAAAAATGCACAGACAGGAAAAAATTTGATGTGCAGTGATCAGTGGCAGGGAAGGGGTTAATACACAGGGTATGGCTTTAATAAAAGCCCTTGTGTCTCAAAATGTTATTTTAATACTGATCTTTCTCTCTCCCTCACAAAAATGCAAGTAAGGAGAGGGAGGCAGATCCAGACGAGTCAGATCAATATTTACCAATATTGACCTGACCAGGTGAATGGTGATTCTAATCTCAGAAATCACCAAACTGCCTTTGCCATTGATCAGCTGTTACTGATCAGTGGCAAAGGCAAAGGCAGCTGTCTGAGCACACTATACATGTGCTCGGACAGCTTAAAAAAAATGTTTCCTTTACATGTAATCCCCTAGTGGGTATAATTAACCCCTAGTGGTTGTAACAAAAAATTAAATAAATAATGCAGATAGCAAAGAAATGTGTATACGCCCAGATCAATGCTTATGAAGTGATCTACGGCAAGGAAGGGGTTAATAGCTATTAAAAGAGCCTGTGTTATACTGCAATAAATTCCAGTAAAAAAAAATAACTCCTAAAAAAAATTCACAGACAGCAATAAATGTGCTGCTGTGCACGATCCCTGTGTATACAGGCAGGGAAGGAGTTAAACACAGGAAATGGATTTTATAAAAGCCCTTGGTTATTAAAAATTATATTTAATTTATTACAATTACATTTTTTTATACTACACAGATTTGTCTCCCTCACTAAAACTCAAATGAGGAGAAGGAGGCAGATCTACTTGTGTCTAATATTTTCTTTGACTGTATTGCTAGAGCTCATCTGAGCACTTACCATACTTGCCTTCACACAGATCACACTGATCTGATGTGCCGGCATCCAGCAGCACCCACTAGTACAACAGAAGTGAACAAAAAAAATCACTTCCGTTTCTCTTGCCAATAGAAGGCAGTGCTCCTTTCTACCTGGCTGGCTCAGGAGAGTGACCTCCAATGAAAATGTAAGTTTGTTTAGTGTTGCTAGCGTAGCACTTTAGCAACACCATCAGTGCTTAAGAAGCGAACTTTAGAGATTTGGGAACAATGGGAAAAAGAGATTTAGAAGTAGGAAAAAAGAAAAGGAAAGGGGAAGATCGGAATCATATACTAAAACAAACTGGAGTACGAGGAGTAAAGATTTCATCCTGCACCAGCTCTCAGTGTTTGAAGACCATTTGTATTTGTTATTTATGTTGATGTGGATATTTCCTCTGGGTTTATTTAGATCATTGACAAATTATAACAAGGGAGGGGAGAAGAAGATAGAAGGGGAAGATAGTTAGATGATTAACAAAATAACCATATAAAAAAAGAGAGGAGAAGAGAATGGAAAGAAAAAAAGGAAGGGCAAACAAATTCAAACTGTAGCATAAGAAATATCTCAAAAAGTTAAAAAAAAAAAAAAAAAAAAAAGGGAAAGGAAAGGAAAGGGGAAAAAAGGAAGAAAAAGAGAAAAAAAAAAAAAGACTAATAAACATTTTGGGTGGGAAGCTCAACCCCCCCCCTTTTTCTCTTCCTCCCCATATCCACATAAGAGGTCCACTGCCTACTTGAGGTCAAGTTAAACCACATTTATGTAGTGGACTGATTTGTTTTGTCTTGTCTTTGTCCTGTCTTTACCTTCGTAGGTGTCTCCACACTGTAAACTGTATATATTACTATACACATTTATTTTTTATGTATGGACGACACCATATGCTTTTTGTTTGTGTTTTAACATTGTGGGGGGAAAACAAAGATATGAATCCAAAAGAGTTGGCACTCCACAATCCTTTTGTACTGATAAAGTGTTTTATTGTAGAAAGAGCAGTGACTTCATTACACAAAATGAAGGTGGAAAGGGACACAATTTACGCATTTCACATTAAACTTAATTTTTTTTGGATTCATATCAATTTGTTCTGTTTGTCAGTGGTTAGCCAGATCACCTTCATCCTCATAATTACCTTGTGGTGAAGAACTTTTCACCACAAAACCTCCTTGCCATTGCTTACCTTTGTTGGCTCAGGACATGGGTTTCCTGGTGGGAGGGAAATGTTGGTAAATAGAAAAAATTATATAACCATTCTAGTAGCAGCTAACAGACCACCATGTACCTACTCAACATGGGAACTTCAGTTTACATTAGCAGAGCTGGTAAAGAATAGCCACAATTATCACAGTGTCCAACTCCTATGGTGTTCAGCCAGTAAAGGCTATTTTGTGTAGTACAGGCAACTTTAACTCTAGTCTATAACTACAATACCCATGAAGGTCAGCTAGCAATATGGCTGGCTGTATATTATTATAGATGCAGTCAACAAAACTTAGGGCTTAATTAGTCAAAGAGGGAATTGCAGGTAGTTCAGATGGGAATTTAAAACTGAAGGCCAAAGTAGCCAAACTGGAAAAATTCTCCCATATGGGCGAATTTTTCTAATACTATTACTTGAGCTTTACGATTGCAGTTTTTATTCATGAATAAAGCCCTTAGTGTTTGTAGTGGAGCTCCCCTCCCCCTCCTTCCTTCACCAACAGTTAGCTACCATTACCATAATAATCACAACTAGCCATTTTGTGTGCTCATCATCATGGGAGTTGCAGTCAACAGAAGTTAATGTTGTGTAGTGTAGCTCTTTGATGCACAGCACACATTTTGTGGTATTACAAAAAAATAGGGTAATTAGAGTGCAGTAAAAAGGGAGATAAAGGCTTGGAACCATATCAGGACACTTAGTTATTCAGCAGTGGTGGCTAACCTTTGGCACACCAGGTGGTGTTATTACATTTCTCATGATGTTCAGTCAACCACATGGATTGCTGAGGATCATGAGCTGTACCCTTCCAGCCAGGTTCTCTCCTGCTTGCTTGTTACTGTTTCTCCCTCTCTTGCTGCTGCTCCAGTGGGCCTGTTTGAATTTTCGTGGGGGGTGGGGCAAGGTCCCACTCTTGCCCCCCTTTCGGATGACCACAGTAATGGGTGAAGGGACTTAGCGCATCTCTATAGCAAAGCTTCGGGCGCAATGTAGTAGGTGCACAAGGCGCCCAACACAAACATGTGCATCTACCAGCTGCTTTTTAAAAAATATATATAGTGCAGTAATTGGGAGTGGTTGCAGAGATCTACCCTAAAGGATTAATGTATGTACCTACTGAATTTCCACAGACTGATTCACTGCTCTCTCCTGTGCTTCGTTATGACTTAGAGCACAGAATATCACATTACATCCAACCATTCTGTGTGAAGGAGTGTGTGGACCACCCATGTTACCAAGTGACTGGATGTATGCCTGATTTTGTCAGTGAATGGCTGTGCTTTATGTGTTTGTGACTGTGGGGTGGACCAACCAGATGTAATAGTTTGTCCTAGCATAAATTTGTAAACCGTATAAATGTGGGAAATAAACACATTTTGACTTTTGAATTTGTTTCTTAAAACATTAGATTTTTTTGAATGATTACTTAATACATATATGGTATGCATAGTGCCTAGTGTTAAATCATTCTAAAATTAAAATATTTCAATGTTTTTCATTTAATATTGAATAGGTACAAATATTAGTGCATTGCATGAAATACTCTTCCTGTGACACTGTTATATACAATTCAGAACAGTATTTTAACAATTGTTTTTTTATTGGAACAATTTATATACACTTGTACAAAATGGGTAGACCTACCCTTTGTTTAATCAATTCCATTTGCTTTCCAAAACCAAAAAAAGACAGCACAAATAACTTATGAAACTATACAAAAAAAATTATAAAAATTAAAACAATTGCAGAAATGACTACGCTACAAAATTGCAAGTTACTAATCTGCATTTAACCTGGTAATATCTTACCACTCTTTCAGAAGATGACGTGTAAGACGAGTTGATCAGTAATCAAACTTTCAAGATGCTTAATTTATCATTAATCTAATCTAATGAAACAAGCCTTCTCTGTTTCACAACAAAAGAGAATGTGATATTTGGTAACATTTTGTTAGATTCATGCAGTATTGTCTCAATACAATCAAGTATGTCACTGCTAGGAGCTGGGAGCTCAGTGATCATTAAAGGTCTTCTATTCAGTGTTTTCCAATGAAAAACACTATTGACTTGGCGTCTGTGCCGTCAAATCATATTCAAGAAAGCTTGTAACAAATTACAATGAAGCTTATTGCAGGTGCTCCCCGTGAAGTGGTTATATCTATGTGATCCTTACAGTAGAGTGCATTTACTATATTCAAGTAAGGACAAGAAAGAATAAATGCAGTATGTATTTAAAAAGAAATGACACTACCATCTGAAAAAAAAAGGTTCTACTACACAAACGTCTTAGGCCATGTTTGCATCAAAATTTGCAAATGTTACAAAGTGCTCTGTTAATGTCTTGAATTGGCTACAGTGTCCTGCAAAAAGAGTTGTCAAGGTATAAAGGCTTCAGTATTTGTGTGTGTGTGTATATATATATATATATATATATATATATATATATATATTGAGGTTTACCAGTTTGGAGGGTGGGAGCATCACTACTCTTTATGTTAATGAAATATATCACAATGCTTTGGTTTATTTTTGCCCAGTACAGATTCTCTGCACCTTTTGACATCAAGGTCACAGGGCTGTAAAAAAAAAGACAGAACTGGTAAACATTTCTATTGCAGCATGAAGCAAAAACAAATGAATCAACAAGTTAATTCTACATGTTGCTTCGCTTGATTCTGCATGCACTAGAGGGGAACTATTCTAGTTTGAAAGAAAAGAGCAGAACAAAAAGCAGGAGGGTTTCTGAAAATGGTGAAGTACAAAAGAGTGGGGATTTATCATATCCTACTCTACTCTTCTGGTTGGCATGGATTGGTAGCAGCTTGCAGTGTTGCCCTTCTGGTGCTTTATGCTATGTACTTGACCCCAAATAGTGTTGTATGTCCCATAGTCTGGCTCTGAATTTCATGGGCCTTCTTTTGTTACATGACTGTTTTAGTGTAATTGCATACAGCGAACCAGCATATGAATATTAAAGATCAATGACCCATCCCGTTAACCTGCTGGATAATCTTTTGATCAACAGTAAGGTTTTAAATTTGAAAATGAAATTCTGCCGATTCTATCTCATGTTTAAATTTTATAGTCAGCAAAACCTTGAATGAGTGTTTTATTGATTGTTAACATATCATATGCCTTTCACTGCAGCTCTAGTTGTACTAGAACTTATGAGGGAAAGTTAGTCTTTTCAAGCAACCCGTTGTCTACCCGTATTTTGAGCAAGTGATCTTTTGGCTACCCCTGCTGGGGAGCTGAGAACCTAACAAAATGTTTTCAAACACACATAGTTTGATTAGCAATGGAAACATAGTGAGAAAAAGAATTTAATCCAATTGATTTGCGTAGCAGAGTACTTTTCCCTACATGGATAGAGACCATACTTTGTAGATACTACAGGAATATGTACTTAACTATCAAATGGTAAATTGGTTTAATTCCTTCTAGCCCCTATAGGGCAGACATTTGTTGTGTTCTCCGTGGAATGTTTGTGTAAATCAGTTTTGTACCGAGCATTATGTTGATGTCTAAAATTAGGCAAATGTTGTATTTTCAACAAAATAGGAACATGCATGGAAAAATACAATTCCTGAATTTGATCATTTGGAGCACAAGAACTTGCTCTTCAGAGTACAGAATTTAAAGCCACAGCAAAACATTACAAAATGTTATAAAAACATAGATTTCAGAAGTGGTATAAGACACGTGCTTTTTCAATTCAGTCACAAAACGAATATTTTCTTTATCTTCTTAACATCACCTCATAGTCACTTACCTTTAAAACTATAGCAACTTAATGATGTTGTTGATTAAAAAGCTGAAACGTGTTACATATTTTAATATTGTTGTCTCACATTTAATAACCACCATGAGCTCAATTCATGCCTGTATCTATAAACCTTAAAGCAAGTGAGGATGCTATAAATACAATGCTCAAGCTCAGATGTCAAAGTTACAGACAGACACCATTTTACTTATCAAACAATCCTATCTGCCATGAGAAACATAGAACTAGAACCCTTCTTGAATAGAAAGAACAAACATTTTTGAGTTGTAATTCTAGGTCATGGCAAATAATTTGTGCTTTTATTCCACTTGAAATGTTTTTCTTCTGCTCAATGTGCAAAACCAGAAATGCTTACAGTTGTCCATGGTTACGTCTTACAAGAATGCTCTCTTGACCTTTTTTTTCCCCATTCCTCTGGCTCTTAGAGGGTTAACCTAACACACTGACGCTGGCAGTAGAAATAATAATAATAAGAATAGTAAAAAAAAATTGAAACACAATATAATGAAGAATTCTTTTTTTCTAGTTTTTCTTTCATATTTTTTTTTTCATTTTTTTCACTAGTTATTTTCAATGGAAGAATTACTCTGCAATTTCGGAATAATTAGGCGTTTCAAAAAACTGAAACAGAGGTAGAAAGTGTGTAATGGTTTTTTTTTTCCTGACATTCCTTATTTCATAGTATATTTGTACTATATTATGTGTTTGCAACAGTCATTAGCTAGATTAAGGTGATTGCACAATGTGGTGTACATGTGAAATGCTTTTTGCAGTCCAGAATGTATATAAATAAAAAGGTGCTTGCTATGCTGTACCTCAAAATGCTACACTAATGTCTTGTCTCCTTAAACTTGGTATCTCAAATGCAATAAGCAGAGTTGCATTTGTGATCTGTCTTGCCTGGGCATCATATCTCTCATCTCATGAATGTTTCAATACAGCATTCAGAGTACAAAATAAGTTTTCTTTTTTGCCATTCCTACAAATATCCAATATCGTTTTTTTAAAATATTTTCTAACAATACATTTGTCATTCTTTTCTTTAAATACGACTTTCAGCAGACAATTGTTTTTAAAAAGTTCTGCAGAAAGACTCCAAATAAAGATTCTGATGAAATCCTCATAAAGAAAATGTTTGTTTTTTTAAAAAAAAGAAAAAACTACTTTGGCCTGTTTTAACATGATCTTAAATCAGTGCTATTATTTTTCATGTTGTTTCAGTGTACCGTGGTCTGGATTTCCAGGAATCATTTAGCTCTCAGATATACCTGAGATTTCCAAATATGTCTCTCTTTAGCTGTAGGTGGACTATATTTTCCCATGATCCTCTGCCAAGCCATAGTGATAGATGTGAGATGTAGATTGCCTACCTGAGATGTACACAGTTGTTGTTAAAGGGCTATATCAGAAATTAATATCTACATGGATGTTTGTTGGCATAGTTACAATTTGTATGAGAGGTGTTGTATGATTACCAGTAGTTGTGAGGAAAAGCACAACAAATTATAGCTCTTTGAGGGAAGGCATTTCAGAGAACAAAGTCTGTCACAATGGACTATTGGCCCTTTTGAAATGTGAACAGGTAGTGTGTGATGTGATCGGAGTGCTCATATCTAATTGAATCTGGAATGGATCTATTTTTATGTACAAACATATTCATTCTGTAAACTGCTTCCATGGCTCTATGCTGCATAGTTAACTCCCTTCACAACCAGAGAGGCCCTATTTACGCTAATAGTAGCAATGCATTTTTTCGGCCTCTCCAGTACGGAACAAGTTTACATGTATAGGCGTTGTGTGAATCTTCATTCGAAACATAAGGTGCAAAAATAAAATAAAACAGTTTAATTTGGTGCAGTTAGCTACCAAATAAAGTTATGTAAACATTGGATTTAATCATCATATTAAAAACCTAAATGATGAACCGGTGAGGCATTTTTGAAAAATTACACTTTCTGTAAATCTGTACTTGCAATGCATTTGGCTATTTATCGCTTTGAAAGTGTGATACTGTAGTGGACAGACCAACCACCGGTATATTCATGATGATCTGGTATTGTCCTACAGAACAGATTCCTTGTAGGTTTTCACTGTCAGTGCAGTGATGCTTAGTTGACCCACCACTAATAATATTGCAGTGTCTCTATGAAATGTAGAGTCAAACATTCTGGTTTTGCAGAAACGTTTTGTCATCGCTTGCTAGGTTGTACAATAAAATGTGAGTAGCAAGATAAGAGAATAATAAGACAATCCTCAAATATCACTCTAAGATTGCAAGGTGAATGCATACATTTCATTCAATGTCTCTCTCGCAATGCATGTTATTTCTCCGGAAGATATAGTCAAATCTAGTAGCATGATGGATTTCCCAAACGTTAAACAGGGACGTAAAAACTGTTCCTTGGAAAAAAGTTCATATATATTTTTGAATATTAAAGACTACATTTGACTAGTGAGCATTGCATCTCGCCTTAAAAAAAAAAAAAAAATCTTGATCCTCCACTCCACTTTCGTTGACTTTGGCTACGTACGTGAAGGTGACATGGCTGTGCAATGTTCACTTCCTGTGATCTCCAACCCTTAATTTCCATTGTGTCCTTGTCTCCTACCAAAAGGAAATATTCAAAAAGTTCCCATATGCTGCACTCTCCAAATTTAATCACCATCGAATGGAGGCCCAGAAGATCCATCTCAGTAAGGGACTAACATCAACCACAAAACACAGACCCCATAATAATACAGATGTCCACAGTTCAAGTAAGTTTTCTTTCATATGATGTGTATTCCAAATATCATACCATATGGTTTTTATCTTAGCCCCCCGAAAATTCCCTTATATATGTTGCACGTGTTCTCAAGTGTATTTTCTTTTACAAATGTAAAGCTAATCCATTGTGGTATCTATTTCATTAACACGTATTCATGCCAGAGCAAGCACAAAAGGTTTTACAGTCAAAATTGTGATGATACATATCACACCACTACAAAAGAAAATTCTAGAGTCGTGTGCCACCGAAATAAATTGGACACCAATTTCTTGTAAATGCGCTGCTGCAGAAGCATGGATGTTAGGACATTTACATATTCCTCTGAAAAGATGCAAGAAGGTGATATGTACAGCTGCTGTGTTACTCACACTATATACTCAAGTGAAGGTGGCATTAGACCTTTTGGACCTTTTGATCATGCTGGGGTGGAAATCAGTGTGGCGGCGTGCATGCTTGGTTAAGTGGTCACTCCTCATGAACCTCTTCTCGCAGAGTGGGCATCGGAACTGCTTCTCGCCCGTGTGTGTCCGATAATGGCGGGTCAGCTCATCAGACCGAGAGAACTTTTTAAGGCAGTCAGGCCATGTGCACGGGAAAGGACGTTCACCTGTGGGGGTAAAAAAGAATTACCTAAAAAAGAGAAAAGAAAACAGAACCTACTAGAAGGATATGCAAGTTTTGTAAGGATATTTTCTATACGGAGTCACTTTTAACACTTCTTCTGTTGCATGGCTATTAAATGTATCTTTAAAAAAGGTAGTTGTGTAGGACAAAACATATATACTTTATGTAAACCTCTAAACTACCTAATTCTACCTAGACTTACAGAGAAGTATAATAAAACAGCAGTGCATTGCACTACTAGCAAATGAAAAAATTGGAAACAATTTTTTTTAAACATTTTGTCCCATCCTCTTAATGCTTAGCATTTTAATTCCAGTCTCAGAATCACACAGTCTGGAGATGACGCCTTCATACTCTATAGAAAGTTGATTATACTTGAGCCTCTCAATTAGTGCTTTTCTTAAAGGGCTATTTAAGTGACGCAAGTAAGGACTAGTTTAACTGACAATTAAACCTTTTTTTTTATCCCCTGCTTTCTTCTGTCCTCCTCCTCCCAATTAAACATGATGCATCTTTATAGATACAGCTTGGTTTACTCTTGGCTCAGCCTCAGAGCTGAGGCAGAGCTAATTTGGAAGCTGACATAGCCAATCAGAGCAGGGGTTTGCCCTGCTCATAAAAACAGGGTCTTATATCAACAGGCTCTGCTAAAGCAGAGAGAGACCGTGACTTTTACATGGGATCAGCAGCGCAGAATGGGACTTTCCTTTGCGGCCGCTTCATTGTGGCCATTTCATACAGGTGGTTACAGTGGCTGTTTCGTCAACGCAATTAAGGGTTAGTTATAGGGTTAGTTTTAGAGTTAGTATTAGTTTTAGGGTTAGGGGTTTACTTTAGGGTTAGGAGTTAGTTTTAGGGTTAGTACTAAGGTTAGTTTTAGAGTTAGTATTAGGGTCAGGGGTTAGTTTTAGGGTTAGTACTAAGGTTAGTTTTAGAGTTAGTATTAGGGTCAGGGGTTAGTTCTAGGGTTACTTTACTAGGGGGGGGGGGGTAAAATGATTTGTACATGTGACTAAATATGCATAAATCATTTAGTTGGGTGTCTGCAATGCTCATTGACATCTTTTAGGCTTGAATATTTCTAAGGACTTAAAGTGTGTAATTAAAAAAACTGGGAACATATTAAGGAATTTAATTGCTAAAGAGTAAATAGCGTTACAATTGCAGCTTTGGAGTTGGAGACTTTTTCTAACTAAATTCCCTGATAAATGATCTCATGAAAAGGAAAAGTTGTAGAGGGGACTACTTGAGAATATGATTTAAGTTTGTTTTATTGGAAACTTTTGTTATACATAATTAACTATATTAACGGAAAACATCTTGTGCAACCTGTACAAAGAGAGTTTTCATTTATTTTAGGAAGTAGTGATTAGGTAAGTATCCAGTTTGTAAATATTTTAGACAAAGCAAGTTATGATGAACAGCTGAATGCCATTACATAAATTCTTGATGTAGCAAGTAGATCAATAATCGTGGGCATGACTTGCATTGTCTTTGTCAAGCAAACAACTTGTCCTTAGGCTGGATCTTGTTAGTCAGCAGTAATTGTACAGGTTTGGTACTGAATTCAAACATATACTAGACAAGTGGATTGGGGGAAATAAAGCTATTCTATGGCAGCATTTTAAAAGAAAGGGCACCCACAGGTGCTAAATTACAATGTACACGTCACAGGAATTAGCTGCTAAATACAGCAGATTGGTATCAGTAACTCAGAATTCCATCCCTCTTATTACAGACATATCTAGACAGAAACTACAATTAAAAACATATGTCAGAATGGAATTCTGCAACCTGATTCTATCAAGAATGACTAAGTTCACGACATCTGAACTAGAGCACATAAAAATCAATATTAACCTGAGACAAAGGCAATTTACAGCATGCAGGGTTGCATCCCCAGATATTGTCACATCAGAGCATACATTTCAAGCTCCTGACTGGTACATGCAAGGTTCTGTTCAGCAGAAAGTAGTATCCATGTGCTCATGGAACGGCGTAAATTAATTAATAATGGTGGTTCCTGTCAGGTTTCATTAGCTATAGGACTGATCCATGCTGCCGGACTGCACTATACAAGTACCAGTTAGAAATCAACTGGTATAAAATAGCTGTGGTGTCAAACCTAGGATCTCTATGACAAAGTCCAGTAAGTAGTGCAGTGCTTTCCATAATACACTATTCTTTTCTTCCAAAAAATTAAAATCCTGGTTGAGTGAGCCTGAATAGCAACCCAAAAATGAGTGAGACAATATTATTGCATTTTAGGTCTACAAATTAGGTGAATGTAGGGAAACTGTGGGTATAAACAGAAATGGTAGCCCCAGCTAGAAACGCAGGCAATGCCTTTTATTTCTTAAAATGTGCACACTTTATCTGTTTGTATGTGTATGACATCCTTCATCTATATAGTTTTCAATATCTGAGATAGTATTATAAGAACAGCCAACTAAAGTTTTTTTGGATGCATGCCCATTCATGCCAGTGGACTGTCTGGCATTTTCTGAAAAAATAAAAAATGCCAGACAGTCTTTGTCTCCTCCTCCTTCTAGAAATCCAAAATAGCCTTTAATAAATGTCCCTTTAAGGTTACCATATCCACATTTTACAATTCCTGTGACGGGGCACCATAGGATACTTCACTATGCATTTATAGAACCAGTCAAATAAGCCTGAGGGAATCTTTGGCCCATTACGTTAGGACCCTCCCACCCCACTACACATTCTCAGCGTCGCAGGCAACCAGTTGCCTTAGAGTGAATGCAAAAGTAATAACATAATACACACTCCATCCATGTGTATTTAGTTTAAATGTTTCCTATACACACACACATACACACACACACACACACACACACACACACAGCACTTCCTTGATTTCAGAGAAATTTCGGAAGGTTTCCAAAAATCCCCATGGTTAAGAAAATCATAAAGGTTGCTATGCAGAGACAAATTAGTATATCAATATATGTATATGCTATTTATCTTAACAAGTGTGGTCTTATTCCAACATAAGAAAAATATAGAAATACATCACTATGCTAACTGCATTGTCAATTGAGATCTGTAAAAATGATTGCCTTTGTCTTTACCCACAGCTGTTTCATAACCTCTTCAGGGAAGGCTGGTGAAAGTAAGCATGGCTGTATTTTTCCATGGGCACACCCAATTTTTACTCTTTCCTGGCTGGAATTTATATCGTTTTGTTTTTAGAAGTATGTATATATATATATATATATATATATATATATATATATATATATATATGTGTGTGTGTGTGTGTGTGTGTATGTGAGGGGGGGATTAATAAATACATAATAATAAGTCATTTTTTACATTTTTTTACAACAACCTCATTCCGACACACTAATTACAAATAATAAATCCAAGAATGAGTATCTTAGATGTAATGACTATGTAGCACTTTATGGTTTCATCTGATTGTGCAATGGCTTTTGTTGAGATTAACGGCGATACCATCAACGCTGATTAAAATACAGGTAGGAATGAGTCATCTTTACATAAAAATAAACAATTTTGTGTGTCGTGCCATGATTCACCACACCCATTAATCCCACAAACAGCATATGGGGCAAGCCTAAGCAAAGAACACAGTCTGTTCTGAAACTGGCAGTGTATCAGTAATTAATATGAGTAACAATAAGAGGGATACTCAGACATAACACAGGTCTGGGTAATACTGCTAATGTTCTTGACCGAGACAAAGCATTAACGGTCTGGCTGCCAGACCGAAGTGGGCGACACCCCGCCTGGCAATAAAAAGGGTTAACGGCTAGTTTTTATACACACATTATAAAATAAAATAAAAATACCAGCTGAAAACCTATCAGTCTGTGCCACTGTGTTCTAACTGTCTGCCGCTTCAGATCTACTGCTTCAGAGATATATGCTGTCTGTGGCAAAAAGGCGGAACAGCAGAAATCCAATATGCACAGTAGATCTTGCTAGAAGAGGTAATCTGAGGACACAGCTGGCTGGTATGGGAGCGGGGGGAAAGAGATAGTGAAGAAAGGCTATAAAACAGGTGACATAGACATTGCTGGCTCATTCCCAGACAAGGAAATATACTCGAAAAATACAATATACGCAGAGTTTGAGCATTTTAGAATCCGATTTACAAAACACCAGTTAATCTGGGATAAAAGCATGGATTTTGAAGTAGAAAAATGGAAATGCACAATTTTTAGCAATTTTTTTTTTTAATCAATGCATTTTAATCCTAGACTGCATGGGATATATTCCCGGAACTGGCGAATCATCTTTGATGGTAAAATGACATTATTCCAATCAACACCAAAACACTGATTTACGACGTCCATAACAGAATCTTTGTAACAAGCACTGCTCTACTTTTTAACACTGTCTAGCCTCTTGAAATGTCATAATTGACCATCGGACTTACACAATTCTCCAAATAAACACAACGGCACATAGACAGGTGCACATTTCTATAATGTGACATCATGCTGCACAACATGTGCAACTGGGAGCCAACCGCTGGTTGGCCATGTTACAAATATAGGTGTAACCAAGGGGTGGATGTCGAAACTACGGGAACCGCCCCATCACAACCACAACAACACATTGGATCTCCCACCACGCTGCAAAAATCAGCATGTTTTATTAAAACAAGTGCCAACTTCTCCTTCATTCAACTCTTTTGGGTCATGGGACAACAAGGGAAAAACAGAAATGGGAACCCTACCGGCACTATTCAAGCAACTATTCGATCACTGTGGAAGTTTTCAAATGGAATCCTAGATCGTAGGGATGTCCGATGCATAACTAAGATGGAACAAAACTTTATTTTCGACATAGATTGTTGTGGTGTTATACTTGATATTTTTTCTTCTAGTGAACTATGACTACTACGAAGCTACATTAAAGATAACTTGGGAAGCTTTTTTTATTTGAAGACAAAACATCTAGTGGGCAGTCAGCTGTATCACAATTCTTATTGTGAAGATGCTAATAAAAATCATTGGCCAATATATCTGTTGATCAGGCCACGTGGAAGAGAACAAAATGTTTAAATGTTACTTTGAATGTCCAGAAAATTGGGAACAGAAAAGATACCGTGATTTAATAGCAAGCGAGACTGGCATATGTTCTATTGGATTATGTTCATTAAAATTAGTTTTTATTTGAGAAATATGAAAGCATAACAAAGTATACAATCCTCCTTCATTTTAGAAATATTTTGGAGAAAATACTCTTTCTGGAAGATTGTAAACCAGACTAAGCTGGACATATGGTCACATTATTATGTAGGGACATACCTTTGTATTTATTAGGAAAGGACATATCTTCACATTATTGCACACAGATAGCAGCTGTGTTCTAAAAACAATAGAATGCAAACGTTTGACCTAACCACATTAGAACTTTCACGCTTCCACCACACCAGTATAATTACCAAGCAGTTTCAAGAAACTAAAAGTGATTCAAACATTTCAAAAGTGTCTGTTTCACACCAGAAGAAAAACTATGCCTTAAATGAACTCTTCTCCTGGTATTTACTGACCTGTATGGACTCTGTAATGGGCTTTGAGGTGGGAGGACTTGCCATACACTTTGCCACATCCAGTATAAGGGCACCTGTGCCTCTTTTCATTGGAGGAGCTGGCCGGGGCTGGGGGCGGTGGGGAGCTGGGTGGGAGTGGCTGCGTGGAGCCGGGTTCAGGGCTGTAGTCCATATGGCTGGGAGTAGAGCTCCCGGGGCTATAAGATGGGCTGAAGCTGAGCCCGGATTCGGTGGTCACGTCACTGTCCGAGCTTAGCTCCTCATCGCTGTGACTGTAGGCGGGGGAAGGCAGGGGTCGGTACTTGTTTAACTCCAGAAGGCTTTTGGCTATAGTCAGCAAGGTGCAGTAATCCTTCCACGCTTCTCCTGGTCCTTCATGTAGCTCCTTAGTTACCCCTTGGTCAGGCATGGTTAGTAGATGAAGACTGGGCTCTTGCTCGGGCACCTTTCTCAGGTGCATTGCTGTGTCTGCAGGTGTTGGCAGGCTGTCTGGTGAAAGGAGCTGCGATGCTCTCACCTCCTGTCCCTCAGGGGTCTGCACCGTACTACGGCTTGAGATAGACACCAGACACTGAGCAGCAACCAAGTCCATGTAGGCGACAGCTGTCATTGCCAACGCAGGCTAATGATGGCGAGAGATAAGTGGTCCAAAATAATATAAACAATAAAGACTAAACAAAACCAGATAGCAATGAGTGCGTGTCCTGCAGCTAGCAGTGTGTGCCTGTGAGCACCCAGCCCCTCATCTTCATCACAGACAGCACTAGTCTGGGACCTCCCCACACTGCCTGTACTACACAATGCCCCTCCTGTGTCTGCTGCAGCACACTTTCCTTGCTCTGGCAAACTTGTGGCAGATAAAACACGAGCCTCCCACTCGTGGCAGCATTGAAGCCTTTGCCTAACAGCACTGCATTCTAGCTCCCCCTGCCTCAAACACACACATGGGAAATGAAATCAAGTGGGAACCAGGTGCTTTGTCTCCCTCAATATTCCCAACGTATTCATCCTCAGTCAGAGAGTCTGTGATGAAATCTCAGACAAAGCTGTATATGAGACACTTCTTTTTTTCCCCCCCTCTTCCTCACTCCCCCCACCTCCTGTCTCCTTCCACTCTCAGAGTTCAGGCATTCTCTTGCTCAGTAACAATTTAACAGAACCCCACGCGTCACAATGGGATGCGGCTCCCATAGGTTCTTAGAGAAGGGGACATTCTATTCTGTTTACCTCCATTCCTCCTCCAATCATAAGACGTCTCCTGTCCCGGGGCGGGGATACTACCTGGGTTCAGACCAATCAGATCCCTCTCTTGTTTCCAGCGTGCTCCTTCGCCAGACACACATACACACACATACAGACAGGGACACAGCTGGCTCTTAAAAGGGCAATGCCATACCATCTGTTCTAACTACTGGGCGTTCCTTTTTTTTTTTTTATTAAGCTTAGTCTGTCAGCTCATGTTAGTCCTCATTATATTTTGCCACCTCTTCAGTGGAAAATGTCAGTTTCTGTTGCATGACCTTATTTCACCTGTACATGACTTGTTCTAACAACTCAATATTACAAAGCACTGTACATACACTATAGCATAACAGAGGGTAAATAATTTACACAGTGAACTTCTTTCTTAAATTAAAAAAAGCTTTGCTCAATTATTTAATCTTATATACCAGCATGAAATAACATTACCTTTGAGGAGTAGCAATAAAAAAATGCTGTTCAGAGGGGTAATCCTTTACCTTAAAGTCCCCTGTGGGATATTTTTTGCAGTGAGGTTGTGAAAGTAGATGTCTAGTAAAATTTAGACAATAAAATAAAAACCATAGCAACGAAAGGGACAGCTACTGCATGTTATTGCTCTTATAGCCAAACATGTTCAATTGAAAACAAGAGATCACATGGCGAGTTTAAACAATAATAGATTTTGCACACTGAGTAAAACCCAATTAAGACAGCATCATGAAGTAAGATTTCAGCAGCATGAAAACATATATCATCCTGAATATTTGGTTACAGTGCTATAATGTGACTTAAATATGGTAGTGCTTTCAATTATGGTGTGATGCAACATCTTTCAGTCCTGGATTATGGCATGGTCTCTATGCAGTACTGTATTTACAGTGAGGAAATCTAGGCAAGTGCCTTGGGTGGCACTTTCCAATGGGGCAGTCTAACCAGGGTGATGGGCACTGCAATGTCTGGCGCCATGTCATTTCCTGGGTGTGTAATGGGAGTTCCGGTGCATGCCCTGGGTGTGTAGTGTGCGTGCTGGGGCATGTCCTGGGGTGGTGGGATAAGTCCTGGGTCTGCAATATGAGTTCTGGGGCATGTCCTGCTGTGCTGGGACATGTTCTTGGTGTGCAATGTGGGTGCTGGGGCATGTCCTTGAGTGCTGTGGTAAGTCCTGAGCCTGTTATGTGGGTTCTGGTGCATGTCCTTGTTGTGCAATGTGTGTGCTGGGCATATCTTGGGTGTGCAATGTGGGTGCTGGTGCATGTCCTGGGGTGATAATATAAGTCCTGGTTGTGCAATATGGGTACTCTGCAAACGTCCTAGAGCAGGCATGAAACACATCTTTGACACGATAGCAGGATGTAGCAGGCTAGGACAGGCAAACTAAGAGGCAGACTAAGCAGAGAAATAGCAGAAAAGCAACGGAGGCAGTATAGAACTGAAAACAGAGTGCAGGGCTAGAGGACAGATTGGAGCAGGACAGAGGCTAACATAAGCAAGATAAAGCAGAAACAAAACTAAGGATAAAATATACAGGACACAATGTTACAGATAATAACATAGAGACAAACAGGACACAGACAAAGGGCATTGATGTAGAACTTAAAGGGATATACACAGGCACAGATATATCTACAAGACTACATACAGAGGCCAGGGCTAAGGAGTAGGAACACAAGGGAACATACAAATACACAAACATGGATACAGGACATACCACTTTGTCCTTCAAGCTGCAAATAAAGTACAAATCTAAATTCCCCAGAGGCCTTTAAGGATCACAGATATGTATGGTAGTCGTAGTCCAGAAGCAAATGGAGGGTCACAGGTGAACACTCAGGTTATAGTGTATCCTGACAAAACAAAGGTTGTTGTAATCACCATTCATCAACAGCTACAGTTGGATAGTTACCTCTTTATTTTCCTTTTTTTTTTTTTTTTATTGTGCCTGAGACTGAACATCTCAGAAGCAACACAGTACATGCACTTTCTTTCTTTTGGATACATGAACATTATTACCATTTTATAGTCGTTATTCATATTATACTTCATTTTACTCATAATAACTTTTATTGAAAATCGTATTTATTTTGTGGCGGACCTGGTCTTATTATAGTCTACTGGTTGTAAAATCTCAAGGCCTATTCTGTCCTTGGTCTTTTGTTATGACATGAAAAGCATTATTCTTATTGCATGCATGCAAATACTTTCTAATATTATATCTAAGCATTTCATCCCCAAGATTAGCGGTTCCACACTTTTATAAATCTCATCACAGTCTCACACCCTGTTTCATGTCCTATTGCCTCTTTGGCTGGTATGTTCTTTCCATTCTCCTTTTTCAGGCCTTTGTTTGTTTCTGACCCTATTACAGTAGCAATAAAGATATTCAGCCTGCATTACTCATGCCCCCCAGGTGTGCATGTCCCCGAGTTGTGAAGCTTTGTTCTAGACTTACATTATGAAAACCTTTACTAGCATTGTCCTTCCCTGAAATATACTACCATTTTACTTTGTTAAATATGTGTAGGTATTTAAATATTTAACTCATATCCCCTTTCTTGATTTTCCTTCAAGCTAAACATGTTGAGATCCTTCAGTGCTTCGTAATACTTTTTCTCTGATAAACTATGAACCATCTCATTATTCTTTCCTTACACAGTCTTCCAAGTTTCTATAACTTTCGAGAGACGGGGGTACAAATGTATAGAAATTCTAAAGTGGTTTGCATCTCATGAAAGATTCCAGATCAGTATGCTCTGAACTGGTTTAGATTACATAGAGAGAGACTTGAATTACTTGCTCCGGAGTGAACAGTTTTATCTTTGTGCTGTCATATATCTTATGCACTTCCTTTAACTAGCTACTGTGGAGCATCCAAAACCCATGAAAGAATGCTTATCTCTCTCACTCCATAATCCAGTTCTCACTCCAAGATCATATCCTCTCTTATATGTACAGTAATCTTGAATTTGTAAAACTTTTTGCCATGTTATGGATCCACCGCCAGTCCATTGCTTTTATCTTTGTAGAAGGTCTTAAACATCATTTTGTCAATGTTTAGGGTATCTGTTATTGATCAATAGGTCAAATTGTCCAAATCCAAATTGTTAGAAACATTTAATTACAAAATGAGCTAAAATTCTCAAACTATCTGTATACTTCTGACACACAAAAATGAACTATTCATCAGCTAGCACATCTTTCATTAGAAGGTCATTTAACAAACTATGTTGCATTCTCTGGTATGCAAGTATTGTCAGGGGTTGGCAGCTGCTTTTTAGGTCAAAAATGTCTCCTATCCCAAATTGTAAAGTGGTGTTCAGGTCCTCCTACACCACAATTGGCACCACCCCAGTTTTTAGTGCTACAATTATTCCTTTCAATGGCTATATGTAAATGAGACATCTGGTCGTGATACCATAGGGTACCATGTGGTTTCCACTCCACTTTTTAACATCTTAGTAGATCTGTAGGACTTTCTATATCCACCTAAGAGGCAATATTCCAACAGTCATGTCTAACAACTCTATAGGTTTGCCATACACATGCGAATGATAGCCTTTCTGAGCTATGGCCTACTGATGGGTGTAATCCTCTACTCCAAACCTGTTACTGTATATTGGTACAGCCCTTGCAGATTTAATCACAAGGGGAGGGCATAACACTATCTCTTGAAGTTTACTTTCTCGGTATGATAAGCTCTTGTTTTGATACATAGACTAGTTGTTAATGTAAGTTGTTCTATATATGTAGGTGGCATTTGGAATTCAATAATGCAGCAAAAATCTCTCTTGGTGTGTTGGAAATTATAAAATCACACCCTCAAATTACAATACTGATCAAAATGCAAGATGTGAGTAGACAAAATACAACATGCATATAATACTTTCCTGTCTTGGTACTCAGTTTTGAAAGCTTATAGTTACAGTTATTGGTTATAGTTACATTATAGTTACATTTAACTAATATGCCCATATAATACTACCTATGTGCTATCTCTCTTAATTTCAACTGTAGTGTATAAAAGAAAAAGGCTACATACTGAAAACTATTTTCTATGTATTTATAAAGCACGGTCAGTAACATACTTCAGTGATGTACAGTGGGCACTATCCTGGCATTGTAGTTAGCCCCATTATTGGGAGTACTTTATTTTTATTTATTTTTGTGTACCATTGGCTTCTGTAGTAGAGTACAATGTTACTTTTGGTATCCTAGTTGAGTTAATCTAAATTAGCATTTGGCACATACATTTAGGGCTTATGCTGACCAACCAGGAAGAAGAAACCACAGCAAAAAGAAAAAGAAAAAACTGCCTGAAGGAATTACTAAATTTAGCTTATTTCCTATGCATATGATTAAAACCTGGATGAAATCGACTCAGAAAGCTCACGTAGACAGGCATTTTATATTAGCTGTTTAACCATTTGCAAGGTTTCAGTTACTGCACAAGTATCTATACAAAGCAGAAACAAAAAAAAACCCATTTAATTCAGCATGTAAAATGATGCACTTATTGCTGTTTCTGTATTTGCACCTGCTATTGCATAAATCTCAGTCATAAATAGAAAATTAACTAGAGGAAATGTGTGTGTGATGTTTCATTCAGATCAGGCCTTGTTTACAAGAGTAGACAAGGATGGCCGCTTTAAGAAATTGTACTGCAGCAAGCAGCAGGGAAGTTCATCTGAGGACACAGCTTTCAGTTCTCAGAAATCCCCTCTGCTGGAACATGCAGTTCACTGTTGCACATGAACATGCTGCCCTGGATTTGAAAATGCAGCCCGCCCTAAATTGTACAGGGACAAAACTGGGGAGCTCATGATCTGATCCTAAAAAACCTTTGTTCTATATTCTAGTGATTTCATCGTCTAATTCTTTTGTTTCTAGAGGCACTTGTATAATCGAGCTGCTCTGCTATACACCCTTTTGCTGCAAGACCAGTGAGCAAAATATCAGTGATTCTGTAGGTTATGGAGACAAAAATGGCGCACATGTTAATAGCACCCAGTATCACCGTGTGCACCTTTATATAATGTTAACTCCGCCCCAAAAGTCAGGAGCTAGTGCTGGAACCACAGACAGTTCTAGGGTTTTCTTGCACACATAGGGCCAGATTTATCAAGGCAAAAAAGGTGCTATTTAAAAAAAAGTGCTAAATTTGGAGCAAACGGCTATAGAATTCCATTGGTTTCCATTGTTATTACTACTATTTTAGCACTTTTTCCTGAAATAGCATCAGTTTTGTCTTTAGAAATAAGCCCCATAGCATGTCCTTAAACATGGTGCACATATGCCCCTAAAAGGAAGAAGACAACTTCTGATAATTTCTGCTGCTAAAAGAACAATAAGGCCACAGCCATTGCCCCTTTTTTATTCCTTACCTGCAGTTTGTTGTGCACCTCTCTGTACATAACCCCCTCTGTCTTTTAAACAAAGGAACCATACTCCTTTAATAATGAGTGTTGTGTTCTTTTTGTTTTGTTAGAGCAGAAAGCAATGTTTATGAAACAATGATAGTGCATATTTTATGACATATTTGATATGAAAACAGGAATATTTTATATGTAGGATGAAAATATGTTTTAAACTATTCTGCTGATTATAACATGTAAATACCACATGGAGTGCAGAGGGTAATGCAAATGCTGTTGGAGTCAAGTCATTTGTAAATGTAGAGACGTAGTAAGACATTTGAGAGCCTTGGCCTAGTTGAAGTGGCCTATGGCAGAAGACTTTAACCCCTTAGTGACATGACTTTTTTGGCTTGTCCGACGCTTGGTGACATGGGCTGTTTTAACATTTCTGAGGTGTTTGTGTTTTGCTGTAATTTATTTCTGTCTCATTTAGTGTACCCGCACAAACTATATATCGTTTTTATCGTTATAAGAAGGGCTTTCTTTTGATACCATTATTTTGATAATAGCATATAATTTGATGTAAAAAAAATAATAAAATATGGCAAAAAAATTGAAAAAATTATTTTTTTATGACTTTTATTTGAAAAATCGTATACTCATGTACAAGAGACAACAAAAAAACACTGCTAAAAAGTTTCTAATATATGTCCTGAGTTCAGAAATAGCCCATGTTTTTATGTTTTTGTGCTTTTTTATTCATGTTACAGGGCCAGAACTATAAGTGGTGCAAAGCTATTTTAAAATCCTTTCTTTCAAAATTAGCGATAGTGACATTGTAACACTGATTTCTGTACTAAATCCATGAATGACCCCCAACATGTACATATTTTTGAAAACTAGACAACTCAGGGCATTTAACTTGGGGTATTTTGACACATTTCATGTAGCCATTTTACCACCAATCTATGCCAAAGTTTGCAGAAAAAAATCTTTTATTTTTTATTTTTCACATATATTGCAATTTAGGTAAACATTACCTTAAAATGTGAAGGGGTATTTCCAAATAACACCTCAATATGTGTTCAGCAACATCTCCTGAGTACAGGGATACCACCCATGCATAGGTTTGTTGGTTTGTTTTGGGGCTAAAAGGCCACATTTAGGGGGTGCGCATTTTGGTTTTCCAACTTGGAATTCTGACATGCAGAAAACTTGTGCCCATGTCCCATTTGGGACATTTTTGAAGCCAGAAAGTGTATTCTACCCCACAAAACCATATATTTTTTTAAACTAGACACCCTAGGGTATTTCAAATGGTAGTATTTTAACACTTTCCATGCACTAATTATACTACCAGCCTATGTCAATGTTTTGGGAAGTAATTTTTTTTCACATACATTGTACTTTGGGCATGAATTCACAGATCCTGTTATATGTCAGTGCCAAACAACACCTCAATATGTGTTCAGCAACATCTCCTGAGTACAGGGATACCCCCCATGTATAGGTTGGTTAGGTTATTTGGGGGTTAAAAGGCCACATTTGAGAGGTGCGCTTTTTGGTTTTCCAACTTGGAATTCTGACGTGCAGAAAACCTGCGCCCATGTCCCATTTGGGACACTTTTGAAGCCTGTCAAAGTATTTTACCCCATAAAACCATATATTTTGGAAAACTAGACATCCTAGGGTATTTAAAATTGTGGTATTTTAACACTTTCCAAGTGCTAATTCTACCACCAACCTATGTCAAATGGTTGGGATGTCATTTTTTCCCCACACACATTGTAGTTCAGGCAGGAATTTTCAGATTCTGGTATTTGCCACTGCCAACCAACACCTCAATATGTGTTCAGCAACATCTCCTGAGTACAGGGATACCCCCCATGCATAGGTTTGTTGGTTTGTATTGGGTCTAAAATTCCACATTTAGGGGGTGCGCAATTCCAACCTGGAATTTTGACATGTAGTCAGCCTGCGCCCATGTTCAATTTGGAACATTTTTGAAGCCGTCCAATGAATTTTACCCCATCAAACCATATATTTTTGGAAAATAGACATCCTAAGGTATTTCAAATGGTGGTATTTTAATACTGTATAGGTACTAATTCTACCACCAGTCTTTGTAAAAGTTTGTGGTAGTACTTTTTTGGGAGACCTGCCAATTTTATAAAATGTTATTTTATATCACTAATACTGATCTGTCTCTTTCCGTCACAAAAATGTAAGTGAGGAGAGGGAGGCAGATCAATATTTGTGAATATTGATCCGATTAATTTTGATCTGACCAGGGCGAATGGTGAGCTTAATTGAGAAATCACCAAACCGCCTTTGCCACTAATTCGCTGTTACTGATCGCTATGCGCTCAGGCAGCTTAAAAAAAAAAATCTCAAATATTTTTACTTTACATGTAATCCCCTAGCGGGTATGTGTAAAAAAAATAAATAAAATAAAAATATGCAGACAGATAAAAATTGCTTTGGCGTCAATATCATTGCGTAAGCAGTGATCGACGGCAAATAAGGGGTTAATAACTCTTAGAAGAGCCTTTTTAGTACTGTAATAAATTACAGTACAAAAAAAATTAACCCCTAAAAAATGCACAAACAGCAAAAATAAATGCGCTGATGTGCACGATCACTGCTTATGCAAGATCAGTGGCAGGGAAGGGGTTAAACGCAGGGAATTGCTTTAATACATTTTTTTTTTATTGTTTTATTATTTGTGTGTTGTGTATTAATTGTTTTTTTTTACTTTTACTTACTTTTATAACTTTGATCTGTCTCTCTCCCTCACTAAAAAAAAATGTGAGGAGAGGGAGGCAGATCATAACTGGTCAGATCAATATAGAGTTAATATTGATCTGACCAGTCAGTGGGGATGTTCAGGAGAGCATCCCCACTGCCTGTCAGTGTGCCTGGCAGTCACTGATTGCCTCTGTGAAGAGGCAATCGTGTGACAGCCAGAGAGCACAGGAAGCAGGTACTTCCTGCCTCCTGTGCTCTTGCCCTTAGAAGGGCAGCGCCATCTTGGTCACCCAGTGACCAAGATCGTGCATTTTTTTTTTGTGTTTCTGATTGCCTCGACTTGCGAGGCAATCAGAAACACTTTCTGAGCATAGGAAGCGAAAAATTCGCTTCCTATGCTCATTTTTTTAATGCCCGCGTTTTAAAGGCACTGTGCCTTTAAAACCGGCATTTCGATCGCTCTCCGGAGCGATCGAAATGCCGACGGGCATTTTTTTTTAGCATTGTACGATGCTTCCATACGGAAGCATCGTTACAATACCATCAGAGCACTGAAAGCGGAAAAACTCCGCTTTCAGTGCTCGTTTTGACACAGGACGGACTAGGTCCGTCCTGTGTCACTAACGCCTCGGCACACAGGACGGACCTAGTCCGTCCTGTGTCGCCAAGGGGTTAACCTTCTAGTAAAAAAAGAATGGTTGGGGGTCAAACCAGGAAAGCATAGGCCTATGTGTGAGAATCTGAGAACCGCTTTCTTTGCAAACAGATCCAAATAGATTGTGTCTCTAAGGATTTCTAGTGAAAGTCTGGTGATAGTGGAGCCTTAAAGGTGCTGAAAGTGGCCAAAGATAAACTTGGCAACATTCTCTGCAGCTGTTGATTCTTGAGCAAAAGGATAGATTTCTTAAGTCAAGGCCCAAAGACTATCTTTAATGAAGCAGTGTGCCACCTACTGATATGCTCTAGATAGATGGTCAAATAAAAAAAAAAAATATCACAGTGCTGTTTATAAGATGTAATGTTTGTGGGATTTGGAGGTTTTTATTTAAGGCTGTGAATGTTTTAATGGCATTCATTGCAAACTTATTGTGGCATTTAGTTTGTATTTGATGTTGTGTTTTAATATGTATTATAATGTGCATTATAATCTACGACAATTCTCCACAAAATAGTAGTTAATGCACTATTCTCAAGTCAGGCTTAGTGGTGAACATTCCTGTGTGAAAAGGGCATCTAAAGGGCTCATTTAGCAAAGTATGTCTTTCTTTAAAGCATTTATATTTAAAATGTCTAAACTTGACACAATGTTTTGATTAAACATAACTTAATTTGTTGCAGGCAGTTGTGTTTTAAGCATGTTACATTTAAGGCCATAAAGTTTATTTTTGTAAACAAGTAAGCTTATATAAAAAAAAAATGACTAAAAAGTGCACCTGGGATGGATTCTATGTTTGGCATAAAGTTTTCCAGTCATCTTTTTCCTCAAACATTATGAAGATGTCATATTTGTCCCAAAACAGCTTGCTAGTGCCATATCTGTCCCCAAACAGCTTGCTAGTGCAATTTCTCTCCCATAAGAACTTGCTAGTGCAATTTCTGTCCTAAATAGCTTACCAGTGCCACCTCTGTCCCCAAACACATGACACCTTGTGCTATCCTTGTCCCCAATGAGGTTGCCAGCACAACCTCTGTCCGCAAACAACTTGTCACCATAATCTGTGTCCTCAAACAGTGTGCCAGCACAAGCTATGTCCCCAAACTGCTTGGGATGATCCCTTCCCTCAAACTGCTTGCCAGTGTCACTTCTGTTCTAAAAAAGCTCGTCAGGGCTTCTGTTACCAAGAAGTTTGCCTGTGCCATCTCTAAACCCAAACAGCTTGTTAGTCTGCTATTTCTGTCCCCAAACAGGTTGTCAGTGTAATTTATATTCCCGAGCAGCTTGCCAGAGTCATCTCTTTGCACAAACAGCTTGCCAGTACCATCTCTTTTCCCCAAACAGCTTGCCAGTACCATCTCTGTCCCAAAACAGCTTGCCAAAGCCATCTCTTTCACCAATAAGCTTACCAGTGCCATCTCTGTCCCCAAACAGCTGGTCAGGGCCATTTCTGTTCCCAAGCAGGTTGCCAGTGCCATCTATCTCCCAAAACAGCTTGTCAGTGCCACCTCTGTCCCTAAACAGATTGCCAGTGCAATTGTTCTCCCCATACACATAACACCTGGTGCTATCATTGTGCTTGAGCTTGCCAGTGAAAATCTCTGTCCCCAAACAACTTGCCACAATAATCTGTGTCCCCAAACAGTGTGCCAGCACAAGCTATGTCCCCAAACAGCTTGCCAGGACCATCTCTTCCTTAAAACTGCTTGCCAGTGTCATTTCTGGATGCAGGTCCCTGCATCATCACTAAGCATGGGGTGCGCGAGCAACACTTACTCATGCTGTCCACGGCTCCCCGTGAAGCAGACGCCGTTCTGCTTCACAGTGTGGGGGCGGAGCTACACCTCTCACCCGGTGAGTTCCACCCCTCACCATAAATAAGAATGGGAGGGGGGGAAGAGAGAACAGAGGAAGGGGGGGGGGGTGAGAGAACAGAGGAAGGGGGGAGAGAGAGAACAGAGGAAAGAGGTGGAGAGAGAACAGAGGAAATGGGGGAGAGAGAACGGAGGAAGGATGGAGAGAGAGAGAAGAGAACAGGAGGGAGGAGAGAAGAGAACAGAGGAGGAGGGAGTGAAGAGAACAGAGGAGGGGGGAGAGAAGAGAACGGAGGGGGAGAGAGAGAACAGATATAGGAAGGAGGGGGAGAGAGAAAACATATGGGGAGAGAGAGTATAGATATGGGGAGGAGGGGGGGGGAGAGAAAACAGATATGAGGAGGAGGGGGAGAGAGAGAACAGATATGGGGTAGTTGGAGAGAGACAGACTTGGCAAGGAAGAGGAAAGGGACAAACATCGGAAGGGAGAGACACATACATGGAGGGAGAGGAAAGAGACCACTTAAGGCCAGCCCTGCCAGTGCCTCCTCTGTCCTTAAACAGTTTTTCAGTACCATTCTTGCCCCCATACATGTGACACCCAGGTGCTCATACTAACAAGCACTCTCAGGGCAGTTCCTATGTCATTTCCCATTTTTATTTGTAAAAGCAGTGCCCTTTATGTCCCCAAATTCCAGCACAATATCTGTCACCAAACAGCTTGCTAGGGCTATCTTTGTCCCCTAAAAACATGCCAGCACAATCTCAGTCCACAAACAACTTACCAGCATTATCTATGTCCCCAATTAGTGTGACAGCACAATCTATGTCCCAAAACAGCTTGTCAGTGCCATTTTTGCCCCCATACACTTGGCACTTGATGCTCCAGGAAACAAGCACACCAGTGGTGGATCCTATATTTTGTACTCCACTATTTTGTTATTGTAAAATCAGAGTCATCTCTGTCCCCAAACGGCTTGCCAGAGCCATCTCTTTCTCGAACAACTTGCCAGGGCCATCTCTGTCCCAAAACCGCTTGTCAGGGCCATTTCTGTTCCCAAGCAGCTTGCCAGTGCTATCTCTGTCCCTAAACAGCTTTTCACTTTTTGCCCCTATACATGTGCTCTGACTAGCAAGCGCTGAGTGCGAAGAAGAGGAGAAAGCACGGACTAATGCTGTGTTCATCGATAAAGTGATGGTTGTGTACAGTCCAGTAGTGATGTGGGGCCAGATGCTTGGGAAAAAACAAATACGGTGGCAGGGAAATATCCAAAGTAGCCACTGTAGGGGTGTGATGACACCCTCTGTAGTGTGGCACCTGGGGAATACTGTACCACCCATCCCTCCTCAATGTGGCCCCTGTCAGACAGATACATTGATTTACATACCAGAGATTGACTTCAATGTTAGCTTTTAAAATTATGGCTGTTGCTAATGGAAGATCAAAATCCTTCAGCTAAAAACACAGTTTAGGTCTTGGCACAGTAGATAAAGCGTTAGTTACTACATGCGTTCAGAGATGGACAGAAATGTCTGAACAAGTGGTCTCTGGGGTCTTGAAATCTTCTGCTTCCATCTATTGTTGTACACTGAATGACGTCACAACCTAGTCTTAAAGGGTCAATAATGCCTTATTATGAGTGTCTGTTACACCTTGATTTTATGTACAAAATGTCTTTCTGTGTCCTTGAGAAATATAGAGAGTCAATGAGAGTGAAAGATACACAAAAGAGAAAAAAAACCTGACACATTTCAAATCAAGGCTGCATTCTTATTGGATTTTTATGATTCTATGCCAATCAGGATTCAGCTAATGGTCATTGACCAGACCAGAAGCATAATTGGGAATACATTAATGGCAGCCACCAGTCTGCCATAAAATGCAGATATCTTGGAGCCATAAAAGTAAACTCGACAAAACTTTTACATATATGTTTTAATGTCTGGAAATACATGTTACCGATAAGTAAATAAATTGATCTTGTACTAAATCATTTTTGGATCCAAATCTTTTCTGCATTCCCTTCTGCCACTCACAGGGTTAACTATGCTTTTGTTAAAGAGCAACGCTGTCATACTTCCGTCTACTGGCACGATCTGGAGATTTTGTCACGCAGCTAATATATAACCTGCAGGGTTTTTTTTTTCCATTCTCATTTATGGAGTGTTCCTTGATAATTGATTCATACCCAGTGCCAGTGGAAACATGACGTTTCTCTATGTATCTCCTTGATAAATCAAATCCTCTTGTGTTTTATCATCTCTTTGTGTGGCAGAAACCAAGCACACAGTCTCTCTAGATACTTAGACTTACAATAACAAAAGACTTGTACACACACACCCAGACACACGCACACATACACAGACACACATACTGTTCCTTTTAGTGACTGGACAATTTGTAGGAAGTTCCACATAATGTGTCTTGTAGCCTTCACATAAATAGATGAATGTGTGTTTTTCTGGGATGAGAATGACCCTGCTCATTTAGAACAATTGCTGTTTCATTGTTTGTACTGAGATTTCTGCTTAGAAGGAAAATAAATAAATAAAATAGGAAAGTCACACACAGGGAGAGCAGAGGGAGTCATGAGAGGAGGGGCAAGTGGGAGGGATCCCTATGTGTTGATACTGAAGCCATACACCCTGCCTGTTCGAGATGGTACTAAGGGGAAGGGTGTTCAGGGAAGGACTCAGTGTACTTTTCTGTGTACTTTTACTAATGGTGGGCGTGCGATATAATGGAAAGGCTTCAGGAAATGTTGACTGCCTCCTCTGCATGTTTATCCTCCTGTTGATTCCCAGGCCCTCACACCCTCCCTTTTTCTCTCTCCCAGTACTAATAACAGCTGCAGCGTGCTAAGAAAAAAACATTAGTCACAAGATTTCTCAGAAAGAAAGCAGTGCTTATCATTTGTCGTGTGCTAAAGGGGGTGTGTGTGGCAGGTGTAAGGTTGCGCATAAAGAAAACTCATAGTTTTAAATGGTGACTAGCTCCAGGCTTTGTCATAGTTTTCAAAAGTCCCCCTTTCTATTTTTAGCTTATCAGGATTTCTGTACTTGCCAACAAAAGTCTAAAATGGCTGGTGTATATGACAGGTGTAGTACAGATACTTATATGATACTTATAATGAGCAGTAATCCAAGAAACTGGCAACAAAGAGGGATCTGTCCATTGTATACAAATAGCAGTAGATGATTAGTTTTAATATGTAAACAGTCAGTGCCATAACTTAATCTAGTGCAGAGACTACAGAGCAAGAGCCACAAGGGACTGACTGTTCCCTGTGTCGCTCCTGGTTATCTATGTAGGGAGTAAGATGACCAAGTATATTATTTCTTCTGCTCTCTCACTGGCCTATACTATAAAATGGCTGAAAGTTGTGATGTTACACCTCAGTACCTTTAGCGATTAAAGTAATAAAGTATATATATGGTCCACTTGATTTACTGATTTCCCTTTTTTCTTCTTCTTATCCAGAGCTTCCTAATTTGGGGTATGTGTGATGCCACAAATGAGGGTGTGAATTAGCAAGGCAAAATGTCAGTGTGTATATTCAATATACTTTATTGTTCCAGTAACAGGCTTACAAACAGTGTATGAAAAAAAAGAAAGAACAGAAACACCTAACACAGTTGGCAGATGGTTCTATTTGACCCCTAATATCCAATTGGAAAAGTGGAAGTGATAGTCTGATGAAAATTAGAAGGGGTCAGATCACAAAAAGATTGGCTCCGATCTAGACCAATCATGTAACACCTTAAATTCATGGATGTCTGCAGGATTTTTTCCAGGAAGGGGCAAAATATCCTCCACACTATTCCCCTCTCACACTTCAGTACCTTCTTACCTACTTCCCATTGTTGGTTACTACCGTTGTTGGTTCAGTAAAGGGGTTTCATGGTGGGAGGCAAATGTTAGTTAACCATTAAAAGGAAAAACGATATGACCATGGCAGTAGCAGCTAACAGATCATCATGGATCTGCGCAACATGGGAACTTTAGTTTACAATAGTTGACCTGGTAAAGATTAGCCACAATTACCCCCGTCTATAATTCCTTTGCTCGTCAGTCAGTACTATCACTTGCACCGGGCACACCCTTTCACTGCGGATCTGGAACTACTTATTGTTAGTACTATCAATAGCTGACTGGATATCATGGACGCTGCGCAACAACAACAAAGTAAGTGTGTAGTGTAGTATAGGCCACTATAACTCTAGTCTATAACTACAATTCCCATGAAGTCAGCTAGCAATATGGCTGGCTGAATATTAACGTAGATGCAGTCAACAAAAGTTACGGCTTTATTCATGAAATAGGAAATTGCAGGTTGTTGAGATGAGAATTTCAAACTTAAGGCCAAACTAGCAGTATTGGAAAATGTTTCCCTCCTTTCAGCTAATTGGTATAAAACACCAGACATGGGGGTGAGTGAGGGAGAAAAAGAGACACCAGATACGAAGAGGGTCTGAGGGAGAACAAGAGAGACCAGACATAGGGGGGAAGAAGAGACACCAGACATGGGGGGAGAAAAAGAAACACCAGACGTTGGGAAGGTAGACACCAGATGTGTGGACCGAGGGTGAAAAAGAGACACCAGACATGGGGGTGGGAAAACAGAGACACCAGACATTGGGGGTGGAGAGAGAGAGAGACCAGACATTGGGTGGGTGGACTGAGAGAGACAACAGACATGGGGGGAGAGGAGAGCTAGATATACATGGGGGAGAGTAGAAGGAGATACATGGGGGAGAAGAAAACATGGAGGTGAGATACCAAAGAGGGGAAGATAATGGGGGAAAGGAGAAAGACACTAATGGCATGGGGGAGATCGAGACAAACACTGATGACATGGGGAGAGAGAAAAACAGGGATGGTGTGGAGGCAGAGCGAGACTGAATGTTAATGTTGTGTAGTGTAGTGTGGCTCTGTGATGCACAGCACAGATTTTGTGATATTACAAAAAAAAAAAGAGGGTAATAAGAGGGCAGTAAAAAGGGAGATAAAGGCTTGGAACCATATCAGGACACTTGTTAGTTAACCAGCAGTGGTGGCTAACCTTTGGCACTCCAGGTGCTGGTATTACATTTATCATAATGTTTAGCCAACCAAATGGATGGCTGAGAATCATGAGATGTGCTTTCCACAGCAGCTGCAGAACCAATCCATAATAAAATAATAGCTAACCTTTGGCTCTCCCATTGGGATAGCAAGGATGGGGATGCATAGAATTAAATAAAAACCTTTAATTGGCCTGTTTGAATTTCCAGGGGGAGGGGGCATGGGGGGCAAGAGACCTCTCTTACTCCTCTTCTGGACACCCATGCTTATGTTCCTATTTTATGAATTCATTCAACATTCATATACAATACATAGAAATATCAACACCTAACCAAAAATTTAAAAAAATTGCTTAAAACTGTTGCAGGTTGTTGAGTTGAGAATTTCAAACTTAAGTCCAAAGTAGCAAAATTGGAAAAATTCTCCCTCCTTTCGGCTAATTGCGGTGAAAGACATAGGGGGGAGTGAGGGAGAAAAAGAGACACCAGACGTGGGTAGGGGAGGGAGAAAAAGAGACACCAGACATGGGGGATGTAGAAAAAGAGACATCAGATGTGGGAGTGGGGGGGAAGAGACACCAGATATGGGGGGGAGATAAAGAGACACTAGATGGGGGGGGATAGAGACACGAGAAATTGGGGAGGGAGAGAGATATCAAGATGTTTAGCCAACCAAATGGATGGCTGAGAATCATGACTATGTGCATTCCACAGCAGCTGCAAAACCAATCCATAATGAAATAATATCTAAATTTTGGTTCTCCAATTGTTAAGTATTCACTTTCCCACAGCAGACTGGCTTAGAGTCATGGGAAATGTAGTCTCAACAGCTGGAGAATTAACTAATCTTAGCTGCAATACATGTTCCCTATACATGCAATACCTTGTGTCTATGCCCAGTTGGGAACTCTATGCATGGGAAGAAAGAGGAAGGACGGGGATGCATATAATTAAATAAAAGCCTTTAGTGGTCCTGTTTAAATTTCCAGGGGGAGGGGGTGTGGGGGGCAAGAGACCTCTCTTACTCCCCTTCTGGATGCCCATGCTTATGTTCCTATTTTATGAATTGATTCAATATTCATATACAATACATAGAAATATCAACACCCAACCAAAAATTTAAAACATTTTCTTAAAACTATTTGAGAAAGCCATCTTGGATAAAAAAAAAGGATATTTAGACTATATCATGTTTATCCCACTACTGCATCAAAGTACTTTAATATTGCCAGCTATCTTAAAAAAAATCCCAGGCCATAAACCTGATCCACTACGTTAGAGATACGGTTACAGATGCCCTCATACTTTCCACTGACGCCGAAAAGGCCTTCGACCACCTTGACTGGGTATACCTCACGGAGGTGCTGAAACATGTGGGCTGTGGTCCCCACATCCTCAGCTGGATCTCGTCCTAACCCCTTGGCGAGGATATGAGTGAAAGGGGCTTTTTCTGAGCCCTTCCAGATGACTAAGGGCACCCGGCAGGGTTGCCCACTCTCCCCTTTACTTTTTATCCTTTCCCTGGAGCTGTCCCTTGAGGTGATAGATACCAACCCAGATATTCCAGGGATTAAAGTGGGTAACACTTAGCACTGTCTTGTAGAAGTCTTAAACGACGAAACGCGTCACAGTGAAGTTCCACTTCGCCCGAGAAAACTTTGAGACTACGAAAGAGAGGCACCAATACAGTCCCCGCTGACAGCAGACGGAGAGTGCACACCACCTGGAAAACGCTGATCACGGGAGGACTGGTGACCTGTTCTCTCTTCTCTTTTTTATTCCCCTGTTTTTATTTATTCTGTGAAACGTTTATGCTTTTAATATAAGCCTCACCACATATAGGGGGTAATACATTTTTGCTACTATTTGATATAAGCCACTATACTTGTCCATCACTAATCCATCCCCTGGATAAACGAATTGGAATCTGGATTTGATCTCTGCATACGTGGGATGGTGGGACTTTGAGTCCAACTGCTGTATATACTTAGAGCCGGTATTTCTAGGCTATACAGGGAGTGCAGAATTATTAGGCAAATGAGTATTTTGACCACATCATCCTCTTTATGCATGTTGTCTTACTCCAAGCTGTATAGGCTCGAAAGCCTACTACCAATTTAGCATATTAGGTGATGTGCATCTCTGTAATGAGAAGGGTTGTGGTCTAATGACATCAACACCCTATATCAGGTGTGCATAATTATTAGGCAACTTCCTTTCCTTTGGCAAAATGGGTCAAAAGAAGGACTTGACAGGCTCAGAAAAGTCAAAAATAGTGAGATATCTTGCAGAGGGATGCAGCACTCTTAAAATTGCAAAGCTTCTGAAGCGTGATCATCGAACAATCAAGCGTTTCATTCAAAATAGTCAACAGGGTCGCAAGAAGCGTGTGGAAAAACCAAGGCGCAAAATAACTGCCCATGAACTGAGAAAAGTCAAGCGTGCAGCTGCCACGATGCCACTTGCCACCAGTTTGGCCATATTTCAGAGCTGCAACATCACTGGAGTGCCCAAAAGCACAAGGTGTGCAATACTCAGAGACATGGCCAAGGTAAGAAAGGCTGAAAGACGACCACCACTGAACAAGACACACAAGCTGAAACGTAAAGACTGGGCCAAGAAATATCTCAAGACTGATTTTTCTAAGGTTTTATGGACTGATGAAATGAGAGTGAGTCTTGATGGGCCAGATGGATGGGCCCGTGGCTGGATTGGTAAAGGGCAAAGAGCTCCAGTCCGACTCAGACGCCAGCAAGGTGGAGGTGGAGTACTGGTTTGGGCTGGTATCATCAAAGATGAGCTTGTGGGGCCTTTTCGGGTTGAGGATGGAGTCAAGCTCAACTCCCAGTCCTACTGCCAGTTCCTGGAAGACACCTTCTTCAAGCAGTGGTACAGGAAGAAGTCTGCATCCTTCAAGAAAAACATGATTTTCATGCAGGACAATGCTCCATCACACGCGTCCAAGTACTCCACAGTGTGGCTGGCAAGAAAGGGTATAAAAGAAGAAAATCTAATGACATGGCCTCCTTGTTCACCTGATCTGAACCCCATTGAGAACCTGTGGTCCATCATCAAATGTGAGATTTACAAGGAGGGAAAACAGTACACCTCTCTGAACAGTGTCTGGGAGGCTGTGGTTGCTGCTGCACGCAATGTTGATGGTGAACAGATCAAAACACTGACAGAATCCATGGATGGCAGGCTTTTGAGTGTCCTTGCAAAGAAAGGTGGCTATATTGGTCACTGATTTGTTTTTGTTTTGTTTTTGAATGTCAGAAATGTATATTTGTGAATGTTGAGATGTTATATTGGTTTCACTGGTAAAAATAAATAATTGAAATGGGTATATATTTGTTTTTTGTTAAGTTGCCTAATAATTATGCACAGTAATAGTCACCTGCACACATAGATATCCCCCTAAAATAGCTAAAACTAAAAACAAACTAAAAACTACTTCCAAAAATATTCAGCTTTGATATTAATGAGTTTTTTGGGTTCATTGAGAACATGGTTGTTGTTCAATAATAAAATTAATCCTCAAAAATACAACTTGCCTAATAATTCTGCACTCCCTGTAGAGTGTGTGAGTGTATTTCCTTTGGGGGAAAATATATACCTACCCCCTATCTGTAAATACTACCCATTGAGTGTCTATTTCTCTTTGTATTTTCTATATATAATCTCCCTGGAAAGAAAAAACAGTTTTGGGTACATCCCGTTTGGAATCAATACTTCCATTATTTGTTCTTTGGTTTGATAAGTATTTCTAGATTTATTTTTATTTTTATTGTTCTGTTTTATTGAATTGTTGTTATCGTTTATTTACTCACTAACACTATTTTGAGTCTATTTTATTTTATTATTTATTATTTTTTTGCGCAACACTTTATCACTATTATTATTCTTGTTTTGTGTTACCCTGGGGGAATTACACTAGTGTCTGCAGCACGTTAATATTTATTTTTTTCACTAAAATAGCTCCTATCACTTAACACGTTCATACTTAACACAAGGTTTCCTCCAATACAATGCCAAACAGATTCCTTAGTAATGCCAGTTAGATGGCCTATTAACTATGCCACACACAGGAGCCCCATAAATTATGCCACACACAGGAACCCCATAAATTATGCCACACCAGAGCCCCACTATTTATACCTCACCTCTGCCCAATTAGTTATGCCATACACACAGGTGCCCCATAATTATGCCACACACACACACAGGTGCCCCATAATTATGCCACACAAAAGAGTACCTTAATTATGCCACACAAAAGAGTCCCTTAATTATGCCACACATGGGGCTCGATAAATATGCCACACACAAGCGCCCCATAATTATGCACACATGGGACGCCATTAATTATGCAACACACAGGAGCCCCACGAGGTGACAATTGTACAATTATAGATACCAGGAATATTGTGCCACTCAGAGCCCAGTAATATTGTGCCAGTCAGATACCAGTAATATTGTGCCATTCAGATACCAGTAATAGTGTGCCACTCAGAGCCCAGTAATATTGTGCCAGTCAGATACCAGGAATATTGTGCCATTCAGAGCCCAGTAATATTGGGCCAGTCAGATACCAGTAATATTGTGCCAGTCAGATACCAGTAATTTTGTACCACTCAGATACCAGTAATATTGTGCCACTCAGAACCCAGTAACATTGTGCCAGTAAGATACCAGGAATAGTGTGTCATTCAGAGCCCAGTAATAGTGTGTCAGTCAGATGCCTGTAATATTGTGCCAGTCAGAGCCCAGTAATAGTGTGCCAGTCAGAGCCCAGTAATAGTGTGCCAGTCAGAAACCAGGAATATTGTGCCAGTCAGAGCCCAGTAATATTGTGCCAGTCAGAGCCCAGGAATATTGTGCCAGTCAGATACCAGGAATATTGTGCCAGTCAGAGCCCAGTAATAGTGTGCCAGTCAGAGCCCAGGAATATTGTGCCAGTCAGAGCCCAGGAATATTGTGCCAGTCAGAGCCCAGTAACAGTGTGCCAGTCAGAGCCAAGGAATATTGTGCCATGCCAGTGCTCGTTTTAAACCACCCTCCTCCCAAGATTGCTATGCTTGGAGACCTAGACATATACAATTCCTCACATACATCAATTCAAACTCAGTAGGTTTATCTTTTAAATCAGAGTACAGTACTGACTTGATACACTTTTTAGATTTAATAATATATATTGAAAATAAAAAAATCACAACTCACATATTTCAAACCAGTGGATGTCAATGGCTTCATTTTTCCCCATGGCTTCTCAATGTTCCCAATGGCCAGTTCCAGCGCATCAGGGTCAATTGCACAGACCTGTAGGTTTTTGACACTCAGGCTCAACACTTAAAAACGAGGTTCCTGAATAAAGGTTACAACACCAAATCCCTAGACACAAATATTACAGTCCGCAATCTAGAAAGACCAAATCGTCTGCAATATAAGACAAAATATCCCTCTACCCATAATTCTGAAATTCTGGCAATTTTTGATTATAATACCAAACACACAGATATTAGATCCATCATGGAACGTCACTGGTCTACCCTACTAAAAGACCCAATACAATCTACTGAACGATAAACCTAAAGTGGTTTTTAGAGGTGCCGCAAATCTTGGATCCCAACTATGCAGACTCGGCCCTAACTCCTCTGCCAACACCAAAGACCATTTCGGGCGTGGTAAGGGCTATTTTAGATGCAACATCTGCTCCCCTGCATATAATCCAAAGCCACAACACCCAAAAAAAATCACATCCTTTACCCGTATCAAACAAACAATACCCAATCAAAGACTTTATTACCTGTACAACATCTAATGTGATATGGCTTCTGAGTTGCCCATGTGGGTTACAGTATGTGGGAAAAACATCTTGAAACCTAAAGACTTGAATCAGTGAACATATGGGAAAACATTTCCCACGCCATCATAACTGTAATCTAAAGTTACTCAGTTTTGCCCCAATTTGTCATGTTAAGAGAAATTGGAGAGGTGGTAATTTGGAGAAGGATTTGGCAGAACCAAAATGTTCTGGATTCAGGAATTAAAAACTATAGGCCCAAAAGGCTTCAATGAAGATTTTGAGTTGCACAACTTCATGGAGTGATAATCTCTACAACTAAGGATTCTTTCTTTGAGATTTGTGCTATATGAATAAATGCTGTTCATCTGGGCTTTTCTGTTTATATTGATGTATTACAAATATGTGTTTTTTACACATCTGTTATTTTTCTTTTATTCACCAGTGCTCGCTTCAATACACTTCCATTTAACATGGACGGGTTAACGCTTCAAAGATGAACATCCTACCACGTTTGCTCTACCTGTTCTAAACTATCTCTATTGTTATCCTGCATGCTTTTTTCACATCTGTGAGGACGATGTTCATAAAATGTATTTGGGCACAAAAGGGACTCTGACTTCAATTCAACACGCTTATTAGAGCTAAACGCTGGGGCGGCCTGGGTCTCCCTTCACCTATCTACTACCAGGCTTTCCATTACCTAAGAATACTTGAACGGACGTACATACTGCCCAAAAAGCAGTGGATAAAGATTGAGGATGCCTCATTAGTCCTCCCCATTCATGGCTCTACACACAAACAATCTAACCCTTAATGGATGCACACCCATTGATATTGGCTACCTTATCAATTTTCCACAAATCCCACCGCTGAGTTTCACTGACCACTCACGCGTCACCTTACACCCCACTGAGAAATAATCAGACTTCCTCCTGGATAGAACATTGGGACTTTTTCTCCAGAGAGTGTAGAGTCATTTGGCCCTTCCTAGCTGTGGGAAAATGGAATATGCACTGCACATAACCTTAAGTGAACAACAATGAGAATTTTTTTTTCAACTGACACACAAATGTTCAATCAGTAATAGAACTCATGAGATGCCTTATAAATTACTCACACTTTGGTGCCGCACTCCTAAACTACTGCACACTTTTTCCCTGGACCACCCTGACACCTGTTGGCGATGTGGGGAGGCTCTGGGATCGCTGTTGCACATTTGGTGGGAATGTCCCTGGATCATTGATTATTGGAAAACAATCCACTCTACTTTACACAATTTCACGGACAAACCCCTACCCCTGTGGCCAGCACCGTGCCTTTTCCACCACACGACCCTATCACTCTCTGAATACAACATTTTAAATGCTTCTAAGTCTTTGATTCCCCCATATTGAGGCGATCCCAATCCTCCCACCCGCAGATAAGGGTTTATGAAGGTGGAAAACACACACCATATGGAAGTGCTAGCTCGACAATGACCATAATAAATACACCCAGATGTGGTTTTATTGATTGCAATTTCTTGAAAGCCCGGACATCCAGATCACATTAAATTCTAAGTAACCCGGGATTGGTCCCCATGATGGTAATAACTGACAGCCCTCGCTTACTCTAATCCACTTCACCCCCATTATTTTTATCCCCCCATATCTTCTCCAATGCAGCTTTCTTTCTGCTTACTGAGTCAAAGTCTGGGCCTAGATCTAAGACCTATACCAAGGATGGACTATATAAGAAAAGCTGCAAGGTTGATTGTGATTAATATGATAAAAGCAGGTCTCCAAACTGTGTGCTTGCCGCTGTACATAGATGTTAAATTGAATCTATCATGCTGTTGTTCCAGCTGTGTATCCTAAACCCCCCGTTACCCACCCAATAACTGTCTGTTCTTCTTTCTGTCTCCCTTCCCCCATCAGATTTGTCTGTTGTACTGTTATTATTTTGAAACTATGAAAAGTAATAAAAACTGATTTATGAAACATTTGAAATCCAGCCATTAGTAGAGCTGGAGCAGGGAGGTTTCTAACTGGCTAATGTATTCAGCCAATCAGATGCCTCCTATAGTCATTTCAAATTCCAGCTCTCAAGGGATTAGATTTATTTACTGTGCAATGAGCATTTGGCCAGCCCTGGCACAATGCGGGGAGGGGGTGATTATTAATTTATTTTAATCAAGGCTTGTGGCATAGCGCCGGCTCCAAGACCTGGGGGACAGTTATTTCTTTTAATTAGGGCTCCGCAGGCACAAGGGGCCACATTTTTATAATTCATGGGGCTAGCGGCCAGCCATGATATTGTATAATTTTATATTTGAGGGAAAGATGGAAGGCATTTCTTTTTCAGGTTAACCCTTTCACTGCTTTAGAGAGCCCTGTTTGTGTTCCCTAAAGCACTGCAATGGTTAAATGTGCATTAACTGGCTGAGTTTTTTGTGTTAAATTAACGGTCAAAAATGAAAGATTTTTTTGCCCATTAACTTTACCAGCTGTAACTTAATTACTGTTTGTGCAGTAATTACTTCACAGAACAGTGTTTCAAAGCCATTTTTTTAATGGCTGTGGTAATTCTCCATAGAAAGAATGGAGAATTGCAGTGGGTGCATTACATTTTTTAATGAGTGGGATAACAATATTACCGCACCCATTAATGGCATTAGTGGCGGGCATTGAATCATCAATACATGTTAATCTACTAATAACACCACCTGTATTAATAATGGGAGCCATAGAATCTAACCCATTGTGTTACCAGAGTTGCAAGCAAATGCATAAATTAAAAGAAAATGGGTGTTATTCAGTGTGGCAATAAAAAGTTTTTTGTTGCACATTATTCAATAGTGAATACTGTATGATTCAATGAAAACAGTGCCAATAATGGCAGAGGTAACAGCACATTGCTGGTATTGTTAATGGCAACATAAAACTTCAGTTTGCACATCAAACATGACTTAACGTGCAAACTGGAGCTTTTTCTGGCCAAATGCCCCCCATCCCTAACATCCTTATATGACTTCCCCAGTCATATAATCCTGGGTAATACATGGGCCAGGGGCTGACTGAATGATCATGGCCCTTCCTGAACACAAAAATTACCTACTTTTCTGCAAGCATGCCCAGCCACCTTATCCATGCTCTAATAAGCAATTTATGTTTCTATTTGTATTTGTCTGGATGTTGAGGAGCCACCCAAGTTGCATACTCTCTCTCTGTTTCCATTGTTAAGAGGTGCAGAATCACATTATATACTCTCCCTAGCAAATAAAAAGTGCAATAAGTCAAGTGGGACAGTTATCATAATAATCATTTTATTATTATTATTATTATTATGATTCTAATAATCTGTTTTTACAAATAGTGTAATGGAGCAAATTTATATTGAGAAGGTAAATAAAATAAGCACAAATGAACATGACTTCGAGATAATGACTCATTTGGTTTTTATGTGTACAGAATGGAAGGTCATACCGATAGGGCAAAGTGTAAGGCAGTGTGTCACCAAAGTAACAGGATTACATTCTAGGAACTGTTATTTAGCTGCCAGGTATTCCATTGTTCTGAGATTCTTTGGAAATACTCGGAATTCTAAACACGTCATAGTGTTAACCAAGGATAAGGAACTTCTAGTACTTCAGCAGATAGATTTAGAAAACCTAAAGATGGCTATATTTGCTTGGAATTGTAGTTTTAGAACAGATGCAATGCTATGAATTGCCATATTCTTTGCTGTGTGTGTAGATGTTTAACTCTTGATGTGGTGGTGTTAGTACATAACTTAAATGGCTTAGCAATATTTAATCTATATATTTTTTGCAACTGATAACAAAGGTCATTTTAAAATCTATGTATTATGGGAGTATCCTCATGCCAAATTTGTCTAATTGTACACTGATAATGGGGAATAGCCATTGCATTACTATTGCATTACTATTTTGGCCATATTGTACCGCTCAGGACCATTTCTGCAGTGTTTGTGTTTAGCTGTAATTTTTCTCTCATCTGCTGTACCCACACAAATTATATATTTTTTTTTCAGGAAACAAATGACTTTCTTTAGACACCATTATTTTGATAATTTCATATATTTTACAAGGACAAAATAATAAAATATGGTTAAACATTGAACCCCCCACAATTTGGCTTCTATTTGAAAAATCTATGAAAACGTATGAAATAACCCACTGTTTGCATTTCCAGGGGGCATAGAGCAAGTGCCCCTCTTGCCCCCCTCTGGAAGCACATGGTCACCACCATAAGGGCACTGGGCACCATGTTACCTTTCAGCTCCAGCCAGAATTTCAAGCTATTTGTAAAACTTGCTTTTGGTACAATTAAAGCTTACCACCTGCAATCACCAAATTGAAGTTATGTACACACAGAGAAAATACTCAAGTTTATATTTCCAAAACATTATTGCTCTCTTAAAACAACCTCTTGAACACCCACAAATGATGCTGAGAAGTGCTAAAGTATATAGCATATGGGGCTTTGTTGTTATCTGGGAAAGGCTTTTTATGACAACTTTAGCTTAAGATTGGAACCTATTTGATGGATATGTGCTGATCCCTCCCTGTGTATTGTATATAATTACTTGGTAATTTCAGCAGCACCCCTTATAAAAAATAAATGCTATTATTAGGTGAGTGCTTCCTTTTTGGACTTTTTTTTTGTAGATTTGAAGTTCTGACCAGGCTTTTAGTGTAGCACCCTACCCATCACAGGAGTTCCATTAATGGTGTCCATAGAATCCTCTATATGTAAAATAGAAAGGCCTTTCATCTCTGGAAAGTAATATCATTAAAGAAATTAAGCTCCATGAAAGCATTGGTATTTAGTGTTAGACCCTACAAATATTGGAGTGCTTTGGCTAATGGTGGGCTAAGATAATATGGCCACACAATGTGACTAAATCTCCAATGTTTCTGTGGTAGTCTTTTGATTGTGTGTGTGCTGGTCCCTGTGGATTGTATAAATCATTAAACTAACCCCATGAAGTTATTCATTTAGGTTTCTATTCTCTGCAACGTAAAATGAACAAAAATGTTTGTGAGAATATAATGTTTGAAAGTGTGCAAAACTGCAAATCACACCTATGCATTTCTTAATATCTCTTTTGTAACATACCACAAGGTTGCTAAATACAGTTAGACTGTTCCTGCTGAGTTCATATATGTGCTATATTCTCATATATCAATTGTCTTTGGTAAAAACCTCTTCACAGAATATAATATTTAAACCGTCATGGTTTTAATAGCAAACTAATCTTACAGATTAGATACAATAATAATCTGGGCGGTGCAGTAGACATTGCTTACCTAGATTTCAGTAAAGCTTTTGACACTGTCCCACACTGAAGACTTATCAATAAACTGCAATATTTATGTTTGGATCCCAATATTGTTTAATGGAATGATAGACAACAGAGGGTTTTAATTAATGGAGTTTATTCGGAGCAAGGTATTTTTACCTGTGGTATACCTCAGGGATCTGTACTTGTATCAATTCTCTTTAATATTTTTATTAGTGATACTGCAGAAAGTCTTGATGGTTAGGTATGTATTTCTATTGTCAAACTTTAGGCTAAAGTAGCCTGGGCCATCCCAAAAAAACATAAAAAGAAAATCCACCTAGCGCTAAAAATCATCTCTAGCAAAAAATAAAAATAAAAAAAGTCACAGATCTGCCTCCATTCAGCTTGCCCTCACTGGAGAGCAGGCTGGTATTATAAGTACACTTTAAACTAATTGGCCAATTAGTCAGTCAGAAGCCTCCCTGTCCCAGTCAAACAAGTTTTTTAAACCAATGCTGGATTGAAAACCAGCCAATAGTAGTGCTGGAATAGGGAGGCTTCTGACTGGCCGACAGTTAGTCAATCAGAGCCTTCTAATGTACTTTGAAATACCAGCCCTTTGCTGGAGCCGATTTTTTAGCGCTAGGTGGATGTATTTATTTTTGATCGACCCTTTCTTTGGTCTAGACAATGAGGATCCAGGGCATCTATGATAATAGGTAATATTTTATTTTAAAAGGCATCCTTTGTGTGCCAGGGGGTGGGGTAAGAATTTAATCAAAATGTTTATTGTGCCAGGGGCATTTTGCCAGCCCCTAATATCCATTCAGCACACAAACAACTACAACCATTAGAGGACAGCATTGCTGCAATAAAACCTTGGATAAGGGGGAGACCTTCCACCTCCAAAGCAGGAGGAGGGTGCTGAAGATCAGCATTCTGCAGCAGAGTTGATTGACAGGGGGGAAGATTCCCATGCAATGCATATGTTCAGTTTTGTCTTCATTTTTATTCCTGAACAGCATCCCGGAATACTAAACTGGCCAGTTTAATACTGCAAACCTGGTCATTCTAGTTTACTCTACAAATAAAGTTCCTTTTCTTATAAATAATATATCCTGTTACTTGTGTTGTAATTGGGTACCCTTCAAACTTGATTAAGCCTCCTTAAAACCCATAGTCACCCATGGAGATATGGAAAAAATAGGAAAGATTAGGAATTACATAAACAATACAGCACTTAACTAACATAGGTCCATGTCTTACGTACCAGTATTTAATACAAACATATGATATAGATCACCCAAATTGCTTTATGGACTCTATTATATCCAAATTCCCGTAAATGGCTTTACCTAAAGAAAGATGTTATGGCACTAAAAAAACAGATTATTCACCTTTTAGTACTCTGACTAAAATTGCTCAGCAGAAGTTGGCATGGTGTTACTTCATGAATATATTTCTCATGTAGTGAAATCCAGCAATATTTCACTTTGGCTTTTCTAGGCATTGATGTAATAACTCAAAACAGAACCACAGGAAAGTAAAGCATCTCGTAGGAAAGTTTGCGGATTTTTACCTCAAATGACCTACGTGTTGGTTTCAACATACATCGTCTGAAACACTAGCTTGTGTGCCTGGAGAGGCTAACTGCACATGACAATTTTACCTCCCGACCTTTGCTGTTTAGCCTAATGATTATACATGATACTCAAAACAACTGGCGTGTTTACTTTCTGTGTGACTAATGTTTCTTTCTTGTTGTTTACAGATATTTAGCTTGCTGTATTATAACTGAAGGCAGGATAAATGCCAACTTGTGGAATAGTTTTAATGTGAGTTATTCTCTTGTCTGAAGAAACTGTAAAATCTGCATTTTATATATTAGTGTTTGTGAGTTACGCATAAGGAATCCATGCCAGGAGGACAGCTGATCCACCCATCCAGTCACATGATAACATGTGGTGTAAATAAGTTTTGATTAGTCTACAAGATAAGATCTGCTTAGTCAGCACAATCAAGCAGTGTTAAGTGCATCCACATGTATTTAAGGGCACAGTAGAGATGACTTGTTATAAAGAAATAGCCAGGATGTCTCAGGGTATAAAAAAACACAAGACACTAAATATGTAAACACCATTACTTGTTTTCAGTAATGTCGATGGCTTCAGTTTTTTCTACTTTCAATCTTTAATTTTAGTGTATGACTGTGAATGATACGTTCTGTCTGTGTGCACAAGCCCTTGCGCTAGAGCCATAGCTAGCTCTTTCTGCACACAAGGGAAGAATATGAGTATGGTTTTGAGGGAGTTGTAGTTGTTTTCATCGCCCATCATTATCATTGATCAATGCGGCCACAAGATGCCACATACTGGGCTGGGGTGCAGAGGTGTGGCCCTTGCCTCACTAGTCCAGGGCGCAATATGTTTGATGTTTGTGAGCAAGCAAGAAGGTGCAGAGAGCTGATCACACCCGAACATGCTCTGAATTCGGTTAAGATAGGCGGAATTCACCAATTTCAATTCTTCTGATCTGAGCAGGAGAATTTAACTTTAAAACCCTCTAAAGTAAAGCATTTGAACATGCTTTTTATCAAATGGACATGCCTACACATATGCCCTAATATCTTTTATGATTCAAATATCCAGCATTATGATATTTGTAAAAAAGATGATATTTGCACATATATGGAACTATGTTCTTGTCAAAATAGCAAAATACATGTCCAGTACAGACAGACACCAATGTGTTACCACAATGAAAGGGAAGTTGTACCCATGTACTAAGATGTATATACACACATCAGTTATAACATTATGACCACTGACAGGTGGCATACCGGCCGAGGCAGTGTGATGCTTTGGGCAATGTTCTGCTATGAAACCTTGGGTCCTGCCATTCATGTGGCATTCAGTTGTTTATATTTAATGGGGACAATAATTTTTTGGGTGGGAGGTTAAGGGTATTGGATGAGCCACATTTTTTTTAATTTATTTACCTATTGGGATAGTTTTCAGGACACATCAATTGTGATACAAAAAGTCCCTATTCCCCCAAGGTGAGAACAATAAATCTAAAACAGTATTAAAGGGACTGCACTCTAGAATGCTGAAAACATAGAGTTCAATATGAAAATAGAAATAGGATAGCACCAGATCTGTCCTGTCACAACACTGATAAATCAATAAATCAAAATAAATCAAAACAGTAAATAAATCAAAAAGTGAAGAAAATGAAAAGACAATAAAATGAAAAAACATAAAATAAATGGTTATACAATGTCCAAGAGTAACCCCAGTAAGGCTTACTTTATTGTAATATTCTCATGTTTTTGATCACTTTTTGATTTTCTCTGTGGTTTTAATTTATTTTTGATATTAACTGTCTATCTGTTATGGCAGGGCAAATCTTTCCTATTTCTATTTCAATATTAAACTATGTTTTCTGAGCATTATTGAGTACAGTCCCTTTCATTCTATTTATTTACTTTCATGTTTTAGAATTATTTAACAGGTTAACCTTTTCAATACTGTAGGGAGCACTGTTTGTGTTCCTTACATCACTAAAAGGGTTAATGGGCATATATCTGCTGCGTTAAGAGAGCATTTTATCCTTGGACCCAGGCCGCACAACGGGGTGTATTCACTTAAGTTTGAGATTAACACAATATTTGAACGCCACCCTTGGACAGGTTCGGCCCCCCCTCGTATGCTCCATTTTGACCTTGCAGAATGCTATTCACTAATCATTTTGCCAAGATCAAAATGTGGGGAAGCCTGCCAAAATGAATGGGAGCAAGATTAACTCTGCTCCGTCATTTCAGTGGGGGAAGGAAAAAAGTGTTGAGCTGGACTTGCCCTGCCACGCTATAATAAACAGTGCTAGGCTAATGCTCCAAGCCCCTAATTTCAAATGGGGCGGGGTTAGGGTATCTTTCAGCATCTGGATTTTGTGGTTCCTGCTTCTGTATTACATGCTGCTGCTTTGGATTTTAGTGGGTGTCCTTGAGTTTAATCTTCTGGTTTTATATGCAAGCTACTATTTATATTTTTTTATTTAACTTGTATCTCTGACATATTTATCCATGTTTCCACTCATGAGGGTCATTTTGGGACCAAAAGTGTTTGCAAAACCATATCAGAAGGGCCTGATTTTACAGTAACCTAGAATAAGACATCTGCATCTATCTGTATAAAATACATTCTCTACATTCACTCCTGTGTGCGCATCTGCACTCCATGCTCTCTCCCTACATATAGCTTATTCCCTGAGCACATTTGGAGGAGGAAGCAGATAAGTAATATTCCTCTCTATGTATTAATTTACAAATGAATGAAAGCATAGCAGTGATACAGATTTTGATCTTCCTCACTATTCCATAAAATACATTTAACATGTTCAAAAAATAAAAGACATCTATGTGTGGATGGAGAAGTCAATAATATGTTTTATTAAGTCACAGGACATTTTAATCCTTTGTTCCCATGTCATCATTGCTTTATTATGCAAGTCTCTGTGAACACATCATAGAATAAACAAGAACTAACGTCAAGGCAGTAGTTGCATGTAAGGCATAGGCCAAAATTTTCTCAGGTTTTGTGTTTACTCGTATTCTTTTTTTTTTTTTTTTTACACATTTACATTTTTCTTGCCAACTTTAAATGCTGGGAAAACTTTATTTTGCAATAGCTAGTTCCTGAAAATGTGTTTGCAACAATATTTTTGTTTATTATGTTGGAAATGTGGTAAAATACAGTTGCAAAAATCTGTGCTTTTACTTAGATCAATGTAACCATATCATTTCTAGCTAAATATTTTGTTTTGCTTGACAGGCATTGGTAACTTTTATATATGTACTAATTTAAACACCTCTTTATGTCTTTGCATTCTTAGTACCCTGCGATATTTTGGTGGATCCAACAGTTGCATAAAAGAGAACTACATAGATAGGTAAAATGTAGATAGTTGATTAAAACAGTACTTCAAACAATTTGTGTTTTACAAATAATAGAGATATAATAGATTTACTGTATTTTGAAGGCCATGTAGGCAAAACGTATAATTACTCTTTCTGTTATTTTTTTACGCTATCACATAATATGCCCTGTGTTAATCATTTTTAAATCTGTTCAGCCAATAGTTTTTTTGTAATATTGGAAAAAAATAAAAATAAACGTATAATAATAGTTTTTTGTGTGTGGGCATTGTTCCTCTCTTCTGCACAGAATGCTATATGCAGTCAGCTTTACACAAGAAGTTCTGATTGGCTCATGACAGCACATTTTTTAGACAGTGATTGTCTCTGACAAAACATTGTACTTATACCCTAAGATGGCCACTTTCCCAGTGAAAAACAGTAATTACAAGTACCTTTACTTTAGCTTGGTTTAATGAAAATATCAACCAATAATTCTTCCATACAAAACAAATATTTTGCTGTGTTTTTGTTAATGAAAAAAAAAGTATAGAAGAGCCATTGCCCCTAGTATGAGTATAAACTGGCATGCACTTTTAAAATGACATGCCAGTTTATCCTCTGACCAGTAGCTAGGGTTGCCACCTTTCTTCAAATGTTTTACTGGCCTACCACCAAAATACCTGCTGGGTGGCAACACTAATCACAGGAGACTATGGGGACTATTCCCTAAAATTCAAGTTTGACTCAAGGTGGCCAATTTGGGAGGCTGAGTTTGACTTAAACTTAAACTCAACCACCTTGGACTATTCACTAATTAAAACTCTTCCTCCTATCTTGATCTCCAGAGAGTGCATAAAAAATTGATGTTCACTAAAAGTGAAGGCAGGACTCTGTTCAACTTGCCTCTTTTGAGGGTGACCAGTCCCGTTATTATCAATAGGTGAAGAATTATAATTAATTATAGAAGCAGTTTTGGAACAAAGTCCAAGTGACCTCCAGATTCAACCTCCTTGGCACACCTCACTTGACTTCCATCTCACCTGCCTTCACTAAATCTCGACTTTGTGAGAAATATGCTTTGTGAATAGAATTTTTGGAGGTCAAGTGGTACATGTGGATGGGGGGGTTTGTTGAATCTGTCGAGATGAGCTCTCATCTCGAACACCAAACCCAGACTTTAGTGAATAGCCCCTGTATGGGGTTGTACTGGAACATACACGTGTGGTAAATGTATCAGGAGCAGGGAAAGTCAAGGTACCAGCAGAGCTTATCAGTGGCGCAGAACACAGCATAGGTATACAATCTGTGGCAACATAACAAATGTGTGATAGGGCAGCAACAAAGAGGACAAGCCAGAGGAAGAAAAATAAACTCTAGATGCAGATCATGCCCACTGTTGACACAGTTGGTGGGAATAACAGGTCTGAGGAGGTGGTGAAGAAAAGGTAAGTCTATTTAAAATACTTACACACATAGCATGTTAACTGGGGAGGGGTGGGTAAGTAGCACATTAACATATATAAATGAATACTGCAAGTAGTGAACGGCCATGGGAGTTGCAGTACAAAGTTGCAGTGCATATCAATGTCTGTGTAGCATGCATACATACATGTACACACACACATATAAAATTGTATAACATGTACAGATAATTAATGATAGGGTAGGAATAGCAATGTTCCACCTTTATAGGTCAGATATTATGATATCAAGACAGGTGAAGAGGAAGGTGAAGAGGAAGCTATCCAAGGCAGCCACCACTGCCAGAGGCACTAGTGACGGTCCTCCTGACCTGATTTCAAGGAGGAGCTACTACAGGTCAAGAGGCCTGAGACAGTCACAAGGGTTGAGGGGGACAGTTCACAAAGACTGAACTGGCCATAACTATAGAACATCCATTGATATTTTATGTATGTCAATTAACACTGCTCTCTCACTTTACTCATAGCTTTCGATGCTATGCCCCCTTAACCTCCAGCCCCCTGGTCAGCAAAGGACACAGAAGATCTATAAGCTCCTTCTCAGACTTCACCAGGTCAGATGGCTCAGCTGGCCTTGGTGTCAGCGACCTCTTCACCTCTCTCATTAGTGAAAGAGGGAATTGCATGGAATTGTGAATGGAGATCCCACGTTATTGCCAAAACAGCTGACTTCTTAAAAATCTCAATAATAGCAGTTCTTCAGAATGATTACAACTCAGCTAATATGGTCTTACATTGGTAATTCCTTTCTTGATTACATGTAATTCCCTTGTTCATGAATGAAGCACAACGAAAATGTTGATGTGTAATGTTCTGCACCCAACTTTATGCACTCAACATTAACAATGCATTGTTCTTCATCTCCAACAGACCTATCTTCACCACCTCCTATACTGGGCAGTGGTGTATCTTGATTTTGTGCTGCCCTAGGCAGACAAAATCCGGGCACCCCCCTACCCAAGCTGCACACCCACGTTACACACCTAAGACATGCCCCATCATTCAGACTCACATCAAGCTCATACTCCCATCACACACACACTCCCATCACACTCAGTCACACACTCCTACTCCCATCACACTCAGCCACACACTCCTACTCCCATCACACTCAGTCACACACTCCGACTCCCATCACACTCAGTCACACACACTGTCTCCCATCACACACACTCTGACTCCCATCACATTCAGTCACACACACTGTCTCCCATCACACACACTCTGACTCCCATCACACTCAGTCACACACACTGTCTCCCATCACACACACTCTGACTCCCATCACACTCAGTCACACACACTGTCTCCCATCACACACACTCTGACTCCCATCACACTCAGTCACACACACTGTCTCCCATCCCACACACTCTGACTCCCATCACACTCAGTCACACACACTGACTGTCTCCCATCACACACACTCTGACTCCCATCACACTCAGTCACACACACACACACACACACACACACACAGTCTCCCATCAGCACTTACCTTTTCTTGGTGGCTAGTGGCAGGCAGCATGGTCCCTCCATGCTGCCTGTTCGGCTTCCCAGCGATTGTGCCGACAGGTCACGTGACCGGGCGCGCGTATGACGTCAGCGCGCCGGTCACGTGACTGTCGGCACTTCCGTGTCGGCACACTGCACGGGGAGCCGAACAGGCAGCACGGAGGTTTCCCCGTGCAGCCTGGCAGGCAGAGCGATGGTGAGGGGGGATCTTCCGATCCCCCCTCACCTCCGTCTCTGCCTGCAAGCGCGGTCTTTTTTTTTAAAAGGGCCGCGTTTGTTTGTTTTTTAAAAAATTTTCTTTTCAGTGCTGGGGGCGCTGCCGCCCCCCAAAATTTGCCGCCCTAGGCATCCGCGGTAAATACAGCACTGATACTGGGATATATCCTCCAACCAACTGTCGGCTCCTGATGCAGGCTGAAGGATCCACTGCCCAAGATAGATGCACATGTACACCACATAATTCTTGTCTGATGTTCATACAAAGGTAGTTGACTACATTTGGTATGCATTATATATATATTCTACTATATATCCATGAGCAATCAAATGTGGACCCGGATGTACAGTTGTTTGATATCTATGTACTTGCGTGATAGGAATGTGTAAACCCTCATAGGTTTAGTCACATGATTAGCCTTCAATGAGTTCAGCATGGGCTTGTGTTATGTAACTGCGAACTGATTCTATAGATAGCTATGATAACTGCAGAGAAAAAGTTAGGTTGTTATAAGGTGTTCATTAGTATTAGGAATGCCAACGTACCATACTCCAGGATTCAGCTGACCGTGCATGTGAACTGTGAGAAAATATGCTGCCTACATTCTGTAATACAATGTCCTAAAAATCTTCCTTTTTTCCTGCAACAACAAATATATCCCCCCAAAAGGAAGTGATCAGCTGAGCACATTAGGAGCCCCTCCACAATCTACTGATGATCCTCCAATGACGACATTTGATGCTGCTGTCTTTGGTGTGAATGCTGGTTCTCAGTGTGATGTCACATACATGGACCTGCAACGGATCTTAACAGAATTCGGAGGATGCTCAGAGCACATTGAGTAGCTGTAAATCTAGAGTTTTCATGGCAAAAATGTGTAGTTTCGAAAGCCTCCGATGCTATGGTTTCTGAACTTTCTGAACTGCTGACTCGAACCCGAATCCAGAGATATTGAGTGGCTGCATTTTAGTGATATGTGAAATTCAGCTAAAGTGCTTGACCCGAATCCAATTCGATACTAAACAGTGTATATTGGCCTATAGTCTGTGGAAAAAAATGGAATAATGAAAGCTCTTATTATTAGCTTTAAATATGCATTTTAAAAAAGGGAGCTCTGTGATTAAACTGTGGCCTTAATCTTTGCAGTACTAAATAAACACTTCAGTGCTGCTCATTTTTGCAGATTTCCAAATTTGCTTGTGCTTTTCAAGTTATTAATGATTTTAAGAAATCTTGTCAAATGGGATTGTCCTCCTAATTGATGGCAAAACTTGGCTATTTTACTTTCCATATTAAAATTTATATTTCTTTAAACAACCACACAAAACCTTTCTGGGAAATTTCATGTCTTGTCTACTGCAGAGGAAATGGGTTTGGTAAAGTGTGAGATGCAATGACGTTTATCAAGCAAAGTTGTTTTTTTGAATTATAAGACATCACTGTACATAGGAAATAGTGTAGCCGATCAAATAATGTCTAACCTAAAAAGACAGTTAACGTTTCCATGGCAACCTCAGCTACATAAGCTAACATATTCAAAGTGGAATGAAGAAATAATAATAAAAAACACAATATAAAGAACTAAAAATTCTACATGCTGAATCCTGTGGAACTCAAAAAATACTTGCAGTATGAAGTCATTAATAATGTTTCCTTGTTTCTAATTTTGAAAAAATGTAGTTTTAAATTTTCTTTTCTTTACACTTTTCATGTATTTTTAACGTTGGGGGGAGAGAGCCAGCATTGGGCAAGCCTGGGGGGAGGAGAGGGAGCATTGGCCAAGTCTGGGGGGTAAAAAAAAATTATGATATAAAAAATTGCCTTTCTTGTTTTTATTTCCTTTTATGTGCCAATGCTGCCCCTCAGCATTGGCACATAAAAGGAAATAAAAACAAGAAAGGCAATTTTTTATATCATAATTTTTTATTAAATACGAAAAAGCTATTTACATGTGAATACATACAAGGTAAACTTTTTTTCCTATGGGGTAGTCTTATATTCAGACTTTTAGTTTTTTCCTAAAGGAATATCCAAAGTTTGAGGGGTCGTCTTATAATCAGGGTCATCTAATATTCGAGCAAATAGGGTATTATTTTATTTGTGCTCATTTTAAACTAAGTTTGGATTTTTCTAAGAACAAATTTCAATTATCTGGAAATTATCTGGCTGGTGCTGACTCAAAATGGAAAGAACAGAACCAAAGACCTGATTGGGGAACAGGATGATGTAAACTCTATTCTTCTGCCCGGAATAAAAAAAATCATACACAGGCCTAACAAGTTGTCAAACTGGGCAAGTTTCACTTATATGAATGATTTTTTTTTTTTATAAAAAAGATTATTATATTGAAGATAATGTAGGTATTTTTCTACATTTGTTTGGCTCAATATGTGTTATATGGGAGTAAATCCTTTGTTTTTATTCCCCTTACTTAGAAGTGTAAGGTTACATAGACCATCAAGTTGCTGTGTCACCAGTTGTAAAAACCGGAATGTCTGCAAATATTTACATGAAGTTGCCAATTATGTACATATTCATAATGTATGCAGTGTTTCATAATTATGCTGTCAAAAACACACATTATTCCTTTTCTGAACTGCAAATGAATGGTGTAATAAAATAAAAGAAATTGCAATTATATTTTTTCCCAACACATTGTACTGAGACTCTGTTTACTAAGTGCAAGGTTCTTTGTTTCTGTTTTAGTGATAAAACCAGGGACATATTTTTCTGGGGAACTTGATTGTCCAGATTTGATAGTGTGTCAGTGAAGTATTTCAACAAGACCAACAGAGAACTGAGGGGAATGATTCTTTTGCATTTATTGTTCACAGGAATTCCGTGAAGAGAAAGGAAAACACGCCTCCCATTTCATAACATGCAGTATGTCAGGAGGTGTGGTGCCCTTTCTCAATCTTGCTCTCCCCTTAGCAGAAGCAGTTTACATGGTAAACAGGTTGTGACGTTAATTGCAGTTGTTTTGGCTGCCTGAGTAGTACAGATAACTTAGTGGCAGTGTTGCTAAGTAAAGCACAACTTATAAACATATAGGTGTATTCTCCACCTAAAAGATAATTAACCCCTTTGTGATGTCCTGATTTTAGTGTACCTAAAAGATTCTAGAACGGCATAGAACGGCCTGCATTTAACAGCTGAAAGGCTACCTGTGATGAGCTCTGCTTGGATCCTGCTGCAGGGACTTGTCAGATGAGACCACTTCTACATTTTACTATTTACTGCTATTAATCATATTTTCATATACTACTTCATTTTCAATGGTTCTGACACAACTCTAACCTGCCTAAAAGAATTTAGTACTGAATTTCGGTATCGGTATCTTGAAATGTAGCATAATATGCCAGTATTATTTTGCCATTAATAAGCCATAGCCAATTTGCCCAATAGTATGCCAGTATTATTTTGCCATTAGTAAGCCACAGCCAATTTGCCCAATAACATTCCAGTATTATTTAACCATTAATAAGCCAAGACAATTTGCCCAATAATATAAAATAACAAATAAATCATAGAAATCCCAGTTATATAAATGCTTATTTCATACGATGGACTACCTTATTTATCTGTATTAATTAATAAAAAATGGTTAGTTATACACCTAATTTCATTTAATTGGGTTTTATCTAAATTATTTTTAAGACTATTCTTTTTTTATTGTTATGTGATTTCTTTTTTCTGTATATTTGTTTTATTTTTTAATGAGATATCTAAAACTGAGTCATTTTATTTATTGGTTATTATGATTTTTTTTTATCTATAAGTTTATCACATAAATCTCCCAGTAAAGTGAGTGTAAACTCCAGTAATTTAGTTTTTCTATTAATTTGTGTAAATAAAATACTTTAGTTTAGTTCTAAATGACTTACCACAGGGCATAAATAGTTACAAAGTGTCCATAAAGTTGGCGAAAATTATCTGGTAAAGCCCCATCCATAGACGGCTTTAAGAATGTGCACTGAGGGGGCACCAGAGGCACTGACTGGGGTGATCAAACATCTCCCCTCACCAACCCTCTTTGTGAGGAGGACAACTGAGGTCTGTTCGCTGCCCAAGTTCACAGACATTCTCTTAGGCTGCTTCACACTTTCCGCATGTCAGAGCATGTGACCTCCCGATGCTTAGAGTCACGGGGAGGGCATAGCAAGAACCAGGCACTGGGGGCAAGTCCTGTGAATGCAACCTGCATGCTGGGGGTAAGTCCTTGGTGCAATGTGGGAACTTGGATAAGTCATTGATACAATGAGAGTGCTGGAGACATGTCATTGGTGCAGTGAGGGTTCTGGGTGCAATCTGTGTGCTGGGTACAAGCCCTTAGTGCATGTGGGTTCTGCGGGCATGACTTAGATGCAATCTGGGTTCTGGGAGATGCAATAGTAGTGGGCTACACTAAAGAGGTGAGTTTTGAGGGACTTTTTGAAGTTTGAGAAAGAGGGAGAGAGTTGAATGCTCTGCCATTTGAGGAGCACAGAGATCATGCAGGGTAGTAAGTTCTTCTGTAGATCTCTGTTTGTACACTTTAAATTAACCTAAAAACCACAACAGGCCTAGTTTGAGAACCATTGCTGAAAATAGCTGATGTCCAAATGATATTTGCAGCCCTCAACAATACAAAGTTAGGCAACACTTTATACTCTATTAGAACTTACCGGCACTTTATTTGTAATAATGTTGAAAACAGTTTTCAAGTCACTATGGAAATAAGCTTGTTCAAAAACTTAAGTTCTGAAATTTACCTTACTGTACTGTATTATATACCGAATCTAATGAACCATCAAATTTAATGTGCACTTTAAACTTGGACACCTTGAAGCCAAAAAATGTTTTTGTAATGTCATTTGTACAAGAAGTGTTTTTTTTATAACAATTAGTTTATGCTACCAACTTATGGTAGTTTTATTATAAATGACACTGCTATACAACATGATGGAAGTTCGATTTTAGTGTTTCAAGCTAAGCAACAATACCACAAAAAGTGCTGAGTTAACGCAAATGACCAGGTTACCTAGAAGCTGTATGTATGTATAAGCTGTAGGTAAGTTAAGTAACGGAGGGTAGTACACATTGTGTCTTTATTGCTTTGTGCTTTCCTTTTTGTTAATAGCACAATTTGTGTTTTTTTTTGTTTAAGTTGCAACATAAAAAAACGTGAATCTAATGCGCCATCGATTCTAATGCACAGTCAAATTTTGGAGATAAAATTTTGCTAAAAAAGGTGCGCATTAGAACTGAGTAAATACGTTATATCTACGGCTTCTACTTTAACACCATTGACTGACCCTGTGTCCTAATCTGACAGTTCTCTGCATCAGGATCCATAGCATAGCTCATTATAGGAGGGTGGGGGGCTGTGATGGGCTGCTGAACAGATGTTCTAATACATCCTACTTGCATTAGGTTCCTGTAGCATATAACAACCTACAAGTGATAAGAGGTTAGGTAAACAACTAAACTGAAGTAAAGACTGCGACAGCTTGTGGATCTCCATTTTACCATGTTGTCAGAAACTGGGAGCACACTGTGTATTTTTAGCAGGGTTGAATGAGGAACAGGTCATGTGATAAACTTGCAAGGACATAGTTTGTGTAAACAAAAGATACATGTGAAAATTGGTATCCCTTTGTTTCATGTAACTTGGAGTTTGCATGGAATATTTGTGGTTTTTCCAGCTAACCTGCTAAAAAATTATTTTACAAAGTTTTTATTGTGATAAATAGTTACAACTAAACTCTGCTCACTTAATAAAAAAACTGAAGGACTTATTGTGGATTATGCCTAACTTGTTACCTATTTAACTAGCGAATAAGTGTTCTTGGAACTTAACCTCCTTTTTTCACCTTTCACACACTTTACTTCTGACCCCTCTCTTTCCATTTTACCACATTATTTTCTATTTCTTAGTTTGTCCTCCTCAAAAGGCCAGCACATTTTTAAAATACCTAATAACAGGTGCAAAACATATTTTTTCTCCAAGTGGGTAGCAGCATGTAGTTTATTAGATAGACATTACTTTTAACCCCTTGCCAACACAGGACTGCTAGGTCTGTCCTGTGTGGGGCAAGGCATTAGTGACACCTGTGTCCTGTGTCAAAACGAGCACTGAAAGCGGATTTTTTCCGCGTTCAGTGCTCAAATGGCATTACAACGATGCTTCCGTATGGAGAGCGATTGAAATGCGATTAAAATGCCGGTTTTAAAAGCGCAGTGCCATTAAAACGACGGGCATGTAAAAAGAACATAGGAAGCGTATTTAATCTCTTCCTATGCTCTGTAATTGTTGCTGATTGCCTTTCAAGACTGTGTGACCAAGATGGCGCTGCCCTTCTAAGGGCAAGAGCACAGGAGCCAGGAAGTAGCTGCTTCCTGTGCTCTTCAAGTAGTCACATGATTGCCTCATCACAGAGGCAATCTGTGACTGCCAGGCAGACTGACAGTCAGTGGGGATGCTCTGATGAGCATCCCCACTGCCTGGTCAGATCAAAATTAACCCAATATTGATCTAACCAGTTTTTTTTAGTGAGGGAGAGAGACCGATCAAAATAATAAAAGTAAGTTAAAGTACAATAAAATAATAATTACACAATACACTAATAATAAAACAATATTTTTTTTAATAAATGCAATTCCCTGTGTTTAACCCCTTCCCTGCCATTGATCTTGCGTAAGCAGTGATCTTGCACATCTGCGCATTTATTTTTGCTGTTAGTGCATTTTTTTTTAAAATCTTTATTTTGAGTCTTTTTGTATTTTCATAACACATAAAATAATATATAACTGAAATAATACAGTGCTAATACAGAAGTGTGCGAACATCGAGGTACATCTGGTTTGTTACATTGCAGTTTTCTAATGCATCAGTGTAGTCAGTACCTTTGTTTAGTAATAGAAATGCTCAAGGTAATAATACTATGACCTTGGAGGTCAAATGGGGAGGGGTATGGGGTTGAGGAAAAGGAGGGTGTGTAGCAATAATGTTACCTTCTCAATGATCGAGGTTACACAAACTGTAGGATTGATATAGTTAATGCTTTTGGTTAATCATGTGTTTTTATTCAGACACCTTCCAGGGGGGGATGGGAAGATAGGTTAGAAAGGGGAGCAGAAATAAGCAGGAGAAGAAGAAAGGGAAGAGCTAATAAACCAAGGGGGAGGGAAGGAGAAGGAAGCAAAAGAAGGGGAAAATGAATATTTATTGCCCGGTTCTTAGGCACCCCTTCTCCCCGGTCAGGCCCGCATGAGGGTCAAGCTGGGAAGCAATCCCGCCAGGGACCCCAGGTCTTGTAGAAAGATTTAGAGGAGTCGTGGAGTAGGGCAGTCAAGTAGTCTATGTCCACGACTTCCTCTATCATGGCTCTAACCTTAGCCATCATAGGTATGGAAGGTTGGTTCCATTCTTGGGCTAAGGCTCTGCGGGCAGCTAGAGCGATGCGTGCTATGAGCCGGTTTTCATGTCTCGTGTATGTCTCATGAGGTTTAGATAGAAGATAGGAGCCTGGGTCTGTGGGGGCTGGTTTTTGGAGGACACTGGAAACAAGATTCTGGATGTGAGACCAATAACGTGCTATCAATGGGCATTCCCACCATGTATGGTAGTACGTGCCGATACCCCCGCATCCCTTCCAACTTAAAGGAGAGGTGATCACTTTCATCTTTGCTAGTCTAGACGGTGTCAAGTACCATCTTAGCATGGTTTTATAAGCCTGTTCTTTATGTTGCACGCATGTTGAGATTTGGCTGGTCGTTTCCCAAATCTCTCTCCAGTCCTCGTTGTCAATTGAGTGGCCCAGATCCCTTTCCCAGGCAAGGATGTATTTTAATGAGGTGTCTTGGAGTGGGAAGATGAGGGTGTTATATGTCTGGGAAATCAAACCTGGTTTTCTAGGAGCGTTTATACATACTTGTTAAAACCAAGATGGGGCCGTGCAGGACGGCTTTTTTGGTCTGTGGTTGGTTCGCGAAGTCTCTCAGTTGTATATAGCGGAAGAAGTCTTTGGAATGTAACTTAATGTTTGCAGCTAGATCTGAGAATTGCTTAGGCTGGCCCTCTCGGTATAAATCGCCTAGCTTTGATATATCTCCTTGGTCATAATTTCGAAATAGGGCTGGGGTCATACCAGGTGAAAACCTCAGATTCCGATATATCGGGGTAAGTGGTGAATGGTCTGTTGTGAGATTGTGTTTTATAGCGTGTCTGTCCCAAATCCTAAGGGAGTTGATAATTGTAGGGCACTTGGTGCGTAGAAACGGGCGGTTTGGTCTGGGTGACCAGATGTATTGGGATAGTACATCTGGACGGAACAAGTCATGTTCCAAATCTACCCATCGAGTGTGGGCTATCGGGACATGCCATGCTGCAATTTGGGACATCTGAGCTGCTATGTAGTATTTGTTTAGATTTGGAAGTCCGAGACCCCCTGTGTGTTTATGCATATACATGGTGGCTTTATTTATCCTGGGCGTTAGTGCGTTTTTTGGGGTTCATTTTTTGTACTGTAATTTATTACAGTACTACAAAGGCTCTTCTAAGAGTTATTAACCCCTTCCTTGCCATCGATCACTGCTTATGCAATCATATTGACGCCAAAGCAATTTTTATCTGTCTGCATATTTTTTTTTTTTTTTACACACACCTGCTAGGGGATCACGTGTAAAGTAAAAATATTTTTGATTTTTTTTTAAGCTGTCTGAGCACATAGATCATCAAATGAGCATCACCATTCACCCTGGTCAGATCGATATTTGTGAATATTGATCTGACCAATTTTGATCTGCCTCCCTCTCCTCACTTTTTGTGAGGGAAAGAGACAGATCAGTAGTAGTGATATAAAATAACATTTAAAAAAATTATCAGGTTTTATGTAAGCCATTCACTGTGTATTAACCCCTTCCCTGCCACTCATCACTGTATAAGCAGTAATCTTGCACAGCAACAGTATGTTTTGCTGTCTGCACTTTTTTATGGACTAATTTATTTGTACTAGATAGGCTCTTCTAAGAGGTATTAACCCCTTCTTTGCTGTAGATCACTGCTTAGGCACTGATTCTGAGGCCGCAGACTCATGGTTCATTTTGACCCTGGTCAGCTTTCTGATAGTGATGTATTGGTGGCTACAGAGCCCTTGCCACAAGGAGTCATGGGTGTCTACTTAAATAAATGGTTTGGTGGGGGTAAATTACATTGGCTGGCTTCAAAGATATATCCCATATAGGACATGGACGCAGGTTGACTACATGTGAAAATTCCAAGATGGAAATGCACCCCCCCTAAATGTGGCCTTTTAGCCCCAAAACAAACCAACAAACCCATGCATGGGTGGTATCCCTGTACTCGGGAGATGTTGCTGAACACATATTGAGGTGTTGGTTGGCAGTGGCAAATACCAGAATCTGAAAATTAATGCCTGAACTATAATGTGTGTGGAAAAAAAATTACATCCCAACTATTTGACATAGGTTGGTGGTAGAATTAGTACATGGAAAGTGTTAGAATACCACAATTTAAAATACCCTAGGAGGGTCTAGGACACTTCTTCGCCGCATCTTCATCGCTGACAGTTCAGCGCGGCAGTTAGAACGCTGAACTGTCAGCAATGAAGTATAACGTGGCCGTTTCACCGCGGCTGCAGCTATGTAAGAGCTGACAGTTCAGCGCTGAACTGTCAGCTCTTACAAATCTAAAAGTAAAACGAAAATAACCCCCCTAATAAATGATTCCCCCCCCAATAGTAACACTAAACACTAAACCCCAATACTAACACTAAATTAACCCCAATACTAAAATTAACCCCCTAAACCCTAATACTAACCCCCGACCCCTAATACTAACCCCGACCCCTAATACTAACCCTAATACTAATCCCCGACCCCTAATACTAAAGTTAACCCCCTAAACCCCAATACTAACCCTAATACTAAAGTTAACCCCCTAAACCCCAATACTAACCCTAATACTAAAGTTAACCCCCTAAACCCTAATACTAACCCTAATACTAACCCCCGACCCCTAATACTAAAATTAACCCCCTAAACCCTAATACTAACCCTAATTCTAACCCCCTAAACCATAATTCTAAACCAACAAAAATCGGTAAAATACTTACCTTTAGCGATGAAATGTCCCGCGATGAAATCTCCAGCGACGATCTGTCTTGTGCTGTACTGTCGGCGGTGAAGCGGCTGCGCGGAAGCAGCCGCGATGAAGTGTCCCATCCCCCCCTAGGAAGCCTAGCTTTCTAAAATATATGGTTTGATGGGGTAAAATACTTTTATAGGCTTAAAAAGTGTCCCAAATGGAACATCGGGGCAGGCTGACTACAAGTCAAAATTCCAAGTTGGAAATGCACACCCCCTAAATGTGGCCTTTTAGCCCCCAAACAACCCAACAAACCTATGCATGCCGTCCACGTGTACTCAGGAGATGTTGCTGAACACATATTGAGGTGTTTTTTTCCACTGACACAAACCAGGATCTATGAATTCATGCCTGAAGTACAATGTATGTGAAAAAAATTACTATCCAAACCATTGACATAGGCTGGTGTTAGAATTAGTGCATGGAAAGTGTTAAAATACTACCATTTGAAATACCCTAGGGTGTCTAGTTTTCAAAAATGTATAGTTTTGTGGGGTAAAATACACATTCTGGGGCGTGGCCTGAGAGCGGAATGGAGTAGACGTGTTCTAGACGAGCTCCCGCTAACTGGCGTTTTCAATAGGTTTTGTGGGCCTAAACGGACCTTGAAGATATGGGGAAACCCGGGAAGAAACAACCTCCACCACCCGGAACCGGGAAAAACCCCAAGAACCACAGCAATCACACCCTATCGTCTTACCTTCTCTCAGCAAAGGCCCCAACGCTGCCGATAAACAAAATGGCCGCTGAAGAGCGGGAAAGGTCCTCCGACTCCTCAATACCTGCAACGAGAGAGGATTCGAGAGTGAACGAGCTGATGGTTGCAACGGGATCAGCGACCTTAAAACGGACCTACAATACTTTACTACAGAGCTAAAAAAGGACTTTACCACAGCGGTGGACCAAATACGAGAGGCCATCCGAAACGAACTGACTGATTTCAAAACCGAAATAAAAGAACAAAATGTCAGACTAACGGCGGTTGAAAGCGACTGCACAACCATCCAAGCCTCAGTTGCCTCGCTGGCCCAGCAACTTAGAGAACAACAGGCCCTAACGGCCCAACTCTCACATCACCTGCTAGACGTGGACAACAGGGGCGGAGACAAAATCTACGAATCAGGGGTGTCCCCGAATCCACAGACACCGAAGACACCACACAAATCACACTGGAAATCTTCTAGTCGATTCTAGGAGGTACCAACCACCCCACAATATTGATAGACAGAGCCCACAGAGCACTACGCCCCAAAGCAACGGGGACAGACAGACCGAGAGACATCATCACCAGGCTCCATTCATACACGACCAAGGAGCTCATCCTTAAAGAAGCTCGAAAACAAGCCCGTCTGACATACAATGATGAGACTATTCTGATTTTACCCGATATAGCCTGGGGAACCCTCCAACTAAGGAAACACCTCAAACCAATGACGGACCTGCTCCGGCAGTCGAATATCCGATTCCGCTGGGGTTTTCCACTATCAATCTCGGTCAGACACGAGAAAGGTACAGTTCACCTACAACATCCAGACGATTTGGGTCATTTCTGTGAAACGCTAGAAATCCAACCACCCAATCTGGAAGGTTGGATACAACACACAATGGGGTCCAACCCGGTGCCGGTCGGAGACCAAAAAGGATGGCTGCCTAGGCCCCAGAGGAAAAGGCGTCGGCGTCCCGCACCCAATAATCAAGACCGGGGACAAAGACGAATGGAAGATCCTAATGCCCAGCTGGACTAATAGAAGAATAACGAGATCCAAAAGACCCTAGAATAAAGACCGGTGCAGGGAACTCCCACCTAAAAACAGGCCACTTACATGGTCCTATGCAGAACCGCACATCACAACCACAGAAGGGTCTCATCAACGCAGCTAAGTGAAGCCAGTCAGAAACCGAGAATTTCATTCGAGAACATTTCAATCTAGACTGTATGTCCATCCTCTTATGCGAAAAAGTTGATCGCAGTAGCTACACTTAAGCTGGCAGAACTGGCAACCAACACCGGTCAATCCACAATGTTTTTCTATATATCTCTCTCTCTCTGCTAAATACTACCAGTTCTATATGTTTAGAGCTAACTGTTCTTTTTTTCTTTTCCCTGTTTTTATATATTTTTACAATCCTATACCAAGAGGCCCACAACCTCTCATGTCTAAATTGCAAAATTTTCTACACAGCCACAGCGGGAGAACACTCGTCTGAACGAGTGTTCCCTCTCTGATGGTCACTGTTTCCCACACTGAGCTCTATGTCCTTGTAAATCTGGGATTTCCCCATTCGGTTGCTAACCGAAGGGATAAAAACCCCATAGACATACTAGCTCAGCCCACTCCAAAGTGGGCAATACGATATGCACGGAGACCTAGTTTCACGAGGCTCATACGCATATCAACTCTCCCCTCCCCCTTGCCCACTCCCAGCCTGTACCCCCCCTCACCCCCATGTGGGGACACGGGGACCCCAGCAAAAAAGTCACAGATCCGACAAATTGGTCACACTATACCCCCTCATGGCATCAACCCAAAATAAGACCCGTAAACTCGGTCTAAATTTTCTATCAATCAATGCCAAGGGACTGAATTCTCCCCTAAAACGGTCCCGCCTGTTCGGGGAACTGAAGGCCAGAAAGATCGATGCGGGTTTCATCCAGGAAACCCACTTCTGTCGAAACAAAATTCCCTCATTCCAAGACCTCACCTACACTAAGATCTATTACTCCCACTCCCCCTTCAAAAAATCTAAAGGGGTAGCCATATGTTTAGCTAAACATTTTCCCTTCTCATTGACGGACACTTGGTCTGACAACGATGGGAGAGCCCTATTCATATAAGGCAAACTGGGCCAGGATATGATAACATTGGCAAATGTATACGCTCCTAATAAAGACCAACATCTGTTTATATGTTCCCTCCTCAGAGACCTAGACACTTTCGCTGAGGGGGTGGTAATCCTTGGTGGCGACCTCAACCTGATCCTAGACCCTAAACTGGACTCCTCGACTGGAACATCCTCCCTAAACAAGCACAAGTTAACACAGGTAAAAAAATCACTCCACAACTCCCAACTAGCTGACAGTTGGAGAATACATCACCCTACAATAAGGGACTACACATTTTACTCACATCCCCACCGCAAATACACAAGAATAGATCATTTCTTCATCTCACACAGACACTTAAACTTATTACAAAACTCCAACATATACAATATAACCTGGAGCGATCATGCCCCAATCTCCCTTACAATCTCTCATCCATCCCTACACCAGAAATCATGCCCCTGGAAAATCAACGAATCAGTTCTCTTTAACCAAATACATGTCACAGAACTGAAAGAAACTCTGTCCCATTATTTTGAAGAAAACACGACCCCAGATATCTCCCCCCAAATAATATGGGAAGCACACAAATCAGTTATACGGGGTCATTTCATCAAACTGGGGGCTCATCTAAAGAAACAACATGCTCAAAAACTGTCCACCCTACTGGAGCAGATCCACAAGCTGGAGACCAAGCATAAAACCTCACTGTCTACTGCTGACTACATAGAACTGACGAATCTTAGGGCAGAATTAAATTCCCTATGCAACCAAAAAATACAACAAAAAAATAAAGAAACTGAAAAGCTCAGCACACATATACCGAGACAAACCTGGCAAACACCTAGCTAAAGCTCTCAGGCAAAAGTATGCTACTACATATATCCCCAGCATCAGGAACTCCAAAAAAATCATCAAACACACAACCCCAGATATTGCAGAAGCCTTTAAAGAATATTACAGAGAACTATATAACATCAAGGAAACCACTGAGGCACCCCTCCCTCCATCATCTAACGAGGCGATTACATCATACTTGAACAAACATCTACATTGCTCAATCCCAAAGGAGGAGTTGAAGTCCCTCGATACCCCAATTACTGTAGAAGAACTTGCAGAAGTCCTTAAAGAATCCCCGGCAGGGAAAAGCCCAGGACCAGATGGCCTGACTACAACATATTATAAAACATTCCAAGAGATCCTATTGAAACCCTTGACCAGGTCATGTAACGCCTTGCCCACGGGTGGTACCCTCCCCACCCAGTCACAAGAAGCACATATTATACTTATTCACAAACAGGGAAGAGATGCGGACCTATGCAGTAGCTACAGGCCCATATCTCTACTCAACGTAGATGTTAAGCTACTGGCCAAGGTACTCAGCAACAGACTCCAAACTATCCTACCCCAGATCATACACAGAGACCAGGTGGGATTTATCCCAAACAGGGAAGCTAGAGATAATACAGTTAAACTATTGGGCCTCATCCACCATGCTTCCACACATAGCATACCCATGTTACTAATTTCTACAGACGCAGAGAAGGCCTTCGACAGGGTGAGCTGGGATTTTATGAGAGCTGTTCTCAGACATATTGGTCTAGGGGAGGCCATGTACAACTGGGTCAACTCACTATACCACGCCCCATCAGCGAGGGTCAGAGTTAACGGAATGCTCTCGGACCGGCTCACCCTGTCGAATGGCACAAGACAGGGCTGCCCGCTCTCTCCCCTTCTATTCGTAATGGTCCTTGAACCGTTTCTTAACGCAATTAGGGCTAACCCCTCCATACACGGCCTGATTGTCGGCCCCCACCACCATAAAATAGCCGCATTCGCAGACGACATTCTCCTCACCCTAACACAACCCACTATTTCTATACCCAACACACTGAAAGAATTTGAAACGTACAGCGCCCTGTCATATTTTAAAATTAATGCAACAAAATCTGAAGCTTTAAACATATCAATCCCTCATGAGGCACTCCAGACCCTCCGCGGGACCTTCCCGTTTAAATGATCGACAACCAAACTTAAATACCTAGGGATATTCCTAACCCCACAACTAGACGCCCTATTCCAAACAAATCACGTATTTCATGGTTTGGACGCGTCGCAACAATAAAAATGAACATATTACCAAGACTATTGTATATTCTACAGACCCTCCCTATTACGATACCCAAAAGTTTTTTCAAAGAGTTTAAATCTTTGATAATTAGGTTCATATGGAACACCAAATCCCCCCCGCATACAATACAATTATTTGACGAGACCCAAAAACAAGGGGGGACTGGGGCTTCCAGATCTGGAAACTTATTATAGAGCCACGTTATTGGCCAGGATTGTGGAATGGACCCGGCCAGCACACAAACTGTGGGTATCAATAGAACACAATTCTATGGCAATACCTATACCGATAGCGGCATGGGTATCACCCAAACAAACAAAAACACATGACTCAAGACACCCTACCATCACCCCCACTCTAAAGGTGTGGAAACACCTGGCCTCGAAACCAGGGATACTAAACAACCCCTCCCCACTACTGTCATTATCACATAATATCGAATTCCCACCAGGTCTATCAGGTAGACCGTTTGACCCTTTCCTATCACAACACACCCCTTTCCCGAGACTGGGACATTTCCTAAAAGACGACAAATCTCTGAAATTATACGGAGATCTTCAAACGCCGGGTAGACCACAAGGGCCCTTGTGGACATACACACAAATCAAACATTTCTTTCAAACCCTACCACCTCCCAACCAAGAGACCCCCTCTGTCACAAGATTTGAAGCCCTCTGCAGATCTAAAGAGACCCCACACAAACTGATTTCAGAAACCCATCTCCTCCTGTCAGACTCACACCTACACCAGAGACCCCACTTCATTAGGTCATGGGAGATAGACTGTGGAATCATTTTCACAGACCCTCAATGGGAGAAACTCACGCTCCTAGCCCACAAATGTTCACCGTCTGTCAGAGTGCAGGAGAATGCCTACAAAATATTGTCTAGATGGTACAAAGTCCCATCTGCCCTCCACAAAGCATTCCCAAACTCCTCAGACAGATGCTGGAGATGCAACGCACATAAAGGCACATTCATGCACATTTGGTGGGATTGCCCACTAATTAAGGGGTTTTGGACCACGATCGCCCAGATTATTGATTCTATAGCAGACCTACCGATGCAATTCACTCCCCAGACATACCTACTACATCACAACAACCACCCGACAAAAAAATACAAGCACTCACTCACAATCAAACTCATAAATGCAGCGAAAATGACAATTCCCAGATCCTGGAAGAACAAACGAACACCCACGATAAGGGATTGGATGGATTCAGTCGAGGAGTCAAGACAAATGGAAGAACTGACACAAATGACTCGTGACAAGGGACTGGAGAATTACAACTGTTGGCTACCCTGGCTCCTATATTTGGAGACCGAAGAATGTCAGTCGGAGATTTCGGCTCTAGACTCTTGACCGCACACGCAGAACTAAACAGACGTGAGGGGTTAGTGCGTGCAGCCAAGAGGCTCACAATACATTGACAAGAAACCGCAGAGACGGGACATATATACCCCCAATGTAAGGTCCCCAAGTGTTACCATGATAATGTTGCACTCCACAAATTCTGTGTATGTGAAATTCAACAGCCACTACTGTATTTATGATATTGTAACCGCTGCGACTCCCCGCTCCCATCCCCACTCCCCCTGCTCTCCCTCCCTTTGTTCCCCCCCATATGTTACAAATTTATCAAAATGTCTAATAAAAAACATTTCAAACAAAAAAATACACATTCTGGCTTCAAAAATGTCCCAAATGGAACATGGGCACAGGTTTTCTGCATGTCAAATTTCCAAGTTGGAAAACCAAAATGTGGTCCAAATGTGGCCTTTTAATCCCCAAATAACCTAACCATATGTTGCTGAACACATATTGAGGTGTTATTTGGAAATAACCCTTCACATTTTCAGGTAATGTTTACCTAAATTGCAATCTATGGGAAAAATTAAAAACAAAAATTTGCTGCAAACTTTGGCAATGGTTGGTGGTAAAATGGCTACATGAAATGTGTCAAAATACCCCAAGTTAAATGCCCTAAGTTGTCTAGTTTTCAAAATATGTACATGTTGGGGTTCATTCTATTTAGCAGTGTTTTTTTGTTGTCTCTTGTAGATGAGTATACGATTTTTCAAATAACAGTCAGAAAATTGTATTATTTATTTTTTTGCCATATTTTATAATTTTTTTTATATCAAATTATATGCTATTATCAAAATAATGGTGTCAAAAGAAGCCCTTCTTATGACAATCAAAACAGAAATAAATGACAGCAAAACACAAACACCTCAGAAATGTTAAAACAGCCTATGTCACCAAGCGTCGGACGAGCCAAAAAAAGTCATGTCACTAAGGGGTTAAGCACAACTCCCAGGCCTTGAACCCATCATGGCTGTGCAGCCAGTATTCCAGACAGGGATCCAGCTGTCCTGGGTAGCTTAAAGCCAATGGTATCCCAGTAAGAACTGTACTCAGAAAGGAAACATTATGCCCTCTAATGGCTTTATTATAAGGCGTGGAATATGCCATGTCGTGATTTCAACTCTAAACAAAATTCATTGCTAGGACATATCTGCCCATAATTGCACATTTAAGCTTATTATTGCCGTATTAGCTTAAATATAAGACAAGGTTTTTTTCTGAAAAAGTCCCCTTGTCTTAAATTCGAGCTTTGTTTTATAAATCAGACCTCAATTAGATTTCGAGGTCTGATTATAAGACAAAGACCCAGGTCCCTGGTCCCCGGTCATTGTTGTATTTACCGTGAGGCATCCCAGCACTGAAAAATAAAAAATCAAAAAAAAAAATCTGGCCCTTTAAAAAAAAAAAAAAATACCCGCACTTTCAGGCAAAGACGGAGGTGAGAAGGGATCGGAAGATACCCTCCTCACCTTCCCTCTGCCGGCGGGCTGCTCGGGGAGCCGATCAGGCAGCACAGAGAAACCTCCGTGCTGTCTGTTCAGCTCCCCGTGCAGTGTGACGCGGAAGTGCCGACAGTCACTTCACCTGTCGGCACAACCGCCTGGGAGTCGAACAGGCTGCATGGAGGAGACCATGCTGCCTGCCACTAGGGAAAGGTAAGTGCTGGGGAGATGGGGGGATGTACTGGGGAAATTGGCAGGGGGTTATTAATGACAAATAACACTGGCATGTTATTGGGCAAATTTGCAGGGGCATATTAAATGGCAAATAATACTGGCTTATTATTGGGCAAATTGGCTGGGGCATATTAAATGGCAGAATAACACTGGCATATTATTGGGCAAATTGGCTGGGGAATATTAATGGCAAATTATACTGGCATAATATTGGGCAAATTGTCAGGGGCATATTCAATGGCAAATACTGGCATATTATTGGGCAAATTGGCTGGGGAATATTAATGACAAAATAATACTGGGATAATATTGGGCAAATTGGCAGGGGCTGATTAAAGGGCAAATACTGGCATATTATTGGGGAATTGGCTGTGACTTATTAATGGCAAATAATACTGGCATATTATTGGGCAAATTGGCTGGGGCATATTAATGGAAAATGATACTGGCATATTATTGGGCAAATTAGCTGGGGAATATTAATGGCAAATAATATTGGCAATGTGTATGTAATGGGGTGATGGAGGCATGTAAATTGGTTGATGGTGCATGTCCTTGGTGTGCAACGTGGGTTATGGGTCATGTCGTGGGTGTGCATCGTGGGTAGGGGGGGTGCCCAAAATGTGTCTGCCTAGGTTTGCACAAAACCAAGATACACCACTGTCCCCGGTAGAGTAGTGGAAGCTGGTGGATGTCTGTGCACTGTGCTTCTATGTCTGTGTCATGCTCCTCTAGCCCTTACTTTAATGTCTCCAGCAGTTAGCCAGGAAACTCCGTAATCGAGGACTAGGCCGAAGCTGGGGCCTGTAGTGATCTATCCGTGATCACGGTAGCGCAGTAGGCCGAAACCAGGGCATAAAGTTGGCAAAAGTCCAGAGAACATCACCCAGAGTTTAACCCAATCAAGGGGTACTATTTGCACCTGTAGAGGGGAGGTAAGCCCTGTATCTACCATTTTCAGAGCACCAATAATCCCCTGGTAAAGAAACAAAGAGGTATGTGCTATAGAAGTACACCCCTCTGACATTCAATCCAGTGAGGGGCTTGTCCAACAGAGGGGAGGAGTGGAGACCCACAGCACTATAAAAACCTTTCAGACTGTTACCACAGTGCTCCGGAGGTTTGGTTCCTGTATGTCCTAGGACTCCAGTATCCTGTGAACTTATCTTTACTGTACTACAGTCTTTCTGTTGGATTTCCCATTACCTGACCATTGGCATGTCTCCTGGATTACCCCGTTTGCCTGAATTTTGACAATTGCTTGAATTATTTACTATTCTTGACCACTGCCTGCCCTGATCTATTGGACTGTTCCTGACTTCGCTTTTGGATTTACCTTTTATTTATTTTGTGGCACTCTTGTGCTCTTATCCTTACCAGGGAGCTCTGTATGTATTTCTGTGTGCAGTGTGGCTTTCTATGTGTGTAGGTTTGACTGTGTGGTTATATGTGTAGCTGTGTAAGTGTGGCAATGTATGTATGTGTATAAGTGTGGCTTTCTGTGTAGTGACATAGAGAGAGAGTAAGACAGACATAGAGAAAGAGCGAGAGAAAGAGACATAAAAAGCGAGAAAGACAGGCAGAGGGAGAGAAAGAAAGACATCGAGAGAGAAAGAAAGACATTGAGAGACAGAGAGAGAGATACAGAAAGACAGACATAGAGAAATAGAGAAAGACAGACATAGAGAAAAAGCGAAAAAGAAAGAGACACAGAGAGAGAGAGAGACTGACATACATAGAGAGAGACAGACATAGAAAAAGAGGAAGAGAGAGACATGAGGGTGTGGGGAGAGAGAGACATGAGGGTATGGGGAGAGAGAGACAAACATAATGGTATTGGAAGAGAGACACATGAGTAACTGGCATAGGGGAATTTTATATATTGCTTCTTATGTACTTATTTTCCAGTGATGCTCAGCTAGGCTAATGGGAGACTTTGACTGGTTGGGCATCATGGGAACGGTAGTAAAAACTCCCTCTGTTAGCCAGCCAAAAGTATTCCATGTTGCTGGCTGAATATCATAGAAATAGTAGTATACTGCAGAAATAAATAAAACCACTACACAGTATTTTGACCAAATAAATATCTTTATTTAAAATAAAAGTTTGTGTCCTTTACATCAAAATAAAGTTTGTTCTGCCCACGCCCCTCTAACAATGAAATGGGCATGTCTGGAACAAACATTTGTATAGTGTTGGCGTTAGGGATTAAGCCACACCCACCCAGGGCACTAAAACAATAAACTGCACCCAGTCGTCCGGGACCCTAGGATCGGCCCTGCCATTATGCTAACCATAACCCTAAAACAAATTTAGTCTTTTTTGTACTGCAAAGTTGCTGACACCCTCAAGGGTCAGTCTAGCAACAGCAACAGAGTGATGGAAGTGATAACTTATCACTTCCGAAGCTCTTGCCCTCAAGGGGGCAGTGTCATATTGGTGTAGCATGTAGCTTTGCTCTGTGGAGCAATCAAGGCTGACCACAGAAAGTCATTTTAAGTGTTGCTTAATGTCTTGACATTGTGAGCGAACAATGATCTCTAACATCGCTCATTTGACCACCTTAAGTCGGCAGCAGAGCTGTTACCTGGAGGGACCTGGCACATTCAATATTGCAAAGGGGTTAAAAATAAAAAAAACTGTTTACATGTTAATTGATATTTACTAGTTAAACTTTCTTCCTATAGAGTAGTCTTATATTAAGGCTTTACATTTTTTTCTTTCTATAATAATTCTTTCTTTTCCTGCCCACATACTGAAGCCTACATGTGTACAACACAGGAGAACTGCATGACTAAGCAACCTCTTGAAAATCTATGTCTGAACACTGGTAAACAGCCACAGACACACTAATGTGACAGTTATTTTATTATGTTTATTAGTAGAAACATGAACAAAACAGCCCTGCAAATGTTCTGCTTATTGTACACAGTATTCATGAAACAAAAAGATAAATGTCTAGAGTGAGATATTTAAGACCCCATGGCAGGGAAAGGGTTAAGTGGATTATAGAACTATAAAGAACTGTAATGTTGCCCATGCGGTGGTAGCTTCTCTAGTGTTGTTGATCTAGTTTTACAGCAGTGATAGAGAATTCAGCCCTGCCTGTCGTGATCGAGTACAGAATGTTCTTTTCCCTGAACTAGTGCTGAACTTCTTCAACCTCACTGTGTTACAGGAACCACTAAGGTACTATATGCACGCTACAAAACAGACCAGGTTTTTTTTTTTCTGTTTTCACTGCCTGCTGTCTAACCAACCACTCCAGTTCGAACTATAGTTACCTTACCAAGATATGTCTTGTATGTTACAGAGAAACAGAGTGGAGAACATTCTGAACAAGAGGAGATTAATTTGTGTCTATTGCATATGACTCCTTTGTTAAACAGTCTTGCGCTTATTAATTTACCAAGCAAGTAAAATGAGTTAATATAGTTTCAAACATATGCGGGCTTGCTTGTTTTCCATTGTTGAAATAAATTTGTTGCAGCAGGGGTTGAACACTAAAGCCAGTTTTTATTGGATGTGCTTTTTCTTATTTCTGACACAATACATACATTCCTCCTGGCAGGGCCGGACTGGGAGAAAAATTCTGCCGGGCATTTTTTAATCACAGCGGCCCACTAAGAAGGGGGCGGGGCAGAGGAGGTGTGTTTTGTCATCACCAATGACAAACACGCTCCCTCTCAAAGTGAGCATGTTGGTTCAATGCTCTTCCAGGGCAGACCATGCGCAGAGCTCTGCTGAAGAGCTCTAGCATGAGAAAAAAGCCCTGTATTTCTTCTGCACAGTGCAAGTAAATTTAATAACATGCTTGCACTGTGTTTCCTTGCAACTTGTCTCTGGTGTCTCTATAAATGGATACCAGGAGACAAAAATGCCAGGAAAGTGTATTGAGCATGTGTTTGGAGCCTGCTTGTGGGATTGCGTGTATGTAGAGTGAGCTGATTGTGGTGTGGTATTGTGTAATAAGGTCGGTTTTAGTTGCGTTGTGTTTGTGGTGTAATGTGATGCATATGTGGCTAGGGGCTGTAGAGAATGTGTGTATAGGGGATATAGCAAGTGTGTGCATACAGGCTATAGTGTGTGTTTGTGTGTGTGTGTATATATAGATGTAGTGTGTGTTTAGGGGTGTAGTATGTCTTTGATTACAAGGAATCTAGTGTGTGTATATATACACATATATATATGAGTCTAGTGTGTGTTTGAAGGACCCAGAATGTGTATAAGAGATCTAGTGAGTGTGTGTTTATAACGGTTTCAGAGCGCATATAGGGATCTAGTGTGTGTATGTGTGTAGATGATACAGAGTTGGGTAAGGGATCTAGTGTGTGTCTGGAATGTAATGTGTTTAGGGGTGCAGTATGTGTGTGAGGGGTGCTGTGTGTGTGTGTGTGTGTGTATATATATATATATATATATATATATATATGGAAGTATTGTGTATGTCTGTTGTGCAGTGTGTTGGGTGGTTCTGTGTGTATGAGGGGTGCAGTATGTGTGTGTGAGGGGTGCGGTGTGATGAGGGGGGCGGTGTGTGAGGGGGGCGGTGTGTGAGGGGGGCGGTGTGTGAGAGTGATGTGTGTGAGAGTGATATGTGTGAGAGTGATGTGTGTGAGAGTGATGTGTGTGAGTGCGTGAGTGCTGTGTATGATGCGTGTGAGAGTGCTGTGTGCGAGAGTGTTGTGTATGATGTGTGTGAGAGTGCTGTGTGTGAGAGTGCAAGAGTGCTGTCTATGATGTGTGTGAGAATGCTGTGTGTGATGGGTGTGAGAGTGCTGTGTGTGATGGGTGTGAGAGTGCTATGTGTGTGTGATGGGTGTGAGAGTGCTGTGTGTGATGGGTGTGAGAGTGCTGTGTGTGATGGGTGTGAGAATGCTGTGTGTGATGGGTGTGAGAATGCTGTGTGTGATGGGTGTGAGAGTGCTCTGTGTGAGAATGCTGTGTGTGATGGGTGTGAGTGCTGTGTGTGAGAGTGCTGGGTGTGAGAGTGCTGGGTGTGAGAGTGCTGTGTGTGTGAGAGTGCTGTGTGTGTGAGAGTGCTGTGTGTGATGGGTGTGAGAGTGCTGTGTGTAAGTGCTGTGTGTGATGGGTGTGAGAGTGCTGTATAAATGTTAGAATGGATTGTGTGTGTGTGTAGGGGGGGGGGGTAAATAAACAAATAAAATGACAGGCATTATGTCCGGGGGGAACATAATGCCTGTTATTTTATTTGTTTATTTACCCCCCCCCCCCTACACACACACACAATCCATTCTAACATTTATACAGCACTCTCACACCCATCACTCCCTTCTTACCTTTAGCCTGGGGGGGGGGACCGGCACGCTGGTACCTGGGACCTGGGACTGGGAGGCGGGGTTCCCTGGTGGTCCTCGTGGTGAGTGAACCCCGCCGGCGGCCGCATTTGTCTCCCCGCCGGCGGCCGCATTTGTCAGCATGTGGGCCGGTGAGGGAGATCTTTGATCTCCTCACCGGCCCTTCATGGAAAACAGCGGGAGAGATGGTCAGTAGGGACAGAGAGGAAGCAGATATTTAAAATAATTTCTTTTCTTCTGTTTTTACCAAGAAAGAACCATCACAGCAATCATATGATTGGCTGACACAAGAAATAGTGTTGAAAGAATTAAATGGAGTTAAGGTATACAAAGTTCCACAGCCAGATGGTATATATCCATGGCTAGTTAAAGAGTTAAGCCAGGCCCTGCCCAAATCGTTATTTTGCACAGCCAGCCATGGTGCTTACAGATTGGCGAAAGCTGATGTGGTGCCCATATTTAAAAAGGGATCCAAATCCCAGCTGGCACGACCTGTAAACATGACATCTGTGGTGGGGAATCTGTTTGAAGGGCGCATAAGAGAATATATTCAAGATGTAGATATGGGTGCTGATGGGGATGTGGTAAATTTAGACTTTGCTAAGTCATTTGATACGGTTCCACACAAAAGCTTACTGTACAAATTGATTGAAACAGGCTTAGTGCTAGACATTTGTGTGTGGATTGGCAACTGGCTGAGAGAATGGTGATGAATGGGTAACAAAGTTCTCAAATTGGACAGATGTGAGACAGTACCTTAAAGATCTGTCCAAGGTCCTCTTCTTTTTAATTTATTCATTATTGATCTCCCAGTGGGCATAAGGAGCCATGTCTCAATTTTTGCCAATGACACAACATTAAGTAGAGTGATAGAGAAGTGTCTTCACTGCAAGAGGATTTGGATAAATTGGGTAACAGATAAATGACAATTGAGATCCAATGAAGACAAATGTATGATTATTCATTTTGGTATAATAAAATATGACATATAATTTAAATGGTGTTTCTTTGGGGAAATCTACTAATGACAAATATTTTAGAGTAAATGTAGACAATAGCAGTAGTGCACAGTCCCAGCTGGCGGCCTATAAGATATTGACATTAAAAAGAGTTTTGACTGAAGGGAGGAAAATATTATTCTGCCTCTTTACAGGTGGATGGTAAGACCCCACCGTGAATATGCGGTTCAATTCTGGACGACATTTGAAAACAAAAACAAAAAAAGAAGATATTACGGCACTAGAGAAAGTACAGAGGAGAGCTACAAAACTAATAAGGGGAATGGAAAGTTTTAGTTAGAAAATTTGTGTAAAATTTGCAGAAATGGCAGGATATGATAATGTTATAGAAATAGGTTCAGGGTCCATACCAGGGGCGTTGCTAGGTCTTCGGATGATCTGGGGCTAGAGCCCAGATGAGCTCCGTCACACACACGCTGTCTCTCTCTGTCTCTCTTTCTCACACATGCCGTCTCTCTTTCTCACATGCGCTGTCTCTCTCTGTCTCTCTTTCTCACACACGCGCGTCTCTCTCTCTCTTTCTCACACAAGAATACTTTAGCCCCAGAATCTCCATTCGGGGCTATGAAGGGGGGACTCGGGGCTATAGCCCCAGTAGCCTACTCCTAGCGATGCCTCTGGTCCATACAAAAGGCTTTGTACAAAGGACAAGAGGTCACCTGCTAAGATCTGGAGAAAGGAGATATTTAGTACTTGTCGGAGAAATCTTATTGTCATTTGGATTCAAGAAGTTTTTTTCCCCCACTGAAAGCAGAATTAAAAATTGTGGAAATAAGGAGTTTTTATTTGCATTCTTTTGGATCAACAGCAGTAAACAAGGAATAGGAAAAGGGTTGAACTTGATGGATGTAAGTCTTTTTTCAACCTGAACTAGTATCTAACTTTAAAACTATGTGACTGTGTAATTCCCACTTAGGCATTGCATGGGAAGGAATACTAACACTTCTGTTTTCTTTTTATTGTTTTAATTTAATATTTATTCTGCAAACCTGAATCAAACAAGCTAAACAGGATTCTACAGACAATTCAGAAAAAAATAGGTTTAGAACCAAGGCAGTTTTTTTCTGTGGCTGTTTGCTTGATATTCATTACAGGTTAAAGGTAAATAGGACAAAGGCTACAGAGAGATGAGGTCTGTTGCATTTTACTCCTATTTCAGAATACAGATTTTGTTGTGAACCAAGAACTCTCTTGTCCACCCAAAAGTTATTCAATTTATATGCATCTGCCTTGAGAAGTATGAATGGACAATTAGGGACGATTCTGGGTGGGTACACGGGGCACCCTTAAATGACTCCTGATTGCAAGTCATTTACCAAGGGCGTCCACATTTTTCTGAAATAGGTAGCATAATCAGAAATACATGTGCATATTGGGCCGTATTAGTTTTTTTTATTTCTATTTACAGTAATGGTGAAGAATAGCTTGTCAGCCATAGATAAATGTTTGGTTATTTAGCAGTAATACAAAAGCAGTTCAAAAGTTTCAAATTAAAGAATACATTTATAAGGATAATGAGAATATGTTAAGCCAGGAGTGACAAATGTATCCTGGGACTCCCCAGGGTTGGTTGATGGCACAATGTCTGGTTATGGGGACTGGAGTACAGGGTGCTACAATTACCAACAAACAGATCATACCTTAGTAAAGCTTTGCCTGGGATGGATTTGCATGGGCCCATTTGCTGTACCCTAGAAGATGTTACTTAGCAATTAGTCTACAAAGGAACTTATTACCACTTTTTGGTGGTGACAAAGGGGCTAAGCCACCAGTCCCTGTGTTCACCTAAACTCCTTGGCGCGAAAAGCTGTCTGCATTCCCATGTAAGCTGCCCTTTTCGTACTGTACCACGTAATTGTACTGTTGTAATAAGAGGCTCCAGTGGAGCAATTTTCCATTATTACCTGACACCCTGTATAGGCCCAAATCATGCCTTAGCATGACAAATGTGTTCCAAGCCATTCCTTTGGATTAGAGTTCTAGACAAGTGCTTATCCCTACAGATTTTGGAATGCCTTGCTGTGTCAGCTGAAAATGTTGATAGATTTTTCAAGTAAATCAGAGACGTTCAGAGAGCAGCGAAAGTAAAACAGTGATGTAAACTACTGGAAGCAAATGAACAGCTCTCGATCAACTATGAGGCAGTTTATTGCAAGATGATACAGCAAAGGTTACTCACAAAGCACTCTGCACTGGAAGTTTACATATATCCTTATCAACCATACAGTAATATGTTCATATCTGAAGTGTAATAGCATCTCTATTACCAAAGTAAGCTTAGTCTAATATGTGCTGCAAATTGTTGATAACCCAGCATACACCCAAGGACGGATTAAGACATTGTAGGCCCCAAGGGCCATTAAGGTATTTTGGTATTAAGGTATCGTGAGGCCCACAGTAAATAGAAGATGACCTTACATGAAAAAAAAGTTTTCTTAGTAATTAATAATACACATGTATACTGTTTTTTCCCATAATTAATAAAACCTATATGATTAATAAAATGCATTTTTTTAAATGTCCAATCTGCCCCATAGACAGATTGACAATGCATCCCCAAACTTGCCACTCTACCCCTCTGACCTGTCAATCTGCACCTCAGACTTGTTAATACACCACCAGACTTGACATTCTACAACCAGCCTTGCCAATGTATTCAAATAGCCAGGTTGCCCATTAATATGACACAGCCAATATGCCCATTAATATGAAATTGATTGACCATTAATATGCCACAGCCAATTTGCCTATTAGTATGCCACTGTTAGTCTGCCCATTAATATGCCACAGTCAATATGCCCATTAATATACCACAGCCAATTTGTCCATAAATATACCACAGCCAATTTGCCCATTAATATGCCACTATTATTATGCCCACTAATATGCCAAAATTAGTATTCCCAATAATATGCCACTATTAGTATGCCCATTAATATGCCACGATTAGTATTCCCAATAATATGCCACTATTAGGATGCCCACTAATATGCCACAATTAATATGCCCACTAATATGCCACAATTAATATGCCCAATAATAGGCCACTATTAGTATGTCCACTACTATGCCAAATAATATGCCACTATTAGTATGCCCACTAATATGCCACAATTGATATGCCCAATAATATGCCACTATTAGTCTGGCAAAAAAAAAAACAAACTGTTACCCCCCTCCCCAGTACTCACCTAACCTGCTGCTCTGTCTCCAGTCGTCTCCTGTGCTCCCCGCTACTCCCATCGTGGAAGGTCACATAATTGATCATGTGACCTGTCATTTTGAGAGCGACAGGGAGCATGAGACAGGCAGCATGGAGACCCATGCCGGATTAAGGCATGGGCTTCGAGCTGCATTCCTCAAGGCCTCTATTTTGCCGAGGCCCCTGGGCTTAATCCTGCCCATACCAATACATTGTGTTGATTGGTGATCAAAGACTGGAGACTTGAAGGCTACTAGGAGTAACTTAAATTGCCCAGAATACTGCTTTTACTAAGCAGTAATACCCCTTTTTGATAAAGGCCTGTGCTAGGCCTCATCTTTTAGAGATGATAAGACTAAAAAGGAATTACTGAAACAGTATGTAATTGTATTACATACCCTAACAAGAGTGGCTTCTGTGGTTTCCTAGTCGGACATATTCAGCAACACAGCATGATTCCAGTTTCAACCATGGCCATATATTCTGGTTTCTTTGTCTCTTCTTAAACATGGGGGTTGATGTCTAACCTGTACATTTTTTGAAGTGTGAGTCAATTTATGATGTCCTATCATCCCTGTGGTGCCTCTATTTAGCACATATCCTCCTTCCATTTTGCACCCCTGGATTGAGCCAGTTTTACAAAAACAAAAAGTGGGAACTCCATGATATTGTTTGCACAAAATCAAATTGTATTTTATTGTGAGAAGACCAAAAGACTACTGTGCATGTTAAATAATGAAAAAGGATACATTGAAGAATGCTTATGATAAAACGTTCAACTCGAAAATACGTAAAGTGTATCCCTTCTGTCATAATGGTGCCATTATATTTGGTTACTGATCTTTGCCATTTTTTGACCTGCCTTCTTGCTGCCAGCCCTGACCCGTTTTGCTTGTCCAACCTGTATTTTGCCTAGCCCTTCTGTTTTGATTCCTTGTTATATTTTATTTTTTCATTCTGTGATCCTGCCTATTTTGTTGCTGTGGTTCCATCTTCAGTTCTGTGATACTTGTGGGGGTTCAAAAGTTCTGGGGGGAGAAAGCCTGTGGATCAACCATAGGGTGGACTACTTTCAGGTGAAGCGCTCCTGCAGTATCCATATTCTGTTGATTGGTTCCTGGTGCTGCTTCTGCATTGCAGTTCCTCCAGAAATCCAATGGAAATCTTTCCATTATTTATCATAATAAATCAGCAGTCTTTTTGTCTTCTCACAATAAATACAATAAATACAATTTGATTTTTTGCAAGCAGCATTGTGGAGTGCAGACTTTTTTCCGTATCATATTATATCTCCATTGCGGATTTCTACTCATTTTGGGTACTAGTCTGATTTTGGGACTAATCTAGGTCTTTTAGACTGGATTAGACTCCATAATGTTTTTAAAATACTAATCTGCTATAATCCCTAAATATATATTGTGAGTGTAACATGCTCATTCATATTACATGGCCTAGTGGCTTCTGCTAACGGTTAGTTTCATAGCTGGTTCATGCAGTAAAATTCTTAGATTTTACTATTATTATGACGTAAAGTTATGATTTATAAAGACACAGAGACGAGAATTTATCATATCTCTTTCTTTATTTCCCCCAGAAGCAAAGAAGAGAATGAAATAAAAATGAACCAATCAAAACATGTATAAACTCCCCTCCCTTATTCTATATATATATAACAATGTAACAATAACACTTCCTTTTTCTTTGGCGAGAAAAAAAACATAAGTCCAAAAAGTAACCGTAATCAGAAAACAGTCCATAAATTGGTAGTAAAAACTTTGAAATCTCAGTCAATCAAACATGAAAAACAACCATGAACAACGAGAGATCCATAACCACGAAGGCACCTCCAACCTCATCACACTAGAGGAGAATAGAAAAGAAACATGGCAGTAGTCAATAAATGATCTATCACTGTATGAAATAAAAAATACAAGGTCATAACTGCAGATATCGATAACTGAGAATAAGTAAAACAGAAAAGCAATCACATATACCAATTCATAAAAGGGTGGGAAAAAGAAAAAACATTTATCCCAACAAATAGACCCAGGTGGGAATAATACTTGCTTCCGTGTCTTTATAAATCATGACTTTATGTCATAATAATATAAAAATCTAAGAATTTATGAAGACACAGAGGCTCCTATTATCAGACTCGCCATCAGGGGGTGACGGGCGATACTGGCGTCCCGGGCCCAGCATATTGAGGGGCAGAATTCTGGCATATTGAGGGCAAAAGAATGGCATATTGAGGGGCAAAAACCTGGCATATTGAGGGGCAGAATCCTGGCATATTGAGGGCAAAAGAATGGCATATTGAGGGGCAAAATAATGGCATATTGAGGGCAGAATCCTGGCATATTGAGGGGAAAAAGAATGGCATATTGATAGCAGAATCCTGGCATATTAGCTGGCATATTGAGGGGGAAAAATACTGGCATATTGAAGGGCAAAATACTGGCATATTAAATATCAAAAGAATGCCATATTGAGGGGCAATATCCTGGCATATTGAGGGGCAAAAGAATGGCATATTGAGGGGCGGAATCCTGGCATATTAGCTGGCATATTGAGGGGCAAAATACTGGCATATTGAGGGGCAAAATACTGGCATATTAAATGGCAAAATAATGGCATATTGAGGGGCAAAATCCTGGCATACTGAGGGGCCAAACCCTGGCATATTAAATGGCAAAATCCTGGCACATTGTGGGGCAAAATCCTGGCATATTGAGGGGAAAAATCCTGGCTCATTGAGGGGCAGAATCCTGGCATATTGAGGGCAAAATCCTGGCATATTGAGGGCAAAAGAATGGCATATTAATTGGCAAAAGAATGGCATATTGAGGGGGAAAATAGTAGCATATTAAATGGGGAAAGAATGGCATATTGAGGGACAAAATCCTGGCATATTGAGGGGCAAAATCATGGAATATTGAGGGTCAAAATCTTGGCAAATTAAATGGCAAAAGAATGGCATATTGAGGGACAAAAGAATGGCATATTGAGGGCCAAAATACTGGCATATTAAATGGCAAAAGAATGGCATATTGAATGGCTAAAGAATGGCATATTGAAGGGAAAAATACTGGCATATTAAATGGCAAAAGAAAGGAATATTGAATGGCTAAATACTGGCATACTGAGTGGCAAAATACTGGCATATTGAGTGGCAAAATATTACTGGCATATTGACCAACTGCTCCCAACCACCCTCCATATTACACTAGACTGGGATAACATGCTTGTGAGGGTAGGTGAGGCGAGTGGGAGATATTGTCGGAGGGGGGGGGGGGGCAGAAAATTTGTTCAGTAAGGGGCCCTGAAGGTAGTGGCCCTGCCTATTATGCAAGTTCAAAGAAATAAAATGAGGAGTAGGCCTAAAATAAAATTCACAGAAGGTAGATACACGTGATCAGCCAGCAGCCTTAATAAGATTTTCCAACCTACACAACAATAATATGCTGCTTTAGAAGCCATAGCTCCTCTAAGAGAATGGGGATCAAACATTGAAACATCAACCCCTGCTTCCTTCAGAACCCACTTAACCCATCTAGCCAGAGAGGTAGTAGAGACCGGAAGGTGAGGTCTGCAGATGGCCAGGAACAACTCGGGGTGGGAAGAGACCAGAAAAGTCGCAGTCCTAGCCTCATATTCCTGAAGACAGGCGACCAGGCACAATTTGGTATTTTGAGGAAAACAAGGGTAGAAAACAGATTTTCTAGATGTTTTGGTAAGTCTGGAAATGTCAAAAGTGACACGGGAGTAAAAGAGCGAGAGAATATATCCAAAGCCCGAACAGCAGACACACGTTTACACGATACAAGACAGCATATGGTAACCAATTTCACAGAGAGATGGTGTAAAGATAAATCAGCATTTGCAGGCCAGGATTAAAAAAAACAAAGAACAATGTTCACATCCCAAACCAAAGAATAACGTGGTTGTGGTGGACATGCCAACAGAATACCCTTCAACAACCGACAGATAAGAGGCTGTTTCCCTGCTGAAATGACATTCATTCCAGAATACCCAGCCGAAATGGCAGACCTGTAGACATTAATCGTTCTGTAAGCTCGACCTTCTTCATACATAAAATGTCAGAAGTTGAAGAATCACAGTCATAGATGCCGAAACGGGATCCATGTTCCATCCCACGCACCAATCAGCCCTTGTGTTCCAGGCATGAGCATAGGCTTGTCTAGTACCTAGGGCCCAACCTCCTTCCAAGAGAGCCAGAGTTGTTGATGGAACATTCTGGACAAACCAAGGTCCCCGGAAAGTAACCAGGCTAGTTGGAGTAGCCGTTCAGTAAAAGAGGATGAGGCTGGCTGAGAAAATCTGTTATCAGGTCTGGATAAGATGGTAGAAGTCTGCGCATGTCTGTGGACAGTTCCAGAAGCATTGGAAACCAGGGCTAGTTGTGCCATCATGGCGTGATCAAAATTATGGAAGTCTGATGATGTCAAAGCTGTATCAGAGTATGTGGAATCGAACAGAATGGGGAAAGGCATAATGCCTGCCTGGTGACCATACCTGTAGGAAACACCTGCTAACACCTCTGGATCTGGTCTCCAGCTGAAAAATTGAGGAAGCTGGGTGTTGAGGTGTGACGCAAACAGATCCACTTCCAGTGGGCCCCAAAGATTCAGGAGATCTTGGAAGACTTGATGGTGTAGACACCAGTGCCTTGAATCTTGGAGTTGTTGAGAATTCCAATTTGTGATGGTGTTGGACAAACCCAGGATGTGTTCTGGCCATACAGAAATGTTGTGTCAAAATTCTGTCGCCAGATGAGATAATGCCTGTGATCTTGTGCCGCCCATATGGTTAATGTACTGAACAGCCAAGATGTTGTCCATCTGCAACAAGATTGAACAGTGCTGCTAATTCCTGGTGAAACTGTGCACTGCAAAACCCCCTGCTAAAAGCTACAAACAGTTGATGTTGAGACGCGTTTCTCCATGAGACCATTTTCCTCATCTGGAAGTAGAACCACAGTGAGTGCCCCATCCGAGGTGGCTGGTATCTGCTTCTAAGATCAACCCCTTGTAGATAGCCTACCACAGGTCTTAGCAATTTGGTGAAACACCATGGTGCCAAAGAGAGTCAGAGAGGTGAAATGCTATTTCTGAGAATCCCACAGGAACTGGAGGTAGTCTTGGTGATCCAGAGTGATGGGAATGGCCAGATATGCATCTTGGATGTCCAGTTTGACCACCTAGTCTATCAGCAACAGATCTCTGAGGCAGGGAATGCCCTCCATCTTGAAATGTTGGTAGGCCACAAAAGCATTTAGAGGGTGAACATTTATGAATGGACAGGCCCCACTGCCTTTTTTGGGTACCAAAAATAAGTTGCTTGTGAAACCGGGCAAAAGCAATCAGTGAGCGATCTAGAGTGGAAAAACATTTGGTGTGTGGAGAATGTAATTGAATTGGTTTGGACAGAAAGTATATGTGTTAACCCCAAACCGCTTGCAGGACCCAGGGATCTGACGTTAGTTTTGCCCAGTTTCTCTGAAACAGTTTCAACCTTCCCCCTACATCTGGAGGGGAAGAAAGGTATGTTAAATTGGTACTCACCATATGGGTGTCTGGACTGGTAGGAGCCACGAGATCCATGGTTCTATCAGGGGAGACCACGTTGTGGAAAGAAGCTTGAAGAGATAGGTCTGGTCTCTTTGAAGGATCACCTTCTGCTACTGAAGCCTCGGGACCCACGGAAGGGACGCCTCCAAAAACCTTAGGGTTGAAGACCCTTTTGAGGTTGGTCTGTGCCTTATCAATGGCGATAAAAGTGGACACAAAGGAGCCGAGCTCCTTGACAAAGTTATCCCCAAAAAAGTAACCTCGCTTTTCGCCTCTCGCTTGCTATAGCGGCATTAGCATTTCCTATGAGAAAAATGGTTCTTTGCATCAAGCCCTTCATAGTGGGCAGATCAAGGGCAGAGTCACCAGATATTGCGGACTCAATCATTTCAAACATGCGAGTGCATGGGCACAGTATGTCAAGGACCTTGTCCTGATAGTGTTTAAGTGAGAAGTCAAGGCCTTTCTTAGACTTCCACCCTAACTTGGCCAGAAATTGTACAAATTTTGGGTCAACATCTGGGGACCTATGTCAGGAGAGTGGGTCTGGAGCATTCGTCCCTGAGTTTATTACGGGTCACCTTGTCTAAGTACTTGCATACCCGGATATTTACCGATGTGTTCTGGGGTGAACCATTCGGCTGATCGGGGGTTGTGGATGGCATCAGGGTTAAATATAGGTTCACCCTGGGGATCAGTTATACCGTCTCTTGTTCAGATTCAGATAGTCTCTTGAGGCTTTCGCCTTTTTCCAAGTTCTAACCGATTTTTTCCGGCTTGGGGCTCTCTTTAGTGGTGCAACCACCTTGTCATTGGCAGGATGGACCATGCACGGTTTAGAGGTTTTGGCGGTATATACAGAGGTATGATGCGTCTTACTTGATGCTTATGGCCAGCAGCCATGTGTTGTGCCTTAAAGGATGGATTAGGTTGGGCAGTGGGCATATGATAGGACATAAGGGTCCTTGATGGAGCAATTGTATTAGACATGATGCCCATTGCATTGATTGATTTACTGATTTTGCCATAGTGACATCAAGCATTGAATGGAATTCTTTAGAATTCATAAACTCAGCAGGGATATCATCTGCCTTGGGGGAGCCCAGATCACCACGAGTAACAGTAATGTGGAGGCGCAAAGGCCTAAAAAGAAAGAAGAGCGCAAAAATGGCAGAAGGAGATACAGGCAGGAAGGCACGAATAAACAATCAATAACTAAAATAGCAATAGAGTGAGGGAGGGGGACACAACCGACCCCATAGAGCATAAGTCGGAAAAACATGCAAGTGAAAAGTAAAAACAAAACGAAAGTAAAAATGGCAGTAGCATGTAAGCATGTAGACAAACATAAGTAATAAGTAACTGCACATATAAATCATTAACTAAGCAATGGAATACAGTAAGGTGGAGTTTACTTAACTCTGAGGGAACAGCAAAGAAAGAGGAAGTGTTATTGCTACATTGTTATGTATATATAGGAGAAGGGAGGGGAGTTTATACATGTCATGATTGGTTCATTTGTATTTCGTTCTCTTCTTTGCTGCTGAGGGGAAATAAATAAAGAGATATGCATGCATAATAGGAGCCTCCGTGTCTTTATAACTCAATGTTTTGCTATGTTTCACCTGTATCTGATAAAGAGCTATAAGAGATTTAGAATGTTGATGAAGTTTGGTAACTTTTTTTTAATGCTCTTTATAAACAAATACAGTTTCTGTGGTTTCTACCTTAGTAACTGATGTAGCCAGGAAAAGCTGCCTCCTTTGCACCCTACATGTTTACATCTCCAGGTTATTTTTGGAGGAAGCACACCCTTTTATTTATCTTGTTTTAGCACTCACTCTGTACAGGCTTTGCTTCCGCTCTGTTTTGTTATTTTTCAAATATTAAATTCAGGGCATTTTATGAGTAACCCAAATAAGTAATTTGCTTTGTATTTAGCACTTTTTAAGTATTTAAGGGGATCTGAGTAAACACCCTCATCAAGCAGTGAAAAAACGAACATTGCCAGAACAATGTTTATTTGAAATTACAGTCGAATAACAAAAATAACTACGTTTGCCCTTTTTCATTTTTTTAAGAACATAAATGGTAATACAATGTGAACCATTAAGTGCTTTTTTCTTTCTTTCTTTCTTTCTTTTTTCTTTCTTTCTTTTTTTCTTCCTTTTTTTAAAAAAGAGAATGGTGATTTAAATTGATTATGTCGTGAAAAATAATATGGCTGCATTTTACAGGGTAAACTTTAACGTATTCGCTAAATTGCTACCAGATGAACAGGTAAAAGTTTTGATGTGAGTAGTGTTGAGCGAACCCGAACTGCACTGTTCGGGTTCGTACCGAACTTTACGGTTTTTGGACCCCGGACCCGAACACGGACATTTCACTGTATGTCCATGTTGGCATTTGGGGTTCAGCGATTACATTGTATGTAATGCTATTGGCTTTCTATAAACCGAAATAGAGTCCCCATTCATAAGAAATTCTTATGAATGGGGACTCTATTTCGGTTTATAGAAAGCCAATAGTATTACATGTATTCCATTAGCCGAAAGTCTATAAACCGAACGACATTCGGTTTATAGACTTTCGGTTTATAGAATACATGTAATGCTATTGCTATAAATTGAAAGTCTATAAACCGAACGTTGTTCGGCGGGTTCGGACGAACTTAGGAAAAAAGTCTGGGTTCGAGGTCGAACTTGACCCCAAACCCCATTGAAGTCAATGGGGACCCAAAGAATTTCTTATGAATGGAGACTTTAGTTCGGTTTATAGAAAGCCAATAGCATTACATGTATTCCATAAGCCGAAAGTCTATAAACCGAAAGACATTTTTCAATTGACCTATTCGTTTGAATGGGGACACTCACTCACATTTTACTTTATTTTGCAGCCCTTTCCAGGACTTTTTTTAGAGGCATTTTAGTGGCCAAAAGTTTGGGTCCCCATTGACTTCAATGGGGTTTGGGGTCAAGTTGGGGGTCAAGTTCGACCCCGAACCCAGACTTTTTTCCTAAGTTCGTCCGAACCCGCCGAACCCGAACATCCAGGTTTCCGCTCAACTCTAGATGTGAGTAAGTATGCCTGTGTGAGGAGTACCTCAGGGATTAGCCAGGGTCCTCTTTTTGATGCTTATTAATGATTTCCCAAAATTAAGCATAGTAATACAGTCTGAACTATATGTGTCTTCATTGCAAGAGGATTTGGACACATTGTGTAACTGGGTAGGCAAATAGAAAATGAAATTCATTATAGACAAATGTAAAGTTATGGATTTTGTGAATAATAATAAACGTGCAACATGTAGTTGAATGGATTAGACATTGTCTAATGAGTGACAGGCAACAAAGGGTTGTAGTCAATAGAGTATATTCGATGCAAGGATCTGTACTTGGACCCATTCTCTTTAATATTTTTATTAGTGATATTGCAGAAGGACAGAAGTTGGCAAAGTTTTTGCTGATGATACAAAGATTTGCAGCAGGGTTGATGTTCATGGAGGGATAAGCCAAATGGTAAATGATTTAGCTAAACTAGAAAAATGGTCAGAGCTGTGGCAACTGAAATCTAATGTGGGCAAGTGCAAGATTATGCACCTTGGGCGTAAAAACCCAAAAGCAGAATATAGAACATTTGGTACAGTCCTAACCTCAACATCTGAGGAAAGGGATTTAGGAGTAATACTTTCAGAGGACTTAAAGGTAGGTAGACAATGTAATAGAGCAGCAGGAAATGGTAGCAGAATGCTTGGTTGCATAGGGAGAGGTATTAGCAGTAGGAAAAGGGAAGTGTTCATGTCATTGTACAGAGCACTGGTGAGACCTCACTTGGAGTATTGTATGCAGTACTGAAGACCGTATCTCCAGAAGGATATTGATACTTTGGAGAGAGTTCAGAGAAGTGCCAGTAAACTGCTTCATGGGTTGAAGGATAAAACTTACCAGGAAAGGTTAAAGCATCTTAACATGTATAGCTTGGAGGAAAGAAGTAACAGGGGGGATATGATAGAGATATTTAAATACATAAAGGAAATCAACACAGTAAAAGAAGAGAGTATATTTAAAATAAGAAAAACTACCACAACTAGAGGACATAGTCTACAATTAGAGGGACACCGATTTAAAAGTAATATCAGGAAGTATTACTTTACTGAGAGGGTAGTGGATGTATGCAATACCCTTCCAGTGAAAGCGGTAGAGGTAAACACAGTCAAGGATTTTAAGCATGCGTGGGATAGGCACAAGGCTATCCTAGCTATAAGATAGGGAACTGGGGACTAATAAAAGTATTTAGAAAATAAATAGGGGGGGGGGGGGGACTGGGGGAAACATAAATTCTCTTTTTTTCCCCTTTCCTTCTCTTCCTTTGTCTCCGCCTTCCTTTGCTCCTCTCCTTTTTCTCTCTCCCTCCCCCTTCTCCTGTCTCGCCAATTTCCTTTGCCTTTCCTTGGCGTTCCAAGTATTTGACACAGCCCCTAGTATAACTGGATCCATAAAAATGTCTTCACCTATCTCTCAATATCGTTGAAACTTATGGAATATAAATTGTACTGTAGACGGAATTGTGTAGAAGTCCGTTGTATAACTGTAATTTTGTTATACATGAATATGTTCTTTAAAAAAAAATTTTTAATTAAAGATTAATAGATAAAAAAAAAAGTATTTATAAAATTGGGCAGACTAGATGGGCCGAATGGTTCTTATCTGCCGACACATTCCATGTTTCTATGTTTCTAGTTTAAATGGTGTTTCTGTGAAATCTACTAATTAAAAGGATTTGGGAGTAACTATAGACAATAGACTTAACAGTAGATTGCAGTGTCAGCTGGCAGCTGCAAAGGTCAATAAGATATTGGCATGTATTTAAAGGGGTACCAATAATATTCTGTCTCTTTAAGGGTCCATGGTAAGAATATGCAGTTTCATTATGGGTGTATTTACTGAAAATGCCATTATTCAACTGGGCAGAAGAGAGCTACAGAACTAATAAGTGGAAATGGAAAGATTTAGTTATGAAGAACGATATGAGAACGTTGTATAAATATAGATCCCTATATGCATATTAAATGTTTATTTTTGTAGTGTTACTGTGAAGGTATCCCACTTATAAAAGGGATCTCCAAAATCTGTTCATTAACAGAATGGTACAAAAGACAAGAGGTGACCTATTAAGACTTGAAAAAAGATATTCTTTATGGAATTCACTGCCTGAAGAGGTGATGCTATCAAATACATTAGATGCCTCTAAAAAGGGCCTGAATACTTAAAAAAAAGAAAGAAAAAAACAAAAAAAACCCAGAACATAGAGGACTATGCTTGTTAATATATACATTAATATTTATTTACTGCATGCTGATCCAATGAGAAATTGTATTGCCATATGTAGCCAAGAATAATTGCATGCCCCCAAATAGCGTTGCAATTCGGCCATCATAGCCGATTCCATGCCAGGACCTGCAAAAACCAAAATGGGCCGAATATTGACTTCCATGGATTATGATCGACTTATTTCGGGAGGAATTTGATTATTATGCAAAATATAAATAGACCTTGTGGAGCCTCAAACATAATCATGGGGACCCAGGGCAAGTAGTCCTGACTTCCTCCCTAACAAAAATGGTGTTAGGAGCTATTTGGTCCCCCGTTACACATATGGGGATTCAGGGCACGTAGCTCTGACCCCAGCTATAATAAATGGGACTGGGAACTGGCCAAGTGCACTCTGCCTTACATAAAATACATTGAGGGCCAGGTCAAGTAGACCTGGCCCCACCTAACATTACCAGGACTGGGAGCTGGCCAAATGCCTCCAAGCCCAATCCTATGTACATTGAGGGCCAGGGCTCCTTGATCCCATATACTAAAAAAGACCCACCTGGACTGGGGTCTGGATAAATGCCAGGCCCCAAAATAAAATAAAAATTCAGTCCCCGAAAAATCCAGACTGCAATAAAATTTAAATAAATAATTGTCCTACCTATCCCCCACCTGTACTTTTACCCACAGATACACATCTTATTTACTGCATGACAAGTACACTTTAAACTTTTTTGGGTAACAATTCCCGATCCATGGATTCACAAAACTAAATTTATATGGCACAAAAAAGGATGCATAATTCCGTGTATCAATATTGCAGGGTAATTGTGGTGATGTAATGGTGTAGGGTGAGTTTTCATTGCACACAATAGACCCATGAGATGGAACATGCTAGCTGAAGTAGTGATGCACTACCAGTCAACTTTACACTCCTACAAGAAGCACTGGAGTCCATATAGGCAAGGCTTCCTTGAGAAACTGTTTGATATGCTATAGTGCCCATATCCTATGAAGGCTATTCTGGGTGGCAAAAGAATATATGAAACTCAGTGTTAGTGTAGCATTCTTTAAGGACAACTATCACCAACAAATAAGTTATTTTTCATTGAAATATTGCATCAAATGTAGACATTTTAAATATAAATGCTTTAATTAAATAACATATAAACAAAGAATATTTTTGAGGCCTTTGTGCATGTATAGCTCTATTGGGGAAAGACATGTTGACAATCTTGGGACAGATAAAGAAAGACCCAATTTTTCCAGCCTCTGGTAAATAAGCAGAAAGGGCTCAATAAGATAGTTTATTTGTATTCTTTTATTAAAGCATTTCTATATAAAATTTCTACATTTTATGTAATCTTTCAATTAAACATAACTTTTCCTAACAGTAGTGCTTTAATATTTTGTATCAATAGTGTAAGATATGTGGGTATATGAATGATTCTGGTAGCATGTGGGCACATACATTGTAAATTCATATATAAGTCTCTTCAGGTCACATATATTGTAATCAAATTTATAAAAGCACATCATGTTACAGCAAGTGATGTAATATGTGAAGCAATTTATGTACAACTAACCAACGGAAGCTGGAGGTTATGTAACAAATTGAGCAATATACAATTCAACAAAACTAAGCTGAAGTTCAGGTGAACACAGAGATGTGAATGTGTAATAATATACTGTTTGGAGGATCAGTGATTGATAAAATGAGAGAGGATGAGTGTAGGCTTTGTGTCCTCTCAAGAGATATGGTTCTCTTCTCTATCTCACTGCCACTCTTTATATTAAATGCTCTGATGCCCAAAATGCATCTTCCAAATGTTAATGCATATCAATATACTTTCAAAGTACTTTAAAATGCATGTCTTACATTTTGCATTGCTTCAAATAGAAAATACTTACAGCTAGATGAAAATGTAAAATTACAGCAGTTTTCAAGAAACCAGGTCTGCCCACAGTAGCTGATGCTTGGCATAGTACTTGGGTGCTGCTTGCATGCTCTAGCTGCACATTTGTTGTGATGTTATTAATACCATAGGAAGTTTGGAACTCTTCAGCTACCCAGGCTGACTGGGGTCTGACAGTGGCAAACATCTAGAGCTACAGCTTCTGAACACATCACCAAAATGATGGCAAAGCACATAAACACACTCCCACACACAAACACACACACACTCTCTCTCTCTCTCTCTCTCTCTCTCTCATACTAGTTGTATAGTATTTGTCCCTCTTGCCTATGGTATCAGCTCTCATGATCCGCGATTCCCGAATGTCTCAGGCACACATGCAATTATTTTGGCGCCCCATCACAACTGCACCTAAGGCCTCACCCTTTCTACAGCTTGGCAGAATTTAACAAATGTGGGGATTTTTGCATTTTCTGCTATGACCATTGTACTGGCACATACAGGTTGAGTATCCCTTATCAAAAAAAGGCTTGGAATAAAAAGAATTTTGGATAATCGATCATTTTGGTTAATGGATTATTTTCACCAATAATATATGTTTAAGTCTCTGAGCATTCATGATATATAGTAGTATCAATGCAAATACTGTATAGAGCAAATAAATCACTTGCTGCTATGTAACTGTGATGGGAGGCATTGTTGGGAACCTGCTATTGGTGTATAAGGCCAGCACACAGGGTATGAGTATATCAGAGCATGCATAGAATGACTATATTACAGACACTGAGTAAACTGTTGTGCACTTGCATTGTGACAGGCTTGTGTGGAAACGCGTTGTGGACAAGAGGAGACTGCTACTGGGACTCTATATATGTACTGTTCAAGTGGATCTTTGAATGTAAGATTTTTTATATGTTTTTATTGGTATTAAAATCGTTGAAGCTAAATAGTCTCCTCCTTACCCTCTCTTATACTACTGCTGGGAGTACCTTCTGGGTCTGCTACCCTGAATAAGCTGCCTAGGATTCCTCTGTGAACCTGTTGGATCTTTAACCCCTTGGTGGGCTCCCTGGATGCTGTATAGACTGAGCAGATCTCTGCTCAGGAAGATGTGAGTGTGTTCTCACTTATTATTTGTTATCAGCACTTTTATGTGATATACTACACTATATTATTTCTGTTCTGTTTTGTTTTATTTTTTTCCCTTCGGATTGAATATTGAGCTGATTTACTTTAAGGCTGATTTACTTTAAGGGTAACAATTTATTATTTATTTTTCCTGAGTTGTGTGTTTTGAAGTGTTGGGTCACAGCGCACGTTTTCACTTGTGTGTTGTTTTGATTTGTGTGGAATTTGCAACTTGTGATAATTTTGGATAATGGATTTCTGAATAAGTGATACTCAACCTATATGTGTATCCTATTAAATTGGGTCCTACTGTCCTTTGTTGTTCTGCCTTACTTGGCAATCCCTTGGTTACCGACTACTTCTTAGTCATAAACAGTTTCAGATAGTCCTTGATTCACATTTTTCTCTGTTCTTATATAACAACTGTGTTTTCCTAATTCTATCCTGTTACGTTCATCCCAGGCCCTTGCCTTCATCTAGTCCTACATGGTGGTAAACTTTATTTTACTTTGTAAGAAATATTAATGTAAAGTATGTTATTAAATAGTGTTCTGATCTCCTTTAGAAAGATACAAAATTCAAAAAGGGTCTGTAGATCAATAAAACATCACAATAAATAAAATGGAATCATATTTGCTACATACCTGACCTCCGTGACATTGACTTGTGTTTAAAAGTACAAACACAAAATCATTGTTCTCAGGTTAGACATGAATTAGACACCAAGGACACATTGCAATGCTGTAAACAAACTGAATAAAATGAAAAAACCCAATTAACACAATGTGCCATCTATGCTCCAAAAAAAGGTATTTAGCAGTCTCTGCACCTAAGTGTGTGCAATACAAGTTCAAAGATAACACATATGAAATTTAAAAAAAACAACCAAAATATCATCATCACGGCTACAAGAAAACAATATTGCACCCAGGACACACATGTAGATCCACAAGCAAAATACTTTGCACACACATTGCTTCAAAGCTTTGATTAGTGCTACGGATGATATATAACACACAAGAAAATAGCAAACGAAAAAGGCTTAACGCATTTTATGCCCACTGGCACTTAGTCATAAGCTGGTCACACTGTGCAAAACAGAAACACAAGGGCAAAACAAGGTGCTATTTAAAAAAAAAGTGCTAAATTTGGAGAAAACTGACAATATATTCCATTAGTTTCCATGGTAATTACTGTTATTTTAGTACTTTTTCCTGAAGTAGCATCAGTTTTGTCTTGATAAATATGGCCCTAAGTAACTATTGTAACTGTTTAATTATCAATCAATGAATTAAATCAAAAACACTACACATGGTTGAAAACACTTTGCCTCACTTCATTGTCAATGTGCAAATATTAAATAGCTTTAATCGGTTTATAGACTTTCGGTTTATAGAACAGCAATAGCATTACATGTATTCTATAAACCGAAAGTCTATAAACCGAACTTCCTAAGAAATGTTGTCAACATTAGGTACTTTTATTCGCACCTTTTTCTTGGTGAGTTCGACTGTTCCATTTTGCATGTAAAATATTCAAGTCAATATTCAGTCACAGGACATCACTAACAACGTGTGTCAATTTGCAGCATTTTGACTTTATCGGTAAAAGTCCTTGTGCTGTGGGATGTTTTTTGCTCTATTTAAATATACACAGTGGGTGATAGTTTGAAGGAAAATCACAACATGAATACTTGTAAACTGTTTGTGTAAGGGTAAACAGTATATTGCTTAGTAAACTGTGCACACCTGTCTGTTTAAACAAACATTTCACAACCTAAAAAACACTCAAACATTCTGATGATTCTCTTAATTTTGTAGTACTATATATAGCTCTCCTCTCTCCAAAAATAAAATCTTTATTGGTTGCTTTAAAAGTATTTTCGAAAGGTGTCAAACAGCACTCCTCTTGCCTTACGAGTTGTGTGTTAAACTGGCACTTACTCAAAGGACACAATCCTTGTACAAAAAAATCAAGTGCTGAGGTATTAAATTACTAAAAAAAACTATACTTGTGTCAAAAGGTTTCTCTTAAAGGGAAAGGGATGCAGTTTAAGTTCAGTGTTTCCAAATCAGCAGTATAATTTTACAATAAAAGTGCGGATAGTAAAACACATGAAAGACCAATCCCTGTTATACATAGGACACAGTGATTGCGCCTTTCTTTTAAAATCCAGCCACCCTCTGAATATGTTCACTGGGATTAAGTTGCCCAGCTCTCTCATTACTCATAACATATCTAGAAAACTGTCCTTTCTCCATTGTCAAATCATAATATTATCATTTTATTTGCTTTGATCTTCACCCAGTAACCACCTGTACTGTTACCATTCATAATAACCCTGCTTTTATCCAACCAACCATGCGTTGTGTTCATCTTTCACACTGCCATTTGTTTTTTTCCATGGCACTGAATACTTCACTACATACATACATTTTCTAATACAAGTACTAATAGTATCTTCAACAAAGCCCCCTTGGAATTCTGTATTTCCATATATTTGTGCCTTAATCATGAAATACTTTAAAGGCACTTACATAATATGTAACTAGATAACCTGGTCATTTAAAACAAACACATATATAAATCAAATGCCACCTTTTTTTCAAATGATTGAATTAATTGAATATAAAAGTAAAAATAAAATTAGGTGTTTATCTCCTGGCTCCATTTTGGGAATATTTCCCATGTTACAACATTGGCCAAAATTTCTATCCAGTCTCACTTTACAACTGTGGCCAAAGCCTGCATTATGATGTAATGAGATACTCCCCTGCTATCTTACTGGCTCCTGTGTATCATAGTGGGCAGGACTAGAGGGCTGTGTACAATTTTTTTTTTAACCTGCCTTATAAAAAAAAGAGAGGAGATTAATCTGATCAGACAGGATCATAACTCCACCCCCTTGTGATGCAATAGTTACATTACCCTCCCATTCAATTCACGTCTATGATCAGAATTCAGAACACAATATTTCACAAAATGGCAGCGTCTATTCACACTTGTTTAGTTAAAAAAATGTAATAAATACAGTCACATAACAAAAGCAAAAGACATATCTGAAATCAACAATACATAATAAAAAAATAAAAACTTTTCAACAACTAGGAACCCTATTTTCACTTCTTATAGTCCCTTTCTGTTCAAGTTTTTTTTTTTTAACATATTGTAAATCACTTTTCCCACTTCTACTTTTACAATGAAAACTTGGCATCAGGATTCTGCTTTATGTTTTTGTTTATCAAATTTCAAGTGAAGTGAAAATTGTTGGCACTACATTCTAAAATGTTAAGGATATGAAAATTAATTACCCTCATTATCGAGACTTTCCATCAGTTTCATAATCATTGTGAACTACAGTTTCAGCAAAACATGATCTAAAACATGACTTTTCTTGGTTTCTGGATAGCTAGAAATACTACTGATGCTGTATTGGAGCCAAGTCATAGCAAAAGTCAAATGTTTTGACCAGCTGATTAGTCAGCAAAGCACCATCAACAAACTGAAGAAGTCTGATTCTATTACATGACCTCATAAACATTTCTAGGAAAGTTGTTTGGCCTCCTATAACTAATCACAACGGATAAAAAAAAACCCACTTCACAAACAAATGTGAGATAAAAGAACAACTTGTAAACATTTAAATACAAGGCTATACATCTTCAAAATTGTCTTCAAATGGATATTCCATTTATGTGCAAGTAACCCTTTCCGGTTTTAGTTTCTTAATTGAAAATAGTTTTATTTATTGACATTTCCTAAGAAATGTTGTCAAACCTTTCTGGTTTGAACCCAGACCACATCCAATTTTTGGCTCTATAGAAGTAGCTCCACTGAGCTATGATTCAATGGATATGGTCAGTGCTGTATTCACCGCGAAAAATGTAAAAAAAAAAAAAAACGCGGCCCTTTAAAAAAAAAAAATATACCGCGCTTGCAGGCAGAGACGGAGGTGAGAGAGGATCGGAAGATCCCCCCTCACCATCGCTCTGCCTGCCAGGCTGCACGGAGAAACCTCCGTGCTGCCTGTTCGGCTCCCCGTGCAGTGTGCCGACACGGAAGTGCCGACAGTCACGTGACGGGCGCGCTGACGTCATACGCGCGCCCGGTCACGTGGCCTGTCGGCACAATCGCCGGGAAGCCGAACAGGCAGCATGGAGGGACCATGCTGCCTGCCTGCCAGGGAAAGGTAAGTGCTGATGGGAGAGTGTGTGTGTGTGAGAGACTGAGTGTGATGGGAGTCAGAGTGTGTGTGGCTGAGTGTGATGGGAGTCAGAGTGTGTGTGGCTGAGTGTGATGGGAGTCAGAGTGTGTGTGATGGGAGACAGTGTGTGTGGCTGAGTGTGATGGGAGTCAGAGTGTGTGTGATGGGAGACAGTGTGTGTGGCTGAGTGTGATGGGAGACAGTGTGTGTGTGATGGGAGACAGTGTGTGTGTGATGGGAGACAGTGTGTGTGACTGAGTGTGATGGGAGTCAGAGTGTGTGTGTGATGGGAGACAGTGTGTGTGACTGAGTGTGTTGGGAGTCAGAGTGTGTGTGAAGGGAGACAGTGTGGTTGACTGAGTGTGATGGGAGTAGGAGTGTGTGACTGAATGTGATGGGAGTAAGAGTGTGTGTGATGGGAGACAGTGTGTGTGACTGAGTGTGATGGGAGTCAGAGTGTGTGTGTGATGGGAGACAGTGTGTGTGACTGAGTGTGATGGGAGTCAGAGTGTGTGTGATGGGAGACAGTGTGTGTGACGGAGTGTGATGGGAGTCGGAGTGTGTGACTGAGTGTGATGGGAGTGTGTGTGTGATGGGAGTATGAGCTTGATGTGAGTCTGAATGATGGGGCATGTCTTAGGTGTGTAACGTGGGTGTACAGCTTGGGTAGGGGGGTGCCCGGATTTTGTCTGCCTAGGGCAGCACAAAATCAAGATACACCACTGGATATGGTATATAATAAAATATATAAATATAAGTAAACACTTTTGAATAATGCTCTGGACACAGGTCAGTTTATAAACTTTGGGAGTTATTAGAATGGCTGCCTTTCCAAGAACTTTGCCACCCAGCAGGGAGGCCCTTGAGCATTTGCCATACTATGAGGCCTACTGATTGTAGTTGCACACTCTCTAATAATCATTGTAACCTTACTATATTCTCTTCAATAATCAATTCATCTTTACTAGCTTCTCCCAAATATTCTCTTCAATAATCAATTCAGCTCTACTAGCTTCTACCAAATAATCATTCTACCTTCACATATCCTCTTGTGGGCTGCACCTTCACCTTCCAAGAGCTCAGAACTAAGACATTAGGACAAGAATACATTTTCTCCAGGAAGCTATATAAATGTAACAGGTTTTCTCCTGGGTGCAGCAACTTCAGGTGTAGGTCCCTTGCACTCTATTTGGGGAAGGCACCAACACTGAAAAGTGCAGCTAGAACAGGAACCAGAAACTCTTTTCTTTAGATTTTTATTTGCATAAATATTTCAAACAGCAACAGGTCATTTGGATCTCTGTGTTAGCTGCTGAGAGAAAAAGTCCCGCTACCCCAGTTTCAGGGCTGCTTTGTAAAGAGAAGTGGCTGCGTCTGTCTGATCCTATTTGGTTGAAGGTACATGGCTTCTTATCTAAAATGGAGCTACTGCACTGAATGAAGCATCTCACAAAAAAGGCAGAAGAAAAGACCATGCCAGTTTGCCAGCCTAGCTCTAGATTGGTCTTAACTGTTTGGGGCTGGGACTGTACCAGTAGTATCATGTAGGGTCTGTGGAGCAAACCAGTTAGCTAATTTAAGTAGAAGATAAATAAACCCTAAAAATCTAAAGTCAGCATAAACAATCTCAATCATTGGCCTTAACTAGCCAATTATATCGCGCTGGTGCTACAATCCAGAAGAAAGTGAAAAATGAATCTGGTGAAATTTCAGTAAATTCACTTTGTAAATACACATTTCTGTCAATGTTCTGATTTTTTATTGACATATAATGATATCTTGATGACAATCCAGAATATTAACTTTAGATTTGTTTAACATTTCACAGTGAATTTGCTGAATACATTTTATAGTTGTTTTTCTATACTTTTTTTATAAATGTTTTCTGAAATTGCATTTTTCCTTGATATAACCTTTTAAAGAAATTACATTTTATAATTATTTTAGAAATTGTTTAAGATTCAAGTGTTCCTGTAGCCCCCTTATCTGATGCATGTGAGTGACATTACTGGGGTGCATTCTCATTGACTTCTCCATCCAATTCAATGAGGGAAGCACTGGACACACTCAGGTAAGTTCATAAGTTAAAAAATATGTCCAGGGATACAAACTATATTTTTTTGAAATGGATCTTTGATACAAAATCATTAGTTGAATTATAGGCATAGATTTATTGGATCTATACACCAGAGTGTGAACTGCAGTGAACATAATAGAATAAAAAAAATAGGCAATGGATAGTCCAGAAAGGAAAGGTGAAACAATATACATAATATACATAATGAGTGTTAGATTGTGCCTGATTTTGGCAAAACACATCAGGTTACCTTCAGCAAGACCCAGTCAATCTGTGTTGAATTTTATTAAAACCGGTATTATAAATGATGTATACCAATTAAATGATATATTGGTATTATTCTGATTGTTTAAGTCCTAGCTTTTGTCAGTGCTAACACCCATTTCGTATACTGTAAACCTCTGCCTCCTGGTTTAGTTTTTGATAGTATTGTTTGGTGCGGTTAGCAAGACAGTTGTGTGACATCACTGACAACCTGCATATTAAAATGACCAGATTTTTAAAGGACAACTAATCTGTTTTGGAACTTGTGTTTCTAATACAGAAGCACAATTTAAAAGATTAGAGACCCTAGTATTAAGATAAACTGGCATGCACTTTTAATAGCTATAGCTGGTTTATCCTCTGACTGGCAGCTGCTACACTTCCATGGGGCCGTAACTCTTTCTCTCCACCAACAAGGTCCATGTAAAAATGAGGATCTTTCTCTGCACTAGGAGAGAGAGACCCCACTACATTCAGACCATGATCAGACAAGCAGGACGGGTCTCCACTCTGTTGGAACTTTGACACAAACAGTTTGGACAAATTACATTTGGCCAAGGGACAGTGATCTGAGTCTGGGAACTGACCACTGAGACTGGGGGAACCTGGTTATTGCCATGCATCTCTATGAGAGCTTTCTTACTGTTTTAAAGAGGGGATTTCACATTTGTTGAACTAAAAACAAAAACTGGTACAAATGAATGCATATTAATGCATTTTTTTTTTTTTTTTTTTTTAGAACTGGAGAATTCCCTCAATAATAGAAACATTCACCAATGTATCTACTGTCTTTCTACCTTGACTATCAATATCTGACCTTTTTAGTTCCCTTGCAACGTCACCACCGTTCACCGACCTTTAAATCTCATTGTAAACCACAACAGCACCATCTGCTGCCTTTTATGCAGTATCTTTATATTGCATAAATTAGCCAACTTGAATTTCTGTAAATTAAATATTTTCAATGCTAAAATAAAATGCAATGCAGTGTGTTGCACTTCCTGTTGACAATGAAGAGTTAAAGAGATATAATTCTCAATGTTTATACCTTTATACATACTGGATCTATTATTATACAGTCTATTATTTGGGAACATATATTTTAAAGACATGTTAAAATGTTCACTGACATTCACTGGTTTATAATTTTCTATATCTGTACTAATCTTAATCACAGCAATATTGATCTATTCTACATGGGCATGAAATAGGTGCATTACTTTACTAAAAGAGAGGATCTTAGCCAAAGGTCCATGAAGTACATAACATGGCCACAAAGGCCCAATGTAAGTATTTTTTCTGGCAGTGGTGCTACTCCCAAAAACTTGGCCAGGCTTTAATTTGGGAAGAAAGCAAAGGGTGACTGAATTAGCTGCTCCTACATGATGTAGACTTTGCTGTTAGAGAGGGGAAAGAGGGAGGGATTCTATTTTATTTGATTCCTTTTATTTAACATGTGTATTTTTTATATACTTTGTAAAATATGGCTATGGCTGTACTTTAAGCCCAATTGTTCACTTATGACCATTTATCTATGTTTATAAAAATGATGATAGTGAAAAGTATAAGGATATTATCTATTTTTCCATGACTTTCTTTTCTTTCTATTTTTAGTCATGAATTGAATAAAGAATATCCTTTTTATGCTCTGTACCTGATTGATGTCATGCTTCCAAGTTCTACATTTTGCATTTGCCATAGCAACCAGGAGTGCTCACACAATTACATATTCTGCAACCTCTCTTTCACTTCAAGCTACTGGATCGGTAGGGTCCGACTTATTACCTGTATTTTTCATTTAAAAACATGTCCGTCATTATTCATCTGGTAAGTCGTGACTTTTCTGTGTAGATCTGGTGACAAAAGTCCTATATTTTGTGAACAAATATATAAAAATACATACAGCAAATACTTGCACTGCAAGTGAATGATATGAATAAAATATACATGGGGCTATTTACTACATGGCAGTTGACAAGTTAACTCCACCAACCAGGCATTAATAATGTCTTGGAAAGACAGGCAAATTGGATAATTTGTCCAACTAAGGATTAATTCCTGATTTTTACAGCTTAGGTGCAGTTCATGTCTCAGTCCAGTTTTAGTGAACAGTCCCCATGGTGTAAAGATATATAACACTGAAGTCTATTCATTGTGGTGACCTGACAAGTGAAATGCAAAAATCAGGCATTCATTTTCACTTAATCAGCTGTTAATGCTTTTTTTTAAAATTTAACTTGTCATCGTTTACTTTTTAGTGAATTGACCCCGTAATGTAAAAATATAAAATGTCATTTTAAAGTGTGAATAAATGTAAAAAGTTCTGGGTAAATTATGACTTGTTTCCTCATGTATATGTTAGTAGCTAATGCCATTACATGTTAAACTTCCAGCGCTTATTAGCTCTTAGCATTATGGGTGTGTGCAACATGGTGCTTGTGCATGACGTCTGGACATTCACCACTTTTTAGGGAGAAAACCATATTACATGCTATCATCGGGTTCCAGCAAACTGGGTAATTCAGGAGACAAGCCAAATGTTAGATAATGGGAAATGCAATAGAGAGACTGTAGCACAGTTAAAATTAAATCACATGAAGCTGGAGTCCAATGACAAACAGGAACCAACACTCTGGAACATTGGAGCACTTTGGTAATAGTCTGAGGGTTTATTTTTATAGTGCTGTAGGTCTCCACTCCTAGACAAGTTCCTTACTGGATTGGAGGTCAGAGTGATGTGCTTCTATAGGACATCCAGTGCAATTCTAATAATGTATGCATTAAAATGTAAGTATCTAATAGCATTCTACATTTGCTAACTTATTCACCAACGTACCTGCCAAGGCCAGCATTGTACAGAACAGGTGCAGCCACACAATGAAATCAATCCGCATCCAATTCTTGTGATGATTTAGAGCATCCGATGTTCAGAACCATCAGTGTGCATGAGGAGCACACACACAGAGAGCTGATACTGCCCACAGCTCCTCACCGACGCACATGGTGCTGCTGTACAAGGTGGGGGGCGGACCTTCACCTCGCACCCGGTACGGTCCAGCCCCACCTTCCAAAATGCACACTAGGCTGGCACCTACCTTGCCTATAGGTGGCGCCGGCCCTAAGCACAAACCTGTCTGATTCTTTGCCAGGAGATCATTGGTGATTGTAGAGGAAGATCTTACCTCCCCTCTACAGGTGCAAATAGTCACCCCTTGATTGTGGTGAATTATGAAAGTTGTTCTCTGGGCTTTTACAAACATTAGGTCCCGGTTTTGGCCTACCACTCAATTGCAATCACGGATAGAGAGCACTACAACAGGCTGCAAATTTAGTCTTCTCTGCAATCGGGGAGTTTCCTGGATTACTGCTGGAGAGATGGATGTTCTAGGATGGCAGGTAAGGGCTAGACTTCTTTAGTTTTTTTCAATTATACTGAAGCTCTGCTCTTTGACAGAAAAAACTTCCATACATGGCAGCCTCCCACAAACACAGTGAACTGACTTACGAAAACCCTTTACTTCAGATATTTTAAGACATACCGCCAGCTAAATGAACTGAAGAAGGTCTATGGCCCCTCTAACAAATCACATACACTCACTTGAGATCAAATATAAATGGGCGTCCCCACAGTCTCTGGTGGTCCTCAAGTATAATAAGCAGTTCTCCATGGAGTGTAGGATGACGTCCCCTGCTTTCCCGCTACCACCAGGTCAGAAGATATGGCGTACTCTGGATGACAAGAGACTTGACCTCCTGCACTGATGTCACACAAACCGCATTCTGGTAGTGTCAATATTTTCTGCAGACTATTAGTGTACAGTTTCTGTTTTTTTTTGTGTGTGTTGGATTGCCTCTCTCACCCCAAGGTTGGAGTTTGAAACTTTATTCCCCCATCGAGTAGTTGGCATGTCATTGTTATGACCAAGCGGCCCACCTTTTGGCAGCCCTTCTCTGGATCTGGATTTTGCAATTCAACCTGCAACACTGTAACATACTATTCTTAAAAAACTAATTCTCACCCAATTACAGTGTAAAGGCAACATTGCATTCATGTTATACTATATGCATTGTTATATCAATTAACTGTATTATGCAGCTTTAAGTCAATCACTGAGCTGATCTTCAGTAGCTTTCACTTTTTCATGTATTTTCAGGTGTATTAAGCCTCAATTTCTGGTTTGCATTTCCAGTTGCATTATGCTGGGGATGTTTATATTAAGTCTCTTTCTTTACTAGCATATATATTCTATATGCCATTACATATAATATAAATATTATTTGTCTATTATAATATGTACAAATGAGTGTATTTGGTAAAATTATATCTGACCTATCGCTGGTTTCCTTTACCTAAACTATATAGTAAGTAGCTTTTAAACTTTTGATTTATGAGGTATTTTTTCCTAATGAGACCTTGTACTCCACATACCCACTGAAACATGTGTTCTTAAGTGTTTTTTTTGTAATATCTTTTTTGTTGTTGCGAAAAAGTACATCAATAGACATCAAACCATAATATACATAGAAATATTTGACATATGATGTAGGAGGAGAATATTTTGTCCAACCGTATTACAATTTTCCATTTTTCTTTACAGATCGTGAAGATAGAAAACATCTGAGATATGAATGACAGACAAAAGGAGAAAAATGGATTGTCAAATTGTATGTGCACCCTCCAATAGTATTATTAATAATAATAAAAACTTATAACACAATGAAACAGATATTGTCTAGTCCTTTATGCCACCACAAACCCCTCCCATAAGATCAATATTGTACGATAATAGAAGTCCAGTGAGGGAGTTGATTCCTAAGTGGTTTTAATTTCCATTGTGTTTTTTGTACACATGTTTGTCTCACTTATTATCTAAGCAGCTTTTGACAAACCACATTTAGTGTGAAACACATTAAGCGTTAGCTTCTTTTTTTCACTAATTTATATATATGTGAATCTGTCTCCGTGTGGATGCTGTCCCTTTCTTTTTTACAACAAGTATTTTTTCCTAATAAAATGAGCATCTTTTAACATTTTATTACAAAATATTCATTGCTTTCTCTGGAGTGTCGCGGGACTTCATGATTGGCTGAGAGTGAATGGAGTTTGGTCACCCTTGTTTTTGTCCACCACGGCACAATTGGGAGGCTAAAATAATTAATTTTGGGTGTAAAAAGGACCCTGAATGCCAACATGAATACATCACCCCAATGGTGATTTGGAGCCACTTTTGCTGGTCCTCAACAACTTGCCTTTTTAAAGGGGACAATTAATTCCCAAGCTTATTAAGGCATCATACAGGATATTGTCAGGATGGATGTCCTTCAGCTGAAGTTAAGTAGAAGCTGGGTGATGCAGCAGGACAATGACCCTAAACTTCAAAGTAAATCTACTACAGAATATTTTAAAAAAATCTGCATTTTGAAGTGGCCCAGTCCTTAACCCAATAAACATTCTGTGGAATGGCTGAGCTTAAGCCAGCTAAGGAAGAGTGGTCCATCATTCATCCTGAACCTTGTGCAGGTCTGATCCACAGCGACCAGAAGTGCTTGTTTGCAGTTAGTACTGCCAAAGAAGGGTTGACCATGTATTTAATCCAAGGGTTCACTTAATTTTGCCACCAGCACTATCAATTTTACAATACAGACATAAAAGATTATCTTTGTTTGTGTGTTATTGATAAAATGAGGACCACTAGATAGTGTTGGAAAATATTATTTATACTTCTCTTGTTTATTTACATACTGACTAATCACATAGTATGCAGTTTTGAAAAGAAATATTTTTCTCTTTTTAGTATCACTTTTAATTTGTTCTTTAGCCCAAACAAAAGAATACAAACAACAACCAAAAAAACAGAAAAGGACAAAATGTTTAACCACATCCTCTTTTATTGCAAAACATGTTACATTAACTTCATAAATGTCTACAGTAGTAATTTCTTATTTCTAAACACACGGCCTAAAAGTGCATTGTGAATCCAGTAAACAATTTGGAAGTAATTTCTTCATAAAACATTTCTAGATTTATTTACACAATCCTTTCCATGAATCAGTTTAAAACTTGCAACTGTTATATATTATTTATTTATTGTTTTTTTTTTAACTTTTTTTTTTTTTTATAACACAAACAGATATATATGTACACATGGCACAGGCTTCTGCTTTGAATAACCAAAATTTGTACATATAGATATTAACACAAAAAAACACTAAACATTATTGTTAAAGGATGCTTTTAAACCACCCTTTTTGTTTTCCCTTTTCTTTAAAAGCTATTGGTCATTGTTACATTTCTATAAATAGAACCTAAATAGTTGTCTAGGAAATAGTATTGCAAAAACTGTTCAAGACAGCAATAGCAGCAAAGGTTCTCCTTGCCTAGGTCATGGAGAATGACACACACATCATTAACAGTTGCTTCATGATCAGGATCTCAGTTGTCATGTTCAGTGGTTCATTGGAAATATGTTCATATTTGTAGCTATTAACCACAGACCATTTTATGTTTGTTCTTTGTTGGCAGTGTTTTACTAGCCTGGTAATAGGACTACTATTTACTACTGATTTACCTGTTCAGGTTCCAAGATAGCTGTATTCGGAGATGTCTATCTCAAATGTAGAAGTGAAATAACTGAAGTGCTAAACACAGATTTTGAAAAAGTGTTTTTTGAAGGAAAATATTCTAAATATTAGCCATTTCTTTTATCCATAGTTATTATTTTTGTCTACACCCATCTATGGCTTTGCTTAATCCCTACCTACAATACATTATGTTGACTTTCTTTCTGGCAATAGTGCAGACATCATGCTGGTTTTCTGTATTGGTTCTCCAGATGCCCTGGCCCTGGTTATGCCCCTCATTGGCCAATAAGAATAGAGTATGCAGAATCTGCCAGAATTTAGATTGTTGGCTTAGGATCTGTGTGTGACAAAATGAAATGGATATCCTTCCAGAACAAAATACACGGAAAGAAGCTGAAAGAGTTGGCCACTTGAGTGCTGTGATTTGCCTATTAACATATGATTAAAGAAAACATGTGTTGCCCAACAAAAATAGAATGGGCATTGGAATGTTGTGGGTAGACATATAGCCTATGATTTACAATCCACTGAACTAGTAGTGTAGTGTAATACTTTACAAAATTAGTTCAAAGATATATACTATGATATAAAGAGGAGAAAATGCCTTCTAAATCAACGAAACACTGATGTAGAGCAGTGCTTTGCTACAAATTTCCAACACCATCAATGAACTGTGTGTCAGTCATTGTTTTTGTCTTAAAATGGAGGGTGTCAATAATCATAAACGGTAATTTGATGTGCTCAGAATAATGCCAAATATCGATTTAAATGGTCTTGCTATGCAGAGATATTAATCTCCATGTTGTCATTCTCTTCATTTTATGCAATCATGGTAAATGGTTAATATTATTATTTATTTATTAATATTTGAATTTAACTACCCTTCTCAAATATAATATGTATTTACCTAGCTGCCTCTATGTATCACCCTGAACAGGGACACTGTTATTAAGTAGCTTTTACTAACAGACTGACAGTTTTGCTACCAGATCCTAGCAACTTACATATTGGCTATTCTCTGATCTCAGAAGTTAGCCAAGTGTACATTTCAATCCCTGCTTAGCTTTTGCTCCTTTCCTATGTTGATGTTTTTGGTTGTAAGTATTTAGTGTCCTTTTGTGCATTGTTGAAATGTTTTTTTTTTTTTTGTAGAATTTGATGCCTTATTCATTAAAGAGGAAATAGCAGGGCATTGAGAATGGAATTTCAAACTTAAAGGCAAAGTACCTACGTTGGAAAAAGCTTTCACTTATTTATTTCATGAATAAAGCCTGTTGTATTCATCATTGGGTTTGTGATCCCTGATATTGGATCCTTTAATATTACTTTTTTTTATTTTTTTTTAACAATCCCTGTCCCCTAACCTCATTTTTTATACCATTAATTATTGAAGTACCTTTTATTTGTGTGAGACATACCTGTCGTTACATGTAAATATGAGGACTATTATTTAATAGGTTATCTTCTATGGCAGGAAAGTAATTCAGAACTTTTGTTTTGAAGTGGAGAAAATAAAAATTAATTTCACATAAAACTGAATGCTACTTGTGGATCCGGATGATAACAAGTAGAAGCTTTAAGAGTGATAACATCAAGTTTCTACAGGTTTATTATATACTATTTATTCAACACATGTTCAGGCATCCATTTCAAAAATAGATCATTTTGATATAGAATAATATGTTATATCTCTTTTTTTTTCAAAAACTCATACGGTATTGTGCTTCCTGAGATGTTCCTTTTGTCTGTCAGCTATTCTTCAGGAACTATTTGACCTTAAATTGTATTAGGATTGACTAGTTTCAGTATAGTGCCACACTTATCTTTGCTAAATCACACTATGTTCTATGGTTTTACCTTATTAAACTGATAATGTTTAGCCCCCAAACCATGCAGTGTGGGCCTTCTCATTAAAAACTTGTAGAACAATGATGTAACTTATGGCAAATTGGCATTGTGGGGAACATTTATTATTAATTAGGCCAGGTAAGATTATCACTCAGGGGTAGACAGTGAGTGGAAAATAAGTAGAATTGTTCAAATCTAGAATGGCCAACACTATACTTTTCAATGGTTATAGATATGGTCTTGGTCTTCTAAAATTTGGTAGAGTTGCATGATAAACCATTCATGATTAATGTCGTTAAAGCAAATGTCTTATTAATACTAAATCATCATAGATGCTTCTGAATAGGGAATTCGAGACAACATGACAATCATATTAAATATACAATTTAGTATCATGGTAATTCATGTTATTGGTCTGTGTGCTGTCACCTTTACATTCTAAGAGCTTAAACCCAATCATAACCTCATAGTAATTTATCTACAATAAGAACTGTTTGACTGAATAAGAGGAACTGATTCTAATTTTATAATAATCATAGAAATATTGATTCCCCCCTCCCAGTGAGTTTAACGCTATATTACATAAAGGCACCCTTGTGTCCCTTTTAATAAATTCAGATAATGAATCTGCCCTTTTTACCTATTGCTTCGGCTGTATTCATGTATGACCACTAGAGAGCAGTATACCACAGTCTAGTATCTGCTAGTATTACTGGTGCATACCAACCACATTGTACCTCCAAACAACAACTGTAGTATTGGAACATGATTAGTAAATACTGCTCAATGTACATGTCATTAGATAGTAATGAACTGTATTATTCCTACATTTGCATACTCTATGTCATTAATGTGGCTCACTTTTCAATTCACATTTTGTTCGTGAAAACACAGTGATTGAACGTCCCTTTAAGAAGAAAATACTTTAAGCAGCAACACTGATATGTAGAGGAATGTATTTAAGTATGTAGATATATATATAACTGTACACGGGGGTAGTCACCAAACACATTCACTGGACTTCGATATGGACAAATTAATGGTGTTCTATGGACCGTTATAGACATTTGCACGGAAACTTGTGTACTGGACGTTTCATTTCTCTGACCTAGATGTATATCATTTTTAAAGAAAATAATGCTGCTTAAAAGTCCTATCAATGTGTGAGTGGGATGTATAGAGATGAACTGCAACTCATGTGCAAATCATCTTTTATTGAATTGACCCAAAGTGTATAAAAACTGCATGTAGTAACATGGCTTGGGCACGGACATATTGTTAACACATGGGGAATACAGCTATGGCCAGATTTTTCAACTCAAAACCAGATTTTTACTTACAATCATTAATGCAAAAGTTGGATACTTTTACCTTACTCCCCTGCTCTGCCAGCTTCAAACGTACTTTGAATATTGGCCAAATTAATGAGTAACTTTATAACACCTTAAGAAATATCAATACAAATAGCATCATTCACTATCAACCTAGTGTAAACATCATTTACACCAGTGAGGGCTAACCTTTGGCGGCCCTGCTGTTATACACTACAATTTCCTTGATCTTCAGCTAGTATTTTTACTAGTTTAACCATTACTGCTGTAAATACATGTTATTCATTGTAGTTTCCGTTTTATGTGTATGCTACACCTTTTGTATAACTTCATTTTATTGTAAAGAGCAACAGAACACGCTAATGTTCTACAGAATGAAGAATGGTCTCAACAAATGTATTTTAGAAAAACTAAGGTCCGCTGGTAGGCTTTTATATAAACTTACTTGTTATCAATATGTATTTGTATATATTAACAGTATTCATCTGTGTATGTGTTTCAAACAGGGTAGCCACCCAGCTGGACTTTTACCGTTAGGCCAGTAAACATTGGCTTGCAGCCACTATATAGTTTACACAGGCAATAGCATAGCATTTTATTGAAGAAAAGATGTATACCCTGGTTGTAAAGGAGGTATTTCATATTGATGTAACTTACTGAATTAAGCAGCAAGTCAAGTGTGGAGACATATATGATAAACAGAAAATAAAGTGATTTTTTTTATGATAAACAAAGAAATAAACCAAATAGAATCACTCGCAGGACTGACAGATGTTCCTTTAAAATCAATGTTTCATTGAATTGAGGTGTTTTTTACACCTTATTTTTTAAAATGTCTGTCAGTTCAGACCACTTATTGACTGATGCACATGTACTAAATCGGCTCAGTAATAGGGCTCCTTCCCAAAAACCATTCAATGGAAGGCCTGATTAATATAGTGCCATATATCCTTGTTGCCTTAATCAATAAAGTTATTGTAATGTAAATAAACTCTGTTGGGAAGACACTTTTTGAAACACAGTAGACACTGTTGTGAATTGGTTTACCAAAGCATTACTTGGAGCAGCATATCCTGCCCATGAATGATAGGTGTGTGCTGAATGGACAGCGCACAAACACGAAATAGAGCCAAGAGGCCACCGGCAGCATGACTGCTCACTCAATTTAACCAGCATGAAAACTATGGGAAAATATTTTTGTATACTTTTCGTGCAGGTTGAATTGACAACAGAGTGAGACACTCTGGTGGCGAATTCATGCTGCCGTCTGCCTCTCGGCTCTCTTTTGTATTTTTTCAGGTTTTATGTGTTGTCTGTTTGGAGCACACAAACCCTGAAAATACTGCTCGGGATCACGGAGGATACACTACTGATTTTTTGTTATTAGATCTTGGTTTAACATGCAGCATTAGTCAGTGGACGTGGATTGAAGTAAAGCAATTTATTCTATGGACAAAATGGCCGAGGCCATTGCTAAAAGTGCTATTTATGCATATTCATCAGGCCAGCTGTAGTAACCTGTTGGCCCTTTCTTTCTATGTTGCAGGAAACTAACTGAAAACTTTGCTTTCATAGTTTCGTTAATACAAGCAGACATTGTGAATTCAGCCTTAAACTGTAAGATACTTATGTTCTCACCTTTCAAACTCAAAAAAGGATTAGGTTCTCTATACAGAGCATACAATAAATGTTCTTAGCATGTCTAGTTCTCAGTATAGTAGATCAATTTAATTTGTAAATCTTTATTTACATATGTTTTGTTTGTATAAATTCGCTTGACTGTGGTTCCTAAATGAGTATTTGCATCCCCATATTTAAATTACAGATGTTTCAGCCATTTCCATCTGGGAACATTGTTGTTTTTGTGGGGAATGTCCAGTCAGCCATATTTTTTTAAAACTCTTTTCTTTAACATCACAAGTGGTCCGCACAACAATACAGGATATTTACATTGGGCAACATGAACGAGAGTGTTGTAAAACTTCTCCCTCCTAAAAAAAAACCCTTTACTGTATATATGAAATGAAAGCAATTCAGTTTTTTGTTACAATAAAACAGTAAGAATAATCTGGCAGTGTTTTGTAGAACATGGAATAAAGACTAACTATATTGCAAGAACACAGTGAATGTGTAACACAGTCTCTCACAAGCATATCAGCATGTTAATATCACTGCTTTGAAGCATGCGTTTACTGAGGCAACTGCATTGACAACACGTGGTAAAAAAATAAATATATAACAATAAACCATTAAATTACATTCATCCTGAGCTTGCTCAACTGTGCTAGAATGCCCATGAAAGACAAGAAAGTTTTTTTTGGGTGTACTTTCTAAAGATATTCTTTCTTTCGTAGTTAGCAATACAAAAGGCATTTCTTTTCTTCTCCCCACCCTGTCGCCCAAAAAGAAATAAAATAACCCATGTGTGGCACTGGAAGTTAATACAGAACAGACAGGTCAGTAACCATGCCATAATCATGAAATCTTGTGTGTCCGTTGGTCATGATCAATAAAAATTGTTCTTGGCATAGCAGGATTCAGGACCTGAGAGCTCCTGTTGTGGAATACATTAAACAGGACAAGAGAGGCTTTAGTACAAGAGGGTAAACATGAGAAATCAGTACTTATTTTGAATGTTCTAATAAAAAATTCCTTCTGTGCAAACATGGAAAACATTTCCAGGAAATCAAGGAGATGCCATCCAAAAGAACAAAGTTTTTTTTTTTAAACTAGGCCATTTGGTCAACAAAACCCTTTTATGAGATGTGTAATTATTTTGCTTGAATTACACTGTATTTTATTCACATCAGATCATTATGTCCCAACTAATAAGCATGCTGATTACGCTAGTGAGAATTCAGTAACTTAAATGACAGCTTTAACAAAATGAATGCTGGACGGTCGTCAGCTTTGGCCTTTACCTGGTGTCCCAAGGTGTTGTGAGGTCATTGTATTGTGATAGAAAACTGTGTGTATATATGTTTAATACCACTCCCTTATTTTATTTAGAAAAAGGTACCAGATTTAGCTGTGCTTGCTTTCAAAACTACGAAAGGCTGATGTTCTTGAAAGTCTTCTCATGGACAAATTGTCCCCTCGACTCTCTGGTCTAGATGACTTACTCCTTTGGAATGGATTTCTAAGGCTTGTAGTGGCACGCTGCCTATCAAGTTTATCACTTATCGAATAGCTTTTCTTTGTGTGGCCATACACTGAACTTGGTTCCTCTGCAGAGTAACTGTTTGCTCGTTCTATTTTAGGAAATGTTATGTTATTGGAGAGAGTTCTGGAAGAGGAACTTTCATGGGCAGATAAAGTGGTCACTGTACACTTGTTTTTCAATTCTCGTTCATTATCCTCATTGTCTGAGCCTGGGTGACTAAGCTCCGCCTCTCTCTCTGGATGGCAACCGCTAAGGTCCTCCACTTTTTCTCTAACACACCCTGGAGATGTAGACCGTTCTGCAGTGGCCTGTGGAGAATTACTAACACACCTTGTGTCAATGCAGTCTGTGATACTTGTGTACTCTGCCGTCTTTACAGGCACACCAAGGTTGCTGTAGTAACTTCTAGAAGGAGAAAACATAAAACTCTGGGATTTCACTATGGGTGTTTCTTCTAGGATAAAAGGTGCAGTGGCCAACAAGCGGCTGCTTTTGGAACGCTCTAAAGTATGGTATGTCGGGGGATCTGTTTCCCAGGGATTTTGGCTGCTTGGAATATTTATGACCTCTGAAGGATATGCACATGGATCCATTGATGTGCTTTCCTCATAACTAGGATTTCTACTGCAACTTCTTCCACAGTGAGTGGCAGAACTGCAGCCTCGGCCTACTGATGCTACATCAGTCACTTGATCAGTGCAGTCTACATTCATTGAGCTCCCTCCAGATTCAAAGGCAAAATGTCCCTCATCCATAGCTGAGACATATATATCTATACAAGAAGAAGGCCTCCTTGAGTCTGTGATGACTGACAAAGAGTTTAAGGGGGAAGCAGGAGGTTTTGTATCTTTTGATATGGAGTGTGAGCTTGTAGCTCTGTGTAGGCTTAAGGTCCTTTCCTTAAAAAAGCCTTCAAATTTTTCAAAACCACTTTTGTCCCTTAAATTTGTTGCATAAAAAGACTGACTTCTCATTCTGGGAGTAAGGGAAGGGGAAGTAGGAGACAAAGGCTCTTCTCCCACAGGATCAATAATTTCGTGGATTTTGTAGGCATTCCCTTCTTGACTGTTAAAGCTGCTTTGCCTTACTATGTATGCTGCGTCTGTGCAGTCCGAAGAAGTTCTTGATCGTGCTTTATTTGTCTCTCCTCTTTCAACTCCGGCAAGTCGCTCCATTGCTGTAGCCATTCTACCTAGCATCTCTTCCAGTTGGGCTAATCTGATGTCTACAGTTTGAAGGGAAGCCTTCATGAAATGTTCCCTCTCATTCACTTCCTCCAGACGCATAGACATGTTCTCCACTCTGTAATTTAATAACAAATATGTTGCTGTACTTCTTAACACCACAATATCTTTTAAAAAAAAATAATATACATTATATCTCCTATGCAGTTTAGCAAACACAAAATCAAGTTAAAATAATATTGGAGACACCATATTTAATACTGCCCATTTAAATTCTATAAATAGTAGCAACCTAATTTTTCTATTCATTGCAATAGTAGAATTGAAAGCAAATGCATGGACCAATAAAAAAGGTGTTCAAAATGACTGCACAGTTGTGGTACCATGTGCATACAAACTTCTCTGATAAAGAATAATTAATAAGTACCACTATAATTTAATAATGAATGCATTTTTCAGATAATCTAACTATAATTTATGCATTGATTATTTTATTTTTTTAGTTGCTGAGCTTTGTTTGCAGACTTTCTTCCTGGAATAGATCCTCCTCCACTGCCTTCTCTTTAGAAGCGTTGAAATGGGCATTCCCAACTCCTCATGGGAGTCAAAGGGCTCATAAGGTTGAATGTGGATGCCCAAATCACATGTGCTACCTTGTGTGAATGCAGATTAGGAGTTCCCTTGCTTCTCATTGGAGAGGCATGGAGACCAGCTGCTCATATGCACTTCAATATCACCTAACCCCCCTGAGTGCCTCATTTTATATAGTGGAGAGGTGCTGGGCACACACAATTCTGAGCATTTATTTGAAAGTTTCCAATATTAAAAAAAAAAATCATATATGAATATGAGCACCATATACATTATAAAAAAACTGCTTGGAGTTGACTTTGAATAGTATATTTTGCTACACAGTATACCACATGTAGGAGACAGCAGATATCAATAAAATACATTTTCATATTTTCACCTTTGGAAAATCATAATAAAGACACAAGTTAAAAATAATAACTTTTGGAAATGTGGAGAACTTTTGTGATGGTAAAAGTTGTAATATAAAGCAATAAAATAACGTTATATTGAGAGAATACGTGACCATGTTGATATAGAAAGGAAAGCTAACTCTGCTTATAGAGAAAAACAACAAATGTGCACCATGTTTAAATGAATAAATATGTTATATGGAAATAAGCATCTCTCGCATATCTTTCAAAACACTTCTGGACTTTGCTCAGTTAAATAAGAATTGTAAAATTCCGGAACGCTGTGTTCCTTACCTCTCGGCTGTGACTCGAATTCTTTCATCATTTGAAGAATTAAATCTATCGTCTTTTTCTCGGAAATATTCTTCAATGCATTGCTCTTCAAAATCATGTACTTTTTTGAGTTCATCCTCTGTTATAAACAATTCTATTTTATGGAATAGAAAAAAGAAATGTATATATTTTTAATCTTACTAACCATTTAGTTTGATTATTTGAATTTTATTTGAATGTAAACTAACTTTTATAATACATTTTGAGTGAAATGCTAAATAACTAAACCTGTATTTATTTTGTGTTAGGAATGCAATATGCTAAGGCACAGATACAACATAAACAGGTACAAAACAGGAGGGTTATAATGAGAAACTTAGAGGGCATAAGAGTTTTTCTGTTAAATTGCACTTTATTCTAAAATGAAATGAAATTATCCGTATGTCTCCAAGTGATTCCTGCAATGTGTGAAATGCTTGAAATGTACTTTACATTCCTTTTTTATAGATGTTAGGTGAGATTTGACATTATTTCTATGAAGTCACATGTAGGAATGTATATTGGAGATATTTCCAATGTTACTTCTGGGTACGTGGTTTATTCAGGGGCCTTGACTTCTTTTTACCAGCAAAAAAGCTCTTTTTGCCATTTTACCACACACTTGGCTAGATCGTGGGTAAGGTGACTACATGTTCAAATTGCTCGGGACAGAAGCTACAATCAGATTTGTATGTCCCGTATTCCAGGCCACTTCATTCCTGAGCAATGGAGAGTCCAGGAATGAGAGTTCTCAGTTTAAAAGAGGTCTCAGCCAATCAAGAGAGGTTTCTCAAATCTAGTCTGCACTTTGAACTTGAGGTTAGCAGAGGCATTATTAAATACAAATCTACAGAAGACTTGCTTTTCCCACAGAAATCCTTAACTTGCAGTGCTGCCACCACTGCAAGGGAATCTGGCTAGGCATATGCAAATCCGGTTAACAATGATCACCCTTTTGCCTGTATATCCACTTTATACATGGACCCCTTGCAGTAAATGACCACTATACTGGACAGCCATTAAACATAGTCTGGGAAAGAGGTGCAGAGCCAGATAAACACTCATGAACAGCTGTTTTGTCCTTACTGGGATCTCCAAGTTTTTGATGTGAAGGACTGCATATAACAGTTGGGGGATGGGGAAGCAGACTGTAATGCACAAGGTCCGAGTGGTAAGGGATCCCAAGGGCCAGAAATCAGGAGCTATGTTGCAGGGTGGAGACAGGAACTAAGGGTGGGTAACTGTAATCCCTTGGAGGTTTGGGACCCCAAGTTTATGCAGCCACATACCATGCCCTGTGAAGCAACTGCTGCATCCAGATTACACGGCGAGGATTAAATGAAGTAAATGACAGCCAAGCAGAACTATGACAGAAAAGCAACTGAGGGAGAACAGGACTAAAATACAGAGTGCAAGGCTACAGGGCAGAGGCAAGGCATAAGCAAGATAAAGCAGAAACCAAACTAAGGATAAGCAGTACAAGGCACAGGGTTGCAGATAATAACAAAGGAATAATGGAGGGCACAGACAAAGGCCAGATAAAGAATTTAAAGGGACAGACACAAATATAACCAATACTACATGCAGGGGACAGGACTAAAGAACAGAAGAGAAACATACAAAAGAACAACCATAAATACAGGAACTAGCCTAACACTAAAGTGATGTATTTAGGTTTTGTGCTGCCCTAGGCCTGACTAAACTCATGCACCCCCCAATCTTTTGCCTCATACTTTCCTGTCCATCTCCTGTTTCCTGACCATCTCTTGTTGGTGTCATCTCCATCTCCATATAGATTCTTTGTCCCCAACAAACTTGTCTGTGTCATTGTTGTCCCCAAAAATCTTGCCTGTGCCATATTTATTCCCAAACAGCTTGTTTGCACCATCTTTGTCCCCAAACATATTGCTAGTGTCAGCTTCCTAGTGCCAACTTCATCCCTAAACAGCTTCCCAGTGTCATGTCTCCAAACAGCTTTGCAGTGCCATTCCTGTCTCCATAGAGCTTCCCAATGACACATTTGTCCACGATTAACTTCATGGTGCCATACCTGTCCCTAAACAGCTTCACAGTGCCCTCTTTGCCCCAAACAGCTTCCCTGGACTATCCTTGCCCAAAACAGCCTCCAGGGCCATATTTGCCCCTAACAGCTTCCCAGTGCTATCTATGCCATATCTGTCACAAAATTGCTTCCCCGTGCTATCTCTGTCCATAAACAGCATCCCAGTGCTATCACTATCCCTAAACAGCTTCCCAGTGTCAACTTTGTCCCCAAGCAGCTTCCTAGTGCCATCTATCCCCCGAACCAGTTTTTCAGTGCAATATGTGTCCCCAAACAGTTGCCCAGTCCCATATCTGTCCCTAAACAGCTTCCCAGTACAATATCTGCCCCCCCACAGCTTATCAATGCCATCTTTGTCCCCAAGCAGTGTCCAGTTTCAGCATTTTCTTCAAACACTGTGCCCCTGCCATATTTTCCAAAAACAGCTTAATAGTGCCATATTTGTCCCCAAGAAACATCACCATGTCACCTTCATCACCACATAGCTTCCCACCGCCAGCTCCATCCCCCCAAAACTTCCCAGAGCCAACAACTTGCCAATGCTTGAGTGTCATCTTACCTGGCTGGAAACTTCAGCATTGCTCTGTGTCGCATTCCGTGCAACATTAAGCAGGCATATGCAGTTGCATGCTGCCGCCCAGGAAAATTAATGAGCGGAGAGGCTCAATTTTTTTTGTGATTCAGTTCAGGAGGGTTGGGGGGGGGGGGGGGGGCAGGTGGATGGGGGCAGATTTTGATGCTGTCCCAGTAAAGTGCCACCCTAGGCCTAGTCTAAGACACATTGTTTTCAGAGTGTTAGGTACCTTTCATGGTAGATACATTGATTTGACAGATTGTGAACTAACTTTTTTTTTACTTAGCTAATTCAACACAGTGTTGCTCATTATATACTTCAGAATGGAGAGAGACAGGAAAAGATTTCTATCCAGGGTGAACCCAAAACATTTTTAAAGGCTTTGTGTGAAGTACTGATGCATTGGAGCCAATAGGGACAATATATTCCTGTGTTACTCTATTACAAACTTGTTTTTGTCTATGCCCAACCAAAATAAGCTTTTTCTGACAGGAGCATGCAACTCATTAGGAATTAGATTTTGCTTTACAACCACTACCATGCATCAGTAAACTAAGAAAGATATCACTTAAAAATACTTTAAAAGAAAGTCAGAATTACCAAAGGGAAAGGGGGAACAAATTGTAGGAAACAAACCCTGAAGGTTGGGCTGGACATTTCAGAGTTAAACTATTGGAAGTTTTAGACCCTACTTATAAAGAACACATAGCATTTCTTGTGGACTTATTTTGGCTGATTGATGTGGATGTATTGTTCAGGCTTTGGACTGCAAGTTAAATTAATTGTGCAAGTTAATACATTCCAATGAGTTTAAGCCTTACTTAGCCCGTAGTCTCTTTCATCTTGGTCGCTTTCATGCTTCCTCCATCGACAGCAAAGGTGTTTGCATATCATGGTAAAATGGCTGAATATAATCAAAGGAGGTGGCAAGACAGGCCTTTCATGAAATGTCATTATCAATTGGTAGCGCTGAAATTTCCATACTTGGTTTGATATTGACTTCACTTCAAAGAATGTATTGCTGGAAGAGAAAGAATAGAGCTGGAATTGTATCGAACAAACTAACATAGTACAAATGCTATATAAATATTGAAAATAAGCTGTTTATGCATGATTTCTTTTTATTGAATAGTTTGTTTAATACATCTCTATAAATGATAAACTTTCTTATGATAATTCAACGAGAAATTGTTAAGATATGTGAAAATTGTAGGAAAGCTATTTTCCATTGTATTCTGGGAAGTGTGCTATAGAACATGCACAAGAGAGCAAACGATAAGGGAAATGCCAAATAGCAGATGTTATTTCACATATACTCACATATACTTAATTTAGTCTTTACAAAATATCAATATTTTAGAGGAAAACAATTTAATATTTTGCACATAAACACCAAACATATCTTGATTAAGGTATGTGGACAAACTTACTTAAATACAGCTATTAGGAGGTTTACTAGAAGAATGTTTGCAACCAAAAGATAGCAGGCCATGATAGCAGGAACAATCCAGGCGCCTGTCTTGCAAGGGGGGAACTGGGTTACCTTTCCATCCTCCCCAGTCTCATTATATCCACAAGGAGCTACAAAAAAGAATAAAAGAAAATCAGGGCCTGATATTTTCCACATCCCAAAATTGTGAACCCATTTACATGCTGGCTTAATGCAGTTTGATTATAGGTAGTGTTGAGTGAACCCGAACTGCACTGTTCGGGTTCGTACCGAACTTTACGGTTTTTGGACCCCGGACCCGAACACGGACATTTCACTGTATGTCCGTGTTGGAGTTCGGGGTTCGGCGATTTTATTGTATGTAATGCTATTGGCTTTCTATAAACCGAAATAGAGTCCCCATTCACAAGAAATTTTTATGAATGGGGACTCTTTCGGTTTATAGAAAGCCAATAGTATTACTTGTATTCCATAAGCCGAAAGTCTATAAACCGAACGACATTCGGTTTACAGACTTTCGGTTTATAGAATAGCAATAGCATTACATGTATTCTATAAACAGAAAGTCTATAAACCGAATGTCGTTCGGTTTATAGACTTTCGGCTTATGGAATGCATGTAATACTATTGGCTTTCTATAAACCAAACTAGAGTCCCCATTCATAAGAAATTCTTATGAATGGGGAACTCTATTTCGGTTTATAGAAAGCCAATAGCATTACATGTATTCCATAAGCCGAAAGTCTATAAAACGAAAGACATTCTGTTTATAGACTTTCTTTTATAGAATAGCAATAGCATTACATGTATGCTATAAAACGAAAGTCTATAAACCGAATGTCTTTCAGTTTATAGACTTTCGGTTTATGGAATACATGTAATGCTATTGCTATTCTATAAACCGAAATAGAGTCCCCATTCATAAGAATAGGTCAATTGACCTATTCTTATGAATGGGGATTCTATTTCGGTTTATAGAAAGCCAATAGCATTACATGGCTATTGGCTTTCTATAAACCGAAATAGAGTCCCCTTTCATACGAATAGGTCAATTGACCTATTCGTATGAATGGGGGCACTCACCCACATTTTACTTCATTTTGCAGCCCTCTAGCCCTTTCCAGGACTTTTTTAGAGGCATTTTAGTGGCCCAAAGTTCGGGTCCCCATTGACTTCAATGGGGTTCGGGGTCAAGTTCGGGGTCAAGTTCGACCCCGAACCCGGACTTTTTTCCGAAGTTCGGCTGAACCCGCCAACCCCGAACATCCAGGTGTCCGATCAACTCTAATTATAGGTCTATAAATGACATTATGCAACTTCCCAATACAACATCTAAATGAAATGGTATAAGAAATATTGTTAACTAATGCTTTGTCTATGTTAACAAATCTCCGGAGCTCACACATTACACGGCTGTGCAGAAGTCAACTGCGCTGTTTACAAGAACTTAATCCTTTAAAAACATCAAAGTGTAGTCCTAAAAGATTTAATCTACAGTACATTTTTCAAGTGTCTTAAAGATATGTCCTCTACTACCAGATCAGTAGATGATCTTGTAGTAGATCTTTTAGTATGTTGCTATCTGTGACACTCATGGGTGTCCACAGGATTATTTTCCAGGTTGGGGGGGGGGGCACAAAATATGCTCCCTACTTTCTCCGCTCTCACCCCGGTTTCCTTCTCCTCATTGCCTGTTGGCTCAGGAGATGGGTTTACTGCTATGAGGCAAATGTTAGTCAGCCATTAAAGGGAAAGTCTAGTCCCCAAACTCACTTTGGTACAAGATGAAGATCACTGCTTGTATAATGCACAGGCTTTCTAGGTGTGATTTGATGCAGGCATTCTGTATAAATCACATTTTTAATATTTGACTCAAGCCCTCCCCAGTGATTACTCTGCATGTTAACTGCAGGTGCGGCAGCACTGATTATATAGACACTGAGGATATAAAGTTTTGTTTCATATAGTAACTTCCTGCCCTCCTCAAAGTGAGTTTATTGAGTGGCCAATGAGTGACCTTGCTCTTGTACAAGATAGGATCTCTTAACAGTGCAACACATTGTCTGATGACATCACTAGAGAGACAGGATATTCCATTCATTTGAATGGCATTATTCTCAATGGTTTCTGCAGCAAAAAAAAAAAAAAAAGGAAATTACTTTTACTCATCTAGTGTGGGCAGTCCTTGTTTCTTGCAAACTGCTGTAATTTCACAATTTTTTCTAACTGTAAGTATTTTATATTTTAAGCAATGCAAAATATAAAACATGCATTTTAAAGTACTTTGAAAGCACATTAATATACATTCATATTTGGAAGATGCATTTTTGGCACTAGACAGTCCCTTTAATATGACAATTATATGATTGTGGTAGTAGTGGCTAACAGACCAACATGTACCTATGCAACATGAGTACTTTAGTTTACAACAGCTGGAGTGGTAAAGATTAGCCACTACTACCATAGTACCTACAATTCCTATGGTGTCTGGTTGCATATCATGGGAGCGGCAATTAACACCAACAAAGTTAGTGTGTAGTGTAGGCCACCATAGCCTATAACTACAATTACCATGAAGTCCGGCTAGCAATATAATTATTATTGTAGAACAGTCAATAAAATGTAGGGCTTTGTTCATGACAGGAGAAATTGCAGGGAATTGACAAGGGATTTTACAACCTTAAAGCCGAAAATTCACCCATTCGGCTACTTTGGCCTTCAATTTGAAAGTTTGAAAAGGGATAAAAAGTCTTGGATCCAAAATAGGATACTTGGTAGTTTTGCAGCAGGGGTGGCTAACCTTTGGGAATCCAGGTGCTGTTATTACATTTCTCATGAAGTTCAGCCAACCAAATGGATGGCTGAGAATAATCAGTTGTATATTCCACAGCAGCTGTAGCACAAACCCATAATCATATGTAGCTAACCTTTGGTACTCCAGTTGCCATTTCCCATGGCATTTTCCGTTATGCAGTTTCCCATGATTCTTAACATTCCAGATGGCTGAGTGGTAAATGTGTCAAGTTAAGAGAGTTAAATAACCCAAGCTGCAATATATGTTTGAATAAACTACCTTTTAGCTCTACGCAGGTAAGGATTCTATGCATGGGAATGAGCAACAGCTAGAGTGAATGGGGATGGGACCAGCTGCTAGAATGAGAGGAAGACAGCAGGCCAAACAACTCTGACAGCAAGGTGGTGCATAGGATTAAATAAAAGCTTTTTTTTACTGGAATCCCCAACCCGACAAGTGTTTTTATGTTTTCTGTGTCTAGTTAAGCTACCCTAAGCAATCTACTGCTTCTCTCTCCCTTGGTGCTGCTCCAGTGAGCCTAATTGAACGTCCAGAGGGATTAAATTGCCCCCCCTTTGCACACCCATTCACATTTGGTCTCTGCATCAAATGTAGACACGTAAGGACATATACGTATCACAATATATTATGAAACATATCTTTGTTGTCTAGTGTTAAAAGTATAAAAGAAAGAACTAACATTTTTCAAAGTTAAATCACAATTATTCATATGATTCTCATTTATTAGCAGTTTAGACTCAACATAGTAATTTGTGTAAAATTACATAATTATATCATGTTTATCTTTTTTTTAGCTCAATATGCTAAAAAAAATGGCTGGTTTAGGTTAGAATAAGGAGAATCTGGTATAATGTATTGCACATATTAAGGATTTATGGTAAATATATATTGAATGTTCATATTATTGTTATCAGACAATTTTTTAAATGAGTATGTTTAGATACAGTAAAAATTGTACATCTATGCACATAAACAGCCAATCTTTTGATCCTATATGATAACGGACCAATTGAAAAAATGCTTTTGCTGTTATCTTATCTGTGGATGCAATAGGACATATTAATCAAAAAGTTCAACATAAATGTTTTCTCTATATTCTAAAACAAACTTTAGCATACCCCGGTATCAATTCAAAGAGTATGTTAATGTGTGTGTTTTAACTTAGAGGGGTCTATTCACTAAAAGGTGAGTTGAGGTGAGATGAAAATCTAATCTCACCATTTTAACTATACAGTATGTAGGTACAAAGTTGGTGAGTTTTCCCTTATAAACAAAACCCACCAGGTTAAATTGGTGAGATTAAATGTTCATCTCACCTCAACTCACCTTTTAGTGAACAGACCCCAGAGAGTGATAATTGGAATAAGGCATCATACTGGTATTTAATCATTGGAAGGTAAAATTGTAAGGTCTGAACCTTTGCATCACTATAAGTAGTTATTGTTGTTACTATATTGATAAATGACTTAGTTATATAGAATAAATCTGTCATATGTGCAAGGCAGAGATACACGTGGATCCACCATATTCCTTTACCTAAAAATCAGCTTTTCTCAAACTAGATTGCACTAGATTGCACTAGTATCACTAGTAATAAAGCACTGTATGATACTACTTCCAAAGACTTTCAGATGTCAGACATTATGAAAATGTTTGGAAAAGAGGATCTACTAGCAATAAATGGCTGCTTGTAGAAGACAGAAAAAGAAATATAACGTCAATTTAATGTAAACAAAAAATAAAACTAGAAATCAAATAAAAACAATCTACCTTAATAAAATAAAATTATAACTCTATTATTGTAGAAGATATTTCATTTGATTCTATACAATATGGCAAGATTGCCTTTGTCAGACAAGAGGTAACCTAATAAAAGTTACCTTTTGCCTTAAAGGCTTGCATTCAACCTAGGCCATTATGGGAGATTTGCTATGAAGTCAATTGAGAAGTATTCCTTTAGTAGCATAATATCATGTTTGTACATTACATGAATTACACTACATGAATTGTAGAAAAAATGGATTTAGAAACATTGGAGTACACCATTAAAGTGGCACTAAACATTTTATTTCACTTGTGCTCAAATATATCTCAAATATAGAAGCACAAGCAAAATAGCCATTGGACCTAGTATGAGGATAAACTGGCATGTACTTTTTAAAGAACACACCTATTTATCTTCTGACAGTGGAGCCATGATGCTTTTTCAGGATTATGCTTGGTGTCCAGGATCACCAGGCTATAAAGTGGGGAGGTATGCTTATAACAGCACATCTTCCCTGATGGTCTCACAGTTCTTAAAATAAGGGGCACAATAAACATTCTATTTTAGATTTGTCAGCTCTGAGTTAGGAATTGTCACTGAACTTGCCATTTCTTCTTATTAAATCAGACAGCATGGAAGACCAGCTATGGTAAAAGCAGTATTTGGAATAGCCAGCAATTACAGATCACCTTCCACTATAAATGAACATTTGATTTGTGTCCATCTCTGATTTGTTCAATAGGACATCCTCAATACAAAGATAAATGGTCTATTCACTAAAATTTTACTTTGGAGGTCGACTTTTTTTGACAAATTCAGCACCCACGTTTGACCCAGGTTTAAATCTTCCCTATTAAAAGTAAAGGTAGGTAAAATGATTGAAGCTATTTTTTTTTCTAAGTCAAACAAAATTTGCCAAATTTGATATAGTCTCAAAATGAAAGTCGACCTCCAAATTTCAATTTTAGTAAAGGGACCCAATCAGGTTCATGTGTAGCAAAAGTCTTGACTGACAAAAGCAGGACAATGCCCAATAAAGCAGATGTAATGTCTCATAATGTCTCATAACTTCTTATTATAAACAGCTCTCTCCTGGTTCACCTGAAATCTATCCAGACACTCTTTTTTCGTTGTCTTCTCCAGTACAAAACGTGCAAAGTGAGCTCCAGATGAGCTCTCCTTTAGCTGAGAGACAGAGCTCAGAGTACATGTCAGGTTTGCTCCAGATGGTGGCAAAACTCTTTTAACTTTTGCTTCTACTAGTGAAGCAAAAGTTACCCCATTAGTGTCACTTTAATGAACAATGCACCAGTCAGATGAACTAAGTAATGATGAATTGAACATGTTAAAAGAGAACATGCAGTAGACACAATGCTGTCAACTGCTAGTCATGCATTACGTGGAACAGTCCCAATTCAAATACAATTTTCATTCTCCGGTGTCCGGGACACCAGAGAAAGGAAACTAAGCATGCACAGTAAAGTTGACGATTGACTTCTGAAGCTCCACTACCCAGGATCCAGGATTGTCGAGCAATAACTTTGGGAGGTATGCATAGAATACTATACTTTCCCTAATGGTGACAAATTGTAAAAATAAGAGACACAATAAACATTCTGTTTTAGATCAGCTCTGAGTTAGGAATTACCAATTCTTCTTATATCAAATTAGAAGACAAGGAAAACCATCTATGTTAAAAGTATTATTAAGAATAACCAGCAGTTGAAGATCACCTGCTTCGTATCAATCTCTGATTGGTTCAGCATGATATTCGCAATACAAAGAGTATATAATTTAGTGACTTAATGGATGATGCCGCAGGTTATCAAAAGGATATTTCCTAATAGAGTAGATTGTGACACCGTATATCCACAAGAATGGCTTAATAGCAAATTACAATAGCTACCTTTCTGATATTGTTACAGATATCTTGTAGTTGTGGCAGATCATTCGTACACAACATCATGTATCTCATCGTCCCTAACATACAGATTGTTAAAATGATTTCACTGAATTCTTAAAACCCTGATTCAAATTATCCCATTTAATTGGACAGGTGAAAGTTTGTCTACTTTTGTATCAGCCCTGCCTAAGTATTAAATTCTTACCTGAGCCATTTTGTTTTAAATGGCATGGATAAGGCTAATATCAAGCCTGTTGTTTACTTACAAGAGGACTTCTTTGGACTAACAAAGGCGACCAAAGTTCAAATCGTTTCAACACTGTGTATATAAAAGTGGATAATACATATACCTGTTGCATATCCTTTAGGTGTTGTGCTGTTGTACAGCTTAAAAGTGGTTCTTCTACACCGAGCCATTTATTGTGTATGGAAATGATCCAACAAAACACTACCTGATCAAAGTTAAATACCTGAATAAGTAGCTAGAGAATCATAAAGGACTTGCTTACGGTCTATCTGGTCTGCAAACACTTCCCCATAGATCATCCAATAGGGCATATAAAAAATATTCTTAGCCAACTTCCATGAGGCCTGCTCACTGGGGAAGAGAATGGCTTGTCTTGCAACACCAAAACTCATCAAAACGACTAACATAATGATGACAAAATACATCATGTCGATCATCTGAAAAACGAAGAACAGAGAAAAAGACAACAGAATTAGTGAAATGTACTTTTGTTGAAATAGCAAATAAAAGGTAAGACTTGCAGCAAAAGCAATCAGCTTAAAGCAAAAGCAATCAGCTTAAGTCGTTTTACAAACCATCATTTAGAGAACAAAGAATATATATAATATGGTGCTAAAATTAAGAACAATTGATATTCATATTAGCAAACACCTTGCTCATGGATTAAGTGAATAATTGCTTTAATGATAGTCTGACAGACAAACAGAGAAGCACCTCCATAGATACATTCTAAACAAAACATAATAGATAGTATAGTAAAGAGTGAATAGGTTAGCAACAGGGCTAGTTTATTATTCATTTTAAAATTGTAAATACTGTCTGTTTGTAGAATGTGTTGTAGACAAGTAGTATAAAAGAGGTTATAGAGGCAAAATGCTGTATAATATTGTTTGAGATGTATCTTGCAAACATGTCACTAAAACATACATGGATTTGTCCCCAAATTAATTTGGATCTGGAACTTTAGCCAAATTTCACAAATCGTGGAAATGCGGCTACTCAATGCGGAAACCGGAGCATTGGAGGCATTCGGATGGGGACATTTTCACCATGAATATTGGATACCCAATATGTGCTGACCATGAACATGCTCCGGATCCATGTAACATAGGAAGAATTCACCCATTTCAATTCTTCTTAAAGCCTTTGAAAATTACACTACAAAAGATTTTAAATTGTTTATTTCTCAAATGGACATGCTTACATATATGCCATAATAGAATTTCTGATACAAATATCCATCATTAGAATATTTGTTTAAAATATGATGTTTGGACATATATGAAACTATTGTCATGTCAAAAAACACATCAAAATACCTGTGCAGCACAGACAGTGATTACACCTCAAGTCAGACAGGAGTCCGTCATTAAATACAAAAGTTTCACTCTTTAGGTCATTAAAGAGTGAGTTGCAGGTCTCACTCTTTAATGAACTAAAGAGTGAAAATTCAGTATTTAATGATGGACTCCTGGTAGCTGACTCTACTTGGGTACCCAATAAATCATAGTTACAAAGTTAATTAGGTATTAAACGGATATTTAGGTTATCAAGTGCAACCCTTTCATACACCCCCATGTGGATTTTGTATGCCTTTTGTTCCAGAAGAAGGAAAAAAAACCACTGAGAAAATAATCCTTCTGACTCCAAGGCAATTAGATTTATAACTACTCTTTAGTAAATTCTGTAAATTACTCCTCACTTGACTACTACATGTGTATTCAGAGGCAGTATTATAAAGATCTAAAAAACAAGTTCTTGCACACAGGAAATGTGGGACAAGTCTATAGTTTTCACACAAAAAATCTCAATCAGTAAGTAGGTTATGTCTTGTGGGATTTATTGCCTTAGGAAGCTTTCAGGCTGCTAGAGCCTGTTAGTTACCAGAAGTTACATTGTTAATTAGGTTAAAACAATACATGTAGTCTATAAGTTTAAGCCTTCCACACAACCATAATTGTCAATACAGATGAAAGCAAAAAATACCCTACCAATGGTATCAAAGTGAAAAAGCTTCTTCTTGACTGCCGCACAATCAGGCTCACCCTGGATCAAAATGACCTAATCACATAGCAGGAAACAACCACTGATTGTCTTACAAATAAGAGAATAATACAGATTCTTTGGTGTGTTTTTATTCAGATAGCACATTTCCCCATAAAAGTCTCCATCAGTAATATTTGCTAGTCAGGCCTTTTCCCACCAGACTGACAGCTGCTCAGAGGCATATTGACTAATTCATATAGTTTATTCAGTCTAATCACTCTCATTATCATAGCCATTGTTGTTATTTCATGTTTTGACACAGTATTGCCTGCTTTACTTTATTCTTCTGCTTGTAGTTTATGGTTGTTTTTATCTAATTAGTGATAATGTCAGCAGTTCTAATTGTTGCTCTGACATATTTGGTACTGTTGCATGTTTCATTATTGTTGCTTGTTTTAGCGGTAATTTGATGGGTTGGGCACAATTCCACCTCAGACACATTTCACATATGAGTTAGAAATTTGGTGTCACTTAATTCCACAAAGAGTGCCAAGGAATGCCAGCAAGGCAATTAAAAGGATGAAAGTCTTTATTATAGGAGAGTAGAATACATGAATCCAATACCAGTAACAAAACTTAAGCTTCCAATAAATTAAAATTAATTATGCAAGTGGCTGATAAGGATGTGAGAAATAATGTTGTCCACATATTGACAAGTTTAATTTAAAATGGACAGAAGTCAAAATATTATACTTATCAAGAGATAATACATACACAAGCGTTTTAGCATTTACTTTATTTTGTGCTTAGTAATATACAAATGTCAAATGTCTTTCAATTATTCTGGCAGTAGCGTCCTTTAGTGAGATATCCTTAAACATACATTTTATTTTCAGTATCTGACTAAACTTTAAGATTTTCTTGCAGTTAGAGAGGGGGATGTCAAATTAAGTTGATATAAACCACCAAGCCTATTTTAATACTGTAAATTAAACTACAAAAGCTACAATTTCTGTGGAAATTGTGTGAAGTGTTCTTGCCTACAACTGGAGTGGGCGGAGTAACTGGGTGGAGTGGCTTGAGTTACTGTTGTGTGGTTGGAGTGGCTGGAGTAACTGTTGAAAGGTTGGAGTGTGGTTGCCATCTTCAAATGGTCGTATTTTAAAAACCATAAATCCTACAGCGAAGAACTTTATATTGTGAGAATCACAAGACCCAGACCTACATTTTGATGCATAGTATGTCTCTGAAATATTAAAACTCACAGTTTAGATATTGCCCTTCAAATTTGAGGTGGCTAGAGTGGAGATTCAATGAATGTCAATGGACGGTGTGAGTTGCAAACAAATGGTCATATTGTGAAAACTATCAGGACTATGGCTTAGCCGTGGACATGTTTAGTGACAGGAGAGATAGCTGAACGTTTTGATATAAGATTTGTCTTGGTGGGCTTGAAAATGAGTGAGTGGTGGCAGTTTAGAAATCATGTCCTGATTTTTCAGCTCACACTCTAGCTTTTGTCAGCTCCCACTCTAGTTTTGAACATTCCGCCATTCATTTCTGTGGGACCAATTTCGCCACAAAAACGACGATATTTCGTGAACCATTCTGCGAAACGTTCCACAAAGTAATAGCACACCAATCGGGAACAATCCGCACGTTTCGGTATATTACTGTCTATGTAGTGTAAAAATTGTGGGAGGAGTTAGGGTGGTAAATTTGGCTATAATAAGAATAAGAATATATATGTGAGATACTATTAAGTGGTCTTGCTATGCAAGAACACTTAATTAACTAAACAGTTGCATTGCCAAACTCTTTCTTCTATTTGCATTAGATACCCTATGATGGGAGTATAGATACATACTTCTGGCATGTGGGGCAAAATGTTACTTGTTATGCAATGTTCCCTCTAAACCTGCACCAAATTGCCTACCTTTCTTGTCTCCGAATGGTATCCCTTAGTGGACCAAAGCAAAGGGGGGAGAATGTTCTACCATTGCCACTTTTTTATTGATTGATGTGTGTGTAAGATGGCATTTGAGCTACAATGTATTCCAATCAACAGTTTAGTCAAGATCTCAGTAAGCTCCAGAGGACAGTGGAGGTTTACATGTAAAAGTCAGTTCTGGGGCAACATTCTAAAAGTGAAGCAGTCACCAAGATAACCATGAAATGTTCCTGTAAGATCACTTTTAGAACTTTTAAAGTTGCGAGTGCTGTAACTTTTTAAACAGGTGTGGTAATGATATTACCGCACCAGTTAACCTCATAAGCAATGGGCATTAAATAAAAAATCCCCATTAATTTACCTCTAAAGGGACTTTTTCATGTTACAGGGACATTTGTACAATAGCTGTTGGAAGATGGATCAGGGTGGGGGAGTGACCATCTTGCACCCTCTCTGAACACCCAGAATACATTGTTATTATTATTTTTAGATGAACGGGAGGTTCTTAGAGAACTCAGTCCTTCATGCCTCTTTAAAATTCATTGATTGCATTGTTTTGAAAATGGAAAAGGTTAGGATAAGCAATCTGATCGTGCCTCAACGGGTATATAAATATTCAATGACAAATAACCAAAACATCAAAAACACCTGATGCTTAGAATTAGGACACATACACTAAAACTATGTCTAAAAAGGACAAAAAAACAAAAGAAATCATTGTGCACAGTGTACAATGATATAAACAAATTCAATAACTGTACTTGTGAGAGGATGTAATACAAAGTGAGACAATGTGATATTGTGCTGAAACAAATGAAATATCAGTAGCAATATCCCTGGTGTGAAACACTAAATGTAACACAATATATAACACTGTCATAAGAGATAAAACTAAATAGTGAGAAAATACCCAAAGTCTAAATCCTATACAGACACTAGTTAAAATAAACCAAGCAAACAGTAAGTAGAAATAATTATAAAAACTGGTACTAATAAGTCAAATGTGTTGACAATATATAAGTATAAATAAAAATCATGTACTGTGAAGATGACTAAAATATTGACAACCTATATCCACTTCAGATAATGTTCACAAAATGAATAATAGATAAAAAGTGATAAAACAGACTGGATGCAATGATAGTCAGTACAGAACATGTAACTGTAATTAATTGAACAGATCTGGTGCAGTATATCTAGAAAAGCTCAGAAATCAGACAGAAGGACTTTAGAATCACAAATATTGCACCTAAATCGTAGGAGCATCAATTATTGCTTATAGAAGATAAAACAATGGCTGAAGATCACTCCTGAGGTAAACCCACAGAAATCCCGAAGTCTGTGCTGAATGATTGAAGACTCCAAGAACCAAGGCTTATAATATCCTGATTAAAATAAAGGATATCCAGCCCTGTGGCTTTGCAAAAAGATTGAATTTATTTGGAAAGACACAAATAAATGAAGAACAGTCTAAGTTGGTAATCCTGAAACATCCGCAAAGAGAGTTCTATGCAGAAACGACTCACGGGATCCAGAAACTACTGTTTTGGTTACAGAAATAGACAAGGTCCAAACAACAACCCATATCTCTTATGGCACTGTTTTATTTTAAGTTACATTTTGTATTTCACACCAGGCATTTTGATATTTGATTTGTTTCAGCAAAATATCACACTGTTTTACTTTGTGTAATATCACATTGCTTCTCTTTGTGTTATATTGCATTGTTTCACTTTGTGTTATATTGCATTGTTTCATTTTGTGTTATATTGTATTGTTTCACTTTGTGTTATATTGCATTGTTCTTTGTGTTATGTTGCATAGTTTCTTTGTGTTATATTGCATTGCTCTTAGTGTTATGTTGCATAGTTTCTTTGCGTTATATTGCATTGCTCTTTGTGATATACTGCATTGCTCTTTGTGTTATATGGCATTGTTTCACTCTGTGTTATATTGCATTGTTCTTTGTGTTATATTACATTGTTCTTTGTGTTATGTTGCATAGTTTTTTGGTATATTGCATTGCTCTTTGTGTTAGATTGCATTGTTTCACTTTGTGTTATATTCCATTGTTTCATTTTGTGTTATATTGCATTGTTTCACTTTTTGTTATGTTGCATAGTTTCTTTGTGTTATATTGCATTGTTCTTTGTGTTATATTGCATTGCTCTTTGTGCTATACTGCATTGCTCTTTGTGTTATATTGCATTGTTTCATTTTGTGTTATGTTGCATAGTTTCTTTGTGTTATATTGCATTGCTCTTTGTGTTATACTGCATTGCTCTTTGTGTTAGATTGCATTGTTTTACTGTGTGTTATATTGCATTGTTTCTTTGTGTTACATCACATTGTTTCTCTTTGTGTTATATTTCATTGTTTCACTTTGTGTTATATTGCATTGTTTCTTTGTGTTATATTGCATTGTTTCTTTGTGTTATATTGCATTGTTTCTTTGTGTTAGATTGCATTGTTTTGCCAGAATTTTAGAATTTCTCTCATTAACAAGTAATCAGTTACTATAGCTGTATAGGTACCTTACACAAGGTTTTGCCAATATAATGCCTTGTATGTCTCGTGGACAAAACATGAACATCTGTAACAAAAAACAAATCTACTTTTTCCTCACCATTTTGCCAATCATCATGACATAAGGCCCAAGGTACTTGTTCACACCAAAGATGTCAAGCAATCGAATATACCAATAGATGATATTCACACAGTACACCACTCTACCATAGCTACTGAAAGGCTGCTCTTGTAAGCGAAACACCATCCCAATAGAAAAGAGTAGGATGGAGATAAGGTCTGTTACATTCCAGTATTCCTGCAGCCACACTTTAAACTTCTGCATCAGCTTGCCTGGCTCTGACATCAATATCTGCAGAATTATAAAAAAAAAACACATCATAAAACTCAATTATGTAGCACAAAAGTGTATGATTAATATCTAAAAAGCTACATGGCAGAAATATTTCCTGGAGTAATATCATTCACAATATCACAATGTACTTTATTCATGAAAGAGGGAATTGCATGGATTTGAGAAGGGAACGGAAACATTAAGGCCAAAATATCACATACAATATATTTTATAACTGTATTTCTGTTTCTATCATTTATATATGCTAAAGAAGCAAAAGGATGACCCCCTTGAAAAAAAATCATTGCATTGTGTTGCACTTTATGATAAATGGTTTACAGAGGACATCTAGTGGCTAATCTTCAAACTTCAGGTGTTTTTTTCTCTTCATTCCTTTACACATCTAAGTGATAGTTAAATGCTTTGGTATTTAGCAAAATTTGAATTTGTTGTTAAATATACTCTATCTTGAAAGCATCTTTGCGCACAGTACCAGACGAACATTTGCTTTAAAAAAAGGTTTACTCATGTCATTTAATATTTTAAGAAAACTAGAAAATGAAAACACGTGAAAATGTACAAAACAGCAAATAAGGGTCTGTAACTCTTAGATTCCTCATCATAACAACACCGTATCATTGTAAGGCACACTGGGATAAAATTGCCTAACATTTCTTCCCATGGACATTTGAGATTTTTCACTGACTTTTGCTAGAAACAGAAATCTGTGTGTTGCGTGACCATTTCTATTAAAGAAATTTAAATTTTGATTGAAATCTTACGCTTAAGTAAGTACATGCATCATTGCATCATTTAATTAGTGTTAATGTGCATGCTGTTGCAGTTAAAAGCATATTTAATCATCCACTCTAACATTTGACTGGTCCTGAATACTAAAAATATTAAAACCACGGCTAAGACCAGAAAAAGTCCCATAAATCTTTCTCTGCACTTTTCTCATAATGGATACTTAACGCTGAATCCACTGGGTCTACTCAATATGCTCGGTACTTTGGCTCCGAATTGATGCCTCTGAATTTTGCGCTACCCAATATGCCTCAATGTGCCTGCAAATATGTCTGCTAACTGAACATCATAGCCAATTCCACGCCGAGACCCATCCAAAACCGAAATTACCCAAAACACGCCCAAACAGAACTGAAAAGTACCTCTATCATTCCCTTAGATTTCTATGTAGATGATAGAGACTCATTTCGGGAGGAATTTGGCTATTATGATAATAGCTAAAGTCCTCCCAAAATGAAAAATAAAGAAATAAAAAAAGAAATGGGGCCCCTAAAATAATCATGGGGGCCCAGGGCAAACATCCATGATTAACCACTACCAAAAACAGAAATGGGGCCCCTAAAATAATCATGGGGGCCCAGGGCAAACATCCATGATTAACCTCTACCAAAAACAGGGTTGGGAGCTGTCCAAATAGCTCTCAACCCCTGTTACACATTTGACATCAGGGCAGGTAGACTTGACCCCCCCCCCCCCTATAAGAATTGCTCTTGTACACAGTAGGATTTCTTAACAGTGCAACACACTGTCTGATAACATCACTAGAGAGACAGGAAATTCCATTCATTTGAATGAAATTATTCTCATCCATTCCTGCAGCAAATAATAATAAAAAAAGGATATGACTTTTACTGAGCTAATGTGGGCAGTCCTGGCTTTTTGCAAACTGCTGTAATTTCACAGTTGTAAGTAAAATTTGTAAGTATTTTATATTTTAAGCAAAAAATGCGTTTTAAAGTACTTTGAAAGCACATTAATATGCATTAATATTTGGAAAATGCATTTTAGGCACTAGACAGTCCCTTTAAGTGAGATGCAGTGGAGTGCACCAAAAACATTTCATAATTTTCAGCAACGGTACAACATGATGTATATGATTTTGTATGTCCATCAATTGGAACATGCAGCACAGATATGGCTCAGTAGTGCGAGCATGCCTCCTCTTCTGTGTCAATAAAGATAGGATTCCTCTCTGGCATGGTGCAGTGTAGAAGCAGCAGCAGTACTTGTAGCAGCCAATGCAGATTGGCAAGCAGACGGGTGAGTGGTTGTGAAAGCAGATGTGAAAGCAGACAGCAGATTGTGAATCTGGACCAGAGTCCTGTGAGCTGAACTCTGGTGACACAAGCCGTGGGGACGATGGTCCAGCAGACCATGGCATGTCAACTTGAGGGTAGGCTGCCATTTTCCTACTACATTCTTCTACCAGGAATTGCTAAGCTTGAGGTTGCTGATGAGTTCAAGGATGAGGTGAACCAGACTCTGCAGTTGGTGTGGACAGCTTTGGATGTTCCCGGGTCATGTGGGTACATGTGAGTGATGTGTCCGGCATCCAGCATTGGATGTTTCTGGGTCATGTAGGTCATTGGGAGTGATTTGTCCTGGTCATGAGGGTCCATGAACCCTCCAGAAACCATAACAATTGGTAAAGATGAGTAAATAGTATTGTCCACAATTGTCATGGCCAAGATGCCCAGTGGGGAATTTATCAGGGTGTATCTAGAGATGCTTCTCTGACACATAGCTCACAAGACAGGGTAATTACATTTCTAGATGGTCTGGTTAATACTTGATATGTCCTACACCATCTGCTATTGTATGTGTGGTTCTGTATGGGTGTCTTCAATTTAGCTGTTTCTAGGCCTGTTAATCATCAAAATAAATGTCACTCAGTATGAGTGAAATGTAGTTTACAACTATGTGAGCTATTCACTAAAAGATCAGGTGCAGGTGAGTTGAACATTCAACTCACCTGTAACTTTCCTTTTAGTGAATATCCCCCTATACTGTCCATCACCTGTCTCTGCACTGACTGTCTCCTATTACAATATTTACACAGGTTCACCTCACTATCTGTCCAAAGGAGTCAACATTGTCATTTATCACAAATGGGTGATGGAGTGGTACTCACCAGGTGAAGCATGGGTCCTGGATCCAGAACATCTACACCTCCTTCAACACCCACTATGGAAGGCAGGGAGAAATACCTCTGGAGTATCTTCTGCCAGCCAGTGTAGGGCAGAGTCAGAGGAGGGCCATTCGCAGTGACATGGCAGAAGCGACTCTCCCTGGCCATCATGGATTTGGTTGTATGCTTGGCTTGCAGTCTCCCCAGCGCTTCTATAATTCCTCCCTGGCACTCAGGTATTGGCTCACCGCATTTACCCAGTCTTATATCTACTGCCAGATGTGGCACCACTTCACAGAGATGTCTTCCCTGCATCTCAGCCATTAACAAACTAACAGTGTTATGAACGCTATTTTAGCAGGCTCCGTTGCCATTGAATTGCAACTTTAATGGGAACCACTGAATCTAGGCCAATATGTCTCAGTTGAAGATACTGAATTATTAACATTACTACCCTAAACAATCTCAACTCAATCGACAATTTCAAATTTGATGGTGCTCTGAATTGCTAAAATACCTTGCTATTTCTCTTACTTCGATACTCACACAATTATATCACATGACATATATCATCTTCTAACTACTATCTGACATTAAGTGAACAGAAATACCCCATGTCACTTGACTTGGCAAAATCAGTATTTTAAAACTGAATCTATTTCCTAGCTGTTATGCTTGATGTAGGCCCTCTTATGCAACCTCCTAAATGCATTAGATATTTCTCCAACTTTATATGGGCAGAGAAAAAAACAAGATTGGCTGATGGGGGTCTGGGCTTACCATACATCGAGAAATACTATAAGACAAAACACCTTACCAGAATTGTTGAATGTGTAGGCGAACAAGCTATGATTGTCCCTGAACAACTAAACCTCCCAGCCCCAAAAATAACGTGGCTACCACATTTGAGATATTATTTCAACCCCCCCTCTCCCAACTAGCCCTCCAAGCATTAAAGTATTGAACTCAGTGGTGTGAGGAGGTACTGTAGCTAGCTATCTAAAATACTTTCAATATTTCTGCACAAATCACTCGGTCCCAACATGATTAGTTTCCATTTCATATAACTGCCGCTTTACTCACCATGACAAACTCACCAGTAGCTAATGTCACACTGGCATACAAACTGCTTCCACCACTGTAGGAGTTTTTAAGAGTGAACAAGTTTCCCCTCTGTGGTTGAACCCAGGGGTTCAGCCAGCCCAGGACTTAGAGGTTCCATAGTAGTGCCAGACAGTAAGACCAGTATAGCCATAAGGAAAGACTAGAATAGCAAACTCTTTAGAAAACAGAGTCTCTTTAAATAAACTTGGGTTAGAGTAAAGAACAATCAGCACACAGGATAATAGTCTCTTTATAGGAATGGCGCCTTGTACAAACTTTTCTCCAATTAACTTCTGATAGTAGGAGATATGGTAGAGTTCATAGTTCACAAAAGGTAGCTGGAAATTGGTACACACACAGATACAGACTGTACCAGAGTTTGCACTCCAAAGAAAGTGACAGTAAGCTGGAATAGAAAAGGGCCTTCCCCAAACCCACAAAGTTGGGAGCATAGAATTGTCCAAAATGTCTTAGTAGGCAGACACATTAAGATGTCCCTTCACTGGAAGTAAGGTGCCTAGCCCCACCCCTGAAAAATAGCCTAATCCCAGTATTGCTCCTCCACCAAACTTTACAGTTGGCACAATGCAGTCAGGCAGGTAACGTTCTCCTGGCATGTGCCAAACATCAGATTGCCAAACAGTGAAGATCCCACAGAACATGTTTCTACTGCTCCAGAGTCCAGTGGCAGCATGCTTTACACAGACTAGGCTCATCACAATGTTTCTTATTTTGATTCAATAGGTTTTTTTTTCAGTCTATTTTATCATATACATGATTACATATTATGTACCAACAGATGTGCACACCAACCAACACTGCAAATCCACAGATCAGTTTAGACTGAATACAATAATTTGCTTACTTCATCATATTAAAAATATGAGTAATAATTCACTTTAGTTATGTTTATTGTTATGGTCATGTGCCTTGTAACTAAAACAGAAACATTCACCTTATTTTAATTAACTTATGTTTACCTCTCTCATTTTTTCTATTCCTAGGGTGAAAATATATGAGATAACAATCCATTCCTGTGTTGATGGCCACCGTTCCATTTTTACTAGAACAATGTAGTTAAACAGCATAAGATATCCCATGTAGGCCATCTGTGTGAAGAAAACACAATAATGACAATATTAATTAAAGATTCACTTTCAAAAATGTATTATAACTGATTGTTCACTTTTACTGACACCTTCTTTGATATTCAAAGGAACTGCTTTTCAATGGGAAATGTGTATACTGTGCCACAGGGCATGTTATAAACGGGAGACTCCACAGACACTTTTAAAACACATTTTACTCCTAATTTACACAATGTAGAGATAATTGTAAACCATTTTTATACTCTACGTTCACGGTATTAAACAATGTTCAGGTGATACAATTCCTTTATGTTTTACTGAGTCAAAACATATTGTATACAAGCATAATACTCAAATGAAATTTGGGGTAAACATGTGGTATCACATTATGAATGTGTGTGTGAATGCAGGAGTCCATCAAATGTCACCACATACTAGAGCCCATTAAATATGCCACATATAGGAGCCCGTTAAAAGGATACAACCAATCTGCCCCCCCCAGACTTGCCCATGTTTGCTCCAGATTTGCCAATATGCCATTTAGACTTGCCAAAGCAATCTCCAGACTTGGAATTCTGCCCCTAGACTTGCCATTCTGCCCCTCAGACTTGCAAATACATCCCCAGACTTGCCTTTCTGCCCTTCACATTTGCCAATCTGCCGCTCAGACTTCCTAAACTGTCACTCAGACTTGTCAACCTGCCCCTCAGACTTGGAAATGTAATCTTCACTTCACACTTGCCAACCTGACCCTCAGACTTCCCAATGGATCCCTAGACTTAATATTCTGCCCCCAGACTTGCCAATCTGCACCTCAGTCTTGCTGACCAGCCACTCAGACTTGCCAAACCTCCACTCAAACTTGCCAACGTGCCCCTCAGACTTGCCAATCTACCCCTCAGACTTGCCATACTGCTCAGAGGGGGAGGAGCTGGAAAATCTGCAAGTGGGGAAGAGGCGCACAATTCTTGTCATGTGTAAGTTACTTCACATTTTGATGCTCATGATGATTGAGTTTTTTTCACCCTTAAGTTAAACTCTGGTGCACATTGTCCACTCAGGGGGCCGGTCAAGCCAGCCACTAGATATGGATCTGTGGGGGGTGTCCCCCCCCCCGCCCATCCAGTCAGTTCACCCCTGGATTGGAATCTAAAACAATGTTTTACTTATGCAAGTGTAAAACTATATTTTAAAACTCACTGTATAGAACCAGAATTTAACAATTGGTGCATTATAAAACTCATATATTTTTCGTCCAAGAGGAATTAGTCGATGCCTTGGGTGTTCATCATCATCTTTTTTTCTAGAAGTATCTCCGTTACCTCTGGCCAGCATTGCCTAAATTAAGGAAAACAAACCAATATTAGAATATTAGATCATAATCTAATTGATTGTTAGTTTGAAATAAACCTTTAATATAATCTGCATAATTAATATTTAGATTATCACTTTGAAACCTAGATTCAGAGTAATTCCCTGTGTATGCATCTATATTTTAAGACTTAGTTTTGTTACATGTATATAATACCAGTGTGTTAAGCTACTTCTGCTAGTGCCAAATACACATTAGTACTGGCACTCAAAGAAGCAACCCAACCACAAATGAATTTTCACATTAGAACTGTCCTAGGTAAAGTGGGACAGTAGGGGGCATGTCGTATTGATTTTTTTTATGGCAGCAAAGTGGTTACAAATCTTAGATATATATTTTTAAATATGTTTTTGTAATGTGTTTTATGTGGATCATAAAAAAGTATTTACATATGAGTCTGGCCTCATTAAATGTTCGATTCACGATGAAAGTAAAATCTAAAAAACTGTCTTAATTCTGCTCTGTTTTCATGAATATATTGTATCAAATTAGACTTTCTGTCCTCGGATAACATTTTCTGCCTGTTTGAATTGGTTCTATAGCGTATGATCTATAGCGTGTTGAATAATATTAGTCAGAAGTATTATTGAAGCATTCCACATTAGACACATCCATTGTATTTTGATAAATGAATTGTATTTTATTGAGAAAGAAAAAGCTTTGTGTTCTCCAGACAAAAATAGGCCATTCATTTCATTTATTTTAATTACAGGATGTCACATCACTATAACACGATTTAATTTCAAAGTACTGTCCTTATTTCCACTTCATTTCATTCTACTTCCAGTATATTTTGTGAATTATATCATGACAGTTTATATTATTTGTTGTTAGTTCAGGTCACATATTGAATAATCGTATAATATTACACATATGGGGGAGTGAAGGCAAAAATATATTTTTCTTAAATGGAAGGCCACTTAAGTTTATTTTCTAGCTATATTTCAACTGTATGTGCAATTTTGGTGGGAATAATGCTAGTGACCTATTCAGTTATAGTGAACAACAGGTAATTTACAATCCGGTTACAAAATGTCAAGCAAAATATGTAAATTGGAGGATTTTAAGAGTCAGCTTAAATAAGTTGGCCTTAAAAATGATACCTATACATTGTTTTACTGTGAATAAAAAATGATTGAAAATGATCAAAAAATGTGAAAGCAAAATTGCAAGCAAATACCTAAATTAGGAGAAAAATGTGTTTTAAATGTGTCTGTGGTTTAATATGTAAAGTACACATTTTCCATTGCAAAGCACCACAGATGATGTCATAAACAGGAGACTCCACAGACACATTTAAAACACATTTTTATCCTTGACCTTTGCTTGCAATTTTGCCACACAATGTACAGATGATTTTCAATAATTTTTTATTCTCTACATTCACAGTAAATTGTGGCAACTAAAGTGACGTTTTGGCGTGTGTGCAAAAAGTGCAATGAGGCACCTGATGAAGCCTGAATGGGTAAAATGTATTGTGTGTGCTGATGTCATCATGCCTACATGGAAGTTCTGCTGAGCTGCGGCGTCTGACTGTTATGAGAGAGTTTCCACGTTACATGTGAGCATACTGCACTTTTTTTATATTAAATGGCAATTTCATATTCACACTCTGTCTTTTCCTCTCTCTTTCTTCTCTGCATACCACAATATTACGCGAATCTAATGCGCCATCGAATGTAATGCGCACTTCAAATTTTGACACCTTGAAGGCAAAAAATGTTTTCGCCGGTGAAAGTATTTTTTAAAACAATATTATGGAGTTTCTATAAGTAAGAGAGGGTAGTACACATGCACAGTTTGTCTTTATTGTGTTGTGCTTTCCTTTTTGTTAATAGCAACATTTTGGGGGTTTTGGATTAAGTTGCAACATAAAACTTACGCAAATCTAATGTGCCATCGATTCTAATGCGCACTCATATTTTGGAGACAACATTTTGCAAAAAAAGGTGTGCATTAGATCTGAGTAAATACGGTATGATTGTGGACATCGCTACCATTGTGTTTAAATAAGCGACTTCTGGAGAGGTAATACTAAACCTCAGAACCACTGTCAACTGAATTAACCCCTTGGGAGTTCTCCCACTAGCCTGGTACATTGTGAGTGAACTGGAATGCTCCAAAGTCGTGAGTGTAATTCCTGTGGAAGCATTAATTGGTATATATCCAGATCACAGATAACACTACGATCTATATTTGTTCTCGGCAGTTTATATATATGCCTATTTAACCTGCTGATGACTGCCTAATACACTTTTATATATTTTTTGGTCTATTCTCGGTGTGGAATAACACATTATGATAATTTGTAGCACAATGTTTAGGTGATACAGTCCCTTTAATTGTGCAAATGTATTAATTTATTGTTCATTGTTTAATGAATACTCAAGGTATTTTTCTGGTATATACAAATAAATCTAGAAATATCACATAGCTATATTGACGCAGAGTTGTTCTTCATCTTATGATACAATCAGCATTGCACTGATTTATGTGGCTGGTACATGATCCAGTGTCTGTAAACATGGCGTAGCATTCTAAAATATGATATAATATATTGTATTATTTATCATCCTAAAATATGGGGTTAAAACTTGTTTACATTTACAAATTGGTTTACATTTTTGAACACAGCTAATTGGGGTTTAACCCCTTAGTGACAAGACATTTTCACCTTGACTTTCCCTTGGTGACAATGGCTGTTTTGTCATTTGTAGGGTGTTTGTGTTTAGCTGTAATTCTTTTCTTTCTCACATACAGTACCCACACAAATTATATGTTGTTTTTACCGTCATAAGAAGGGCTTTCATTAGATACCATTATGTTCATCATATCTTATAATTTACTACAAAAAAAATCATAAAATATGATGAAAATATTTTTAAAAAACACTTTTTCTAACTTTGACCTAAAATATAATTTACACAAATAAAATCATTAAAAAAGACCCCGTCTAAATAGTTTCTAAATGTTCCCCCGAGTTCAAAAATATGCATGTTTCCATATTTTTCGGTATTTTTTTGCGAGTTATGGGGCAAAAACCAAAAATAGTGTTTTTTGTTTTTTCCTATATTGATCTTTTGACCCCAACCCGAATCCAAAATTTAACCCTAACACTAAATTTAACCCCAACTCTAATCCTTAGTATATCCCTTAATATTTTTTAACTTTAATTTAATTTTAACCCTATCCCTTATGCTAAAAAATATTTAATTTTAACCCTATAGGCTAATATAGCTAAATAACCTGTTTTTAATTAATTAAATATTTATTTTAAATATTTTCCATTGCAATGCTACTAAACTACCACTAGTTTAGGCAGTCAAGTAGCATATTCAGAGCGACGGAAGTGAAGTTACTTTCACTTCCGAAGCTCAGACCGGCAGAGGGCTTAGCCATAGTGACGGAGCAGCATGCTCCGTCAATATGGCTCCCCACGATCGCTCCTAGCGGCGATTGTGGGGGTCCCAAAATAGAAATTTCGGTGCTGGCTATTGCCTCAATGTCGAGGCAATAGACCAGCACTGTTAAAGCAGTTTTCGCGATCGTTGATCGCGAAAACCGCTTCATTCACTGCAGGACGTGCCAGGCACGTCCTTTGTCGTTAAGGAAGTTTCTCCCAGGACGTGCCTGGCACGTCCTTTGGCGTCAAGGGGATAAAGTTTCTTGGTTACTTAAAAAAATAAAAAGCTTGAGGAAACATTAGGATACATTTATGAGCAGAATAAATAGTCCTAGCAATAAATATCGAGTAAATGCTTCAATTTCCACTATCACACAGTTATAGATTCCATATATGTCTCACATCACTTCCATCTAGACTGCTCAGATTACTACTTTCTCCTAATGGAAGTTGTGCTCAGTCTAATAAAATCCTGCTCAACTGAATTCTTACTAATTTTATTTTTTGAAGAAATGTTTTTTTACATTTTTTATTTATTTTATTTGAAAACCACAATTGGTATATAGTGTGGTATAAACAGTTTGGATCATTTTTCTTTTCTTCTTATTATATAACCAAAACATCAGCATAACACTATTTAACTTTGAAGAAATGTTTTATTGACACAATGCAAATACAATACTTTATAAAGTTCAAGAAGGGTGCAGACATTTTGTCCAGAGTCTTTGGTCAGCTATAACAAATGGCGAAGGAAGATCTGACCCAGGATTCTAAAGTGCTAAATGAGGGCTCAATAATGTTTTTTTTTCATTAAATAATTTCTGTATCACACTTAATACAATCTTTAATTTGAACATACATAATTTTTTGCCTACAGTTGTCCTGTAATGACTGACAATCTCCAGTTTGTAGAGTTTTAATGTATGGATACATTCAGTGAAAGGAGTCCCCAGAGCTAATAGTTCTCTCCTCATAATTTTTGAAGTGATGTTTCCATTAGCATAATAGTGAGTTGTATTGGATTGTCATAATAATCAAATTGTTCTTCAGAATACAGACGATAGGTCACTGTAACTTGTGAGATGGCCAAATGTCACTAAGCTCTACCCAACATAAAATTTTGTCAATAGTGAACAAATCGCTTCAACTATATCAGTAACATTAATTAAAATAGAAAAAGTTGCCGAATACCATCAAACATTTAGCAAGGTATTTCTGAGTGGCATTACTTTTAACAGCCTGCTAAGAAATGTTACATAAAAGTAATATTTATTTAAATCTAATTTGCCTTTCATAAATCTGGAGACCTTGAAAGAGATTTGCTAAGTGGTAAAAAGTTGAAGAGATTAAAACTTCCTAGGTCATTCTCTGGAGTGTGATTTCCATGCTGGAGCGATATGCTAGTAGAGGTTCAGAGAAGTATAGATGAACAAGCTATTTCATTCAACTTTATAATTAATTAAAAAAAAAAAAAGACTATTTTCTGAATTCCTCCCCAATTTCCCCAATGGTTTGTACTTTCCAACAAGTAGGAGAGGAAGGATAGATGTCAGGTTAAAGTGAAAGATTCTATACTTAAAAACATAGAAACACATTAATGGTTCATCTAATGTAACAAAGTTTAGGTATATCCACATCCTAAGTATTCCTTTAAACTCCTGGTCTGTACGGGTCTAGGACACTTCCGCGCCGCATCTTCATCACTGACAGTTCGGCGCGGCAGTTAGAAAGCTGAAATGTCAGCAATGAAGAATAACTCGTCCGTTTCTTCGCGGCTGAGGCTATGTAAGAGCTGACAGTTCAGCGCTGAACTGTCAGCTCTTACAAATGTAAAAGTAAAACGAAAATCCCCCCCCCCTAATAAATGATTCCCAAACCCAAATACTAACACTAAACACTAAACCCCAATACTAACACAAAAATTAACCCCAATACTAACACTAAACACTAAACCCCAATACTAACACTAAAATTAACCCCAATACTAAAATTAACCCCCTAAACCCTAATACTAACCCCCGACCCCTAATACTAACCCCCTAAACCCTAATACTAACCCCCAACCCCAAATACTAAAATTAACCCCCTAAACCCTAATACTAACCCTAATACTAACACCCGAACCCTAAAATTAACCCCCTAAACCCTAATACTAAAATTAACCCCCTAAACCCTAATTCTAACCCCCTAAACCCTAATTCTAACCAAACTAAAATAGCTCAAATACTTACCTTTAGCGATGAAATGTCCCGCGATGAAATCTCCAGCGACGATCTGTCTTGCTGTGCAGAGTCGGCGGTGAAGCGGCTGCGCTGAAGCAGCCGTGATGAAGAGTCCCATCCCCGGTCTGTACTACACATTTCAAAGTATAATCTGAGATGCCAAAATGAATACATATTTCAAGCTTTTTTAATGTTAAGAATTCCTCATTAGCTGAGGTCACTATACTTGAGATATTGTGATGAAGACTAGATTTGAGTGGGAAATACTTCTATGATCTCCACTCCAAAATGAGGCATGATATAAGCCAGAAATCAAGCTATATGAAGATGGTGTGAATAGCAGTTATGAACAATCCCCAAATCCAAAAGTTTATCAAAAACAAAACAACATTTTTAAAAAAAAAAAAAGATCAGAAAATATGGACAAATGGGATGGGATAAAGAGGAAGGATGCACAAGAAATAGAGAAGAGGCATCAGACTCAGCACAGAGACTTGGAGACAATGGGAGATTTGAGGGAGAGGGACTAATATATGGGAAATAAAGTAAGCTTCCCATCCTGCTCGCCCTTTGGGCAAGGCCGTGTACTTACAGCATCTAATTTTGTCTTGAAGTCCACCATTCTTTCTTGAATTGTTTCCTCAGGTGGGCGACTCCACACCCTCACCACTCCCTGCATAAAAAAGTTTTGTTTTAAACTGCCCATCCCTTAGAATTTAGTTATCCCTTCAAAATATGCTGTGGATGCCTCGAGCAACATAAAGCGTTCTGTTGTTTGTTGCATGTTTCTGATATGTGTAGCTAAAATCAAGCTACATATTGAAAAAAACATTTATTAAATAAACTTTAAAAGGTGCCTACTTTAAAAAAAACCAAAAAAAAACCCTGTTTTAATACCCTCCTATAACTGATTCACGAATTCAAAAAATAAAATCAAGTTATTTCCTAATAGAAAACTAAATTGCAATGTATGAAGGGGAATGGATTTAAGACACGGACACCAAAGGATTCATTGCAAGAAGCAGACAAGACAATTTTCTTTCAGTATAACAAATTAAACAGGGTTTAAGTAGACTTCAATGCATTGGAGGGTAGAGGTCAAAGACTGAGCAGGATGGTTACATGTGCATGGAATATGAAACGAGGCATGGATATTGAATATGACATAAGAAATTGCAATATTCAGTTTATCTTTGGACTACCATTATGTTCAATTTATAAAGGTGTCAGGAACTAACTGTACCTGGACTTAAACCCTGACTTTCATGTTCCTTGCTCTCTTCTTTGCCAGTTCGCCAGCCTGTATTTTCTAGTTTAGCCTCTGTTCTAGTAACAATGAATATACAAATAATAATATAATTATCAACTCTCCACAGCTGTGTGAGGTCATGTGCTGACTCTCTGCCTATAAAAGCCACTTCCTGTCACTGTACCTTTGCCAGAGTATTGTGGTTCCTACCTGCATCATAATCAAGCTTTCTACTTATCTCTATTTGCCTGTTACCAATTTGGACCGTCTGACCTTCTCCTACCTTCTCACCTCGGCTTGCCTAACTACGCTTCTACTCTTTTTTCCAGCCTCTCAGCTCTGCTAAAGACCAGATTGTCGCTCAGGGGCTCAACCACCTGGGTAACGAGTGATTGCTTCTGGCAGAAGACTTTGCTGATTTGGCTGCTGGACTCCAAAACCTGCTACCATCAGTATCATTACAGAATAATCTGGCCTATCATGGAGACCGCTAGATCAGAATCTGCATTAGCCCAGCAGGTTGCATTTAATGCAAGAACTGTGCAGACCCAGGCACAAACCATTCAAGTGCTAAAAGATCAGGTAGCTGAACTACAAAATGAAGTTTGTGCCATGCACAATGAATTTACCAGCTACAGAGCACATGATGTTTCAGCGGACTGCTGCTGCAGTTGCTGCTAATGCTACTGCTACCCCTGCACAAGATGCCCGCTTGCCTCTGCCAGAAAAGTTTGGAGGTGACTGCCGAAAATCCAGGGGTTTCCTAAATCGATTCACTTTATGATGTTACCCAATATATATCCATCTGAAAGGGATTCATTTTTTCCCTCTTAAAACATGAAGCCCTTGCCTGGGGCTCCCCTTTACTGGAACAGGACAGTCCTGTCTTGGGAAATGTAAGACACTTTATTGATGCTATGAGCATAATATTTGATGACCCCAAATGCTGTGCAGCAGCAAAAGCTACTCTCCTTAACTTAAATCAACAGAAGCACTCTGTGGCTGAATATGCTTCTGAATTCAGGCAGTGGATTGCTGCTACTACTTGGAACCAATCAGCTCAGAGATTCCATTTTTAAATGGTGCTTTCAGATGCTATAAAAGATGAACTGGCTCGTGTTGAACTTCCTGATGAATTTGATTCTTTTGTGCAGTTGGCTATCCGTATAGATCGGAGGCTCTCAGAAAGACGATTGGAAAGACAGTGCTCTTTTAAATCGAGTGCTAGTCCTGCATTACATTCAATTATTTCTGCTCAAACCCATCAATTATCTGTAGACTCTGAACCAGAGGCTATGCAGATCAATCTAATAAGAGGGCCACTGTCCACTGAAGAAAAACAGTGGCGACGCAATCACAATTTATGTCTCTACTGTGGTAGTGCAGGGCATTATGCCATCAATTGCCCTAGCAAGCCTACAAGAACAATAGCTATCACCGCTGAAGGTGCACAGATTCAATACCAACCCCAGACTTCAGACCAACTGGATTCTGTCACACAACCCTTTTTATTTTCTCTGGCACAAGGAAAAGAAGGTATGATGACTCGGCATCCTCAACTAGTGGTGCCCATCACCTTGCAAAATGGTTGTAGAAAAATGTAAACTTCATGATGGACTCCAGAGCATGAGGAAACTTCATGGACATTAAATGTGCTGCAGTAAATTAAATCGAGTCTAAACTTAAACCTTCACCTGTGTTAATGAAAACAGTTTCCAGTGATTTGGGGTATACCCTGGTTTGCTGTGTATCACCCACAGATTGAGTGGAAGACTAGAGCATTGTCATTCCCTTCAGTACACTGTTTGCTTAACTGTCAACCTTCTAATGCAACCCCTGCTTTTACAGCAATTAACAAACTTGTTGGTACAAATGTTACCCAGCTTCCTCCCCTGTATCATGATTTTGAAGATATCTGTGACAAGAAGACTGATGATCAACTTCCACCTCACAGGCCCTATGGTTGCCCCTTAGAACTGCTACCTGGAGCTGCTATCCCATTTGGCTGTATAAACTCTCTCTCTGAACCTGTATTGAAAGCACTCTGGATATATCTACAAGAAAATCTTGCCAAAGGCTTTATTCGACCATCTACTTCCCCAACAGGTGCTCCTATATTTTTTGTTTTTTTTTGTCTATGGCCTTACAGAGAAATAAATGATATCACTGTAAAAAAAGCTATCCCTTACCTTTTATTCCTGATTTTCTGGAAAGACTATGTTCAGCTAAAATGTTTACGAAACTTGATTTGCGAGGGGCCTATAATCCTGGTTCGCATAGGATCTGGTTGTCACTAAATGGATTTGAAGATCCACTGTGACAGGGGTTCTTGGAGGGCCCTGGAGGCCAGAAGATTTCCCCTTTGTATGTTCTTCTGTTAAACTGATTATGTTGTTTTCATTATGTGTCTTACTGTGTGTTTTGTAATTAGGTTTACTCACTGTATGTTAATTCCTATTTGGTTTGCAGCCTGGAAGTATAATGTATTCCTAGCCCCAGTTAGTTGGAGAACTATACTTAGTTCCATCCCCCCCATTGTATACTAATGTCTGTGATGTCATGTTTATGTCTTTTTATAAGTCTGTGTTGTTTCACAAATAAATTGGTTGTTCATTCTTGCTGTACCTAACTGCTAGTGGTCTCCTGTACCCTATTTGGGTACAAAGAGCAAGTCCAGAAAGGCTTGCTGGGTGGAAGCTGAGCTGTAATTGGGGGCTAAGGAGGTATTTCCCTGCAATGGACAGAGGGTCTACAACGTCCAGTAGACAGACCGTTACATTGGTGGCAAGCGGTGGGATCCTCCTTGCAAGAGCCCAGTGGATTAGCAGCAAAGGACCAGCAAGGGATTACAAGCAGCACCATGGCCAGAAAGTGAAAGTCCAGCTGTGTATGGGCCAAACCTTCCCATCGAGTTCGTGGATTGGATTATGCAGGAAGCCGAGGGGGAGAGAGAGGCTGAGCTGGAGCTGAGATGGATGCTGAGGTGCTGTTCAGGCGGGATTGTAATCGCCGGGAGCTCTGGTGGGAAGCTATCAGATGGGATCAGTACTGCCAGGGAAGGTACATCCCAAGTCACCAGGAGAGGTACAAGATTCAGCTGAACCTATGGATGCAATATCTGGGTGAACAACCCCAAGGAAAGTGGGTGGCGGATCTGGCAGAGCTTGTTGAGGCTGAGCTGGCACTACAGTGGCAAGCAACCCAGATGCACCCAGACCTGGGAGATTCAGATGATCCCCAGAGGGCTTTGGTGACCCTGGAGTAATGTTTGAAAGTTACCAGGAGGAGTACACTCTTGGTAGCTCCGATTAGGAGCGGGAAATTGAAATCTGTGAGGGGCGGGAGTATGATGTTGCAGAGTTGGATGCTGATTTGGACTTTTTGGTTCACCAAGAGTGGGAGCTGGAAAATTAATTTGCCAAGGTGCTCAACCTCGTCCGACTGGGCCCTGATGATGTCGATTTAGCAGAGTTAAGCTCTGTGAAGTTTTACCCGGTAGGGGTGGATGAGACGGTTGTCTCCACACCAGGCTCCCAACTCCTTGAATGTGAGTACCCAGGACTGTTGCTCTTTCCCTGTCCCAATGCCCCAGCAGATGCAATGGCCCAAGTACTGTGCCCCTTTCCCCCTGTGGATGATCCAGCAGAAGAGCTGGCATCCTGGTAGATTGCCACTGGTTCCTGCTTGCCCCTACCCCAGACCCCAGAACTTCTTCCCCTTTCCCCTGTGGAGGCCCCACCTGACGTCACGTCCCCAGACCAGTTACACATCCCCCCCGAATGAACAGTTGAACCGCTGGCACTGTTGCCCTAAATGAACCAGGACCCCCCCCCTCCTTGTTCTCACCTCCACCTGGGTTCAAGGAGCCTTATTGGAACCCCATCCCTGGCTTTTACCAACCCTATGTCCCAGCAGGAGAGCTGGCAACAGAGTGCTGATGATCTCTGTCCACCCCTGCTGCTTGTGGAGTTTTTGTACCTGGCAGAGGTGCCAGCATCTGGGCAGAGCGCAATTGGCCTATGTCCACAGAGTTCCATGGAATTAAACCCAGTACCTTTTAAAAATGACCTAGGAGAAGTGGATGTGACATCAGTCTCCACCCCTGGGTCTCCTCAGCTCTGGTGCCTGGATGCGGGCCATAGCATCACTTGTTTATCCACAAGCTGCATTTGGGAATGTGAGTGTGATTCCAAAACTACCCAATCGCCTGGATAACAAATTTGGGGTTAACATCATGCCGACTGACTTTGAAGTCCCCTCGTCTGGGGGATCCTTCGGCGTCAGTCTCCCCCCAAAAAATAAAAAATGTCACAAAATGGATTTGAAGATCCACTGTGACGGGGGTTCTTGGAGGGCCCTGGAGGCTTGAAGACTCCCTGTGGACTATGGACCCTGTGTGTTGATATATTCGTTTGGGGGTACACACTTTGAGGGCACCAGTGGAACCGTGTTTCAACTGGACTTCAAATGTGTGTTAATTCCTATATCTATATCTCACTGTATGTTAATTCCTATTTGGTTTGCAGCCTGGAAGCATAATGTATTCCGAGCCCCAGTTAGTTGGAGAACTATACTTAGTTCCATCCTCCCATTGTATTCCAATGTCTGTGATGAAATGTTTGTCTTTTTTATAAGTCTTGATGTTTCACAAATAAAGTGGTTGTTCATTCTTGCTGTACCTAACTGCTAGTGGTCCTGTCTGCTATTTGGGTACAAAGAGCAAGGTTCCAGAAAGGTTTCCTGGGTGGATGCTGAGCTGTAATCGGGGGCTAAGGAGGTAATTCCCTACAACGAACAGAGGGTCTACTACATCCGGTTGACAGTCCGTTACATTGGTGATGAGTTCAGAATTAGGTATGGACATTATGAATATCTAGTGATGCCGTTTGGGCTTTGTAATGCTCCTGCAACCTTTTTAACATTTAATCAATGATGTATTACGGGACCTCCTGGATCAGTTTGTTTGTAGCATACTTGGATGATATGCTGATATTTTCTGATAATCTTGAAGATCACAGAAAAAAGGGTCTGCATTGTCTTTGAACGCCTCCGTCCCCACCAACTCTACAAAAATGGAAAAATATGAGTTTGAACAAACAGAGATTCAATTCCTTTGATAAATAGTAACTCAAGAAGGTTAAAGTATGGATGCAATTAAAATACAAGCTGTATTAGTCTGGCCCATCCCCAAGAATGAAAAAGAAATTCATATATTTGTGGGGTTTGCCAATTCTTACAGACATTTCATTAAGAATTTCTCTCGAGTAATTGCACCAATCACTGAACTCACCCATAAAGGGACAACTTTCAAGGGGACATACAAGGCTGATGCTGCATTTTCTAGAATAAAGACTCTGTTTACATGTGCCCCAATTATGGTATACCCTCAGCCAGAACTGTCATTCACTATAGAGGTAGATGCCTCTGATTCTGCTGTTGGGGCTATACTTTCTCAATGTACTGGACCTAAGGGCCTGATGTCACCCGCTGAAAGAAACTATGATATAGGGAATAAAGAATGCTATAAAATCACCCTTCACAGAATGGAGACATCTCTTGGAGGGGGCCACCAATCCAATTACTGTGCTCACCAATCACAAAAACTTGGAATGTGTCCGATCAGCTAAGAGACTGGCCTGGCTCCAGAAATGGAGACAACCATATAGGCCTAGCTCCTGCCTTTGTCCAGTGTATCTGATCCTCTCAACATTAAAAAAGAAGTAACTTCCATCTTACCAGTGAGTAGATTTCTAGGTGTTACCATTCCTTCCTCCTTAACGTCTTGCATTAAAAAGGGTTATGCTGCAGATCCAGTGTTTCGTGACCCACCACCTGACCATGCTCAATGGATTTTGGGTTTTTCAACAGTGTCTATATGTACCAGAATCCGTAAGATGTTTATTTAATGATTCCAAACCAGCGGGTGATCCAGGAATACAAAAAACACAAGAACTACTGTCCAGATCCTTTTGGTGGCCTAAATATCATGTGGATGTGAAAAAGTATGTGTCCTCTTGTGATGTATGTGCTAGGAATAAGATTTCTCACTGTTCGCCAGTAGGCTTGCTGCAGCCTCTTCCAATTCCTAATCATCCCTGGGGATTCATATCCATCCTTGTTGTTGTTGACCGGCTTACTAAAATGAGCCATTTTATACCTGCTCATGGGCTCCCTTCTGCCAAACAGACTGCAGAGTTAGTTATTTGGGAGGTATTTAGTTTGCATGGTGTTCCTGATGAAGTGATTTCTGACAGGGGGGTACAGTTTACTTTACGCTTTTGAAAATGTTTTTGTTCTGGACTTAGAATAAATGTGAATCTGTCATCAGCTTTTCATCCTCAAAGTAATGGACAGACTGAGAGAACCAACCAAACTCTGGAGCAATATTTGATACCTGCAGTATGACTGGCTAGACTTTTTACCACGGCAGAGTTTGCCTACAACAATGCTCTACTTGTCAGAGCGCATTTTTTGCCAATTATGGTTACCATCCAAACTTTCTAGTGAGTCTTCCAATTACTACTTCCTCTCCTTCAGTGGCAGACCGGCTTACTACCTTACAGCAATCCCAGGAACTATTGAAAGAAATGATTTTGAAGGCTCAGGGTTATTACAAAAGAGCTGCTGATAGGCATAGGAAAGAGGCCCCAGTTTATCGCATTGGTGACAAGGTAGGGCTTTCCACTTAGAACCTTCAGATTCCATCTCATAAGTTGGGTCAGAAATATATTAGACCTCTTGAGGTCATTGCTCAGAACAATTATGTCACTTTCCACCTGCAGCTCCCCGATTCCATAAGAGTACACCCTGTATTTCACACTGCATTGCTAAAACCTTCTAGTGAAAATCCTTTTCCTGGATAGACCTTACCTGCCCCAGCACCAGTCCTGGTGGATCATGAATATGAAGTGGAACCAATTCTTGATTCCAGGATCTTCCACAATAAACTACAGTACTTGGTTCATTGGAAAGGCTATGGTGATGAGGATAGGTCTTAGGAGCCAATGGAGAATGTTCATGCTCACGTCTGATTACAGCTTTTCACCAGCAGCACCCTGATAAACCAGGAAAGTGCATCCAGAGGCAGCTCCTGTAGAGGAGGGGGTGATGTCAGGAACTGATTGTACCTGGACTTGAACCCCGACTTCCATGTTCCTAACTCTCTTCTTTACCAGTTCGCCAGCCTGTCTTTTATGTTTTAGCCTCTGTTCTAGTAACCATGAATATACAAAGGCTTGTTATAATTATCAACTCTCCACAGCTGTGTCTGGTCCTGTGCTTACTCTCTGCCTATAAAAGTCACTTCCTGTCACTATACCTTTGAAAATATTATTGTGGTTCCTGCCTGCATCATAATCAATCTTTCAACTGATCTCGATTTACCTGTTACTGATTTGGACCATCTGACTACTCTGCTTTCTCCTACCTTCTGACCTCTGCTTCCCTGACTACGCTTCTACTCTTTGTTCCAGCCTCTCAGACCAGATTGTCGCTCAGGGGCTCAACCACCTTGGTAATGATTGGCTGCTTCTGGCAGAAGACTTTGCTGATCTGGCTGCTGGACTTCAAAACCTGCTAACATCAGTATCATTACAAAAGGTCACATCTTGGATGCTATACTCTAAGCAAATTTCGCTCATACCGTCAACTCCATGTCATCGTCTTCTTTATCTTTGACTATCTTCTCTGGCTCTTCAACCTCCTTCTCTTGCAGATCCATCTCGTTAGCCTGGGACATATAGGGCATCTCGTCTTTGTTTTTAAATTCCAGGCTGAGAATTGAAGGAGGTAGGAGGATTCCTAGAATTACCTAAATAAATAATATTAATTATCAGGGATGCAGTCTAGTAGCAGGCTGTATTTGCAGACTGCTCACACCTGTTTGGTAAGCATCATTCTACACATGTATATTATTTGAACAATTTTCTTTTTCCTTCTTGCACATAGTTGAGTTTGTTGGCACCTCTTTATCTAGTTGCAGCTTACTGCCCAGGGGTTAATTGAGAGGAGGCTTAATTGCACCTCCTCCAACACAATAAAAAGGTTTCAGTAGCAGAAGGGCCGACCTTAAGTGTTCTGGCACCCTGTGCGGGCCTCCCCCGTGGCGCCACCCATGTATGTGTCTCTCTCCCTTCCCATGTTTGTCCCTTTCCTCTTCCTTGCCATGTCTGTCTCTCTCCAACTCCCTCATACCTGCTCTCTCTCCCACTCCTTCCCAATATCTGTTCTCTCTCTCTCTCTCCCTTATCTCTCCCTCTGTTCTGTCTCTCTTCCCCCTCCCCCTGTTCTGTCTCTCCCCCTCCCCCTGTTCTATCTCTCCCCCTCCCCCTGTTCTGTCTCTCCCCCTCCCCCTGTTCTGTCTCTCCCCCTTCTCTTTGTTCTGTCTCTCCCCATTCCCTCTGTTCTGATTCTCTCCACCTTCCCCCTGTTCTGTCTCTCTCTCCACCCTCCCCCTGTTCTGTCTCTCTCTCCACCCTCCCCCTGTTCTGTCTCTCTCTCCCCTCTCCCCCTGTTCTGTCTCTCTCTCCCCTCTCCCCCTGTTCTGTCTCTCTCTCTCTCCCCCTCCCCCTGTTCTGTCTCTCTCTCTCCCCCTTCCCTCTGTTCTGTCTCTCTCTCTCTCCCTACCCCTTCCCTCTGTTCTCTATGTCTCTCTCCCCCTTCCCTCTGTTCCGTCTCTCTCTCTCTCTCTCTCTCCCCCTCCCCCTGTTCTGTCTTTCTCTCTCCCCCACCCCCTGTTCTGTCTCTCTCTCCCCCTCCCCCTGTTCTGTCTCTCTCCTCCCTTTTCTGGGTCTCTCTCCCCCCCTACCCCTGTTCTGTCTCTCTTTCCCCCCTCCCCCTGATCTGTCTCTCTCCCCCTCCCCCTGTTCTTTTTCTCCCCCCCTCCCCCTGTTCTTCCTCTCTCTCCACCTCCCCTTCCTTTGCCTGCAAATGTGGATCCAGGAAAGGGGCCTAGCTAACCGGCTTCTCTTGCTGCCCTTGGCTCCCCGTGAAGCAGACGTTGCTCTGCTTCACAGGGTGGGGGCAGGCTACACCTCTCAGCTGGTTAGCTCTGCCCCCTCCCTGGATCCAGCAGAGCTTGCCGAGCAGAGGGCTGGTGAGGGGGGGATCTTTTGATCTCCCCAATCCAGTGCCTCTACCAGCTTTTAAAAAAAAATTACACCCTGGAGTGTTACACCCTGTCGCACACCCCTGGCTGACCCTGAGTAGCAGTATGAACTGCTTTGTGTGCCTACTTTAGGGGGAGGTGAGAGTAGGTTCACACCTATTGAGAATGGGAACTGATGTGGTGGGTGAGCTTAATTATGCTTTGGCCAATTCATGTATTCAAAACCAGACTTTGCTAAATAAAGCTGATATTAATGAGGCTTTCGTTTTGTTTTTAAGAATGCCATGTACAGCTTAGACAAATAACTAGAACTTAAGAAGCATAGTAAGAGTAAGTAAACCTATAGTTCCTAAGTATTCCTAGCTGAGTATTCATAAGTATAATAAATGTCTTGGCCTAAGTTGGGAGACCCTGTCTTTTAATTGTATATCATTTTCCCTTAGGGCCACTTAATTTATAGGGCAACACTTAATAAAAGAAACAAAACTCAACAAAACCCCAACAATGTTTGTTAGATCACAAATGGTAACGCTAACCTTAAGACCTGAATTTTTGCGCATACGGAGCCTGCCCATCCACATATCTGTCAAAAGCATTTGGCTGCATGTGTGAGCAATAAAGTCTCGATGCTTGGCTGCTACTGCAAGCTGCAGGCATGTGGCATTACTCCAGTTCTTCAGCTCATAGGTCAGTAGTTTCATTGCCAGCTGCTCATCCTGCTTGTACGACTGGTCTAATAACTCTACAGCCAGCTGTCCAAACTCTCTGAAACGTAAAGTTCACAATTTAGTTATTGTGTTTCATTATAGGATTATTCTGACTGGATCACTTTCATCCAATGCCAGTAGCAGATGATCTGTTGAAAAAACTAGATGAAAATGTGTTCTGTTAAAAGTATTTGGATAATTTTGTGAGTTAAATAAATCTTTACACCTGGACAGGTATTTCATTTATTTGACATGATTTACATATGAGCAATACCATCTGTTTAATGTGATTATTCAATTAATTCAACTCTTTTAAAGTAACTCTAGTAAAAAGCTATTTATTCTATTCTTCCTCACTCAAGGGCATAGGTTGGCAATGTTCAGCACTCCAGATGTTGTGGACTACATCTCCCATAATGATCTTAAAGCTGTAATTTTGGAAAACCATCAAGGGAAATGTAGTCAACAACATCGTGAGTGCCAAAGGTTGCCATCCCCTGCTTTAGTTGATGGTATAGAAAAGTATAAGAAATCTAAATATAATATTTTGTTACAGAACTTTGCCTCTTTAATTCAGCAAATGCTTCATATACCACAGATGTGTTTAGTTTCTCTAAATAGTTTCATTTTAGTTTTGAGTTCGTGTTAGAGTCGTTCTCAGGCATATATTGTTAATAAAAACAAAGATATTAATAATGTCAAACAATATTCAACTTAAGAAAATCACATAACAATAACATATGATCATATATTTTAGAAATATAGATTTCACAGGACTGTGCTACGCGGAAAGCATTGTATCCGTGAACTGTCTTGTTCGCTTAAAATTACAATTTAATTAAAAAAAATATATATTTCCGTTTACTTCACAGGTATTCTATTCTATTTTAGTGAAAAAGATATAGAACACTTTTCGAGTTTAAGTAAAATATCCTCTAAAGCAGATGTAATGCAGACAGGCATAAAAATGATACTAAATTAATTTTCCAACTTTTTATTTGATAAATCTGTATTAACCTGGAGTTGTGGTTAAGTTCCTGTGATATGTCATCCACCATGTCATTTTCTGATGCCTCGTGAGCCATTGCTTTGCAAAGCTTACAGGCCACCAGAGCCTTGGCCATTGCTTCCTCTCCATGCTGCCAAAAGAACAAGGCCATCTTCTGACGCTTCATCAGCACAGCCCACACCATAAGCTCGTGGAAGGGGAAAGGAAAATGGTTAATTTCCGGGTCATCTAAATCAATATCCACCTCTTCTTCTCTTTTCTTTGTTGTCTTTCTTCCTCTCCGTATTGGGATATCATCCTGTTATTGGAGAACATTATTTTTAGATGACTGATAGTCATATCACTCATGCTGCATTAAATAGAATCTATATGAAAAGCTGTTGTATATGCTCTATAATTAGTAACTTTAGTCTATGTGATCTGTCAGTGGGTTGTATTTCACTAGAGTCAAATTTGTTGACAAAAATCAAAATGTGTGATTTGTCATAATTCCTATTTTTGCAATGACAGATGGACCTTGATTACATTACCCCCATTGTCAAACTGAGACTCCCACACATTGGCTATTACATTGCTGGTGGTAAAAGCTAGTATCAGGAGTTCCCATAATGCAACAATTAAAGATAAAATGCTTCATATAATTAATACATTTGCTGTTATTAAATGTCAGAATAGAAGTTGTCTAACATGCAAAGTGGCACTTATACATGAATTCAAATACTACCCCTGAAACCAACAAACATGATTTCTAGCCAATGGCAGGTTTTGAGCATTTGCGTTTAATCACATGAATGGTCATTGACCGGACTAAACGGTTCTCACTTGACCATTACCATGGATTTTAGGTTGGTGAATGTAATCAAGCCCATGGTCCGAGAAATGTCTTTGCAAGAAGTAGGGGCGGAGGAAAGATTATAAACATTTAGTTAATAGTACTAAAACAATGACTAAAATATATTGCAATTTTCGTTAACTGACTAAAATGTGAGGGAGGGACTATTGCATTTACCTATATGGACTTCTGGTTCTGGTTGCAGTCGATTTCTGCCAAAGCCCAGTCCCTTGACTCTATCTGCAGCTGGATTGGCTGAGACACAGGCTCCCTGTGCCTATCTGCACCCCTGGAACAATGCCCTGCAAACTGCAGAGGAAGAGAATACTCCTCCATCTGATTTCCCTGATCACGTGAGTGTTTCCTCTCCCATCTCCCTTACTTAACTTAACTTAACACTGTGCATCAACCTTCTCAGACCTGCTCCCTCACTCTCTGCTGGATATTTAGTCAACTAAAACTAGACTAAAATGAAAATATGACTAAACTAAAATGGCATTTTAGTCAAAAGACCATGACTGAAACTAAATCTAAATTTGTCGTCAAAATTAACACTGATAAAACTAGTATTTTCACCTTGTAACATGAATTTAACACACTTTTGTTAAAGCATGTAAAGCATGTTTTTGAACCTGCTCATGCAATGTAAAGCTAATTCTAATAAATGATGTTTTCATAATTGCTACAGAGACTGACATTTTAAGGTGTTCAAGCTTTCTATTTCTTGATTGCGTGGAATGCATAGGACTTCCAAGATGGCAAATAACAGTAAACGAGGACAATCCATATGGTATTCATAATAATTTTTCTATTAATGGCAGTTCTTTCTATAAAATCTTGTTGAAGGTGCATGCATATAAACATGCACTACAACCTACAAAACCTAAATTACATTTGTTAGAATAGCTAGTACATTATACGGACTTTTGTGAGTGTACCACCATTATCATAATGTGCAATTGATCATGCACATTCTTTTGATTGCCTTTTGTGTTTTCTAATTCACTTTTATATATTATTATAAAGCGCCTCTTAAATTGTTGTTGTTTTTGAGTATTGGTATTTACTGAGGTTTTCCTGTACCTACTAAGATGGCTGCCTAATCACTTAATTATTGCATATGTTGATTTATTTTTTATTCATATGTAGTGTTTTGTGGAGTATTCATTTGTATATAATACCGATAAGGTATTTAATAGTTCACTTCTTACTACTTTATATAACCATTTTTAATAAATTGTATTTCTAGCGCCAGTCTGTTCTATACGTTTTTTAGTATAGCTAGTAAATAGCTTGTACTTGACCAGATGTACAATCACTGGTAGATAACACCTTTTGATCTTGCCAGATCATATTTAAAGTACAGCTATATCTTGCACAGGTTAGGATTCTGCTTTTATTATGTGTTTTAAGCATATGCATTTAATAGCAATGGCTCAAAAACATCTTTCTAATCGCAGTTTAAAATTCCGTAATGGATAAACATTATTCCCTATGTGAAAATTTGTATTCATGTTGGTGGCACACCAGAACATAAAAATGGCATGCAGACTAGAATGAGTAAAACGTATGATACCCTTACCTCCATCCCTAGTAGTTTCAAGGCTTTTGGCTGTAGAAAATAAGAAATAAGGGAAGGGGGGGGGGGGGGGGGGGGTAGGGGACGGACTGCGTTAATATACAAATAATATTTGTGCAATAGTCAGAACGGAACAGTTTGAATAGTGCTGTGTCTTTGATGTGCCTATATAATTGATGGGTCTTTTGTTCCTGTTTGATTATTGATCAAACATGTTTTCTTTTTTGGACATATCTGTTTTTTCCATATAGTCTTTTCTTGAATTTTTGTTTTTATAGCAGACTTAGGTCATTTTTCTGCCTACTGCTGTCATTTAAAGGAAAACTATAGTTTGCCAATATCAAAAGTTAATGTAAGGTAACTTGAGTGCTTTTATTTCACACGTTTAATATAAAAATAAATAAAATTGGTTGTAAAGAGAGATATAAACAACAAATCCAGTTTATGCATAACCATTTTCACCTTAATGCCAATTATAAAACAAAAATCAATCAATTAATCACAATGCCTGTTGGATTTAAAAAAATTGAAATGTCTCCATGATATTTACCAGATAACTTTAAACAATAACTGTGTTAGGAGAAAGCCATGTGTAACTCGTGCTTGCTAATAATGATACCATCAAGAAATTATATAATATGCTTCAAACATATTACTATTTTTTAAAGATTTTAATGTAATAATACAAATAAAGTACTTTATTTGGCCATGTTCCTCAACATGTCCTTTTTAGGGGCAGCCATGTTATTTAGAATCCTGGCGCAAATCTTCCTCCTCCTTGGGTCGAATGGAAAAAGATCTGATCTAAGATTCTGAATGACATGTCAGTAACCAGATGGATCCACATGCAGCAAAGAAGGCTCAGTATGGTACTTGTATTCTTTTATTAAAACATTTCTGTTTAACATGTCTACACGTGCAATCCTTTAAATAAGCATTTAATACAATTTTCCCTTGTGTACAGTTGTCCTTTAAAACCTAAGCAAAATGAAAAAGGATGTCTAAAAAGGTAACTTACTCTTTTTGGTCCAAACAAATTATGATATAGAGTTCTAAATCTTTTCCTTGTGTAGTTGCAGCGATATGCCCCTCCCATGAGGTACTCAATAACAAGTCCAATATCAATAAGGCTTATCCTGTAATCTGGAGGCAGGTTCCCCTATGAGAAAGCCACACAATTAAACAAAAAAGAAAAACCAAAACTTGGGGAAGAAACAACATATAAAATACGGTTCTACAAATATTAAGCTAAATTTAGGACAGGAAATGAACTGAAATGTATGGAAACAAATGAAATAGATTATACTCAGTAATTCACCTTAAAATAGATCCAACCGAAACCTGGATATTCTCGCTTGGAAAGAAGACATAAATGAAATAAGAAGGTGCAGTAATCGATGGACATAACAGATGTCATAAACTGTTAAATCAACTGGTGAAAAAAACCTTCCACTTTTAGTTGTACCAGTTTCATAGTTTTTGTTAAATTGAATTGTTGGTGTCAACAGCTTCCCAGAGCAAATACTGCAGTATTGACTAATTTCACTGTTTCATTTTAGACCTTTTATTCTTTATCGGCCAATTGTGTATTTACATACAACATGCTTATTTGGCCACCACAGAATAGTTTTTGAAGAGAGATAGCAACACTTTGCTCCAGAATTGTTCATGGTTTACTGGACTAATTGAGGGTTTTTAGAATTGTTAAACACTTAATGCAATAGTTTTTAGTGGGTTTTATTATTAGCATATGCAGGTGTATGGCATTGAAATGTACTTCACTATTGCTATTAGTATGTGAGGTGTCAAATATACAATGTATACAAAAAGGTCTGAAATTCATTGATACTAGTTGCTGGTCTTTCATGTTCATCCCCTTGATGTTGACTTTATGACAGACAATTTAATACTGTTATAGAGTCCACATCTGCTATTTTTTTTTTTTTTTTTCAAACTGTAAATACTGTTAACATTGCCCTTTTTTAGAGACCAAATCCCTTAACTGATGCAAGAGAATCAGAACTGGAAAATATGTCTGTGGTTTTACTGTAAATATTACTGTAAATATTATAATATAACCAATAGCCCCCAAGACTAGAGTGACTCTTACCGTTCCACTATATATCTCCACTTAGGTTGTAATTTTCATATCCCGACCTCTGAACATCTATTATAGTACGACTTGAAAAATCCTAGCACATCCAGCACCTGTCTACGTCTATCCACAGACCGGCCCTTGCCCAAGTCTTGTCATAGAATGGTACCTGCCCAGGTCTAGCTATTGTCTGGCCTAACAATAGACTCTCATTTGCTTTAACCTGAGCCTTATAAAAGCGGTGACCTGAGACCTGTAAAAGGGGTGACCTGAGACCTGTAAAAGGGGTTACCTGAGTCCCTTTAATGGGGTGCGCTGTCATAGAGTCCTTTTAATGGAATGCCTTGTAATAGTGTTCTAGCCCTGCCATAGTGTTTTATCCCTCTCTTAGAGTCCACCCCTGTCATAGAAACCCATTTTTCTCTGCTTCATAGTTGTCTATTTATTTATCTATTTTTCCCTTTCTGGGACTTCTTTTTCTCCACCTTTTGTCTCTCTGCTTTTATTTAAACTGACCCGCTTGTGTGCTCAATTCCCTCAGTTTGTTTTCTGTTGGTGCAGTCTGCAGTTTCTAGGGTTTGCTGTGTGTCTGTGCAATGCAAATCTTTAGATTTTGTCATAGTTAGGGACTTGCCGTGCAGTACCTTGACGTGGTTGGCAAGCTTAATCATAATTTGGCCAATTGGTGTAACTAAACCCCTACCATACCATCTAGTGTAAGGCTAGTTCCTTTTTTTTATGTTTCTTCATTTGTTTCCTTGTGTCCCTTAGCCCTGGCCTCTATGTGTTGTATATGTGTCCTTTGTCTGTGCCCTGTATGTCTTTGGTATTATCTGTAACCCTGTGCCCTGTATTGTTTATTCTTAGGTTAGTATCTGCTTTTCATTTTTTTTTTTTACATTTTTATTTCAAAATATAAAACATATAAATATTAATACAATAATCGCTTTACATTCATATTGCCTGTTATACTGTGTCTCAATAAGACAAAACTTACAATTATACATAATTATATACAAAGATGAATCACCCGAGGAGATTCATATTGGTTATATATATTTCCAACTCCCCCCCCCCCCCCACCTTTCCTTTTCCCACTTTTCGAATTTAGAGAGAATTTGGTTTTGCTATTGTGATTAGATATATAATATGTAATATATAATATGTATTGCACAGAATCTTCCCTTCTTTTTATGCTCTCCTTAATAATGTATCCCTCTTTATCTACAATTCAATATAAAAAAAACTCTCAACCATTCCACAGTATGCTTCATCCACATAAACATGCACAAACAAAAGACATTATTACACAGGAGACTGAAAAAATAAAACAGGGAAAGTAAGAAAAAGTAAGGGAGAAAAAAAGGAAGGCAAGGGGGTGAAAACCCCACCCCCTCAGCCTCGAGGCTCACACATATCCAATATTTCTATATCTAAACATCAATTCCTTCATTTGTGTAGATGACCTGAAGTCAGTCCACACACACCATGTCTTTATATACTGTTCATATCTATACTGTGCGGACAGTATCAGTTCCTCTGTCTCTTATATTTTCCACCTGTTGAATCCACATTTATATGGATGGTGCTGGCGTTTGTCTCCACATCTGGGGAATAAGTTGTTTTTCTGACTTCAACAGGTGGCAAATCAAAGATCTCCCGTATTTATTTTCTGCTATATCACAATTCTGCAGAATCAGTGATGGTGTATATCTGTGTGTATACGCACACACAAATAGACATTAAATAGTTCCCGAGTGTCAGTGATGGCCCACCACCCAATGAACATCAAGCCAGTAGTCAAAAGAGATGAAAGAGGCCACATGTGGTTGGCACAAAGTATGTAAAGAAATAATTACAGTCAACTGTCAGTCTAGCTTAACATTAGTAGAAAAAAAATCCATTATAGACAACCTGTCAAATGTTGGCTGGCAGTACCACTCCACACAGAAACATATAAGAAATTGTGGTTTATGGCTAAAACATTTAACACTGGAGGACTGGAAAAAACATGTCCTGAACTAACAAATTCCCATTCCTACTACATTAGGCTGATGTAAGTAAAGGATAAATCCCAATGAACATGCAACCATTATTCTGCATGTCAGCACTGTAGGCTAGTAATGTCGATTTGCTGGTATTTGTTTTAATTGCATAGTTGATAAAAATGGAACACTATCCACTGGATATCCTAATATTATTGTCATCAGTTCATGGCGGCAGTATGTCTGTATAAGTCAAGATTCTCCAAGAATTGAGTGAATCAAGACAATTGCAGTGGTCTATCTAGTCTCTAAGTCTCAATCACAAAAGTTGAAGATCTGGTGGATGAGATTATTTGAAGTAGAGACTTACTAATATCCAACTTGACCATCTGAAGTCACCAAGGGGCAACATCCTTGTGGAACTCTTTGTTAATGATTTTATGAATTGTTCCTAAAATTTTGTACACTGTTTACATTTCTGATAAATATTGTTTAAATAGTTAAATGCATCGCTGTTTGTTTTGCTGGCTATCAAATTTTTTTTTCTCAATGAGCTAATTTTAACATCTAGATATCAATGTAATTATATATTGACATTGGTATCTGTTTATTTGTTTCTATGGTTGATTAACAATTTTGTTTCAATACTTCTTACACATGCCCTGAACCTTCTGCATTTAATACTTCCTCACACATTGTGTTTTTATGGTAGAGACGCATACTATAATTTTTTTTAGACTCTAAATAATATATTAATCAAGGACTGAATTATAATGTGTATAATGAGCAAAAATTACAAATTTCAGATTGGTACAACATTAGCAGCTAAGAAAAATCAGAAATCACCATAAGCCATAGTAGTCAGGTACCAAGAGTGCCATTTTATTTAGTGGTGCCATGGAGGTGCCACATCCTCATTTAAAATATTGCCCATCATAGATCCCACTATAATCTATTCACCGTGTCTTTCATATTTTTTTCCTACGGGGTTGGACAGTTTAAGCTATCTAATTTTGTTTATTACATTATACATTTTTGAGTCTTTTTTTTTGGATCAGCTAAGGATATATGTGTAAGTTTCAAAACTATTGATAGTCTTTTTCTTATTGTTATATATATATATAGATCTTCACGTAGGCTGTGTCTTTTTCAATTCATTAGTTGATATGCATTGATGCATCCACAAGAGGGAGCTCTCAACTCTGAAATCGGAATCGGAATCCAGTTATTCAGCCCTATTTAACAGTCTAACGCAGAAATACTGCTTTCCAAAAAGCAACCAAAGAAGTACATAGAAAAATTAGCACACTTTTTGCGTGTAATACAACATAGTGAAATTATGTTAAGAGGTTAATCTGCATCTATTTGTTTTACAATGCAAAAAAGTAAAACTGAACAATCATCATACAGACATTTCAGAAAATGTCAGGGGTATCAGAGCTCATTTGTGAAACCCCAGCAGAATAAAAATACACGCCCTTCCCCTAACTGTTACACATCACTGCAGCATTTCTGTTCTAGATTAAAATGGCTTATTTTTCCCTTGCATTTTATGGGAAAGTAACATTAAAAAAACATACTGTGAAGAATCTCTAGAGTGTTATATATTATTCAAACCCACGTCTGTCTAACACTATTAGATATACTCTGTTGAATTCTTTATAGATGTACAACACTGAAGAAAACGGTTAGAATTACCACTACTTCCCTTTAGGCAGCTCTAGGATGAACTTTTCCTATTAGTGGAACTCCCAACTTTAGTGTTTCCTCTAGCTTTGTATAGCCCTTGTGCAGATCTCCACCTCCAGGAAATAATTTTCAGTTAGACTAGATAGCCATTTAACACCACTATTAGTAGATAGGCGTTTCAGACAATGTAACCCCTCTCTTACTAGATAGGCAGTTTCAGAGAATGTAACCACTTTTTTAATAGGCAGTTTCAGAGAATGTAATCCCTTTATTACTATCCATTACACACACAGTCTCTCTCTCACTCACACAGCCGCAAACACACTGTCGGAGTGAGTGTGGTTTCTTTTTCTTACCTGGTGCAGGCAGGCTACTGCAGGTTACACTGAGCTTCATGTGAAGGAGAGATTGAGCCAATCAGGAGAAGCTTCTGAACTCTGAGGCAATCAGAAGAGTTGAGATGTCTCATCTGATTGGCTGAGACCTCTTTCTCTCAGAGCTCTCAATCTGCATTGTCATGGATTGAGGTTGCCCGAGACATAAAGTCCCATTGTGGCACTGTCTCAGGACATCTGGGAAATGTGGTGACCCGAGAGCAACCACTGATTCCCAGTGCCTACTGGCAGTGCTTGGATGAAGTCAGCATGTAGAGAGTTTTTGACACCTGGATTGTGTTCAAAGCACAGATCCTGTAACTTTGGTGGTATGTCAAAGGTACGATTATCACTACTTGAGACTGAGCAGACGCACAGGAAATACATGTGTTTAAAAAAAACGAATCTAGATGGGACTCTGGTAGACCGCAGAAAAAATGTCATAATAGGACTTGTTACAAGGTGGTAAGTTAGTACTTGTTATAGTTTTACATTTCTTTTCTGTAACACACAGATATATTGTATGTTGCTATTGTATATCTTGGGGAAGATTTTCATATTACAAGAGTTTTATATCTTAAGATATTCATATATCTTAAGATTTCTGAGAACTAATTGTCTGAACATCAACTGGGTATTTACTAAAGTCTCAATGGTGCAAATATAGACCACATACATTTTACACTAATAGGATTTTCCTCCAGTGCTAACTATGAAGCTTCTGGGCAGACTAGATGGACCGAATGGTTCTTATCTGCCGACACATTCTAGGTTTCTTTTTGCACTTTTGTTCTTTTTAGTTTAGTACATAAACGCACAGCTATGATAAACGTTCCACGAGAAATTGTGTTTTGTGATGTAAAGTTGTTAAATACAAAACACATATATAGGTATACATAGACGTACTGTATAAAGCACACATAATCTACAAACGCATGTGTTTGTTTATATTAGACACATGTATTTGTTTTGTTCACAGGTGTAAGGTAAGGAATCAGACTATGAATATAGAAGTATCAATAGACACACAGAAATATTTCTATTACCAACTGTAAGAATGGAATGGTTCAAGTGGGAGGCCCATTACTTCTTATGACCATCCTACAATTCTTTACATTAGTATTTTTTTATGGCTGATAAACCTTAAAGAAAATAGCTTGCACTCACATTTCCATTAATTTGAAATGGGTAATGGGTAATCCGATCATTACAATATTTCAGCTATATCGGAGTAAATGCCTTGATATTTGTGTGTTCTTATCTCATCTATGAATGATATAAACACTTTAGGATATGCACTCATATGCAATAGGTCAATATCAGCCATTATCTTTAGAAAACTGTACAGGATTCCCATCATTAAAAGATCACACTGGACAAAAAAAAAGTATTTTAAACTCTATGGAAGGAACATGTAGCTTTTTTTATTGAATGCAGTAACACACTTCCAGATTTAAAAGGGGTACATGAAAATAGGTATAGTAACTGGCTAATTCCTCTATATTGCAGTGGGCTCTGGCAGTAGTAAATGTATTAGTGTTTGTGAATGTCGTCTATGTAACAGAGATAGTGGGAGGCTGGGGTTTAAAAAATGTTACCAACATAGGCTACATATATGTAACATTCAAGGATTTCTTTGCCAGTATTGTCAACCTTTACTCCTTCTAGATTGCTTAGACTGATAGTTTAATGTAATGGCTAGAGCTATAAAAAGATATGTTCACTTCAACAGAGCAATGATAGTATCTTCATTCATTTTCCACTGCACATAATACAGTAACATAGAGGATGTCATAACAATTCTAGGCCTGAAATCCATGTGAATTTCTAAACCTTCTGCAGACTCGTTTACAAACTAATTAATATATTTTAAATGTGTAAATATGGTCTGGGAGTGTGTTTAGCATTTTCTGCATGTTCATTGTCTAGAAGGACAGAATCAAATATAAAACTTCCATCAGCAACAAGGCTTTTCAAGCACTAATGGGGTTTCTAAGATAGTACATAGCCTCCATTTTGAGCTTTTCTTTCAAACTAATTTTTACTTTGGGAAAGACAAAGCAAAAGGTGAATACAAAGGTATGCAGCACTACTACTTTTTAGCAACATCACTGTTTTCAACCATTAGAACTTGTTTATTGTTCTAATTGTACATGGAATATGTAATATATTTACCATTTGAAAACTACTAAATATACTACTACTAAATGAAACATTAGAAGTGCTAAACATTATGTACTGATTCAAATCATTTGTATAAATTTTTACTGCAAAACAGTGGTGATATGTGTTAATTAGATACATAAATATATCCATATATATTTATATGCACAGATATATGGATGTATATACATATAGCATTATTAACAGTTTGTGTAGATCACAATGTTAATAATGGAAATTAACTTTTAATAGCAATATTGGTTGTTAAGCACTAAATCCACTAACACACTTCATGTTAATATGTATCAAGAGCATAGAACACATAACCATCATATATGACTGATAATAACAGATTCATGTTCTTCATGTAACAGTAGGTAGACATTTTAGATTTAAATCTTCTACATTTCCAGTAATAAATAAATATATTAGAAATAACAATGCATTGAAGGGAAAGGTATAGAAACAGTCGGCCCATGTTCAGCAGCTGACACTTGCACCCTCATTTTAAGCAATCCTATCACTATGCTGTCTACAATTCTCATTGACTTTAGTAGTGGGAATGTTGTATTAATCCATGTGGGAACAGTTGGATGGTTTCCAGTTCGATTTTTTCTAAAGTAGGCTCTAAATGCCTTTTTTTAGGAAAAAGATCGTTCTCCTGAACGAATGTTAAGACATTTGTTTGCCATGTTTATGTATAGGTTTTTTCACCTATATTTGATCAGGTATTTTTCAGCTGCTTGAGCATAGCCAAATCCCTCCCCGAACAGAGTCAAACACAAAGTAGCAAACATTTAAATCCAAACTTGTTGTTGAGAGTGAATAGTCCCATGTATAGTTGACAGAATAAGACTTGAAACGACTTTCCTGTTAGAACAAAATAAACATGACTTCTAAGCACAATAGAACTCAAAGAGAATACTGCTGTCAGAAATTGGCTCTGTTGTCTTAATTTTAAATCCCCGATTGTACATAAATAAGTAATGCAAATCAATTTTACTGTACTTAACAGTAGAAAACGTGATCACTTTCGTGTTTTAGTTCTCTTGATACATACAATGGGTGATTAAGACTGGTGTTGGTAAAATGATGAGATAAAAGTGAAAACAAATAACACAGATCTGAAAAGCTCATGCAAAACAGAGATTGTTTCTAATATCTAGAAACAAGCTGTAACATTACCTTTTTGTCTTATTTGATGTCTAACTCTTACCTTTTTTACATCCCTGACCAAATGGTATAAGGTATTTGATGGCCCGTGTCTCTAAAATAGGATAAAAAAAACAAACTAATATTAGTATATATGAAAGTTTCTGTACTTTTACTTTAAGCATCAGCATGCCAGTGAGGAGAACTACACCATGTATTACTCAAGTATCTGCCATTCTAAAGCATTGGTGAAAGTATTTCATTTTAGAGCTGTCTTTATAACTTTGAGTATCTTAATAATATGTGAAAACTTTTTCCAACTTCCTAGAGCCCCATTTGATTCAACATACAGGATCTGCTAGCCGACTGTCAATCACCATTTCTGTGCAGTTGATTGAATACATTTAAACTATCCTCCAGCACATTAACAATTTGTGCACATACAGCTGCATCTGATTGTCTACAGGCTCTGTATTAATAGCTGCTGCTAATCAGCTGTGATGCTCAGGGCTTCTATAAGGCGGTGACAGACGAAACATCTGTCATGGGCACGGTGGTCCAGTGGGTTTGTCTTGGGACACCAAAAAATACCTTGCCAGCAGAGGCACTGGCTGGGGAGATAAAAACAATCTCCCCTAATCAGCCTCTCTTTGGTGAGCAGTCAGCATGTGTGCTGCCCAGATACACAGACATCCTTCCATGCTACCTATAGTGCCCACACGCGTCTTCTGAGGTCACATGACCTGCTAGCACTCAGATGTCAGACCACGTGGGAGTGTTAGAGGCAGCATGGTAGGATGCCTGTGCACCCAGGCAGCACATAGACACTATGCTACCTACCCCTAGACACTAGGGAGCTGTGGGTGCTGCTGGGGTAAGTCCTGGGTGTGAAATGTTGGTGATGTGCCATGTTGTGGGATACTGGGGTAAGTGAAAGTCGTGGGTCTGCAATGTGGGTGATGGAGCTTGTCCTGGGTGTGTAATGTTGGTAATGGGGCATCTGCTGGGGAAAGTCCTTGGTCTGCCATGTGAGTTTTGGAGCATGTCCTGGGTGTGCCATGTGGGTGATGCAGCATGTCCTGGATATGCAGTTTGAGTGCTGGGGTAAGTCCTGGGTGTGCAATGTGGGTGATGGGCAATTCCTGGGTGTGCAAGGGGGCCAGAATTTGGTCTGTAAGGGGCCCCGCAATTTCTAATGACGGCCCTGGGGTTGAAGGAGCACACATCTTCTAAAGTTTCTCTTTTGTAAAATAATTTTTCTTCTACAGAAGTAAGGGTTGAGACTTGATGAATCTTGTCATTTTTAAAAAATTTAATTTGGATGCCTTTTAAATGGTTCATGTACAGAAATGTATCTTTAATGTAGTACTTATGTACTAATGTAGTACTTATGTAGTACTTATGCAAAGCTGTCAATAACTAGGCCAGTCAGCACCTATCTATCAAAACATTAACATGATTTAATATGTATGAGTTAATCATTTTATAATGTATTCAACCAGGGGAAATTCAACTTGCAGAAAACAGATCATTTGCAAGTTCCTCTACTGATGTTGAGGTTAACCTAAGTGAATTTTAAAACAGAAATTTACATTTTACAACAATAACACAGCAACTTCAATGAAAAATAATCTTTTATAAAACAAAAGGAATGCATATAATTTTAATAAAGAACGGATGGATCATGTTTTGCTAGGTATTTGTTAACAAATGCAACTAATAAATAAGAGAAAATCTCAAGGGCAGATGAAGGGTAAACTAGTGGATGTCTATAAGTACCTGTATAATTGGTACAAAAAAAATACAAATGTTCAAAAAATTCTTTGCTAAAATATAATGAAAATGGAAATTAGGATCAGAAATAAACATGTGATCAAACATTGAAATACAATGGAAAAAGGGTACATTAAATTAAAATGAATAATTGTGATATAATAAAATATGTAAAATAAATCATAAATATATATCAGTATTTTATGTTGATATTTCATGCTCTAGGCAAAGTAGTATATAAAACAATTAAGGTTTGTTGTTTTATTATATTCTCAAAATTCAGATGTATGCTGCTTGCATGTATTCCAAGGTAAAGGAATGCATCTAATCCTTTGTGTATGATTGCAGACCAAAATGTATTTGATCCACAGAAAGGACAAAAATGTGATGAAAGGCAGGAAAAAGTACAAAACACTCTACATATTTCGAACATCTAAACATCCCTCTATCATAGGCAGCTCAAAATGCGCAAGGCATTTTGTACTTTTTTCCTGCTTTTACCCCATTTTGTCCTTTCAATGGACTAAATACATTTTGGTCAGTATTCACACACAAATGATTCTATGCATTCCTTTACCTTGGACTACTTGCAAGCAGCCTAATTTTGAAAATATTATTTGTGTGGTGGAAACACCCAGCTGACGGTACAGTCAGAAATGGCGGAAGCAACCTGAATATATAGTAGCGCACTGCTTTTTATTTTATTTTTTTTATTTTTAGAATTAACTATAGTGACATTATAGACCTAACCCTAGCCCTATAATGAAGTAAAAAAAAAAAAAAAATGTTTTTATTTAAAACAATTCTGGTTGATTGGAGGTGCTTAGGGGACATGGGCAGGCTGCTCATACTATAATTAGTCGCTCCCTGCGCCACAATTCTTGCGGGGCAAGGAGAAACTAAAGCTCTCAAAGCCAGTGGCTAAACATTTTAGTACTATTTAGTGGCAACCACTGCGACACCCAATAATTGGCATAAGGGATTGATGTGTTGGCTTTTCTTGTAACATCTGTTTTATACAATTTATTCTTGTAAAAAGCATTATATGTTATGTATGTATTTGTATTTATTTAGGTATGCTTTTTTATTACTGTATTTATATTTTGTTGATTTATAAATATTTATATTAATAAAATGTGTTTTATTAGTCTTATATTATAATAGATTTATGATTTAATACTGTTTATCATTCTAATATATATATATATATAATTCAGTAGTTGAGCAATTTGAGTTAATTTGGGTACATTTTAGTGCTATATGCATTGTTCATTTTAAAGAGCAATTCGACCCAAATTGACTCAGACTGAAGGGAAGTTTGTGAACCAGAATAATAAGTTAATTCCATAAGATCACTTGAGGGGGTATCCAATATTAAAGAAGATCTTCAGCATTAAGTAGTATTTTTAACTCGCATTTAACACCTCACAAAATCCTCACAAAAATTGGATATTTTGCACATTCACATAATTTTTAATATCAGTAGTTAAATTGCATATCCGTAAACTAAAAGATTTCAGCCTGTGCACCAACTGATTTGGTTTATTGAAGAAAGGGACAAAATCAAAGTAAGAACAATTAGTTTATGCTAGTAGCTTAAAATGCAAGTTATATTCGGTGTTTGGAAATGTCTAGTAAAAACTGAATATATAGCTCACCATCTTATGTGGACATTATCCAGTTATTGTTAACAAATATGTTGTGCACATTGTTGTTAAAATAGTGTGTGTTTCAAGGACAGAATTGTACACACAATAAAGCAATTACTAAAAAAAAAAAATTATTATAGCGTTTTCCTACCGTATTATATAATTCTTCCAGCCTTGAAAGGGTGAGAAAACGATGCATGCTTACTCCATTTTCTATAAGTAATTTCACAAAATCTACCCTGTCCAAAACTAGTGCATCCAACATGGCTTGCTCGAGGGATCCCACCTACAAAATGTGTGACGTAAGAAAACAAAATATAAAATTCTGTAGTACCCAATCATGAGAAAAAATGGAAAGACATTTGAATCTGACTGAAAGTTTCTATGCAACAATTTTGTTTCGCTTGTTGAGGGCCAAAGTGAGCTTGAATTTTTAAACACACGATAAGCATTACAAATATTAGTAAACATACAACTAAACAATAATTACAAATGTAAGGGACAAGATTACCACATTTTCTTATTCTTCTTTTAAAAAACAAAACAAAAAGAAAACTATACTGGTAATGTTATTGTCTCTAAAGACTTAAAGTGTCTCTGTCAGCAAGGTTGCCAATTACAAATTATATGTAGTAGGTGTTGGCAAAATTGCAAGCAAATTCATAACTTAACAGAAATATATGTATTAAATGTGTCATTGGAGCTTCCTGTTTAAGTCATGGCTTGATATGCTAATAAACAATGTGTAGATCGTGTTTCATACATTTTTATCTTCTACAGTCACAGTATAAATAATGTTTAGGTGACTGAGTGTCTTCAACATTGGCCTCAAGCCATTTGTTACTGGCATGCCTGTAAAATACTGTCAGGCTGTTAACTCTAGTCACTGCCTGATGACCCTTCAGTAATAGACAAGAGAGTGTTGTATCATTGCAGTTTCATCAGTGGATTTGTAGCAACCATTAAAACACTATATATTGTTTTATTGATTTCATTCCATGCAGCATGCAACAGTAACATAATTGGTATTCAGTAGAAGCATACTATACCGGCCATTGTTGCCCATATATAAAGATTTGACTCCGAGCAATGTCCACTCGGTTCCAGGCTAATGCGAGGCTCAGTTGGTCAGGGGCTGACGCATTTGCTCCTGTTGGCAAGAAAAAGATGATAATAAAACACTATATGAAAAATGCATGTATTCCTTCATGTATTATGTTAATTTATTTATAATGCTCAATGTAAACCCACACGACCAGAATTGTTGAATGTGTATTCACAAAACATTGTATAATATTGATAGAATGAAACAAACCAATATTTAATTGCATAAATATTGTATGCAAAATATTATTTCAAAATACAGCCATGATTTCTCCATTGAGATAAACAGAATGCCTGACTATTTACTGTTTTACGGTGGATTTAAGTGATTTGCTGCATTGTGAATCAGTTAAGATGGTTGAGGCCTTTAAATTACCAGCATCCCTGGTTTTGTGATGTCACTGCTGATTTACAATACTGAACAATGACCAATGCATTAGCATGATTAGTGTATCACGGGCATAAGGGGAAATCTGTATATTTGTATTTAAAATAATGCATTTGTCATCTGTTACATTAGAGTAACAGAAATTGTCCCCTGTGATGTAATTCTAGCCCTCCTATTTAAAAAAAAATTACTATAGCTATTTTAAAGGAAAACAAAAGTTATGTTAAGCTGAGAAATTGCATCCAGTGTGGGCATTTTAACTAGATTTGTTTTAATGAAAGAATACAAATAGTACCTTATTACTGGAGTCCTCTCCACTTCTCTACCAGTATCAGGGAGTAGATGGGTCAGATCTATACCAGCAAAGAGGGCTCAGAAAGGTACTTTATTTGTATTCTTTCATGAAACCATTTATATTTAAAATGTTTACATTTGATGCAATCTTTCAAGTAAACATAACTTGATTTTTTAGGACAATTGTCCTATAAATGTTGGGTGTTTCTTTGTCTATCCCATTAATTTTCTCAACTTATCCTAGTCAAACGTGATGTCTGGGAGCACATATCCATCGTTATAAGTTTGTAGTTAAGGCAATGTGCATCATTGTAAGCCATTACTATGCAGTTATTGATTAACAATCTCCAGTGCCTGCATCTGGGAGAAATTCTTAGAAGCTGTAGTCACGTACTGGAGGGCTGCAAGATGCCAATCCCAGAAATAGGTAAACTCTGAAAATGACAGCCTCACTCAACACATTACAATGGTTACTACAGGCCCAATGCCTTTAAAAGCTTGGGGGCAATTTAGAAAGGCCTCACTTGTAACATATTCCAAAGAGACACCCAGTTTGGCAGGTCTGTAGTAGTCAGTAGTAGACCTCTGGGGAGTGCATACATTTTAGTTGGGGTGATAGAAATATCCACGTACTGAGCATTTTGCATTGCCTCCAACCTGCCTTTCACTCCCACCATTTTATGTATGATGTCATTCTTTGAAATGGTCATGCTACTTTATCTATTTTTAAATTTTGGCATATCATTGGGCATATTAATTGTGGCATATTATTGGGCATATTAATTGTGGCATATTAGTGGGCATACCAATAGTGGCATATTGTGGCATATCAGTGGGCATACCAATAGTGGCATATTATTGGGCATATTAATTGTGGCATATTAGTGGGAATACTAATAGTGTGATATTAATGGGCAAATTGGCTGTGGGATATTTAATGGCAAATTAGCTGTGTTATATTAATGGGCATATTGGCTGTGGCATATTAATGAGCAGACTAACAATGGCATACTAATGGGCAAATATTGGCATATTAATGGGCAAACTAACAGTGGCATATTGGCTATGGAATATTAATAGGTGATCAATTGCATATTATGGGCATATTGGCTGTGGCATATTAATGGAAAATTAGTGGTATATTAATGGGCAGCCTGGAAAAAAACAGTTTACATGTGAGTTATTAAATATTATATATATATATAATATATATATATATTATATTTATTGGGGGCCTCACAATACCTGTAGCCTAGGGGGCTACAATGTCTTAATTCTAACCTGGTCCTGTCCACTTTTTTCATCGGCCATTTCATTAGGGACATCTTCGTGCCAGAAAACTAAGGTATGCTGATAGATATTTTACTTTACTAGAATGCTTTATCAACATAATAGAATGTCATAAGGGCCACAGTGATAAAGCAGTTCATTTTAGAGACACTGATGAAACAGCTCCCATGAGTAACATTGTGCAATTATATTTTATCCTGCAAGCTAATATCAGTTCATTTGGACCTTAATGTCTTATTGAAGATTGAGGGGGAAAAAAGCCACATGTCATCGAAATTGCACAGTCTTGGTATAAAATATATGCAACACGTTAACTCTTTGAAAGCTTGACTGATAAGCAATGCATTCATCACTCACCTTAGGTTGTCAGGTTAAAGGTGCTCTGACAAGGTAACAATCTATAAGGCAATTTCTTATTTCTCTGAGCTTGCTAATCTGTAATGGCAGCAGGCTGAAAATTCCTCTGGCACAGGTTGAAGTGGAAAGGACATAGTATGGGATGCATTTTTCATGCACAGTGCTAAAATGATTCTGGTCACATCTGTGGAAATCTCAGCCCTGGGCATCACTACACAAAGGGATTTCAGTGTGATAGGATTTCAGCGCTACTCGTGGTCAGTGGAACTCAGGTGCCTCACTGGTAATTTGGAAAAAGAAAACAAATTGCTGGCATCACACTGACAGAAATATTACTGTCACCTGCTTGCAAGCACAGCAAGATTTCCTTTATATAGACAAGTTAAAGGGTTGCAGCATTCAGTTAATGGATCATGTTATTTAAATGATGTGAAATTGTGGTTGTTTACAGATAGCAGTGAGAAATGCTAAGATGTACCAACATCCATAAACCAGGGACTCCACAGGTTGGTGACACTATTCCCGTTGGGTGATCCAGCATTAAGGGTCTTAATTTCTCTGAGTGACATTTCCCCCTAGCTCATACTTGTAAGCACTAGACATGTGCATTCGTTTTCGGACGAATGCATTTTCGTCCGAAAATAGCATTTTCGTCCATTCGTTCGAAAAACGAATAACGAAAATGCTAAGCTAACGAAAGCCGAATGCACGAATGGTTAATAAACGAAAATCATTCGTCCATTCGTAGTACTATTGCATTCCATAAGCCGAAATCTCTGGAGACTTTGTCTCCGTGTAGTGAAATGCCGACAGCCTATAAACCGAACGTTCGGTTTATAGGCTGTCGGCTTATGTAATACATGTAATCCTATTGCTATTCTATAAACCGAACGTTCGGTTTATAAAATAGCAATAGGATTACATGTATTACATAAGCCGACAGCCTATAAACCGAACGTTCGGTTTATAGGCTGTCGGCATTTCACTACACGGAGACAGAGTCTCCATTCATAAATTTATGAATGGAGACTTTGTCTCCGTGTAGTGAAATGCCAACAGCCTATCAACCGAACGTTCGGTTTATAGGCTGTCGGCATTTCACTACACGGAGACAAAGTCTCCATTCATAATCAATGGAGACTCTGTCTCCGTGTAGTGAAATCCCGACAGCCTATAAACCGAACGTTCGGTTTATAGGCTGTCGGCTTATGTAATACATGTAATCCTATTGCTATTCTATAAACTGAACGTTCGGTTTATAGAATAGCAATAGGATTACATGTATTCCATAAACCGAAAGTCTATAAACCGAACGTTCGGTTTATAGACTTTCGGCTTATAGAAAACATGTAGTACTATTGCCTTTCTATGAACCGAACGAGAGCCCCATTCATAAGAATTTCTTATGAATGGGGCTCTCGTTCGGTTTATAGAAAGCCAATAGTATTACACGTATTCTATAAAACGAACGAATAAAACGAAACGAAAATAATGAACGAATTTCGTCTGAAATGAATGCAGTAATGAACGAAATTCGTTTTAGACGAAATAAATAAAATTTTCATCCGAATGGACGAAAACAAATTTTTTTTTTTAGTTTTGCACATGTCTAGTAAGCACCTTATATATCGTCACCTAGCTTTTGACGTTATAGGAGAAACAGAGGCAGGTTATAATCTAATGAATTTATAATATACACCATGATGGGTTTTATTGCTTCTATTTCTCTTCTACAGACTGTTTCATTTAGTATACTCATCCCGTTGTGCGGATAATAATATCATACTGGGAATATAGGCTAATTGCATGAGGACATAGTTAGAGCATATATAGAAGCCAAGAGGTTCAGCTTCCCGTTTACGGTACTGTCTAGTGCCCAAAATGCATCTTCCAAATATTAATGCATATTAATGTGCTTTCAAAGTACTTTAAAATGCATGTCTTACATGTTGCATTGCTTAAAATATAAAATACTTTCAGCTAGAAGAAATTGTGAAATTACAGCATTTTGCAAGGAACAAGGACTGCCCACACTAGATGAGTAAAAGTAATTTCCTTTTTTGTGTGCTGCAGGAACCAATGAGAATAATGCCATTCAAATGAATGGAATATCCGGTCTCTCTAGTGATGTTATCACACAATGTGTTGCACTGTTAAGAGATCCTACTGTGTACAAGAGCAAGGTCACTCAATAGACTCAATTTGAGGAGGACAGGAAGTGACTATAAGAAACAAAACTATATATCCTGAGTGTCTATAGAAACAGTGCTGCCACAACTGCAGTAAACATGCAGAGTAATCACTGGGGAGGTCTTGAGTCAAATATTAAAAATGTGATTTATACAGAATTCATGCATCAAATCACACAGGGATGAAAGCCTGTGCATTATACAAGCAGTGATCTTCATCTTGCACTAAAGTGAGTTGGGGCCATACATTTTGTGACTGTAACATCAGGGGCCACCTCATTCTTCTAATTCTAAAACTTAGCTGGGTGTCGTGACACTGGGCAAATCAATCACTCCATGTGGAGGTTTATCAGCTTATGCTCTGCAGACTGGGGGGCTGGATTTGGACCTCCCATACAATGACTCGGGAAGAAGAAAATTCAGTGGCACTCCGTAAACAGCTTGTCAAAATAATGTACTAGAACTGGCTGGATTGATGATAGTGTCTTTATTTAAACATGTCTAGTTCTATTATGCATGTTTAAATAAAGACACCAGCATCATTCTACACCATTCCTGCCACCACACAAAAGGTCACAAATTACCAATGAGTTCATATATCCCTTTATGACACTATACTGTCATTGAATACCTATATTTAGTCATGTTTAACACCCTTGAGAACATAATCTTCTTTCTATATATGAGATATAATGATAGAATAACTAAATGCAAATGTTATTAGTTACAGTTGTAGAGTATGTTTCACACTCTTGAAAGATTAAGTTTGACAACTTAACTTACCACGTTAGTTACATTTTTTTAACCAGTATATGAAGTACTCACTGGCAATATATATATATCTTTTTTATAATGTAAGGTCCATTTGCACCAACTGTTTTCCAAACATTGAAGAAGAATAACTGCATAGCATTGTATAGATAATGTTGGCACTTGAGCTAATGCAAAGAATATTTTGTTATATACATTAAAGAACTTCACTGCTCTGATTTACCTTTGAGAAGGGCAGTAAGGATTGCTAAATCAATGTCTTGATGTCCTTCTGATCCCATCCGGAACACTGTGATCTGAAAATCAGAATACAGAGCACAGCAAATCAAAATGATTCTTTTAACCCCTTAGTGACAAGACATTTTCACCTTGACTTTCCCTTGGTGACAATGGCTATTTTGACATTTCTAGGGTGTTTGTGTTTAGCTGTCATTCTTTTCTTTCTCACATACTGTACCCACACAAATTATATGTTGTTTTTATCGTCATAAAAAGGGCTTTCATTAGATACCATTATGTTCATCATATCTTATAATTTACAACAAAAAAAACATAAAATATGATGAAAAATAAAAAAAAAAACACTTTTTCTAACTTTGACCTAAAATATAATTTACACAAATAAAATCATTAAAAAGACCCCATCTAAATAGTTTGTAAATGTTGTCCCGAGTTCAAAAATATGCATGTTTCCATATTTTTCGGTATTTTTTTGCGAGTTATGGGGCAAAAACCAAAAATAGTGTTTTTTGTTTTTTTCCTATATTGACCTTTTGACCCCAACCCAAACCCAAAATTTAACCCTAACACTAAATTTAACCCCAACTCTAATCCTTATTATATCCCTTAATAGGTTTTAATTTTAATTTAATTTTAACCCTATCCCTTATGCTAAAAATTATTTAATTTTAACCCTATAGGGTAATCTAACTATATAACCAGTTTTTAATTAATAAAATATTTATTTTAATTTTTTTCCATTGCTATGCTACTTAACTACCACTAGGGGCAGTCAAGTAGCATATTCAGAGCGACGGAAGTGAAGTTACTTTCATTTCCGAAGCTCAGACCGGCAGAGGGCATAGCAGCATGCTCCGTCAATATGGCGCCCATGATCGCTCCGTGGGGCGATCGTGGGTGCCCCAGAGCAGAAATTTCTGTGCTGGCTATTGCCTCCACATCGAGGCAATAGATCAGCACCGTTGAAGTGGTTTTCGCGATCGTTGATCACGAAAACTGCTTGATTCTCCGCAGGACGTGCCAGGCACGTACTTTGTCGTTAAGGGGTTAAAGAACAAAGAACACCAAGTCATGGTTTTAAGCCAGATAAACACTGGGGTAGAAGTAAACACAGTATGAGATGAAGATCCTTTGACTCTAATGTCACCTGGAACCATATTTCTGTGGTCAGCTCACTAAAACGTGAACTGTGGTGATCTGACAGGTAAACTGTAAAAATCAGACATTACTAACGGATTTGAAAGATGGATAACTTTTCCAACTCCGTTCACCTGACGCTTAATCATAAGCTTTTCTGTCAGTCTATTATGATTGCACTTGTGCCTAGTTCACTGTTTTTTCTTACATTCATACATATGTGTGCCATTACTAACTTTTATATCATTCTAAGTCACTTATATTACTAATGTCCAACTGGTAACCATTGTGCCAGATGTGACCCTCAAATCTGCTCTTTAAAAACTGTGTTCCAGCATGGAATTTCATATTCAGTAGGGCAGTAGAGAGATGGTGATGTTAATAAGCAGGATTCTTCATCTTGCATAGCACAAGATTTTGATCACAGCACAGAATCTCATTGACCCCCAAGCCAATGATGGGTATATTTTACTATATTGGCTCAGAGCTTGACCTGTTTCCTTCAGCGGAATAATCACTAGCAACATCAGTATCTGTCTTAGCACACTTTCCAGAAAGAACATTCATACAAATACCCTTCTTTCTGCTCACAAACATTGCTTCTACATGCTCTGCTTCCTATGTCTTACATTTGTGATTGCTTTCTAGATGTTGTTGGAATTATACTGCAGTTTTCTAGCTGAATAATGTTTAACTGACCATGCCTGACTGAGTGTATTGGTGAATAATCCAACCAGGGATATACAATTACGAACAGACTTTTTTCATGTCATCTAGGGCTGATGATGGTGGGAGTTGTACTGTACTAATAAATGGTAGCTGCACAACTAAGCAAATTATTTCCTAATTGTTTAATGGTGTAAAAGGAGTAGAGGTTGTATGCTTACCAGCTCTTTTTTCTTCATGCACTCCATGAGGATCATAAAAAGATGTTGTGCTTGGGTTCGAGTATAGGTGAATGTCTTCTGAATTGTAACTAGTAACTGGTCCCTTAAGGATTCATTTATAAGGCTGTAAGACAACAACATATTGAATACATTAATGGTACTTACATTGCATTATAGGCCCTACAACTGGAACGTGTTGCTTAAACAAAGTTGTATGCACTTCTGAGATAGCAGGATAACACAACTAGTGGTGCCTAGGGCATTGATGTCTAGCTTTTTAATGGCACATAATCAATACACTATTTAAATTACAAAAAGCAAAAACTGTCTGCATATTTTAAATGAGAGGTTTTAGTTTTATGAACTGGCCAAAGCATAATTAAGCTCACCCGCCAAATCAAGGCACACTCTCAGTAGGGTGAGAACCTACTTTCTCCTCCTAGGTATTGAGCACACAGAGCAGTATTTACTGTTACCAAAACCCCTTTAATGTGTTGGAAAGGGTGCAATTAAACCTTCTCCCATTTCAATTAAATTTTTAATAAGACAGAAGTTGGCTACTGGCACCAAGAAAAAAAGGGTTTAGTCAGTCAACAGCTGTTATAGGTAAGCTTAATTTTATACAATTATTTTCAGGATGATTTATATTTGTTAAATCTAATGTTTGTTTGTCCTTAAAAAACTCCTGACTAATTTGTATTTTACTCATATTCTTTGTCTCAATACTCAATATTCTATTTGTCAATAACGGTTTTGTGAACCATGCAGTATGAATTTAGATAAGATTGAGACTTCTGCTATCATTTAATTATTAAAGTGCATCTGCCATGTAATAAAATGATATAGCACGGTTTAATATACATTGGGAGTCATGTATAAAAACTCTCACATTGCAAAGTGCTGAGAGAGGTATTAAAAGGCACAATCACCATTTGTTATGTATAACGGCGATTGCCAATTTTTTTTCATTATCCCTACACTTTTCAGTGCAGAAGGGGCACCTCCACCAAAACATGTTTTGTGGAGATTCCTCGACAATAAGCCTCACCTTTTATACATTGGTTGTCCAGACACAATGAGCGCTGGCCAGTATGTACATATTCATCGGAGCCTGGAGTGAATCCAGAACTTTGTCGGGAGTATGCTTTATACATAGGCGCCAGTATTTGATTCTATTTGCATGTGCACTGTGTTTATAAATCTGCTATAAAATGTATTACATATTTTTTACACGGTCATGTTTCAAGAACCAATGTAGGAAGATGTATGCTTTGTAACATGACTGTAAGTATCCACATTGGTCAGCATCAGTGCTTAAGTATACTGTTCAAATGATGGTTAATTGGTGTTAATGGCTCAATCTTTTTTAAGAAAACATTACCCACTACTACATCACCTCACTGTACCATTTAAGGGACTCTGTCAACCTAAACAGTGCTTACAGTGTGAATGCAGAGAGTAAAAAATATGAAAAATGATCTATTCATTGTGCAGCTGCATAAGAGACAAATATGGTTACGACATATTGGCTTGGTATGCAAATTATACATTGCCTGTTGAATATGAGTTAATTTGCATATCAAGCCACAGGTGATGTCATGGCAGGAGAAATCACAGACACATTCAAAACACATTTTGCTGTTATTTTAGGAATTTGCATGCAATTTTGCTAACACAATGTACAGATAATTTTTTTTATAATTTGTAATCTCAACATTTACAGTATAAGCAATGTTGAGGTTTAAAGAGTACTTTTAATACAAAGCACCCATATGTTGCAGTCGAAATTAAGAATTATGCAAAGTATTCCCAGCGTTGTAGCAGACGGTTTTGTTGATCATGTGCCCATTTACTTCATCTTTCTATTCTTAGCTGGCAAGAGTGGAACCCACCATAATCTTCTGCTCTGTGCTTTTAAAAAAAATTAGCTATAGAGTATAGAGTGCTACCTTTTGTAGTTGTACTGAGCGATGTAATGCAAGCCAGCAAACGAGGTGGCCATCATTTGCTGGCTCTGCATTTCTAGATAGACTAAATAAGAAAAATATCAGGTCAATGTTGTTAATTTAATTTGAAATAAATGTTTGACATATTGTCAAAAAATCATCTTACATGTATTAATAATCTTGGCTAATATTTATCTGATAAACTGTTTATCAATAGTAAGTCAAGGTCACCACAATTGTTAATTGTTTGTCAGTGACGGCATTAAATCACCAATACAACTTCATTAGACCTGAACACTGTCATTATGTTAGTTCTATTGCTCTCATACAATTGCTTATTGCTCTGAGTGGGTATGAAATTGGATTTAACCTCTTAAACCTCTCATGAATGTCAAATTAGAGTATCATGTTAATAACTGTAGTGTAGTCTGAAAATGTTTACATTCAATAACATTATCCTTGTGTATCTCGCCTAATGCCTTTTTTCCCCTGGAAGATAGGATCAGGCAAGGAAGATCTGTGACTATGATAACGCAGACCTCGCCTGCACAACTCTTGATGATCATGATCTTCTTGCTACTGGGGTATTACTACCTAAAAACTTTCTTAGCTTGCCCTGAGACTCTTATGTCATGTAAATTACATATAGCACAGAAGAACCACACTTCTCAGCAGTAAGGACCTTACTATAGTTTAGGGTCCTGTATATAAACATATTTGAACTTCAATATGCAACAAGGAAAAGCTGCAAAATCACGTACACCAATCATCCACTTAAAATATATTAATGCTAAATTATGCCCATACATGCTGTAAATCCAGAAATAGAATACAAACCTATAGTTTCATTTATTAAGTCATGGTTACTACCTTGTGACTACTTGGCCAAATGATGTTGAGAAATGTAACTATGATTTCCAGAAACCTACCCCCCGTCTTCTGAGTATTTGTGACCAAAGGCAAGAATGTCGGATGCACGTCCGCTGCCATCGCAGACCACAACTGGAACAGGTGGGCTATCACGCAGGTATTCCAAAACAATCGATATCACGTTAGGTCCACCTTCCACGATAAGAGCAACCACTGGAACACCTTGCCCGATTCCTGTTGCAACAAAGAGAAAAGCAGCAATCCCAAAATTTCAAAAATTAAATTGGTAAATTTACAAAGTGAGGGGTTAGTCTGTAGCTCTTTACAATAGAGAAACACAACCAATATATACTGCATGTAAATAAGATTATTATTTGAAGGATTTCAATAGAAAATCAATTATAAAGAACAACATATAAAATATAAACATATAAAATGTAAAATACAACATGCTAAATTAGATATAGCAAATGCTCATGGATAATAGTGTAAAAGTTGTTCAGTTGCATTCCTGAATGTACAGAAATTACAAAAACATGTAGTTCCTACCAATTTTGAAAAAGTTTGTCAGGGGTACCTCATTCTATGTTTTTTCCTCTAGGATGGACAGCAGCCATTTTGACTTTTACATACACATATGTTTACTTACATGTTCATGATCTTGGCCTATATCGATAGATATTAAAGTCTACTACAACCTGGAGATAATGGCCGGGATACTGACAGGTGAATCAGGACATATAGGAAATGTTTGCCCAAACATATAATTTAGTTTCTTATAAATAAATATTAAGTGAATTAATTAATTGGATGAGGAGAACATGGAAAGCAATTACAATAAAAACAAATAAAATAAATAACTAGCATTAATCTTAAGTAAGAAATGTACTAGGCATTACTACTAAAACAAACATTTACTTATACATAGGGTGGATTCAAAGCGATAATTAAAAAAAAAAATCTAAAATATTGAATATGTTTATTTAAATTGAATTCAAATTTATTTTAATGAAATGCTTTTGGTGGAAATACATATCTAAATAGTTTTTTGTTTGAGTTCATAATAGTTCAAAGGTTATATAGCATGACATAGAGCTTAGTTATGTAGCATGATGCTGTATATTCATGCAATGTTTACTTTTTTTGGTAAAATAATTCAATAATTCCAAGCTATCTAAGCTGAGATAACATGCACTTTTTCACTGTAAAAATAGTATACAACAATTTAGGTAATTCTCCAAATATGAGTGATTTAACTATTAAACTAAAATCAGTAGCGGTTTTACTAATCTTACAGTTTATTCTAAATATGAAATATTTATATGGTTGCAAATATAACTATGGCTATATAACCAGTTCGGTATTTACCACGAGGCATCCTAGGCTGATGCCTAGGGAGGCAAATTTTGGGGGGCGGCAGCGCCCCCCCAACACGGAAAATAAAAACCTAAGAAAAAATGCACGGGCAGTCTGATCGCGACAATCGGGCTGCCCGTGCGGCTTTTTTCTTAGGGGGCGGAGTTATGACAGGTTACGTGACCCAGGGCTCTGATGTCAGACGTGCACCGCGTCCCGTGAGCCATCTACACTCACCTCGGGGAGCCGAACAGGCAGGACACCATGCTGCCTGCCACTAGCCACCAGGGATCAGGAAAAGTCCTGTGGTTAATGAAGACATTTAATGGGGTTAATGGAGACATGTAATGGGGTGATGGGGTTAATGGAGGCATGTAATGCGGGTGATGGGGCATGTGATGGGGTGATGGAGGCATATCATGGGGGTGATGGAGGCATTTAATGGGGGTGATGAAGGCATGTAATGAGGGTGATGGAGATATGTGATGGGGTCATGTAATGTGATGTGGGTTATGGGGAATGTCATGCGTATGCAGTGGGTGAAGGGGGGTTCCCACATTTTGTCTGTCTTGGGCAGCACAAAACCAAGATACACCACTGTATATAACTACTATAGTCAACAACTATTTTAAGTTTATCAGACCTGCAAAGAGAGCTCTACCAGGCCATCTGCCCCAATGAGGTGAGGTCTGTATGCTCACAAGGAGATATATCAAAATAGACAGTGATACAACATTGGACAATAGTATCACGTTTATTTGAACCAGGATGTGGACATTTTTGTCTATTTTTTTTTTGCACAAAAAATGTGTAATGAGCACTGCTCTGGTGGTATTCAGGAAGAGGACGCAACTCATAATGTTGCACAGTTATTGATGTACGTTCTCTAGACATTTAAGTGCTTACCAACTAATGATGCATGCTTTTTGGGGATGTGTGAAGTTAGGGAGAATATTAGGGTTAGGGCAGACATTAGGTTTTAATATAAAGGTTAGGGTGACATTATGGTTAAGCATGATGTTTAAGGGGTGTTGGCATCATGATATGCAATGATTACAGCACTTTCATTTCATACTAAACTTCTCTATCACTGTCCCATATTTGGTATGACCTTAAAAAACAGAATGTATTTTATATTATATGGCAGCATCCATTACAATTAAAAAAAAAAAAAAAAAAAACAATTCTAAGGAGGGGTAATGTCCACAGTGTTTAAAAAATGTTTAGATAAAATAATAACAATTTGTTGGTAATAGTATTTTAAACTGAATTAGTTACTAAATTAATTACTAAAATATTTATATAGCCTGTTTAAATAAACTGGTAGGGAACAAGTTTGTACAGGTCTTTTTCTGTAATTTCTTTATAAAATAGTACGTTGGTATCACATACATTATTTTTAAAACATACATAGGATGTTACCCCCCCCCCCCCCCCCCCAAAAAAAAAAAGAAACACAGGTTTGCTGGAAATGAAATAACCTTTTCTTCAGGTTAGCAAGACTAAGTGGGATTGGGAAGGATATACTAATGTAAAAGTAAGCTTGGTCAGATCTGACCTTCAGCTTGCCACGGATATATGTACATACTTCCATGTGGCGCTTTGGAGTTAAAGTGCACAGATTTCTTTAGCTCTCTGGGGCACATGATTTGCAAATAAAAATCTATAAGCTTTAGGTAAAGGTAAAATTCTGTGTGCCTGTTAGCTGGGCTTACTACAGTTTCACAGTCTGTGATGAAGATGACACATTAAAAATCATGTTCTGGTAGTGGCTGCATGTATTCATTAGGATTTATGGTCTATATTTCATACGATTTATACTTTTGGGGCAATTAAGATGTATTATACAACAATTACATTTATCACATCATTATGCTAAATTAAATTTAATACTGATAAAAAAAAGAAATTAAGCTAATTCTTATTTTAAGAATGCACGTTAAAAACATGTTGTGCTAAATTAACTAGGTTATATTAATAGCTTAGTAATATCAGCATAATGTATGTATGGTAGATTTTAAAATATATTTTTTATCTCCCATGCGAAAAATTACTTAAATCTGTCATAATACATATTTTGTAACGTTTTATTAGTTGTCAGAGCAACATGCCATTGTTACCTTGATTGCTATTGATGGTTATTGCAAATAACAAACCAAGCCTATTTATATAATCATGGAAGTCTAAAATGAATGACAATTTACTAATTACATACTTAAGGAGGTACATAGCGCTTTTTATTACACAAGTGACTACATTTTTTACCTCTTACTTGTGCTGTCAGCATTGGATTAGATTGAAGTTGAATAGATTAGAAGGAGACACAAAAACAAAATGGATGCTGGCAGCCATGTCTAGATGAGTTCAACTTGATTATTTTTCCCTTCTTCTCAGCATCCTTGTAAGAATGTTTTCTATGTTATCTCGTAAGGGAGCAATGTCTCCCATGAACACTCCTGTCTTGATCCTGACAGTAATTATGGGAACTTTATGACCTTACCTAGTTAGTTCTGTGAGAACAAGAGGTCTGGTCTTTAAAACTGGGCCCCTGTCTTTTTCACTGGAAGCATAATTGGTTTCAAAAAGTGCATGTGTAATTATATATTATAGGTTACCACATTCATATAACTTGTAGTTCGTATAATCAGTATTTATAAGCATCTACTGAAATACTAATACTGAAAACATACAAATATGTAGACAGACGGGGGCAGATAGAGACAAGGGGAGGGAGGGGTGGCAGATAGAGGCAAGGGGAGAGGGGGGGGGGGGGCAGACAGACCGGTGCAAAGAGAGGCAAGGGGAGGGAAGGGGGGTCAGAGAAAGACAAGGTGGGAGGGGGCAGAGAGACAAAAGGAGGGAGGGGGGAAGAGTGAGACAAGGGGAGAAGGAGGGGGAGAGAGAGAAAGAAAAGGAGGGAGGTGGAGAGAGAAAGAAAAGTTAGGGAGGAGGGAGAGACAACGCTGGGGGGAGGGGGAGAGAGAGGCAGTATATTCACATAAAAGGAAATAAAGAAAAGAAATGCATTTTTTTAATATCATAATTTTTATTAAATATTAAAAAGCAATTTACATGTGAATATATACAAGTTCAACTTTTTTTCCTATAGGGTAGTCTTATTTTCAGGCTTTTATTTTTTTCCTAAAGGAATATCCAAAGTTTGGGGGGTCGTCTTATATCAGGGTCATCTTATATTCGAGCAAATAAGGTATAACTTGAATGGATGCGTTGAATGACAAAGACAAAAATGACAATAACATCCACATATCAAAAATAAATATAAAAATTGCTCTGGTCTTTGACACAATAAGATCCCTGGTCCTTAAGAGGTTAAACTTTTGTCAACTTTCATATGATTAGAAGTTAGTACTAACTCAATAATTAATTTATTATATGCATGGTAATAATTATTCTTTCTTGGAGAATAAACCATTTCAGGGATTCAATGTTAAAATACAGACATAACTCTGTAAACTTAGTTGAGCGGATACCAAGGAAACGTTGTCAGTCGTTCACCTTGCTATCTCCTGAATAATGTATACCATTATATTATTGAAATCTAATTGAGCTAAACCACGCTTTGATTTTGTTGCGTTCAGTGTAGCTAATGGCATACTTTATCATCTGATTTGCTATTTGGTAGTTGAAATATGTCTTATATAGAGATTTATGTGAGACATCAATTATTTATTTATGGAGTAAAAATGATAATTGTTGCTTTTGGTGTGATTGGTTTCTTTAATTAAAGGGGCAATATTATGATAAAACTGGGTATTTGTGCTGATAGTAACTTTGTGTATTGTTAGAAAGTGTCGAGTCTAATATGTGTCTGGCTTTTTCTATTAAGTTGCCATTTATGCTGTTATTGTTAAGTTGGTGTCAATGCATTTTGCTGATCAGATTGCTTTTTTTATTTTATTTTTTACCAAACCTCTGACTACCTTACTATTTTATACTTACAATCCCAATGAACTCATCTCAACAAATCACTGTCCTTTTATTTTAGGTGCTTTACTTATTTAACAAGTCATGTTATACACCCTGACAGTGCTGTTACTGACTTGATCATTAACAGGTAAATGGTATATGCTTCCTCCATTAAAAAGTTATTTAATTAATTAATGAATATTAAAAATAAGCATTTATGAACCAGTTCAGGTTATTATGCAATACTTATTCTTTTAAAATTTATATTTTGCCAGATTTATCCCAGGAATCAATCCTACCAGTCCTAATGTCTGTATACTCTTTGTGTATTCTGTATTCCAGTTATTTGTAATTTTAATATATTATTCATTTCTTTTTTGGAACATAGGAGATGCTGTGGCCACGTAGCATGGGTTCTCTGTACACTGAGAGTTATTTTTCTCAAAGTCTAACCATACACCCACCCGTTTGGCTCTAAAATTAGATGAGTTTTATAAGTCTTAAAGCATTCTCCAGTTGAAAAAAGTAGCTTGCATATTTGAAATCAACATGGACAATATAGTTCATTAAGGTTTCAGGGGCCAAGATATAATCTAACCTGGGGAACTGTGTGGAGCAAATTTGTCAATTAAATGTAATACTCTCCAGAAATGTACTAAAAGGAGATTGGCTGCCACCCAGGCCAAAAAAATTTGAAAGAGGAAGAGGTTGTTGTTCTCAGACATTATAGCTCTCTGTACATGGAATCCTGGGCAAAGTTTTTGTTTATCCAAAAAGTTTAACAATCGGAAAGATGGCTAGTTGACGTTGCGTGGAATATTTTAACGAAAGGGACCAATACTGTGGGCTCTTTCGAACATCGGTTTTCAAACTGTGTCCTCAGGAAATAGAAGACTAGGTAGAAAATTTTGCAGAAAATCTCAAAGAGATTTCCCAGAATCGAATTCTGGTAAGCCTTTCCGACAGAGGTTGCTTCTCCTGCTTCTATTTTCTAAACTTCTAATTTAGTCTTTAGCTAAAGTTTTTTCTTGTATCTCCATTTCACAGAATTCAATGTGTGTTTCGGCCTCGTTCAATTGGTTCCAAAACAGTTTCTACGGATGTTTGTATTTTTTCCCATTTTTGGTTAATTTACAGAGAGGGCAGGTCAGCAACCTTTCACGTAAAGGCATTTGGGGGTGGCTGGTTTTGAGTTTGCGGTGAGGGCTGAGAAGAGAATCCGAAATCTTGTCTGATTTTATGTGTTTGCCTTTCTTCTGGGATTTTTCTCTTGGAGGTTGTGCTACCATTGTTTGTTGTGATTTTTGGTAGCATTTTCCATAAGGAATATGAATTCCCAAAGGTGATGTACTATTTAATTTTTCATTTGACAGAGGGCTCTTTGATGACCATGTATCAATATGTACATTTTAGAATCCAAATGTTTTGTTTGGTATATCTGCAGGAGGAAGAGGAGTCATTACACTTCGGAGCTTAGTATGACTAAAAGGAGTCCTTTAGTTTACAAAGAGTGAACTTGTATTGCGCAAGTAAGCCTAAGGATTATGTACCAGTGATAGTGTCAGCAGTTGCACAATGGTTTTTAAAATATACATTTACAAAATATAATGTTAATCTGAAAGTGTTGCAGAACTGTTCTTCAGCATCTGAATATTTTTCACGGAACAGCAAATATTAAACAAAGGTTTGAAAATTAAATGAAGTTAGTTTCAGTAATAGCTTGTTATATTCGCTTGATCATTTCTGATAAAGTCCAAAGTGTCTGAAGGAACACAAATGTTCAATAACTTTATGGCCGTTTGAATGAATCAGAAAAATAAAGATTTTCCTTAGCCCCCCTGTAAGTAAGTAATTAAGTAAGTAAGTACAACCTCTTACTGAGTTTCTGGTATAGCCATATTTGTCTAGATATAGGCCAAAGTCCTATTTTTTTTTTTTTTAAAGTCCTAGTTATGGAGAGTCTGCACCATTTTTCAGGGTTTCACTGTACATTTACACTGAAAACACATAGGATCTGCATTGGCAAAAGCACTCAGAACATTGGTGGGGGTGGGAAGGCTCCCAATGATACACCAGCAATAGTTTGTGCCTGGTAACTGCAGAGAAAATCATTTGCGAATCAGTGGTTAAGGGTTGAGGTTCTGCAGCCTGTACTGTTCAGCTGGGCCACAAGGCCTCCATCATATGTCAGACCTCTGGCTATAGCACGGCTTCAAATCCCTGCAAGAAGTGTATGAGTGTGTTCTTGCCATCGATGAGGACACAATGCTGCCAGTGAAAAGCTGATGCAGCAGAGTAAGAAGTGGTTTACTACAGGTTGAGGATGGCTGTAGTGGAAATGTAAGATCAGACTGCCATTATGTAATGCGGCACTGGAAGCCACTCAAAAGATCTTTTAATCAGACAAAAGTGCACTTCAAACCCCAGCATATTTACAACAAGAAAAAAACATGCCTTATAGCTTTCCTTCAGCATGTGAGACTGTAGTAAACATTACAGCATTTACATAATTACCACTAGAAAATTTTAAATTAAACTATGCTGTTTATAATGTATCTGTGAATAATAATGCCCCTGGAGTTCAGGACAACCCACCCATGAGAACTTACAACAATACTGTTGTATATAAAAGAATGCCATTGAATTACAAGATTATTTAGAATAAATACCAAAAATACCAGTGTATGAACATCGCATCTGTCATCTCTCATGTAAGAACACTGTGTATGGCTTTTTATAGATATAATGCTTATTAAATTATAACTTTAGTTGCTTTTTGAACATAAAATAAAAACACCTTTTTCCTGCCAATATAAATAGTTTATTTTTTTTATGGTTTAAATATAACTTACTCTGCTTTTGATCACCCAAATACTGTCTGCATGGAGGTAGCACCAAATATATTCATCCTTCAGTAAGATTATAACTCATATTATTACTAGTTCAATCGAAGGAAGATGAAGCCCTACAGGTTGTCTAACTAAAATCCAAGATTGGAGGTCGAGATAAGCACTAATCTCGACCTCCAACCTCGGACAGACTCGCCCCCCACACTCGGATGCAAGATCTTGACCTTGCAAAATGATATTCACTAACCATTTCCAAAGATCAAGATGAACTGAAGCATGCCAAAATGAATGGGAGCGAGATGAAACTCGCTCCTATTCATTTCAATGGGGGAAGGAAAGAAAGAACAAAGTAGAACTGTCGAGTTGGACTTAACCTGAAATGGCCTTGCCATATAAAAAATTAAATAAATAAAAAATCCCTCACCTGCCTAAACTAGGCCCCAGGGGCTCCCCAAATGGACACCTAAAACATATGAGGGGTTAGTAAATGGACCCCTGTGTTTAATGCTTTTAGTGCACACATAATAAAGCTACTTCCACTGCAATGCCACACAGACAGAGTTAAAGCTTAGACCATACTTCCCTTATGGATGTACAACTAAAAAAAACAGAATTTTTCTATATGTGTTTTTGGCAGAATTCCTAAGAGATTCACCCATTTCCCCTCTGATAATATATACTACTTTGCATCTGTGTATTACTTTATGATTGATTGATCATTTTGTAAATTTAAAAAACAAATCCATATTATATTATAAATCATGCTGGACTTGAGCGAGGATGTCTTTCACAGTTAATTCGTTTAGTAATGTGTGGCACAGATGTCATGTGTTTCAGTGCAGGTAGAATTCTATTTCTTTTTAAATATGTATGAAAACAATATAACAAAAGACTTGTACACAAAATGTAATTATTTTGGACTAATATAAAATTATTCATGAGAGAGGGTCACATTGCAATAGTGTTTGCTTTGAGAAGGCAGCATGGTGTATGCAGTGCAAAGACATGCTGCCATGCTGCCTCTCTTGCGCTATACGCGCACTGAACTGATGCCAGAGCACCATGGGTCATGTGACCTTCGGGGGCGTAAACTTCAGACCAGTGCGCGGGGAGCATGACAGAGGCAGCATGGACATATGCTGTCTCTCACAGAAGCTAGGTGAGTACTGGGGAAGGTGGAGGAGGGTGGCAAACTGGATGTGGGATATTAATAGGCAAACAGTGGCATATTAATGGGCAAACAGTGGCACATTAATGAATTAACTGGCTATGGAAAATGAATGGGAAAACAGTGGCATATTATTGGACAAACTGGCTGTGGCATATTAATAGGCAAGTAGTGGAATATTAAAGGGACACTACCAATTACAAAATAAGTAACTAGATTACCTGTGTATTTAAAACACACACTTATATAAGACATTTGCCCCTGTTTTTGTTTTCTGTGTCTAAATTAAAAAAATTAAAATATTTCATAAAATAAATAGCATTACAAATAAATAAATAAACATAACAAAAACAAAAGACATATCTGAAATCAACAATGCAACCCCCCCCCCCCCCAAAAAAAAAAAAAGTTTTCATTTTTTGGTGGGAGTGTTCCTTTAATATTCAAACTGGCTGTGGCAAATTAATGGGAAAGCAGTGGAATATTAATGGACAAACTGACAGTGGCATATTAATGGGCAAGCTGGCTGTGACATATTAATGGGCATACTTGCTCTGGAAAATGAATGGAAAAAGTGCCAAATTAATGGTAAAACTGGCTGTCGCATAGTAATAGGAAAACAGTGGCATATTAATGGACAAACTGGCTGTGACATGTTAATGGCAAAACATGCTGTGGCAAAGTAATGGAAAAATGTGGCATATTAATGGACAAACTGGCTGTGGCAAATTTATGGGAAAACAGTGGCATATTAATGGACAAACTGGCTGTGGCATATTGATGGCCAAACATACTGTGACAAAGTAATGGGAAAACTGTGGCATATTTTAATAGGAAAACTAACAGTGGGATATTAATCAACAAAATGGCTGTGGCATGTTGATGAGCAAACTGTGGCATACTAATGGACAAAATGGCTGTGGCATATTAATGGGAAAACAGTGGCATATTGATGTGCAGTCCAGGATGTACAATGTTGGGGCATGTCATGGGGGGCAGGGGTAAGTCTTGAATATGCAATGTGGGTGCTGGGGCATGTATCAGGGACAGGGGTAAATCCTGAACATGCAATGTTGGTGAAGGGGCATGTCCTGGAGGGAAGGGGTAATTCTGGATGTGCAGTGTGGGTGAGGGGACATGGATAATTCCTGTATATGTAATGTAGGTGAGGGAATATGTCCTGGATGTGCAATGTGGGTGATGGGGCATGTCCTTGGGCCAGGGATAAGCCCTGGTTGTGCAATGCGGGCATGGGGGCAGGGGTAAGTCCTGGATATGCAATGAGGGTGATGGGGCATGTCCAGAGGGCAGGGGTAAGTCCTGGATGTGCAGTGCAGGTTATGGGGTATGTCCTGGGGGGCAGTGACAAGTCCTGGATGTGCAATGCAGGTAATGGGGCATGTACTGAGGTGCATTTAAATCATTGGCATGATACATATCTATTTTTTGATGGAAATAATTGAAGTAGAAGAAGATTTACTATCAGGTGAAATGACAGAGAAGATAATATTCATCGTTATATCATTTATTGAAATATAATATTCCACTGAATGGTAACATCTTGGTAAAAATACCCATTAGCATATATATCACTTAGATAAAATTAGTTGGAAATACAAGAAATTATAGCAACTTAATTTATAAGCACCAACATTGCTCATGATGGACCTTTACTGGATTTTATGATGGTCACTTGAATGATGGTCTATGGACCTCGACAGACATTGCCAAGGACACTGGTATCCCTGCATGTGCACGTTACCTATCCCTACTTAATAGCAACCTTAGATAGAAATAGAAATAACAGTGATTTGAGGACTTTCTAGGCATCTGTGCCTTCCACTTGTATGGAAAAAAATGTTTTAAATATCATTGTACTATCAGGATGAATTTATGAACACATAGGAGCAGGTCAGTCATTTTGAAACCTGGTTACATTTGCCTGGCCATATTTCATGGCCCACAACAATGGTGACTGGATCATTTGATTTTCTTGAAAACAAAAAACTCCAGCATCCCAAATTTATGGGTGTCATGTATAACCACAGCACACGTGCTTATTGCGCAAAATACTGGCGCAATTGGCGAGCCTGCCAATGTATAAGGCAGGCTCCCGTCAAATATTGGGAGTCTGCACTATTTACGCCTAGTGCGTAGCATTTGGCTGTGCAGGTGCTCGTTGACCTTATTTGTGTCGGGGAACCTCGGCCAAGCACCCTCTCTCGCACGGCAAAGTACCGGGATTTATATTAAAGCGCAATCGCCATTTGTTTTATAAAACTTCCGACAATGCAGTGCAGGAGTTTTTATACATACACCCTTTGTATTTTTTTGGTAAGACATTAAAAACATGACCAAACTAATACCATCATGGAAGTTTTGGTTTTTTTTAAATGGCTCAGTTCCCATAACTCATTAGATAATTATGTTAACAAAGCCAACCACAGCACCAAACAATGATGAATTGCAACATGTCTTTCATTTGTCGCCTGCAAGAAAATCCACAATGAAGATGTCTTGCTTGTAAAAACAAAGTTGGTTAAGAATATTATTTCTGTCTTACAGGATTTCAACACATAATGAATGTATAGCAAATGGTTGTTTATATGCAAAATGTAAACAGTTCTGATGTTGTATGAGTGTTATCAATAATGTTCTTTATGATGGTGCGATGATTGAGGGAGATGTTGGTAATGACGATTGAACGTCCCTTTGCCTTCCCAGCCCCCTTCATATATTCTCAGGCATAGGATGACAAAGGGAAGCCCACAGGTCACATGACCAGAAAAAGCACTCCTACATATCTGTTAAGGAAACAATGACCAACTGTCTTTTACTGGGTACTTTGATGATAATAAGAAGGTTGAATTTGTTCACAATCTTTTTAAAAAACATTGTACATCACCGATAAGATATGAAAGAATACTAATATCCTTTAACTTGTGTTGGGATTGTAGATACAAAAACTGAAAATTTGGTTTTATTGAGGCAATGTAACTCTTTAAATTTTTTGAATTAATCTTTTTTTCCTCGAAGCACTTAGATGCAAGTCATTCATTATTAGCTCCCAAAAATTACCCTTATCCACAGGAAGTCTTGTTTAGAAGAGTTTATGCATCAGCTATTCATTACTCAACTAGATTCCACAAAATCCTGGACATGAGGTTGCCTGGATGCATCTCTGTTCCCCACGGAGCTAAAAATGGACAGACTGTGAAGCTGACAGGAAATCCTTCAACCATAAATGCATGGATAACAATGATAATGATAAAAAAAAATCCTGAGGTGAATATGAGTTGTTTTCCAATTCTAAAGTTGAAGAATACATAATAAAAAAGGAAAACAACAGTTTTGTGCATTCCAAAAATGTTTTTTTTTTTTTCAGTCTAAGTAGGCTAAGTGAGATTTATGGATTATAGAAACTACATAGTTGCCAACATCAGCCATGTTTTTAGGGACACATATTTGTTCCACATGCTGCAGAAACACCATGCAAAGTGCAGCCCGGCAGTATGCATGATGGATATACACACAAGCAGAATCCAATGAATTAATCAGGGTGGAGGCCTCATAGGTCCTACCATGATTAATTAATTGTATTCTGTCTGTGCGTATATTCATCCTACATACTGCCGGGCTGCACTTTGCATGCTTTTTCTGCAGCATGAGGAACAAATATGTGTCCCTGGAAATTTGGCCGATGTTGGCAACTGTGAAACTATACTCTATGACCCTTTTACATAAAATGTACTGCTAGCTCTTTTAGGGAGTTGAGAAACTCAAAGACAGATTGACAGCATTTTTGTGTAGTTTTTGAGAGAAATGTACTCATTTCACTTATTGTTCAGTAATACAAAGTGATTTCTTTGTAAATCTGCAAATTTTTATTACTCTGCAAATATTTAAAAATAAAAACAAGTAAACTTTTAAATCGCATTTTTGTCACTATTATAACAAAATATTTCAACTAATCAGTCTCTTCTCTTAGAGGCCAGAATGAATGAGATGCACAAAAACATGAGTGAGCCAACATGTGATGTTAATTCAAGGTAGACTTTGAAACCCATTATCTAGTAGGACAGAGGACCCCATCATCTCCTGCATTATTGTGAACCCTCAAAAAACTTCTTATAATTGTGTTTCAGATGACCAGTTTAGCACAGTTATTTTGTTAGTTTTATTCTGACATTTCAGTTGTGTACAATTCACCCTAGACCAAGCTACACCCCAGAGCTTCTGCTTTAATGTAAACAGCCAATTTCCATATGATGAAGACTGTACTTCATTTCAAATTGACCTATCCTACTACTAAGTATCTTAAGGCTTGAAACAACTAAGGTTTGTTGTTCTGCTTTCCACACCTGCTATGTCCGGCTTTGTATTTGAGTAGCCTTCCAGCGGAAGTGGTAGAGGTAAATGCAGTAAAGGAGTTTAAGCATGTGTGGGATAGGCACAAGGCTATCTTTGGGCTATCTTAGATATAAGATAGGGTCGGGGGCTATCAAAAGTACTTAGAAAACTGGGCAGCCTAGATGGGCAGAATGGCTCTTCTCTGTTGACACCTTTTATGTTTCTATGTCCGCAATTGCTTGAAATATAGAAACAAACTACTACTGAAGATTGGCTTTTTTCCTCTGCACCTCGTTAGATTGTAACTTGTGATATTGGTGAGCTTGGACTGTTCAGTGTTGAAGGTAGAATCCCATCAGGGTGTTATCACAATTACAGAAATATCAGCTGAATTACTCTTGTGTTTCAGACAGAAACTTCTATCTACTTCATCCCGTGCAATAGATTTTCAGAGAATAGACCATGTGTTTCCCCTCAAAGAAAAGAGGTGAATATACCTAATGCGTTATTGTTTCATACATACAGGCTCTAGTATGACTGGTGAATATAATACATACAACTTGAGGATATTCACCATGTTTATCTGTATTTTCATAAAACTTTCATTCCGTTTTATATTTTTTTTGTTCTCTTATTTTTCATACATACAACCCCAAACAGACCATCATTAATATAAATTACTTTGCATCCTTCCAATGGTACATTTTAATTTTTTAAATTGACCTTAATTTGCTGAAGAGTGAAAAGAAATATATGTATATATTAATGATATTCTGTGAATTTGGAATAATTGTTGAAAATTGACATTAATAAAGCATGAAATAAAAAAAGTCTTTCATCTAATAAATAAGACAGCTTCTCTTGCTTCCTGTCCTTGCTGCAGAGAATAACATTTTAATGTGCTCTAAGCTTGTAGTTTAAACAATTTCCAATTTATTTCTGGTGCTGATGTTGATATTCCAATTAATAAGATAAGATTCCCTTATAAGTGTGATATATTCTACTATAAGTCTTATTGTTGATTGCAAGATAATTGGGTACTTATTGTTCTGATTTAATGGACTAATCATATTTTTAATCATTGTCAACCGATACTTAATAATAATGAGGTCAGAGTAGGAGAATGTAAACATTCTTAGAATGAAAGGTCTGAAAATATGGAGCACAATTGCTTTTTACAGATGCTCTCACTATAATTTCTAGCATGTCATGAGAGAAGAGAAGCATAAATCTTTATTGCACAGACCTCTGCTTCCTTGGTTTCTATTTCCCAGTGAGAAAGATGTACATGTTAAAATGGGATTTATCAATACTCCACTATGCAGAGAAGTACTGAATTTGCTTCCTTTGCAAACATATTTCTTACTCTTTCTTATCAGTCTAAAATTAATAATAAGCAATAAATTCAGCTCTAATCTGGTCATACTGTGAAAGTACAACACTAACACATCACCATTGTTCATACAATGGTAACGGGAATCTATCTCTCAAACACTGATTATATTATTAATGTAGAGAATAAAAGAATGAAAAAAATATACGCAGAACTGTAAGGAAATGCATAAATAAAGAGAGTCATTTTTTAAATGTGTCTTCTGCTTATGATATGCCCTGAGGCTTGATATGCAAATGTGCTATTTTCTATAGGAAATGTGTAATTTGCATATCAAGCCATAAGGTGATATCATAAACAGGTAACATCACAGTCACAATTAAGACATGTTTTTATCTTAATCTGTACATTTACTTTCAATTTTGCTTGCACAATATATAGGCCATTTTTATGTTTTATTCTCTATGTTACATAATAGACAATGCGCAGAGAACGTTTCTGTATTTGCTAGTAGAATCTATTCTGTAATAAAAAGGAGTTAATGTGATGTATTAATGTAAAATATCAATCTAGAACTTGATACCTGAAATTCAACTATAAGGAGTCAATAAAAATGTAACTTGGTAGAAAACTGATAAATACATTTGTTTAGCAGCGCCCAGTAAACATTTAGTGATGTATACCAGCATCATCCAATATAATACAGAACATGTAATAGTAAGCATTACAAATGAGGCATATTTATAAATAGAGGGCTGCTTACGAGTATTGATTTTTTGGAGGGAAATATGTTTCTCCAGCTGTCGCCGTAGTTTGACCTCAGCTCCATATTTGCCAGTGGTTCCATTGTCAGCAAGGATAAAATGAGAGTGCATGCTGTTGAGTACAGTCAATTTACTCAAAGGATTGGACATGGTTTGGTAGGGTCGAACCACCTTAAACAACAGAAATAGAAAGAAAAAATATATTTTATTATTTACTGAAAAAATAACTATTATTCTCATTAGAAACTGGGATCAATAGAAGCTCACGTTTTCAAACGTTACTTTGGATTTTGTTGAGTTCAGTTGTTGAGTACAGAGCAGAAGCAGCTGAATTTAATTTACTGAATGGTGATGCTACAGTAACTTACAACATATTTAATCACAAGCATGTCTATATTTACTTCAGATGATATGTATATTGCATATGGATGTATTTGGAAGTTGATTTCTTAGATTACGTTTATCGAGCCCATGCATTTGCTGGGTTTTACACCTTTCTTTTCCAGGTGTACGATGTGTTATTTAGCACACTTCCAGGGTTGTTGTGCAATCTTTTTGAGATGTTGTGCTATTTTTTTGGCAGGTCTTATGCATTTTATGAAGCTTCCACCACGTATAATCCAGGATTGACCCCTTCCCAGATATAAGATGAATGCATGTTTATTTGTGTAGTGAGCATGTTTATATATAGAATAGACCATTGCAATATAAAGTATACTATATTGAAGAACACATTCCTACAAATGGAGTGCTGTGGCTCTGCTCTGTGGACTGGCTTGTATATTTGAGAGATGAGAGTCAGACACAAACTAGAATGTTGTGTGACTCTATGACATAGGATATGACATATCCTAGTGTCTACCCGATTCATAGCAAGTTAATTCTACTTTTTGTTTAATACTTAGGCATTATACTTTGGTTTGGTTTATAAACCATATGCTAGAATTTAGGCACTGAGTGTTGCTTTGCCTATCCATCTTAAAAGATCACTCCAGGATGAAAAACATATCTAGATGGTAAAATAAATATTAGAGCTGACACTGATGCATTGATTTATGTTTTTATTTATCTGTTTTAGCTTTTGCAATACCAAACTTGAAAACATATCTTTTGCAAGCATTTTCCTGAGGATTAATCCAGACCCATGTGACATGAGTCAGGAATTTAGTAGATTTTAAATGAATTTGCACATCCGCACTGATACACAAGTACGCAAAGGCGGAGGGAGGGCCAGAGCAGGAACCTTTGCAAGAGATTCCTAAGGAATGGCTGCATACACCTGTATGCAAAAAACTTCCTGTACAATGCACACTTTGAACATTAATAGAGGAACCAAAGTTAGTTAGCTTCCTGCACTGTCCCTTTTCAATCCTTTTTCACAGGAGTATAGAAAATGCTCTGTGTAATCATATTCTTGAACAGCACTAGTAAATAGTGTATTATACAGTAACCCCTCTATATATTTTTGATCTGGGAGGTATTGGCATAATTTGTATGCTGTATACAGACATTCCACAGTTTTAATCTAATTAGTTCTTAATTTCTTTTGAATCACCATGTATAACCAACCTTCATTGATCTGGTAGGAAGGTTCCTTCCTTCTTGCAGATATATCTTGATGAGCAAATTCTGTGCTCTGTTAATAGCCTGTCTCCAGAATCAATCTCCTGTTTAATGCTCTAATTAATAACGGATTCCAGTGAAGCATAACAGTAACTCAATAGTCAATCTCCACTTAGTCTTCATACCTGCCTCTTGCATTAAATAGTGACTCATTTGCAATTGAGAGATAATGCTACGGAGAAACATTTTCTTCTCATGGTTATATGAGGGGATTAAATATTTATTTTTCATGCACATTTATTTTAATTGTGCACTTAAATTTTATTTAAATAGACATACCTTATTCTGCAAGAGTTTTGGTTCAAACATAATGAATATATTGTCAACAAATAACATCCAAAAGTTGGCATCCAAAAGATATATAAATTTATTACATTATTAAGATTTATGACTCACTTAAAATTACAAATTCCTTCCAATCAATCACCTAATGAGAACATATGGTGCAAACAAAAAGCAGATCATAAGCCATGCTCAGAAATATTACAAAGGTTAAGAATACTAGTGGTTGTATCAGGGCAGTGTTATTTGTAACTATGTACAAACATTTTTTTTATGAAACATTATTGAATAGCTACCTAATATACACAGTGGTGTATTAAGGTTTTGTGCTGCTCTAGTCCTAACTAAATTCACGCACCCACCTCTTTCAACTCTCTCCACAAGCAGCTTGCCAGTGCCATCTCTGCCCCCAAACATCTTCTTTCTGCCATCCAATATTGTGTATGTCTAATATGAGCCAGTATAAATAGTGAAAGTGGTGCAATAGTCCTTTTGTACAAAGACATGAAACAATGACTGAAATGTCTGCACACCAAAATAGTTATGAGCAATAGAGTTTAATAGTGAGTAAAATGGGAGACACAGGAAAAAGGTAAGCTATATCCTTAGTAGGATGAAAAAATTGGCCAACTCCTATATTCAATTATAACAAAAATATGTCAATAGAGTCCAAACAAAGAACAAAAATAGTCCAATGTGTGGAAACAAAATAAAGTGTGTAAATTCACCATATTAGGGAAAAAAAATAGAAAAATATATAGGAAAAAGGGAGAAAAGGACAAATGGTTCAACGTATATCTCTTGCTGGATACGTATAATCAAGCCATGGTAAAAACAATCATTAGTCCACCTGGCCACACAGTCCTTGATGAAAATGTATAAAGAGTGTATTGGAATAAGCTCGCCATAGTACTCACAAATGGCAGACGAAGTGACGTTCCTGAGAAATGTATTGGTATCCTTAATAGTAATGATTTGTGTGAATATCCGACTGATCAGTATCATGGCTGAGACTACTATAACTTCAGGATAACATTGTAACAGTCATTCTAGGCTTTTTAGTAATTGTGTCCGCAGAGGTAAAAAGCAGGGGCTCCTACACTCACAGCTGCTATTTTCTCATTCTACCATGAATTAGGCTGAACTACACTTCTCTTGCTCCCATCAACCATCTCTCATCTTCTGCCAACAAGTAAGAGCCAAGCCTTACCCCGCAAATATGAGTGCCAGATATGAAGACATTATTTTTCTGGATTGTCCAGGTCAAAACTGTCACTGTAACCATCATTTTTTCTGTTCAACAGAGTTGAACAGGTGCAACTGGGACACATAGATCCTATATATCTGCAGCCCTAGAAACATTTTTGGTAGTGATCTAGAGTGATCTATGAAGGAACTGACAAACATGGGGCAGAGAGGCCTGGAAACATTCCTGGTTACAGCCTCTATCATTAAATTCTGAACAATATTTGACTTTGTTCTTTTTGAGATAGCAATTAAGATAGACACAAGTTGGCAACTATAATCCTAAAACATTCTAGCAATAGTTATAAGCACAATTCAAATGGGAGGCAATAACCTAACATTTACAAAAAAAGTTAATTCAAATAGATAAAAATAAATGTAATACATGAAATTATACATAAAATCACCGTTGAGGGATAAAATTATTGTTGCAGTCCTTTTACAACAATAAAAAATAATTAGCTCATATTACGATTAAAGCATAACAATACAAAGAATGTTCCCTTGAATGTAAATAGTTTACACAACTATATATCTATGCTGTGGGGAATAGTGATATCTACTAGAGGAATATGTATAATTTGGCTAAAATACTCCTTAACCATTGGAAATAAAATACCAAGCAGATTCATGATGTATGATTCACATCCATGTATTAAATATATTCGCAAAAATATAAAATCAAAGCTTAAAATTGTTTGTTCCCTTGAGAAAGTTCTTCAAACTGTTGACAAAAATGGGTCAACAGGATTTTCATAAACTCAGATGATTAGAATATGATTCATATTTTATTTAATACACATTATGTTAATATGTTTTACATTGAACTATATTTTTAGACAGCTATTCAGTATTTTAATTTTAATTTGCTTTTATTTTTGTGAAACGTCACAGCTATCTATTATTATTATTATACAATAATGAATAATATTATTATACAATAATTATTCCAATGCTTCTTAATGGGGGCCTAACTGAACAGACCACACTTACACACTATGTATACTTGGCTTACAGTTTTACATTTTATGTACCTGACAAAAGAAATAAGAATAGAAATATTAGTTTTAATATTTAATGTATTTAAGATAATGCATCTATTAAATGCTGCAATAAAAGTCCATAAATACCAGAGCCAATCATTTAATTCCAGAAAGTAATAACAGACTTACATCTTTACCAATTAGATCCTCTTGGTTTTCTACGATTCCCCATGGTGCAATGCCAATGGTGCAAATTTTCCCTCTTGATTTTGAAGCATGGTCTTTTAATGCATCTCCAACATGGCGAATGACACCTAAAGGATTGAACATGGTGTTTGCTTTACTTTGAAATATTTTTGTTACATTTTGTTAATATTTATTGCCAGTTTGTTTAAAATATATGTACATGCTCACTATGGGGAATATTTAAGGCAAGGAAGAGAAAAAGATGGATACATGAATACAAATTTGTTCAAACAAGTCAAAATGTTAACTTAATAGCTATTTACCTTTTAAAGAGTGAAAAAAAAATAGGGATTTTGAATGGTACACTGAAGCCCGCTTCTGTCTGATCAAAAGTTTGTTTTGAGGGTTTGCTCCCTCTTGAAATAATGCAATGTACACACAAATTCACGGCAGATTGCTAAATGTAACATTTTTTGAAGTGACAGGCCGACTTATTAAAATAAGTGTATCCAGCATGGACACCTTATCCAATGGGCAATGTGGGCATTTGCCCAGGACCCACCATCAAAGGAGGTCCACAGCCAGGTTCAATTTCCCCCTCAATTAAAGAACTAATTGAACACAAAAGTTTGGGAATTACGAGAGCCGCTGAAAATGTTGTGATAAGGTACCATATATTTCTTAACTGTAGCCCTCTTGCTCCATCACTGACCAGGCATCGATAGAGGAGGAGAGCAACTGCCTGGAGTTCCATTTGATGGAAAATTGTGGGTGGGGGGAATGGTAATAATTTGTATTTATTTTTTATAATAATTTTCAACTTTTATACATATGGGTTGAATTGAGACAAGAGGGGGCCCACTTTGCAAACTTTGCCCCAGGCCCACCTGTGTCTAACAGCGGCCCTGGTGTCCATGATCTCTTTAAGCTCAAGAAATAATGAGGCTATATTTTATCTGGTGTCATGGAAAACATACAAGGTATAATGTATCAAGCTTGAGTCCTGTAGGTTGCATAACACAGTTATCCTGATACAATCATATAATCAACTAAACAAGGCTGCCTAGGTCTTTTATCTTGTGCTTCATACTATGTCTGCTTGTGAATACTCCCTAGAGTGGTTGACTATTTACACTACTGAGTTACTGCAGTATATTGACAGGTTGAATCTATTTGTACAATGGATAAAGAATGTCTTTATCAATTTATTACTTGTACACTGAAGAAAATTGAAGACTGAAATTAAGATATAAAATTTGAAAGTGCAATATAATTAGTAATTTGCTGTTAAATTTGCCAATAAATATTTTTTTCTGACATTTTGGTTTTCTATCAAAGCTTACAAAAAACTGTGGCCTATTTCAACAAGCACCTATAGAAATTCCTTTTTATGCTTGATGGTCTAGAAGGACAAATGTTAGCAAATAAAATATGTTTAATTCAAAGATTGCATTGAGTGCAGGCATTTTAAATATAAATGATTTAATAAGAAATAAATTACATAATTGAGCTGTCTTTTTTGAATAGCTCCATCATGGGGCTGACATCTAAGGCCAAATGACCAACCAAACTGAAGATTCTAAACAACATGTCCATCCCCTGACAGACTTATACAAGCAAAGAGGGTTCAGTAAGGTACTTTCATGATCTTTTATTAAAACAGTTCTATTTAAAATGCCTACATTTGATGTAATCTTCAACGAAACATAACTTAATTTATTGTCTGTTGTGCTTAATTTGCCTAATCAAGCCTCCTGCGATTCTTCTGCAAAAGTTCATAAGAACTTTTGATATAAATCATTCTAGAGCTGAGAATGTTGTTTACAATCTATACTTAGTTGTTACTCAGTCTGAGCCTGTTAACATCTGATGAGTGTGTTATATTGGGATAGTTCCACACCCTCTGATGCATATGTACACTTCAAGAATTGCAATTGGAAAATGCATGTAAATCCCACCAGTATCCCTGTGACTTTATTATTCTGGCAAGGCAGGTTGGAAGTTTTTTTTAGGATTCAAGAGATACATGTTAACTATAATAACTAAATTCTAATTATAAATTCTAACCATGGAGGAAGAGACCTTACTAGGGCTAACATTTATTTCATATCATGCTGGAATTTTATTCAAATAATTTGAATCCTAGGTTGTTGTGTTAAAAAGTTGTTGACTACCGATGTGTTATATTGGCAGGTAGGCTGCCAATTTGATTAATCCTATAGCATCTGATTGATTAATAAAGCAAAGGGCCTAATTAAGCTGACGTTTATTATTGTCTCTATCTATTTTCCTTGGCTAAAAAGACAGTCGCACAGATGAAGATTTTTTCCCCTCTGTTCTGAATGATTCAGGGCTTCCTTTAAACTGTGATTTATATTTATCTTTATCTATTTATTTGTTCCCCCCCAAATTTTTTTTTTATTAAGTTGCATAATTATTATATGCTACGAAGCAACACTAAACTGTCTTGATTGCAGTAGCTTCATTACTTTCTAAGCAAAAGTGAATGATTGTAGTATTCTTATCACCTAATTTAGGTAGTTGTGCCTGAGTTTATTTTATGCAGGTTGCAACTTAATCTTTTGTCTGCTTACAATTATAAGATTTAAAACAGCACTATGAAACTATCTTAATGGCATTGTGATTTCATAGCAAATTTCTGCTTCTCTTATCAACAATCTTGTCTTATGTGAGCGCTGCCTATTTAGCCGCTTTTTGTATCATTATAATCACTAATCAGGTGCTACATGTTACAAACCACCGCTAGACACATTAGGTATTATGTATACCGGTGCAACGTTCTATAAGTGATCTAATCAGAAGGAACATTCCATTGGTTTCCATGGTGACTAGCCTACTTTTAGAACCTTTTCCCACCATTGAACTTTATAGATAATCCCCATTGTTTTGTAGATCTATTTACAGTGGGCATACTGCTCCTATATTCAACAATTATACTAACCTATATTACTTAAGATCAAGCTTTTCTAGGTCTATTATAGAGACGGATTAATGTGAAAGCCATGTTGACAAATTTAGAAAACGGTTTGATATCTAATAGGACACAATATCATGCAAATACTGCGAACAAATGTATTGCCTTACTCCTTATTCCAGCAAAGATGTTTTGTTTACTATCTCACCAACAGAGGCAGTTACCCCTAGATGAAGTCTTTATATTCTTTTGGAGTAGCAGAAAAATACTTACTGGAGATCTCTTAGTTACCCCAAATATGTATATTGTTAACTTTAATGTTGTTTTATGTTTAATTTAAGAATAGCTTTAAAATATTTATATATACATTTAAAGAAAATCTTAAAAAAATACATTAGTTAAATTGAGTTTCACAGAGTTTTGGTTCTGAATGTTTTTTGTTTTTGTTTGTTCTGTTTTCTTCTTTGGGAGGTCAGATATAAAAACTAAATAAGGAGAGCTAAAGGGGAGGAGGACTTTTTTGCCCTTTTTTTCTTCTTCCCCTCTCTCTCTACTTCTCTCTCTCATCCCCTCCCTCATATACCACTTCCTGTTTTATAGAAAAGTTTAGGGTGTAATAGGAGGAGTTGTAGGGTTATAGAAGTCAAGCATAGGGCGAGGTAGATTTTTGTAGAGGGTAGCGATAGGGATATGGTAGGGTTTTTTTTGTTAGGGTAAGGGTAGGGACAGGGTTAGGATGGGATGTGGCTAGATGGGGAACAAGTCTATGATGGTCAGAACTCCTCCTTTCTTTACCCCCTTTTTTCTCTTTTCTCTTGCTTTATTCCTCTCCTTATTAGCCCCCTTCCCTCTCCCCATCAATGGAGATATAATGTATTGTTATTTTAATGTATGTATTTTCTCTATAATTGATGTTTTGTTTATTGTTTTATGTATGCCTTATGTTTATATCCAATGTCTTTCCCCTTGAATCTTTTTTAAATAAAAAGTCTAAATAATAATTATTTTTTTGTTATGGGTTTGGATAATGTATTGAGATTAGGGAACGTACATGTCCTTAGGGAAAAAAAAAACACATTTCCAGGAACAGTAAAAAAGTTTTACTTGTCGAACAAATGGCACAATGGCACAGTGTGTTATTATCCAAACCATGGGACATCGTTGGTGGTGATGGCAGATATCCCAGTCATGACCTATAACTGCTTTCAATTCAGTGAGGTCATGAAAAAAATCTAAGTCATTTCAGTGGGATTAGAGCAATGTTATATACATGGATAATTTAGCATGTTTAGAAATAAACCCCGCTACTACAGTGAATCTTGTCATGTGCATTTCTATGTCCTTAATTAACATGTAAAATAATTGATTGTTTTGACATTAATAATCCAACAGCAGATGCATACAGTTGCTAATATACAAAGTTTGCTTCTTAGGTTGTTGCTTATTATAATGATATTAATAATTATACGTTAACATTATGAGCCATTGAGGCATTATTAATTGAATTTTACCAGTGTTGACTCCTCCAGTAAATATCCAGGCCCCTGTAGTCATAGCAGCTTTGATAAGGCCTTTTCCAAAGACCTGTTTCAGTTTTGGCTGGAGTTCAAAGTTTTGGAGACCACCGTGGACAGATATGAGAAGTTTGGGGAGTTCTAGTTGCCACTCTTTTGTCATGAGGTGCAGCAGAAGATCAGGTTTTGTGTCAAATGATACACGTACATACTGTGAAGACATGGTAAAGCAACATTGACAAAACATTGAAGGTAATAAATAAGAGATGAATTAGATTAAATACATTGTAGATCAGGAGTGATTTGGATTGATTTAGGGCGGTAAAGGCAAATATAATTCTTCAAGCCTTTTTAGTAAATGTAGACACCCCAACAATGTCTATGCATGCTGCCTTGTTTAACTAGCATAAGCCTTTACTCTAATGGACTGCATGGAACTCCCATGGAGAGAGAAAGGAAATGATCTAGTACTGAAACAAATGCTATGCTATGGAAAATTGCCCCTAAATTGCTATAGAAAAGGAAAATGTAAAGCATTTGTAGTAAAATGGCTTCACAATATTTTTTTTTTTAAAACAACAATAAAATAATGATTTCCAATTCCATATATATCTTTCTGCACTAGCTAAAGTTTAACTGCTTAGATTTCATGTATTAATGCAAATACTGAAGATAACATTTATGAATTACTTCACTGTTCCTTCTTCTGTGTGTCATATGAGCATTTTAGTTATCAGGACACAATGAAATAGTAATTATTCATTAATATCTTATTTGCATTCCAGTTTGCAAACAGAGATGATACCACTAGTGCTGCCATTGAACCTCAGATAGCAAATCACAACCTTTGCATCTTTTCTTTTGGTTCAGTAATACTCAGTAATTTGATTTAGAGACAAAGGTATTGCTTTCATCTATTACTTTTCATGTGGATGAATGTCTCATATTGTAATCTTCATGTAATCAGTATCTAATTATCTGTTATCTTAATTCAGGTATTTAATCTCACTGCAAGAGAAAACATTGAATAACATTTAATTACGTCATTAAACAATATCATGCCATAGAAGAATAAGAGGCAGGAGCTGAAGGAAGTTTAAATAAATATTTTTATTAATGTAATGTTTACAATTCTTTACAGTTCTCTTGTAGTTTTATATAGATAATAATTTCATCAGGGCTCTAAATTCAGTACTATCCCATAAGGAATACTTAAATCTATTTAAATTTATTTGCAGTTTTAACTGATAAGACAGATCTGTCTTTTGTTTACTTTATCTAAAAAAGTATATTTGTTGGAACTGCAAGTGGAACTTTCCTTTTAATTGTGCAGTCTTCTGATATATTACTGAAAGTACAAGTTACTGGCAGAATCACTGAGATCAATTAGACATATGCTGTCCCATGAGGGCCATAGACCATTCAGAATAGTGATCTGTGTGGCGATGGGTAAAAGGAACAGTGATAATTTAATAACTGAGGAGATTACCATAGCTTTGTTGGAATGACCTCCTCCTTGGAATTCAATGGTCCCAAAGGCATCGGTGGGACTGAGCTGTGTGTGTTTTCCGACTGACCACTTTTCAGACTGTACATCGTTGCGATTTAACCTGCCTTCGTTCTTCTCATTTTGAATTATGGATATACTTGGCGTTAACCCAACATGCTGGCCTATGAGACGCCCACAGCAACACCTACAGTATAAAGAAAACAATACATTGCATGTCTCAGCATTACAACAGAGCATTATTCTGCAGTGCCAAATAGTTCAGCTGTGTGTTAAGGATAGCATCTGTGCTGTGTGAAACATTACACTCTATGCGAAACACAACCACAAATAGCCTGTCACGTCTCAGTCTGTGATTAATGAACAGGCTAATATTAAACTAAATTTAGGCTTCATAAATACATTGTGCTGTGCATTAATTCAACACACAGGTCATCATATAAGAGGATGTTTAAGCATGTTACTGGCCTGCCAGCTTTACTTTTATTTCCATTTAACACAGGTTACTTTCCAGCAGGGGCAACAGGTGTCGCACAGTCTGTTGCTCAAGAACAGCTCCCATGATCCACAGCCAACATTTGGTTGAACATACACTATCTTAGTACTATAGGATCATGATAGCTGTAGTGCACTACTAGCTAGATACTTGTTGGGTATCACTAGTTTAGAGGGACACCAAGTGTCAGTGCCAATATCTAGAAGTGTAAATGCCCAGTCAATGCTAAAAATCTAGAAGTGGAACTGTCCAGTGATTTCCAACATCTAGAAAAATAATCTGCTGCCATTGCTAAAAACTAGATGTGGAACTGCCCAATCGATGCTGAGATGTAGAAGCGGCACTGTCCAGTCATTGCTAACATCCAGAAGAGCATTATCTAAAACACAATAAACAGAAAAGTCTTGATAAACATCCAACTGGATGGACTTTTAACACAATATAACACCACAAACAGCTAAGTCTTTTTAAAAAGCCGAAGTGGATTGAGCTAAAACATTGTATAAACTGCAGCTAATCTCTTGTTCCTGTGGGAAATTGTGTGTGTGTACATGCACCCCATGTGTGTATATAATCTTTTTTTCTGCCATGCAAGCGATGTGATGTAATTAGGTGCATAAAGTATAATTGCTAATCAAGCACATGTGGATCGCAAATGCTAACGGCAGGGAGGTGATATGCTCTACATATATAATGGACCCTGAAGTAAGTAAACGTTAAAACAATACATAAATTAATCATCTGAAGGAGAAGTATTAACTAAAAGCTAAGTTTAATTAAGGCACGGCTTGAGTAAGTCACAGGGCAAAAGGGACAGCTGCCCTGGGTGCAATCATGCTTCAGTGGACCAATGAGTTTGTTATAGCCCTATATATGTTATGTTACATTCTCACTCCCCAGGGTTGATGACAGGACACAGGTTTACATTCTATTTATTTTACTCTTTCCCTTACTTACCATTACACCCCCTTCATTATGGTATTGCCCTACTTCCTTTAGAATCTACAAACTAACATTGTTTCTTGTGTTTCTACTTCAGCCTATTGGCCATGAACTCTGTCTCCTGTCTCTTACTCACCCTTTTGGCTAGTTTCCCTTATTAATCCCGCCTATTAATATTTCCCTTTCATGCGACTCTTCTCTCTACCATTTACTCTGACATCATTTACTTTGGATTGGTTAACTTCCATTTGTTCCCTCCCCTTTATTCAATGTAAAAGGTGACAAGGGTGACAGTTCATGTTAATAAGCTGAATGTGTAGCTGGGGGTTGAGGAAAAGTACTTGCAAGTTACATTGTCGTTGGTTGGTTCATCAACACGCAATAGGTGAGATTCTGATGCATTGTGGTTAGGTCAAATGTTTACATAGCACATTAAATTAGGGAGACAGTTTTAGTGTAACATGGAGCATGGATCAATATTTGTTTGTGTGGTATAATTAGGTGAGCTGAATTTTAGTGGTACTTTGCTGTAGGGAATGACCATTAGTGACACTCAATAAAGGTAGAATTGCAGGGAACTGAAACATGATTTTAAAACTTTTGGCAGTTATCCAATGGGAGAATTTCTCCAACTCGACTAGTTTGGCCTTAAGCTTGACATTCTCACCTCAGTTCCCTGCAGTCCTCTCTTTATTGAGTATACCCTTGTATATGAGAGAAAAAGGGGTTTGAAAGAGACAGGGTTTTGTGTGGCATATTTTAAGGTTTGGGTGGTATTTAATGCTTAGGAAACATTAAACATATAGTCTGTGTGATCAATGCACCACAATCCTGAATCCATTTATAGAGTCATTACAATGTTAAGACATGTCATGTCAAACCAACCAATGGCTGGAGTATAAATACTGGTCTATGATGCAGTAAGGATGGTTGTATGGGGAGTCCAAAACAGAAGCTTGACCCAGGACCCATTATCATTAGAAAATCCCTGCTGATAGATCTTAAGTTGAATTACATAGAACTCCATGAAAGTAATGTAACTTTCTTTTATTCTCCATACCAACTGCTTCGTACATGTAAAAAGAAATGTTAAAGTAATATTCATTTTTGTCAAGCCCTATGCTTAGTTGAGTACCTCATTAGTGTTATGCTGTGGCAATGATTGTATACAATAGGCAATGGGATGTATGCAGCACTCTTAAATAATGACATAAACCAATATGAGAGTTTTAAAAAAGGTACCAATATTTTATTCTTAACTGTTTTAAAGGAGTAAAATTGTAAAGATAAAAGTGAACCAATCCTAAGATGTATAGAAAATGTAAACTGTTCTTTTGAATGCTTGTATACAATGAATATCTATGGTAATATTTCTGATTAGACACATGTCTATAACATGCAGCAAAAATCTGATTTGTATCGGCTTTTATATAACACTGAATGAGATTACAGTTCTAGGCAAAAAGCAATATGTGTACAAAATATAACAAGCTTACAATTTTACACAAACTGACATTTACTATATGAACATTACCCAAGGCTGGTTCTAAAGATAAAGAACGTATTGGAAAAAGAGCCATTGTTACAAAATGTCATTTAGTTCCGTTCCCTGTGTGTTTTTTTTTAAAGTTTCATTTATTTACGTGTGTAGAGTATAAAAAGGTATGTGTAATGTCATTCAGCACATGACACATAAATGTAACCTGCAATGTAACATGTGTTGCTTATAAGATTCACATAATATTTTCTCATGTCTCCTCAAGAAAAAAGGTTTCAATTAAGTTCAAGATTAATTAAAAATAAATTAGAACAAAAGTGTCAGTAAATGATTAACAAGTTGAGCCACCTGTTCTAATTGTTATTTTACTACCTTTTTGTAATTCTGGTTTTATTACAAAAGTTTTGTTTTGAAAAGGAAATAATAAACGTTATTTATATTAGGAGAAATAATAAATGGAATCTATTCGCTAAGTGATATGTTACCAAAATAGGTGAGTTTGAATAATTGGTGAGTTGGAGACTTTTTTTTAACTAGGTTTAATAGTTCACTAAATATTGAATTGATCCCAATGTAAAAGGTGATCCCACATCAAAGCATCAGGTGTAGCAAGGTTAGATATCTTAGATGAACACTTCCTAAGTTATGTGACATGGTCTTCTTTATATGGTATTTCTTTTACTGCTGCAAGATCCCCACATTATAGAGAAACTAGGAAGGAAAAGTCACACGGTCACCAGTGCTGTATTTACCGCGAGGCATATGGCGGCAAAAAAATCCGGCCCTTTAAAAAAAAAAAAAAACCCCACCGCGCTTGCAGGCAGAGACGGAGGTGAGAGGGGATCGGAAGATCCCCCCTCACCATCGCTCTGCCTGCCAGGCTGCACGGGGAGCCGAACAGGCAGCACAGAGAAACCTCCGTGCTGCCTGTTCGGCTCCCTGTGCAGGGTGCCGACACGGAAGTGCCGACAGTCACGTGACGGGCGCGCTGACGTCATACGCGCGCCCGGTCACGTGACCTGTCGGCACAATCGCCGGGAAGCCGAACAGGCAGCATGGAGGGACCATGCTGCCTGCCTGCCAGGGAAAGGTAAGTGCTGATGGGAGACTGTGTGTGTGTGTGTGTGTGTGTGATGGGAGTCAGAGTGTGTGTGATGGGAGACAGTGTGTGTGTGTGTGTGTGTGTGTGTGTGTGTGTGTGTGTGTGACTGAGTGTGATGGGAGTCAGAGTGTGTGTGATGGGAGACTGTGTGTGACTGAGTGTGATGGGAGTCAGAGTGTGTGTGATGGGAGACTGTGTGTGACTGAGTGTGATGGAAGTCAGAGTGTGTGTGATAGGAGACAGTGTGTGTGACTGAGTGTGATGGGAGTCAGAGTGTGTGTGATGGGAGACAGTGTGTGTGACTGAGTGTGATGGGAGTCAGAGTGTGTGTGATGGGAGACAGTGTGTGTGACTGAGTGTGATGGGAGTCAGAGTGTGCGTGATGGGAGTAGGAGTGTGTGACTGAGTGTGATGGAAGTCAGAGTGTGCGTGATGGGAGTAGGAGTGTGTGACTGAGTGTGATGGGAGTAGGAGTGTGTGACTGAGTGTGATGGGAGTGTGAGCTTGATGTGAGTCTGAATGATGGGGCATGTCTTAGGTGTGTAACGTGGGTGTGCAGCTTGGGTAGGGGGGTGCCCGGATTTTGTCTGCCTAGGGCAGCACAAAATCAAGATACACCACTGACGGTCACTGCTCTGAAAATGCATTTATCAGTATGAACTACCACAGACATGTCAGAGTTATGTGTGCAGTGAGGCTACTTCATCAAAGATGTATGTGTGTGTGGGCCACATAAATGCACAGCAGTGTGGCGTGTACATGTGTATCACAGAGCTCCACAGTGGTAAAATTCACAATAGTATGCAGTATGAGTGTAGCACATAGCCCCATAAAACTGAGTAATGAGCAGTGTGTGTGTGTGTATGAGAAATAGCATTGTAGTAAAATATCAGTAATGGGCTGGAGTCGACTCTTTGCAGGTAGGTTAGGTACCCAGTCACAGTCACACACACCATCACATACACATGCAATCATAGTGTCACACACAGTCACATATACACAAAATCACGCATTGTCACACACAGTCACATACACACCCAATCACAGTGTCTGTGCCGTGGTGTGTGATAAAGGGCACAATATTTGTTTGGTTGCAGAACATACAATATCATAGAGTGCCACATTTCACTTCACTTTTTTAACGTCACATGTAACACAATCACACAGTGTCACACACAGTCACATACATACCCAAACACACAGTAACATACACACAATCACACACAGTCACATGCACACCCACAGAGTGTCACATGTACAGTCACATACATACAAAATCACACAGTTTCACACTCTCACATTGTCACACATGCAGTCACACACAGCCACTTACTCAGTCTCACACAATTAGTCACACACACACAATCACACAGTTCTATACACATACACACATAATTACACAGTGTCACACTCACAGTGTCACAAACACACACAATCACACAGTGTTACACACACAGTCACATACAACTATACAATGTTACACACACAGTCAAATACACACAAAATTACACAGTAGAGATTGATTTTTTTTTTTAAAAGAGAAAAAAAACCAAGACATGTTACTGTATGTTCCCATTCCTGCTCCTTTACCTTGCATGGCAGGGCCTCCTACAATGGTACAAACCATCTCACATCACACCTGGTGCTCTGACAAGTTGAGTCTATAAACGCAAGGGGGTGAAGCTCAGCAATTTGCTGTGTGGATGGAGGCAAAGTTACCACTGCCAGTCTCATGCAGACTGCCCCTCGATGTCCATCAGGGTGCATTTAGCCTGTGGGCCACATGTTGGACACCCCTGATCTAATCTATAAAATATCTAAGACAATGAAACTAAATATAAATATATCTTGGCTATATATATTTTTCAACTTCTGCTTATGTAAAATAACTTACATTCTTAATCATAACTTTTAAATAAGTGTTGTGTATTCCAGTTCTATTCTATTCGAGTTGTGAGTTCTATACTGATGGTTTTGTTACCCTGACCTCAATAGAAAAAAATGATAGTAGACAATAATTATTTAAAGAGTTCAGTATAAAATGCTCCGGGTATCTGAATAAGGGAATTATTTTCAAAGTGCTACAAAAAAAGCTGACTAGCCTTTATTGTGTGTGATTTTTAGTCATTTCCTTCTAATTAGCACCATACATCAGGTGTCAAATTCCCAAAGAAGGTATAACTAAATAAAAAATTGTACAAAATCTATTTAACATCTTAGTATAGTAGCATGATCAGGGTCCCATGCTGTGCTTTATTATTCTTTAAACTGTTCTGTAATTACACTTTTACCATACTCCCATTTAGAATATAAAATGCGCAAATATATTATTGTCGGTGAGATATCATGTGAATTTCATTTCGGCAAGGATATTACTGCATTGTATCTTGCTGGAGGATGTGACATCTTGGACTGCCTACTGACTTAGGAGTTTGAGATTATTTCTTTATGATCCCTTAACTTTAATATTAGTTAGGACTTCATTAAAGCTTAAATTACAATTGACGGTAAACAAGTAACCTATGTTTAATTCAAAGATTGCATCAGGTGTTTTCAATTAAAAAAATATTCATTAAGTGAATTATTTAGTCCACTTTGCTTTATATATCTCTATAAGGGTGTCAAAATGGTGTTCAGAGTTTTGGGCCAGGTCTGTTTCAACATAGGCTAGATGAAGAAAGATGTCAGCACACTGATAGAGTTATATGAGCAAAGATGACTCCATAAGGTACTTTATTTGTATTCTTTAATTAAAGTATTTCTATTCAAAAGGTCTATACTTGATCCTTTTGAGTGGGGAAGTTTCCAGTGTTATTCTAAGGCTTCCTTTTTGATGTAGACAGTTTGGTGCTAGCATTTCACTTCCTAATATATATTTTCCCTTTTTAAGTACATTTGTGGTAGGTAGAGGTGTTATTTCAGGGGAAACATTGTCAGATGCACAAGTGACAGGTTAAGTTGGGGTATTCCTGCTTTATCACAGATAGATCAACTAATGGCTGGATTTACCAGCCTTCCCAAGGTCAACAGCGGACATCTTTATCACCTGACCTGCAAATAACAGTGAACTAATATTCTCATCACTCATTGTTGCTACTATCCAAGCTTTAATAATACAATAAACTGATAACAGCATATACCTTAATGAAGATACGTTGATTTACAAACAGCTGAAAAACTACTAAATAAAAAACCTTTTCCCACATTGACAAAGGACAATAAGTCTGATAGATGCATTAAGTGAAATCGGCTTGGTTCAGCTCACTGCAGTGTGAGAGAAACCCCATCTGTTTGATGGTGCTTGCTAGTAATGGAATCCTTAGCACATGAAATTTCAGGTATTGAACACTAAATTACTAGAGATGTGGCACTCTATAGAAATGTCCCTTGGTTACTACTTAAAGGTAATACAATTTTTTTTTGCACCTTCTCTATTAATACCTGTTCTTGCGCTTTCCCCCACACTGTAGTAACAGGTAACAGGAGTTGAATGTACTATTATTATACTTGTGCCTTCTTTGGTCAGTATCTACTTAAAAGTTTTCAGCTACCAAAGATCTGCAGCATATCATGTCTAAGTGTTCAAATAAAAACATTATCTAACAATCTAAAAAGGATGAGACGGTGAATTGAACAACTGAGAAAAGTATTTGATGGTTTCAATGTTTTTAAATAGATTTTGTAAACATATATTTATCTATAACTGGTAAAGACACTTACCTATGGGGGTCTTTGGTGCTTGGGATGATATGTACGCATTCTCTCTTGTGAAATACTCTTTCGATCCATGATTTCTGAGCCTGCAATAAAGACATAGAAATGAAAATGAATATGTTCAATTTGGTACAGTTCATCCATTTACATAATAAAGTGTATAAAAAGGTCAATACGGACGAAAATGTTATTTATTTCATTTAGTTCATTACTGTATTCGTTTCAGACGAAATTCTTTCATTATTTTCGTTTTGTTTTATTCGTTCGTATGAATCAATTGACCTACACATTCCATAAACCGAAAGACTATAAACCGAACGTCGTTCGGTTTATAGACTTTCGGCTTATGTAATACATGTAATACTATTAGCTTTCTATAAACTGAACTAGAGTTCCCATTCATAAGAATTTCTTCGGTTCGGTTTATAGACTTCGGTTCGGTTTATAGACGGTTCGGTTATAGAACGACGTTCGGTTTATAGACTTTCGGTTTATAGAATAGCAATAGCATTACATGTATTCTATAAACCGAAAGTCTATAAACCGAATGTCATTCGGTTTATAGATTTTTGGCTTATGGAATACATGTAATACTATTGGCTTTCTATAAACCGAAATAGAGTCCCCATTCATACGAATAGGTCAATTTCCCTTGTCGTATGAATGGGGACTCTATTTCGGTTTATAGAATAGCAATAGCATTACATGCATTCCATAAACTGAAAGTTGTTCATTATTTCAGTTTATGGAATGTATGTAATGCTATTGGTATTCTATAAACCGACTCTATTTCGGTTTATAGAATGCCAAAAGCACGAATGGACGAATGATTTTCGTTTATTAACCATTCGTTCATTCGGCTCTCGTTAGTTTAGCATTTTCGTTATTGATTTTTCGGACGAATAGACGAAAATGCTATTTTCGGACAAAAATGCATTCGTCCGAAAACGAATGCACATGTCTAATACATTTTCATTTTTTGCAGTATTTTATGTTTGAAATAGTTCCATTTGCAATACTTTTGTCATACACTACAGAAACACAGACACAAACATAGATAAAATTCAATGCTGGTAGTCACAAACATCCCTTAAAATAAAGAATAAAGTATAAAACTGTATCAACATGGCAAAAGACCTGTGTGATGCCAATGTAACATTGTCATTTAGTATTACAGTCCACTCCCACAGAACTTTTGCTGTCTTTATTTATAGGTTCTAATGAGTTAATTAGAGATATTTGATAATAAAACATTTACTTGAATTTTTCAATCCAGTTAAGCCAAAACAACCAAACCACTGTTTAAAAATAAATGAATTGTTCCCCAATTAATACATTTCAGAGGACAACCATGTTTTACCCCTGTCATAGTATGTTAATATCTATTCTCCTTTAAACTATTTCCATACTTATTTACTTATTGTATTCTTACCTTTCTTGGTGCTGTAATAAAGCATTCTAGACAGCTAAAGGTCTTTCAGTCTACAACAACAAAAACTATACAGTAACCAGGCAAGGATTGTATCAGAAAAGCCCCATGCAACTTTATGATACATCTCAATGGTGTTTTCTGATAGTTACATCAAAGACTACTCTTCTGGTAAAATATCTAGCTCCCCATGATGCAGATAAAAGGTTGTCATACTTTATACCACAACAGCAAAAACTTCCTGAAATGATTCGTACTCACAAAAATCATGAGCAGTTTTTTAGGAAGTCTTGTATATCAGGTGTGCAAGGCATCTCATTGCTAACCTGGATATTGTTGTTGTAGCCAGATGACACTGTCTAATTAACTGCCCCACTTGCATGTAAATAGAGCACAATAGTATAATTTTAACTCATGGAGATCAGCCAGAAGGTCTCATTGATTTCCATGGGCCCAGAGTTGTACTTTGCATAATAATAGGTAAACTTTGTGTTGTGATCATTTTATTCTGCAGCATATGACAGCATTACTTAAAATATGTGCAAGTATTACTATTAACAATAGTATGAACAACAATAACATGGTATAAATGCCATACTGAGTTGACAAGTGTTGTAAAAATATGTGACCAATTTAATACTTATTAAACCTTCCTAATTCAACATTGGTGGGAATGTAATTCTACATATTGTACATGTACAATTAAGAAAAAAAAGACAGATACACTTAAAAGTTAAATTGAGTTACATTTTGGTTCAGTATTGGATTTTCTCTAAAGCAAAATGTAAATCTGTACAAAAGCTCAAACAATAAAGAGTTTTCTGGGTTTATCTATGCACTTCCTTACAAAGCAGTATATTAGTTACAAAATACGAGACCAAAGAGAGCGAAACTTCTCATTAAGGCATGACATCAAGGATTCACTAATAATAATACTGTGTCACAAAACAGTAGCTTTTAATTATCAATCGTTATATTTGAGATTTGTTTTTACCTGAGCTGCAGGCAAGGTCAGCTTCTCAGCACCAAAGACAGTCCTCTGAAGCAAATGTTGTCCACAGTTCTATGCTGGTGACCATTATGCTAATAGCACATTCATGGATAATGCCTGCCTACTGCACAAGTGACTCACTTGTCTAACTTGTTGGTGAAACAGGCAGTGAACTTGAGCACATTAGCTACTTGGAATTTACTGATGTGGGATTAGCCTCATTAAAAGTTCCACAGACATTTATTGCAGCCCCCAAATACACTGCATGATTTGAACATCTAATCTGACGCCAAAAGAAAAACAAAGCCTTTGAGAGCTCGGATTTAACTGGCACAAGCCCTGACAGGCTGTTTTTTTTCCTCTCGAAAGAAAGCATGTGAAAGTGTGATAAGGTGTACTGGCCTCTGAAAACCTAGCTCTGAAAAGCAAATTCTTCAAAAGACACAGTGTACTAAAGTAGTGAGGAATCTGCACACACAAGAGATATTGTTAATCTCAGAAGAATGACTGTAGTGTATTGACTGGCAAAATGATCTGAAACTATACAATGTGCAGCCATGTTCATAATATAGAAACTTTAAGAGGTTTAATATCAGAGTACTCAAGGGTGAATAACATACACATAATATGAGATTATGTATTTATCAGGCTAACAGTTGAACTGAGTATTGTTATAGATCCATGGCTAGAAATGCCACTGCAATACAAAAATAGATTTCACAAATGTCTCTGTTGTGTTGGACTTGAATTCAAGTAAAACATCCGCTTGCTTCCCTGTCTTTCTTGTAGCAAAATTGCAAACAAAGGTCATCTCTCAATGATAAATTACAACTGCTGGTGATTGTTTGGCTTGTGGTTGTGACTAATAAATGTCTTGGGTGTGCAATGTAGGTGCTGGGGCCTAGTGTGGGGTGCTGGAGCATGTCCTGGGTGTGCAATGTGGGTGATGGGGCATGTCTTCGGTGTGCAATGTGGGTGATAGGAAATATCCTGGGATGTTGGTGTAAATCCTGGTTGTGCAATTGGGTGATGGGGCATGTCCTTGTGTGCTGGGATAATTCTCGGGTGTGCAATGTGGGGGAGGGGGTTTGTTCAGAGGTGCTGGGGTAAGTTAAGGGTGTGCAATGTGGGACACTGGGGCTTGTTCTGGGCAGGCACTATTGGTGATGGGACATGTCCTGGGGTGTTGGGGTAAGTCCTGGGTGTGCAATGTGTGTGACGGATCATGTAATGGGTTATGCTTTTTTATATTTATTTACATTTATGGGGAGAGTAATTTTTCTCCCTTTTCATATATTGTTGAGATGATTTTTGTCTGATTATTTTTTATTATATTTTAAGGACATTTTTTCACATATGTGTTCTCTTGTAGTCTTTTTTTCTATTTTGTTGCCTTGTGGTGGTATTTCCCTTTAATGCTTAGACTTAGATGACCACTTATTAGTGTATTTAAAGAATAAGTGTGCAATATATCTGTGAATGCCATAGCGCTCTATGTTGTTTTGATTATGGGGTCTGAAATTAAAATGGCAGATATCTATTTATCTTACTATATATATGTCTTTCTCACTGTCTGCGTATCTGTCTGCACTAGATGTTATGAAAATTTTAAATATCGAGATTCCACGTGCTATTTTTACACACTTTCGCATAAAAACATATATGGCATTGAACTTGGTACCAGCTTAAATATGTATTTAATACAAATAGCATGTAAAGACAGTGTCTCATTGAAGTCACCTTTAGTATATATATAAATGGTTTACTATAAATCATGCTATATTTTGACTACATTGGTAAAGGAAATGTTTCCAACAGGAACTTTTGCAAATTCCTTAAAGCAGCACTTGTTAGTTCTGATAGAAGACCACGTCTTAAACCTTGTGAAATTTGATTACACTGTGAATTCTGGTTCCCTACCACAGCGGGTTCTTGTAGCAAGACTTGCTGATTATGACATACACATTGTTTCAATGTGATTTATTGAAGGATTTCATTTAATACAGATTATGGATTTTATTAAGCTGTGGATAACTGAAGTCCCACAGTTTCTTTAGCTGTTGTTCAAAACAATGGATTCATATAGTTTTTAATTTGCTTGTGTCAGGCTGTAGCAGGGTTTTTATCTAATTTATTCACCTTGTGTGCTGGGCTATACTGACAGTGGGTAGACAGTGTGGTGATGTCAAATATTTCAGTGTTGTCTACCTTTTTAATATATGGGGTCACATACCATGCAGCAGCTTGCATTGTGGGTCAGAAATTATGAAATTCATGGGGGTAATAAAATTGAGCTATTGGGCATCTTACAGAAATGGTACTTTCTAGAGAAAAAAAATGCTTCTGTCAATCTGGTGACTATTCACTGATTTTGGAGCTCCAGATGAGAGCTCATCTCAAACTCCAAACTCTGACAGATTAAGTCTCCCTCACATGACCCTATCATCTGTCCTGTAAAAAAAAAGACTTTGATTTTGTTAAGATTATCTTTATTTTTTGGATAGATCGTTTCTCTGTGCTGAAGATGAGGATTGAGGGCATCGCAGGTCTTTTTTTTTTTTTTTATAGGGCACCCAGGATGAATTTCACTGCCCACCCTCATGGCACTCAAAGGTTGGATTTTTTTTACAGGACAGATGTTATCCCCACCTACTTCTAGCACTTAAAACGTGTTTTCATTTTAATTAAAGGGACACTACCACTTATGTAAGATTTAACTAGATAACCTGGTCATTTAAAACAAACACATATATAAATCATGTGCCACTGTTTTTTTTATATGACATCATATTTTGTGAATATTTCCCATGATGCAACATTGTCCAACATCTTCCAGCAAGTCTCACTTTACAACTGTGGCCAAAGCCTGCATGATGATGTCATAAGATACTTACTGGCTCCTGTCTATCATAGTGGGCAGGAATAGGTTGCTCTGTACAACCTTTTTTACCTGCCTTCCAAAACAAATAGAGGAGATTAACCTGATCAAACAGGATAATAACTCCGCCCCCTTGTGATGTAATAGTAACATTAGCCTCCCATTCATTGCAAGTCTATGATCAGATTATGACTAATTAGACTGCATTCTGTGTCCCCAGCCCCAAAGTGAGAAATGTGTGCTCTAAAGTCCCTAAGGGGTGACACCCAAAAATACTTTATTTCACAAAATTGCAGCGCCAAGTCACACTTGTTTAGTTACATATTCTATTAAATATAGTCACTTAACAAAAACAAAAGACATATCTGAAATCAACAATACAAAATAAAAAAAATAAAACCTTTACATTTTTGGTAGGAGTGTCCCTTTTAGACAAAGGCAGTGCCCCCTTGTGCCTGGGCCCATTTGTAACAGGCTCTTTGGCCACCCTCTGGTACCATTAATTACACCATGCATTTAAGGGGGGCCAGGTGGGCTTTGGGCAGGTCCTGGTCCCCTTAATAACAGGAGGGACGCCTGGGCTTATTCATTATTATGGTGTCAAGGGCATTATTGCCAACCCTTGGGACCATTCATTTATTAGGTGTCTGCGGGCACTTGGACAGCCCCCAGATTTTTTTTTTGGGGGGGAGGGGGCATTTTGACAGCAGATGCCCCCAGTATACAAGGAGGGGCCAGGGGCTTCTTGCCCATCCTTTGGCACCAATATTAATTAGGGTACCATTTGGGCAGCACCTGGCCCGATATTTAAATTGAGCTGCATAGCAGGATTTTAAAGAACAGCCATTAAATTACCAGGTGCAATAATGATTTTACTGCAACCGCATTCACTTCCCTTAGAGGCGGTGCGTTGCACAGGTTAATTTGGACATCAAAGTCCAACTTGCCCCCCAACTTGAACTCTATTCACTTTTTGAGATGGAAGTTGAACTTGAGATGGGAATTTGAAGGGGTGAAGAGGGAGGGTGGCTTTATTTTACTGAATAGCTCAATGTGGTATTGTTTCAAGACAAATGACATTTTTAGTGAATACCCCCTTTGAATCTCATATACTAAAGCAGAAAAGATCACAGCACCGTCTATGTTTTTTTTTTTTTTTAGAAGAGCTACCAGTTCAGTAACACCAAATAGTCCCAGTAACTCAAAATGAAGCTAGCACTCCATCATCTTATACAACATATTCTAACCTCATTTTCCCCGTTGAAAAATCAATGTAAGAGGTCACTAGAGAAATTAAATTAGGGTTGGATAAATTGTTTTAGTCTTGAAGAAGCATTTTTCCTCCAACAGAAAATATTTATCGTATTGGTGAAGACCCATTCTATGTCAATAATGGTTAACAGCAACCAAGAACTCAAAACAAATATATAAAAATATAAAAATAATATAAACATCTAACTTTCTTTACTAGAAATATTAGAGTATTTATATTTTATGTGGTTAAAGTGCCACAAAATGTAATATTAGGATAAGCAACATTAAAGAGTTAACATTAAAATGTGCTTAGCATTGGGGAAGAATAGGACATATTTTAAAAAATGCATGCCATTTTCCACCATTTAGGGAACCTGCATACTTCAATATCAGCTCTATAGACTGATTTGGTCACAGACTGTCCCTCACCCTTTCCATAGTGACTGACATTTTGTTTTAGTAGACAAAGGTGATGGTCAGTAGCTCCCCTATATCAATCAATTCAAAGAATGAGAGTTTCTCACTGCATTACCAGTGTTAGAAAGTCCATTGTTGGAGTGGCTAGAGGCAGTATGCCACATGCTACTGTAAATCATACCTCCAAAAGCACGGCCAATGAAAAAATAACTTTTCACTTTTACTAAAATTATCTTTAGTGACATTTGTGTACTATTATGCACTAAGCCAGAGGTCTCTGCATAATTTAACACATTTTCGTGGGCCAAAGATTTTTTTTTTATAATTCACATTTTTACATATATAATAAAGTTATTGAAAAAAATGATTTGTTTTCCCTGATCTGCACCCAGACTTCACTCACAGGACTTACCCAAGCACCCAGACTCTGCCCCAGCACCTAGAATTGCACTCACAAGAATCTGCCCCAGCACCCAGAATTGCATTCACAGGACTCATGCTGCATTGCCTTTACACTGTGTGCCGGATATCACTTGACATCTGGTGTTCACGTCATCCAGTGCGGCGCGAGAGGACGGAGCAAACCATCTGTGGAATTTGTGTTCTATTATACACTAAGCCAGGGGTCTTTAAACTTTTTAGTACACGGGTCACACTGAACATTTAACACATTTTCATGGGCCAAAGAAAAAAATATTATAATTCAACTTTTTACATATATAATAACAAAGTTATTGAAAAATAATTATTTGTTTTCCCTCATCTGCACCCAGACTTCACTCACAGGACTTACCCCAGCAACCAGACTCTGCCCCAGTACCCAGAATTGCACTCACAAGAATCTTCCCCAGCATCCAGAATTGTATTCACAGGACTCTGACCCAGGACCCAGAATTGCACTCACAGAACTCGTGCTGCGTTGCCTTTACACTGTGTGCCGGATGTCATTTGAGATCTGGTGCTCACGTCATCCAGTGTGGCGCAAACCATCTGTGCCAATGTCTCTAGCATAGACAGGGCTGGACTGGGAACAAAAACCAGCCCTGGAAAAAATTTATATACCAGCCCCATCGCATAAGATTTTTAAACCAGCCCATAGCATAATATAATTTTTTTATTCATAGAAGGGAAAATCATGCATTTTAAAAAGCACATCTGAACAGTGTATTATTTATAGATAAGACTGATATATAAGCCTGTCTAGGGCAATATATATACCTCCAGTATGTACACAGAGTTATATGAATTGCCCTGTGCAGAGGTATATATCAGGGCAGTGTGTGAGACATATCCTGTAGCCTGTCTCTCGCATATCTGTAGCCTGTCTCTCTCTGTCCTTTCTGTGGCGTCTCTCTCTCGGTCTTTTCTGTGGCGTCTCTCTCTCTGTCTTTTTTTTTTGTGGCGTCTCTCTCTCTGTCTTTTCTGTGGCGTCTCTCTCTGTCTTTCTGTGGCGTCTCTCTCTGTCTTTTCTGTGGCGTCTCTCTTTCTGTCTTTTCTGTGGCGTCTCTCTCTCTCTGTGTCCTTTCTCTCTCTCTCTGTCCTTTCTGTGGCGTCTCTCTCTCTCTGTGTCCTTTCTCTCTCTCTGTCCTTTCTGTGGCGTCTCTTTCTCTCTCTCTGTGGCGTCTCTCTCTCTCTCTGTGGCGTCTCTTTCTCTCTCTCTGTGGCATCTCTCTCTCTCTCTCTGTGGCGTCTCTCTCTCTGTGGCGTCTCTTTCTCTCTCTCTGTGGCATCTCTCTCTCTCTCTGTGGCGTCTCTCTCTCTCTCTGTGGCGTCTCTCTCTCGGTGGGGTCTCGCTCTCTGTAGAGTCTCGCTCTCTGTGGCGTCTCGCTCTCTGTGGCATCTCGCGCTCTGTGTTTCCTTTCTGTGGCATCTCTCTCTCTCTCTGTCCTTTCTGTGGCGTCTCTCTTCCCACCTTCCCCCTTAGTGTCTTTCACCCCCTCCCCCTGTAGTGTCTTTCACCCCTTTCCCCCTGTAGTCTTTCACCCCTTTCCCCCTGTAGTCTTTCACACCCTCCTCTTCCCCTGTACAGTCTTTCACCCCCCCCCTTCCACCTCCCCCTGTAGTGTCTTTCACCCCCCCCTTCCACCTCCCCCTGTAGTGTCTTTCACCCCCCCTTCCCCCCTGTAGTGTCTTTCACCCCCCCTTGTAGTGTCTTTCACCCCACCGTTCCCCCTCCCCCTGTAGTGTCTTTCACCCCCCTTCCCCCCCTGTAGTGTCTTTCACCCCACCCTTCCCCCTCCCCCTGTAGTGTCTTTCACCCCCTGCCCTTTATGTCACACTCACCTTGCTTTCTCTGCTCCCCATCCCGCCGCCGGAACTGCTGCTGCAGCATCCGGCGGCAGCAGGCGAACTTCTTAAAGCGGCGACGGCCGCCGAATTGCTTAAAGTGGCCCACTGCCACTTTAAGCAATTCGACGGCCGTCGCCGCTTTAAGAAATTCGCCTGCTGCCGCCGGATGCTGCAGCAGCCGAACTCTTAAAGTGGCGGCCGCCGCCGCTTCACTTTAAGTGGCCAAGGCGGCCCCGGGGCAGGCGGCCCACCGGGATTTTTCCCGGTATCCCGGTGGGCCAGTCCGGCCCTGGGCATAGACTGCTTCCCCTCGCGCTGTGTGGTTAACCGAAACACAAAAAAAGTGTTGCTATCTGTGGGTGGGAGGGGGGAGGGAGAAGCTGCGGGCCGGATTTGGCCCTTAGGGTTGTAGTTTGGAGATCCCTGCCCTAAGCTATACCATTTTTCCCTGTGGTACAGATCAGTATTTATTACAAGCACCTCTCTTAAGAATACAGTAGACACTATAAGAGAGATCTAGAACCATTTTTTCTTCTCTGCTCATAAAAATTTTAACAGTTTTGCAGATAACAAAAACAGATTGTATTCCTCCTCCATTAGTCTCCTGCCAATGAGTGATTGTTTTCTTTTTCTTTACAGATTAATCCGTTTTTTGCTGATTCCATTATATTGAAGGATTTCACATATTGTTTCATTGTGCCCCTGAAGCCAAAATGTGAACAGGAATACAGTAATGCTAACCATTGTGCAATCATGGGATGACAAATGTGAATGCCTAAATTGGTCTACTGGACCGGAAAGATGAGCGTATTTAGCAATGTCACTTCTAATACATTACAGCAGTAAAGAACAACCACACAGCCATTTCCCACAGATATCTTCAAAGCTCTGTCGTCTGCCATTTGAACCATTGGTTAATTACCTTTGGCACAGGCTTGAGCAGTCCCGACACTGCCAAAAGGAGAGCAATTATTATTTCTATATTAACCTCAAATGTATGCCTTTGATGTACAACTTCTAAGGAGTTTGTCCATAGAGAAAACACAAATACTTATGAAGTGCTTAAATATTCATCATTTATTTCAGTCTATTTCCAACCTTAGAGAACCGCTATTCAATCCAAAAGGAAAATACTTTCAATGAAAATCCGTTTCCACATTATGGTGGAATAGATTTGATTCAATATTTTCAAAAATTATGGAATAGGTGCAAGAGAAATATAAAACAATGCAGGCATTAAATTAACACAATGCTTTGTATAGTGGCAGTCTGAATACTTGACTAGCCAAGCTCTTCACAGAACAGACTTGCATGTAAACTCAAATGGGTTTGTGTATAAAGAAGGCTCACATAGAGATGGAGCTTAATAATGGTGCTATCCCCGTGTGTCCATGTAGGGAGTAAATTCCCAACATTTGTTGTCTCCTCAGTTCCTGAACGCATGTGCAGTTCGTCAGCGCAATCCATGTTTAAAGAAACTTTTCAGTACACGGTTTGCTTTGTGGAACATAGCTTCCTGTAGGCTCTATTACCACGCACAAGTGTCGGCATGTATGAAAACCTCCAGAAAAACTATGTAACTCAGCACTTGATAGTGTCTTTAATGCCACGCCAAAGGTGATCTTTAGGACCCAGCTAGGACCTAATATTTGGATAATTGCACCTTTTTAAAACTTCCTGATACTTCCTGAGTCGCCACAAAACAGTAAGTGATCCGGTTCCTGAATTATAACACTGAATTGGGACTATTGTCATTTTGTGGTGATGCCACAAGCAGGTGATGCATTGTTTTCAAACCTAAATGTCAGTAGATATATTATGTCTGCACATAGAGACAACTGTGTACTACAAAAAAACAATAGCACAGTGTATTACTTTTATAACACTAAAAGAATACCCTGTAGATCTCAAAGCAATAAGGATGAACTTGATAGTGTAGCCATGTGATTTATGGATCAGCTGCAGGCAGATTTATCTACTTGCTAAACCTTCCTTGTATGGCTTACAGTTCCTACAGGAGTTAATGGATAGAAAAGGATATCTACTACTGAACAATGAATGGGATAAACAAGGTCACTTGTTAAATAATTCCCATACAAATTGTAACATTTAAACAAATGCTCATCTGTTTATGTTAAACTGCTTCTGTTTGCCAGAATACTAATCAAGAAGTAAATGTAGGCTTCTGGGTTTGTCTGACACTATGCCATGAAAAATAATGTTAAAGGACAACTGTAGCAACAAGTTAACTTGTGTTTAATTGAAAGATCTCATCAACTGTAGGCATGGTACATAGAAATGCTTTACTGAAATAATACAAATAATGTTCTTTTTTTTGCCCACTTTGCTTCTTATAACTCTAACAGGTGGCAGACATGTTGTTTAGAATCTTGAGTTTATCTGCATAATGCAGATCTGACCCAAGATTCTACACAACATGTCTGCCCCCTAACTCCTTGCTATCCTACAATTAAACAGGAGTTATTTTTTGCCTACAGTTGTCCTTTAAAGCAGCATACCTTGCATGTTATCATGGAAATTATATTGTTTTTTTTTATTCTCTGAGAATCCATCGAATAGCATGCTTCATGATCTTCTGCACTTTCAGTATTACTTTTTTTCACCAAAAATGCGCATGCCCGGTGCTTCTACTAATGAAAAGAACAGGGAAGCCTTGGAGTTGTGATGTTGATGTTACATGCAGGCTGTGTATGCCATGCCTATTTATGCATGTAATGGAGCAAATGCACATTCCCATGCATAGTACTTATGTCATGGACATACATGTACTTTGCTCTGGGAGTCATTTGTTTGACTATAAATGTGGGCTATTCGCTGTCCGGGAAAAGACAAATGAACTACAAACATCAGCCACTGATAGCTCATTTGGAAACTGGACAAAGGATATTTGACTTATTTCTTCTGTTCATTTGTCTGTTCACTTTAAATTTTCACCGTAAAAAGTTGTTCCTCTGTGAGAAACAATGGAAACGTTCTTAAGACAAGTATTTTTAAAGTTAAAAATAGAAAGTTGATTTAAAGCACCTGGATCCATGTCTTATAGTCTGGCCGCAAATACGGTATATTAATTTGGCGGCCCCAGGCATACAGGCATTGTACCTGTGTTTTTTTTAATTCATGATGTCCCTTACCCTGAGAGAACATAACTTGGGACTTGGCCTGAAATCACTGAATCCTTTCATAAAGTCACATTATGACTTCAATTAAACTCAATATCAGTGTCATCTAGTCTTAATTTATAAATGACACTTTTTTGTATGTAGAGTTCAGTAATTTAAATAATGTTGTCAAGTACTAACAAAAACCAATATCAAAAGAACAATTGTTTTTCTTAAAGAAGCTTATTTGTGGATTTTCTGAATTAAAATAAGAATCAGGGATCTATACAGATTATGTGCACTGGTACAAAAGGTTAAAAGGTTACAACAACTATACAAATATAACAAAAAAAAGTTTAAAAAAAAAGGAGCTTGATGGAAAATAATATATTTATTCATAAAGTAACTGTTCTGTATTTGAAGCTGTAATTCACATGACTATTTCTGTGAACTCCTCTTTATAAACACCACCAATGTGATTAGCAATGTGTGTTAACATGCTGTATAGAAAATTGTGTGTAACAATGAACTAATGGCTTTTTAAAAAGGACTTGACATATAGAAGGACATTCAGTGTTAAAGCAAAGCCATTCCCTGGTCATACATAGGAATTTACAAATCACAAGGCCAGATTAAGAGTGATTTATGCCATGTCTGGGCATGCCACTGAGTCTGTCTATCAGGCTTCCACATTCAGTGCTAAACCCTGCAGAATAAACACAGAAAATGGTCATTCTCTGACTTTACTCTCTGTTTTTAAAGTAACAATCAATAAAAGTAATGGGTTGATAATGCACATAGTGTGCCATCCCAATGTATACTGTTTTCTAAGAGGAAGATATTCCTCTGATGTTTGTAGATCATTTGTCTTTTCCCGGACAGCGAATAGCCCACATTTATAGTCAAACAAATGACTCCCAGAGCAAAGTACATGTATGTCCATGACATAAGTACTATGCATGCGAATGTGCATTTGCTCCATTACATGCATAAATAGAAAATGGTCATTCTCTGACTTTACTCTCTCTTTTTAAAGTAACAATCAATAAAAGTAATGGGTTGATAATGCACATAGTGTGCCATCCCAATATATACTGTTTTCTAAGAGGAAGCGATTCCTGCTCTACAGGATAAATCTGCCTAATTTCCACAAAAGACCTATAAGAAGATTTAAAGTGTGAGGAAACCCAAACATTTTCTTTTACTGAGACAGAAGGCCCCTTTTTAACCCCTTTGAGCTGAATGGTGCTTTTGTCCTTCACGACCAAAGCACCAAACCGGCATCTTTGTATGCGTGGCCCCGATCACATAGAAGCAGAGACCTGATCAGGCCTGACGTCACGGAGGCCCACTCAAAGTGGCCTCATCTGACTCTGGGGATCCCGCAGCAAGTCCTTGCAGTGGGATCTACAGCACAGCTCATCACAGGGAGCTGCGGTGAGCATTTTCAGTAAAATGTAGCTGGCGCTCACTTTGAGTGTCAGCTACATTTTCTGTGTAAGACTGAGGCCACTCAAAGTGGCCTCATCTGACAGTGGGGACCTCACTGCAAGTCCCTGCAATGGAGCCACGATGAGCTGTTAAATGCAGGACGTTCTATGACGTCCTACAAGCCTTAAGGCAAAAGTAGGACGGCATACAACGTCCAACATGCAGGAAGGGGTTAATCACACAAATGAAGGGATTCTTTACAGCAGCGGTGGGGAAATTGTGGCAAAAAAAAAAAATACATACATACATATATTAAACAAGTAGGAAGGAGAACATACAGGGTTAATCATTATTGATACAAAAAAGGAACTTTATGTACAGTATACAAAGGAGTTTATAAACATATAACAGGTACAATCTGTTTTGAGGATTTTTGAGACACTCATTTTCAGGGATTTTAGACTAGAGGATGATTTGGCAGAAACAGGAAGGCTATTCCACATATGAGGAGCTCTGAAAGAGAACACACCTCGACCTGCTTCCTTTTTGAAGTGAGGGATCGCTAGTGAAGGGTTGGTGCAGGATCTGATATTGTAGGATGTGCATGGAGTAAGAGCGAGCATGCCGCTCAGGTAGGGAAGGAGCGTTCCAGAGAAGTGGTTATGCACTATGCAAGCTAGGTGGCGAGTGCGCCTGGAGGCAAGCGTCAGCCAGTTTATCTCTTTTAACATTTTTCAGTGATAGAAAGACAAAAGTGCACTTCCCTCGTGCATATTTCAAAAATATTATACCTCTTCAGGACTCTTCCACTAGAGGTACCAGTGAGTACTATGAAGGATCTTGAAAGAGTATTTATGGATTTTGTTTGGCAACATAAGAAACCTTGAATAGCAAAGGCTGATATGAGGAGAAAGTACTCGCAGGTAGGGTTAGGATTCCAAGATGTTAGGAAACTATACTGTATAATGCAGTAATGTATACTATGCTTTAGCATGGATAAACAAAACGGAAAATCCCCCTAGATGACTGTCCCTTGAGTTGGCTTTTATGAAAGGCCATTTCTTTACTATTGGGCAAATCCTAGAATTATAAAGAATAAAAAAATTGAAAATCCAGTGATTAAGAACATAAAGACATATGATAGTTTCTGCTCAGGTAATAGAATGTGACTATTTGATAAGATATAAGATTACAAATAAGGAACACTAATCCTATCTGAGGGTCTCAAATTTTTCTTACGTATAACTCCTTATCACCGATGAGGATGTGAATATATATATGTATATATATCCCTGGCGATATGTGAATAATCCGGCATCTCAGATATTAGATTATTCACATATGTTTGTGAATCACCATCAGTATTATTATCTTTTGCACTACTATTGTGTTTATATATTTTTAAGCTTCCTGCAGTCCGGCGCCATTCTGTGTCTTTTTTGTGTGCCTATTTTAAGCATTTGTGGAGAGTGCTTCAGAAGGCAGTGTTTCTGGGTTTTTTTTTTGCAAGTATTGGTTTTATTATTGTTGCACTTTAGTGTTTTTAATGCACACCAGTCACTTTATTCTGTCCTGTAAAAATTAGGGGGACAGACCACACATGGGAGGGAGGGAGGGAGGGAGAAAAGACTACACACATGGAAGGGAGAGAGGGAGGGGAGGAAAGACCATACACATGGGAGGGAGGGAAAAAAAGACAGCTCGCTTGTGTATATGTGACTGTGTGTGTGACTGTCTCTGTGTGTATGTGTGAGATTGTGTTTATGATTGCGTGATTGATGTGCTGTTTTCTGGCTGTTATAAGTAGTAGGGGTAAGGGGAGGATAGGGATATCGCATTGTTATTTTAAAAAATCACATTAATCATTTAGCTTCAAGCACTTATATGTTTGCCCTTTACCACTGCCGCTGAATATTGGTTGATATCTGCTTTATTTACGTGTATTTTCTGTGTTGAGTATAAATAGAAAATGATGACAGAGCTAAATTCGAGGGGTGGAGGCTGATCACATTCATCTATTGTACAACTATAAAACAAAAAATATATCTAATAATATTATAAATGTATTATATTTTTATAAACACACGCATACCCATATCACATTCCTATACACACACACGCAAGTGTATATTTATATATATATATATATATATATATATATATATATATATATATATATATATATATATATAAGCTTCCAGAGATGAACGCACTCACGGGGCTTATGCTATAAGCACAATCCAGCACAATACCCTAAGCGTATTGGCCCTCAAATATACAGTATATACACAAAACATAATTACTCACCAGCCGCAGCTGTTCGAGCCCGCGTCCCTCACCTGGAAATGCGTGTATTGCTGTGACTAACCGGAACCCGGAAGTTAATTGTTCTGTTTACCGGTAACCATGGTAACAAGCGCCGGCTCGCAAAGCGAGCAACCAGTAAACAAATGCTTGTATTCTTAACAGGGACCACATAGAAACCCTGTGCTTAAAGCGAGATAGACAGATATAAAACGTGTATCCAGAGTATGGATCCACCTACTCTCACGTTGTAGTAAGAGTGTAGATCTGTCTCCGTCTCGTCTAAGGGGTGATATATGATCTATGGCGATGAGTCTCAATTGAGCTAATGAATGATGATATTCAAAGAAGTGTTTTGCCACTGGTTTGTCCGTGTGAGTAATGTACCAACTAATGGGCGTGGAAATCCTGAATTTTGCAGGCGGTGGGTAGGAGTCCTCAATAAATGTTCAATGGATTTACTTATTTTGGTTTTTGAAGAGGTGGGTCGAGAACTCACTAAACTGGCTGAAGTACAAGCGTCAAAGGCAACCGTGTTAGTTACGTCTGTAGCTACTGATCTGATGGGGAAATTACAAGGCGAAGTCACGAAATACAAGAACGAGATCATCAGATTCAAGCGATAGAAGTTGAATTTCTTATGAATGGGGACTCTAGTTCGGTTTATAGAAAGCCAATAGTATTACAAGTATTCCATAAGCCGAAAGTCTATAAACCGAACTACCTTCGGTTTATAGACTTTCGGTTTATAGAATACATGTAATGCTATTGCTATTCTATAAACCGAAAGTCTATAAACCGAATGTCGTTCAGAATCCACCCCTGTTTTGTTATAAAAGAGGGAGTAATCTCCGTGACAGACCCCATACATTGCTATGACAAGACACAGAAATTCCAACAACAGGGATGTTTCCGGTGTCTTGGATGCGTCACCTGTTCACATATGATTTCAGCCACACATTTTTTGCATCCTCACACAGGCTTCAGATACAGGATCCAACATAGAATCAGTTGTCAAACCGATCATGTGATATATATGATTACATGCCCATGAGGGTTATCCTATGTGGGTAAGACCACACTTACCTTAAGAGACCGTATCAGAGGACATCGGTCCTCAATACGAGTACCATATCGGGATAAAGTTTCGGACAAACCAGTGGCAAAACACTTCTTTGAATATCATCATTCATTAGCTCAATTGAGACTCATCGCCATAGATCATATACCACCCCTTAGAAGAGGCGGAGACAGATCTAAACTCTTACTACAACGTGAGAGTAGGTGGATCCATACTCTGGATACAGTGTCCCCACGGGGACTCAATGAACAATTGCTCCTGAAGTCCTTTCTCTCTTCACAAACATGAGACTGTTCTCCATAGTGGCATGGGACTGAATTGTTTTTCAAAATTGATCATTTTATTTAATTTGTTTTCTTCATGTACCTACCATATAAACCTTTGTCTTTCTGTACTTGACATCTGGGCACCTTGGGGGAGCATAACAGCCCTTGAAACTGTAGTACGTATGTGGGGACACACAGCATTTGCACTGTAAGCCTGGTATAGGGTATTAGTCTCTAGTCCATTTTACATACAGGTGGTTGAAGGTGGTATAACCTTTGGCTTTTAAAGCATCATTTGGATACGTCATATACACATGATGTTATTGTTCACACCTTTTTGGGCTTTACCCTCACTCTTATTCTGGCTGACAAGCGGGTTGTTGCACAAGTTAAACACCCCTCTATTTGGTTTTAAGCACTGTGTTTCTATGGGCTCATCACACAGGCGGTTGTCTATTGGTTACACTTGTTACTATGGTTACCGGTAAATAGACCTGATGCTATTGTTCACATTCACTGGGGCTGCCACTTTCACTTTTATTTTGGCTGACTGGCGGTGTGCTTCACACGTTTTATATCTCCCTATCTCGCTTTAAGCACAGGGTTTCTATGTGGTCCCTGTTAAGAATACAAGCATTTGTTTACTGGTTGCTCGCTTTGCAAGCCGACACTTGGTACCATGGTTACCGGTAAACAGACCGATTAACTTCCGGGTTGCGATAAGTCACAGCAATACACGCATTTCCAGGTGAGGGACGCGGGCACGAACAGCTGCGGCTGGTGAGTAATTATGTTTTGTGTGTATATATTTGAGGGCCAATATGCTTAGGGTATTGTGCTGGATAAAGGGAAAGTAAGAAGTCGCTATTAATAAAAGATTTATAGCATAAACGGAAACGGAAAGGTGGAGTGCTTTTGTGAGTTGGACAAGTATAAATATATATATATATATATATATATATATATATATATATATATATATATATACATATACTTATACCTATATATATATCTATATATACATATAATTGCATGTATACTTTTTAATATTTTTTATATTATATTCAAATATTTTCCTATGTAATGAAAACTTATATTGCACCTGAACGACTTTACACAGCACCATATTGTACCCCCAGCACTTGCCATACCCCACATACCCCATTTCACCCACATGCACCCATATGGCCCCCTCACAATTTGTCATACCACAGTATCTCTTTGTCCCATAGAACTGTCCCTACAGAAGTGCAGGACATGCCATAGTGTTACTTAGCCTCACAATGCATGTTATCATGCTCCATAGAACATGCGTCATTATCACTTTGCCCATTAAGGTATGCCACAGTCAGTTGCCCATTAAACAATATCACAGCCATGTGCCCATTAAAATGCGCCACAGTGCCTTTGGAATTAAAATATGCCACATTCACGTGCCTATTTACGTATGCCAGTTTGCTCATTATCCAGGGCCGTCTTTAACGCGGGGCAAACGGGGCAGCTGCCCTGGGCCCATTTACTCCTGGGGGGCCCCAAGGCAGCTGTCCCGTGGGCCCCCAGCCCTGCTTGCCGCGTTCACAGCGCATTGCGCTTGTGAACGCTTTTTTCCGGCAAGCCGCATCCGATGGATGCGACGGCCGGAAAAAAAACAAAAAAAACAACTGACGCCGGATGTGACGTCGCGTTACTGTTTCCCTCCTCTGTGCAAGAGAGAAGACTGCACGGAGGAGACATCCGGCGGGGGACACGGAGCAGTGAAGTGTGAGTACTTGGGAAGGGGGGTGGGGGGCTGACTGGCACTATATTACTCGGCATCTGGCTGGCACAATATTACTGGGCATCTGGCTGGCACAATATTACTGGGCATCTGGCTGGCACTATATTACTGGGCTCTGACTGGCACACTATTACAGGCATCAGACTGGCATAATATTACAGGCATCTGACTGGCACAATATTACAGGCATCTGACTGGCATAATATTACAGGCATCTGACTGGCACAATATTACAGGCATCTGACTGGCACAATATTACAGGCATCTGACTGGTATAATATTACAGGCATCTGACTGGCACAATATTACAGGCATCTGACTGGCATAATATTACAGGCATCTGACTGGCATAATATTACAGGCATCTGACTGGAACAATATTACAGGCATCTGACTGGCATAATATTACAGGCATCTGACTGGCATAATATTACAGGCATCTGACTGGCACACTATTACGGGCATCTAACTGGCATCATATTACAGGCATCTGACTGGCATAATATTACAGGCATCTGACTGGCACAATATTACAGGCATCTGACTGGCACAATATTCCTGGCCTCTGACTGGCACAATATTCCTGGGCATCTGGCTGGCACTATATTACTGGGCTCTGACTGGCACACTATTACAGGCATCTGACTGGCATAATATTACAGGCATCTGACTGGCACAATATTACAGGCATCTGACTGGCATAATATTACAGGCATCTGACTGGCACAATATTACAGGCATCTGACTGGCATATTATTACAGGCACCTGACTGGCACACTATTACAGGCATCTGACTGGCATAATATTACAGGCATCTGACTGGCACAATATTACAGGCATCTGACTGGCATAATATTACAGGCATCTGACTGGCACAATATTACAGGCATCTGACTGGCACAATATTACAGGCATCTGACTGGCATAATATTACAGGCATCTGACTGGCATAATATTACAGGCATCTGACTGGCACACTATTACAGGCATCTGACTGGCATCATATTACAGGCATCTGACTGGCATAATATTACAGGCATCTGACTGGCACAATATTACAGGCATCTGACTGGCACAATATTACAGGCATCTGACTGGCATAATATTACAGGCATCTGACTGGCACAATATTACAGGCATCTGACTGGCATAATATTACAGGCATCTGACTGGCACAATATTACAGGCATCTGACTGGCACAATATTCCTGGCGTCTGACTGGCACACTATTACAGGCATCTGACTGGCATAATATTAAAGGCATCTGACTGGCATAATATTACAGGCATCTGACTGGCACAATATTACAGGCATCTGACTGGCACACTATTCCTGGCCTCTGACTGGCACACTATTACAGGCATCTGACTGGCATAATATTACAGGCATCTGACTGGCACAATATTCCTGGCCTCTGACTGGCACAATATTCCTGGGCATCTGGCTGGCACTATATTACTGGGCTCTGACTGGCACACTATTACAGGCATCTGACTGGCATAATATTACAGGCATCTGACTGGCACAATATTACAGGCATCTGACTGGCATAATATTACAGGCACCTGACTGGCACACTATTACAGGCATCTGACTGGCATAATATTACAGGCATCTGACTGGCATAATATTACAGGCATATGACTGGCATAATATTACAGGCATCTGACTGGCACACTATTACAGGCATCTGACTGGCATAATATTACAGGCATCTGACTGGCACAATATTACAGGCATCTGACTGGGACAATATTCCTGGCCTCTGACTGGCACAATATTCCTGGGCATCTGGCTGGCACTATATTACTGGGCTCTGACTGGCACACTATTACAGGCATCTGACTGGCATAATATTACAGGCATCTGACTGGCACAATATTACAGGCATCTGACTGGCATAATATTACAGGCATCTGACTGGCACAATATTACAGGCATCTGACTGGCACAATATTACAGGCATCTGACTGGCATAATATTACAGGCATCTGACTGGCACAATATTACAGGCATCTGACTGGCATAATATTACAGGCATCTGACTGGCATAATATTACAGGCATCTGACTGGCACAATATTACAGGCATCTGAATGGCACAATATTCCTGGGCTCTGACTTACACAATATTCCTGGTATCTGACTGGCACAATATTCCTGGTATCTGACTGGCACAATATTACAGGCATCTGACTGGCACAATATTACAGGCATCTGACTGGCACAATATTACTGGGGTCTGAATTTCACAATATTCCTGGGCTCTGACTGGCACACTATTACAGGCATCTGACTGGCATAATATTACAGGCATCTGACTGGCACAATATTACAGGCATCTGACTGGCACAATATTCCTGGCCTCTGACTGGCACACTATTACAGGCATCTGACTGGCATAATATTACAGGCATCTGACTGGCATAATATTACAGGCATCTGACTGGCATAATATTACAGGCATCTGACTGGCATAATATTACAGGCATCTGACTGGCATAATATTACAGGCATCTGACAGGCACAATATTCCTGGCATCTGACAGGCACAATATTCCTGGCATCTGACAGGCACAATATTCCTGGTATCTGACTGGCACAATATTACAGTTATCTGAATGGCACAATATTCCTGGGCTCTGACTTACACAATATTCCTGGTATCTGACTGGCACAATATTCCTGGTATCTGACTGGCACAATATTACAGGCATCTGACTGGCACAATATTACAGGCATCTGACTGGCACAATATTACTGGGGTCTGAATTTCACAATATTCCTGGGCTCTGACTGGCACAATATTCCTGGGCTCTGACTGGCACAATATTCCTGGGCTCTGACTGGCACAATATTACTGGGATCTGACTGGCACAGTATTACTGGGCTCTGACTGGCACAATAATACTGCGCTCTGAATGGCACAATATTACTGGCATCTGAAAGGCACAATATTACTGGCATCTGAATGGCACAACAATTATGGCATGTGTGTGTGTGTGTGTGGGGGGGGTAACATTGCGATGGATGGCGGGATTGCATGCAGGGGAGGGGGCAGGGTCCAGGGGGCCCAAGCAAATGCTTGCCCAGGGTCCAATCACTATTAAAGACGGCCCTGTCATTATCATATGCCAGTGTTAGTTTGCCCATTAAAATATGCCACATTCAAGTGCCCATTAGCATATGCCAGTTTGCCCATTAACTTATGCCAGTCACTTTACCCATTAATATATACCAAAGGCTGAAGTCCAAATAGTATGGTGGCAATCGCCACATTTAGCTGGACTAGATGGTCCAGCTCTATCGGAAATGAAAGCAATAATGTAACTTTGTGAAGGGTTTATTTTTATAATTAAGGTACATGGGTCGCATCCCAGAATATCTGGTATGAAATCAAGCACGGTTCACTTCTGGTGGGTGTAGATGCCAAACCGGAAGTGAACAGGAACTCTGCACCTCACCCCTGCAGTCTGCCGGATATAAGTTGCTGTCATATCCGGTGGCAAGACAGGAACTGCATCATTTGCTGTACATTTACTATTGCATTGTAAATGAACTGCGTAATCTCTATCACGGTGCTGCAGGCTGGTTACATACCATTTGTTGCTTTGGGACTGGGGGCCAGGTAATTGTGGCCGAAGGGCCAGAGCTGACCTGCGGGCCATAAATTGCTGGCCTCTGCCGACTTGTGAGGGTGTGCAATCAGTGTTAAATCTTTAAATTAGTTATATTTTATATATATATATATATATATATATCTTGGGAAAAATGCTCTTCATATGAAAAGAAGGAAGACAAGAACACAGAAACGTGAAAGTATTACACATCTGGGTCAAGCTTTAATCAAGAGAGACTTTAATTGATTTGAATCTGGGGTCAAGTAATTCTGCAAGGGGAGCAATTTTGTGAACCTGCTAAATGGATTGCTCCATGTCTCAGTTTGAAGAGGAATCAAATTAAAAAGATGCCTGTCTTGACAAAGTTGCATTCCATGTGGTGATGTGAAGTCTTTGTAATCTGGCTCAAAAAATAAAAGTATCACTCCTCTATATGAAATTAGTTTGCAAAGTATTCAGTTGTAGAATGTAAAAAAAATTGCTATAGAAAGCTGAGTGAGCTGCATGGGAGAGATCAGGGCCGATCCTAGGGTCATGGGCGCCTGGGTGCAGGTTTTCTTTTGGCACCCCAGGTGGGCGTGGCTATATTATAAACTCCCCCCCATTAGACATGTCTGTTCCAGACAGTCCCATTTCATTATTGGGGAGAGGGGGAGGGAGAGCACAAACTGTATTTTTATGTAAAGGACCAAGACAAACTTTTATTTTCAATAAAGATATTTATTTGGCCATAATACTGTGTAGTGGTTTTATTTATTTCTATGATGCTCAGCCAGCCAAAGACTCCAATTCGTCTAGCCGAGCATCATTGTAAAGTAAGTACACAATGAGCGATAAATAGTATTTCACCATGCAAAGAGCTGATTAAGGGCTAAGGGAAAACATGGCACTGGTCTGCAGAGCCGTCCCTGAGGGGCAGCAAAGGAGCACATGGGCAGCCCATTTGCAGAGGTGTACCTAGGGTCTCTAGCACATGCCACAGTACCACTTTGCCCCATAGTACATGTTATTTTGCCCCACATAAGATCCCACAGCATAATTTTAACAATTAACATGCCACAGTCAGATTGCCATTAACATATGCAACAGCCAGTTTGCCCATTAAAAATGCCACAGTTTGCTCACTAAAATGCCAGTTTGTTCCTTAGAAAATGCCATAGCTTGACCATTAAAATATGCCACTGTTAGTCCATTAATATGCCACAACCAGGTTGCTCATTAATATGCCACAGCCAGGTTGCCCATTAATATACAACTCTTAGTTTGCCCATTGATATGCCACAGTAAGTTTTCCGATTTATATACTAATTTTAGTTTGTCCATTAATATGCCACGGTTAGTTTACCCAATAAAAGCATTATCTCCTCTCCCAACTTCACAAGTACTTTCCTTGCTTACTTACCCTCTAAGCACACTGAGTACAGGAAGTGGGGAAATACACTCCAGCTGGATGAATACTGCTGCCCTCCATGTGACACAGTGACACGGGCAGCGGGACCATGCTGCGGCCAGCAGGGGCCCCGGTCAACTTGCCCAGTGGCCTTGGGCCAGCTGACACTTACACAGATTCACACATAAATACACACAGTCACACTTACACAAACACACCTTACACACATACCTATATTTACACAGACACCCTTATACACACTGTCACACACACAGTTACACACTTAGTCACCCTTATACGCATACATACAATTACACAGACACACTTATACACACTGTCACACACACAGCCACCCTTACACACAGGATAAACTTACACAGACACTCATGTACACACTTACACACACATACTTAAACAAACTGACACACACACTTATACACATTGACACACACACACTTTTACACATTGACACATTTTAATATAGCAAATTGTACCCTTTTCTCATACTGAGAACATTGCAATAAGATAACTGCTCAAACATGGAAAATGTATATTTATAATGCAATGTTGTATTAACCTGGAAATTATTCAGGTTAGACAGTGGTGTAATCAATATAACTATATCTTTTTCCTTACTATTAACACCATTTTAATACATCAAACTACATAATATCCCTTTTACTGTTTATTTACATGGTGTCAAAAGTTAAAATAGGTAAGGGTCGACTCAATATACACTGACTTGTCCCGAAATAGATTCGAATTGGGCAACTTAGTTGAATTTCCCAAAAAGCCTAAATCCAGCCAGAAGCATTGGAAGTATTCAGATCAGGATAATTTCACCATGGAAACCAATATGAAACCCAATATGTGCTGATCACCATGTACAAACCAATTCATTAATCAAGGAAAGAATCCCATAGGAACTATTTAAACTAATTTCCTTCTGAACATTTATGAAATATACAGTGTAGGGCAACATGTGAATGTTCTATGTGTCCCTCAAAAAATGGTGTATCATCCAGCTGGACACAGAGAGCAGTTGCGGTTAAATATAGTTAATTAAAAACATTATCGATACTGATGTATACATTGTGTCATCAGCATTGGAAGCAAATGCATATACATTAAGACAACAATATGTCCCTTGATCTATCACTTGACACGCAAGTGAACCAACTTTCAATGGAAAATGTGTAATTATTGTATCACAATTAAATTTTAAACATGTTTTCACTCTTTATTCATGCATTTGCTTGCAATTCTGCTAAGACAATTTAGAGATCATGTTTGATAATTAATTATACTCTACAGTGATGATATAAAAATGGTCAGGTTGACAGAGACCCTTTAAGGCAAGATCTATAAAGGTTAATAGCAAGAGAATAGGAGAAACTAAGAAACTATGATCTGGAGCAATGAATGCTTCAGGTACAAGCAGTGGCGTAGCGTGGGTTGTCAGTACCCGGGGCAAGGCAAATAATTTGCGCCCCCTAACCCGTGGATTTTAGCACTCGAGTCTCTTCTACTAGATTTTATTAAAGAAACCCTTACCCCCCAAGCACATGTATTGTTTGTTATGAAAATACTTATGTAATTAAAGTAAAATGCATCTAAATACAAGTTTATTTTCCAACACTTTATTGAGTGCGAACATGCATTACACACATTCTCCACATTTTCAGCAGGTCTATGAATACAAATATACACATGTAGTAACCTAGCATGGGCCATGCTATTATATGTCGTCTCACAACCATCGTAAACGACAAAAAATATCAAGAACTGCTACGTTTACATTTGCGGTTAAGGCAGCCTCCAGTGGCTGTCTTCCGGACAGACACTAGAGGCGCATCTGCGACGCTGGAGCCTGGAGGCACATTTCGCCTCCATCGCGCAGAGTGTCCATAGGAAAGCATTGAGAAATGCTTTCCTATGGACACTTTGAATGCGCGCGCAGCCATGCGCATTCAGCTCCAGTGACGTCGGACGGGGAGCTGACGTCAGACAGGGAGGAGAGGTCACCAGCACCGAGGGAGCCTGGCGCTGGATTAAGGTAAGTAACTGAAGGGAATTTAACCCCTTCAGCGCCACGGGAGTGGGACCCTGAGGGTGTGGGCACCCTCAGGGTACTAAAGTGTCAGGAAAACCGCTTTGTTTTCCTGACACTATAGTGATCCTTTAAGAGTTTATGGGGTTATTTTGGCCTGGGGAAGCCAAATGGTTATACACCTATGCTTTAAACCAGGAGTAGACATCCTTTGCCACTCCAGATGTTGTGGACTACACCTCCCATGATGCTTTGCAAGCCTTAATGGAGATGTAGTCAAAAAACAAAGGGAGTGTCAAAGGTTACCTACCCCTGCACTAAACCAAAAATATATAATACAGTTCCTACCCCATAAATATAATATTTAATGCTATGATATTTAATGCTCTCATCCAACCCCCTTCCCTCCACAGTTCCTAATAAATATATTACAAATATAATTCCCTCACCCCTGTAGCCCCACCTATTTACATTTCCTTCTACATACACACATATATATAGATTATTCATTAGGCCACAAATGTAAAAAATATAATCATTGCCTCATCTCAAATTCCCAAGTCAGATCTTTCCCATCCCCCCTCTTCCCCTAATACACTGCTGACCCCCCTCCCCCTAATACACTGCTGACCCCCCTCCCCCTAATACACTGCTGACCCCTCCCTCCCATAATACACAGTTGACCCCCATCCCCTAATACATTACTGCCCCCCTTCTTCCCTTCCCCAATACATTACTGCCCCCCTTCTTCCCTTCCCCAATACATTACTGCCCCCCTTCTTCCCTTCCCCAATACATTACTGCCCCCCTTCTTCCCTTCCCCAATACATTACTGCCTCCCTTCTTCCCTTCCCCAATACATTACTGCCTCCCTTCTTCCCTTCCCCAATACATTACTGCCTCCCTTCTTCCCTTCCCCAATACATTACTGCCCCCCTTCTTCCCTTCCCCAATACATTACTGCCCCCCTCCCCCATACATTACTTCCCTCCCTCCCCCATACATTACTTCCCCCCCTCCCCATACATTACTTCCCCCCCTCCCCATACATTACTGACCCTCCCCTCCCCATACATTAAATGACCCCCTCCCCTCCCCCATACATTAAATTACCCCCCCTCCCCTCCCCCATACATTAAATGAACCCCCCTCCCCCATACATTTAATGAACCCCCCTCCCCCATACATTTAATGAACCCCCCTCCCCCATACATTTAATAAACCCCCCTCCCCCATACATTTAATAAACCCCCCTCCCCTCCCCCATACATTAATGAACCCCCCTCCGCTCCCCATACATTAATGACCCCCCTCCCCTCCCCCATACATTAATGACCCCCCTCCCCATACATTAATGAACCCCCTCCCCATACATTAATGAACCCCCCTCCCCCCCCATACATTAATGACCCTCCCTCCCCCATACATTAATGACCCCCCTCCCCCATACATTAATGACCCCCCCTCCCCCTCTCCAGTACATTAATGACCCCCTCCTCAATACATAATACAATAGGTCCCCCAAGCCCCTTTATTCTTACCTTTACAAATTCCACGTCCAAAGAAAGGCCGCGATGCAGTTTCAGAAGAGCCTCCGCCGCGCAGCCGCCGGATGTGACGTCACGCCGTCATTTGCCGCTCACATCAGGCGGCTGACAGGAAGTATCGCGCGGTTGTGGCTGCGGCCGCGCGGCCGCATAGGGCTAGTGCGCCCCCCCAGATATTGCGCCCGGTGCGGCCGGCCCCCCCTGCACCCCCCACGCTACGCCCCTGGGTACAAGTAACCTAAAAGCTATAATCACTAGCAATTTTAGGTTAGACTCCAGAAAAGCAAATGGATGGTAATCCTGGAAAATGAGGACATTTGGAAGGTATAACATGTACAGTATTATTTAAAATAGTTGAACAATCCATAGCCATTCTTATTCATCTATATTAATACCCAGTGCATGCCTGTCTTATTAATCTTCGCGGTGAAGCGAGTTGGAGAGAAGAAAATGTATGCTACAATAGTCAAACATGATATAAAACCATGGTGAACAATCTGCTCTTTTAATCATAGGCTCATTGAAGCAGCACTGTAAAATGAATGGACCATTATTATCCTATGCAAATACACAGCAAAGCCATGTAAAAACCATGGTAAATAGTATGTGCATGTGAAAGAAGACTTCATTAAAGACATCAGCAGGTCTAAAAGGCATACTCCACATGCCTCTGTGGACTTTCACTCTATAACCTGCCTCTTTATTTATACAATTCTTGGAGGCAGCATACACACTTATAGAGATAAAAAATAAAAGTGTACATATTGTATATATGTACAAATGAGAAAGAACCTAATTATATATATATATATATATATATATATATATATATATATATATATATATATATATAACATATTTATTTATAACAATAATAGCAATACATTTTAACATGCTAGCATTCATAATCTGAAAAGGGTTTATCCAGGGATATCATTTTGCCAAACCATTATCACTGGATTTATTCACTAAAAAGTTAATTGAGAGAAGCTGAACATTTTATCTTAATGACATAACTATACATGGTGCAACTACACATTAGTGAGAGTCTCCTGTAGGGGCTTTGAGCACCAAGATTGCTTTTACTAGTCTTGTCTGAGTGCCTAGATTATACCCACAGGTCATTCCAGAGCACCCACAGTTCTTGCCAGAGCACCTAGTTTGCACCCACAGGTCTTGCCAGAGCTCCTAGAGTGCACACACAGGACATGCTGTAACACCTATGCTGCACACCCCGGATAGGGTTGCCACCGAAAAATACTGTGCCTTGGTACTGTTTCCATAGACTTAACATTGGCCTAAAGCCAATTTTTTTCCGGCCTGCCGGTAAGATACCGGCCAGGTGGCAACCCTAACCCTGGATGACCAGCACCCAGGTTTCACACCCAAAGCATGTCCCAGAACCTACATTGCACACAAAGAACATGTCCTAGCACACATAATGCAAACTTAGGACATGCCCTAAGCAGCACCCAGATTGCACTTCCAGGACATGCCCCAGTCAGCCCACCTGGAACTTGCGCATGAGTAAGTGTAACACTTTCATTCCTTTTGTTTCCATTACACACTACATCATATTCTGTATTATAGTTTACTGCCAAATTTTGTTGATCCATTATTGGCTGCAGTTAACATCCTACTGAGGATTTTATAGTAAATGCATTTATTATTGGCACTGGGTGTTTCATGGTTTTGAGATGCAACCTTGCACAGGCATTAAACATTTTTTTGTCTATTGTGGTATTTGTGTTGCTGCCCAATATATCCCTGCTGCATTACAGCTTTCTCAGCTTTTTTGGCCATTCTTTCCTCTCTATTCTAGGACTTACCCAAGGCAGTACCCACACTGAATCCACAGGACATGCCACAGCACCCACACTGCATCCACAGGACATGCCCCAGAACCCACATTGCAAACCCTTACCTTAGTCAGCACCAACATCCCGTAGGCCATTCCTCAGGACCCATATTTCACACACGACTTCTCCCAACCAGCACCCAGATTGCACACACAGGACAAACTACAGCACCCACATTGCACACCCAGAATATACCTCAACCAGCACAAAGATTGCATCCACAGTACATGCCTCAGCACCCACATTGCACATCCAGGGCACTCCCCAGCACCCACATTGCACACCCAGGACATGCCCCAGCACCAACATTGCAAACCCTGGACTTACCCCAGCCAAAGCCCACATTTCATCTAGAGGACATGCCCCAGCAGCCACATTTCACACCAAGGATTTACCCCACCATCCAGATTGCACACCAAGGACATGCTCCAGCACACTCATTTCACACCTAGGACATAACCCTGCACCCACAGTTCCCACCAAGGACTTACCTCAGGCAGCACCCACAGGACTTCTCCAGCACAGCACTCCCTGGTGTCTAGAGGTAGGTGGCTGCACTCCTTGCGTGTGTCTTGAGTCTGACCACCAGCAGGTCACGTGACCCCAGATGTTCTGACCTCCAAAGGTGGGGTAGTGGGAGAGGTAGCATGGAGGATGCAGTGTGCACAGACATCCTGCTGCCTGTTTGCATGTAGATAGGGCTGGTCCTCCGCACCAATCTTTTTTATTTAAAAGTGGGCCCCCAGGACCATTGGGCTTCTTACATTTGTAAGGGATGTACACCCCCCCCCCCCCCCCGACAGCAGTCCTGGTCAGAGGAATTTAGCTGGGTATTGCTATTTAGGACATATATATGTCCACATGGTCCTCAAGGACCATATGCATTAAGGGGTTAAAGGATTTTGGCACCTAAACATGGTTTTGATTATGAATGTAGATAATAATACAATTATCAAAAATGATGAATTTCATTCAAATGCATACATTACGAATATATGTTTTTGTAGTGTCTCCTACTGATGACATCAACTGTGGCTTGATAATGCAAAGCAACTACTTTCAATGGGAAATGTTCTATTTGTATATCAAACCACAAGGGGATGTCATTAACAGGAGACACCACAGAAATATTCAAAACTTATTTTTATGCATATTTTAATAATTGTGTGTTATTATCTCTACTAACAGTTTAAACAATGTTAAGATACGAGAGTGCTTACATTATCTAATTTAATGATATGCAAGAGACCCATTAAGAATATCTTTCTATTTGCTAATGCTTTCTCTTGAACATTGTAAATTATTTATTCTTATTTAAATTTATTGTCAGGGCGATGCTAGGATACATAGGAGATATTTAAACACTTTCTCTTGTTTCCCAGCCATCTATCAGAAAAACTAATAACAAATTCATGGAGAGTAGGATCACTGGCTTCCTCGTGTGGAACTTAAATTGATTTAAATATGTTATCGCAGAACAAAACACATCGCTTTTAATAATACGTGACATGCAACCTTGCACAGGCATTAAATAATTATTATTTTATTATTTAAGTAAAAGATATTTGTTGTATATATCAGGATCATACAAAGTCCATTTTACAACTTCCTTTCACTTCACTATATGTTGTTAAGAAACATGCTTCTCTATGACAGTCCAAAAATAATTCTGCTAAAGTTACAGTATCGATGTTTTATTCATTAATGTTTTGAAGGAATTTAGAGCTGAACAAGCATGCTCATTTGGCCACTATTTGATCTTTTTAGTTATTCATCTTGACTTCAAATTGAAATTGAACAAATTACACCTGTCTGGAAAATTGGACAAATTAATGCATTTTAAAGAGGACACTTTAAAAATACATTTGCATTATTTGTTTTTGCAATTCTTAATTTGAAGACTTATCTTTTGCAGGCCTTCTGCTGGGGTTTGATTCAGACTACCATGAGACCTTTAGTTCAAGCAACCCATGGGCATGCTCCGCATCTCTTGAGAGCCAATCAGAGGTTTCCCATAAAGAGGCATTTAACGGAAAGCAAAGAAAGGTTCCCTTTCACCTAAACAATTGTGCCATATAACTGTAATTATTTATATATTTTTATACCAGAATTGCAAGAAAAATTTGATTTTGGTGGTGGATATTTGTGGCCCAGAGCAAGAAACATAAAAATTACTTTCAAGATTACCTTCAAAAGGCAGGTTTTCAAGTTAAGGATTGCAAACATAACCAATAAAAAACCACGGGACAAATGCATATGTATTTTGCATTTATTTTCCCAGTTGTTTTCTGGACTGAAGTGATTCTTTACTACAGTGCTGTGATGCAAACAAGCTTATATGAATACTATGTCTAATCCACCAGTTAGATGAAGTGCATCAAATAGCTTGAATGATGTGCAGTGGTTCCTGACTTAAAAGTGAAGAGTAGCACAATTCAAAGCATGGTATTGCCTCCCAACTTGTGCCCCAAATGAATTGGGATACCTGGGAGCGGAACTTGGGAGGTCAAGTGTCTACTGTGCATGCCCAGTACGCATACTCCGGTGTCCCAGAATCCTACTGAACTGTTCAGAAAAGAGGGACAGAGGTAGACCTCAGCGGAGCACAGCCTCAAATCCAGGACTATCCTGTGCAAAACTGGATAGTTGGGAGGCATGGAGTTGGTTAGTGCTATTTTGTCTCAGGTGATAAAAAAGTAAGCTGAATGTAATTAAAATATAAATGAATACATTATTAAATAGTTTCACCTCACATGTAGAGAACCTAGAAACATGATGGACCCTAATGTTCATATGTTAAACTGGAATTACATGTAGAACTACTCCATTTATCAACATTGCTCCAAGTAATTGACTAAAATTGAACTGATAAGTGAACTGTACATGAATTCAGGCATTTATTACTGAGTTGAAAAATGCTCCAGTTTCCTTATCTTTCCAACTAAGCTACTAATGTCTGTTTTTTGCAGTTCACTTGCCATCCACTTGTTAGTTAGTCAGTCAGTGGTAACCTCCCACGATTTATACACAATAATTGCAGGATTAAGCCAACATATCAGTTTTGATGTTCTAAAATATTTCCTATAGTAAACCTTGGCCTATGTTTCAAAATCATCTGTATTAAAACTTAAAGTAAAACTCTTTCAGACCTCACAATTTAATCACAAAGGCCAGCTTCCATTACTTTATTAAAAGACTTTGATTATAATATTAAGTTAATGAAAGAGTTTAATCTAGGGATTAATCTACTTGCTTTCTAAAGTCAAGACCCATGCTGTTTTATCGAAAGTTGGCTAAAGGTTCTAAGCGAGGATTTTGTTTGCACTTTATTTTTCATTAAACAAGAGAGATTGTATATAGATTGATTTTTTGATTGATTTATTGAACATAAGTGTCTTATGGCTTCTGTAACCAGAGCTACATAAATAATGTTACAGTCCAGTACTAATTTAACATCGTGACCCCATATTTCTCTTCATTGTTAGCCTTAGTTGCCACTTTTACATTTATCAGCCACCATATTCCCTGTTTGATCTTCATTATCCCTCTCACTAGCCCTTCATTTAGTCATCCGTGACAGTGCAATTGCAACATGAAATGCATGACTTACTGAGTTGTTCATGAGAGCAGCAGCATTGCAAAGCTTGGCCATTTTCGACAGAGCTGTCATGGTCCACGTAGCAGCTAGGCCTCTTACTGGACTATTGACTGTACCACCAGGTTAGCAGCACTTTTTATAACATTTTAGTTACATAAAGTGATGAATGTGATAACCTTTCATTGGAAATTTAAAAGAAGAAAAACTACACCAACTAGAGGACATAGACTTAAATTAGAGGGGCAACGATTTAAAAGTAATATCAGGAAGTATTACTTTACTGAGAGGGTAGTGGATGTATGAAATAGCCTTCCAGCAGAAGTGGTAGAGGTAAACACAGTCAAGGATTTTAAGCATGCGTGGGATAGACACAAGGCTATCCTAGCTATAAGACCGGGAACGGGGGACTAATAAAGGTACTAAAAAAAATAAATTGGGCAGACTAGATGGACCGAATGGTTCTTATCTGCCGACACATTCTATGTTTCTAAATAACCCACAGATATTAAAATAATAATTTCACAAGTGTCATATTTGCGATGGGATTCCATCTTGCTTCCCTTTGGTGTTCACAGTATATTAACTTATTTATGTTATTTAATTAACTTAATAACAATGAAACCTTTGCAAATAGTAGATATAAAATATTGTGTTTGAAGCATATTCTCATATGGGGCATAAACTGGGATAGTGGGGGTAAGTCCTGGATGGGATTAAAGTTTTAAATCTTATATTTAGGCTTTTTCTTTTTTCCCTCAATTAATATCCAAAATTTCTAAATAATTGCTGATATTGCCCTGGTATGCCAAGTTTATGAATTACTGCTGATTTTGTCATGATATGTCAAGTGCAATCTAAGTGCTGGGGTAAGTCCTGTGAGTGCAGTTTAAGTGTTAGCACATTTGTCAGGCGACTGATGCCCAATCCGATATTCATGGGCGCCTCAAAATACCTATAACCCGGGGGGCTACAATGTATTAATCCGGCCCTGCCCGTTATAATGATTTGCAGCATCAGATCCTGGTTTAACTTCCACATTAATGAGAAAGTTTAGCAAGATCTCGGGACTCGCGAGTGTGAGTCCCTGGATACCGAACCCAATGTTAGAGTGGGGATAAGCTGTATCATTTTCTAGAATCTCTATACATTACTGTGGTAAACCCTGTAATATTAAAAACATGATTTAACATAATGGTCTATATAGGTAGCTCCAGTCGGGTCTTAAATGGTTTCAACTATATTTGGTTTTTGGGAAAATCCGCTTGGGGAATCATAGGGGTTCCACCCACTCAGAAAGGTTCCAAATCCCTACCATAGCCAAATTTCGGGCATCTCAATTCACAAACTTTTTATTGCTTTTGCAGCTTTTTGCTGGAAAATTTTACTTAAAAGTGTAGAAGAAGAAAAGTTAACATTTGTAAAAAGAAATCATATGCAATTATAACATTAATATGTATTTTTAAATTATCAATACATTTACTTTGGTGCTGATTTACTCTGTTTATTTGTGTTTGAACATATTGTAATTTATTTTCATATTATTTTAACCCCTTCGCTACAATGGAGGTGTCAAGAAAACCGTTTTAACAGTGCTGGTGTATTGCTTTGATGTCAAGGCAATAGCCAGCACCAAAATGTATTTTCTGGGGCACCCACAATCGCCCCACGGAGAGATCGTGGGAGCCATATTGACGGAGCAGCATGCTATGCCCTCTGGTGGTCTGAGCTTTGGAAGTGAAAGTAAATTCACATCCGTCGCTCTGAATATGCTGCTTGACTGCCCCTAGAGGTAGCCAAGCAGCATTGCCTATAGGGTTAAAATTAAAATACAATTAAAATATATTAAGGGATAGCATAAGGGTTAGAGTTGGGGTTAAATTTAGTGTTAGGGTTACATTTTGGGTTCGGGTTGGGGTCAAAAGGTCAATATAGGGAAAAAAAACACTATTTTAGGTTTTTGCCCCATAACTCGCCAAAAAAATACCGAAAAATATAGAAACATGCATATTTATGAACTCGGGACAGAATTTAGAAACTATTTAGATGGGGTCTTTTTTAATGATTGTATTTGTGTAAATTATATTTTAGGTCAAAGTTAGAAAAAGTGTTTTTTTTTACATTTTTCATCATATTTTATGATTTTTATTGTAGTCAGTTATAAGATATGATGAACATAATGGTATCTAATGAAAGCCCTGCTTATGATGATAAAACCAACAAATAATTTGTGTGGGTACAGTATGTGAGAAAGAAGAAAATTGCAGCTAAACACAAACACCCCAGAAATGTTAAAACAGCCATTGTGACCAAGGGAAAGTCAGGTGAAAATGTCTTGTCACTAAGGGGTTAATTTATTTCTAATTTTTTTTTAATTAATTTTTTTGTTTAAACTTCTCCCTATTTTGGTAGGGGTATTTTTTGCAATAGCTGTAGTCCTCCCTCTGACTTCTATAGGAGGCCTTTCCACTACACCCAAAGTCCTCCTGAAATGACACGATAATAGAAGTCTATGGGGAGGAAACCATTACATCTGATGAAATCTGACGGAACACACCACTGCTGTGGTTCCAAATCGGCACCACATCAGTGGTCTGTGAGTAGCATGAATTTAAGGCCTGTTAGGATCACCAAAGTGGTCCGAAACTCTGAGTGCTCACTTATGGAATGAAAATCAGAGTAGACCCTATAATGTATATAAATGCTTAGATTTGGGTAAAATCATGTTTTAAATTTGCCTATGCTGTCACCCTGTGGCATGAAATGCATATTACATCTTTTCCATGTTAGTAGTTCATATGCATTTTATGCCACAAAGTGATGTCATGAACAAGAGACAACACATTTAAGGCACTATTTTCTCTTAAATCTGCAAATTATTCTAAGACACTGTATAGATTATATTTTATATTTAAAACATATTCAATAGTATGATGATGGAGTTCCTCTGAAAGGACACAGAAGATGTAAATATGGACTCTGTAATTCAATGTATACTTGTGGTGCAGGTATGGATAACATTTCACACTCTAGCTGTTGTCAGCCAGCAAATGGCAGGCTGATCATCATAAGAACTAGCTGCCGAACTGTTAAAAGAAACCCCACAGAATTGCAAGCTGTATATTTATGAATCATAGAGCCACTGTACCACTTTTTCATTATTATCCCTGGTAAAATGCCTAATATGGACCTCTAACACGTGGAGATTCAGAATTCCCGCATTGTACAGTCCTTTGAAAGATTCCCAGGGTTAGGTTTGAGACCTGTCGCATTTTGCAAGCATCATATGAAAAACAAAAAATGGTACAATGATGATTGGAGTGTAAGCGTATCAATCTTGCACACAGTGGGGAGGAGATGATCAAGCCTGCATTTCCTCTGACCGGTCAAATCTGTAATGTGAGTGATCTCACGCATGCATGGTTCACTTGATGGTAAGAACTGCATTCCTGAACATATTGTCAGTACAATTGGCAGGAAATAGATGAGGTGAAAATGCAGGAAAGAAAGGAGGTGGCAGAAGCTACACTAAGAAACTGTGTGCGCTAAATTCTTATGGTTTGTACAGGTTTAAAACATTATATGCCTGATATAAATTTTGAGTGATTTTTTGAAGACTGAGTGGCTGGAAGCTGGGGAATTGAAGTTTAGATATGGAGAAAGCTCTGGAGTGGGATGGGAAGAAGGGAGGATGAGAGGTAAGGGAATGTCGGGAAGGTCAGTACAAGGCCGTCAGAGAGGTCAGAACTAGAAAAAGACCTAGGTAAACTCATTGATGGCTATTCACTAGGGTTTCCATTGAAGAAAAGCTGACAATACTACTGTTCACTAAAAAGTTAATTATGATGAAATGAGAAGCAAACTGAAAAAATCAGTTAGAAAGATAGAAAAGTTAACATTAGTAATGCTTAATTTGTGCAGATTACTTGTCATTTCAACATAGTATGTTTTTGTTTGGAACAATACATTGATGATAAAATATACACATTAAACAGGATTTTTCTATTTTTCCATTTTTGAGCCCAGTTATAATAGACTAGAGATTGAAAGTTTATGTATAAACAGAGTCGGCTTAAATATCTAAATGAACTAAAGTTTTTTTCAAACAATACAAAGTGTATGATTGTTTGCTCTGTGACATGGTGGAATTTAAATTAATTACTAGCTCTATGAATATGCCTCCAACTTTTCTTGAGGGAAGACTTTGAGAAGACAGGTTAAGCTATTACTTTCTCTGTCTACGTACTGTAGGTCTAGCGGGAACATGGGTTTCATTTCATCTTTGCTACAAACCTACATCCAATCTTTTAGTTGCAAGCTGAAAACAGATCTACTGAGGCTGTGCGTGATACCTTACAAGGAAAAACAAATAGAAATCAAGCATGTCTATCTATCAACAAGAATCAATTGTTTTGACCCATGCTAAAACTAATGATACTTTTTGAACAAAGAATGGCTTCGGGGCTACCTCAATCTTTACAATACTTTCAATAAAATATAAAAAAAAAATCATTTGGATCAAAGGAAGCTGAGAACCAGTATGTCTTACAGAAGGGGAAACATACTGTTTGTAGGCAGACATTCAATACTAAACCAGGTCAGAGATAATCAGAGAGTGTTTGAATGGTGAATAATTTATACTGTCTATGTGCTTTTACATATTGTGGGTTTATTTATAAACATTAGAGCATCATATTTTTTTGTGGCAAAATTCCGTTGACACAATTTTATTACCACTGATTTATTAGAGCAGCATGTAATGTGGATTTGGCAGCAAGAAAGACATTATTTTGGGTTTAAGTGAGGATAATGAGAGTAAACACTGAAGAAATAAGGACATGTATGTGAAGGATCTAGGACACTTCTTCGCCGCATCTTCATCGCTGACAGTTCAGCGCGGCAGTTAGAACGCTGAACTGTCAGCAATGAAGAATAACGTGGCCGTTTCCTCGCGGCCGCGGCTATGTAAGAGCTGACAGTTCAGCGCTGAACTGTCAGCTCTTACAAATGTAAAAGTAAAATGAAAATAACCCCCCCTAATAAATGATTCCCAAACTCCAATACTAAAATTAACCCCCGAACCCTAATACTAACCCCCGAACCCTAATACTAACCCCCTAAACCCTAATACTAACCCCCGACCCCTAATACTAACGCCCTAAACCCTAATACTAACCCCTGAACCCTAATACTAAAATTAACCCCTAAACCCTAATACTAACCCCCGAACCCTAATACTAAAATTAACCCCCTAAACCCTAATTCTAACCCCCTAAACCCTAATTCTAACCACCCTTACTAAAATAAACTAAAATAGCTAAAATACTTACCTTTAGCGATGAAATGTCCCGCGATGAAATCTCCAGCGACGAGCTGTCTTGCGGTGCAGAGTCGGCGGTGAAGCGGCTGCGCGGAAGCAGCCGCGATGAAGTGTCCCATCCCCATATGTGAAATGGTTTGCGGTCCACTCATATTAGCATTATCAGTAATATGTGCTTGGGCACTATCAATAAATGCTCTATAAGTGCTCTGCCTGTTATTGTAGCAAACAAATTTTGTATTCATGGGTATTTATGAGTCTGTAACAGTATTGCTGCATCAAAAGCCACAGATTATTTTTCTTACACATTGGTCTAATACAGTATGGGTCTTATCTCTATAGCATTAGACACTCTCACATGTTGGTACAGTATAGCTCAAATCAGCATTAAGTTATATACCAATGTGATCCAAAGTGGTCCAAAACTTGGAGCTCCGAATTTCTTTTAGACCCTTATGTTGACATTATTCGCCAAGGAGTGGTAGAAGTCACACACTAAAGCGAAAACGATCTTACTTACCTGATTTAGTAACATTTTTAGCTTCATTCAACACAAAAACCGTCAGGAACAATAGTAATCAGATTTAGGTGAATTTAAAGGGTTTGTATCACCCAGACATTGTTTTTACTATGAATGAAGAGCAGAAAACATGGCTTAAAATGAGCTATACTTTGCATTAGCAAAACTACAAGCAAATGCCTAAATTAGGATAAAAATGTGGTTTAAATGTGTCTGTGGAGTCTCCTGTTTATGACATCACCTGTCACACATTTCCCATTGAAAAGCAGTCCATCTGCATACCATGCCACAGGAGATGTCCTCAACAGCAGACTCAACAGACACATTTAAAACACATTTTTATTCTAATTTAGGTTTATGCTTGCAATTTATCTAATACAATGTATATATCATTTTCAATATTTTTTTTAATGCTCTACGTGCACAGTAAAAACAATCTTCAGGTGATACAGCTTCTTTAAAGATATCCATAGTTGAAAAACTACAATTAGAAAATGCATTGTGACATCTTTAGAAGAATAGTAAATTGTAAGTCACACCTCATCTCTAACAGATTTTAGGTTGTAACCAGCCACTTTCAGTCTTTTTCCTGAAGGCAAACATCTTCCAATTATAATTGGTCCTTGATACTTTTGAAGCATGTTGAGAAAACCTTATTAATCAAAACCAGTACTAAGGTAGTAAGGCTACACCAGTCATACCAATTCAGAAGAAGGTTCTTACAATTCAGTAATGTAAATGTTCATCCCGTAGCCATCTATCATTTATTTATTTTAATCATATAGCTTACACAGAATCTAAAATAACTTTTACATTGTTAGCTTATAGCAGTAGAAAATCATTAGGTATTATTCTCTTGGTTTCGTTGGACTATTATTACCTCAGCTCTATATTTATATAACATTATCATATCCCCTCTAAGATGCCGTTTCTCTAGCATGTACAAATTTGACTTTTCTAGCCTTTCTTCATGACTAAAATTTTCCATTCCCCTTATTAGTTTTGTATCCCATACATTGAATTATGATTCAATGATGTCAGAGACCTTACAACACACACTTTACTTATCCCTAATTATTGATGGTAATAGAAAAATGCTAATTCGGTAATACTGTGCAGAAAATTCCCCCAGAGGCGATATAGAGTGTTTAGTGTGCTGGTCTGAGAACATAGCTATTTGGTGAATAGTGAATATGTTGCACAGAGTGTACTTGTGTTGCACGTGGGATGCACCTGGACTCCAAAGATGTTTTTAGGACCTAACTCACTATTTAGTGAGCAAGCATTCTGGAAGTTGTAGTTCACCAGCAGCTGGAGAAACAAAGTTTTGCTTAATGCTGATTAAAGGAATCTTATCAGTGAAAGGCAACAGCTGCCTTTAAGAGTTTATACAAATTAACATGCTGGGTATCAATCTTTAGCAGTTATTTAACTGATTTAATGGATATAACAGTACCAAACATTCAGCTTTCATATTTGTTTCCCTTTCGTACATTACCACCATAATGTTCTTTTACTTTCTTACAAAGCTGAGGTACATGTCTGGCATGTTTAGTTTTCTGACTATTGGCTTCAGAGCAATCATAAAATCAGATAATGAGAACTAACAAAATGGCACCCTTGAGTACTCTATACGGCTCATGGGCACCAACAAAATGGCACCCCCTCATGCATAAGCCACCAGACTGCATCGGAGGATAAGCATTTTCAGTTGAATCCTACCACTGAAAGAGTACAATATGACAGCTCCCATACTAGCATAGAGAGGAAACAGAGGTAAGTGCCCCAAAGTAATTATATGTGTATTGCATTATTAAAGAGTTTCTTTATGTCTGACATTAATAACATATGATCTTTCACAAAAAATGATTTCAGGTTTTACACTACAGTTGTCCTGCAAGTAGGGTTGCCACCTTTTCTTCAGAAAAATACCGGCCTTGCACCTGTCTCCATAGACTTAACATTGGCCTGATGCCAATTTTTTACCGGCCTGCCTGTAAAATACCGGCCAGGTGGCAACCCTACCTGCAAGAGCTATCGTGAATAGACAGTAGACAAATCTCATAAAGCCTAACTAATAGAAACACGTGTAAACAATGCCATTATTTTTGCAGCAATGTAATTATGTTAGTTAAGAAACATAACACAATTTCTTGTAATGGTGAAAAGAAATTAGAATTTTTGATTGATTTTATTAAAACAAAGATGGGAACTTCACCCTTAATAGAAGTATTTCATTCAACCCCATTAAGGGTGAAGGCGGGACGAAATTCTAAAAAAAGGGAAATAGGTGCAGTACTGGAAAGTTATAAAGAGAAACAGATGGCGTTCCTTTGAGGAGCATCCGTCTGTAGGTCAATTAAACCACAAAGTTGATGTCTTGCTGTTAATATGCTGTTTCAGGAAGAGAAAATGGATTATGAACTCTAGGCTTAATTACAGATTTGGTTCTCTAGGCGAATTTCCAAGAGTTTTATTTTTTTATTTGTTCTTTTTCCAGATTTATTCCTTGTGCAAATTAGCAAAATATGATACTAGATAATTACCATGTGGCAATATGACCATTGCATAACAAATGGTCATGAAGACAAATTACATACATACTGAACTAAGCATACCGTATTTGCTCAAATATAAGACGACCCTGATTATAAGACGACCCCCCAAACTTTGGATATTCCTTTAGGAAAAAACTAAAAGCCTGAATATAAGACTACCCTATAGGAAAAAAGTTTAACTTGTATATATTCACATGTAAATTGCTTTTTAATATTTAATAAAAATTATGATAAAAAAAAATGCATTTCTTGTTTTTCTTTCCTTTTATGTGCCAATGCTGCCTCTCTCTCCCTCCCTTCCCCCCAGTGTTGTCTCTCTCTCTCCCTTCCCCCCAGTGTTGTCTCTCTCTCTCCCCTAGTGTTGTCTCTGTCCACCCAGCATTATCTCTCTCCTCCTCATTCTCTCCCTCCGGCCAAACTTTTGTCTCTCTCCCCCTCCCCTTGTGTGTCTCTGTGCCCCCTCTCTCCACTTGTGTGTCTCTGTGCCCCCCTCCCTCCCCTTGTGTCTCTCTCCCCTCCCTCCCCCTCACCTTGTATCTCCCTGGTTGCTAGTGGGGGCAGCCGGGGGATGTCTGCACGATACGTGCAGACATCCTCCATGCTGCCCGACACTTCCGTCCATTATGATGTACAACCGCAGTGTCGGACAGCATGGAGGATGTCTGCACTATCGTGCAGACATCCCCCAGCTGCCAAATATCCCTTGTGGCCAGTGGAGGCAGCAGGAGGATGTCTGCACGATACGCGCAGACATCCCCCGCTGCTGCCCGGCACTTCCGCCGGGACTTTTGTGATGAAGCCGGAAGGGCCCGCATCACACACACATCCACCTGCTGTTAGCGAGGGGGCTCCAGGTCCCCTGCAGCTCTGCGGGGGACCTGGATCCCTGTCTTATAATCTGACCTCGATTTGAGGACTTTTTCAGAGCATTTGAGTCTTATATTCAAGCAAATACGGTATATTTATGGAAACTGTTCTAAAATAAAACAGTGGCAGCACCAGACATGGTGTTAAAGGAGCAGTTCCTCCTACAGTGTCAAAAAAGAATACTATTAGATACGTTTTAAGCTCTTTCCTCTTTCTCTCACTCCCTTCCTCTCTGTACCTGTCCATTCCAGCAGCAGGAAGTGACTTATCACAGATATTTCCTGCATGCTAGAGCTGTGTACACAGAGGAGGGAGATCCAGCTGTCTGGAGAAAGATGTATCAGGTTAATGGGGAGAATGGCTTATTGGGGGTCAAATGGGCAGAGAGGCTGTTTGTGGGTGGTTAACGGGGCAGAGAGTGACAGTTTATGGGGTTTAAATAAGCAGAGAGTGACTGTTTGGGGAGTTAACCCCTTCGTGACACATGGTGCTTGCATCCCAGACGGTGCAAGCACCAAAACGTCACGATTTGTTCCTGGCCCCCGACCACAAGGTGATCGGTAGCCAGGAACACTATGGCAGAGACCTGGTCACGGTCTTAATAGACCCTGTGGTTCCCTGCCAAAATACTTCTGGACGTCATGTGTGACGTCATGGACGGTTGCCCAAACCCGGAAAGTTCTGGGTTTTAATTCTGACAGGTAGGACCTATCACCAAAAATACAGGCTGGTCCCCACCTCGCCAAAAATACAGTCTTTGCTCCAGCATCATCACTACACCCTCACCCTATTCCCAAAAATATCAGCTGAGCACCAGATAATGAGTGGAGCCTGCAGCTGATGGACTGCCAGCATACAGAAAGAGGACTGCCAGCCTCCAGACAGAAGAGGATCCAGCTTCTACCTTCATTAAAGTGCGGTAAGGTGAGTTATTTGGCTATAGGCTGTTGTGGACTACATTTCCCATGCTGCTCAGCCTTTCCTAAGCTAAGTGAACATGATAAATGCAGTCTATACCAGTTGCGGTGATAGAGCTGACCTTTGGCACTAAAGCTCTTTTGGAATACAATACACATTAAGCTGAGCCAACCATTTGGCAGGCTGAGCATTCTGGGATATGTATTGCCCAATAGCTGTAATACAATAAGTCAACCAGAGAAATTTTCCATGCAGCATTCCATTGTGGAATACATTAGTTTTGATCATGCTCAAACATTTGACTGGCTGAGCATAATGGGAATATCCATTTAGGATATCCTTCAGAATATCCACAGTGCTTTACAAGAACTGTGTTCCAGACACCTGTTCGTGTACAGAGGAGCCTGAAGCTCAATTTTATAGGGGCATGATACATTGAGTGAATCTGCCCCTTTTTTTATCTCTGGTATTTTTTGGAGGAAAGGGTGGCAACCTTAAACACATATGATACAATTCTTGTACATGGAACTACCTTTTGAAAGAAATATAGAAACCCTAATTTTAATAGTAATAGGAGAAATAGAATTACAAAATACAATGTAATGGAGAATTACAATAGAAAATAAGATGAGAAGAGCAAAATGTATTATTGCGTGAGCACTGACCTAGGCTAGCTTAGTGTAATAAACTATAAATATTAGAGTCTGAAAACTGTATGAAATTAGGTATTGACAGGGCCTAACCTCTCCTGACTGCTTCTAGAGTTAGCTGCAACATCACCTAGATTGCTGCTCTCCATTACTCTTCTGTATTGTCTCATGAAGGTTATCACCACAGTTCTGGAAATCCTGGCCTGCACCTGTTCAGAAGAAGATCCAAGACCAAGTGGGCTTTTTGAAGAGCCATGGCCTGTGCTAAAGGTCTAGAGATTATTATATTTGTAAAACGGTAACTGTCTGCAAGCCTTAAAGCTTAAAGGCACTGTCTAGTGACCAAAATTCATCTTCCATATATGAATGCATATTAATGTACTTTCAAAGTACTTTAAAATGCACGTATTACATTTTGCATTGCTTAAAGTATTCAATACTTACAGTTTGCAAGAAACCAGGACTGTTCACACTAGGTGAGTAAAATGAATTTGCTTTTTTTTGCTGCAGGAACCAGTGCGAATAATTTCATTCAAATGAATGGATTTTCCTGTCTCTTTAGTGATGTCATCAGACACTGTGTTGCACTGTTAAAGGATCCTACTGTGTACAAGAGCAAGGTTACTCTTAAAGAGTCCACGCAATGTATTCAATTTGAGGAGTGCAGGAAATAACGAAATTAAACAAAACGTTATATCCTCAGTGTCTATTTAATCAGTGCTGCCGCACCTGCAGTAACCTTGCAGAGTAATCACTGGGGAGGGCTTGAGTCAAATATTAAAAATGTGATTTGTGCAGCATGCCTGCATCAAATCACACTGGAAAAACCCTGTGCACTATACAAGCAGTAGTCTTCCAAATGAACTAAAGTGAGTTTGGGAACTAGACTGTCCCTTTAAGCTTTGGGTTAATGTTATCTTTCCATGTTCTAAACATTATCTTGGTTTAGTTTAAGGTTTTAAAACATAGCTGTGACTAAAGCTCCTTACCAAAATAGTCTGTCAGTCGTTCTTTGGGTACATGGTAGAAGACGCTAAGGTTACAGTTTTATACCACCAAGTAAAGTAGGCATTCAGTATGCTGTTCATGATTCTTTTTTTTTAAATGAGTTCTGGGAGTTCTGTAGAAAAAGGCAATCTGATGCTTCTTTAGTAGTCCCAATGAACCCAGCACCTCTGCTCCCAATCTACTGGCATAAGGTGCGAAGCTGAATCCAGGCGTGCGATATGATGTTATATGTTGGTGGCTTCATTCAAACTGAGGGAGAAACATTTCTTTCTTACCTCATCACCAGAAACAAAAATGGTTTTCTAATCCTATTTTGGTGCTGAAGAGGAGATGGTATAATGGAGCAGTAAAATTGTTTGTGCACCCCCTATTTACTTTGCCAATTGCATCTATAAGAAAATGTCTTTATAAAATGAATTATCAATGACAATGTCTCACATTTATCAATTAAGCTTCATAACTTTGCTATGTAAAAAGCATTTATTTTACACTCAAATTGTTAAAACGAACAATGATTCTTTTTAACGGGCATGTCTTTAGGGTGAAATACCTATCCAAAAATAAATACAATATACAGCTTATGTTTCAAAGCTCTGTACAAAGATATTCAAGCAAATATAGGGTTTAATGTTCCATTTCACAAAATAAAAATTGCAATATTTCTTAATAAAATGTGTAATGCGCTATACAATTTTATATATTAACGATTCATTATCTGTGCTCCTTCACTGTCATTCATGTTACATATAGCATTCACAGAAAGGTGCAGGGAAGTCCCCTGGGATTCCGCTGACAGCAGACTATATAATTTTTTTTTATCGTGTACAACCTTCAGAGCATTTGGGTATTCTGTTCAATGTGTACTGAATTTTAATGTAGCATGGTTTTCTAGGAATGTGGCTTTCGAGAAGCCTAATGTACAGAGATCCATCATTACTAATGGAAACTGTTTTACTCTTCTCCCAATTTCAAGGTGTTGTCTGAAAATGTTATTTGCTGCTATTGCTGTGTCATAATAATGGAATCGTTATCTAAATAAACAGTTGAAGTATTTCTGGAAATAGTGAAGCCTTTTTCTGTAGTAACATTTTACAATAAATGATTCCCCTTAAATAAAAGGGAAAATAACAATATGGACAAATTCACTGGCAATATAGACCATGATTCCCATAATTCTCAGCTAGCCATTTATGTTTTTAAATCATTTTTAAAGAAATACTTCAGGCAGAGGCCTAAGAGCACAGTAAACTAAGCTACATTGAAGTAGCTTTAAAAGTAATTTACATTGCATAAAGACCTATTTGTTTGAGCAGGTCTTTTTCTTCTCCAAACTGCAATAATTTGTTGGCGGAAGTGTGAGCAGAGAGGTATGTAACGTCATCTCTGACATCAGTGACCCTGCAACAATACTCAGTGGGAATCTCCATAAAGCATAAATATTAAGTTAAAATAAAAAATAACAGCATTGTTTGGTCTATTAAAAAAACAGAATTCAATTTAAAAATGTTTTGCAGAACCACTAAGCCTTAAAATATATTCATCAAAGTACTGTGTGACTGCTTACTCCTTTGTCCAGTCTCTAGCACCTTAGACATTCCTGCAGTATATATCATTATTCATTTATACTGTGCACCGATAACTAACAAAAACCGTACATTCCCCATCGGAATGCATCAGCAGATCTTCATTCCAACTGACAGCATTTTTTTAATTATTTTTCATGTGGGTTATTTTATATCACATTAATACTGCAGCTGGTGTATTATTTCAAATGACACATCATGTATCATCTTAAACAAAGCTGTGAGCCTGCATGGATTAACAGAAATCTCCTAAATAGAATTACAAAAATACCAGCAGGATGCCAGTACTACTAAAACGACTAATTAAACAAAATAAACAAAAACCAATAGGGACAATTGAGGGCAGTCTAGCCTCTGGAAATTACCTTTTTGTGAACATAGTAAAAAAAAATGTTGGTTATTAATTCTATAATGCAATTTTGCTCTTTAAATGGAACCGTTGGTGATATAATATTTATTGTTTTGCCAAGTTAAATGAGAATTACTATGCAAAAGGCCAAACAGGAAAATGTTACAAGGTTTTCAAATACAAAGTCACCATAAAACCAAATAAAAAAACAAAAATCAAGTGACAGACAGCAGATCACCTGTGTGAATACCCTTCCTCCACAAGAAGAATCATATATCATATTATTAAATAAATAATATAATTGTGTACATGAAGATCTGGTTTTACTGTCTGGCTAACATTGAAGAGTATCTAGCAAGACAAGCACTCTATTAATACAGATATTATATCAGATGTTTTGTGTAGAATCTTGCAATCTGAGATGTGTATGTTAAAAGCAAAATGTACAATGTATTTACTATTTCGACATGTTTTGGAATGTTTCAATGCAACATGCAACTCTGAATCCAATTACTCCCCCCACTTTTTCTCACTCCCTCACCACCCAACTGCCCTATACCCTCCTTCTATTCCACCCCCCTGCCCTTTGTCCTCCCTCTTTTACTCCTAAATTGTTATTAATCCTTTATAACTAATACTACTATAACCATTTAACATAATACATTATAATAATACAAGTGTTATGAACTGACAAGTGAATTACAGATGTGAGGCATTAATAGCTTAGTTGAGAAAAATCTCCAATTTGGAAATCTTTCCAACACAGAACAAGTAAGTTGGGCTACCATTGCTAGACAATGCAATCAGTTGTTTTTGGCTCAGCCTGAGAACACAAAAAGACAGTGCACAACAAAATTGGGAGACAGACAAGTGGTTCAAGCTTTACGCCTTTCACGCCTCTCCTGACGCTTACTCATAAGCTTGCAATTACTAGCAACACACCTCATTTTACACTTATGACATATAATAAAACAACCAGTTATATTAAGCAGTGACCAAGTGCAGTATAATGGATTAATCAATCCTAAATATTTTGAAAATTAACCTCTTTTGATTCCACTTCAGAACTAGTGGGGAAAAAAACACATTAAGAGATTTACACAAAGCTTACAGATTAAAATAAGGGGTCAAATATGATGTTGTACATTATAATGTCACCACTTAAGTGGTTAATTTATAAAGCGATGAGATTACAAAAAAATAAAAACGGAACTAAAATATCATGGATTATCATGGATAATCTAAATTAGATCCACAGAAATATGAAGTTATGCTCCCTGTACCTAGAAGTGAAAAAGTAACACATTTCCAGTTGGTAGCTAAAAAGTTTGACACAGAGAGGGCAGGAGGAGCACACAGAACAAGAATTAATAAGATAAATCATACAGTGCCATAGATTTGCAAAGAATTTATTGGAGAAAAGCTATATAAAAATATAATCCAAGTAATAAATTGCCTGATCTGTACAAAAACACAGCAATAAATACTCACATATACAAATGGCACAGCAAAAAATCGTTCTAAATACAAAAATAAAGAGAGACAGGAGGCACACACTATGCACAGGTAAACGGAGGAGTAAACGGGGTGACCTCCATTTACCTGTGCATAGTGTGTGCCTCCTGTCTCTCTTTATTTTTGTATTTTTTTTTGCTGTGCCATTTGTTGAAATATGTCAACTGGGAAAAGGGGTATTCACACATGGTTTTTGTACAAAAAATACATTTCCTCAGCATTAAAATATACTGTATTTTGTTCCAAAGTTGAACTGTGAAATAAATTGCAAGACCATATTTATAAGATATCGTTATCCCAGAGCTGCAGCACACAAAAAAATAATAAAGAAGCCCCTTTTAGACCCGAAATGGTCGCCATATTTGGCTTATAGGGTCAGATTTTTAAAGCTATTCACAATTGGTTAATAATTGTATCTATGCATTTTTTCTTCCTTTACTCTCCATTCTTGGCTTATCCCACATCCCCCTCTCCTCTTTAATTCTGCTTATTATAACACCTATGGTCCTGAATCCTGACTAGCAATTGATAGACATCAAAGTTTCAGAGAAGTGGTTCCCTTTAGGTCACCCAGTACTGTGACTTTGAAGTTTCTGCTGGGCTTTTGTCCCTGTAGTAAGCAGTCAGTTTAACATTATGTAAAGGTAAAACTGTGACCATGCCCTGTAGAATATCTGTTAAATATGTCTTGGGAATAAGTCTTGGATAGTTGTTGACATGATAACCATTCAAAATGCATTAGCACCATGTATGTTTGATTGTGAAACTCCAATAATGCTCCTAATGACATCACTAATGTCTTGCACTGATGACAGCCTATCAACTTATATTACATCATTGCTGATTTTTAATAAGATTATCATAGTCTAATTCTGAAATCATCACTATTCTATCATCAGAAAAATGTAATTATAGTTTGATTACAGTTCCCTCATGCATTATAAATACAAAAGGCCATTGCAGGGATTAGCATATAACTGCACTATGTTTTTGCCCCAAATAGTATTATAGTTTCTGCTTTGCAAGTGATTTCCTGCCTAATTCTATTTGTGTGAAATGCAATTTATCCATCTAATGCTTTAATATAGTGAAAGGATTGTTCCCAGTTCATTTAAGGTATATAATTGGTACCACATTTCTACGAGACTATCTATTACTCTGTTATTAAATGCAAGTGCCAATTTGATCTCTACTGCAGGAAAAGCACAGCATACACAATATCAGTGTATAGCAATATAATGAATTTATGGTGATATAAAATTCCAAAATGCTTTATTTAAGAACACCTTTGTAAATTAAATATGTTGTAAGCTTTTATAGAGCCATATTATTAAGGTGCAACCACAATATAAATAGTTGAGCAATTGTCAAAATGATGTTCCATAAGGTTTTGTATTAGGTTCAATGTATATTTTAGACAAATACAATATCATATCAGTTCATTTGGAAATGTTCAGGTTTTAATGACAAAAAATGTAGGGAACCTCAAGGCAGAAGCAATTTAGTAGTAATTTCTAGTTAATCCCTTCACGTCCTTATGACGAGTTAACTCGTCATAAGAGCCGCCGCGTTAGCGACCTTATGACGAGTTAACTCGTCATGCAGTCTAGCCGGCGGTGCGCTCCGTGGGCACCGCCAGCTAGTCTGCAACGGGTCCAGGACTAAGCCTCGCACCCGAGGCAAAGCTCCTGGACCCGATCGGTTGATTTCCGGGCATGTGATCGCGGTGATAACGTGATCACCGCGATAACATGCAAATTAGATGGCAAAGTCAGTGTGTTCACACACTGACTTTGCCTCTAATTCACTCTCTGTGCTTCACATTCTTATAGTGAAGCACAGAGAGTGACCTGCAAGTAAAAATAAATTAATTAAATACAAAGGTAAAAAAAATTTTTTTTAAAAATTAACCCTTTCATTGCTGATCACAGTTTTTAACTGTGATCAGTTTCCTTCCACTTTATGGCCCTCATTTAGTTTTTTTTTTAACAGATTTTTTTATTTTTACAATTTATAAAGTTTTTTTTAATAAATAAAGGTAATTTTAATATATTTATTTAATAAAATTTAACCCCTGCATGCCTGTTGCATGATTTTTACTGATCTGACATCGCACTCTTCAGAGTTTTTTTCTGTCTTTTTTGTTATGGGGGGTTTGGGAACCAATATTTTTCTTTTTTATTAGTTAGTTAATTAGGGGGGATAAGTGGGTTAGTGTTGCACTAGTTATGTAGGTTATTACTGGGAAAATAATGGGGAAAAACTTTTTTTTCCTCAAAAATTTCCTCTTTTATATTAATTTTTTAATACTAAAATGTAAATCATTTTTATGTATAGGGTATCAAAAGAAAGCTCTAACTGTCCTTTAAAAAACAACATATAACTTGTATGTGTACGTTAAATGAGAGAGAGGGAAATTATGTTTCAAAAACCGCGTATTAAAAATTGAAAAACGCTCTGGTCCTTGGCCCAGGAAAATCCCTTGTCCTTAAAGGGTTAATGACAATGATAGACAGACTAATGGGAAAATGAAGAACTAAATAGCGAATATCACGTATCTGTAACAGACTGCAATGCCATTTGGGACAGAACAATGTAAATACATTAGTAATATTATTATCACTATTTTTTCATGCACCAATTATGCTGCTCCGCCTCCAAGAATGCGCCAATGTCTCCAAGGCTTCACATATGTTGTTCTAAAGCAGATTGATAATCTACTAGTATGAGTGATGCACTAACATAACACAGTGACTGAGCTACAAATATATCTAAATAAAAGTTATCTGAAAAATATGCTTCTGCAAACATGATTTAGTTAGATAATGGTATCTGGTTTAAATCATTAAAAAGGTAATTTAAAGGGAAACTACATAAGATGTAGCTAGATAACATGGTCATTTAAAACAAACATATATAAATCATATGCCATTGTTTTATTTTTTATATGATTGATATAATTGCATATTAAAGGAAAAATAAAATTAGGTTTTTATCTCCTGGCTCCATTTTGTGAATATTTCCAATGATTTACAACTGTTTCCAAAGCCTGCATGACGATGTCATAAGATACTCCCCTGCTCTCTTACTGGCTCCTGTGTATAACAGTTTTCAGTATTAGGTGGCTGTGTACACCTTTGTTTAACTCCCTTCCAACACAAAGAGAGGAAATTAACCTGATCAACCAGGATCCACTTTCAAATATTTTATTGTAATTTTAGTCCCTTTAATGTTCAATTCTCAACAAAAACGGCTGAACTCCAGAAATGTCCGTTCGGATGCTGCATAGCCAAAACCCTACACTTCATATGGTGATGTTTCCCCAATCTGAATGCTACAGATTTTAGAGCATAAAATTGGCTAAAATAGCCGATTTTGGACCAATCTCATCCATACTAAATAGCTAAGAATTGGAATTGTCAGAATTTAGACTATTTTCTCCAATCTGGCCCAATTACAATACAGATAACAACACACTGAATCAAGAGAGAGAGAGAGAGAGAGAGAGAAAGAGAGAGAGAGAGAGAGAGAGAGAGAGAGAGAGAGAGAGAGAGAGAGAGAGAGAGAGAGAGAGAGAGAGAGAGAGATTTATGACATCAACATGGCATTAAACCTCAATGGCCACAGTGAAGTCTATTCATTAAAAGGCAATTTGCATGGGAGTTATAGACAGATGAACCAAACCAGATGAGGATGTGTAAATGTAGAAGGACAGAGTAGCTTATTTAATAAAGGGAAATAGTAACTACTGCTTTTAGAAGGGCTAATCTAAAATGACTCCACATTACTACACCTCAACACATTTTTGATGAGCTGACTATGACAAGGTAGGCGCTTGTTTTTATTAGAATATAAAATATATTTTTTTGTATTGTTCAATAACCAATATGATTTATTATTAAACAGAACACACTATAACTCACTTAGAAAGTGGTGTTCATTCCTGGGGAACTCGGATGGTGAAGTCTTGTCTCACACTGATTACAAACGTAATCATAAGCTATGTTTAATCATGCACAGCTGTCGGCTTACATGCAGTATAGCATTTTATGTGTTCACTATGCTACAGTAATTATATCAGAGTGGGGGTCAGAAGATGATTTAAAAAAAAGCCATGTGGCTTACAATCTATACATTTTCAATGAATTCTATTAGTTTAACATACAGAACAATTTGCGTTACAAAAAAATGTATTTTGGTGCTTATAAGAGGACTGACTACTTTACAAGTTAGAGCAAAACAATAATTTGGCCTAAAGTGTTAATAATGTAATTTGCTGCATTCTGGAACCCAAAAAAGTGAATTAACTGCTAAAGTATAATACAATGTATTTACTGAAACTGCCAATACCTTAATATGACCCATTATAGTTAAAATACAGAATGTACTTGTTCTATCGAGAGTCAGTCAGAACTTATTGCAGTCAAATAGTCGATCATTTTGCCTTTTTGATGTTGTAATGCGGTAACAATTTTTATATAATTATGTGTGTTATCAAAAAATCATTATTACAAATGAAAATTCTCAATTACTCACTCAATTTGGCATGACATTATCCTTGCAAATACTTGAAGTGCATATTGTTTAAAAAAACAAAACATGACTATAGCCTGCTATCGATAAATAGTGTATATAATCATCCAGTCAAAACATGAATTCCCCGATGTTAATGTGAAATGTCAATAGAAAGATAATAATGTGTTTTTGAAGAAAAATTAAAAGATGGATAGAGAAATAATTTAATTTTAAATGATGTATCCATTTCTTGTTACAACCTGACATGAAACAAGTACTGTACAGCTTCAAGTGTAAACGAACATACATTAATAAACACAACAGACTCTTACATTCATAACAAAGTTTTAACCAATAAAAATGTTAATTTGTTCAAATGTAATAAAATAGATTTATAACCACCATTTATAAAGTGTCACTATAATTTTAATAATGTGAAACGGATGTGTTGCCCATATATATAAAAATATATAATGAATATATTGAATTTCATTTTGTGAAACTGGAATGTATTTCCTAGCACCTTTCTTTCCATGAGTTTGATAGATTATTTTAAAATTTCTGGTCTCTGTGGTTATTAAGGATGTTTTAGATTAAAATAACCCTGAAAACTATTTGACTGAATAGTTGGGTCTCTTAGGTTTTCTTTTATAGGTGTGAAGATGGGAAGTTATTATTAAATAATAAAACACAAGATCTCTGTAAGACTTACAGCTAGAATGACACACAAAAGTACGTTCTTACAAGTTCTTCAGCTGTATGTCAAGTGGGCACAGCCTATTCTTATATGTTCTCATTTTATTTTACAGAGATATGTGGTGAAAAAAAAAAGATTTGCTACAATTCAAAGGATTCCAGTTACACTTCACAACTAATCCATGACTACTGTCATTTAAAGGAACACTCAACTTTATATTTCCCTTGTGCTTCTAATATAGAATTGAAATGTATGTTGTTCCTAGTGTGAGGATAGACTGGCGTGTACTTTTGATAGTACACACCAGTTTATCCTCTGACCAACAGCTGCCATGCTTCCATAGGAAGCAGGCACCAGTCTGGTCGGTGACTGTCTCTCTCTGCGAGCACAGAGCGAGCCACTGGTTTTGCATGGGATCAGCAGGAGGGACCTTAACTCATATGGTAAATATATTTTATTCATTGATTTCATAAAGTTCAAATACTTAGGAACTAGAACTGTTATGCCCAGTATCAGAATATAGGCTCCATGTCTGTGGCAGGGCCCACAAAAACATAATTGAATTGTCTGGCACAAATTCCAGTAAATGTTCATGATGAACAATGTTGATGCCTACACTTGTCAATATCACCCATTGCATCATGGGAGTTACTACAGAAATGTAACGAATGCTGGCCCCTTAAGATTCAAACTACTAATCAGGAGTTTTTCATACTGGTTGTGTTTTTTCATACTGGTTGTACAAATGGGCTGGTTATTATTCATCAAAATATTTGAATTACATGAGCAATAACATGCTACTGAACCCAGCTGAGATTTGGACAGAATGACAGAAACAATATTAGATATAAGTAACCCTAATACATCCCTCTGTGGTCCTCTAACACATAAACAATTCAAAAGAAAAAATTGGTACATTATTGTTAAAATATGAATACAAAAATGTATCAGACTACAAACATTAAAAACATGTAAATATGTGTAAGAATACACATATGTATCAATAAAATATGTAAAATAACAAAATAATAGTGATTAATAATCATATGGGTCTCTGATATATTGTGTGAAATTGCAATGCACAACTCATCAATATCTTTAAAAGAAGACAAATATGCAGAAAACTAGTCAGACTGCATGTCAGCGAGATATACACAGTGCAATTACTCTGCATGTGTTGTGAAATATGCATTAATTGGAATTATACGACTTCATCTGCAATGTCTGGCTATAAATATAGCTGTGAAAAACCAAAAGGTGTGTTATTAGTCTTTATAACGCCTTTGGCAGGTTTACATACTTAATTATATAAATACCTGATGTACAAGCTGTTTACCATACTCTTTACATATCAATAATAAATCACTGTCCTTATTTTAACACTAGGAAACAAGTAAGGTTAAAATGATACCATTTATTGGCAAACTGAGATTTTGGTTGCAAGCTTTCAAGACCAAGTTGCTAGGTCCATTCCTCAGGTATAATTAAGGCTAAAACCAAATTCCTTTTTACAAAACATACCAAATTCCTAATTTCAAATGTGGTTTTAGCCTCATTAATGCCTGAGGAAAGGACCTTGAGACTTGGTCTTGAAAACTTGCAACCAATTTCTCAGTTGGCCAATAAATGGTATAATTTTAGCTCTATTTGTTTCCTGTTTTTCCACGGCTAACACGTTACTACTCTTTTACCTATATTAAAACTACGGAGGGGAAAAGAACACTTCAGTATATAATACGTTTTGTGATTCCACCACAAAAAGTGGATGGACACAGCTAATATTGTCTGCCTTCTGAAGTTGTGCCCACTGGTTTTGTCTGTTTGCGTGTTCTATTATATATGCATGTCAAGATGATACGAGTTAAGCATTACTTTTTTGTTTGAAGCATGAAAAAAATAGAAAATAAAATTAACCTTGTTAACTAATAAAGAACTTACAGTGGTAATTTGTGAAATATTGTATATTCACATCCTAAGTGGGTTTTGCATCGCTTACCCCACCCATTATTATTGCAAGGGATATAAAGTTGTTTAGATAATGATCCTATTGCAGTTGTTTTTCACCTGCTCTGTCCTGAACTTAAGATGTCAGTGCTTAAAAATGTGTTTGCAGTTGCATAATAGGTTGTTGTCAACCTATAAATCCAAATAATGTATGACTTAAATCAACAAATTACCTTGTGCAAAAGTGCAATCTGGCAGCCAAATAATTGTCAAAAAGCGAGTGATTCATTAATTATTTGTTAAAAATACCAATACATGAGTTTAACTAAATAAACACATTAAAGAAATGAAAAGCTATGTGCTTCTAATGCTATACGTCTGTTCCAAAAAAAGTTTTTTGTTATCCCAATTTATTATTTTTGTAAGCCAACATTGATAAACCATTTGATAATACTGCAGTCAGAATAAGAGTCTCCTGGTTACCTATTCATACTGACATTGAGGGCACAACCATAACTAGTTTTCTATTCAGTTAAATAGGATTTGACACACATTCCATACAAAATAAACCCAGCCTGAAGGTTTTGTGAATTGTCATGTCTAATACTGTACTTTGGAACTTAAACTCAAATTTGACTTTCAATTCCAAAGTGCAATATAAGATAAAGGACTTTTTAACCTCTAATCGGTAGCCTCTATGCTCCCCTGTGATATGCAGGCTGATCAATTATTATTCACTGCTAGCACAGTGAAACCCCTGTTATTACATGTAAAAAATCGATTGGTCCCTATCTAGGTACTTTCTATTAATTATGTGTAAAATCACATTTGCATATATCAAGCCTTGAATAAACATAGGCAACAAACTCTGCTTTGATTGGCTAACAGCTTCTGAGAGGTAACGTTGAGTGAAAAGTCATGTGTATCTATAAAGATACCCATTGGCTTTATAGAGCATTTTTAACTTTTACTTCTATGAAAGGAAAACTTTAGTTCTACTTCAAGGCATTGCTATTTCATAATATCTACATCTATAATTAAATGAGCATTCAACTCCTGTAAATTTCTATTCTCTGAGATATTGCTAGCTTTATTTTTTTATTAAATAATAATCCCTGATTCCAAAAATGACATCACCACAATTATGAATAATACAATAACCAATGAAAATATTGTCATCTTGTGTGTTTTTTTGAGAAGCTATTGAAGTACATTTTATCCCAAAAGCATTGTCTGAAAATGTCAAAACATTTTAATAGGGTTAATAAAAGCTATCAGTTGCTTTTCAGTATGTTAAAAAAGTCTGTCAGATGTGATATGAACGGGAAATGTAATAAGGCAGAAACAGAGATTCCATCCGTAGAAATTATATTCCAATTACTTTATTCTAGTGTCAACACATTGTAGACAATTGAGGGTGATAAAAGTGATCCCAGGAAATCAAACCTAACACATTTCACTCATGACTAATCACTAGGCATTTAATAATAACATGTTAAGGGTAGCTTGCAGTGAACACTTTTTTTTAGCTATGATTGTCTACACTGTGTTAACACTACTGTAAAGTATCTGAAATATCATTCCTATGATTGCAGTCTCTGTTTCTGCCTGAAAGTTAGTCACCTATCATGTTTTTCCGTATATAAGATGACCTAATTGGGTGTCGTCTTATCAGGGCCGTCTTTAATAGTGATTGGACCCTGGGCAAGCATTTGCTTGGGCCCCCTGGACCCTGCCCCCTCCCCTGCATGCAATCACTCCATCCATCGCAATGTTACCTCCCCCCCCCCCACACACACACAAAAAACCCCCATAAAAATAAGCACACACACAGTTGGATTTTTCTTGCAGTGAGTATTTTTATTGCATTGAATAAAATGTGTATATTACGTGTATAACTGCAGTGTATAAACTGTATTTTTGGATACAAAAAGTGTATATATGGCTGCAATATGTATACCATCTTACTATGCAACACTACACTACAACTACTCTTTACCCAAATGACAAAAATATACACAGATATTAGAGAGCACTTACATATGTTCATATATATTTATAAATATCCATACACATCTCACTCTCTCTCACTAGTTGCATTTATACTTACATGGACTTCTTAATATTATATTCAACTATTTTCATATGTAATAAAAATGTTATTGAAGAGTTGCATTTCTTGTTTTTATTCCCCTTTTCTGCACCCACGTTGAACCTAAAGGACTAAACACAGCCCCATAGAGTGGCCACAGCACTTGTCATGCACTTGTCATGCACCTATATTGCACCCACAGCACATGGCTTGCACTCATATTGAACCCACACAATTTTGCATGCTACAGTGTAAATTTGCCCCACAGAACATACCAGTTTAACTTTGTTCCACTGAACTGCCCATGCAGAAAAAAGCCACATTGACATTTTTCCCCATAGTACATGTTATTTTTCCCCAGAGAACATGCCACAGTCACTTTGTCATTGCATATGCAACAGACAGTTTGCCTGTTAAAATATGACACTGTTTGTCCATTAAATATGCCACAGTCAATGTGCCCATCAATATGCCAATATTATTTTGCCATTAATATTCAGTATTATTTTGCCATAAATATGCTACAAGATTAAGATGCCCCAGCCAATTTGCCCATTAAGATACCAGTATTATTGTACCATTAAGATGCCATAATTGTTGTGCCATTCAGAGCCCAGTTATATTGTGCCAGTCAGATACCAGTAATATTGTGACATTCAGAGCCCAGTAATATTGTGCCAGTCAGAGCCCAGGAATATTGTGCCAGTCAGAGCCCAGGAATATTGTGCCAGTCAGATGCCTGTAATATTGTGACATTCAGAGCCCAGGAATATAGTGCCAATCAGATACCAGGAATATTGTGCCAGTCAGAGCCCAGTAATATTGTGCCATTCAGACCCAGGAATATTGTGCCAGTCAGATACCAGGAATATTGTGCCAGTCAGAGCCAAGTAATATTGTGCCAGTCAGAGCCCCGGAATATTGTGCCAGTCAGAGCCCAGGAATATTGTGCCAGTCAGATACCAGGAATATTGTGCTAGTCAGAGCCCAGGAATATTGTGCCAGTCAGAGCCCAGTAATATTATGCCAGTAAGAGCCCAGTAATATGGTGCCAGGAAGATACGAGGAATATTGGGCCATTCAGAGCCCAGTAATATTGTGCCAGTCACATAACAGTAATATTGTGCCAGTCAGATGCCAGTAATATTGTGCTAGTCAGAGCCCAGGAATATTGTGCCAGTCAGAGCCCAGTAATATTGTGCCAGTCAGAGCCCAGTAATATTATGCCAGTCAGAGCCCAGTAATATTGTGCCAGTCAGATGCCAGTAATATTGTGCCAGTCAGAGCCCAGTAATATTATGCCAGTCAGAGCCCAGGAATATTGTGCCAGTAAGAGCCCAGGAATATTGTGCCATTCAGAGCCCAGTAATATTGTGCCCCTCAGACCCCACTAATATTGTGCCAGTCAGAGCCCAGTAATATTATGCCAGTCAGAGCCCAGTAAGAGTGTGCCAGTCAGAGCCCAGTAATATTGTGCCCCTCAGACCCCACTAATATTGTGCCAGATAGAGCCCAGTAATATTGTGCCAGTCACAGCCCAGTAATATTGTGCCAGTCAGAGCCCAGTAATATTATGCCAGTGAGAGCCCAGTAATATGGTGCCAGTCAGATACGAGGAATATTGGGCCATTCAGAGCCCAGTAATATTGTGCCAGTCACATAACAGTAATATTGTGCCAGTCAGATGCCAGTAATATTGTGCCAGTCAGAGCCCAGTAATATTATGCCAGTCAGAGCCCAGTAATATTGTGCCAGTCATATGCCAGTAATATTGTGCCAGTCAGAGCCCAGTAATATTATGCCAGTCAGAGCCCAGTAACGTGCCAGTCAGAGCCCAGGAATATTGTGCCAGTCAGAGCCCAGTAATATTGTGCCCCTCAGACCCCACTAATATTGTGCCAGTCAGAGCCCAGTAATATTATGCCAGTCAGAGCCCAGTAATAGTGTGCCAGTCAGAGCCCAGTAATATTGTGCCCCTCAGACCCCACTAATATTGTGCCAGTCAGATGCCTGTAATATTGTGCCCCTCAGACCCCACTAATATTGTGCCAGTCAGATGCCTGTAATATTGTGCCCCTCAGACCTCACTAATATTGTGCCAGTCAGAGCCCAGTAATATTGTGCCCCTCAGACCCCACTAATATTGTGCCAGATAGAGCCCAGTAATATTGTGCCAGTCAGAGCCCAGTTATATTGTGCCCCTCAGACCCCACTAATATTGTGCCAGTCAGATGCCTATAATATTGTGCCCCTCAGACCCCACTAATATTGTGCCAGTCAGATGCCTGTAATATTGTGCCCCTCAGACCCCACTAATATTGTGCCAGTCAGAGCCCAGTAATATTGTGCCCCTCAGACCCCACTAATATTGTGCCAGTCAGATGCCTGTAATATTGTGACCCTCAGACCCCACTAATTTATTTTATTTTTTATTTTTTTTATTACAAATATACACATATACAAAATATTATTATCAGTATATCAAAAAACAGTACACTTAAAATATACATCCAACTTACATACCCATATTATACACGACTCGTGGGGGGAAAAAAAGGGGAGCACAGGGGAGTGTAGATATAAGAGTCCAGTTGGCCCGTCCTTACGGTCTGAGGTTTCCTATTTTCCTTCTTTCCCCACTCCCTCTCCCTCCCTTCCCCTCTCTTTCCTCCTCATCACTTTCCCACCTCCAATTCCCCCATCTCCCCTATCCCCTCACACAGAGACAAAACATAACATAAATGGCATATTTATCGGAACCCCTTCCTTTCTGACACCAACTATTATACCTTTTCTTTAGTCTCTAGTCAGGGCATCAACATCTTGAGCTTTCTCCCATCTCCTACCTTCCCTTCAGTTTTCCTCACTTATCATTCAATTCTTCTACGGTGGCTTATTCAGCCATTGTCCCCAAATATCATAAAAAACTGCCCCTTTCATCCTAACCATATAGTACCCTTTTTCCATCAGACATTGGTGTTTGATCTGTGAGGAAATCATTGACCACTTGATCTTCTCTTTACTTTTCCAATTTCTGCCAATTGTAATTTTAACCGCCATTAGTATCTGGATAGTTAAGCTTCTTTGTTTAAAGGTATTGCATCCTATGTTAAAATGAAACAAGGCTCCCTCTGGTTGCATTGGAATTCTAATACCTATTAGATCAGATATTATATCAAAAGCTTGTTTCCATATTTTATTCACCTTATTGCATGACCACCACATATGTAATAGGTCTGTTTGTTCCTCTTTACATCTCCAACAGGCTGAGTTGTAGGTACTATCAAATTTTTGAATTTTCATTGGTGATATGTGCCATCTGTGCATTAACTTAAAATGTAATTCCTGAAGAGATAAGCAGTGGGTAATTTTCTTAATTTCTTTCCAACTCTTCCACCAGTCTTCTTTGTCTATAGGTACTAGTAATTCTCTACCCCAACTATCTAAAGGGCTGTTCTTTATGTTCAAGTATTTACTTTCCATAATCTCGTACCATATTCTTATTGTTCTTTTATTAAGATTATTGCTTAGCAAGTTATCCAATTTTTTGTCCTTTATAGTGGTTTTATATTTTTTCAGGTACGATTCTATGCGAATGAAGAGAAAGGCGTCTTTTGGCCGAATATTCAGTTCGGATCTTAACTTGGAAAAGTTTTTAAAATTAGTTGTTTCATATAAATCTTTAATTTTAAGCCCTTTGTTTCTACAATAATGTGGAAGACTTAAGTTTGGGATGTTTACCTCTAGAACTCCTAATGGGGCATTCATGTGTACTTTATCAGATATTTTGTTATTTTTTTTAAACAACATCCATGCTTCCATTGGGTTTTTAGTAACTCTAGATTTAGTCTGTTTTACCAATATTTTAAGATTTTTTTGGTTGTACCATAATAGCATTTCAAGATTATTTATCCCCCCCAATTCCTGTTCTAAGCTGTACCAATCTTCCATTTTAGCATTTGCGGTTTGAAGTTGGTATGCATGGTTTAACAGGCTTGCTTCTTGGTACCTTTCTAAGTTTGGAAAATTCAGACCCCCTTGGGCATTTTTACTTTGTAAGTATTTTTGAGCAATTCTTGGTCTTCTACTGTGCCATATAAATTTATTTATGAGAGTGTTAAACTGCCTAATATATGACTGCATAACAGATTGTAATAGCTGTTTACTGAAAGTGTAATTTTTCCTTAACTATAATATAACAGAAACAATAGTTTTTTTTATCTTACATGAACAAGATGTTACAGGTCCATTAAAATGGTCACAGCAGCATTAAAATCCCGTTAGATGACTCAAAAATATTTATCATGAAAACATGTTCCTGTAATAATTCATTGTTCTCCAGCCAGTAATCTTTATACTATTGTACTATACAGATAACTTTATGTCAGTTGCTATGTGCAGATATCATGGTTTGTATTAACCAATATATAAGCTGATATTGATAAGATAATTGGATTCATAAATTGAATGTTTATATGAATAAATGCAGAGCCTAAAAAAGAGTTTTAAAGTGTAATCTACCTATAAATATTACTGGCAACAGAGGTGAGAGAGTTAAGCAAGATGGCTGACATTAATAGGGGAAGCAAACAAGTTGATTTGGAGACATTAGATGAGGCAATGTCATGACAGGCAATGTGGTGGGAGACTGATGTGATGTGAGAATGGAACAAGTGGATTTGATATGGGAAAGAAGGAATATTGAATTTGAAATATGCCAGAAATGGTTAAATGGAATCATGGGAAATAAGACACCATGACAGGTAAAAGTGGGGAGTCTGATATCAAAGTATGCTTAAAGGGACACTAAACATTATATTTCACTTGTGCTTCTAATATAGAAGCACAAGTGAAATGTTAGTTGTTCCTTAACACTGGTGTGTACTTTTGACAGGACATGCCAGTTTATTCTCTGACCGACAGCTGCCATGCTTCCATAGTAAGTAGGAACCTTAACTAGAGGTACCCCCCACTAATCCCATGCAAAAACACATTTGACAGATGGAGCAAGGCGAGACCCCACTCTGATTGGCTGTGTCAGTGCACAACAACCAGGAACTGGTATAGATAGTAACCCTGCTTGAATCTGTTATGATACATGTCGAGTTTACTCCAGACAGGCAGGACATGTTGTATAATTGCCATGAAATTCTTACTCCAAAAAAGTTATTAGCAGAAATTATATATTTAATTGTTTACTATTGTGGAAGATTTGCCATTCCTTTTTAAGACACGTGTAATCACAAATGTTATCTGGGTACACACCCCTTCCAATGTTCCATCCTGTGAGACAAAACAAAATATTTGAAAAAAGCATATGAGTTTGGAAATCACATTATAATGTCTTTACTTTCCAATTATCATGACAACCAGATTCCCACAGATTCCATATGCATTTATTGTAAAATTGCTTTATGTGGGCAGAACATATGCCTTCTTTTTATATCCATTTGTATAGCAGCTAGATGGCTATTGTTAGTCAGTTTTAATCAAATTAAATATTTAATTATCCAGTTTTGTCTCTGTGCTCTACGTGGCCCAAAATATTTTATAAAGAGCAACAATGAAAAAGGAGGGGAGTAGAATAAATAGTGAAATCGTGTTCTCTAACTTGATTCCCTTCAAAGTAATGGATACTCATATTTGTTCCGCATCACTGATTTATATTTTTAAAGAATTTGTCCAGCTATTCATATATTTTCTCCCATCCTTGCTGTCAGATTTCCTCCTAACAAGCTGCAACAAATAAGGGAAAGACAGTTTCTTACTATGATAAAAATTTTAAAGATGTCATCCAAGGCATACTTATGGGAGCTTAATGCACAGATCTTACTGTTTTTGATGTTTCAGAATATATTTGTATTTCTGACACTACCTAACTAGGTCAGATTACCGCTAAAAACCAACTGTCAACCGAAGATATAAACTGAAATTCTGTTTGACTTTGTTCTTTTCTTTGCAATTTCAGAGGCATATGCCCTCTATTCATTATTGAATACATATATGTCATAAGTTTGCTTGCATTGAGGAAACATTAGCTTACTGATTTAAGCACTGTTAATGATTGGAAGCAACTTCCATGCGCCCCCCCAGAATGCTTTGCTACATAGTAAATACAATATAACTGTAAAAAAAAGTACAAGTTATAGTTAGTGGTAAAGAATAAATATTCCCTAAAAGAGTGAATGTGATTATATTTTGTTATACTTTATATATATACTTTGTTTGTTATCTGCATTCATTCAATTAAAAATGATACAAAATAGTTAAAATAGTTAATCTACATGTAATCATGTAACAATGATTTACAAGGAAGTCTATCAAGTATGTTTTGGAGAATGATTCTGTATTCAATTTAAAATACTTGTGCAAATCACTTTTTTTTTTTAAACTCAAAATGTTCTATTGCAGTCCATGGTGTTCAATGATCAGCAATAAATTAACTTAGGTAACTAAATAGGGCTCAATGATAAAGTCAATTAATGCTAAACTAATTACATAAGCAGTGCACGTTGCCCTTAAATTCCCATATCAATTAGTAGTAGTTGGTAAGTACTTGAACAGGTCTGTGACTTTCTTTAGATCAGAACAAGAAATCTAGCAAACATTAAAATCTATGTATATTTTCAACCGTCTTAACTAAAGGGTTAATTCATTATATTATAAGCTCAAATCCACTCAGCTTTCAGTGAAATAAAGATAGCTGGCTCCTTTTCTTTTGGCTCTTTCTCAATAGAAAATCTGTAGCTGCTTCAAGTGTTTTATGTCTGGATCATCCTCATTAATTACTCGCTCACACAGCTGGGAGGGAGCACTTTCCTGCTAATGGTGCCTTTGGACGGAGAGAATTTATTCATGTGCGGAGACGTGTGTGGAAGCGCTGCTCTTTCATCTCAGAAATGCCACCTGACAAATGGTGACCCTCAGGATTAACTCATGACCTCTGTCACTTGGATTTCATGTTCTAATATTAATCTGATGATTGCATTATGCATGGCAATTTTGAAGTTTTCCTATAAATTAAGAAATAAGGTACTGAACCAAAACAAGTTCTTCCCAGTGACTCTTGCTACTTATATTGCTATGGAACCAAGCATCAGTGAAGCAGTGGCTTCAGATTAGGCTTTCATGTACTAATCATTTAATATTAAATTGATAAATGCATGACTTTAAACATGTTAGTAAGGTGTACACTTTTAAGCGAGAAATATAATTCCTCTTTTTTGTACTAAGGTCCGTAAAGTTTTCTGTTATTAATACGTGGTGCATACACCCTAGTGGGGCCACCAACTAAGTGTCCTTACAAAGACAACAGTGGCCATTGTGAAAGATGAAGTTATCATGGAAGGCATTTTTTATCTCGGAAGTCATTTTGTCCTAACGACTGCATTTTGTATGCGTTCATCCATGGTTGTCCTATGTGATACCCAAAAGAGAGTGAGAGGCAGGGCTCGAGTCCTGCAGGAACGCGTGGTAACGGCGTTCCTGCACTTTTTTCATGGCAGGAACGCCGTTCCCTTTGCTCCTGCAGTGGCGGATCTGGATTTGAGCCGCAGTGACTTTTTTTCAAAGTCCAATTCTCGCAAGACGCAAGATTTCGGCCGTTTCGCGGGCTTTTCTCTGCACGGAGAAGGTGTCCGTCCAGGGACACGGAGCAGCAGCTACCAGGTAAGTGATGGGGAGCAGGGTGGTTCCTGGGCATCTGACTGGCACAATATTACTGGACATCTGAGAGGCATAATATTACTGGGCATCTGACTGGCATAATATTACTGGGCATCTGACTGGCACAATATTACTGGGCATCTGAGAGGCATAATATTACTGTTCATCTGAGAGGCATAATATTACTGGGCATCTGATTGGCACAATATTACTGGGCATCTGAGATGTATAATATTACTGGGCATCTGATTGGCACAATATTACTGGGCATCTGAGAGGCATAATATTACTGGGCATCTGACTGGCATAATATTACTGGGTATCTGAGAGGCATAATATTACTGGGCATCTGACTGGCATAATATTACTGGGCATCTGACTGGCATAATATTACTGGGCATCTGAGAGGCATAATATTACAGGCATCTGACTGGCACACTATTACTGGTATCTGGCTGGCACACTATTCCTGGTATCTGACTGGCATAATATTACGGGGCATCTGACTGGCATAATATTACTGGGCATCTGAGAGGCATAATATTACTGGGCATCTGACTGGCATAATATTACAGGCATCTGACTGGCACACTATTACTGGTATCTGGCTGGCACACTATTCCTGGTATCTGACTGGCATAATATTACTGGGCATCTGACTGGCATAATATTACTGGGCATCTGACTGGCATAATATTACAGGCATCTGACTGGCACACTATTCCTGGTATCTGACTGGCACATTATTACTGGGCATCTGACTGGCATAATATTACTGGGCATCTGACTGGCATAATATTACTGGGCATCTGACTGGCACACTATTACTGGGCATCTGACTGGCATAATATTACTGGGCATCTGACTGGCACAATATTACTGGGCATCTGACTGGCATAATATTACTGGGCTCTGACTGGCATAATATTACTGGGCATCTGACTGGCACAATATTACTGGGCATCTGACTGGCACACTATTACTGGGCATCTGCCTGGCACACTATTACTGGGCATCTGAGAGGCATAATATTACTGGGCATCTGACTGGCACACTATTCCTGGTATCTGACTGGCACACTATTCCTGGTATCTGACTGGCACAATATTCCTGGGCGCTGACTGGCACACTATTCCTGGGCATCTGGCTGGCACACTATTCCTGGGCATCTGACTGGCACACTATTCCTGGTATCTGAGAGGCATAATATTACTGGGCATCTGACTGGCACACTATTCCTGGTATCTGACTGGCACACTATTCCTGGTATCTGACTGGCACAATATTACTGGGCTCTGACTGGCACACTATTCCTGGTATCTGACTGGCACACTATTACTGGGCTCTGAGTGGCACAATATTCCTGGTATCTGAGTGGCACACTATTACTGGGCTCTGAGTGGCACAATATTACTGGGCATCTGACTGGCACAATATTACTGGTATCTGAATGGCATAATATTACTGGTATCTGACTGGCACAATATTCCTGGGCTCTGACTGGCACACTATTCCAGGTATCTGACTGGCACACTATTCCTGGTATCTGACTGGCACACTATTCCTGGTATCTGACTGGCACAATATTACTGGGCTCTGACTGGCACACTATTCCTGGTATCTGACTGGCACAATATTACTGGGCTCTGAGTGACACAATATTACTGGGCATCTGACTGGCACAATATTACTGGTATCTGACTGGCACAATATTACTGGGCTCTGAGTGGCACAATATTACTGGGCTCTGAGTGGCACAATATTACTGGGCTCTGAGTGGCACACTATAACTGGGCTATGAGTGACACACTATAACTGGGCTCTGACTGGCACACTATTTCTGGCATCTGAATGGCATAATATTACTGGTATCTGACTGGCACAATTTAACTGGGCTCTGAGTGGCACAATATTACTGGGCTCTGACTGGCACACTATTCCTGGTATCTGACTGGCACACTATTCCTGGGCATCTGACTGGCACACTATTCCTGGTATCTGACTGGCACACTATAGAATAGAGGGACAAAATCCTGGCATAGAGGGGCAAAATCCTGGCACATAGAGGGCAAAATCCTGGCATATAGAGGGGCAAAATCCTGGCATATAGAGGGGCAAAATCCTGGCATATAGAGGGGCAGAATCCTGGAATAGAGGGGCAAAATTCTGACATAGAGGGGCAAAATCCTGGAATAGAGGGGCAAAATCCTGGCATAGAGGGGCAAAATTCACTGAATTTTCGGTGAAATATATATGGGGGGGGGGGGGGTTTTGCAGTGGAGTTCCCACACTTTTTTTTCCAGGACTTGACCCCTGGTGAGAGGTTAATGTGGAATTGAAAAGGCGTATAAATGTGATATTGCTCTTAGTGTTGAAAGATTTCACAAGTAACCAAGCTTGCTTAAACTTTAGCTGAAAAGTACGAAATGAAGCAAGGGTACAACCACAATGGTCAATTGGTTTAACTGGAATTTTCCAGTTAGTTTAGCTGGTAAACAATGTGGTTTTATAAAGATAATACGTGGCACTGCGACAATCATATGCTTTTATTTTCTTTGAATTATGAAATTATGCTGTGCATTCTCTATAAATTTGTGTGTAATTAGGGTGCGGCAGAGCAGTCTTTGGTCAGTGACTACAGATGCAATGCTTTTGCCTAGAGGGAGGCACTTTTACAGGTATTTTAAATAGTAGTGTCATTGCCTCTTAACACGTTTCCCTGACTCCAGTGTCAGTTTCTTCAGGAGCAATTGGATCAATCAGATAGTCCTGATGCACTTGTCCTTCATTATTGAGATCTCGGTATTGTGATGCCGACTATTCTTCGTCTCATCCGTATATTGTTTTCAGTTGCCGACTCAAGCCTGTAGCTGACTTCTGTAAGTTTTTATTTTTTTTACCAGCCTGTTTTTGTATTTTGACCATCCTTTGCCTCATCTTTGGTACCTTGTCTTCTGTATTCAGTTCCTGCCTTGGGTCCTTCACTCTTGGTTCCTTAATGTAGATATTGCTGCAAAGTTATTGGTGGGTAGGTGCCTGAAGCTCAACCTCGAGTATCCTCCCACGTTACACTGAATTGAGGATTATTTGTTCAAGGCACTGAAAAGTGTTTGGGAGCGCATCCATTAGCTATATCATTCACACTGTTTTGTCAGACTTATTGCACTATTCTTTTTGTTTTATTTGTTTGTTATTTATCAACTGTGATCCAGCGCTATCCCTGTTGTTGTAGCATATTTACTTCTTTCCACATATTGTGTGTACACATGCTTTTTACTTTTTTTGCAGTACTAAAAAAAACTCCACTATTTAATAAACTACAATGCATTGATTATGCTTTTTTTTTTTAAATAATATATATATTTTTTTTATAATGCCACATAACATTCCACAGTGTTGGAGAATATATGGAACTGCTATTTAATATGTGCACATCTTTAGGAACCTGTACAGCAAAATGTTTTCATGTCAACACACTGGCCTTTGTAAGTATCTGTGTGTGACATCCTTTATCTTGATTTCAAGAAAAACTCCATTGCTGCAAGGGAAATAATTACCATAATTCATAAATATTCAAAATCATTTTTTTTTTTTTTACCACTGTGTTACAGGTCGAATAAGATTAATTCTGAGCTATGGATAAAGGACTGCATTTTTTGAGATTGCTAGGTTTACAGGCACATAGAAATGTCCCAAAAAAATGTATCAATATTCATGTGCAGAGTCCTTGGGGACAGTTTCTTATCACAAGCAAGGCAGTGAGAAAGCATAATCTGTTAAGTGGTTGTTGTTGAGGCTGTATCTGGCACACACTATCAGTCAGTAAATAGCAGCCATATAGAGCCCATTTGCAATTGATTGAGATGAATGACGTAAAGGTGCTATAAATATATAGGTTTACTCAATCTCTTGTTTTAGATGGCCTGTTGTTCTCACTGTGATTTTAAGCACCACATCAGCCGTCCTATGGAAGATCTGCACTATTCATCAATATTATCCCATCTGCACAAGTCACTGGATAAATGATAAAAATTAGTATTATTTGCAGACTACACAAGTAATTTGATGACAGGGATTAATACAATCTTTACAATGCAAAAAAAAAAAAAGCCTTTTTCAATATGTGAAATGGGAGATATAGTTAGCAGGGACAAGCACGGTCAAGCATGGGAAGCACATAATAGTGGGGTAATTCCCACTTGGGAGAATCCTTTTTCAGGACACTTGTCCCAAGGCAGACAGAGAACATCCATGAACAATGAAACTAATTGACATTATAGGGGCATTAGACCAGACATGTCAGACAATATCCATCTATGTGAAGAAAACAGTGTCTCCAGATGCTACATTCTGGTCTATCATAGGTTCTTTTCAGTAAGGTATGGCAATAGCTCAGGAACAGTGAGCAAAGGTCCTACTTCTGGAGCTACCTCTCATTATTTGAACAGTCTCTAAGGTAACGATTCACTAAAAGTTATACAGAGGAGAGGAGAGGTTAGATGAACATTTCATCTCATTGACTTAACTATATATTTTGCATGGACAAACCTGGGGAGTTTATCCTGCTAGAAACGAGCTCAGTTGACCCTCCATATGCATTATTAAATCTTTAAAGAATCATCACTGATTTAAAATCCATAGTTAAGTCAGTGTAAAAAAATGTTTATAGCTCCTCAACTCACTTGTACCTCACTTTTAGTGAATTGCTCACTAACAGTATTTGAAATGTCGATGAGTATGAGACAAGCTCAAACATGATTTTATGGGATAAATGACAATCTGAAGCATCATGTTTATTAAAGTAGGTCTAGTGTTTTCTCCAAACACTATCAGTTATGACAATATAAAGTTGAGTAACAGGGGAAAGAAACTTCTTGGTCTCCTTTCTTGTACATTATAGCAAGTATACCGTAATAATAATACTAACAATAAATGGTTTAACCAGGAAAGGTACATTCAGATATTCTCTGGCTTCCAAATATGTCCTGATGATATTACTTTTGCCCAACATCCAAGGTATGTTATTATTGCCCAATTTAATGGAACTCGTTTTATCAACCTCATATGGATGAAGGGCTGAGTTAACCCTGCCAGGAACTGAGCATATGCCCCCAAAGGTTCTCTTTATGATGCATTATCCCACTTAGTTATCTGACTGGCATAAGTGATAACATTATATTATTATGTGCATCACAAAGGCAAACAGCCATTTGAGCAGAAATGCATATGGGTATTGGGGCTTATAATTGTTTTTAAATTTACTGTAATTCCGAAGAACAGCTTATTTGCCACAGACATATGTGTGGTCATTTAGCAGTGTTACTTAGATAGAATAAAAACTGTTTGAATACATTTATTCAAACAAAATCAAGCATTTATAGGGCTAATGACACTATGGGTATTTGGGTAACACCTTGCTGTCAGAAGGGCTTTATTTTGGCCCATGGGCCACAGGTTGGAAACGTCTGACCAAGTGCATCAGTATTAGGGAAGGAATTAGTAGCAAATCAACCTAAAGTTAGTGGTTTCAAGAAACAAACTCATGAGATCAAGTTAAAAAGTAAATATGTGTTAAAGGGAGGTATTCTCACAGTATGTTGGATACCAAAAAAAGTAGATGTAAGATATGGTAATCCTCTGAAAAATGATAAGTAAATAATGGATCTTTTATCATTGTGGATTTATTTGTAAAATATTTTATGAAGCATACAGCTAAAAAGAATTCAATTGAAATTATTTGTGTCAGAAAAAGTGCATGATCTTGAGCATTATATAACTTCCTACATTTCTGGTACCGTCTGTGATATAAATAGTTATCAGCAGCTTTCTTTTCAACAAATGAATTAAATAATACTTCATTCTGCCACTGGAAATCTCATTTGAGCTGCCAGTAGAGTATCTCTTAAAAAAAAAACATAGTTCTTTCAGTTCTCAGTATCCAAGATCATCCAATAATACTCATCTGATTTGCTAGCAGTAATGGAATAAAAAACTTTAGACACAATGGGTGCGATGTAATAAAAAATTCTTACTATGGCAGTACCTATACCGGTAGCGGCATGGGTAGCACCCAAACAAACAAAAACACATGACTCAAGACATCCTACCATCATCCCCACCTTAAAGGTGTGGAAACACCTGGCCTCGAGACCAGGGATACTAAACAACCCCTCCCCACTATTGTCATTATCACATAATATTGAATTCCCACCAGGTCTATCAGGTAGACCTTTTGACCCTTTTCTACCACAACATACCCCTTTCCCGAGACTGGGACATTTCCTAAAAGACGACAAAACTCTGAAATCATACGGAGATCTTCAAACGCCGGGTAGACCACAGGGGCCCCTGTGGACATACACACAAATCAAACACTTTTTTCAAACTCTATCACCCCCCAATCAAGAGACCCCCTCTGTCACAAGATTTGAAGCCCTTTGCAGATCCAAAGATGCCCCACACAAATTGATCTCAGAAATCCACCTCCTCCTGTCAGACTCACATCCACACCAGAGACCACATTTCATTAGGTCATGGGAGATTGACTGTGGAATCATTTTCACAGACCCCCAATGGGAAAAACTCACGCTCCTAGCCCACAAATGCTCACCGTCTGTCAGAGTGCAGGAGAATGCCTACAAAATACTGTCTAGATGGTACAAAGTTCCATCTGCCCTTCACAAAGCATTCCCAAACTCCTCAGACAGCTGCTGGAGATGCAACGCACATAAAGGCACATTCCTGCACATTTGGTGGGATTGCCCGCTAATTAAGAGGTTTTGGACCACGGTTGCCCAGATTATTGACTCTATTGCAGACCTACCTGTGCAATTCACTCCACAGACATACTTACTACATCACAACAATCACTCGACAAAAAAATACAAGCACTCACTCACAATCAAACTCATAAACGCAGCGAAAATGACAATTCCCAGATTCTGGAAGAACAAGCGAACACCCACGATAAGGGATTGGATGGATTCAGTCGAGGAGTCAAGACAAATGGAAGAACTGACACAAAGGACCCGAGACAGGGGATTGGAGAATTACAATTGTTGGCTTCCCTGGCTTCTATACTTGGAGGCCGAAGAATGTGAGTCGGAGATTTCGGCTCTAGACTCTTGACCGCACACGCAGACCTAGACAGATGCGAGGGGTATGTGTGGGCAGCCGAGAGGCTCACAATTTAATGACAAGAAACCGCAGTGACGGGACATATACACCCCCAACGTATGGTCACATTCAGAAGACACCAGAGGGAACAGGTAACCCCCCCCCCCCCAATGTTTTTTTTTTTTCGTTTTTTTTTCCCTTTTTATTGTTTTTATTTTGGTGTAGAGGCACTGGAAGTCCTATAACTCCCAAACAACACCTTATCCCCAAACTAGACACCCATGAAGGGCTTTTCCATGACGAAGTTCCCCAATTGTTACCATGGTATTGATGTATTCCATAATTCTGTTTAAACGAAAATCATTAGTTACAATTGTATTTACGATATTGTAATTGCTGTGACTCCCCTGTCCCATCTCCACCCCCTTGCTCTCCTCCCCCATGTTCCCCTTTATATGTTACAAACTTATCAAAATGTCTAATAAAAACATTTCAAACAAAAAAAAAGTCTGCCACATAAAACTGTTGGAAATTAAAAAAAAAGTGTCAGTATCAAATGTATACTGTCGATTGGACATTTTTTAAGCACCTGATTGCTTTTATGTGGATTTTCCTGGCTCATAAGGTGCCAGAACCATCTGTTAGCATGGGACTGGCACACATAGCACTAACACTGGAAGCTATCGTTATAAATTTGCAGACAGAGTGATAGTGCCACTATTTGACCGATTGAAATGTTCGATCTTAAGGAGCAGCAGGTGGGCCCGCACCCACAGGCTCTTGGAACATGATTTTGCCTCAAAAGGAGACAGTCTTCCTGGAACCTACTGAGAGCTCTTCCGGGGCATATGATCACTGCCATAACCAATCACAATGCTCATATGCCACCCATGACAAAAGCAGTTGGTTTTTAAACATGTCATGCCAAGGAGGTGGAAGAATACAATTGTAGGGTCATGCAGTGTCGCATGACCAAGCACTGTATTGGCCACGCATCTGCTAAATTACAGAATGGTCCCCTAAACGCATTAGTCCCCAATATTCAGTAAATCTGTCTTTGGAATAAAGGAAAAGCACTATCATCACTGTGTCAGGTCAAGCTTAGGTAAATTACATACAATGTTTTACATTGGAATCTATGATAAAACATATGACAACACTGATTTGTAACAATGCATAGACGTGCAGCCTGTTGGCCGACTTAACTATAGATATAATTATTATCACTTTTTGTAAGACCCACAACTAGTCTAATCACCAAGGCAATATCACATTAAAACTGGAGCTATGTCCATAATCATCGATCAACTGAAATATATCTGGCAACAGCAGGATGGTGCTCATGCCCTACAACTATAATGTTCTGACTGGTTGCTACAGTCTTTATTTAACCCCTTAGTGACTTGAAATTTGACTTTGTCTTTCTCTTGGTGACAAGGGCTGTTTTGACATTTCTGGGGTGTTTGTGTTTAGCTGTAATCTTCTTCTTTCACACAAATTATATGTTGTTTTTATCATCATAAGAAGGGCTTAGATACCATTATGTTCATCATATCTTATAATTTAATACAAAGAAAATCATAAAATATGATTAAAAAAACAAAACTTTTTCTAACTTTTACCTAAAAAATTATTTACACAAATGCAATCATTAAAAAATACCCCATCTAAATAGTTTCTAAGTGTTGTCCCCAGTTCAAATATATGTAGTTTTTTACAATGTTACAACCCAAAATACTGTTTTTTTCCTACAGTGACTTTCTGACCCCAACCTGAACCCTAACTCTAACCCTTATGCTAACCCATAACTTATTCTAATTTTAATTTAATTGTAACCCTATCAATAATGCTAACCCTAATTTAATTGTAACCCTAACAAAAAGGGTGTAGGTGCACCTACACCCACCAGCTGAAGAAGTTTTTTACGAAACGCGTCCTGAGGGGTGTTCTTCCTTTTTGTGTTTGTGCAATAGTGTATATTTTATACATATGTTCAATTCCTGGCCAGGTGAACTAAAAGCAGTGGGTAAGATTGTATTTATTTATTCCCTTCTTCCCATTCTGTATATTTTATGCTGTTATATTTGTTTGTCATTTTTTTATCTGTCCATGTGACCATTTTTTGTATTCTATCTTGTAATGGCACTGGACTTGTGTTTTTTACAGTATATGTATATACATTTTATCTTGTGATGTATATATATTAAACTATTATATAGTTTAATATACTATTTCAATTTTCATAATCATGTGCCTTGTATTTGGGGTTCATTTTAGTGCTGTTTTTTCATTTACCTTGTGCTTCTTTTTTGCAGTGGTGCAGTTCACTGTAGTTATAAGTCTAGCTACTCTATTTTTCAATTTGTGAGTGCCCCCCCCCCCCCCCCCCCGAAATCGAGGGATTTCTCTCCGCATTGATTTTGTGTGAGGTTTTGTGTGTGGATTACATACGGGTTAGTTTTTCATTATCATTTTTATTGTTTCACTTCTTTTCACATACTTCTCACTGTCACCTATTTTAAGCGCTGTGCAACTTCTTCTTTTCAAAATGCATTTGCAGACTGTGTCATGTATGGATGAACTGAAATTGTAATAGAGCAAATAGAAATCAATGCTTTATAGGACTCATACTCCATTATTTAAGCTGTTTCGCTACTGTTTCTTTGTGTATAATACTATGTCATGTGTCAGTACTTTAACATACATTTAGATCTAACACAGTGGTGAATTGACAACCAATCTGTAAAAATAAGACAACATAGTGAAGTTCTCATCTCAGCTTTTTTTTGGTTTTTAAGAGAACCAATCACATAGTCTGACAACCGCTACCGCCATTTGTTTCCATTAGTGCGCCTTTACTATAACAATTGTTTGTTTACTGTGTGATCTTTCAAAAGGTTTTTATTTCAAGGGATCTCTTTTATTTTACTACTGAAGAATTGAATATAGTGTTTTTATTGCACATGACTAAAAAAATATTCTGTGTTAGTGAATAGACCAAATTGACATTTGTTTCCGTATAAGGACATGGACATCTGCATTACTACAGAGTAATATAAAAGATAGTGCCTTTGGTTATGTTTTGACGGGTCATTTTACAATGCAGCTGTAATTGGATTAAAACTGTCCCAGTGGGCATCCTCAGTGCCTTCTAAATATTACATATATCTGCTTAATTTATCATTTGCATTTGATTTCACATGATAAACAGGTAGATATACAACACATGTATATAGCTTTGTGCACCAAAGTCTTCTGAGACAGAAGCATCACTACATAAATACCTTAACAAGAAAATATATACAAAAGTTAATTTTACTAGTCTCTCTGACTATCGGTCTTATACTGGATATAAGATTACCCTAATAAGAACCCTATAAGATGACACCCAAACTTTGGATAATAATTGAGGAAAAAACAGAAGAAGCCTGGTTATAAGACTACCCTATAGGAAATAAAAAAGGTTGTAAATATTAATTTACATGCAACTTGTTTTTTTCATATTTGATGAAAATTATGATTTGAAAAAAAATGTATTTCTTGTTTTTATTTCCTTTTATTTGCCAATTTGACCGCCAGACTTTTTAATGCATCTACACACTTGCCAGTCTGACTAAGACTAAGCCATCTGATGTCAAGAATTAACCCTCTGAGCCCCAGACTTAACCAACTAAACCCCATATTACAGTATACAAAACATACCTATGTATATTTAAGTTATTGTAGATGAATTAACATATTTTAAAATATTTATTTAATTGAAAATGGTTTGTTTATATCAATATTTCAGTGGGAATTCAGTTATTTTGTGAAATAATGGGACATTCGAGATTATTGTTTTGGTTCGGCTGAATTTGAAACAAATTCGTTAAATGTTGTCCCCGGATTCGGCCATATTGGCTGGATTTAGGGACAATTCATGATCATTTCAGTGATCCTTCTATGGCCCCATTTAGTGGGCCATTCGGATCACTGAAATGATCCCAGATTGGTGACATAAACTGACCCATAGTGTCAAAGTCACCCTTAGATAAATACTAGACTTTCTCTGTTGTTGGGCTTTTCACCTTTTTCATAATGTCTTACATTATTATACAAATAGATTGTGTCAATAAAATATGACAAAAACATATGATATCAGAACTGAGTTAAAGAGATAAAGCATCATGTACTGTATTTCTTAAAAAATAAAAAGATTTAATTTGTGTTTGATTTGAAGCCATATCATTATACTTGAAGCTCCTTTCTTCCTCCATTCACATTAGTTTCAAAAAAGTAACTGGAATACATCAATGTTCTGTGAGAGGCATGATTTGTGTGTGTTAAATCCAATACACCCTCATTACATCTCAGTCATAAAACCAGGCAAATGTATCAAAATAACCATACACAACACAAATTGTAATCATAGGCACTTGCCAAAAGAACATTCACTGTAGGTCAAAGGAGTAACAAATGTAAACAGAATGGATGCAACACCAGCATTATGATGGGTGGTTCTGCTTTCCATTTTGTTACATATGCGCGCACTTGACTTTCCCCAGTGATTTAAAGGTGTTATGAAATGTACAATGTAATTGCTTCTCTTAAATGACCTCTGTGACCATCTCCAGAGATTTGCTGTGACTACCTTTATTCTGAAGGAGCATCCTAGTGTACAGTATAGTCACACTGATTATCCTGTGCATGTAGAGAATACAAAATGATCTATATATTGTGTTAGCAGAATTAATGCACAGATCTTTTTTATTACATCATCTTGAATCTTGGTATATAAATGAAATATTTTCAATAGAAAAGGTGTAATTTGCACATTCACTCTAACAGTAACCCGCCAGGATACACAACAAAGATATTTAAGCCATTTCTCTTACTTTATGCAGTTGCTTGCAATTCTGTTAATATAATATAGATAATTTTTATTCTCTATAGTCACATATTAACATTGAATCTGTCAGCAGATAAGAAAAAATTGGCACATCTAGTCGGCCCAATTTCTGAAGAAAAAAGTCTTAATACTTGCATTAGAACCTGGACTTATCTAAAATAGCGATATGCCTGTCTCATGCATGCTTATACTCCTTCACTGTATTAACCTTTACCCCTTCTGCTGGAAGGCTATTCCATGCATCCACTACCCTCTCAGAAAAGTAATGCTTCCTGATAAGTGACAGAGTCTCTTTCATGTTTTGTTACAGCAACTATACACTATGATTTTCCCATTAAGAGAATCACTGAGATGTTTGTAGGGGTCATTTAACAGAAGCAATTAAACACTATATTTCCTAGCACCTTGAAATCACAGGGGAAGGCTAAGTGAGTGTCTATGTAACAAATTCAAAAGCACTCTAGAAGCATATTAGATGTTTGGTGCTTCAAAAGCAGTGATAACTGACTGACAGTCATGGCATTTGTAGTTTCCAAACACCTACAGTGCCAAAGTTAGACATCACTTTCCTAGAGAGATTAATTACAAGCCAATATTTAGGGGTTTATTCATGAAGCATAAAAGTAAAATTGCTGAGTTGCAAGATATGATGCAATTTGGCTATTCTACATGGCGTCTTTTGAGCACATTTCAACTATTTTACCCAAAGGGAAGGAACTTGTACTGAGAAAGGAAAGAATTACCCCTTTTGCACTGCAATTTGGTGAATTTACTCAACAAAATTGTTCACTTTTGATCTGAAAATGTACCTTTACGTTAGACAGAGATGTAAATAGAAAACACCTGGCCATGGAGCAAAAACTGTCGCTGGGCCTCCCGACCGCATCACACTTACCACCAGCTCAATACACCTGTACTTTTCATAGCATTAGCTTTGTTTGTGTCAGTGGTGATAGGCCCAGTTGCAATTGTAACACCTGCGATGCACTATCAACAGGTGTGGCGGAAAAGCTGGTAGTGTGAATAGTAGGGGTGTATTGAACTGGTGGTACCATGTGGCAATGTGTTGTGTGGAAGGGGGGCCCATGCCAAATTCTTTGTTAGGCCCCTGCATAACGCACTTACATATGTAAAGTTATCCTTTCATTTTCATAGTGGAGAATGTTGCATTGAGCATCAATTTTAGATTCCTCACTTTGGAAATTACATTGTACTATACATTACATGATTGCCAGAGGGTATAAATATTTTAACTGATGGTGATGATGACCAATAACCAGTGATGTGATGCCACTCTATAGCTCACATGACATCACTGTTGTTATGTTGGTGTGTAAAATAATATATGTTTGAATAAACAGTAACATTTATGTGTGAATTTCCCTAACTTTTTTGAAGTTCCCAATTGGGAGAGAGATACCAAGAAAAAACAAAAACCTCACTTGTTAAATTCATTTACTTCTTTCCAATTGTCCGATCCAATTAAACCACTTTTCCTGGTTTTATCCGGCACTATAATTCTGCCCATAGAGGCCTGTTTCCATCCTGCAATGCTTTGGCACCTGATTCAATAATTTTCCTCTAGAAATTGCCAATAAAGATTTAGAATTCCTTTTTAGGGTGTGCTTTGGGTGTGCTTTGCTGCAAGTAAAATGTGAATCACCACAGGTCTGACCCCTGCCTTCAGCTGTTTTATACCCAAGTTCAATAAAGCCAATTCCGGCCTTAATGGTATCTCTAGTTCACAGATTTCCTTTATGAAGCCAAACACCCAAATCCAGTAACCCTTCATCATACAATTCCCAAAAAAAAGCATTTAATTTCCCTTCTCTGCTCCATCCCTCCAGCATTTATTTGTTTCTTTCCCCGGCATCTTAGCAAGGACACTTGAAACTAAGTAGCACCGATTGCTAATCTTAAATTGAATTTCTCTAAGATTCAGAAAATGCACATGTTTATATACCATGCCCAATGCCTCATTCCATTCATCCCTTAGCATAGTCCTATCCATATCCGTTTTCCCATTTCACTATAACTCCTATGCATATCTCCTCTGTGTATATGTTTAAGAATTTATCGCATTTAGCTGCAAAGTGCCTCTGATTGCTCTTCTCCATTAGCTCTTCCAACCCAACTAACATCTGTGGTGCTTGTAAGGGCTTCTGTGATAGAATAAAATGCTTCACTCTCAAATACTTAAACATGCTCCTGGGTTCCTTTAAATCCTTCAAATTTTCAAAGGTTTTAAATCTATCCCCATCAAAAAGATCCTTCACCTAAATATCCCTAGTGGACCAATCAGTGAGAGAAATATCTTTAACATTTAAAGCAATAACTTGTATATAAGCCACCTTGCTTACCACTTTATGGAATTTATTTCTCTTGTATATCCCTAATGACTATTGAATTTTGTCCTTTATCAAATTCTTTTTTTGCTTTCATTATTAATCGCCCAGAAAATGGGCTCAATATCTGAGCAACCTGTTATCTCTCTCTCAAAATCCATCCATCTTTCCTTTTTTTGAATCACTACTTTGGGATATTAGTGAATGAGCCAACATTTTCTTTCACAACCCCCTTCCCTTAAATGTGTTTTAAATGGATCTTTGGAGTCTCCAATTCATTACATCACCTATGACTTAATATGCAAATGGAACATTTCCCAATGACAAGAAGTTCATTGCTAATTTAGGCATTTGCTTGCCATTTTGCTAACACATTGTATAAGACAATGTATAAGATAATTTTCAATCATTTTGTAATCCCTACAGTCACAGTATAAACAATGTTTAGGTGACACGGTCCCTTTAACACAAGTGTCTATTTAAGTATCCTTCTAGCACAGTGAATAAGCTGAATGTTTTTGTAATTTCTCAATAAATGTGTTTCGTAAAGGGCATTAAATAACCAATGAATAAATAATGGTTTGAATATGCTGTTAATATGAATGCTAATGTGCTCTTCAGTCTAACACATAATTTGGCTTTTGCCTGAGAAGTCTGGAAATGTCGGTTCTTCCTGGAAACCGTCAGCTGTATTGTGAGGATAATTTTGATAGCAGACATTGTTCTATTTAAACTGTCAATTGCTTTAAAAGGAATTCCTTTAATGCAAGAATGCAAATAAATACCTTATTGAGCTGGCCCTAAGGGTCACTAAGAATCATGTTTGGTGGTCACAGCCAGGCCCAAGATAACCTCAGAGGCTCTGGGATTGACACTTAATTAACAGACCTTTGAGGCAAACCTAATAGCTTCACCGGTATTTCAGTCACTATCAATTCTTTTAATGACTAGTACACCTTTTGACCTTTTTACATAATACAGTATGTGTAGATGATACGCCATCTATAACAAGAAAGTGTTTTATTTACACTGATCTATGGACAGATGTACTGCAGCTCACACTTTATATAAGCTTTGTGATGCAAATATAGAAAAGAAGCACTGTTGTAGGACAGAAGTATTTGGGTATAGTCCCTCTAACATATACCAGCTGTTGGACTGCAACTACAACCAGAGGAGCGATTGGCAACTCCTTGCCCAGGGAGCAAAAATGATTTAGCTGCCACTTCAACAACCCACCTTCTATCATCAGAGGTAGACACACAGGGTCACCATCAGACATTTTGGGGCCTCTTACAGAACAAATGGTTTGTGCCCCTCCCATAAAACTACCCTCCAGTTCCAACACTTACACCTTGGTGATAAGTATACAAAGACCTCTCTTTCGGCTGATGTACTTTCTTGTCACAGTGTGATAGTGGTGCACCGAGAAAGACAGTGGTCTAGACCACTGTAGCTGCCGCTAAACCAAACCAACAAGGATATATTGCTGTATCCAGTCCCAAAAACACACCGGCACCATATAATAAAAAAAAACTACCATATTTCTTCTAAAATGAGGTGACCCTGATTATAAGGGGACCTCCCAAAACTCTTAATTCCTGAAAAAATCAAAAGACATGAAGGCAATGTGACCCTACAGGAAAAAAAACTTTATATTTTCATATTTAAAGATATCTGTGCACAGCGCACAGACTTTCTCTGGCTGCAAGCCCCGTAGGACCGAAGGGGGCCCATACTGGGATACTGGCTGTACCCCCTCTGAATGCACCCTTGCACATAAACATACAAGACAGATTTACTGATAGATAAGGTAGATAGAATGACAGGCATACAAGAAAATAGATAGAAATATGGAAAGACGGCGGCATTTCAAAGAGAAAAGATATGCAGTCGCAGATCATTGAGTGAGATTAGAGAGCAGTCTGAGGGGCAACTGTCCTCCTGTCCCTTGCTAGCCCTCCACTGAACCCAATCATAGAATATCCCCGTTAGCGAGCCATTCTGTCACCATTATCCCAACAAGCCTTTATTTTGTTACTTTATATAAACTGCAGGAGTAAACACAAATAAGATGCGCCTGCATGTTTTAAAGTATCACTGTCCCATGCTGGGTTGCAGTTAAAAATAACTGGAGCAGAAAACGTATGTGGAAGCAGTGCTTACATTTCACTCTGCCAAACCTTAGTGGGTTTTAGGCCTACAAGCTTTGCAGTGGGAAATTTGTTAGTGATAACTACAGCAGCTGCATGACAGTAAGCCAGTGGAAATCCAAAATTGGAAGCATAAAATCCCGGCTGTGTAAAAGCTTTATTTTATCTTTTTCGTGGAACGCATGACAACACAGATCATATGTTATTTTGATCATATACCTAATTATAGATTAGACAGCAGATGATTGTTTTATATGACTGGTTATCATATAGTAGGTTACCAATTATCACAAATGTAATATCAAAGCTAAACATAACGTTTCCACTACATTCCGGTCTGGACACGCTTGGCACGTCAAATGTCGTAAAAGGGTTAAAGTCTGCAACAACAGGATAACAAAAATGGAGATGGGGAATGGAAGTGAAGGGTTACGTGTCAGGGAATATATTTCTAAATTGAGGGTGCAGGTTGATTTCATCATTGGTCAGGCTGATTATTAGGGAATGTAGATGCACATGTTGTTTTTGCAAAAACTAGTAAAATTAAGATAACTTTTTCCACATTCAATTTCAAGGTGTTTTATTTATGTGCAGAGGTGTAATAAATCTTTATTCATGAAAGGGGGAATTACAGGGAAATGAAAAGGGAATTTTATGGTCAAAGTAGCTGAGTTGGAGAATAAAGCCCCAGGTGTCTGGTGCTGTTATAGGTAATACCCTCTGATGCTCCATCTCAGTGGAATCAAGCATCTACAATATATAACATGCATCCAATGTATCAATAAATCACGTATTGATGAAGCAGCATATCCATTAAAACAGTGTGTACAACAGTCCCTTTATGAATATGCAGTGCTACTGCATAACCTTTGCCTGTATACAGTATATTTACCATTAATCAGAATACTATTAATTGATTATTTGATAATTAGATCGATAAGCATACTATTGGTTTGAATCAGCCTTCCCACCTACCAACGGATTGCGAACCATAAATTAAAGTCCAAAGGAAGACAATGTGGGTGTAACAACATTCCACTTGAAATGCAAATTAACAAGAAGCATTTTTTATAATCATACAGAGCAAGTGTGCTTTTTGAAACTCTATATTCAGTCACTTGTTTCACTCACTTTGAGGATAGTACAACTCAAAGACTTTTCAGTCTGTTTACAAAACCTTTATCTATTGACTCCATTTTGATAAGCAACATGTCACCTCAGTTCATTTCCACAAACTGCATCTAGCTGAGGTGTGAGTAATACTGTACCACCTTATTTTACAGATCTCAAATATAAACATCAGGCGACAGAAATACAAAGATAGTATCACCTTATCTCCCTGCGCTGTACTTTAAATAAAGGACTGATATCTGAAATAGTAGAAATACAGTTTTTTCTTATACATTATACCAGGGGTCCTCAAACTACGGCCCGCGGGCCACATGCGGCCCGCCGAGGACATTTATGTGGCCCGCGGGGGGTGCTGCCGGCACCCACCCCGTTTACTTTTTTTTTCTTTCTGGCAGCCGCAAAGGATGCGGCTGCAGGAAGAAAAAAAAAAAAAAAAATTCACCGCGACCGGATGTGACGTTACGTCACATCCGGATCCGGTAACTGTTTCCCTCCTCCACAGGAGGACACCGCGCGAGACGTCCGGGGACACAGCAGCTGGAGGTAAGTGATGGGGAAGCGGGGGAGGAGGGAGGGATAACGAGCACTATTCCTGGCCTCTGACTGGCATAATATTCCTGGGCATCTGAATGGCAAAATATTCCTGGGCTTCTGAATGGCATAATATTACTGGGCTCTGACTGTCATAATATTCCTGGGCATCTGACTGGCATCATATTCCTGGGCATCTGACTGGCATCATATTCCTGGCCTCTGACTGGCATAATATTCCTGGGCATCTGAATGGCATCATATTCCTGGGCATCTGACTGGCATCATATTCCTGGGCATCTGACTGGCATCATATTCCTGGGCATCTGACTGGCATCATATTCCTGGGCATCTGACTGGCATATTATTCCTGGGCATCTGAATGGCATAATATTCCTGGGCATCTGAATGGCATAATATTCCTGGGCATCTGAATGGCAAAATATTCCTGGGCTTCTGAATGGCATAATATTCCTGGGCATCTGACTGGCATCATATTCCTGGGCATCTGACTGGCATCATATTCCTGGGCATCTGACTGGCATAATATTCCTGGGCATCTGACTGGCATCATATTCCTGGGCATCTGACTGGCATAATATTCCTGGGCATCTGACTGGCATATTATTCCTGGGCATCTGAATGGCATAATATTCCTGGGCATCTGAATGGCATCATATTCCTGGGCATCTGAATGGCATCATATTCCTGGGCATCTGAATGGCATAATATTCCTGGGCATCTGAATGGCATAATATTCCTGGGCATCTGACTGGCATCATATTCCTGGGCATCTGACTGGCATCATATTCCTGGGCATATGACTGGCATCATATTCCTGGGCATCTGAATGGCATGATATTCCTGGGCATCTGAATGGCATGATATTCCTGGGCATCTGAATGGCATACTATTCCTGGGCATCTGAATGGCATAATATTCCTGGGCATCTGAATGGCATAATATTCCTGGGCATCTGAATGGCAAAATATTCCTGGGCTTCTGAATGGCATAATATTCCTGGGCATCTGACTGGCATCATATTCCTGGGCATCTGACTGGCATCATATTCCTGGGCATCTGACTGGCATCATATTCCTGGGCATCTGACTGGCATAATATTCCTGGGCATCTGACTGGCATATTATTCCTGGGCATCTGACTGGCATATTCCTGGGCATCTGAATGGCATAATATTCCTGGGCATCTGAATGGCATCATATTCCTGGGCATCTGAATGGCATAATATTCCTGGGCATCTGAATGGCATAATATTCCTGGGCATCTGACTGGCATCATATTCCTGGGCATCTGACTGGCATCATATTCCTGGGCATCTGACTGGCATAATATTCCTGGGCATCTGACTGGCATCAAATTCCTGGGCATCTGACTGGCATAATATTCCTGGGCATCTGAATGGCATGATATTCCTGGGCATCTGAATGGCATACTATACCTGGGCGTCTGAATGGCATACTATTCCTGGGCATCTGAATGGCATAATATTCCTGGGCATCTGACTGGCATATTCCTGGGCATCTGAATGGCATCATATTCCTGGGCATCTGAATGGCATCATATTCCTGGGCATCTGAATGGCATCATTTTCCTGGGCATCTGACTGGCATCATATTCCTGGGCATCTGACTAGCATCATATTCCTGGGCATCTGACTGGCATCATATTCCTGGGCATCTGACTGGCATCATATTCCTGGGCATCTGACTGGCATCATATTCCTGGGCATCTGACTGGCATCATATTCCTGGGCATCTGACTGGCATATTATTCCTGGGCATCTGACTGGCATAATATTCCTGGGCATCTGAATGGCATAATATTCCTGGCCATCTGAATGGCATCATATTCCTGGGCATCTGACTGGCATAATATTCCTGGCCATCTGAATGGCATAATATTCCTGGCCATCTGACTGGCATCATATTCCTGGGCATCTGACTGGCATAATATTCCTGGGCATCTGACTGGCATAATATTCCTGGGCTCTGACTGGCACACTATTCCCATTGAAATACTGGTAAGTTTGTTGATTTAACTTTACTTTAAATATTGTATTTGTTCTCGTTTTGTTCAAAATAAGATATATGCAGTGTGCATAGGAATTTCTTCATAGTTTTTATTTTTACTATAGTCCGGCCCTTCAACGGTCTGAGGGACAGTGAACTGGCCCCCTGTTTAAAAAGTTTGAGGACCCCTGCATTATACTATACATTTTGATAAATTAACATATTTCTTCCAAATGATGTTCTGTTCACTTCCTCCCTGGGTTCAAATCTTATACATAACAGTTTATATTAGTGTTTTCCTGAGGCTACCATTGCATTTTTTAAACGGTATATCCTAATTGCTTATTGCAATCATCATGAAGGATCTGAATAGCATTGACTGTTTCACATATATTCTTTAAAAAATGACGTCTCCAGGCATATCACATTGTGATCTAATAGGAATGATCTCTCTGTGACTGTATTTGTGTTGCACATGCTGTGCACATATCACATCCATATTTCCGCAATCTCTCTGTACCTCCAATGATGAATCTAAGGTACACTGGTTTTCTGTTGCTTTTCATCAGCTGACATATAGTAGCCTTTGCCCGGTGTGAAGAAATAGCTGCCACTTGTTCTGTTATAATCAAATATCCCTTGTCCAGCAGACTCAATTTAGTCAAGCACAATTCTGTGCCTTCAGTGAGAATGTACATGGTCATTAACCAGTGTGTACATAAGTGTTGCAGGGTTAGGAAGGGGTTAATGAAGGGGTTAATGCGCTCACGCTTTTAAAAAAATATTTGGCCTTTTTTAAATATTTGGTAAAGATATAACTGCTGCCACACCCTCTTTCCTCCTTTTTTATTATTATATTGTTAGTATTGTAGTGGTCTTGTGTTGGGGTAAGAGGTCACCTGCCTATTTGGGTGGGGGTGGACTTCATGGTTTTAAAGTTATTTGATATTTAAGTTCTGGCTATTAGAGCTTAACAATATGAAGTTATGTTAATTATTTAAGTTATACGTTCTGGCTATTAGGGCTGAATGGTGAAAGTTATGAGTTAATTCTCTGGGGGCTTAAAGACCAGAGATGTGTGGTTATAAATGTTACAATTCCAGAGGTGAACTGAAGTTATGTTGCAAATGATGTGTAAACCAAATACAAGACCACAGCCTTTTCTTGCAAAATATTTGTGTTGTGTATTTATTTATTATCTGTGTTATTGTTTTAGTAAGTATCAATTAACCCCTGCAACACTTATGTCACTGTATTTGCACATGCACAGCTGGCTAGCACCTTGGAGTTAGTGGCCAACTGACACTCCCCATTAAGAGCTAAATAGACTGTCCCACAGTCCTGAAAACAAGAAAAAGAAGAGTAATCTATTGAATAAGTATATCTGATAGGTTATCAAGAGATATACCTAGATGATCAAATACATATTCATAATATATAAAGTATGGCAGTAGGCTTGCTAATAACAAAGGCCTCTCACTCAGTGACAGTAAAACAGCCAGGGTGAAGTGGCATCTCCTAAAGTACATGGGGTTACCTCTTGTTATTTTTAATTTTTTTAGATTTTCTTAATAATATTCTGGTCTACCCAAATGCCTGTTATTGAGACATTAGGGTTATTTAGCAACAGTTTGCACATGCATATAGTGCTAAACACTGGTGTTATTAGCATATCGGACTCTCGACAAAGTTTGGGAGTTTGCGACACCTCCGCCACTTTTCTTTGTTCCAGTTAGTGCCGCCACTCATTGCGCAGGCGCAGCTCATGTATAAACAATCAGGCTCTGTTTGGCAAAGCTTCTTCCCCTGCCCAAATGCTATTATACATAAAGAACTGCAATTACACTTTTTTTCAGTTCCTGACACTTTTCAGTTCGGACTACTTTATGTATTACCCCCATATTCTCATGTTCTTGGATACTGGATCCTTGATGCTTATACATTTTTTTGTTTTATTTTCCAAGTAATTGAAGTTGTTACTCTGATCCACTCTCAATGATACATTAGAAAAGGCAGGAAACATGCTGTTGTTCAGCAGATGCTGTTCTTGATTAAAGCAGTGTATTAGATCTTTCATTAGATATCTTTAAGTAAGCAATCATTTTAGAAAACATGCACTTTAGTTTATATAAAGCACATTTTTCACATCCTGCTACGAGTCCCATGTGAAATTGAAGGCCTAAAAATATTAGTTTGTTTCTATGTGGATTATACATTAAAGTGTTTGTTCTTTTGAAAATAACCCCTGATTAAAATGATTGCATACCTAATTTGCAAAATTAATATACAGTTGTTCTGCTTTAGTTATCAAATACGTTAAATAGGTTGGCGAATAATGATTCTATAATAAAATGAACAGAATAAATAACAGACAAGACTGTTATAACCTCAGTTCAATCGTATTAAATGCGAAACATTCAGGATATGAGAAAATATAAGCATATCACAGCAATAAAGGCTGATGCAAAACAACCAGGGGCGTATCGTGCCTCTGAGTGACAGGAGTGCTGCCAGTCCAGAGCCCACCTGTCACTCAGGGGAACAATTTATCTTGTACAGCCAGCACACAAAGCCCCAGAAATAATGAGATACATCCGAGGGGCTGATGGCAGCTGTGAATTCGGCAACAGAGTCACTCACTCTGTTGCCAATTCGACAAGCACTAAAAGTATACAAATTTTCGTAGACTTTTTGTGCTGTTGAATGGACAACAGGGTGAGTCTAACTGACCAACCCAAGTATCTAGACGTTACTTGTCCCTCCCCATTAAAATGTTGGACACTGCACAACAATATATAAAACAAAACAAAAAATAAAAACGCAGAAAATACAAAACTCTCCTTAAAAAGTACACTCTTCGGGGACTCCTCAATCCCACATCAGAAAATAGCAGCACAAAAGAGAGCAGAAAATGATTGTAAAATCATAGCGTTCTCAACGGGTATCTGGACTGGATGTCTCCTTAGGAGCATAAATGATGATATGTAGGAAGAAAAGGAGATTCATAGGATATCCCCTGTCTATGACAGCACCAATAATCCACAAAATAAATTAAAAAGTTGCCTACTCACTGTGATCCCCTGAGGAAGTCAGACTTCCTCATGAAACGCTTAGGGCGTGAGCTTGCATATTGATTGCTTTTATATGTACTCTGCTTTTGTTCTGTGGATTGCCGGTGCTATCATAAAGCCTGGAAAGTTCTATGCACTATACAAATTCCTGCTGCTGCACTTACCTCATGACTGGAGGTTTGAGGATGCCTGGGATCTATTATTCCTTTCTACTGAAAGGCCAAGTCGGGCAAAACATACACGAATGGTTTATTTGCACTAGAGCTGGTTCTCTGTGCATATCTATTGTCTATTGTGAGACTTCTATGATGAGGACTTATTTCAGGAGCACCTCTGCTATTACGGTAATAGACTATGGGCCAGATCACTTTCTACCATTCCAACGTTCCCTTATAGCCATTATAGGTCATATTAACAATGTTAGTTAATTAGTGTAATTCTATGGGGGCTATTCACAAAGGGGGTTTGCAAATGTGAGATGAAAATTTAATCTCTCCGATTTAGCTATACATTGTGCACGGACAAACCTGGTGAGTTTGCTTAGTTGAGGAACTCCCCATGTTTGTCTCATTTCACCTGCTACTCACCTTTTGGTGAGTAGCCCCATTTGAATTATTTGTAATTCTACAGGGAATATTTTGTTTAGACAACTAGAAAAATTATACAACTATCAAAACCTTGCTATGTCTTCTCTAGTCTGTCCTTGTCCACATATTAGATGCCTCATTATTTGCATTTTTATATTATTAAGTGGAGTTTAATCAGCCCTTTTGAATGTCTCTGCTGCAACAGAGGCTTTCTTACCTGGTATCTACTGCCTCAATGGACATCCAATAGGTAATATTTGCTTTACTTAGATGCATTTAACACATTATCCTATCTGGTGCACTCTGGGCCGGACTGACCTACCGGGATACCGGGAAATTTCCAGCCTGGGGCCACTTTAAGCATGCAGCCGCTTTAAGGCCGCAGCCGCTTTAAGATGTTCGGCCGCAGCCGCTTTAAGACGTTCGGCGGGTGGGGGAATACAATTATATATACAGGGGGTAAGAGATGACAGGGGTGGGGGAATACAATTATACATACAGGGGGTAAGAGATGACAGGGGTGGGGGAATACAATTATACATACAGGGGGTAAGAGATGACAGGGGTGGGGGAATACAATTATATATAAAGGGGGTAAGAGATGACAGGGGTGGGGGAATACAATTATATATAAAGGTGGGTAAGAGATGACAGGGGTGGGGGAATACAATTATATATACAGGGGTTAAGAGATGACAGGGGTGGGGGAAGAAAAATATATATACAGGGGGTAAGAGATGACAGGGGTGGGGAAAGAAAAATATATCTACAGGGGGTAAGAGATGACGGGTGGGGGAATACAATTATATCTACATGGGGTAAGAGATGACAGGGGTGGGGAAAGAAAAATATATATACAGGGGGTAAGAGATGACAGGGGTGGGGGAATAAAATTATATATACAGGGGGTAAGAGATGACAGGGGTGGGGAAAGAAAAATATATATACAGGGGGTAAGAGATGACAGGGGTGGGGGAATAAAATTATATATACAGGGGGTAAGAGATGACAGGGGTGGAGGAAGAAAAATATATATACAGGGGGTAAGAGATGACAGGGGTGGGGGAATAAAATTATATATACAGGGGGTAAGAGATGACGGATGGGGGGAATAAAATTATATCTACATGGGGTAAGAGATGACAGGGGTGGGGAAAGAAAAATATATATACAGGGGTAAGAGATGACAGGGGTGGGGGAATAAAATTATATATACAGGGGGTAAGAGATGACAGGGGTAGAGGAAGAAAAATATATATACAGGGGGTAAGAGATGACAGGGATGGGGAAAGAAAAATATATATACAGGGGGTAAGAGATGACAGGGGTGGGGAAAGAAAAATATATATACAGGGGGTAAGAGATGACAGGGGTGTTTGGGGTAATCAGTGCATTTTGGGTAGCCAAAAATATATGTTTTTCATAGTGAAAATATTCAGATCGGAATATTGAGTAGCTGGAGATTTGTGAAATTTGGCTAAAGTGCCCGATCCGAACCATTATAGGACAAATCAGTGTATATTGAGTCAACACTTATGTCTTTATTTAATAATGAAAAGAACCAGTACATGCACTATACCTAATGATATCAATGGGTATAATATAGAGAGGAAAACTGCACAGATCAAAATTGGATATTTTTACCTACTTTAATCTTCTTCACTGATGGGTTTCTGTCCCTAGCCTTGATTAAGCTAACAGTATGGTGTGGCTATGGTTCAGTAATTACTATAATTTGCATCTCAGGCAGGTCAATAAATCTCTGTGAGAACATTACAACTGAACCGATACATCAAATTCCTAGATATTTGTTTTAGGTTGCATCATTATTATTATATTTATAAACTGCCAGCAAATCCGCCACACTCTACATCAGACATGGTTCACGCAAGTGGAAAATACTACATGATACGACAAATGTGAATAAGCGTATAATTATTCAAAAGATGAAGATGGTCCAGTTCATGCTAGCTTCTAGTCTAATAAAAGAAGATATCATATTCCATGCTTCACATTTTACATGGAAACCAGATGAATACTGTTCAATAAGGATGAGTCATTGTGTGTACCAAAGAGCCTGTGAGAGATCCCAAGTGTGAGAAAGTGGACTTTTTAGTAGAGAATACTACTATTTTTTTAATAGGACTAACATTCCTACCATCTTGATAAATGTAGGCATGCTTGGAACAGAGGTTCCAGGGACAATATATTCATGGCAAGTGGCCTCTCAGGGAGCTCATATTGAAGCTCTAGAGTAGCGTATTGCAACACTAAGAAATACTGACAACCTTGACAGGAGTCATTAGCTGGGTCAGCTAGCCATGAGGAATCAGGCCCATAGTTGGTTGATGGTTAGACATTTTTGCAGCATGGAAGAGAAGAGGAAGAGCTCAGACAGTCTTGAGTTTTTTCAACAAATGTGCCTGTTTAAGTTAGGATGTTGCGAAGGCAGACTCCAAAATGGATATGCTGGAAAAAACTGTTCTCCCTAACAATCCTAACAGTTATTCTAGGATGGAGGGGATCCAGAAGGAAGGGAAGACTAGGCAGGTTATGGTGGAAGGGGGCTCTATTATTAAGAGGACATACAAGGTAATCTATGACAAATTGTTTTCTTTCTTCCGGGTGCTCAGGTTCGGCATGTTGCAGAGGTGTTGAGTTGAGGTGAGATGTCACCTACACAATGTATAGATAAAATGGTGAGATTTTTTTAAAAAAAAGTGTTGTACTCAATAGTTTTTATGTAAATTTCAATATTCCTTTAAGGTTATATTAAACTGATATTTTTTTTTATAAATTGTGATGCTATATTTGTAGTAAACAGCTTATTTTAAATAATTGATTATTCATCAAGTTTACCCTTGTTGTGTCAATAAGGCCAAGACCACCATTAACACACAAAAAGCATGCTCAACACAGATGCTATTTGCACATTTTAACCCTACAGCAATCTCCAGTTGGCCCAATTGAAAAAAAAAACTGGCCCAAGTCACTGCCAGCCCTGTGGCCCCAAACAGATTAAACAATGGCTCCCCCTAGGACATGGGGATGGCAGTATGTCCCAAGTCACATATATTTGTATATATAAATGATCCTGCAAAGCCCCCATACATCTACCTTAACCAGGTAAGAGGGGATCTTAAATTGACTCCATAGCTGTAAAAAAAAAAACACCCTTTGAGTGCCATGAGGGTAGTAAGTTAAATCACTGCCCAACACCCTGGCACAGAAAGTATGCTCTGTAAAAAAAAATATATATATTATCTATATCCAAGTTTCAATGACGATCAGCAACTCCCTGGATCCTCATCTTCTGGCCCAGGGAAAGGGGCCATGGAAAAAAATAAAACAAATCCCCTTTGAATGGTGGCTGGACTTGGTGATCACAAACAGTGTAGAAATCCTATTCAATCTACAAGCGAGGGGGCATTTAGGGAATAGTGAGCACAACATGGTTTCTTTTGAAATGCTCTTGGATATACATGTAGTTGTGGGAGAACTACAATTTTTAATTTCAATAAGGCTAACTTTACTTTCAGTAGGTCTTCAGCTGAATACTCTATTAGGAAGGGAAGAGCTGGCAAGTGGGCAGCCCGGGCAAGGGTTGTCACCTTTTCTTAACAATAATAGCCACCATGCAGTTTGGGGAAGAACCTTTTCTATTCCAGCATGACTGTGCCCCACTGTACAAAGCAAGGCTTTTTTTTTAACCCAAATTAATGGTACTCAGTTATTGATTTTAGAAGGATGAATGGTTCAGTTGATCTTAAACCTGTAACCTTAAACAGGTACTGCAATGCTAACTAAGCAGCTGATCTCTTTAAGGCATCTGGTGTCTGGACAGCTAATTTTACCTCAACACTTTAATATATTTTAACTTTGTCTTAAATATCAAAAGCTTTTGGTAGTAGTTTAAGATGATTCAGTGTATATAGTGCTGTTTGAGGATAAACCAAAAAATAGAAAAAATAATAGAGTTGAGCGGACACCTGGATGTTCGGGTTTGAGAGGTTCGACCGAACTTTGGAAAAAAGTCCGGGTCTGTGCTCGAACTTGACCCCGAACTTGACCCCGAATCCCATTGAAGTCAATGGGGATACGGACTTTTGGCCACTAAAATGCCTCTAAAAAAGTCATGGAAAGGGCTAGAGGGCTGCAAAAGGAATTAAAATGTGGGTAAGAGTAGGACAAGTGATCTGCAAACAAATATGGATAGAGAAATAACTTCAAAAAACATAAAATACATACAAATTAAAAATACTGTACTATTTAGCACCCAAAACTATTAGAATTTTTCAAAGTGCGCTGGAAGCACAGTATTTGACGGTTCTATTTGTCTCTCAGATATAAAGTGCACCGCAAGACGCAAATGTACTATTTACCACCCAAAACTAATAGAATTTTTCAAAGTGCGCTGTAAGCACAGTATTTACGGTTTTTTTGACTCTCAGATGTAATACATGTAATGCTATTGCTATTCTATAAACCGAAATAAGGAAATTCTTATGAATGGGGACTCTAGTTAGGTTGATAGATAGCCTTGACCTATTCGTATGAATGGGGACTCTATTTCGGTTTATAGAATAGCAATAGCATTACATGTATTCTATAAACCAAAAGTCTATAAACCGAATGTCTTTCGGTTTATAGACTTTCGGCTTATAGAATACATGTAATGCTATTGGTTATTCTATAAACCGAAAGTCTATAAACCGAATTACTTTCGGTTTAAAGACTTTCGGTTTATAGCCGAACCTCGAACTCCAACAGGGACATACAGTGAAATGTCCGGGTTCGGGTTCGTGGCACAGACACCGTAATGTCCGGTACGAACCGGAACAGTGCAGTTCAGGTTCGCTCAACACCAAAAAATAAACATCTAAAAAAGGTATTTACCATTTGCGCCCACTTGATAAAGGCTGTTTACATACCTGCTGAAATGCGTTGTTTATTTGGGGAGATCCAGGACTAATTGCAGCCTTAGAGGTTCTTATTTTCTCAGCCTGGTTAATTTTAAAATCCTCTCTCCACATGTTGTAAGTGAGTGCCTAAGATATTGGTTCACGTTTTTAAAGTTTTTTCTCTTACTGTTTAATACCTTGTATCGTATAATTAGAGTTAGTTTTCTGTCTACCTGACTCTTGTATATTAACTATTTAGAAAGTGCCTTTTTCAGGGAAACACCATTTTTTTTCTCTGGATATTCATTTTATTTCACGATATATACTGTTTATTGTGTAATTTATGATCCAGTAGTGTATATTGTTCTATTTTGAATTATCAATATATTCTTGTTTTTATATGTATATTTTACTCCTGTATTAAATTACTTTCTACATTTGTAACCTATTTTGTTTGTAATTGTATTTATTTTAGCGCTGTTCGCTTTCTTTCTTTTTCTAAAAAGCTGTTATAAACACAAACTGTAGCTGTTGCCAAAGCTAAACATAGAGTACACTAAGCCTTAAAGTCTTTCTTCCACTGTACAAGCACTGTACTGTGTAAACAAGCACATATGTTTTGCACATAAAAATTTGTAAGTAATTTTGTTGTATTTTATTGTCAATGTAAAAATGAAAGAGTATATTTATGTTTATATATATTCGGTAGGTTTTTATACCACTTACACCACTCATAATGCGATGGATGTAATTCTCTTCCCAGTTTTTCTTCTATTATATATTTACTCTCTATTTTTATGTTTGCATGAACCTTCATATGTTTGTAACAACATCCTTTGTTCCTGTGTATTCTCTATATTGTTGGTATCTTTCCTTTATTTCTTTTATTTTTCATTACCTGTTTTTTTGTTAATATACATTTTGTCCATTTTGTCTTATTGGTTTCCAGTAGGGACATCACTAATGTTCTTCCTGTAGCCTGTTCTAAACTTTTCCAGCATTTCCCCCTATTTCTATTACCCAACATCAAACTCTTTTCAATTGTGTACTGATCTATTTCTTTTCAAATGGATTTTTTTCTCACATTGGGCTGGTTCACATATCATTAACAACTCCCGTTGGATGTCAAGACAAGTGACAGTAAACTAGTCTGTAGTGTACCGTAGTGAAAGAAAATTGTTAGATGGTTTATTGAAATTATTTTCCCATCCACACAAACTTCTTATGTCAACAAATAAATGCTTTATTTTGTATTATATTTAAACATATTGTTTATTTTCCAAAGAAGCTACAGATTTTTTTCCAAAAACACCTTTCTATTTTCATGCAGCCAGTAAATATATTATTTTTTTCTAGTTGGAAACATGTTATACATATTTAATAACAATAATTGTGTGAAAATAGCAAAAGTTTTCTCACTGCAACACTTTTTAAACATAAATACCATAGATTATATTGGGGTTAGGTACAGTCATGGGAAAAATAAAGTACACCCTCTTTGAATTCTATGGTTTTACATATCAGGACATAATGGTAATTATCTGTTCCTTAGTATGAATAACACCTGACATATTACACTGTGTCATGATTTATTTAACAAACAAAAAGCCAAAAAGGAGAAACCATGTGTGAAAAAATTATTCAATAGCTTGAAGTAATTGTTTTCTATATGACTTTATCAGTCTCTCATTTCTTTGTGGAGAAATTTTGGCACACTCTTCTTCACAACGTTGCTGTAGTTAATTGAAGTTTTCTGAATTTTTTTTCATACAAAGCTCTCTCAAGTTCCTGCCACAGCATTTTAATCGGGTTGAGGTCTGGACTTTGACTGGACCTTTGCAACACCTTGATTATTTTCTTTTTTTTTCTGATGTGTCTGGGATAACTGTCATGTTGCATGACTCAAATTGAGTCAAGCATTAGCTGTCAGACTGAGGGCCTCATATTTGACCTCACATTACTTTGGTATACTTGGTCAATTCGATGACTGCAAGGTTCCCAGGTGCTATTGCTGCAAAACAAGCCTGAATTATCACCCTTTCACCTGTTGATTTGAGGTGTTTGTGCTGATAAGCCGTGTTTAGTTTTCAACTAAACTGTGCATTATGTCCAAACATATTAACGTTTGTCCAAATGACATTATTCCAGAAGTGGTGTATTCAGATGCAACTTTGCAAACCTAAGCCATGCTACCATGTTCTTTTTAGAGATAATAGACGTCCTCTTGGAAATCCTTCCAAATGCTTCTTCAGTCTCTTTCTATTTGTAGTGTCATGAATTTAACATTAAACATGCTAACTGAGGCCTGTAGAGTCTGAGATGTAACTCTTGGGTTTTTTGGAATTTTTGTGAGCATTGCACAATCTGACCTTGGGGTGAATTTGCTGGGATGTCCACTCCTGGGAAGATTGTCAACTGTCTTGAATGTTTTCCATTTTTGAATAACCTTTCTCACTGTAGATTGATGGACTATACATTTTTTTCGACTCTCAGCCGGTGGAGGCAATGGCATGGGCAGTCATTTTTTGAAGAAAAGGTGGAAACTTTATATTTGCATAAATATAACTAATTTAATAATCCATAAGTCCACTGATCACACTGATATTGTCTTTTGTATTGTTTTTATATAATGTTTTAAAATTGTATTTAAATATTTTATTTTTCTATTTAGATATGTCAGGATAGAATTAGTTAACCCCTTCCCGACCTTATGACGAGTTAACTCATCATAAGAGCCACCACATTAGCGACCTTATGACGAGTTAACTCGTCATGCAGTCTAGCCGGCGGTGCGCTCCGTGGGCACCGCCAGCTAGTCTGCAACGGGTCCAGGACTAAGCCTCGCACCCGAGGCAAAGCTCCTGGACCCGATCAGTCGATTTCCGGGCATGTGATCGCGGTGATTGAGTGATCACCGCGATAACATGCAAATTAGATGGCAAAGTCAGTGTGTTCACACACTGACTTTGCTTCTAATTCACTCTCTGTGCTTCACATTCTTATAGTGAAGCACAGAGAGTGACCTGTAAGTAAAAATAAATTAATTAAATACACAGAGGTAAAAAAAAAAAAAAAAATTAACCCTTTCATTGCTGATCACAGTTTTTAACTGTGATCAGTTACCTTCCACTTTATGGCCCTCATTTAGTTTTTTTTTTTAACAGATTTTTTTATTTTTACAATTTATAAAGTTTTTTTTAATAAATAAAGGTAATTTTAATATATTTATTTAATAAAATTTAACCCCTGCATGCCTGTTGCAGGATTTTTACTGATCTGACATCGCACTCTACAGAGTTTTTTTCAGTCTTTTTTGTTATGGGGGGTTTGAGAACCAATATTTTTATTTTTTATTAGTTAGTTAATTAGGGGGGATAAGTGGGTTAGTGTTGCACTAGTTATGTAGCTTATTATTGGGAAAATAATGGGGAAAAACTTTTTTTTCCTCAAACATTTCCTCTTTTATATGTATTTTTTAATACTAAAATGTAAATCATTTTTATGTATAGGGTATCAAAAGAAAGCTCTAACTGTCCTTTAAAAAACAACATATAACTTGTATGGGTACGTTAAATGAGAGAGAGGAAAATTATGTTTCAAAACCCGCGTATTAAAAATTGAAAAACGCTCTGGTCCTTGGCCCAGGAAAATCCCTGGTCCTTAAAGGGTTAATTATAACTACCCTGGTAAAATGAAGCTGTTTTGTTTCTCTTTAGCTCTGTGTGTTTTTCTTAATATAATGGATTCTTAGGAGCAAATGTTTCAGCTGGTTTATTTTTATTTTTACAACAAGTGAATACAAAAATTAACCTCTTGAGTACTCATGATGTTTTGTGCTGTGTAGAGTAGAGCCTTAAATGTTTCTATGAGAGCAAACACAAATGATCTATTTTTTTCTGAATGCATTACAGTTGTAGGAAACATGTTAAATAAAATGTCATCATTATTTAAACATTTCAGTTTTTCATATAGATAAAAGAATGAATCATAGACATGTTTTAGTGTCATTAGCAGAGAGACTTTCAGTAGCACACATTGTGCACATCCACTGAGCATTCAACGTCTGGAGACCTTTCACGTTAGCCAGTAGCACTTTGCACTTGGCCTAAGTTGGGGTAATGTGCTGTGATACATTGAAGTAATTGAACGCTTGACTAAATAGCTATTTCCAATAAAATAATTGAAGTTACAGAGCCTGCCTACAGGTTAATCTCAATTGATTAAGTCATGCTGCTGCAGAGAGTACTATACATTTTACTGCACAACTATTGATAGTACTGTGTTTAAACTAATCTAATGTAATTTAAAGTAAGAAACATCTTTGTTTTTCTTTATGATTTGCTCTCCATTCCAAGATATTATTTCACTATTGTTCTCTTTGTAATGTTTTAAATAATCTTGGTTTCTTAACCTAGATGAACATCTATAGGTATTCCAATGGCTTAAAACAAGAATGTATGGTGTGTGCCCACTGGCGTCCCGAGGGGGGTGAGGAGGGGGAGAAGGGGGCAAGGGGTGCGGGGGATACAGACCGCACCGGGGGACACCCCAACCAGGTGTGACACCCATGCTGTCCGATGCTCTGCTGACCTTTTTTTACTTTTTTTCACAAGCCGCATCTGCTGGATGTGGCTGCCAAAAGAAAATGCTCAGCAGCACAGGCGTCACTCCCGCTTGGGGTTTCACCCAGTTAAAAAAACTCCAGTGCCCCCGGATATCCTGTGACTATTTTCCTCCTCCGTGCTGTAGGAAGAATGCACGGAGGAGACAGCCAAGAGGTGAGTACATGGGAAGGGGGGTTGGCATATTAATGGGTAAATTGTCTGGGGCATAATAATGACAAAATAACATTGGCATATTACTGGGCAAATTTTCTGGGGCATAATAATGAAAAAATAACACTGGCATATTACTGGGCAAATTGGCTGGGGCATATTAAATAGTAAAATAATACTGGCATATTACTGGGCAAATTGTCTGGGGCATAATAATGGCAAAATAACATTGGCATTTTACTGGGCAAATTGTTTGGGGAATAATAATGGCAAAATAACATTGGCATACTACTGTACAAATTGTATGGGGCATAATAAATGGCAAACTAAAACTGGCATATTACTGGGCAAATTGTCTGGGAGATAATAATGGCAAAATAACACTGGCATATTACTGGGCAAAATGTCTGGGGCATAATAATGGCAAAATGACATTGGCATATTACTGGGCACATTGTATGGGGCATAATAAATGGCAAAATAAAACTGGCATATTACTGTGCAAATTGTCTGGGGCATAATAATGGCAAAATAACACTGGCATATTAATGGGCAAAATGTCTTGGGCATAATAATGGCAAAATAACACTGGCATATTACTGGGCAAATTGGCTGGGGCATAAAAATGGCAAAATAACATTGGCATATTACTGGGCAAATTGTCTGGGGCATAATAAATGGCAAAATAACATTGGCATATTAATGGGCAAATTGTCTGGGGCATAATAATGGCAAAATAACACTGGCATATTACTTGGCAAATTGGCTGGGGCATATTTAATAGTAAAATAATACTGGCATATTACTGGGCAAATTGGCTGGGGCATATTAAATGATAAAATAATACTGGCATATTACTGGGAAAATTGGCTGGGGCATATTAAATAGTAAAATAATACTGGCATATTACTGGGCAAATTGGCTGGGGCATATTAAATGGTAAAATAATACTGGCATATTGGTTGTGGCATTATAATGGCAAAATAATACTGGCATATTGAGGGGCAAATTGGCTGGGGCATAATAATGGCAAAATGAGATGGCATATTACTGGGCAAATTGTCTGGGGAATTTTAAATGGTAAAATAATACTGGCATATTACTGGGCAAATTGTCTGTGGCATAATATTGGCAAAATAATATGGGCATATTAAATGGTAAAATAATACTGGCATATTACTGAGCAAATTGACTGAGCATAATAATGGCAAAATAATACTAGCATATTACTGGGCAAATTGGCTGTGACATAATAATGGCAAAATAATACTGGCATATTATTGGGCAAATGGCTGTGGCTTATTAATTGGCAAGCTGGCTATGGCATATATAATGGACAAACAGTGGCATATTTTAAACAACAAACTGGCTGTTACATATGTTAATGACAACGTGACTGTGGTATGTTAATTGGTACCTGACAGTGGCTTATTTTAATTGGCAAAGTAATGCTGTGGGGCAAATTAACACTGTGGCATGCCAAATTGTGTGGGTGCAATATGAGTGCAAACCAAGTGCTGTGGCTGCAATATAGGTGCATGGCAAATGCTGTGGGTACTGTATGGTGCTGTGTTAAGTCATTTAGGTGCAATGTGGGTACAGCGGAAGGGAATAAAAAATGCAATTTTTCAATAACATTTTTATTACAAATAAAAATAGTTGAATATAATATTAAAAGGTTCAAATAAGTATAAATGCAACTAGTGAAAAAGATGTGTATAGTTATTTATTGTTTTAGAATTGTACATTTGTCACCTTGCGGGGCTTTTGTGTGTGGCATAACTATAGGGCTCTTGTTTGTGGCATAACCAGTGCTGTAATTACCGCGAGGCATCCTAGGCGGATGCCTAGGGTGGCAAATTTTGGGGGGCGGCAGACTCCCCAGCACTGAAAAAAAAAATCTAAAAAGATCTCCCCTTGTCATGTCTGCCTGCCGGCAGGCTGCACATGAGGCCGAACAGGCAGCACAGAGAAACCTCTGTGCTGCCTGTTCAGCTTCCCGTGCAGTGTGACACGGAAGTGCCGACAGTCACGTGACCGGCGCGTTGACGTCATACGCGCGCCGGGTCACGTACCCTGTCGGCACAACCGCCTGGGAGCCGAACAGGCAGCATGGAGGAGTCCATGCTGCCTGCCACTAGCCACCAGGGAAAGGTAAGTGCTGGGGAAATGGGGAGATTTGGGGAAATTAGCTGGGGCTTATTAAATGGCACTTAACACTGGCATATTATTGGGCAAATTGGCTGGGGCATGTTAAATGGCAAATAACACTGGCATATTATTGGGCAAATTAGCAGGGGCATATTAAATGGCAAACATCACTGGGCATAACTAAGGGGCTCCTGTGTGAGGCATAATTAATGGGGCTCCGGTGTGAGGCATAATTTATGGGGCTCCTGTGTGAGGCATAATTTATGGGGCTCCTGTGTGAGGAATATTTTGTGGGGCTTCTGTATGGCATATTTATTACTAAGGAATCTGTGTGGCCTGGTATTGGAGGAAATCAAGGGGGGTGACACCTTGAGTTACCGCACCGGGTGACACCAAACCTTGTGATGCCTCTGTGTGTGCCTCAAGTAGGTGCAAGAAGTGCCCCTCATCCAGGTGCCTTCAATTAAACCGAGTTCCTCAGTATCATGAGTTGCTAACAGACCATTTGACATCACTGGACATCACCAGATTCAGGGCCACTCCAGCCAAAAATTTTTATTTTTTCCTATGGTGTAGGTAAACTGGCCTTAGAGGAAAATAAGTAAAATGAAACTGCAGGGAGAAAAAGCTGTGAGGTTTTAACATTATCTGTGGTGTTAACAGGCCCTGTGGTGTTAGTCTTCTTCTATTTCTTGTGTTGGCCTCTGCTGCTACAAGTGCTATCCAACATTGAAGGAAGAAAGGTCATGTTTGGAAGAGAAATGAAGCCTAGTTATCGTAGTAGTTAAAAAAAAATTGGTTGTTACCGGTGTTCCAAGGTAGTTTGGAAGAATTTTACATTTGTGAAATATTAAACGAAAAACAAAAAGAGTCAATTTGTGAATTTATCACTAAAACCTGAGGCAGCCAGGCTGGAACCTGGCAAAACACGTTGATTTGGCTGCAGTCTTGATAAATTGGACCAGAGGACTTCTCATTGGACTCTAAGATCTTAAGACATTTTACTGAATGTGATTTCTTCTGATGGTTTAGCTATACATCTTGTAAATGAGATATCTTTGTAGTGTTTGTATTTATCAGTGATACTAAGCCATTGTTGTTTTTGTTTTCTGATTGTATTATCATATGGAAGATTAAAGTTGTTTCCCCACAAAGAACTTGGTATGTGCTCAATATTTTTCCTACATTTGTGAATGCATTACCTTAGATTAGCACTTAATTTACATTTATTTATTTGCTACACTATTATGGTTTTCTATTAATTTGTGTTTACTTTAAGTTTTCTACACACCTTATTTAAGAGATATATAGGAATTTTAACTCCTTGGATTATAACAGTGTGTATGTCTAATGCACATACACAGATATAAATCTAACCTCAGGATAAATGAGGGGAAAAAATATATGTAACAGTTATGAAGATATCATGGAGGGTTCTCATGTCAGAAACCATCAAGGTAACTGCAATGTGAGGTCTCTTCATCACTTACACACTATTTAATAATAGACAACTGAATCAGTTGGTACTGGCGTGAACTTACTAAGAGCATTACAAGGAATGACACCTAGCAATGTGATCTGACATTCCAAAGCCCATGTAGTGATTTAACCATGACATATATAACTATTAGACATGTGCATTCGTTTTCGGACGAATGCATTTTCGTCCGAAAATAGCATTTTCGTCCATTCATCCGAAAAACGAAGAACGAAAATGCTAAGCTAACGAAAGCCGAATGAACGAATGGTTAATAAACGAAAATCATTCATTCATTCGTCCATTCGTAGTACTATTGCATTCTATAAGCCGAAATAGAGTCGGTTTATAGAATACAATAGCATTTAACTATACGGAGACAGAGTCTCCATTCATAAAATTATGAATGGAGACTTTGTCTCCGTATAGTTAAAAGCCGACAGCCTATAAACCGAACGTTCAGTTTATAGACTTTCGGCTTATGGAATACATGTATTCCTATTGCTATTCTATAAACCGAACGTTCGGTTTATATAATAGCAAAAGGAATACATGTATTCCATAAGCCGACAGCCTATAAACCGAACGTTCGGTTTATAGGCTGTCGGCATTTTACTACACGGAGACAAAGTCTCCATATAGTTAAATGCCCACAGCCTATAAACCGAACGTTCGGTTTATAGGCTGTTGGCATTTAACTATACAGAGACAGAGTCTCCATTCAAATGACTTTTATACGGAGACAAAGTCTCCATTCATAATTTTATGAATGGAGACTCTGTCTCCGTATAGTTAAAAGCCGACAGCCTATAAACCGAACGATTTTCGGTTTATAGACTTTCGGCTTATGGAATACATGTTATCCTATGGCTATTCTATAAACCGAACGTTCGGTTTATAGAATAGCCATAGGATTACATGTATTCCATAAGCCGAAAGTCTATAAACCGAAAGTCGTTCGGTTTATAAACTTTCGGCTTATAGAAAACATGTAGTACTATTGCCTTTCTATGAACCGAACGAGAGCCCCATTCATAAGAATTTCTTATGAATGGGGCTCTCGTTCGGTTTATAGAAAGCCAATAGTATTACATTGTATTTCCATAAAACGAACTAATTAAAATTAACGAAACGAAAATAATGAACGAATTTCGTCTGAAACGAACGCAGTACGCAGAACGAAATTCGTTTTAGACGAAATAAATAACATTTTCGTCCGAATGGACGAAAACGAATTGAAAATTGTAGTTTTGCACATGTCTAATAACTATATATATATATATATATGTATATATATATATATATATATATATATATATATATATATATATATATATATATAAAACTATAACCATGTCAGTTTAAAGAAAAAATAGAGTCTCAATAAAGTTAAATTGTAAACATAGAAAAAAGGGGTTATTCACTAAAAATGAACTGTTAAGTGAGCTACAAGGTAACTGCAAGAAGAAGGTATAAATAGTGAAGTTGGGAAGAGAGGTAAGTAGGAGTAGCTCACTCTTTTCAGTTCAATTTTAGTGAAAAGCCCCCAAATATTATGACAACACCTAAAAAGCTGTTGGCCTATTTAGTCTATAAGCAAACATACATTTTGTGAAAAACAAAACAAAATATACATGAGATACTATATATGAGAGTTTTGGCAGTATGATTTGGCAAATGCATATTTAAGGTCCCAGCTAATAAAAACCCTCCTTAACACTTTAATACTATTGGGAGAGCAGTGTAGGCTGCTTTATGGGCCTACAAGATGCTATTAAAGGGACACTCGAATTAAAAGGTTTTATTTTGCATTGCTGATTTCAGATATGTCTTTTGTTTTTGTTATGTGACTGTATTTAATAAAATATGTAACTATACAAGAGTGACTGGGCTCCGCCTTTTGTGAAATATTGTGTTTTGGGTGACTTTACAGCACACATTTCTCACTTCGAGGCTGGGTACACAGAATGCAGTCTATAAGTCAGAATTCTGATCATAGACTTGCATTGAATCGGAGGGTAATGTAACTATTACATCACATTGTGGCAGAGTTATGATCCTGTTTGATCAGGTTAATCTCCTCTCTTTGTGTTGGAAGGCAGGGAAAAATCCTTCCACCAGTCAGCTAGTCCTGCCCACTATTATACACAGGAGCCAGTAAGAGAGCAGGTGAGTATCTTATGACATCATCTAGGCTTTGGCCACAGTTGTAAAGTGAAACTGACTGGAAGATTTTGTATGATGTTGCATCATGGGAAATATTTACAAAATGGAGCCAGGAGATAAAACCTAATTTTATTTTTCCTTTTATATGCAAATAATTAAATAATTTTATTTAAAAAACAGTGGCATATGATTTATATATGTGTTTGTTTTAAATGACCAGGTTATCTAGTTAAATCTTATGTAAGTGGTGGTGTCCCTTTAAGAGCATGTGCTAAGTGGTAAGTAAGTCAGTGTAAGTCAAAGTAAGGTTAAATCATAACCAAAACATATATTTTAAATTATTTTTATAAACATGGTGCCAGTGCTATAAGAATGAGAATCACAGAATTTTTGGTGAATATTTTGTTGTCAATTAAAACTGACAGACAGTGCAGAATAATTTTCCATTTTGGCATTAATAGCAAACATTCCAATTGGTCTGAAACTTTTATTATGTCACCACACTTGGTCCACCATCAGGGTGATCACATAGACATTAAAGGGCATGGACACCCATGGGTCATCAATTTCTACCCTGGTGCTTTAATCCAAGCAATGCCAGGAAGTGAATGCCAAGAGAGAGAGAGGTATACACTGGACCACTACTTAACAAGATGGAAATACTCCAAGGTTTCAATCCCACACAAGTGGACCTTTATCATTTATACAAACAATATATAACAAAATCATCTTATTATCCACCTGACTGATTTTAGATACTACAGTCTAAAAAAAAAGCAATGTTAATTAAACATCTACTTGCATGTCTAATTCCAGTTATATTATTAATCTATATCAAAACAAATATATAACTCAGTACTTGCTGCTGTCAAACCATTGCTTCTTCATTATTTATAAGCCATGGCTTATTTATACCCTCAGACTTCCCTGCAGGCACTTCTGAATTATCACTGTCTACATAGAGCCCAGGAGACTCCATGTTGTACACAAACAGTTGAAACACTCAAAGTTTATTTTTTAGAGAAACTTTATAGCTGAAATCCCAGAGAACAATTAAATTATCGCTTCAGGGAAAATTGCTGAAAGGGAAAGTCCCTCCATTGTCTGTTATACTAGTATCTCCTATGGTCACTTGGCCAATGCAATGTTTTTGGTTCTATGAGCACATTTTCATGGGCCTTTCTAATGTAGGTTGCACACCTATTTTATTACTTTGTGTTTAAATATCTTCCAAACAGGTTTATCATGGAGTTATGTTAGAGAACTGTGGTAAAAAATAGGATGATTACGTTTTACTCCTCAGGAAGAATGTTTAACTGTTGAAGTGCTGCAAAACGGTGCCGTAAAGAAATCAGAACATAGCCCACTTCAAATGTCAAAGTACTGTTTAACTATATGATCTAAATCATTTATTGTGAGTGTTGCTATTTTAAGATCTTTCATTTTAAACTTCTAATTATCTTAATGAGCTGCTGTGTAGGATGCAGATGTCTGTAAAATGTCTTGTCATTTAAGTTTCTTCGTCTGTTCTGGAGGTTGAGTTAATAGATATTTTAAGGCAGGATAACTTCCAAATTCTTAATACGGATGCTGAAGATTTTTTTTCCTCTTCTGATATGCTGGATTGGAGATACTCGCTAAACAGAAATTCATCTTTGAGCTGTCAGAAAAAGCAACATATTTTTCAGCAATGCTCCGAAGAGGACCCCTCGGGCACTGAGGCATCAAATTGTAGACTACATTTCACATTAAAAAGTCCAAATCTATGGAAATAAAACACAGTGAACAAAATACATGTACGATGTCGTACAGTAATTGTGTTGACGTTTGTTATTGCCTGCCAAATAGGACTGCACAATTGCAATCAATATTTGTGTCTGCCGATATGTGACTGTAGTCTGAAAAATACACTGGTGTAAAAGCTGCGGCAAAAGTAAAAATGTAACCTAATTAATGTGGCATATAAAATATAAAGACAAGTCTTGTACTACAGAGTGTCCACGTTATATCACAAATACAGAGTTCATAGTTTAAATAGTATCGGGAATGCAAAATGGGATTGTAAATGGTAATCATGCATTTTCTCTTTTTGACTCATTTGAAGAAAGTGTGTAATGTGTGATAATCCACTGTATTATGTATAAGTTAACTCTATGGAGGAATTTTAATATTAAATGTATGGCACCAGACACTATGGGGTCTATTCACTAAAATTCAAGACTAGTGCGTGGAGCTCTACCTTGGAGGTCAACTTTTACCGCACATTGCCAAAGTCCATTCTAGATCTCCCATAACGAAATTCCCTCAGTAAAAAACGAAACAAATTGCTATTATCTAAAAACGGAAAAGAGTTTGGATCGGGAGGTGAGTTGGACTTTTTAGTCCAACCCCCTGCCGCAACTCACCTCCTTTACATGTGGCAAGTTGCATAAAAAATTAATAATTAAATACAAATCTTGTCAAAACCAGGTCGTGGGGGCTCTTCAAATGGCCCACTGGACCCCTAACACATGGGAGGAGAGGGAAAGTGGTATTCAAAGAGTGGGTTTTATTTACAGATGTTGGGACATTTATTTTGAATTGTCACCCCCTACCTGGCAAAGGTAGAAGTAGGGGTAGGTAGGGTTAACTTTATTTTATTTACTAATTATGCTATCCGCAGTGCTTGGGGTGGCCCATGGGTAAAGGGGTCATTTAATTTTATTTATTATTAAGCATGTTGTCATGGGCCTTGAAGCAGCCTTAGGCAAGCCCTCCTCATATATTGCGGAGTTTCATTTATTTGCACGGCGATATTAGTGATTAATATAACCCCACCATCACTGTGCGAGGGTATATTAATAACAAGCCAAGGACCTTGATCAATTTCCTGACCCTTTAATTTTAGGGGTTCTGGGAGGCTGCCAGCACCCCGTTAATATTATAGGGGCTGGGAGTCTGGCTCCCAGAACTCCAAAAATGAAAGGGCCAAGAATTTGATCAAGGTCAAATTATTATTGTTAATAATACCCTCCATCCACAGTGGACAATGGTGCATTGCAGATCAATGTTGCCATCCACACTGTAGAGATGAAACGGTTCCGTGATACAGTTTTCACGATAGAGGCTGTAAATATAACAGCTGTGGACAACCGATGATGTGATGCCAACCTATAGCTGGCATGACATCACCGTATTATTACCACAATAACTCATATACAAAAAATACACAAGGTGACAGTGCGCTATATGTGCTATAAAGTGACAGTGCAATCAATCTGCTGTGCAGAAAATGCAGGATATATACCCAGTGTAACAAATGAAGGTATAAAGATGATATAGATGAAGGCAATGAAATATAAAGCACTCACATATAGTCCCTACATATGGGACAAAACATAAATGTAAGTGACAGCTTTCTTGTCCTGGATTGATGCAACCTCCAAAGGGAATAAGCAATTTTCAACCTCTTTTTCAGTGTATTTCACGTGACACGCTGACAGCGCGTGCGCACAAAGTTTCAGTCGATCTTTATACCTTCATTTGTTACACTGGGTATATATCCTGCATTTTCTGCACAGCAGATTGATTGCACTGTCACTTTATAGCACATATAGCACACTGTCATCTTGTGTATTTTTTGTATATGTGTTTTACTGCAGTACTTTGGGATAACTGCTAGACAAGTTGCTGCTTGTGCAATATCTTCTCTAGCGCCACCTACCTCACACCAGTTCCATTGTCTTATTACCACAAGAACTGTTATGGCCATGTGTAAAATATTATGTATTAATATTTTTACATATATACGTGGCAATTCCTTAACTTTTATTGGGGTTTCTAGGTTGCGTATGGGATATGTGTTTTGTTTACATGTACTATATTTATTAAATGCAATTATATTATATATTATATGTGATTTATGCATTTAGTTAAGCCTTACTTTATTTTGTTATATTTATATGTATTTTATATATTTTAATTTATATACATACATAAAATTATGTATTCATATTTTATAAAATATTGTATTTTAGTATATTATATATATTCATATAATATATATAACCTACATAAGTATATTTGTTTTTTTATTTCACTATCTTTTATAATTTATTTAATACATTTGTTTTTTTAACATTTATTTTCTATGAGAATTCAACTATTTTATTTACGTGAAAAGGTAGCCTCAAGCACTCCTTAGGAAAAAATTGGACGTTCGAGGCTACATTTTTGTTAAATAAAAATTGCCAAATTGTAACCCTCAAACAACCCATAGGAAATAATGGGTATTGCAAGGCTACCATTTTCATTTAGCCACTGAAATATTGGCCATAGTGGCCATATTTTGTGCCATTTCGGTGATTCCTGAAATTATTGAACTGAATTAGGACACATTGTGGGGCTCTGATTATTATCGGGTAAATCTGACCTACCTGAATAAAACCCATATTTATTAATTTTTTTTTATACATAAATATTGAATAACAAATTGATATACACTGACACAAGATGAACATATTAGTTAACCAACTTTTCTAATTCCAAATCCCAAAAAAATAATTCCATCCCTATTTTCACTTTAGTCCATTTTATAAGGACTCCAGAGTACCTTACTGCACCAGGATTGATACAGTAAACATGGTGATGTTGAAAACAGAACACATCTGGAAGAACAGAAGATTTAATATGATCCCAAACGAAAAAATGATAAATATAAACATCACTCTTCACATATATATATACTTCCCCCCCCCCCTCTCTCTTTCCCTTCTTCACATCACAGGGTTCACTATCAATCTATATACACACCATTCAAACTGAGCCGATAATCATGACCCCACTAGTATAGAAATTGATAGGCACACACTAAACACTCAGTAGACACCACACACATCATCACTAACAACATAGGCTCAATTTAAGATTCTCCCTTTAAACCCATATTCTTACCCAATCATCAATACACTTTACACAATTCCCAATTAGTAATTTATATAATTTAATTGTGTCTAATCTACTAGAGCTCACTAACTCCAACGAGAAGGTATATCCTCTTTTCCCCTCCTTCACTAATAGCACCACTAGAGTCAATTTACACTACTTTAAATTTTTAATGGTTTTTATATATATATATATATATATATTTATATATATATATATATATATATATATATATATATATATATATATGTACGGTGCAGAACAATCAAGGAAACATAATAATAAAGCAGATATAGGGCTGCAAAAGTCCTTTACTTGATGCCTGAAATAGGGGCATAGGAAACGCACTGAGATGGGCTCAGTGCGACAGGAGCAGCACTGGATTAAAACCCAGGAAAGTCCCAGTAAAATGGCAAAGGTAATCCCCCCAAAACAGGGGTTAAGTGTTTGGATGTTTTTATGTATGTGTGTGTTTGTCACTGCAAGGAGGGAGGAGAGAGGGAGTCCTAATGAGGGTATGCAATACAGGATATGTTTAAGCTAATGTCAGTCAATGCACAGGGAGTAAATTCTCAACAAAAAAGATCCATGATCTATAACTACCTACAGAAGGAACATATCGACATTTGTTTCCTGCAAGAAACACATTGGAGGAAAACCGACACCCCTCAGTGGGGGGGAAATGCATTTCCCATAATAATCCATGCATCAGACAAATCTAAAAAGGAAAAAAGGGGTTGCCATGATCTTTTCAGCTTCAATTCAGATGAAAATTAGGTACCAATTTTTAGACCCGGATGGGCGATACAAGATAGTGGTCTGTGATATTGATCAAAATACATATACATTCACTAACATTTACCTGCCAAATGTGGTACCAATCGGATGGTGCCACATATTGAACAGAATTCTGGATAAAGTAGATCAAGTTAAAATCGGTTGCAGCCTGGTAGCAGGGGATTTCAACTGCGTATTAGACCCAAATATTGATAAAAAAAATGGAAGTGGGCAGACAAACAGACAAAAGGATTCAAAAACAGGCCAAAGCATTGAATACAGCCTGAACAAATTCAATATGTACGACATCTGGAGAATATTCCACCCAGAAGAGAAGGATTTTACGCATCTCTCACGGGTCCATCACTCTTATTCCCGCATAGATATGGTATGGGGCTACTATAATCTGATAGAGAAAACCATAGACTCCAAGATAACGAATAATATATGGTCTGATCATAGAATAATTACAATCAAACTCAAAACAATCACCAAACAGAGACCTGAATGGAAAATTAACGATTACATTATCCAAAGTGAGAAGTATAGAGAAGAAATCAAAATCCTAATGATAACATTTTTTGAAGAAAACAACCCGGCAGACACCACTTGTGAGACCACCTGGTGTGCCTTTAAGGCAGTGATGAGAGGCTACTTGATACAAATGAACAGCAGAAATAAGAAAAAGAGAGGCCCGACTTTATATATTAATTTTGACTTACTATCGAGGGAGAATAAAAATAATCCAACCGAAGATAGATCTAAACAACTGACGGAAATACAGGAAAAAATTAAACAAAGATTAACAGAAAAAGCTCAATAAAACATAAAGAAATTAAAACTGAAATTTTACTGCCGAGGAAACAAAACAGACAAAATGTTAAATAAATTAAGAAAGAATAGAGCGGATAAGAAAGTCACTAAGATAATAGAAAACAACATTACATACATGACCCCAGAAAAGATCGGCAAACAATTTAATAACTGTTATGAAAAATTATATAATATCCCGACAAAAAATAACTCACAGCAAATCGATACTTATCTGGAAAATATAATAATACCGAAAATTACAAATACCCAGAGGGAGAAATTAAATACACCCATAAGCATAAGTGAGATATAAGAACAAATAAATCGACTGGTAAAATATAAAACACCTGGACCAGTCGGCTATGGTAACCTCTTCTACAAGATTTATAAACAACTATTATCCCCACATATGATGCACACGTTTAACAGTGCAGTTTAAAAAGTATGTTCCCAGAAGAAATGACAAGAGCAAATATCCTTCCGATACTAGAACCAGATAAAGATTCTACAGATGTGAAAAATACAGACCGATTTCGTTATTAAACACAGGTATCAAAATCTTCTCATCCATTCTGGCAAAGAGGCTTAACACGGTTCTGAATGATCTTATACATCCTGACCAAATTGGATTTGTTTCTGGAAGATTAGCAAGCAATAATTCCAGAAGAATTATTAACATCATTGACTCCGTGAATAAGAAAAAAATTCCAACTATTATTCTAGCTGCTGACGCAGAAAAAGCGTTTTACAGAATAAACTGTATTACATGGAGAAAACGATTCAGAAGTTTAGGGTGGATGGATGGCTACTTTCTGCAATAATGTCTTTATACAAAAACTCAACTGCAAAAACAACTGGCCCAAATATTAGTTCAGAATGGTTCAAGCTCAGCAATGGCATGCGACAAGGATGTCCTCTCTCGCCAATATTGGACATCATGTCAGTAGAACCGTTTTCTATAAACATAAGGGAGAACTCTAACATCACTGGCTATAGGGCGAATAAAAAAGATCTAAAGTTGAGCTTGTATGCAGACAATATTCTAATATTCTAATCTGAAGATCTTCTAATCTTCAACCATCCTCCTCACTGCATCCATTAATGAAGGAATTTGAAAAGTTCAGCGAAGTATCAAATTATAAGTTGAACGAAACCAAATCAGTCTTATTAGACTATTTTCTGCCAACAACTGAAAAAGAAAATTTAAGGCAGAAATATAAATTCATATGGGCAAAACAAACCCTCAAATATTTAGGAATTACAATAACTCGGGACGTTACAGATGTTAATGCAGTATAACTTCATGGATTTATTAAAATCAACAAACCAACTAATAAAACAATGGAAAAATCTAATGATATCTTGGTGGGGTAGAATCCACGTAGTTAACTCATATATCATTCCAAAATGGAATTACTATTTTCTATGCTCCCGCTAAATATCCCAGATGAGTGGTTGGGTATGTTACAGTCAAGTATCACTACCTATATATGGAAAGGGAATGAACCCAGAATCAACCAAGCTCTATTATCTCAAAAAAAGAAAATGGGGGTCTATATTTTCCCATAATTAAAAACATATTTCTTGCAAATATAGTGGTTCATTTATGCAGGATGCAACAACTGAGCTCGAAAACAGAGGGTTGGTACGAGATAGAAAGAGAAGAAGCTGCAACCCAGGATCTTTCCCTTCTAATATCGGAAACCACAGCTATGACTTATAATAAGCCAATATTACAAGGAAACATTATAACTAAACAACTGCTAAAGAGATGGAGCCAAATTAAAAAAATACTAGACCTGAACAATAAGCTATATGACTTTATACACATCAACCAAGTTGAATATAACATCAAATAGATCAATCTGGACGCCTGGAAAAAGCAAGGGATAAAATATATTGAACATATGATAATAAATGGATCAATTAAACCGTTCCCACACCTAGTTCAAGAATTTAAATTAGGAAATAATGATATCTATAAGTATCTGAGTGTACAAAGTTACTTGGCCAAATATTTTTACCACACGGACTCAGAGATTTATAGAAAATGTTAAATCATTTTCCGTCAAACGGAAACTAAAACAATTCTCTCCAAAGCACTGGATTTAATAAAATCAAAACGTAAACCCGAAACATATCCTCAAAAAAATATATGGGAAAGAGAACTAAATTGCACAATAGACAGTAACAGTTGGTGCAAATCATTAGGAAATGTGACTAAACTAATACACTGCCTGACCTTGGCGGAGACACATTTTAAACTAATGAATAGGTGGTATCTAGTTCCGACTAGACTGGCCTCAATGTACAATACAATATCCCCGAAGTGCTGGCAATGTAACCTCCAAGAAGGCACATATATAAACACCTGGTGGGGATGTGAATGCATTAAAGATCTCTGGAAGAATATATTTGATCTGGTAGAATCATTGACGACTTTAAAGTTAAACAGAACACCAGATATAGCTATACTATATATGAACTGGCCTCCTATGTCAAAATCTCAGAAATGTATAATAACAAGTTGTTTTATAGCTGCAAAAATAACCATTGCCTGAAACTGGAAGACCAGTGGAATACTCTCTTGACATACAGTAAAAAAACAAATAATACAGCAAGCAAAGATGGAAAAAAAACTCAGCTGGACCTATCTGAGCTTCCCCAAAATGTACTCGATATGGAAAAATTGGTACGGCTGTTTAACCACAGACAATGGGAGTTCTCGCCTGTGAATTGACCGTTATGACTTACTAGATTAAAGAAAGCATGGATAAAGGACTCCCTCTCTCACCCTCCCCCCTAGACAGAACATCTTGCAGTGACAACCGTTTGAAATGTCTTTGTCCCACGTATGTGTTTGTTTATGTTGGTATAAAGACACCGGACCTACATACAAAAAATGAGATAAAGGAAAGGCAGGTAAGGGGATTCCTACTGTCCAACCCATAATTGATTGATGTATATATGATTAATAAGACAGACACAAGGATGATCTACTGAACCAATATATGAATTAATATGAATATATGTGTTTGGTGTCTGAGTGTAAAAAAAAAAAAAACTTTTCTGGACAACACAGAGGGAAGTGGTAGGAACACAGTTTACACACTAAAGTAGATTTGTAGCTTGTTTGCTCTGTGAAATGTTCATCTGAAAAACGTTGGCTTGCCTGCTGCTGATATTGAAATTTGAGAAAGAACTGTACTAATTAAGACTGTGTACCAAGTAAATATCAACTGTACCTCAGAGATAGCACTGTAAATACTAAACCACCAGTGAAACACTGTTGTATCAGCAGATCTGTATGTGAATCACTGACTGTATTGAGAATAATATGCCCATGACAGTGAGTGAAAAGTGAACTTTCTGCTTTGGATAATATTCAGGGCTTTGGAATAAGATGGAGCCTATTGATTAACAGGGGCCTTATTGGATTTGGCAAATAACAGCTGCTGAAGCTGATCTGCTATTCATTACACGTTTTCTGAAGCAAATATACTTGTGTTTTGTTCTGTTATTGTTTCGAACAGAAAGGGCCAGGACCAGATTTTTAATGTGAATGTGATTACTATATTGAATACACTACTTCAAAACCATAATGAAGACAACATATATACAGTGCATTAAAGTAGTTGAAACCCTGTCTATTAAAAACAAAAAATGTTCAAGCTCGAAAAAGACCCTCTCAAGGGTGGAAACGTTGCTATCGAAATAAAATTCATGTTTGCTTGTGAGTGCTGGTCGCTGTTCAGCATTTATTGTAAGATTGCTGCCCAATGATTTGTTCTGTCTTTAGCAAAATGGGGATTCCCAGGCCATTAGCACCACAGTTTAACATTTTCTAAACTAACCAATTTGTTTATCCCCTTGTTGTTATTATTAGAAAATACACACCTACAATTAATTTAAGTTAATAGAAACACTGCAATAAAAGGAGAGTGAGGATCCCTTCATAAGTTTATAGTTATACCATGTATTCTGGGGAAACCTGCAGGGTCGACAAAAGTGGTACGTGTGGTAAGAACTGTGCACAGCATTTTTATTTATTATTCTATGCATTTAAACAAAAATACAAGATCCCCAGCAACAAACTTTTCTCCAGATTAGGGAGCTTCAAACCACCAATCATGAAAATATAAAAAAAAGGTGTTAATTATCGATCTCCAGAAGAACAGATATTTTTTGGCCTGTTGGTATTACACAAAGCCAGTCTCGAGATTTTTGTTTTTTAAGATAATTTTTATTTTATTATATATGATATTAATACATTTTGTATATAGTAATGCAATTATATGACAGATATTTTTGTAACCGTCTTATACATAACTAATAATATCTATTTAAATACTAAAAAACAATAAAGATGGGTACAATTTCTCTGCGGATGGTCAACTCCAATGTGTATATAATGATATTAGATATGAGTGAGTTTCAAAGTCCAGGTCTTAGAGAGAGAGAGAGAGAGAGAGAGAGAGAGAGAGTAAGACATATTCCGGAAATGTTATGTTAATATATCATCATAAAAATGCATTGTACAGTTTATACAATATTAGCATATTACAAAGCCATACATATAGTAACACGTATTTTACTAATAATATATACAGCAAAGTATATATTAAAGCATATTTTGCAACTGGCATTCATAGATCATTCATTCTTCAATCTTTTGAAAGGAAGCAGGTGGAAAGAGCTTATTAAAGACTGAACTATTATTTCCCATATCATGAAAAATGCATAATGGTACTTTCAAATTATTAATGTGTGCAATTTGGCTTTTATTTTGATGAAGCTTTACAATGATGTAACCTAGTAATTGTGCTATGTGTAATTGAAAGAGACAGGATATAGGAACATATTTATGAACACAAAAAACATTTCTGCATCATATTTATTATAAGAAGATATGTAATTAATTTCATGGGCACCTTTGTCTTTTTCAAAAAACCTTCACCTACCTTCAGCTAGTTCTATCTTTTGCGATACTCAGTACTTGGTTTGTCTATTTAACTAGAAAAGGTACAATTTCTGGGGAAATTTTGTGAAGTGTTCTTGCCTCCACCAGTAGTCTACAACTGGAGTGGGCGGAGTAACTGGGTGGAGTGGCTTTAGTAACTGTTGTGTGGTTGGAGTAACTGTGGAAAGGTTGGAGTGTGGTTGCCATCTTCAAACGGTCGTATTTTAAAAACTATAAATCCTACAGTGAAGAACTTTATATTGTGAGAATCACAAGACCCAGACCTACATTATGATGCATAGTATGTCTCTGAAATATTAAAAATGAAGGCACAGTCACAGTTTAGATATTGCCCTTCAAATTTGAGGTGGCTACAGTGGAGTTTCAATGGACGGCGTGAGTTGCAAACAAATGGTCATATTGTGAAAACTATCAGGACTATGGCTTAGCCGTGGACATGTTTAGTGGCAGCAGGGATAGCTGAACGTTTTGGTATAAGATTTGTGTAGGTGGGCTTGAAAATGAGGGAGTGGTGGCAGTTTAGAAAATCATGTCCTGATTTTTCATCTCACACTCTAGCTTTTGTCAGCTCCCACTCTAGTTTTAAACATTCCACCATTCATTCCTATGGGACCAATTTTGCCACAAAAACAACGATATTTCGTGAACCATTTGGCGAAACGTTCCACAAAGTAATAGCACACCAATCGGGAACAATCCGCACGTTTTGGTATATTACTGTCTATGTAGTGTAAAAACTGTGGGAGGAGTTAGGATGGTAAATTTGGCTAGAATAAGAATATATATGTGAGATAATATTAAGTGGTCTTGCTATGCAAGAACACTTAATAATGTGCACTTCTCATTGAGTGGTATTTAGTGCTCTCCTTCCATCTTCTCATCTTCATATCCTCCCTGTCATTTAGATTATAGTCTTGTGGGCACAGACCTCACCAACTCACAACTTACTATATTGGCTCTGCCATTTTAAATTATGTAATACCCTTAACTTACTGTGTCTAGTACTGCACATTATATTGGTGCTACCCAAATACATGGGCTATGTGATTATCATATGAAAAAAAAAAAATATGTAACTTTTTAAAATAAAGATTTTGGATTGCCCTGGAATCAAAGAGTTTTAGGCATAATAGAATTTTGTTGCAAAATTAAACAAAACTTTTACAGCTGAAGCCTGTAAAATGAAACTGCCTTGTTCTGATAGCAAAAAAAAAAATTCAATGTTTATCAGTGTAGCTAAGGCTCAATTTTAAAGCAAGGCTTTCTGATGCAATCACAGCTGCCAAGTCTCTGTACTTGCAACATCTTGCTTTATCAAGCAGCTGGACCAGGCTCGGATTACCCAAGCTAATGATTACGTACCATATTGCCAACTGTGTATATTATCTGGCCTTGTCCAGCAATAAATAAAAAAAAGAATGCTGAAAAGCAGCTTCTTTTTGATCTGTATTTTTCACACCCTATAGAGCTTTGATAATATCTAGTGGCATATATCTTTTTAGTATATATCACTTCCCTATATGTTTTGTAGTTTTTGGTTGTTATTTATACTGTCAATCACCAATGACATAAAAATATGATAAATAAAATGACAAACATGTTAAAAAGAAAGAAAAACAATATAAATGAAATAACATTTGCGAATATGCTTTAAAACAGCTACTCCAGAACAGCAAGAAATTACAGTAAAACAATCCACTCGCCGTTCACTCTTAGGCAGCGCTGTGCTTAAAGGAATGCAAGAGTCAAATCAGATTAGAAGAGATTACCCAAACATTGTTCATAGCTCCCTGCACAGACATCGCTATGAATCTGGCACGGCTTCACATTAGTTACAGCACTACCGAAAACAGGTCAGCACTTTTTGAGGAAAAAAAAAATCAGCCAACGCTTATACAACTTCACAGCAAATGCATGTAGATAAAGAATAGGGGTTTCAAAGGAGCTTAATGGGTAGATTTCATTGAAAAGTCACCTAAACATTGTTAATACTGTGAATTTAGAGAATAATAAAAATACATGAAACATTATCTATGTAATGATTTAACAGAATTAAATGGAAATACAAGTGTGTTTTAAATGAGAAGTGGTATGACATTAATTTAATTTTCTAATTATGCTAATAAACTGATTTTCAATGGGAAATATGTAAGTTAAAACCTTGTAAAATATGACGTGATGTTTTGTCTAATATCTGATGTGTTATAGTGTAAATGGTATATGTAGAATATCAAGCCACCTTTGAATATTATATACATAATAAAGTAGCAACCTATGTTAAAAACAAAAATATGAAGACTGAGCCTTGGGATCTGACAAGTCACGAATACCCCCAAAACGACCACATCCTTAGAAACTGTGTCTAGTTGTAGGTTAATTTTATAAGTTAAAGTAGAGGTTACTAGATGTATACAGGTTTTATAAGCGCCAGTAAACATGTCATGTCATCCAATATATACTATCTCTTGTTATATATAAACACTATTACATAATATAGAGTTCATACATGTTATATATAAGTAAACATATCAACTGCTAGATCTTAAGTAGTAAATTATGTTAGATATCTATATGATTGTTGCCAAAGATCGACATGTCATGTCATTTTGTGAAATTTCTTGTTATACACAAATTGTATTAAAAAATATATAAAATTAAAAAAAAAAAAGGAAATATGTAATTGTCATATGACGTCTCAAGGTGATAAACAGCAGACACCATCAACGCATTTTAAAATACATACTCCCTCAGGTTATGCATTTGCTTGCAATTTTTCTACACAATGTACATATCATTTTTCATTTGAACATTCACACGGTCCCTTTAATTGGAGACTAATGTAAAGATTGGAAGATGGCAATAGCACTACATCTGTGCCAACAGTCATAATATTTAACTATTGGCATTCATTGTATTAATGTGTTCAATCAGAGGCACTAGGTACTAAATTTCTGATCTAGGTTTATTAAAAAATAATTATTTTACACCACAAGATATATTTTTACTCAATCCATTAACTATTTTGTTTAAGATATGACTTTGTGCCACCATTAGTTTGCATGACATAATAAGCTATAATGTTATCACACATTGGTGTAATAAGGAAACATGCAGAATAAGAATTCATTAGGAGAGGAACATTGATTAGAAAGGAATGGGTAACTAGGTCAGCGTTCCAGGGGAGGGCTGGTAACTGCTGGCCTTGGGGGCTCAAACTATTTAGCTGCTTGTAGTGGCACTTCATCAGCCCCTCTTAAGAGATATCCTCAGACATGCAAAACAGATAAGGCAGAGCAGAGAGCATGACAGGCAGACAAGACAATTAGAAAGATCAGAAGTGTTACAGATTGGGGGCATTTAAAAGTGAATAGTGGTATTAAGCCCATTAAGAGAGAATAGAGAGAAGACCGGGGTAGTTGCCCTCCTGCCCCCTTACAAGCCTTCCCCTACAGCATTCTTAGTTTGGAGGAATGTGTGGTCAGAGCGGGCGCTACCTTTAGGCAACCTAAGTGCTTGTCTAACACGCTGGCTCTGGCGTGGGGGTTAAGGGGTGGCAGCTGCCTGCCCTGTGAGATCCATACATCCAGTACTGGCATATCAAGCAGTGCAGCTATGGTTCCCACCAGTGCTGGCCTATTTCTCTGTGAGGTAAGAGACAGCTTGATGTTCATGTAGCTCTGTGGAAGTCGGAGCTTCAGGTGTTATGTAACCTCCCAGCACTCAGATATGGTGGCCAGAGATTGAGCTGCCCCCCACTGAGGCAAGTTCTGTGTTGGCAATCTGGGCACTGGAAAAGTCATAAGTCATATGCAATCTGGATATTGGGGTGTGTATAGGGTGGCCACCTGGCCGGTATTTTACCGGCAGGCCGGTAAAAAATTGGCATCAGGCCAATGTTAAGTCTTTGGTGACAGTACCAAGGCCGGTATTTTTCTAAAGGAAAGGTCGCAACCCTAGGTGTGTACATGTGTGTGCAAATAAATATATATACATGTATATTATATAAATAAATATACATATGTGCAGCTTTAATTGAATGTCAACTTAAGGGTCTACTCAATACATATTTTTTTTGGGGGGAAATTTTAAACTTTAAGCTGTAGAAAATAGGATCATTTTTCCAACTCAGCTACTTTGGCCAAAGTTTGAAATTCACTGCAATTCTCTCTTTATTGAGGAGACCCTCTAGTTTCTGATACTCAAATATTCAACATAATGAAAATGAGATTTAAAATGAATTCCTTTCTTTGCACACTATAATGGAATTCCTTGCTGCTGCTTCCTAAAGCTGGTTATAGAAAACACTCTTTATTTCTTTCTTTTCTGGTCCAGAAACCTATAATAATTCATTGATCTAGTGTTAAGGTAGCTGTTCTCACACAAGCACCTAACCTTTTAAATAAATATGCCCCCATTCCAAATGCTGGGCTATTGTATCCTAATAAATTGCTATGTTCCAGATTCTATATATTGCATCTAAATAGGAATATTAGAAAAAAAGGAAATTCATAGTGGTTTGGTTTGTAAAGTTTGTAAAGTACACACATATAATCACTATATAACTTGGACCTGTGTAATTGTCCAATAGGCTCATAATATTATACTATAAAAATACTTCATGTTAAATCCCATGTGTTTTACGGGTCTACAAATAACATTGTTTTCAATTTATTGTCTACCTCTATGGCGACTATTCACTTAAAGGTGAATTGTAGAGGACTTAAAGAGAGATGAGCATTTCAGGAGATTATGACATCACTGGTGATGTAGAACAATGATAACAAATGAGATTTATATCCTGAAGACCTGTTTCAATAGTTCTAAGGGTGGCATTTCTAGGTCAATGCAACTCTTTTCAGCTCTCTACATGTTTTCCTTTCACGAGTTATGAGTTAATTAAGTTTTGAGAAGAAACACGATTTACAGAAAAATTATTGGGAACTGCTACAAGACGGAGCAATGAAACTGCTGAGGAAATAGAACAGCGACTAGCTGAACAATGTTTGTAAACTGCTACAAGATGGAGCAGTTCTGCTACAAGCTCTGTCAACATTAGAACTATGTGATAGGGGCAGTAACAAAAAGGACAAGCCAGAGGAAGAAAAAATAACTCTGGCATCAGATTCTTAATGCAATTCGTGGGAATAACAGGTGCAAGGAAGTCGTGAAGAAAAGGTAAGTGAATTTAAAATACTAATAAAACACTTGTACCTGTAGTACATGTAACACATGTATTAGCTGTGTCAAGGACAGCTATGAATCTCAACTCATAGGGAATGATGCACATGTCATAATGGCTGCCACACATGGAGAAGCTGAAAGTGAGTGTGTAGAGAACTGTAGTTGATTTCATAACCTCCTTTCATTAAGAAATAACCGAGCATCAATTTTCAGGCTGAAAGTGCAGAATGTTTACAAGGTGGCGCAACCTTGAAAATTGAGAATTTGATAATTTGAAAACTAAAAGCACACCGAACTAGGGAGCAGTGACAAGAATCTAAATCCCGGGCAAAGCCAGGTAGCAAAGCGAGTTTATAAATAACTAAAACTACATTTGGACACACTTCTTTGGTGATTTTTTTTTGCATTTTAAAGCCAAAACCTAGTTTAAGTGGAACTCTTGAACCCAGTGGTATAACAACATTCTGTCAGGTGCCTGTTCTGCACTGGATCTCTGTGGTGGGTCCTCGGGGCAGAAGGCATGGCCACTTGACGGGGTGCCGATCCTCCCCGGAATGGCGCCATTTACCTCTATCTGCCCCCTGTTTCCTCACTACCTGTGTTCTCGCAGGGATCTGGATATAGTGGCAATGGAGGGGCATGTAGGCTGTCTGGGGAAGTGGCGCTTCCGTCCTCTGTGTCCACGCCACCTCCGTCAAAGTCATACGGGACAGCCCACATGGGCTGACAGCACTATACATACTCTGCTTCCTTGATGGAGGTGCTCAGGTATTCAGAGTGTATGTCTGTATTGAAGAGTCTCCCTGCTAGCCTTGCCTGCTACCTGCATTTGACCCAGGATTGTGACCCCTACTCTTCTTTTGTCTGCTGCCTGCATTTGCCCCCAGATTGTGACCCCTACTATTCTTTTGTCTGCTGCCTGTATTTGATCCTGGATTGTGACCCCTACTATTCTTTTGTCTGCTGCTTGCATCGACCATGGATTGTTTCCCCGACTACTTCTCCTATCTGAAAACCCCTGAGATTATGAACTGTGTCCTGGACTCTCCTTTACTGTTAACTGGTGAGCACCTCTTACATAGTTTTTAAATATTTCCTGTCTCTGGTTTATTGAACTGTGTCCAAGCTTCTCCTGAATAATGGGCTCCCTCTCCTTGACCCCACTCAAGGCCCTACACATTCATTGTCACTTGCGACCCCTTGCATGCCTGCCTCTTTCATGAGAGTGTATACATGATCTAGTTGGATTATCTATTCCACGTTCTCTCACTGCAGTGCAGTGTCCGAGAACTCTAGCACACAGGAAATGACATCAGCCTTCACAATATAACAGAAATAGAGGAACAGACCTCTTCCTATTAGTGGTGTGGACCAAACATGGCACTGCCAAATTATTTGGGGGCAAGTGGCACTGACAAGCTATTTGGGGGCAAATATGACATTAACAAACTGGGTGGCAATGACAGCCTGTTTGGGTGCAAAGCTGGCACTGACAAACTATTTGGGGCAAATATGGTACTACCAAACTGTTTGGGGACAAGTGACACTGATAAACTGGGGGCAAAGCTGGCACTGACAAGCTGTTTGGGGGCTCTGACAAGTTATTTAGGGGAACACAGGCACTGACAAACTATTTGGGGTAAATCTGGCACTGTCATGTTTTTTGGGGGGCAAAGTGGACTGAAAAACTGTTTGGGGGTTGTGCTGGCCATCACAAGTAATGTAAGGCAAAACTGGCAATGAAAAGTGATGGCAAAACTGGCAATGTGTAAATTGATTGTGTATGGCACTGGCGGTCACGTGTTACTTGAAGTTGGGGGACCCAGTGATTACTAGTCAGTGATCCCTGATTGGAACAGAGCTTAGTGTCATTTTCAGCTCAGCCAGTATGTTTATGCAAGGAGTAGTTGCTATATGAGATGTATTTTTAATGGATACTGGCACATGTTGGCACAAATACATGTTTATGAGAAAACAAACTGCTATTTAATTTGATAAGTAAAAAAAAACATATAAAGAAGAGTACAGACAATGACAGAATAAAGATGCTGACATGTTGATTTTGATTGACATTTCAGGGATAACATAATCCTCCCAATAAAAGTTTAAATTCCATACTATTATTTTTCATATGACACTTCCATTCATGTGTAAATAAGCGAGCTGGAAAAAGCAGCCATGGCAAACCTATAAAAACAAATCCCATTGCTCCTTGCTATAAGACCGGGAACGGGGAACTAATAAAAGTACTCAAAATAAATTGGGCAGACTAGATGGACCGAATGGTTCTTATCTGCCGACACATTATATGTTTCTATGTTTCTATGTATGTTTCCTTTCCTGACCTTTCTTTAATGGTGTGAATTCTCTGCATTAGAATGCCTCAATGATCAGCCTTTTTGTATTGTTATGTACCTATTTGTTTATATATACATTTCTCCAGGGAGTCATAAATTTACACAGCAAGAATATATTAGAAGGTAATTGTGTTCTGACTATAATGTATGCCTTCACAGGGTTGGATTGTTTCCATTTAAGCTTAACACATAGGTTTTATGTTTGATAAACAGTGGGGGTTTATTCACTAAGTAATAGACTGTGAACTTACAAGGGTGCTGCAAAAAACACGCATTGATAATCAATTCAGTTTAATGAATTTACTACAGTAATTTGTGGGGAACTAACAACCACGATGCAGTATTTATGCTAAAAATGTCAAGAGTAGAAACTATTCTAATAAATATTCATGTTTCCGATTCAGCTAATTGCATCCCCACAACCCACTGTTTAGCGAATAAAGCCCACTATATATTTTTGGATAGTGGGTCTTGGTAATCTTGTTCTCATGAGATATTATTTATTACTTGGACTGGTGAAAGCAAAAGAAAAGCGGGAAAATTCAATGTGCAAATGTTAATGTTCTATTTAGTTCTAGTGAGGATATTTACCTCATAACATTTTAACAGAGAATACAGTCTGCTATTATTTTATGGCTAACTAGGTTTTGCAATTATGCGAGTGGTCAATCTCCATTATTTAGGTGATTGATCTGCACCTTCCTCTGCCAATTAAAATGATGTATGCTGTAAAACTCATAGCTTAGTCCATTTAAATATGTAACTATTGGTATGGGCATTTAATTTGCATGTTAATTGGCACTTCCGATGACCCTTGCTCCAGGATTAAATGAAATAATTTTAAGAGAATACAGTCTTATTAACATGGACTTTGCCATAGAAGAATTAGATTTGTCATTTCCTAACTGCTGAATTATGTAAACAATGAGATAGTCTAATTTGGCACAAGCAGCTGCAGCAGAGACCAGAGTCACAGCTGCTGTAGTCGAGCCCCTCACGTCAGTGACAGTATTGCTTTAAAAAAAGAGCAGGTACATTAAATACTTGACAAATATCAAATGCATATTTTGCTTTTTTTATTTTTAACACAAACACCCTCAATGTAATTAGGGAACAACATATGTTTTTTTTATTTTTTATTTTCTTTGGGTTTTTTTTTCCTGCCACCCATGATGGGTTACATACATTGCAGGAGGCTCTTAACATGTAAGATGATTAAAGTCTGTTCTCAAAGGCACATTATTTTTTTTAATATAGACAAACAAAAATAAAAAAAATATATGATGACATCACAGACTAGTGAGTATCAACTTTTTGCTCTCGCCTGATCATGACATATTTGACATCTGTGGCAGATCCTATATTTTACACCATCTACACCACCAAAACCCAGCTTCCTTTATAAAACCCAAATCCATTTGGTTTTTAAAGAATAAAAAAATAAAATTAAAATTACATATACATTGTGTTAACAGAATTGCAATAAAAAGCATAAATTATCAGAAAAATCAATTTTTTTTAATGTCTGTGGAGTCTCCTATTTATGCCATCACCTACTGCTTGATATGCAAATTCATTTTTGAGAAATGTTTAATTTGCATATCAAACCACAGGTGATGTCATAAACAGAAGACAGCAACGCAATTGAAACAAATTATTCCCTTACAATTTACCAAATTTGTTACAATTCTGCTAACACAATGCATAGATCATTTTAATCATTTTTTTATTCTGCACATTCACAGTATTAACAATGTTCAGGTTACAGAGTTCCTTTTGAATATAGTTTGTCAGAAACATACACAAAATATAACATAGTTGCCCTAAGTATATAGCATCCAAAAGGCATGTACATGCATAGCTTTCCTAAATATTCAGTGTGCTAGAGACATACACATGATGCAGAATAGATTTCCTAAATATACTGTGTGCCAGAGACATACACATGATGCAGAATAGATTTCCTAAATATACAGTGTGCTAGAGACATACACTTGATGCAGAATAGATTTCCTAAATATACAGTGTGCTAGAGACATACACATGATGCAGAATAGATTTCCTAAATATACAGTGTGCTAGAGACATACACATGATGCAGAATAGATTTCCTAAATATACAGTGTGCTAGAGACATACACATGATGCAGAATAGATTTCCTAAATATTCAGTGTGCTAGAGACATACACATGATGCAGAATAGATTTCCTAAATATACAGTGTGCTAGAGACATACACATGATGCAGAATAGATTTCCTAAATATACAGTGTGCTAGAGACATACACATGATGCAGAATAGATTTCCTAAATATACAGTGTGCTAGAGACATACACATGATGCAGAATAGATTTCCTAAATATTCAGTGTGCTAGAGACATACACATGATGCAGAATAGATTTCCTAAATATACAGTGTGCTAGAGACATACACTTGATGCAGAATAGATTTCCTAAATATACAGTGTGCTAGAGACATACACATGATGCAGAATAGATTTCCTAAATATACAGTGTGCTAGAGACATACACATGATGCAGAATAGATTTCCTAAAAATAAATCTATCTCTCCCTTGTTTGTCTCTCTTTAACCCATCTCTCTCTCATCCCATGTCTCTTTATCCCCCATGTCTCAAACTCTCCCATATCTCCCCCCAATGCTTTTCCTTCTCTCCAAAGTCTTTCTCTCCAACCCGCCAAGTATTTTTCTCTCTCCCTCCCTCCCCAAGCCACTCTCTCTCCATCCAAAGTCTATAATGCTTTTTATCCACATTCCATGTCTTTCCCTCTGTTTTGTCTTTGAGACCCACACAGGCACATTCAGTGCTGTGTATTTCAAAGTGGTGGCCTCAATCAGTGCTGCCTCAGTACCCTGTGTATAGCTCTGAATCACTACTCATGCGGGGATTGAGAGACAGCACTGACTGAGGTCTAACACTTTGAAATGCACAGCAGTGAAGCAGCTAATGCTGCTCCCACCATTTTGGTGTGGAGGAGCGGCAGTGAGCAGGACTACTGCTCCCATGGCAGACTGCCTTCATGCTCATCAAAAAACAACACTGAGTATACAGAATTCTACTCTTTAACCCTTATTTTTTTTTGTTTTGTTTCATTATAGGTCAAATAAGTTCCAATTATAGGTCAAATAAGTAGTGTCCTACTAAATTCCAGAGGTTCCTATGGAGGGTAATGTGTTTGGAATGTAACAATACATCTTGGCACCAAGAGTTTCCTCTTAAAGAGACTATGCCACCTAAACACAGTTTACACTGTGAATAATCAATTTATAGTTAAGATTGTATTACTAATTTGTAATTCCACAGCCCTAGAGCATTAGCTGTGACATGTTACATCATGCATATTATGAGGCCAGATTGTTATCCTCATCTTCAAAGTACTAATGGGAGATGGTGGAACTAGCACACTTTGTTGCCACTGCTGACTGTTTGCTATAAATGACTGGTTGTCCTTTGTTAATAAGACCAATTTAGCTCTGCATTCCTTATTTACCTTATACATTGTACACAATAATCACATTGGAAAATAAATTAGTCAAACACATCCTTAAGCGAAACCTTCTTGACTACCATATTCCAAAACCTTCCTGACTTTCATATTATGACCTATGACAAAGAAGCAAGTACCTCTTGAAACAGATGGTTTGTAATGAATGTTCCCTTCTGGTTCCGAATGGTGATTAGATGAACGAGACGAAAGTAACGAGGACTCTTGATAATAACAAAGGGACTGCGCTTACCAAAAAATACATCATATGGAGCAAACATTCCTTTTATGCATTTATTGCCTGTTTGATTTCACAGCAGAAAAGCCACAGATTTATTTTGAAGATACTGATATTACTAATCAAATTGAATAAGGACAGCAACTTCATTATTAATACAACAGGAGAAGATTAGGAGGTCAAAAATACACCCACAAGAATCAAATGCACATAGTGTTTCCACATCTGCTTACATAAGATTTCCAATACACAAACACATTTCCTCATGGGCACACACAGTTATGTATCAGTTTTTACAGTCCAAACACTCAGCTGAGTTCTGCACCAAGCCAAGTGAGACGTATACAGAATAACCATACAATCACTAAGCAGGTGGGCAAACCTTTTATAGCAAGGTGGTTTTCTTCTAATTTTGCATTGAAAAAGGTAACAGTAAAAAATTATTTTTTAGATTAGAAATATACTAATTATGGGTAGATGGTTTAAATAATAGGTATAGCCTATATTGGCCTATTATTTAGTATACATGGGAACCAGATTTTATAAAAAGTGCCACGGAGATGATTCATGGTTGCCAACAGTCACAAATTTGGGGCAAAGCCTGTTTTTTGGGAGTCCTGCCACTTTATATTAGGGCCTGTCCCCACAATGCACCGTGCACAGGTAGCTTTGTATTTAAACTGTGCATGTCTCTGAGATCAATCTAGATGCTGAAAAATTGAGCTCCAGACAGCTAAATCCAGTCCAGGGCTAAATATGGTTAAGTAGAGGCCCTGCCAAACTCCTTTTTACCATTCTTGACTCAGATCAAATATGTCAATTATTTTTGGGGAATGAAAGTCGGGTAAAAAAAAAACACACAGCACAATATTACAGTCATTATTTAATTATTGTTCACAATATAAGTGAATTGTTGGACGCCTCCAAAAATGGTCTCCTCATACCCTCACAGCATAACAACTTAAACTGTCAGAATGATACAGCTTTAACTTGATCCATACTTTTATCATGACTGTATGTTGTAAGACTGTACAATTAAGTGGTACTAATGATCATCTTTTAGAACCCAGGTCCCACACCATAACACACTACAAAAGAATGCACATCAGTCATGCAGATCAATTCTATGATAGAAAAGCCCCCAGAACATTTATCTTCCCTGACGTGGTTAACCCCTCCTCTGCAAAAGAGACCCACAGAGAAGAGATTATCTGCTTCACTTCAGGCATGCAAGACACAGATTAATACATCTACTCCCAGAGAATCCTTCAGAGCTGAAATAAACCCCTTTTCTTTCAGAGAATCATGCAATGTATAAAGTAACGTCACGGATGGGAGAAGGACTTAGCATATCTCAGAATCCATATATACCTGATAGTTTAGCCTGTGAGTAGATAGTGCCCTTTTCGTACCAAGGTAAATATAAGAAAACTAACACACTATAAAAAGGTTTGACCAAATCAACCTCATCACCAATTTATTTTAATTTATCTGTGACACTATTCCTCATCACAAACTGAACACTTTATTGTACTTTTAAACAACGCAAACGTTTTAAAGAATCCGTCAATCCCAGTATATGTTTTATGGCTGCTTGAAAGAAAAGTAGTTTTTAACACACCTCCCAAGTGTACCTATTTAGGAGGGACAGTCCATACTTTAGGCCTAAACCCCTTTTCCTCCTCTGATATACCTCTTTTGGAGGAGCTAAGAATGTTGATTGTGTGTGATATATCACAGAGCAACAATACTCTTTGTAGTGTTTGTAATTTTTCTTAGAAATGTACAGCCCTTTGTCACAGCTTAAACCACTGTGGGGGTTCCAGACCCCGTCTCCAACAGGCTTGGGGTCCCTTACCTGCATCCACTCCCGTTGCTGCCCGACGAAGGGGAAGGCCGCCGCGTGGTAGGCCGCATCCCCGGACTCCAGTAACTCGCGTCCCGCTGGTGCTACTGTTATTTCGGATTGCAGAGGGGCGTGGCCTATTGCGCGATGGTGCCGATCCATTGGTGGAGACAGCGGGGGTGTGGCCAGAGGCTGCCACTCACCCCAGTGAGTGTCAGGCTTTCCTATGTGAGTGGGTGGACTTCCCTGATTGGAGGAGGCGGGGAGGTACACTTGACAGCCCATAAATACCAAGCACTGACTTCAATCAGTGCTTGTGTATTGAGCTGCTAAGTGGTGTATACCCTTGGTTCCTTCCCAGAGTTCTTGTCCCTTGTCTTACCTCCTGTTCTCATTGATTCCCCGGATTTTGACCTTGGCTTTCCTCCTGGACATTCTGATTTCTCCTGCCCTTTGATCATGGATTGTATTGTTTATTCTCTGGTTACTCCAACCAAGATCCTGCTCTCTGCTGCTCCCCTGTGGCCACTCACGACCCTCCTGCCATAGGCTCCCAACCCCAAACCTGACAACCACTGCCCAAAAACATTAGATTTGTGCAGCAATTCACATGGGGTTATGCTATGTAAGTATAGCAAAATGGTACAATTTTTCCACACAAATCATTCTCTGAAAGAATGCAGACTGAATAAAAACCAAACAGGTGATGGCATAAGCAAATGATTCCACAGAGAAATTGTTCTCCTAATTTAGGCATTTGCTATAATTCTGCTATAACAATGTATAGTTCAATGTCAATCATTTTTTATTCTCTACATGTACAATAAAAACAATATTTAGGTAATATAGTCAATTTAAACTAACTACATGCAATCATGTTTAATGCAAAGGACTAATAGGCCAAAGATGCATGACTACGAGTATAATGTTTTTTGGTGCAAATTTGTGTTTTTTTTCTTCTGATCTTGGGATCAGAATCATACCACTTCGAGACTTCAGTATAGATATTCTCCTGTAACTTTATTTAACATCTTAGGATTGCTTGTCAGGAAGATGCTAGTCATTTGATACAAAATATGCATGACAGTACTGATTAATGACAGAGACAAGTGGTTTACCCTTTTCTGTATGTTTGCCATTCATCTAGCTATTCTATATATCCAGTAGACTTCGTCCCACTAAATTTTCAGTTTGACCGAATGCCATTATTTTCATTTCGGGAATTCCATTCGGACAAATGGAATTGTGCCGAAGTTCATTTCAGAATATGTCAAACAAGGTTAGGTTAGGGGATTTGGAGGAAACTAAAATTTTGGCTGCTCCCAAATATGTATTAATGAGTAGACTTAGGCATTCATTTTCCGGCGAATGACAATGTGGACTTCTCCGGAGTTTGTCTGCCGAAATGGACCTAAAATAAGCTGAAGTCCTCTTCCACATAGAAGTTTATAATAAGGACTCAGTTTGTTTCAGGAGGACTTTGGCTATTATGGGAGGACTCCGGCTATTCCCATAATAGCCGAGGTCTTATTGAAATAAGCTGCATTCTTCCCCATAGAAGTCTACAGGAAGCACCAAGACTGAAATGTCAGCATCTGTAGAGATTTTTTGTGAATTGTATTCATACTAATGGAATTCCCGAAACAAAAAGAATTTAAACTGAAATGTCGGACGTAATGAAATGAAAAAACCTGTGACCTTCAAGTCTATTAATGAGTGTTACGTGTGAGAGTGTGTATTAGTGTGGGTATTTATTAGTCAGTATTTTTGTGTGTACTAGTGAGTGTATTTGTGTGTATTAGAGTGAGCGTGTATTGGTGAGCATTATGTGTGAGAGAGTGTTCGTGTGGAGTAGTGTGAGAGACCTATCCTAGATCACCAAGTGTTATCCAACATAGACCAACATGTCACACAAATTTACTTAATACACAGGTACATTTTTATGATTGAGAGTCTTAACAAATACAACATGGTCAATTTATGCATTTGGCCTACGAGGCAAAATCCAACAGGAAAATCCAACACAGGGTTTAGTAAATACAGTGTTTTGGTTATCCTCTAATTGATTTGTTGGTTCAGTGCTTTTTGAATGCATCCTTGAGCAAAAGAGAGCATTCAACCGTTTATAACAGACAAGATTTAAAAGCCCAACAGGAAAATCTCACTGTATTGGAGGGACTGGAAAATAGTATAGGATTAACAAGATTCTATAAAATGAAATGATCATGTGAAATAAACCCACTTAACATCTTTATTACACAACCCTCCAAAGATAATTCAGTATGAGTTATCAGCAATTGACTATTTATATTTCTTTCTTGTATCATGATGTTAATATCACAAACGGTTCAACCCCTTAGTGACATTACCTTTTGACCCTGTCTTTTCCTTGGATACAGCTGTTTTGACATTTCTGGGGTGTTTGTGTTTAGCTGTAATTTTCTACTTTCTCACATATTCTACCCACACAAATTATTGTTTTTATCGCCAGAAGAAGAGCTTTCGTTAGATACCATTATATTCATCCTATCTTATAATTTACTACAAAAGAATCGTAAAATCTGATGAAAAAATAAACACTTTTTCTAACTTTGACCTAAAAAATAATTTACACAAATACAGTCATTAAAAATTACCCCATCTAAATAGTTTCAAAATGTTGTCCCGAATTTAGAAATATGCTTGTTTCCATAATCCTTATTATTATAGGGCAAAAACCCAAAATAGTGGAGGGGGGCAGGAGGGTTCACCTACAGTGACCTTTTGACCTGAACCCGTACACCTAAGCCTAAATGTAACCCTAACTAACCCTCATGCTAAGCCTTAATATATTCTAATTTTTATTTAATTGTAACCCTTATGCTAACCGTAATTTAATTCCAACCCTAAACATTATTCTAACCCTAACCCTAGATGTTTAGCTAATTAAGTCTTTTTTTTTTATTGCAATGCTGCTGACTGTCTCTAGGGGCAGTCTAGCAACAGCATCAGAGTGACATTTTTTTCACTTCCGACACTCTTCCCACAAGAGGGCAGCAGCCATATTGGAGGAGCATGTTACTCTCCAATATGGCACCGACAAATCACTCCGTGGAGACACAGTGGGTGCCCCAGGCACCATATTTCGGTGTTGCTTAATGCCTCGACTTCGAGGCGTTGAAGCATCACCATTTGAGCGGTGTTTGCGATATTAGATTGCACACGCCACTCGTTTAACCGCAGGACAGACTAGGTCTGTCCAGTGTCGGCAACGTTTTGCCAGACAGGATGGACCGAATCCGTCCTATGTCAGCAAGGGGTTAAAACATTGTCATGGGGCTCTATTCACTGAAAGGTGAGTTGCAGGTGAGTTGAAATGAGATGAAAATTCCATCTCATCATTTTAAATATACATTGTGCAGGTACAAACCCAGGGAGTTTCCCTCGCTTAGCAAACTCACCAGGATTGTCCCTGCACAATTGGTAACTTAACTGGTGTTCATCTCAACTCACCTCAACTCACCTTTTAGTGAATGGTGCCTAGAGAGTGGGTTTCTAACAGATTACTCTTAGAAAAATCCAATAATACAGACTGTAATGGCCCTAGAGATTCTTTATACAAAACAAGCATCCAACAAATATGTGTGGAATTCCAGATACTTTTGTAAAATGAGCTGACCCTAACACTCTTTAAAATATCAACATTATAGTCCACTATGAAAATTGTATTTAGTGACTTTCTGGTAACCTGGAAACAACTTTAGGCTGTAACATTAGTCTTCACAGAAATTGGCATTTCAAACATTTTTTGCTCTCTTCACTATAGTATCTCTTCATTGTAGTGATCAGAACATCTAACAGTATTGTTAATGGCAATATTCTACATTTTTGGATGTATTAATACATTTTTCCAAATTATGGCCTAGGCCCAGTTTGGTATTGGCCTAAACCACCTCCATTTGTGCCACATGAGTCTTCGTTAGACAATCACATAACCAAGCCAGCTTGTGTAGAGAATATCTAAAACAGTATATTATTAAATAACATGTGCATATCAATATTAAAAAATGTAAATGAATATACGTATGCCTTATACATCAAGATTACATCAAATTTCAAGTTCATGTAGTGGTTGCAAACCAGCAGACTTAACAGTCTAAATCTAAGGCTGATTTTGTGTGTCACTAACTCTCTACTGTCTGATCCCAGGGTCCTGACTTCATCTCCTGGGTCCAGCACACTAATACTGCACATGTGAATGTCTTCACTACTGTGCATGCACAATAGTGGTGACACACACCCTTCCTAGCCATGCCCTCTGGCCTCCCATATGTCCTAACCATAGTTTTGCTTCAGGAACCATAGAAATGTAGATGCCTTGAAGGCCTCAAAATATGTCCACCTATGCCCACATTGAAGCATCTACACTGTTGACATCTGAGTAGTTATATTTGACTTACATGTTTTTATTTGTTATCATTCTACACCACAGATTGTTATGTGGGTTTTTCTAACAGCACTTTCCAAAGCCCACCTATTCCAAGACACCAGCGGTGAACCATTTAATAAATAAGCATTGTTTTCCATAAAATACAAGATCCTATATTAAGCTGTTAGTACTAATTTTATTCTCTGTGGTGTTGTCTCACCTCACTACGTAAGCAAGTGCTTAAAGCTACATGTGAACTATCTAAATACATCCAAGCAACTCTGAAGATGTTTTTTTTATACAGTGCCTACACTTGCACATACACAGAAGCATCTCTAAAGAACCAAACAACATAACTATACATCTTTAGGCGTTCAGCCTGAATGGGGTTTGTGGCAAGAAATCGATCATATTTTCTGTACTGTTTTTCCTTCCTCTCCATCTGGCAACAGCTTAAGAGTTAACAAGCTCTCTTGTTTCATAATGTTGCTACATAATGGATCTACCAAGCGCCACACAGTGTGACGTCTTTCGTGTATTTTCAGAATCACTATATTTATAATTGGGAAGACACCAATCTGAACAATTATGTCACAACAAAACTCTTTTTGTATAGATTAAGAACATATAACTGTAACTGCTAAGAACTACAACTCCTATCCTATTGAACACAATAGGGGTCATAGCCCACAGCAGCTAAAGTCTCAAAGGCTGTCTATCTGTTATATACTGAAAGCTTGCAAATAAGATTAACAGCAACGTATATTCTTGGGATGACTCTACTACTAGGATAATTGTGCTTCCTCTGTTCTATTATTGATTTTGTTTTCACAATTATTTCATTTACCAATGTATTTATTTTGTGGTGCTATCACTAAGGCATCAATTTGAGGAACACCCCACAAGTGATTACTGTGTCACCCTGCTCTGCATATCATTGTTTCTCCCATTCCTAATTCCTCAGCATGAGCACGCATCTCCTGGAATAGCCTCATGTCATTATCATGCCGACATCTGTCAGGGTCCTGGCATACACTCGTTTTTCTGGATGCCGCTCTGTAGATCTGTAGCTTATCTGAAAACATCTCATAAATAGGCTAGCTCTTCCATTCCTGCTATATCAATTCCTTTAGAATTCCGAGAGCCTGCAGAGCATTTCACTTGAGTGCTGTCATTCTTATGCTAATAGAGTCACATTAGATACTTTACATCCGACAAGGTTGTCAAAACTAATTTTCTAGTTTAGAAATCTACAACTTCATTTCACAAGCTTAAGTGAATAAAAGCTAAATGGGGTCATTAAACTAAGACCCAGCACTATGGTAAGGTAGCGAAATGAATGTAAATATTTTTCTTCTCACTGTGTTTTTAAACCATAATAATAACAACAACAACAAAATCTTGTACGATTTTTGATCTCCTTCTGAAATCATTTGAAATCGTAAAGGATAATAATGGGTCAATATTTTGTTTTCTAAAATTATTCAGTGTTTAACTCACAGAGTGCCAGGGTAGTGTCGTTGACCTGAACAGGTCTGCCACCAGAAACTAAAAGGGTTAACAGTTAAACAAAATTAGATGAAAGAATTGGACAGGAAAGGGGTTAATAGTTTTTTTTTTTTTTTTTATATTCTATAGAAATTTCTCACAGAGAGAAAAAGATGTCATAGATTCAGCACAATGTTTCAGCCTTGACTTTTCCAGTCACCTTTGATACGGTGTATACAAATTTGATTTTCATTCTCCCATTTAATGTCATTTTTTTTCCTGTAACAAAGAATTGTAAACTCCCACAATAACTGTCCAACCTTTCAGTGACTGAGTAAATGAAAACGCTCCTTTCTGATATTATCTGCTCTCCCCGGGGGTTTAAATACTGAAGAAATAAACGTTTTATCCACTGTGACAGTCTTTTGTTTGTGTTCAATGGATCCCTTAACTGCCCCTTCTTGACAAATGTCCTGTGGGATTTAGGAAATACTCTTGACTTGCAAGGCATTCCCCATCGCCTCATGACATAATTTAAATGTTTGACATATACAGCCTTTTTGGTTCATTACCAGTAGCACAGTATGGAAAACAAGCCCATTGTTCTTGGTTTTACGCCAGTTTTAACCCATAACTTGCAAATGGCCAAAATGTCTGAGAAGCCAATCATTTGTTACATGCCCTTACTGTATTCCGAAATGCAAGGTACTAAAGTTAATACCTGACACAGGTGATCTACAGCTGTAATAAAACACTCAAGTAACATTGCAAATTGGTCCAACATGATCACAGCATCATTTTCTATCCATACCTTGAGAAGTCTGACAGAAGGGAGAAAGGCAGCATGGCACAGCTTACGAATGGTCCAGTTAAGAGGCCGGGGAGCATCAACTTGACTCATGACCCTGTAGAATATTCCAGTGGGAAAAATAAATCTCAAACCTTTAGAGACCCTTACAGAACAAAAGACCCTTGCGATACTGACATCCCATATTCATCAAGTCCACACCGGCTTTGTGGCAATTCCGTGCGACTGATGCTCCCTGGAACTTAGAAGGATGGAAAAGTGGATTTTCTTCAGCTCCTGATCCTCCTTTAAAGAAAAAAAAATCAGCCTCCCGTCTTGAAGCAGCAGTGCTCATGCATACCAAATGTGGCTGAATGGAAGCAATCAGCCTGCTGCTCAGGGGAGGGTTGCACTGTTTTACAGGAGAGAGGGGTAGCCTAAATGAAAAAACTGCCTCTCTATCTCTCTGTCTCTTTCTCTCCTTCAACCCCCTCCTTCTCTCCTACAGTGTTTCCAGTTACACATGCTATTTTATTTCTCAGTACACACACATGCTATTTATCTGTGTGTAATACACTTTATCTGGCTCGCTCTCTATTTGTTTTCGTACATGTGTAATTTCACAGTGTGAAGTGTCTGGAATCGACTTAGAGCATCAGATGGGATATGGATTGAATCTCATTAACCCTTTTAATTCCAGAGGAAACGTGCATTCAGGAAAAGAAAATGTGCTGCATTCCTTCATTCGTGTTGTATATACCTGAGGGAATAAACAATATAACATCTACTGCTCATTTCAGGTGCCAGATAAAATGATAATGTTGTGTGATATGCTGCATATGGTATCATTTATATGACGAAATTTACAAGCAATTCCATATGTTACGTGAATATTTACATTCATACATTGCACTTTGGTGTATTTTAGCTAAATAACAACAACTCTGCAATCTTCTATTATATTCTAGTAAGAATAAGACATACATTATAGAGATTATAAAAATAACCCTTTAATACATTGGTTGCAGATTTGTTTCTCTCACTGAGGTAAAGCTTTCTAACACACAGTATCACACCTAAGCATATATGTCACTGCACCAGATCCTATCCTGACTTGCATGGATTTACGAACACATAGACAAAAAAGGTTTGGCCAAACTAATGTGTTGCTCTCGGCTTGCCTTGATTAATGGGAGGAACTTACTAAAACAGGAAGTTGTGGACAGTGACAAAACAACAGGAATACTTTAGTTAATGGAATATTTACATGTATGAATGAGGGTGTTTACTGCTTGTACTCTCATTACATAACTCCCAACATTTCAAAAACCCAAAGAGAGACCGTTTTGGAGGAGGGGAGTGGCTGAAGGTTTTACTGACGGTGGGGTGTATTTTCTGAACATTTTCAATCATATCAAACTTTCAATCAAACCTGTGCAATCTGGTAAGTCATTTAGGTTAAGAATAATAATAATGTTTTATTTACATAAACTGTGACATGAATAATGGTACACACATAGTGGCTGAGTGACGGACAACAGAGGGATGTGGTCAATGGAGTATGTTCGGAGCAAGGTCTTGTTATCAGTCGGGTAACTCAGGAATCTGCACTTGGATCCATTCTTGTTAATATTTCCATTAGTAATATTGCTGAAGTTCTTGATTATAAGGCATGTATTTTTGCCATAAAAAGATTTGCAACAGGGTTGATGTTCCCAGAGGGAGAAGCCAAATGGCAAATGATTTAGGTAAGCTAGAAACTGTGGCAACTGATATTTAATGTTGATAAGTGCAAGAATATGCCCCTTGGGCGTAAAACCCCCAAAGCAGATAATAGAATATTTGATATTGTGTTTGATGTTGTGGTGTCCGGTGCGGTGCTTGTGGTCCTCGGCGCAAGCTAGGAAGCGTCCATCAACGGAAGGTACTCGGTTGGAGTACGGGGAGTTCCGTTACAGACAGGGATTAAAGGATAGGAGCCAATCTTAACTTGGGAAAAGCACAGTGAATAGGACAAAGACTTGGATCCCAGTAATTACAGTACATTCCTCCCCTCTGCTTGGGAGATAATTGAGGCAACCTTTGTATCAGCTCAATTATCTCCAAGCTAAAATATACAGGTTTTACACAATATTAATAACTTCAAAATATGCATCACATTCACATAAAACATACATTTTCAGAATCAGCATACTTTATATATTAACATAACTAAAAATCAGACAATTCCACCCAGTAGTTCAAAAGTTAACTTTTTGGGGCATTTTCACCATGCCCCAAATATGTTCTTAAAGGGCCATACATAGTCCAATACAAGTCCATAGGCCCGAATAGCATTCTTAAAGGGCCATACACCCCAGGGCCATAGTCACAGGGGAGGAGGCTGGCAAAGGGCACTTCGTCACAATGGGTAATTATTTCAGAAGAGAGGTAGACATTGTAATAGAGCAGCAGGAAATGCTAGCAGAATCCTATGTTGCATAGGGAGTGGTATTAGCAGTAGAAGGATGGAAGTGCTCATCCTGTTGTACAGAGCACTGGTGAGACCTCACTTGGAGTATTGTACGCAGTAATGGAGACCGTATAGCTTTAAAGAAAGATGAGACGAGGGATATGATAGAAACATTTAAATACATAAAGGGAATCAACACAGTACAGGAGATGACTGTATTTAAAAGAAGAACAACTGCAACAAGAGGAAATAGCCTTGAACTAGAGGGATAAAGGCTTAAAAGTAATATCTGAAGTTTTACTTTACTGAGAGGGTAGTGGATGCTTGGAAAAGACTTCCAAGAGCAGTGATAGAGGTTAACACAGTGAAGCTTGCATGGTATAGGACCAAGGCTATCCTGGATATAAAATAGGGCCTGGACTAATGAATGCATTCAGACAACTGTGTAGACAAGATGGACCCAATGGTTCTTATCTAATGAACAGTTTCTATGTTTCCACATCACCACATTTACTGCAGTTTAAAAACATTTTATTGCATTACAGCTTATTGATGCACTCATACACACAAAACATGTCGAGCTCCCAGAAACATAGAAATGGAAAGAGGGACAAAAAGATTTGGGTCCGAAATACAGACTGCTCCTCCTAATTAGGAAAATGTGGAGATATGTCTTAGGATTTGTGCTTTTTACGTCCATGAAATATGGCATATACTATTGTCACCTAATACTGTAGAAACTATGCATTGCTTACAATTTACAGTGCACAGATGAGTAGGGTTACCATTCATCCAGTAAGAAATTGTCTTACGGCTAGAGTTGAGCGGACACCTGGATGTTCGGGTTTGGCAGGTTCGGCAGAATTTCGAAAAAATGTCCGGGTCCGTGCTCAAATTTGACCCTGAACTTGACCTCGAACCCGAACCCCATTGAAGTCAATGGGGACACAAAATTTTGGCCACTAAAATGCCTCTAAAAAAAGTCCTGGAAAGGGCTAGAGGGCTGCAAAATGAAGTAAAATGTGGGTATGAGTAGGACAAGTGCCCTGCAAGCAAATGTGGATAGGGAAATAACTTAAAATAACATAAAATACATACAAATTAAAAATACAGCTGAGCCATAAAATATCACTAGATGGAATCTTTGATTTTAGCTTTGGAAGAAAATAAATCTAAATCTAAAGCATGGCTGCCAGGAGGATCAACAGAATTATCCATTTGAGAGAGGGTTGGAGTGCAGGGTATTCTCTTTCAGTTTATACTAAGTGACCCATAGGTTGAGGAGGCGGTGACCGTGGTGGTGTAGGTGGAAGGGGCGCTGGAGGAGGAGGAGGATGAGGTAGCCAGAATTTTCCAAAGTGCGCTGTAAGCACAATATTGGACTGTTCTATTTGACTCTCAGATATGAAGTGCACCGCAAAACGCAAATGTACTATTTAGCACCCAAAACAATTAGAATGTTTCAAAGTGCGCTGTAAGCACAGTATTGGACGGTTTTATTTGACTCTCGGATATGAAGTGCAGGACGCAAATGTAATATTTAACACCAACAAATTGCAGTATTTTAAAATGCCAAGATGTTGCCCACGGAGCTAACAGAACAGGATTAAAGTCATGTGCCTGGCACACATGCAGTTGCAAGTGCACTGCACTCTCAGTGGCACTGGGCTCAGGGCAGGGTACAAATATGTAGTATAGCACCCACTAAAATAATCACTGTAATTTGAATAATCGCTGTAGTTTGAATAATCGCTGTAGTTTGCAGATTCAACACCAGAATTTTTTTTAATATGTCCCTCACAGCTGCAGCATCCTCTCCCTACACTAAGAAGAGCTCATGTGATGTGTGTGTACGTGACTCCAGCTTATATATAGAGGCCTGGCCAATCACAGCCATGCCATTAGTAGGCATGGTTGTGATGGCTTCTAAGGGCAAACAAGTCAAATGCTTGTTCATTGGCTGCCCTGCAGCCTTTCAAGATGCACCATTAAATCGCCGAACCCCGAACTCCAACACAAACATACACTGGAATGTCCGTGTTCGGGTCCGGGGTCAAAAAAACGTAATGTTCGGTACGAACCCGAACAGTGCCTTTCGGGTTCGCTCAACACTACTTACAGTGTTGAGTCTATGGAGGCAATAGAAAGGCTAATACTTTTTTTTTTTTTAAAGGAAAAGGTGGCAACCCTACAGGTGACTGATAAAATTTTTATTACAGATTGTATGGCCTACCGTTGAGCTAGAGATACAAACACAGATATATAACCAATTTGGGCTTGATTTGTAGCCACAGTCATTGAAGTAAATGTGAGGCCATCTGTCCAACAGCTAAAGCTTGGCCAAAATTGGGTCATGCAACAGAACAATGATGCCAAGCACACCAGCAAATGTACAACAGAAGGTCAAAAACTAAAAGATCAATTGGGGCTATGTATAACAACAGCGCACGTGCAGATAGCGCCAAATAGTAGCGTGTGCACACTGCGATAAAAATATCCAGCACTTAAAAACACCTGATTATTGTTGGAGAACCTCTGCCAAGGTCTTTCTCTCCCACATTACTGTATGCGTATTACCAAGACACCAGCGATTACTACAATCTAATGTGAATCTATATTTAAATAACAAGCACCTACACATTTTTATTGTTCTATGTATTTGACCATTCTCTCTTCTATATTGTTTTTTTTTCTGAAATAAAATCAATGGTGATAAACCCAATATGCCATGAATGAAAGATTAATGACTGTGCCATTTTCAAATTAGAAGGGATGTATAGTCCTGTAGGCTTTCTTTGCCTGGCACTCAGTTAGGTGTCATTTTGTGTTTGTGATTAAGCTGTCTAGGGACTTTGTTGCCATCTGCATATACAAGTTCTACTTACAAAATAAAGAGTGCATGTTTACAGCAAATTAAATCGACTATAAAATCTATCCGCTGTTGGTCAAAAGTGTTGTCAGAGATGCTGTAATTAAACAATGCCAGTATGTCACGTTAGTCACACCCCAAAAGTAGTAATTGAGCAATCAGGATAGAGATAATAAAAAGATAGACTGTCTTCAGATGATGTTTTAAAGATCTGCTAGGCCCTTAACAGACTTTATCACATTGTACGTATCGTGCAGACATCCCCCGGCTGCCCCCACTAGCCACCAGGGAGAGAAACAAGGTGAGGGGGAGGGGGGGAGGGGGGGAGAGAGAGACACAAGGGGAGGGAGGGGGAGACAGAGACAAGGGGAGGGAGGGGGAGACAGAGACAAGGGGAGGGAGAGGGGGGAGAGACAGAGACAAGGGGAGGGGGGAAGAGACAGAGACAAGGGGGAGAGGAAGAGGGACAAGGGGAGGGGGGAAGAGACGAGGTGGAGGGTGAGAGAGAGAAAAGGAGGGAGGGAGGTGGAGAGAGAGAAAGGTTTTGGGGGAGGGAGACAACGCTGGGGGGGGAGAGAGGCAGCATTGGCACATAAATATTTTTATTAAAAATTAAAAAGCAATTTACATGTGAATATATACAAGTTGAACTTTTTTTCCTATAGGGTAGTCTTATATTCAGGCTTTTATTTTTTTCCCTAAAAGAATATCCAAAGTTTGGGGGGTCGTCTTATAATGAGGGTCGTCTTATATTCGAGCAAATACAGTAAATAGATAATTATGCACACACTTGTAAAAAAGCATGGTGTCATAGCACACCTCATCTACAGCACATTATACCATATCACAAATATGATATCAACGGCACACCACAGCATATGTCATTTTTATAGGTTGGTCAAATGTATATTTTTTTTTTTTTAATTGTTTTCTAAGAGAAGGGGATAAGCAGTGAAGAGGCATATCTTTTGTTTAAGCCCTACACTACTGAGCTATTAGCTTGTCCCTGCTAGCTTTGATTGCCCAAAGCATTTTAGATTAATATACATAAGCGGGGGAACACGGCAGTCCGATGCTGAGTTGGCTGCAGCACCTCGGCATTGTTGTGCTGGTTGCATGAACCCACAAGCATAAATATCTACAGATACATCCAAAGTTTCTACTTACAGGGAAAGCACATGACAGTAGGTATTACTTCTAAGTGGCAGTAAGAGTGCTCTCCTGCGGGTGGAGGAGAGGGAGGAGAGAGAGTATTACCCTGCAGTATCCTGCTCTGTGCTGTGCTTGTGGTAATGTGAGATATTGGAGGGCACATAGGAGCTGAGGAACTTGAGTGTCAAGATGGGTGATCCTGGCAGAAATTCAAAGGTGAGTAGTTCTGAAAACATCAGATTTAAAAAAATAAAATCTAGAATAAAGTAATTTGACACACATTCAACAGTACTACACATTGAAATTAGTGCTTACAAATGTGTAATCAAAAAGTCTATGGATCAAGAAAAGTTTCCCTTTCGTTGGTGCTCCAATTCATTTAAATACCTGTGTATCACGTACCACAAGCCATATCCCATCTGTTTGACCTCAACATTCCATATGAGAAATTGCCAAGAAATGAAAATCTCATCACATTTAGTACTCTCTTCACAGAACAGCACAAACTGGCTTTAACCAGAAAGAGAATGGGAGGGCCATCTGAGCAAGAGGAAAACTACATTAGAGTGTCTAGTTTGAGAAACAGACACCTCACAAGTCCTCAACTGGCAGCTTCATTAAATACCACAAAACACTCTACATAAACAATTCAGACTCTAAGATGCTGGCCTTCTATGCAGAGTTGCAAAAAATAGCATATCTTAGACTGAACAACAAACAGAAAAGATTAAGATGGGCCAAACATCATAGACACTGGACAGAGGAAGCCTGGAAAAAGTGTTATGGAGAGAGAAAACTAAGTTTGAGATTTTCGGATTACAACAAAGAACATTTGTGAGATACAGACCAAACAAAAAGATGCTAGATGAGTGCTTAATGCCATTTGTCAAGCATGGTGGATGCCATGTGATCATCTGGGGGTTCTTTGGTGGTGGTAAAGTGGGGGATTTGTGCACTTGTAGATGGACCTCAATTAGAGTCAGCTTATTCCTACTACAGGGTCATGACCCAAAACATAGATCATAGATCTAAACTATGCAAGAACTCTTTAGGAAAGAAGCAGCCAGTGGTGTTCTGTCTATTATGAAGTGGCCAGCTCAGTCACCAGATATCAACCCTGTTGAGCTGTGGTGGTATATAATAAGTGCCCATCAAGCTAAACTGACTTGTGGAAGGTGCTTCAGGATGCATGCGGTGAAATATCTACCTATTAACTCAACAAATTGACAATTAGAATGCCAAAGGTCTGTAAGGCTGTAATTGCTGCAAAATGAGGATTCTTCAAAGAAAGAAAAGTTTGAAGGACACAATTATTACTTAAATTAAATATCATTATTTCTAAGTTTGTCAATACCTAGACTATATTTTGTATATTTATTTTGCAACTCATTTGATGTATGTTTTGGTGGAACATTTCTAAGTGACCTTTGAACAGTAGTGTATATTTGCTAGGTACAATGAAATAATATTCATCTGCTTGTAACATTGTTTCAAAGTGTTTTAAGCAAAGGTTTGCTTTAATATCCTTATTTCTAAATTATTCTACATTTTACATGGGTGGTATATTCTATACTTAGATTTGATTAGTTAGCACACACAAAAAATCAGGAGACTTTCAGTACCTACAATACTGCTTTATTTCCCAGCGTTCAAGAAATGCAGAACTAAAGCATACTTCTCTTAAATGTGCTTTAACTATTCAGGTGTGAAGGAATGCTTCAAAATGTGGTATTGTGATTGTTCTGACATGTCACAGAACCTCGGGTCTTAGCAGGACAAGATAAGACATGGCACTAGAAATTTGCACATAGACACAGAAACTTAACTGAGACTATCGTTTTTGAAACTGGCTTCAAGTTCAGTGTGGACCAAGGGCATAAAAGGAATGCCAAGTAGTAAGCTTACTTGGCCAGAACTACAAGTCCTGGGACAGCATTGCAGGAGAAAAAGACATATGAGATGCTACAGTATGTAAATTTACACTGTTTGCAGCATCCTTGGACAATCTGAGGAGATATCTGACATTTATAGGTAGGCCACTGCTAAAGACCTCTGGCAACTGTCACTGACTGGGAACTGTATACCATTCCAAAATGACCTTTTTGACATGTGTAAAGTGACAACCAACTTCGACTTTCCATTCAGTGAGGCTCTTGTTTACACCATTCAACCATGGTCTAGTATGAGAACCTTTCTGAGTTATACATGGACCTGCAGTTAAAACGTTACTCTGTCTCTGACACTCACACTCTCTTTGATTAATGTTCAAATAATTAGGAACCACAGTATGCACATTAATCTTGTCCTCTCTTTGTATTTAGTTCTCCAGCAGCATACTGCAGACCCCATTTAGACTCACACTTACCTTCCTACAACTAAGCTATATCAAGTTGTCAATACTGTGATGACTGACCATCTGATGGGGTCACATGTTAATGTTGTAATATGTTAGTAAGCAATGATGTAGGCTGAATTTTTGCTTTTCTATCTATTGAAGCTTGTTGAATTGTTAAGCAGAAAAAAATGTTAAAAGGTGTTGACTGTGTGAATCACCAAAAATTACAAGCAGGTATGACTCACTTGGGTGGACATAAACACCCCTTGGGTTCTTTAGAGAACGTTTCATGGAGCAGACGATTTGCAGATACAGCAATTGTGCAAAAATATTATATGGTTTATTGTAAATAATATAGGTGTTACGATTAAGTCCTAAGTTCCAGCCTATGAATAAGAGTGTTTTCACGCGAAATGCATAAGGCGAGTGCATTTCCCCTTTCTTTGTTTCATATTTATTCCTGTGTTTTTGCGCTATATTTGGTCGGGTCTTTCCAATAAATTTGGACACTTTTTTTTATCGGTACCTGGAGTGCAAGCGTTTTTCTTCTCTTTTTCCTGCTTACAATTAAGTCCCACTCGGACGAAACCCGTAAAGTAGCTTTACCAAATAGGGGCGTCTATGTACTGTTTTTATTTATTTTTGTTTCAATAAATGTTACATTTTAGGGATCCTGCGTAAAGAACTTTACTATTCCTGCATATTGGGCTACCTCATTTCCAGTGTGTTTCTACCTACCGTAAAAGGAAGTTCAGAAGGCAAGGAGCACAGTTGGAGGTATATTTCTGTACCAGTACCCTTACGCAAACCCCCACTCTGTTTTGTCATTATTATAAATATAAACAGCGTGATGTCATTAGTACTCAAACCACCATATAAAAACAAAGACGTGTCAATCTTATTTATGAAAACAAATCTTTTTGTTAACAATACGGTAATATCTTGGTAAGACATTTCATTTCTTTGTTCTCAGTGTAAAAAAAGTATATAATATATTTTTGTTGAGGTCAAGAAATATTTTTGAACAGAATATGTCCCAGAACTTGGTAGATGGTGTCATTTTATATTTCAGTTCTTTAGCAGTTCAAGTTTTGGCTTAATCCAGTCTAATGTCTGACAAGCTGAAATTGAGTTTTTAAGAGCCAATAATAATCTTGAGCAGTGATAAGGAAAACATGTTTACAAAATGTTCTCCAGATAGCCTGAGGTAATTGATTGTACAACTGGTCTTTTTGCTTAAATCATTTTGGCTATGTAGTAATTTACCCCATTCTGATGATCTAAGGATTTATAAAACACTATAAAAGCTAAATGGAAAATACTTTTATTAAAAGTTATCAACCTTCTAAAATAAAATCACATCAAACAGTGCGTAACAGATTTAATGCAAGACATTTTCACAAATCTTACTAACCTTGTGTGACAAGCAGTAACTGTGTCACAGAACAAAAGTACTGCTGCACCATAGCATTGCTAAAATTACCTGACGTGTCTTAATATAGCTTACTTGGAAAATGAGTAGACCCAAATTTTACAAGATATCTAGACGTTCATTTGAAAAAAAACCCCATCACTTTATAATTTACTTGCAAAAAAAAACAACTGCAACAGAATTCAAAGCCTAGTTTGGAGGTGGTATATATCAAATCCCGATGTTGTTGTTTTTTTAGTTAGCAGGTACATTCATGCCACTACATGCCACATCAAGACCCTACCTCCAAAAATAAACAAAACAAAAACAGTTTAATGCAAAGACAATATATGTGCTATATATTTTAGGATAATATTGATGTCCTCCTACGCCAAGTCATTTGCTTTAACCATTCTTAATGTAGTGTAATGTACAATCTAGAACTTGCATAGCATTGATGAACTGAGAACCAGCTCAAGTGCTAATAAAGCTCAAGTAATCAGGGTTACCTGTAGCCGCCCTCCATTTTTTGAAGGTGCTTTGACTAATTAGGTCTATTCTGAATGTTGAAAATGGAAATTTTTCAATAAATTGTAACTGTTTTTACATTTTACACAGTGTCACACCATGTGCTTTCCTTTTCTCTCATTCCTCTGCATGTCCACTTAAGTCTCTGTTGAGACACTCTACCCGTATTTCACAAGGAGATATCCTATAAGTGGAACTCTTGTGTGTTTGCTGGTGTGAGGCCTCACCCAGTCTGTAGACTCGTCCAAGCTGTTCCAGTGATTTCAGTATTCTTTTGCTTTGCTTGCTTGTGTATTTTCTATGCTCGCTCCTGCTTTTGCTTTCCTCCCTAGTTTTACTTATTATCTATGCTAGTTCCTGCCTTTGTTTTGCATGCTGTATTTTGTTCCCTCTCTAGCTCGTGCCACATAGTGGTATCCCCTACAGAGTGGCATCCCTCTCTAGCTCGGCCACATAGTGGTATTCCCCACAGAGTAACATCCCTCTCTAGCTTGGCCACACAGTGGTACTCGCCACAGAGTGGCATCTGCCCTATCCGGCTACAGTCAGAATACTAACCTGTTCCAGATTGCTGCTACTTGTGAGCACTCTGTGTGATGTATGACCAGGGAATCTGTAAGTGTGATGACTTCTTTTCCCTTAATGAAGCTATTCAGCAAAGCAGTAGTTCTGGTTGTCTCTGGAGGTTGCTCATAGAATTGTAGGCTATGTCTGCTCTTATGCCCTGTATCCTGATTCCCTGTATTTCTCAGTCCTGCTATCATTACTATCCAGCTAAAATTACTTTCTTGTTTATAGTTCAGCCCTGTCTAACCTCAGCCCTGTCTTAGTACTCTGTTAATCTATCATGTTTATGTTACTTTAGTCTCTGCTCTGATTCATTTCTGGTTTTCTTGCGTTTCTTCCGTTTCCGCTGTTTTCTTTCTTCAGCTCTGCAGGTATTTTCTCTGTTTGTATGTCTGTGTATTGTTATAATATTTTTAAATTAAATTTTAGTGTAGGGACTTGCCTAATTGTGAGGTACCGTGACATGGTTGGCAAGCTTCATCATCCTCAATCTAAGAGTGTTAGGTCAGTTCCTGAATTTTTGTTTATATATATATATATATATATTCCCTTATCCTCTCTCCCTGAAGTGCCTGAGGATCTCAGCTTCTCTTACCTATCCCCATGTCCAGCTTGATTCCCCTCATAAAACATCAGAGGATCTTGGCTCCTCACTCCATCCCTTGTGTTCCTTTAGCCTTTACCCTGTCCTCTGTATTTTGTTCTCTGTTATATATGTATCTTTGTTTTTTTTTAATTTTAATATTTATATTCTTTATTAAGTTTCTTTTTTCCATAATTATACATACATATAAATCGTTTAAATACAGTACATCAATATATGAATACATTTAATAACACACTTTATTTGTTCTGAGTGATACATCATTTGTACTCAGTTTTCAATACGAGCACAGCGGGGCTCGAGGGAGAGGGCAGACAGAATCCTAAACAAAGCAAAAACATAAATCTTATCTTATTATCCCACCTCTCCTTCTATCCCTCATCAAGAAGCTCCTCAGTTCTTAAACAAAACATAAACATCAAACATTATTCGACATAACATAACAAGAAAAAGAAAAGAGACAACCCCCCCCCAAAAAAGGTGGGGGTTACCCTTCCATGGGTGATTCCAAGAGAACGGGTCGCCAGTTAAGTATAAATATCGTACTCATGAAAGCATAAGGTGAATAGAAATATCGTGTCTAAATCAGACCATTCTCAGGGTTCTCAGCTAAAAAGTTACTCCAGGGAGACAAAATCCTAACAAAGTTAGTAGATGATATCTGTATCTTTGCATGTATCCTTTGTTAGCTCTAGTACTCCCTTTGCACCTTGCTCTGCCCTACAGCCATGCACTCTGTATTTCAGTTATGTTCTGCTTCAGTTCCTTTGCTCTGCTTGGCTCATCTCTTTGCTTTAGCCTGCTACATCCTTCTAACCTGTTCTAGTTGCTCACTCCAGGATGTTTGCAGGATCACTTCAGTTTTCCTCTATGCATCACTGGATTCCACGGCTGCTTCACAGGGCCTGGGAACGTGGCTGAATGAAATTGGGGTCTCAAACCACCAAGGGATTGCAGTTACCCAGAACCAGGACCTGTGTCTCCATTTCCAGTGTATTGAACTCCTGCATCGGGCTCTCAGGGTCAAATAACATCCTGGACCCGTCCCTCACATATGGCTATAGGCCACAGTCAGGAGCCTGACAGATGGTCTATGATAATGGGAAATGAGAAGTCCCTGGAAGAGTTCCTTTCCCAAGGTGAATATTTTTTCTGTTTTACATTTATGTACAATCTAGCTTTCAATAAGTGTATTAGAAGAAAAATATATATGTTTATTTTCATAAAGAAATGCACATGAATGTACATAGTTTGTACATTAAGGTTAGTTTACCACATTTGTGCTATATACTTAACATGTATACCACTAATTCTAGTGCTTATTTTCACCTGGGTTACTGGCATTAGTGTGGTTATGCAAGAATATGCAACAAGGCTCCCACTCCTGTATTATAATCTATAATTTAGGATGAGGTTACAAACTCGAACAACCATTTTCCTTAAGTCAGATGAAATGGGCAAGTGTATAACCATTGGGTCTCGTGTCTTTGCATTAAACTGTTTTTGTTTTGTTTATTTTTGGAGGTAGGCATGTAGTGGCACGAATGTACATGCTAACTAAAAAAAACAACAACATAAGGATGTGAGAAGGGAATTTCAAACTTTAGGCCAATGTAGCAGAGTTGGGAGAATTATTCCAACTCAGCTTTTTGGCCTTAACTTTGAAATTCCAGTCTCAATCCCCTCTAATTCTCTCTTTATTGAGTAGACTCTCATATCTTTTGTCTTTTTCATCTTGGTTCTTAAAATATCCAATTGTTTACTTCCTGAGGGGGCCAAAATTTACTTGGAACATCACATGGAAAAGGGTATTTTAGTGACGTCTCCATTAAACTGATATAACTACATTTGGGAACAGAAAAAAGTAGGTCACACATAGATAATCTAGAATATTTTCTAATACTGGATGAGTATTGCTGTATATGCCTTGAGGATGAAATGCTTATAATTCTAATACAAATTACAAAGTTGAATGAGGACAAAATGATCTGTAAAAACAGAAGTCATCCATGCTCTGCTCGTGTGGCTTCTAAATCTGGGATACCGCCATCTTGTCAGGCTTTTCCCAATGCAGGTGTTCAGGCTCAATCCCCTACAGCAGGCAATATAGCAACAGCAAAAAAGTCAGACCTAAGTCGGACCAAATGTAAAGTGCTTTAATAAATAAGAGCAAAAGAACTTACAAAGGACACATGGAGTGCACATAAACACCTCACGTATTTTGCATTGTTTGAACTGGAGTATTAAGAAAACATTGATATTCATACCTTTAATAGACAGAAGCATGTTTCAACATATTAAACAGTATAATGCTTATTTAAGTTGAATGGAAAAATCAGCCTTTAAAAGTATACATGTTTGTTTATCTAGAAGGACGCAATAATGCTAGGCAACTTATGGAAGGGGCATTTGAACACTATGAACATTATGGGGGTCTATTCACTAAAGGTGAGTTGCAGGTGAGTTAAGGTGAGATTAACATTTAATATCACCAATTTAACTATACATTGTGCAAGGACAATCCTGGTGAGTTTGCTCAGAGGTGGAAACACACTCGGTTTGTTCCTGCACAATGTATTTTTAAAATGGTGAGATGAAATGTTCATCTCACCTCAACTCACCTAATCTTACCTGCATCTCGACTTTTAGTGTATACATCCTTAAATGTTGCTCACATTCTGTCTTCAACTTAACTCACAAACAATTGAAGACATGTATTTACATTCTGCTTAGCATTGTTCTCTAACCATTTTAATCTCAGGCAAGAAATAAATCAATATAGTTCATCTAGGGTTCTTGGTTATTTCATATGATTCTAGGGAGCTTATGAAATAGCTCATTTTAGACAGTGTGATAAATTCGCACCACTGAATAATCATGGAAGGCGCATTCTTTTCCAAATGTGAGTTATGAATATGACCGTTGGTGTATGCACCCATGAAACTGTATTGAGATAACACACTGCTTTGCTTGCAATCAAACTCTCAGTTAGCCAATAAATGCTATCATTTTAAGTCTACTTGTTTCCTGTTTTTCCACGAGCTAAAACTCTATTTACTATTTTAATATTCAGAAAACACATTCTGAGCATTTGGTTTGCACTTGGGGTTTTATATGCCAAAAGCCTCATATATGACTGTTAAAGCTGTGTGTTCCACATGAACACAGTCTGCTGGGGCTCACTGCTCTATGCATCTCAACATTAATCTTCCAGAAGACCAATTTTTATTAAAAAAAAAAAGAAGAGTTGGATCATTCCAGATATCTCCAGTATTTCTGATATACTTTAATCAGGTCACAATGGAATGAAGGTTAGATGTTTTATAATTCTGGGAATGCAAATCGTAATGTCATGTTAACAGCAGTACCACAGTATGTGTCTATGAATTACATGGAGCTTTCAATGTATAATCAACAAATGCCTATAATTGTAGCATCTCTAAGGAAAGGGGTGTATTTTCATTCCATTAACTTCCAAGACACTTTGCATTTTCCCACAATTTTCTATTTAAGTGCATTGCATGGATGAGAAAATAAACATAACTATATAGTTGTAGTAGTTTTTTTCCCTGGCTGCACAAAGTCCTTGAACAAGATCACAGCTAAATTGAAACAAAAGGCATTACATCTCCAAAAGAAACTGGTAATATTTGCTTTACCAACAATATAATTATATAAGTTATAGTATAACAACATATCAGACAATATTTGACCAAGTTGTTTTTAAAGTTAATCTGCCATGCGCAGGCTTTCTCTCACTTCCACCAAGATTGGGGGCTCTGATGTCGAATCAAGACATGTGGGAATTTTATTGCACATGTGCAGAATGTGTTCTCCGGTTTTCCAGACAATGGATTGTGTATCCTGCTAACTCTACCTCTGTCCCAAAAATTGGGACTATTAAGAAGCATGCTAATATGAGATAACACAATGTCTTGCCTTGAGTTTTAAAGAAACAGCAGCGTTACTGGATCTCACTTATAGGATCTCTAATGAACTGTAACATAAATCACATGAACAATGGAATGCACGATGAAGAAGTTTATCTTTTGCCAAGAGGGAAATTCACTAAATTATTAAGTTCATAACACATTTATGACATCGTCTTTTTCAGCATGTTTGTATCCATGACTACGTGCATTTTATAGTTTGAACTTAGGAACGCAGTCTCAACATTGTTTAAATAAATTTTTCTAGGACCAAGATAAGATTGCTTGCTTTCCCTTTGTACTTTATTTAGTACAGTATGTTGTACCTTTTATAATATTGAAAACACCCAGAGGAAAATTCAGGAATAATGACAGCATGAAATGCTTTGAACTAAAACCTACCTACTGTTTTTAGCATGTATCGGCTCCTGCTTTAATACTAGGTCATTGTATTTTAGAAAAAGTTACTTGAGATAATATATTCACTTTCAGATTCGACAGCAGACTACCTGTATGACTAATCTCTAAATATATGTTGGGGTACACAATCTATGTTCTCCTACTGGTCCTGGACTACAAATTCCATAATATTTAGCTAGCAGGCTGCAAGTAGGCCCAAGATTACCTACCCCTGGCTTACAGGCCTTGTCCTACAGTAAGGGCAGTTAAACTTAGAGAGAAGCATTGTTCTTCTTTTACAGCTTATCTGGTACAAAATCATTGCATATTACTAGGGTTTCCACCCAGCCAGTATTTTACCAGAGGGCTGGTAATACATTTGCTAGACGCCAATGGTAAGTCTATGAGCCACAATAGGAAGGTTGGTATTTTTTTAAGAAAAGGTTATTACCCTATATACTACAGTAGTACTGTTAGCTATGATATATAGTGGCAAAAAAGCAGAATAAAAAAAAATGTACACTTATATACACACTTATATCCACACATACAAATCCACAGGAAAAGAGCAAGGATAATTAGTAAAGCAGAATGTAAACAGAAAAATGCATGTAATAGGTAGTAAGGCAATAGATAAGGTTTTTGCAGTATAAACCACAGAAAATAATGAAAATAATTGCGCATAGGAACCTCTCTCCCCAAATAGTGCTGGAGATAAAAGTAAGCTGGAACAAAATTTAAAGTGTACTTGGAGTAGCAAAAACACTTGCATAATCCAATAATGAAAATGATGTGCATAAGACAAATTTCTTTGAGTTGAGCTCCCAGCACTGCAAATGGTACAATCATTCACCTCACTAAGTTCACAGTTGGTGAATGATCCATAGAGTTAAATGGGCCCATTTATTTTTTGGTAAATAACCCTCTATAAGAGAGAGAACCCCAACATTGAATTTCAGTGTTTATTATTATTATTCAAAAACTAACTTAAAATGCAAAATACAGACATGTGTTAGTCCCAATTAAGTAGAACAAATAGGAGGTTTTCTGCACTGATATAAGTTTTGCATGTTGTAATATATAAGTTGGGTACTTCCCGTTATCTGGAGCCATTCACTTAATACCACACTTTCCAATAGAAAGGAATACTGCCAGCTAGGATGCTTGATGAAATGAAGCTCTACTTAGGTTTGTGCATTTCCTAGAAATGCGGAAAATCCACTTGTCGAAAGAAGCTCAACATCTGCCATGGAAATTGGTTTACTGGCAGTCGTCTACTGTTCGTGACAGTCGTTCACTTATGCTATTGCTGGGCCAAGGATTGACATTGATCAAGTTGTGCAAAGATGAATTGGGCATGAGCAAAAACACAACCATTGAATGGCGATATAAACGACACAGAAGAACAGAGCGACACCATTTGAAGTCGTATTTGGACAAATTTATTTGGAGACTGGAAGTCGGAAACGACAACGTATTCGAGTAACGTTTGAACGCAATTAAAATGTTCCTGGTCTCCGGAATTTATAGATTATATTTTTGACGCAATTAAAATAATTTATTGTCTGGTAAATTTTCGACGCAATTAAAATTATTTTCGATCTGGAATCGAAATGAAAAAAAAAAGAAATGGCATTTAAATTATAAAACAATAAAAACAAAATTTAATGGCTCCACATAACAGGAAAGCACCCCAAGTTGTGGAGAAGAGAATGCATATCTTTCTCATTTTCACACATTCTTTTATAAAAATGCAAAACAAATGACAAAATTGAAACCTTTTACAAATGGGTCCTTTAGTTAGATTACACACATCGAGACATCTGATAAATGTGTTAAAAAGCCACTTTAGACAACTAATTTACATTTCTAACAAACGTAAGACACACTGTCATTACCTGCTCTAAAGACATGCATTGTGATGCCAAGGAATATATGCTCCGAGGTTTGACATCATTGTATAATTATTGCCTTCTAAACATATGCTGCATATTAAATGCCATCTAAAATACTCTTCATGTACAGAATATTTCCATTACACCCCCTTATCAGCTTATTTTGCAGCTACCTTCAAATGAATTGAAAAACATAGTGAAAAATAATTATGTGACAAACCAATATTCCCACAAAACATGACCTCCTCCTCATCACATAGATGTCATATATTTTAACTACTCTAAAAGGGTACAAGGCATATTAAGAACAAAAAATATTTATTCGCATGGCTGGAGGTTTCCTCAACATTCCACACCTGCAAAAGGTGTCACAGCAGTGTAATCCAGGGGTTGACACATATTTGAAGTGTTAAGGAGCCAAACAGGCTGATTTAGGAGCCAGCAATTTATTTTCAAAGAAGTAACCATTGGCTATAACACTCTATATAAAATAGTTAGGAGCCATGGTTCCCTGTCTCCTGGGAGTTGTCAAGCACTGGACTAATCAATATTAACCCCTTCATGACACTAGGAAGTTCTATGCCATCCTATTTTTATGGTCCCAAAAGACGCTTGAACGTCCAGCATTTAACAGTTCCTCGCGATGAGCTGTGCTCGGATCCCGCTGCAGGGACTTGTCAGATGAGGCCACTTTAAGTGTCTAGGAATCTAAGATCACCTGCATTTCTACTAGCCTAGCTCAGCAAGATAAGATCACGGTATCATAAGATAACATGAATCCACAGCTCTGAAATATAGTCACAAATATAGTCGAATTATAGTTCTTGTAGCTGTAATCCTATTTGCTAAATTGTTTTGCAATGTAAGATCCAGCAGCAAACAGTAGCACAGTATCCAATAGCTACATTTATTGATTCCCAATTCAGCATCTGATGAAAACAGGTAACACGACACATTGTCTAAAGCAAGACTTTTGGCATTATAGCAGAAATTAGTGAGTCAAGCTGCTACATTGTGTACACAGTGGGATTTCCCTTAAGAGTTTAAAGAGTGTGATTACATTTAGCTAAAGGATGTGATTAATTGAGTCTGAATAAGTTACCTGCACAGATTACAGTTGAAATCTAGGTTAAACTATATATTCCCCTGTTTCTATGATAGTTGATGTAATTTTACTAAGGGCCAGTAAAGACAATGAATACATATGCATAAATAATTAAGGAGCATTGGATAACACAATTAAATGAACAATCAATACAATACTGGCCATGATAATGTCACTCTACACTGACTGTACAGCAGGAGTGTCAAACTGTAGCTGATATGGCACATTTTACCTATCACTTTAAATAGTGGACAATATATAGTTCTACTGCTTAGAAAAAAGCAAAAGAAATACACAAGGTATGAAATTATTATTATAATCAATATTCTTTTATTTCTTCTAGTCACTACATATACCACAAAAATCAAGACGACAAACAACTGCAATCAATATACTAAATAAGTTAGCAGGATGGTTATAGTATCATTAATCTCTACCTTAAGACACTATAATCAAAATCCAATTTTTGTTGATAAAAACAGTAAATATTGCATGTTTGATGCCTAAAAATCCCTTTATGATTTGACCCCCTGCTGAACAGCTTTCAAACATATACAGACATATAAAGGTAATTAGAAGAAATAACTTTGTAAGATGCAGTTACTTATTTAGTGTTTATTTAAACTAGGACGCAGTTTATCAATGAACAAAAGCAGTTTGCAAGTTTACAGTTTGTTGCTGTATGGCTAATGTGAAATTGTTAGGATTTTGATTTTAACATTTGTTATTTGACAGTAAATTAGTTAACAGACCAGTTAATTTTTAACCCTCATTATCTCAAATGTTAATTGTTTTAATTGTTTCAACAGTGTCAAACCTCCATCTACAGTACTATTACACTGTTTCCTATTATCTCTACCCATATATCAGGCACCGTATTGCATTATGTATAAGGGCCCCCATTAACCTTTTTCTCTTTCTTCTAGTAATATATACCAACAAAGTTTCAACCCTCTGAAGAAGCCTGCATCAGAGTACTAGTTTCTAGCCAATAGGGTTGCATTATTATTTTTAATCTGGTTTACAATTATATTTTTTATGTGTATTATCTTTATTATGTTTTAATTCTTGTCATTTTACATAACAAACACATTGTTATTTTTACACCAACCTCTACTGTCTATCCCTTTAGCACCATTACCAGCACATATCTATATACATAGGCATGGCTAGCAAAGACCAGATTTTTGGGGGATTTATAGTATATATGTATGTCTGATTGTGGGAAGGGTTTAACAAAAGTGTAATGCACTTATTTTACTTATCAGCATTTGATAACAAAATACACAAAGCAGAAAAAGAGTTTTCTGTTGCCAAATGTTCCCATATGAGTGTTTTATAGAAGATAATGGGCCCATTTCAGTCACTCAAAATATCATTTATTACAGGTTTTTAACTCAACTGTTTCTATCGTAGTCTATGGGATTCAATCATTTCATTGAATAGACCCCAGTGAGACTCATCTGAACTATGCTGGTGCCCAAATATTTTTGCCTTCATCCACGCAAAGTTGAATTCCACCTTCAATTCCTCTGATTGTACTTTTTTTGCTGTAAAGTGTTAAGGGCTGCACATTTTTTGTCCCTAAGTGGCTACAGTTGTCCTTTGAGAGATCTCACCACCACCTCTGCATATGTTTTGCTTTCTCTGTTATACTCCATTGTTCACCGCTTGTTACATCTCTCGTGTGACATCATCTGTGAGTATAGCTATGTGCTATGTCATTCGCTCCTCCCCTCAACACTTTGGGCCAATATCTAAGGCATTTTACTTTTACCCAATATAATGATGAAGTACTGAGCCACCCCCTGCCAGGAATTGAATATGCAACCCTGAGGGTTGAACAGATGACGCATTAGTCTTCTAAGTTATCTCGCGAGCATTTATTAGAAACACCATAAAAACACCCAAATATTTAAATCCATTTTTATTTGTGCACTGTTATCTCAACATTGAAATAAATGTTATTTTTCGGCAATGCATTCGGCGATATTGATTTTTACATTTAGACTTTTGATCTGTGGGTATTTATGTAAGATTTTGTGGTGAATGAAAAAGAGCTTCTGTCTAATTGTTAGCAATGGGTCTAAACTACCTGCAGTATGAAATCACATATTCCAGAGAAACCATATAATCTCCGAAATGAAGGTCAGAGATAAAGTTTAATCCCTAAATCCAATATTTACTGATTTTACCTACAAAGATCAGATTTTGATACAGCTTTAGTTAAGACTACAACATAAATAGTGCCTTAAGGTAGAGATTAATGATGGCAAGCTACTGATAACTTGTGAAAATCCTGCTGTTATTTAATATATTGATTCCAGTTGCCTGTCATCTTGATATATCTTTAATATATGTAGCACTGAAAAATAAATGAATATTGATTAATTTAATGCATTTTTTATTTATTCCAACACCTATAATTGACAGTTATAGAACAAGGCCTCGGCCACTGATTAAAGTGACAAAGTCTTACGAAATGTAAAACTGCTGCCTCTCTATTAATAGTCTTTAATAGTGATTGGACCCTGGGCAAGAATTTGCTTGGGCCCCCTGGACACTGCCCCCTCCCCTGCAATCACTCCATCCATCGCAATGTTACCCCTTCCCCCCCCCACACACACACACACAAAAACCCATAAAAATAAGCACACACACAATTGGACTTTTCTTGCAGTGAGTATTTTTATTGCATTGAATAAAATGTGTACACTACGTGTATAATTGCAGTGTATAAACTGTATATTTGGATACAAAATGTATATATATGGCTGCAAAATCTATACCATCTTACTATGCAACAATGCAACAAACATACACAGATATTAGAGAGCACTTACATATGTTCATATATATTTATAAATATCTATGCACATCTCACTCTCTCTCACTAGTTGCATTTATACTTATATGGACTTCTTAATATTATATTCAACTATTTTCATATGTAATAAAAATGTTATTGAAGAGTTGCATTTCTTGTTTTTATTCCCAATTTCTGCAACCACATTGCACCTAAAGGAATTAACACAGCCCCATAGAGTAGCCACAGCACTTGTCATGCGCCTATATTGCACCCACAGCACTTGTCATGCACCTATATTGCACCCACAGCACTTGTCATGCACCTATTTTATGTAAATTTGCCCCACAGAACATACCACAGTTTCACTTTGTTCCACTGGACTGCCCATGCAGAAAAAAGCCACATTGTCACTTTCCCCCATAGTACATGTTATTTTTCCCCACAGAACATGCCACAGTCACTTTAAATATGCCACAGTCAATGTGCCCATCAATATGCCAGTATTATTTTGCCATTAATATGCAGTATTATTTTGCCATTAATATGCCACAGACATTTTTCCCATTAATATGCCAATATTATTGTGCCATTAAGATGTCATAATTGTTGTGCCATTCAGATGTCAGTAATATTGTGCCAGTCAGATGCCAGTAATATTGTGCCATTCAGATGCCAGTAATATTGTACCATTCAGATACCAGGAATATTGTGCCAGTCAGATGCCTGTAATATTGTGCCATTCAGAGCCCAGTAATATTGTGCCAGTCAGATACCCAGTAATCTTGTGCCAGTCAGAGCCCAGTAATATTGTGCCAGTCAGAGCCCAGTAATATTGTGCCAGTCAGATGCCTGTAATATTGTGCCAGTCAGATGCCTGTAATATTGTGCCAGATACCTGTAATATTGTGCCAATCAGATGCCTGTAATATTGTGCCATTCAGAGCCCAGTAATATCGTGCCAGTCAGATACCAGGAATATTGTGCCAGTCAGAGCCCAGTAATATTGTGCCTGTCAGAGCCCAGTAATATTGTGCCAGTCAGATGCCTGTAATATTGTGCCAGATACCTGTTATATTGTGCCAGTCAGAGCCCAGTAATATTGTGCCAGTCAGATACCAGTAATATTGTGCCAGTCAGATGCCTGTAATATTGTGCCATTCAGAGCCCAGTAATATTGTGCCAGTCAGATGCCTGTAATATTGTGCCAGTCAGAGCCCAGTAATATTGTGCCAGTCAGATGCCTGTAATATTGTGCATAATATTGTGCCAGTCAGAGCCCAGTAATAGTGTGCCAGTCAGAGCCCAGTAATATTGTGCCAGTCAGATACCAGGAATATTGTGCCAGTCAGAGCCCAGTAATATTGTGCCAGTCAGATGCCCAGTAATATTGTGCCAGTCAGAGCCCAGTAATACTGTGCCAGTCAGAGCCCAGTAATATTGTGCCATATACCTGTAATATTGTGCCAGTCAGAGCCCAGTAATATTGTGCCAGTCAGAGCCCAGTAATATAGTGCCAGAGCCCAGTAATATTGTGCCAGCCAGATGCCTGTAATATTGTGCCAGTCAGATGCCTGTAATATTGTGCCAGTCAGGTGCATGTAATTCCTCACATACCCCATCAGCTCCATTACATGCCTGCATCACCCCCATTACATACCCCCATCACTACCATTACATACCTCCATTGCCCATCACATGCCCTATCACCCGTTAGAATGTATAGATGTTAACCACTTAATTGGGAAAGCATTGAAATCATTGTAAACCTGTGTGATGTTTTTTTTTTTAATTATTAGGTGTGAGGATTGTTCACCCTGACTTAAATGAAAAGCCTTGGAACTGACCAGAAGCCTTTGGTCATTTATAGTTTTTGAAGTTAAGCGAATCCACATCAATATCACAAGGTCGAGAAAGGTGGAAAATAATGCTATGCGGTCTGTTGATTTATTAATGTTGCATCTGATGTGAGTTATTTCCTCACTGCTATATGGACTATTGCCTGGCTCTATTGCATCTCCTTAACTGATGGGAGAGACTCGTATGGCGTCAGGCACAGTTTCTGTCTATTCTGGAGTAATAAGTAATTCTTCAATGTGACTATAGTGCACCATTATTTTAAATGGATGTTCTAGTGTGTATGTGTGCGTGGATATACACTATATGGACAAAAGTATTGAGACACCTGACCATTACACCAACAGGAACTCTTATTACATTGCATTCTAAATACTTTCACATTAATACATAGTTGGCCCCCCTTCGCAGCCATAACGGCTTCCACTCTTCTGTGTAGGCTTTCAACTAGATTTTGTAGTTTTCTCATTCATCCAGTAGAGCATTTGTGAGGTCAGGCCAGTCACATTTTTCAACACTTAACTTATCTAACAATGTATTTATGGAACTTGCTTTGTGCACTGGGGAAGAGTCCTGCTGGAATGGCAAATAACCACATATTGTTCCCACAAAGTTGGAAGCATAGTATTGCCAAAATGACTTGGTATGCTGAAGCATTAAGATTGGAGCCAAGCCCAATCCCTGAAAAATAGCCCAATACCATTATCCCTCCACCACAAAAATTCACAGTTGGCACAATGCAGTCAGGCAGATTATGTTCTCCTGGCATGTGCCAAACCCAGACACACCCATCAGACTGCCAAACAGTGCAAACTCCACAGAACACTTTTCCACCTCTAGATACAACAATTGGCATTGTACTTGCTGATGTGGGGCTTTAATGCAGCAGCTCAGGCATGGAATCTCATTCCATTAAGTTTCTGCCACACCATTGATGCCAGTGGGAGTTTGGAACTCTTTAGCTATGGAATCAACAGAGCTTGAATTCACTGAGCTGTTTTGAAATGACAAATGTTTGTAAATGCATACTGCATGGGTGGGTGCTTGATTTTATACACCTGTGGCAAATAGTCTGATATGAAATTCAATAATTAAGTTGTCTGTCCCAATATGTTTGTTCATTTAGTGTAAATATACAAGCTGCTCCACGGATAAGCACTCACGGGTTTTGTAATGCCTAAACAGAATTAGTATTTAAGGTACAAAAAGCAACTTTTTTTATACAAATGTTTACAGGAAATCCTTATAAAAGTTGCCTGCTCAAGCCATCCTTACTTTTGTTTTCTTACAAGAGAATTAGTGCGGATGAAATGGATTCTCATGCAGTGAGCATATGCAGTAAACAACTTATTCAGTCACTAGCAACTGCCTCATTTATTTTTAGAGCAGTAATTGGATGGAAGGCACAGTTGAGTGATGTCACTGCACATGTGCCACTGACTGATTCCCATCGGATGCTGGAGATAATGTTTCTAAAGTAAAAAGCATGCAAACTTTTCCCTTATAAATATTAAAAAAATATTTTAAGTAAACCTCACACTCTTGAAATAAATCATCTCACAGCATACTTAAATGTATCCAACTTTTTTTATTATGCACAAGTATAAACAAAATGGCAGAGTAGACCAACTCGCGTCATGTGTGTCGCATCTATTGGTGCTTAATCAAAAGCTAAATGTTCAGATGCTAGAAGAAGCTTAAAATACAACACAATAGCTTAGGGCAGGGGTCCTCAAACTTTTTAAACAGGGGGCCAGTTCACTGTCCCTCAGACCGTTGGAGGGCCGGACTATAGTAAAAACAAAAACTATGAACAAATTCCTATGCACACTGCATACATCTTATTTTGAAACAAATCGGGAACTAATACAATATTTAAAATGAAGTAAAGTTAAATCAACAAACTTACTTATTTCAATGGGAATAGTGTGCCAGTCAGATGCCCAGGAATATTATGCCAGTCAGAGCCCAAGAATATTATGCCAGTCAGATGCCCAGGGATATTATGCCAGTCAGATGCCCAGTGATATTATGCCAGTCAGATGCCCAGGAATATTATGCTATTCAGATGCCCAGTAATATTATGCCATTCAGATGCCCATTAATATTGTACCAGTCAGATGCCGCGTAATATTATGCCAGTCATATGCCCAGTAATATTATGCCAGTCAGATGCCCAGGAATATTGTGCCAGTCAGAGCCCAGGAATAGTGTGCCATTCAGATGCCCAGTAATATTATGCCAGTCAGATGCCCAGGAATATTGTGCCAGTCAGAGCCCAGGAATAATGTACCAGTCAGATGCCCAGGAATATTATGCCAGTCAGAGGCCCAGTAATATTGTACCAGTCAGAGGCCCAGTAATATTGTACCAGTCAGATGCCCAGGAATATTATGCCAGTCAGATGCCCAGGAATATTATGCCAGTCAGATGCCCAGGAATATTTTGCCAGTCAGAGGCCCAGGAATATTATGCCAGTCAGAGGCCCAGTAATATTGTACCAGTCAGAGGCCCAGGAATATTGTACCAGTCAGATGCCCAGGAATATTGTACCAGTCAGATGCCCAGGAATATTTTGCCATTCAGATGCCCAGTAATATTATGCCAGTCAGTGCCCAGTAATATTATGCCAGTCAGATGTCCAGTAATATTATGCCAGTCAGTGCCCAGTAATATTATGCCAGTCAGATGTCCAGTAATATTATGCCAGTCAGTGCCCAGTAATATTATGCCAGTCAGATGTCCAGTAATATTATGCCAGTCAGTGCCCAGTAATATTTTGCCAGTCAGATGTCCAGTAATATTTTGCCATTCAGATGCCCAGGAATATTATGCCAGTCAGATGCCCAGTAATATTATACCAGTCAGATGCCCAGTAATATTATGCTAGTCAGATGCCCAGAAATATTTTGCCATTCAGATGCCCAGTAATATTATGCCAGTCAGATGCCCAGTAATATTATGCCAGTTAGAACCCAGGAATATTATGCCAGTCAGATGCCCAGGAATATTATGCCAGTCAGATGCCCAGGAATATTATGCCAGTCAGATGCCCAGGAATATTTTGCCAGTCAGAGGCCCAGGAATATTATGCCAGTCAGAGGCCCAGTAATATTGTACCAGTCAGAGGCCCAGGAATATTGTACCAGTCAGAGGCCCAGTAATATTGTACCAGTCAGATGCCCAGGAATATTGTACCAGTCAGATGCCCAGGAATATTTTGCCATTCAGATGCCCAGTAATATTATGCCAGTCAGTGCCCAGTAATATTATGCCAGTCAGATGTCCAGTAATATTATGCCAGTCAGTGCCCAGTAATATTATGCCAGTCAGATGTCCAGTAATATTATGCCAGTCAGATGTCCAGTAATATTATGCCAGTCAGATGTCCAGTAATATTATGCCAGTCAGTGCCCAGTAATATTTTGCCAGTCAGATGTCCAGTAATATTTTGCCATTCAGATGCCCAGTAATATGCCAGTCAGTGCCCAGTAATATTATACCAGTCAGTGCCCAGTAATATTATACCAGTCAGATGCCCAGTAATATTATGCCAGTCAGATGTCCAGTAATATTATGCCAGTCAGTGCCCAGTAATATTATGCCAGTCAGATGTCCAGTAATATTATGCCAGTCAGTGCCCAGTAATATTATGCCAGTCAGATGCCCAGGAATATTATGCAATTCAGATGCCCAGTAATATTATGCCATTCAGATGCCCAGTAATATTGTACCAGTCAGAGCCCAGGAATATTATGCCAGTCATATGCCCAGTAATATTATGCCAGTCAGATGCCCAGGAATATTGTGCCAGTCAGAGCCCAGGAATAGTGTGCCATTCAGATGCCCAGTAATATTATGCCAGTCAGATGCCCAGGAATATTGTGCCAGTCAGAGCCCAGGAATAATGTACCAGTCAGATGCCCAGGAATATTATGCCAGTCAGAGGCCCAGTAATATTGTACCAGTCAGAGGCCCAGGAATATCATGCCAGTCAGATGCCCAGTAATATTGTACCAGTCAGAGGCCCAGTAATATTGTACCAGTCAGATGCCCAGGAATATTATGCCAGTCAGAGGCCCAGTAATATTGTACCAGTCAGAGGCCCAGGAATATTGTACCAGTCAGAGGCCCAGTAATATTGTACCAGTCAGATGCCCAGGAATATTTTGCCATTCAGAGGCCCAGGAATATTGTACCAGTCAGAGGCCCAGTAATATTGTACCAGTCAGATGCCCAGGAATATTTTGCCATTCAGATGCCCAGTAATATTATGCCAGTCAGTGCCCATTAATATTATGCCAGTCAGATGTCCAGTAATATTATGCCAGTCAGTGCCCAGTAATATTATGCCAGTCAGATGTCCAGTAATATTATGCCAGTCAGTGCCCAGTAATATTATGCCAGTCAGATGTCCAGTAATATTATGCCAGTCAGTGCCCAGTAATATTTTGCCAGTCAGATGTCCAGTAATATTTTGCCATTCAGATGCCCAGTAATATGCCAGTCAGTGCCCAGTAATATTATACCAGTCAGTGCCCAGTAATATTATACCAGTCAGATGCCCAGTAATATTATGCTAGTCAGATGCCCAGAAATATTTTGCCATTCAGATGCCCAGTAATATTATGCCAGTCAGATGCCCAGTAATATTATGCCAGTTAGAGCCCAGGAATATTATGCCAGTCAGATGCCCAGGAATATTATGCCAGTCAGATGCCCAGGAATATTATGCCAGTCAGATGCCCAGGAATATTTTGCCAGTCAGAGGCCCAGGAATATTATGCCAGTCAGAGGCCCAGTAATATTGTACCAGTCAGAGGCCCAGGAATATTGTACCAGTCAGAGGCCCAGTAATATTGTACCAGTCAGATGCCCAGGAATATTGTACCAGTCAGATGCCCAGGAATATTTTGCCATTCAGATGCCCAGTAATATTATGCCAGTCAGTGCCCAGTAATATTATGCCAGTCAGATGTCCAGTAATATTATGCCAGTCAGTGCCCAGTAATATTATGCCAGTCAGATGTCCAGTAATATTATGCCAGTCAGTGCCCAGTAATATTATGCCAGTCAGATGTCCAGTAATATTATGCCAGTCAGTGCCCAGTAATATTTTGCCAGTCAGATGTCCAGTAATATTTTGCCATTCAGATGCCCAGTAATATGCCAGTCAGTGCCCAGTAATATTATACCAGTCAGTGCCCAGTAATATTATACCAGTCAGATGCCCAGTAATATTATGCCAGTCAGATGTCCAGTAATATTATGCCAGTCAGTGCCCAGTAATATTATGCCAGTCAGATGTCCAGTAATATTATGCCAGTCAGTGCCCAGTAATATTATGCCAGTCAGTGCCCAGTAATATTATGCCAGTCAGATACCCAGTAACATTGTGCCAGTCAGATGCCCAGGAATAAAGTGCCATTGCAATGCTCGTTATACCTCCCTCCTCCCCCGCATCCCCATCACTTACCTCCAGCTGCTGTGTCCCCGGCCGGACACCTTTCGCAGTTTCCCTCCTGCACAGGGGAGGGAAACTGTCACTGGATCCGGATGTGACGTAACGTCACATCCGGTCGCGGTGGGGTTTTTTTTTTTTTTTTTCTCTTCTTCTTTCTGCAGCCGCATCCGCTGCGGCTGCCCCCAAAAAAAGAAAATAAAAAGGTAAACAGTGGGGAGCGGGGGGTATTAATGCCCCCCGCGGGCCGTATTAATGTCGGCGGCGGGCCGCATGTGGCTTAGGGCAACGCCTTAAAACAAACGGTCAGCCTAATCAACACAATTCCTACATAACTACAGAATACTTAAATTACTCAGAGATCGCTTACTTACATGAAGAGGTTGGCAACTTAACCAACAACTAAAGTAGTGGCCACATCCACCAGCGCTATAACATCTAGGCCTGCAGTCTTTATAGCAAGCAATGTAAGATCAAAACACCAATATGGTGACCCTAATCACATCTAGGGTTGACACCCAACCAGTATTTTAGCGGCATACCAGTAAATAATTGGCTTGCTGCCAATGTCAAGACTATGGAGGCAATAGCATGGATGGTATTTTTTTGCAAAAAAAAAGGTGGCAATACCTTAAAAAATACAAAAATTCCTAAGATACCCGAAATATATCAGACAAAGTTGAACAACCCCTTTACGAAAGAAGAACTTGATACGGTAATAAATAATCTGGCAATAGATAAGACCCCAAGACCAGATGGCTATACTAATCTATTTTACAAAACTTTTAAAGATCATATTGTAGATCCACTAATCCAGACATTCAATGAAATGGCATCTAAAAGAGCCACTCCAGGAGAACTACTATGGGCCAGTATACTACCAATTTTAAAACCTAAGAAACTATCGGCCTATTTCACTTATAAATGCTGACATGAAACTATATGCAGCCATTTTAGCAAACAGGCTAAAATCAGTGCTGTCCTCGGTGATACACCCTGATCAAATTGGCTTTATACCAGGCAGATCGTCAACAAATAATACTAGAAGACTAATGGATATTATGGACCTGGCCGAACTACAGGGAGTTCCACTCGTAACCCTGGTGCTAGACGCTGAAAAGGCGTTCGACAGGGTCGGGTGGGACTACCTGGAGAAGGTCCTGAAGGCATTTGGCCTTGAGGGGTGGATACATAATGCGATCATGGCATTATTTAGTGGCCCATCAGCAAGAACAGTGGGAACAAATATCTGTGCCGATTGACTCCCATTAGCAAATGGTACAAGACAAGGGTGTCCCCTCTCTCCCCTTATATATATTCTCACAATTGAACCCCTAGCAATTAACATCAGGAACAATGAAGAAATTATGGGTTTTAAAACAAGAGGAGCGGACCATAAAGTAGCTTTATATGCGGATGACATACTGATTTCCATTACATCTCCATCGCACTCTCTCCCTCACCTGATGGAAGAAATAAATAGGTATGGCCTAATATCAAATTTCAAACTAAACTTAGATAAGACAACGGCTATGACAAAAAATCTTTCAGAACATACTCTTAATACTTAAAAAAAACAATTTAGGTTTACATGGAACCCCAAAAGTTGTGAATATTTGGGTCTGGAATTCCATGACGGGGTAGAAAGAGTGATGGAGGTTAATTTTTGAAGACTATTGAGAGAAACAAATCAGACGCTACAAGAGTGGAGACGTATAGAAACCTCATGGTGGGGTAGGACTAATCTAATTAATTACTACATTTTACCTAAATGGTGCTATATGTATAAAATGATTCCTTGGGGAGTTCATAGATCCTGGTTAGACATGGTACAAGCAGGATTTAAGACATTTATTTGGAAGGGAAAGACTCCAAGAATTAATGGAATTAATATGGCAAGAAAAGTTAAACAAGGGGGCCTCAACTATCCAATTATTAAAGATTATTACCAATCAAATATGATGGTCCATGCTTATAATATCCAAAATTCCACACTTCAAAGTTAACCCTTGTACTGTATAGAAAAAGAGATAGTGGGTAAACAAGACCTAGAACACTACTTATGGGTAAACAGCGATAGTTTAAGAGATCAGTGAACTATCCAAATAAAATGCCTGTTTCATGTAAGCTAAGAACTTTAGAATATAATATAGAGAATTTATCTTTAAAGAACTGGCATAAAATACATGACTTTACAATAACGGACATACATGAACAGGGTAAATTAATGTCGTTTGACCAATTGGTTGAAAAGTTCTCCCTCCCTCCTAAAGAGATATTTACGTATCTCAGAATTAAGAATTGTATGATTAGTAGGGTTTGCTATGAATCAGCAAACATACATAAAGAGTTAGCAAGAATTTTCTCTTACAAACAAAAACCTAAAATCACAACAAGACTAATGCACTGATAACTATGCTCAATACCCATCCTACCAAAATTAAAGCCACATGGGAAAAAGAATTGGCTATTCAAATTTCAGAGGAGGAATCTGCGATATCCTTTGCTCAGGTTAACAAGGCCGTGAGATGCCTGAATTTAGTAGAAAATCAATTTAAAATAATGTACAGATAGTACACGGTCCCATACGTTCTTGCAAAGATGTACCCACAACAGTCATCTACATGTTGGAGATGCTGAGTCGAGGAAGGAACATTTCTGCACACTTGGTGGAGCTGTAAAGTTGTTACCGTTCTATAGAAGTGGACCTTTGACTTGGTCAAGAGTCTGACTAATAGTATTATCGAATGGAACCCAGGATCAGCCCTTCTGCATTTAAAATTAAATAAGCTATCTAAAGATAACCAACTAGTAACCATCCACTGTCTAGTGGCAACAAAGGTCTTGATAGCCCGAGCTTGGAGATACATCTGACTAACCAACTAGCATTTCAAATAAGGATGGAAAAGGGTTTGAGTGGTTCATAAATAACCCCAGCAAATAGACCATATGAGCTATACACAATAATACTTAACCAGATAGACCAGATTTTGAAGAAAAACATTAGGGAATTCCAATATGATACCAATTCAACCTCTTAAAAATAACGTTAAGCTCACATCTCTGAAAAAGGGTAAACTATGCAGTTTAAATTCTTGAATAGACAAAGGTGAGAACTTCTATATGGCGGAATTATAGAATCCTCTGAATGCTCCCCAACGGAAGGGGAGAGGTCTCTTGGTCGGTCGGTCTGTCGGATAAGGTTAAATGAGAGTAAAGTGATATAAAGGATGAAGTCAGGTTTAGAGTTGACAAAAATGTTTATTATTGACACTACGCAGTACGCACTTAACAAATGGCTCAATGCCGATGATTCTCATTGTACTCGCTCATATCACTGAGTTTTGTATATTTGTCCTGTGCTACTGTATGTATTGTATCCTTGTTTTTTACTTGATATTGAAGAAAAATAAAATATTTAATTATAAAAAAAAAAAAAGAAAGCGAACGATCATATGATCATAAACAGCAGCACATTTTTTGCTGTCTGTGCATTTTTTAGGGGTTAATTTTTTTACTGTAATTCATTACAGTATAACAAAGGCTCTTTTAAGAGCTATTAACCCCTTGCATGCTGTAGATCACTGCCTAAGCAGCGATCTGATGCAAATGCAGCAATCTTGCTGCAGAAGCATTTTTACTTTTTTTAAAAACTTTTTTATTACACCCGTCACTGGTTAATTATACCCGCTAGGGGATTACGTTTAACGTAAAAAAATTTTTTTTAGCTGTCTGATCGCATGTATAGCAATCAGTAACAGCTGATCAGTGGCAAAGGCGGTTTGGAGATTGCTCAGATGAGCATCACCATTCGCCTGGTTAGATCAATATTCGTCAATATTTGATCTAACCCGTGTAGATCTGCCTCCCTCTCACTTGAGTTTTAGTGAGGGAGACAGACAGAGCTGTATAATATAAGTTTTTAATTATAATATATTTAATAAAATTGAGACCCAAAGGCTTTTATAAAAGCCATTTCCAGTGTTTAACCCCTTCCCTGCAATTGATCGCTGTGTACGCAGTGATCTTACACAGCAGCACATTTTTTGCTGTCTGTGCATTTTTTTAGGGGTTAATTTTTTTTACTGTGATTTATTACAGTATATCAAAGGCTCTTTTAAGAGCTATTAACCCCTTCCTTGCGTATATCACTTCCTAAGCAGCGATATGGTCACTGCCTAAGCAGTGCATATGGTCACTGCCTAAGCAGCGCATATGGAGCGATCTGGTCGCAGAAGGATTTTTTTTTGCTATCAGCATTTTTTTTGTCACACCCGCTAGGGGTTTTGAAGCTGTCTGAACGCGTGTATAGTGATCAGTAACAGACGATCAGTGGCAAGGTGGTTTTGCTCAGATGAGCATCACCATTTGCCTGTTAGATCAATATTGGTAAACATTGTTCTGACCCATATGGATCTGCCTCCCTCTCCTCACTTGAGTTTTAGTGAGGGAAAGAGACAGATCTGTATAATATACGTTTTTAACTGTAATAAATTAAATAAAATGTTAACAAATTGTGAGGCCCAAGGGCTTTTATAAAAGCCATACCCTTTGTATAGTGTACCCTGTGTATTAACCCCTTCCCTGCCACTGATCACTGCACAGCAGAACATTTTTTCTTGTCTGTGCATTTTTAGGGGTTAATTTTTTCGTACAGTAATACAAAGGCTCTTATAAGAGCTATTAACCCCTTCCTTGCTCTACATGTCAAAATTCCAAGTTGGAAAATCAAAAAGCGCACCTCTCAAATGTAGCCTTTCAACCCCCAACAAAGCTGACAAACCTATGCATGGGTGGTATACCTGTGCTCGGGAGATGTTGCAGAACACATATCGTGGTATTGTTTGTCAGTGACACATACTGAAATATGTGAATTTGTGTCTAAAGTACAATGTATGTAGGAAGAAATCCACAATAAAATTACTACACTAAACTTTGACAAAGGCTGGTTGTAGAATTGGTGCATGGAAAGTGTTAAAATACCACAATTTAAAATAGCCTAGGGTGTCTACATTTACAAAATACAAATCTTTTTTGGGTAAAATACACTGTCCGGCTTTAAAAAAAAAAGTCCCAAATGAAAGATGGGCTCAGGCTGACTACACGTCAAAATTCCAAGTTGGAAATGCGCACCTTCAAAATGTGGCCCTTTAGCCCCCAAACAACCGAACAAACCTATGCATGGGTGGTATCCCTGTACTCAAGAGATGTTGCTGAACACTTATTGTGGTGTTATTTGGCAGTGACACATACCAAAATCTGTGAATTCATGTCTGAAGTACAAGGTTTGTGAAAAAAAAACACACAAAAATTACTACCACAAACTTTGACAAAGGCTGGTGGTAGAATAAGTGCATGGAAAGTGTTAAAATACCACCATTTGAGATAGCCTAGGGTATCTACTTTTAAAAAATATATGGGTCGATGGGGTAAAATACACTAGCTGGCTTCAAATATGTCCCAAATGGGACATGGGCGCAGGTTGTCTTTATGTCAAAATTTCCAGTTGGAAAACCAAAAAGCGCACCTCTCAAATGTGGCCCTTTAACCCCTAAACAAGCAGACAAACCTATGCATGGGTGGTATCCCTATACTCAGGAAATGTTGCTGAACACATATTGGTGTGTTATTTGGCAGTGACACATACCAAGATCGGTGAATTCATGTATGAAGTACAATGTTTGTGAAAAAAAACACACAAAAATTACTACCACAAACTTTGACAAAGGCTGGTGGTAGAATTAGTGCATGGAAATTGTTAAATTACCACCATTTGAAATATCCTTGGGTGTCTACTTTTAAAAAATATATGAGTTGATGTGTTAAAATACACTGGCTGGCTTCAAATATGTCCCAAATGGGACATGGGTGCAGGCTGTCTGCATGTAAAAATTTCAAGTTGGAAAACTAAAATCTGCACCTCCCAAATTTGGAATTTTATCCCCCAAACAACCCAACAAATCTATGCATGGGTTCTATCCCTGTACTCAGGAGAAATAGTCGAATCTATTTAGCAGGTTTTTTCGTTTGCTTTTGTCGATGAGGAGAAGATGTTTCAAATAAAAGTCAGGAAATTTGTGGTTTGTTTTTTTTACCACATTTTGTTATTTTTTTTATATAATATTATAAGATATGATCAAAATGATGGCATCCAAAGAAAGCCCTTCTTGTCCCGATAAAAACAATATATAATATGTGTGGGTACAGCCAATGACAAATAAGAAAATTACAGCTAAACACAAACAGCACAGAAATGTTAAAATGTTAATGTTAAAAAAATAGCCATTGTCCAGAATGGACAAAAATGTTTCAAAGGCTCTGTCCTTAAGGGGTTAAAATATCGCACTGTCCAAGTATCAAATGAAAACTCTGAAGTCTCAAGCAGGTTTAAAATTTGGCGCTGCGGTGAGGCGGACGGAGGAATTAGACCCAAGGGGAACCCTGCAGAAGCTGTACGGGACAACATACTGAAAAATACTTACAGTGAACACACAGAAGAGGTCTACTTGAGTCTGGGGTGGGACGGTCCAGATCCATGAGAGAGGGGTCCAGCAGAAAAGTGTCTAAAGCCTGGATGGTGACACGGAGCAACGATCGGAAGGACCAAACGGAGGAATACAACATAGAAAGATAAGTGTCATATTATCTTTTAAAATGTTATCTATGCCACTGTTTGGAAAGTTGTATACTCTCTAACGAACTGGGGTAAACACATAAAAAAGAATTAAGAGAGACTATTATACTGGGTAAAAACCGACAAAAGAGATCTTTAGAGAAAAGACCTGAAAAACCCTTAAAAAGCCCGTTTAATAGTTAATAACTTAAAAGTGACAGACCCTGAACCCTTTTTGTGGTAGTTGAAACCTCAAGCAGGAGGAAGATTAAAAGCTGGACAAGAATCCTTCCAAAAATATCCCCCTTATCCTTTCTCTGAGACCTCATGGGACAATTAATATGCCTAACAAAGGGGATAAACACGAGAAACCCAACAAAATGGATAAAGCAAAAAATAAATCCAGTAAGGTCCAATCCATCAGCACCTATTATTCCCCAAAAGGATCATCAAAATCGACCTCCCAAGATAACTCTTTACCTGACCAAACAATGGAGGCAAGTATTATGGAAAGCTCAGGTTATATCACACAGAGCAATCTACTATCGGCTCTGGACACACTGTATGCTAAAATTAAAGCTGATCTGGATAAAAACCTAGAGGCATATAAAGAAGAAATATATAGCATCCCAGAGCAAAGAAATAGCTCAATTAAACCAGAATATGAGTAACTTACAGGCACAGAATAATACAGCAAAAGAAAACATAAATAAACTGGAGTTAAAAATGGCCGATATAGAAGATAGAGCCCGCAGACAGAACTTGAAAATTCGGGGCATCCCTGAGGAAGTAAAAAATCTGGATGTATTCCTGGAAGATCTTCTAGCTACTTACATAGACCCTGCAAAATATGGGCCGACTCCAATCGATAGGGCACATAGGCTCCCTAAACCGGCAAAAATAGCCCAAAATAACAGCACACGGGATGTAATTGTATGTTTAGTAGTTACCGGATTAAGAACTTATTGACACAAGAAATGCGCAAAAACCCCACAAAAGAAGAAAAATTTTCAAATCTCGCGACTTTTTCCGATCTTTCCTCTACAACTAGAGAAACAAGAAGGAAATTTGCTGAATATACTTCATGCCTTCGAGATAATGGAATTCTGTATTCATGGGGTTTTCCAACGAAGTTAAGAATTAACTATAAGGAGAACATACATGTGTGTTTTAATCCACTTCAGGCAAAGGAAAAAATGACTCTATGGGGCCTAATGGAAGCCTGAATGTAAAATAATCATGGAACACATATTTGGTCTCCACAAAAATAATGAAGATAGGTGGGGAGGGAGGGCAATTTTTATTTTTTATTTTTTTTGTACTGCAATTTATTAACAACAACTCGACATCGCAGAAAAAGACACTTAGCAGACGTATATTCACTTGAATTGCTATGTACTAGTCATGTTACAAATGGGGGTTTTCTTAAGTTTTTATAAAGATTCACTGATCCCCCGAATCAAATGAAGGGGAAGATATTGCACTGGGTATACAAGTAAAACATACTAAATGGTATAATGTGAATAGGGGTTAAGTTAGTTTCGGGATAAGGGCCTGGTGACTTTTTAGAACGGGGTATGTGGAAGATAGAGAATATATCTTTGCTAGGAAACATAGCCTAATATTGAAGGATGGAATCACAGTTAAAAAAGAATGGTGTGTGAACTGTATGTGTATGAAATTAATATTTCTTAATTTAGATATCACTTAAGAGAACAGCACAAAGGTGTCTTTTTTTTTATTGATTAAGAAGCACGTTAATGAATAAAGCATTACTAGATCTGCAGGGATCTGCAGGACTTCACTAAGCAAAGAAAAAGGTAGCATTTTAGGTATAGCACAATCAGAAGAGGGGCTGTGGGTTTATGAACTACGACTATAGAGGTGTTCTGCGAAAAGGTTGTATTTTGTTGGGGGGGGGAGGGGGGTCAGGGTAATGGGTGGTGGATTTACACACAAACCCCATTAGGGGGTAAAATCTGGGAATATGGTTAAGGCATAATAGCTCAAGGGGGATGGGGGATAGGAGTAGGAAGGGGGGAATAAATTGGATCGAAGCAACGCTTTAAAGCCACAACTGGCATAAGAGATTTAAGTAGAAAGTGTTTGACCCCGTTGTGGCCTCCTTACTCCGGTACCCTTTTTCCTGCTTTTGGGATATATCTCAAGATGGATGTGAAAAAGATACGCACTTTAAATGGGATAGAGTCTTTATTTTGTACAAAAGAAGGCTGGGTTGTATACTGTGGCTCACTGACACTGGGCTTGCCCTTTAGAAAGGTAAAACCATATTTAAATTGATAGTTGGAAAAGGAGATGTAGTAATAAGCAGAAAGAGTATTATATAAATATACTACAGCAGGATATAATTAGGGACAACATGGGATCTTAGAGTGGAAATTGATTGTTCCCCCCCTCTGTCCCCTCCCCCTCTGTCCCCTCTTTTTTTTTTTCCTCTCTCCCCTCTCCCCCCTTTTCTTTTCTCCCAGCCTCCTACAGCTCCACTGCATGGAGGTTAAAAAAAAAAAAAAAAAAAAAGGGGGATAAGAAAGGGAAAGAAAGAAGAGAAATTGAAGAGTTCACTATAACAAGCTATAAAAATAAGTTAGCCAGAAATTGATCTGTAGACACGCCCTATCCCTGATGGTATAGGGATTTTCTTTTTGTTTTCTGCTCGTGATGGTGGATGTATTTTTTCCATTACGTACAGACAGGAATTATGAATGGATAGGAATGAATGTGGTTGTGTCAGCAAAGGGACTTAAGGCTCATGTGCCCCGGATGAAATGGGGAGGTGCTCGGGCGGCGGGGGGGGGGGGGGAGGGGGACTGGCGGTCCATGATGAATCATGTGATTAGGATGGTTACAATCAACTCACAGGGATTACATTTTCCATACAAAAGAGCATGTCTATACGAATTGTTGAAAAAATAAAAAATTGATGTCGCCTTTATTCAGGAGACACATTGGAGAGGAGAACAAAATAAACTCTGGAAATATCAGATGTACCCCCATACCTTTCATTCTTCCTACCCAAATAAGAAAAAAAGGGGAGTAGCGGTAATAATTTCATCTAAATTAAAGTTCGAATATATACACCACGAAAAAATGGAGAAGGGAGACGACTGATAGTTGTTTGCCGCCTCAATGATGTGTTGTATACCCTTGTGAATTTATACGCTCCCTCAGATGGAACTTCAAGATTCCTAAGTAAATCAATGGAGTATATTGAGAGAATATCCATGGGAATATTAATTGTATGAGGGGATCTAAATTGCATAGCAGATAGTGAATTGGATAGAAAAACATCAAAAAAAGATAAACAAGAGCTTTGTCTTAAACTAAAATCTGAAATTTTCAATAAAGCTCTACAAGAAGCAGGGTTATGTGATATTTGGAGAGTGCAACACCCCGAAGAAAGGGACTTTACCTTTTTCTCAGGAGCTCATGTATCATATTCTAGAATCAACTTTTTTTTTATGTTGGGGTCAGGGTTAGACAGATGTATAAATTCCAAAATCGGCAATATCTCATGGTCAGACCATGCTCCAGTGTATATACATATTAAAGATAATCCACAATATAACACCCGTTCAAATTGGAAATTAAATGAATTTATTCTTAAATCGGCCCTTAATATACAAGAGCTAAAAGACCAAGCTAATTTTTTTCTGGAAACAAATGATAATCACGAAACCTCAGACTTGACTCTCTGGTGCGCTATGAAATCAGTTCTACGAGGTCATCTAATTAAAAAAGGGGCGTGGCTAAAAAAGTTAAAAGGGAAAGATTTAAATGAAATATACATCACACTCGCAAAAGTAGAAAGGGAAAATAAGAGCAACCCAACTCTAGAGCTGGCAAAAGAACTGCATAAATTACAAAGTCTTATATGTAAAAAGATCAAGGAGAAGACAGAGATAACACTTTCCCGCCTAAAGAGCAGTTGGTATTACAATAATAATAGAGCTAACAAAAACTTAACCAAAAAACTTAAATTTCAGAAATTACAAACTAGAATTAAATATATAATGTACAATGATAAAAAATGTGTGTCTCCATCACAAATTGCACAAGCCTTTCAGGCTTATTATCAATCATTATATAACTTAACTAAACCTACAAGCTCAGAGACAGTGATATCTAGTTTCCTAGGAAAACTCCAACTGCGGAAACTAAATGCAGCTAAATTAGAAAGTATCAACCAACCAAATACACTCAAAGAGGTCACCAATGCTATTTTGGAACTGAAAGAGGGGAAAGCGCCAGGACCGGCTCTTAACTTAATTATCTCCCCAATCTTACAAAGAACATTTAATTCTATTGGGAAAGGGGAACCTTTCCCGACCGAGATGCTGGAAGCAAATGTAGTGCCAATTCCGAAGCCAGGGAAGGACCCCACATCTTTAAATAATTATAGACCAATCTCATTGATTAATGTAGATATCAAATTATATTCTAATATTCTGGCCCGGAGATTAAATAGAGTAATCAAAGACCTAATCCACCCGGATCAGGGAGGATTTATGCCTGGACGGACAGGAGAAGATAATACCCGCAGGGTCATTGGCATTTTGAATACAATCCATGAAAACCAGACACCCTCGATCATAATGGCTTTAGATGCGGAAAAGGCATTCGATAGGGTGGACTGGACCTACATGACACAGACCCTGAGGGCATACGGTATAGAAGGAATATTCTTGGATTGTATTCTGGCTCTATATTCATCTCCCAGAGCAAAGGTGACGGGTCCTTCCCTGGATTCGGAATACTATAAAATCAATAACGGTACCCGTCAGGGGTGTCCCCTATCCCCATTACTGTATGCCCTTACAATGGAGCCATTTGCCGAATATATTAGGAAATCAGAAGTTGTGCAAGGGATAACGTCATAGGTCATAAGAAACATACTATTTTACTATATGCAGATGATGTCCTATTGACATTGACACAGCCAGAAAAATCGGTTCCAGCCCTAATGGAGCTGATAGATCTGTTTGGGTCAATGTCAAACTATAAATTGAATTGAAATAAGACACAGACAATATCTCTAGACTTATCGGAACAACAACTAGAATCTCTAAAAATATTTGGTAATCAAGACGATCAAACAGAAAGTATCGATTACCTGGGGATCAAAATCATCCCTTTGATACAGAATACAGCGGCCTATAATTCTACAAACTTAATAACAGAACTAAAAACGCTGTTAGCTAACTGGTCCAAGATAGAACTATCCCGGCTGGGTCGAATTAATGTATTGAAATCATACATTATTCCAAAAATTACATACTTGTTCAGGACGATTCCAATGCCTTTTCCGAGAAGTATACTGGTAGAACTTGAAATGATAATGTCTAAATTTGTCTGGGCGGCCAAAAGACCAAGAATTCCTTCTCAGACAATTAAACAAAGTCTAGATATGGATGGCCTAGGCTACCCTGATATAATCAAACTCTATGCAGCTAGTCAAATTTCACATGCAATTAAATGGAGCATCTCTTCCAACAAGGAAATGGGCTGGTACCAAATCGAAAAGACCCAGAGTAGGGACATAGACCCATTATGCCTATTATGGTCACCCTTAAAACAAATAAAAAAAAAAGGGAATTAAGGACGGCGTAGTTAAGGATATTCTGACCTCCATTGATAAACTCAAAAGACGTTATAGATTAACGTGCAAACTTTCAAAAATGACACCGATTGAAGCACTGACTCTATATATACCTGATCTAAATTTACAACGCTGGAAAGAAAGCGGTATCAATACTATTGGAGATTTGTATTTAAATGAGGTGTTGGTCCCTTTTCCCACCCTTTGTGAAAGTTTTGATCTACCTAAAAATGAGCTGTTTAACCACCTCAGACTTAAATCATATTTAATATCGAATCACCCACGAGATGGGACAGAATGGGAAAAGTTATTAACATCTAGTATACCAAAACAATTGACAGCAAAAGTATTAAAATTCCTCAATACACAAAATAAAGAAGAAAAAACAAGAACAATTATGCAATGGGAAGACAACTTGGCTATAACTATTCCATTACAAGTAGGATTTAATGCCTGGAAGATCACTAGAAAAGCTGTCCACTGCATAAATCTACACAAATTATTTTATAAAGTAACACACAGGTGGTATATGGTACCGGCCCGGCTAGGTAGGTTTCAAATAGCAAGGAACAACAAGTGTTGGAGGTGTCTCCGGGAGAAGGGAACACATTTGCACATATGGTGGACATGTAAAAATTTAGATAAATACAAAGAAAATATCATGGAAATTATAAGGCCCATATTTGGACCAGACGTACTCCTTTCCCCCCAGACATTCCTCCTGCACATAGATTTGCCAATTTTAAATAGAAATAAACAACTATTATTTATCAACATCCTCCTGGCAGCCAAACTATGCTTGGCCAGGCATTGCCGAAATCCGGATATCCCAACACGAACTGAGATAAAAAGGCAAATTGAATTTCAGGCACAATCAGAAAGACACTTCTATAACAACGACAGGCATGAGGTAGAGAAATATGAAAATATTTGGCTACCATGGCTTTTAGCCTTGTTAAAGAAAGATCTGCCCCCTCCCCCCGCCCCCCCCCCTGTCTGGACGGGGGAACCATACAGTGCCATATAATAACGAAACCGGGAGGCCATGGACCTGGACCCAGAGTATATACAACCAATGTATGAATGGACGGATGAATTGTTTGAGTGATCTGCCTGATGATTTATTTAACACAGCTTTAACCACATATGATAACACGCTATAAGCAAAATAAACTTTAAAAAGGAGATTATGATGGAATAGTTGTAAACACATAAAGTTTTTAACAAAATGAAACTGATTAAGTGGAAGTTCGTTATGTGTATGTATTTTATTGTATTTTTTGATAAAAGAAAATTTAATAAAGAATGATATATTTAAAAAATATCGCACTGTACTAGCAATAACATAATTCTTTCTAATGCATATTTAATTTGCCTATAATATTTGGATTTAAATATTATGTTTGTATCTGCTATTTAAGCTTTAAAGCTAGAAGCCTACATAGATGAAATAATTATAATCAGATATGATTCCTACCAGCCATCACATTTTCTGTGCAAAAAAAAAGAATACAAGAGTAAAATCTAGAAATAAGTTAGCATATTATATCATTTAAATAAATTCCCCAGCTTACAAATAAAGCGTATAAGCAGCTATGTATCTTTTAATGACTATTTTAATGTCCTTACATTATTGTAATTTGTACAAGCCTGATTTCAATCTGTGTCTACTAGACAATTAGCATTTAGTCGCCTGTTTAAAAAGCCTTACAAACCAAATGTTCTCAATCTTTCAATATAATACGGTTGCCAGTGGAATTAAGGAAATTATTTTCTGGTTTCAGACAAAATTGGTAAGAGTGACACAGCCTTATTGTTGATCAACTAGTTGAAAAGGACTTAATATGTTGTTGTTGTACTTTGTCTCTTTTTCAACATAATTATCTATGTACTGTATGTATATTGTCTTTTTTAAAACTCCCTGAAAAAGTCCTTCTTTACATGATATCTTTTGATGAAGGAATACAAGCTGAGCTCCTGCAGATGTTAATAACAAGTATGCTTGAAAACCAATCTAGCTCGGCCGCACCTCAACGTCTGGTGGCGGGGTTAAGCTTCTGACAGATACTCCTAATCATACAGGTCTGCAAACTGCTTCTGTTTTGCAACATTCTCATCAAATAAACTATTTTACTGAATTGTGTGCTCTACCGTGAATTCATGAAATGCATCATGCTTCTCCACTGTCATGGAAAGGTGCTGGTTGATCTTCACCATTTCATCCTGGGTACCAGCAACCAGACCATGGACAGCAGCCTCAAATGCCATCATTGGGGAAGAGGCGACTATAAAAATATCCTTCACGCTAGGTCACTGAACTCTAATCAGACTTCAAAGGCAGCTGACTCAAACAAAACAATGAACCTGTTAAGGCAATGCACCAAAACATTTAAATTAAAATGTAACAAGTAATATAATTTCTTAAAGCAGAAGGAGTCTTCCATGAACAATATTGGTTTAATGAGTGTATATCCAAATGTATTTCTTTTATGCAGCATATGCTTGTGTAAAGAATTATATATTGCATATGTCTATGTATTTAACCATTGTATTTATTTGTAATATATACATTTTGTTCTATATTATGATTATTTTAGATATATTATTATACAATAATACATTTATATATTACATACAAATATATATATATATATATATATATATATATATATGTGTGTGTGTTTATGTTCTATATATAAATAAATGAATTAATTAATAGTATTGATTATCAATTTATTTAACTAGGACCTGCTGTTAAATTAATATTGTGGCAAATCAGTGCAACGAAAAAAGGGACATTTGAAGATACTTTTTGCCAATTCTGCAATTCTGGCAATTCAGGTCAATATGGTAGGTGGGAAATTTGCTTACCAGTCAGTTCAATTCCTTTAAATTCAGTGAAATTCAGTTGCAGGTCACTGGTACATGAATAGTAGACATGTGCATTCGTTTTCGGACTAATGCATTTTCGTCCGAAAATAGCATTTTCGTCCATTCGTCCGAAAAACGAAGAACGAAAATGCTAAGCTAACGAAAGCCAAATGAACGAATGGTTAATAAACAAAAATCATTAGTTCATTCGTCCATTCGTAGTACTATTGCATTCTATAAGCCGAAATAGAGTCGGTTTATAGAATACAATAGCATTTCACTACACGGAGACAAAGTCTCCATTCATAAATTTATGAATGAAGACTCTGTCTCCGTGTAGTGAAATGCCGACAGCCTATAAACCGAACGTTCGGTTTATAAGCTGTAGGCTTATGTAATACATGTAATCCTATTACTATTCTATAAACCGAACGTTCAGTTTATTAACGAAACGAAACGAAAATAATGAACGAATTTCGTCCGAAACGAATGCAGTAATGGACGAAATTCGTTTTAGACGAAATAAATAATATTTTCGTCCGAATGGACGAAAACGAAACGAAAATTTTAGTTTTGCACATGTCTAATGAATAGCTGCTTTTGTGGAGCAATTTTCATCACCACACTGACAGGAATTTAACAAAGTTCTGGATGCTCAAATTTCTCATACAAAATTGGTGCTACATGTCCATGACTCTTATTTTGCCAAGTTAACAAAGGTCTCCATAGAGGTCTGTGGTCAGGAAAAGATAGCTGCCTATATGTTGTCAAGATCTATATATATATATATATATATATATATATATATATATATTTTTTTTTTTTTTATTTTTTTTTCCTAGCTGAAATATTGTGACTGATTATTTACAAATCAGGAAGAGAATAAGGGTTTTTTTCAATCAGTTTCTCTGAAGTGCTACACACACTTATATTTTAATTGTTAGCATAAATGTTCTATGTTCTGATCTTAACTGATTGTAAAAGCAGTCCGTTTAGTAAATATTTTAGAAATTCAAGTCTTCAAAAGAGTACCGAAAGAAAAAAATCCCTGCACTAAACTTGCAGAACACGGGGGAGGTGGGAGGGGGAGGATAGCTAGACGTCAAGGGAAATGCTCAAACATTCATTTTGTAAACAGACAAAAATATCAAACCAATATCTCTTGAGTGGAGGCGCATAAAAATTAATTTCACTGCAGAAGTTTTGACATGCTCAGAGAAACATGTCAGATTAGAGAATGTTGATTGTATTTCCTATTTTGAAGCATTCAATAGAACTTGGCAACTATTAATAAAAAAAAAAAACATGTCTGTGATATCAAAACATCCTTTAATAGAATTGTGTTCAAGTATGGCAGCACTGGCACTGTTAATCTAATTTTTGTCACATTAAAGGTTTGTTGTTAATTGATTCATCTAGGAAAGGTTTCCAAAACTGGGAGTAGTGCCCCTAAACTCAAAAAGGGACTAAACTCTCCATGCTAACATTTATTCAGACAAAAGTTTGCTTCTGAATGATTTTCCTACAGAGCAACATTCAAAGTAATTCACATTTAGAAGTCTTTGTGTGGCCAAAAACAAGGTATCAAAAAGATGAAGTAGTAGCAGCTTTGGATAGTATGTAGATCAGGCTGTAGGGATCTGATCCAAAAACAAGCTTAGTTTAGTCTACAAACTAAGAAAAAGTATCACACAAAACAAGCCAAATCACTACTAAAACTAAAAACAAATTGGAAACAATAATTTTAAAGAAGTAGGTTCTGAAAATGACTGGAAGTATATATATAAAAAATAGGTAACAATTCCATTCTACATATTAGGGGGCTGCTGCAATCAGCATGTGAGCCATTGGCTAAAGTAGACTCACGGGAATTTGCTTTATCTACACATGATCTGTGTTGGCGAACCTCCGCTAAACACAGTTTGAAGGAGGACCTTCAATCCCACACTGCAAAGTGTCGGGGGTTAAAAAAAAAAAACGCAATCATAATTATACATATCAAACTGCTTTTTTTAAAATAAAACTCCCGACATTTTGCAGTGCAGGAGTTTTAATACTTATCACCCACTATGTTATCATTTTCTCACATCGTTCATTAGTAGTTTTGTAAATGACTATACTGTATATGTTTGATTAAGCATTAGCTATTTGTATCTATGAGTAGAAACACAATCTATACGCGATATGTTGGCCTGATTTTAGAAACACTGCTAAAATGACGGGACTGTTCTTTTCTTGCTATTATTAAAGAAAATATGTATGCCAAACAAAATGTTAGTGTTTGTCTCCAGTTTGCATAAAATTACCAATTGTGTTTTTCCCAATTCTTGTTAATTTACTGGAGGTGGACTTGGATAAAACATAATGACGGCTGATAATGGAACAATTACAGAAAAAATGAATGCAGCTGGCCAAATGGATTTTACTCTCTTTATTTTCACCTTTGTCATTGGAGAAAATCTCACAATTCACTCACCCACACATTACACCAGCTTGCTTGGCTGTAACAAGCCATTTACTATATATGTTGATCCTTATGTGCATTTAACAAAACAAATTCCATCTACTGCAAGAACATGCACTACTCTGTATATGCTGTGCTTTGGTCCTTAACTGTATAAAATAATGATGTTTTTTTTTTAAATTGACCATGCCCTTGTGTACATGGATGACATGACAGGACCATCAGGCATCCTTAACCCCTTCAGGACAATGGTATGTTTTGTCTTGATGTCCGTTCTGGAAAATAGTTTTTTTTCTACTTTAGCTATGTGTGCTTTTAAATTAAAGTGGAAGCTTGCTACTTTAATGAATCCCTACATATAATATATTGTTTTTAAAAGGAAAGATAGGACTTTCTTTTGCAACCATTTGTTTAAGATTTAACCCTTTGTGTAATATATACAATTTAACAAAGTGTGTAAAAATGGTAGAAAAGCATGACTGCGCTATTTTAAACGCAGCCCATACATGTAGGGGCATTGTCACCATTGCATTGCATTGGGAGCATGGGCTTTGTCCTGAAAAGGTTAAGGGGTAGGATTGTCACCCAGCCAGGATTTTTCCAGCAGGCCATTAAACAAATTGGTTGGTTAGGGTAAGAGTGAATTATTTCATATGATGCACAGGATTTTATAACCCTAAAAAAATGTATGCTAAATTGGCATTTAAGTTCTAGATCTGTCAATTATGTCAACCAATAGAGGTACAGGAAAACCTGTAGAATTAAGAATGCTTTTTTTTTCATGTTAAAAATGACTTACACACAAAGAATAATACATTTTTATAATAATATTATAATAATAATAATGCATTAGTACACTGGCCTTAGGAATGAGAATGTCATCCAGCACAAATTAGATCTGTGTGTAATGGTTCAAATCAGAATTTATCTGCAAGTTACTAGAGTGACAATGAGTTACACTGCATTTTGATAATATAATTTTTTTTAACCTGAGGCAAAATGCCAATCTCAATTAAAGATGAAAAACATGCCTGGTGAAATCAACTAAAACACAGATTATTGTGTGATTTCCTCATTAAAAGCAAAGTTCTTATTAGGCAACAGAGGCTCTTATTTTAAGAGTTCATTTTCAACCACTATGGTGCCAGAGGCTATCCAGCTCTACCCCTACATGCTTCACCAATTCTCGGAGTTCCCAAATGGCTACCTAGATGTTTCAAGCCTGACTCAGCCTACAAGGCCCAAGGCCCAGCTCAATTTATGTTCCTATGACGGCACACTGTTCCTACTATTGAGAAAGCTTCCCTTTAAATCCTTACATATTAAAATGCTTGTTACTGTTCCTGTCAACTATAAAAGAAAATCAGAAAGATATTGCTTTACTTTAAGCTTTACTAGAATGTAAAACTATGAAAATACATGTGAATTTAAATGTGCCACTCCAATGAATTCTTTCAAATAATACTTTCCGTAATATATGTTATAATTCATGTTTGTTAAAAATGCATGAGTGCAGTTACTTATTGCAATATCTGTAATGATTTGCATTTTACTGCATGGTATTTTTAATCAATTGTTCTTGTGCCATGCACTTGGATGTGCATTTTCCTAACACACTATAAAACTAGAAAATTACTTGAACTAGAAATTAAATATTGAAGTTTTATAAATTATTTAAAAAAGACAGTAGGCACCTAAGTGACTTGGTTCCTCTTACTCATGCTATCTTTCATAGTTGTGACTTATCAGCAAACAAACCTTTACTTGGTATAAAATTACTTTCAGAGAGAGAGAATTTCATTGGTTTCCACACAATCTCTTAAACATGTAGGTCAGGTAGTTTGTTCTATTGCTGATCAGCTCACATGGTCAGCAATAAGAATGTCAGCAATATGATATCATCTGCAGAAAAGCAGCTAGGGCTACACGAATGAAGCACTTGATTCGGGTGCACAAGACGAGGGTGGCACAGATAGATCTGGACTATGGTAGTCTGGTAGCACCTTTTCATAGTGAAATGCATTAGATGATGGCTCACAGCTCATAGGAGCAGCATAATGGCGATCCAGCATACCAGATACCAGAGAGGGTTCCCTTCTATACACCACCAGGGCCAGGACATCCTATTGATGTCTCTTAAGGTGGTTGATCCATTAATGAGGCTCAAGTGTTCCTCTGCATCAATATTATACATTTTTATATATTTTTCTTTACTGATCATATACTGCTACATTTATCAAGATGTAATTGTATATAAAAGGGTTGCAAACATTTTATAAAATGTTTATACATATTTAATTTAGTTTAGTGTGCGTAAATTCAACTTGATATTATTTAGAAGGACAAAATACATCATATTCCATTGAGAAAGCAACATGGTGACTGTTAGATGCTTATGGTTTTTATCATGCTGCTGCATTCCCCTTAATATGCGGTAATCCACAGGGAGACATTAAACCTACAAGTACATTGATATGTGCCGTGAAGTGTAACATTGCTTTGAAATGGAACCTCTACAGGACCATGTATGACTGAGAGAAAATAGCATTGCCAGGTTCTGTTATAGATATAAATATATTACACCCAGAGGCTGGTTATTTACTATGTTTTAATATTATATTATTTGAAATTATAATAAAATTATAGGTTAGGAAATCATGTGCAAATGTATTTACATGTGAGTGTAGTGATGTATTAACCAAATTACCCCACTAGAAGACCATTACTATTAATGGTTGAATTTAGGAAATGCAGGGGTCAAGCTGAGGTATATTTTGGGTGCTGAGACTATACCTTTGTGGAAATTGTCTCCCAAAATTGTACTATAAATCTCTATTTAATAGTACTCCCTGCCACTTTAAAAAGTTAGTTAGCTGCTGATGATTTAACTTTTGACACACCAACATAAGTAGGGTGCACAAAAAAATAAATAAAAAAAATATATAAAAATTGCCCCATTATGGCCAGCGAATTACTGCTGGCCACATGCAAGAAACAAAAATATCCATGGCCCCAGGATAGGAGCCCTGTGGCCCCTAAAAATGAATAGGGCTGAAACCCATTTGGTCATAATATGCATCGGGGTGCCAAAGCTAGCAGAACTGCCCCTCTATCAAAAATGGGGCTGTAAGCCACTCAAAAGGATCTGGTTTCCTGCCCCCCCCCCCCCCTATGATTAATGAGTCTGGGTCATGCTCCCATATACATCTGGTTATTTGTTTTTTTAGGTTTAAGTGGATTTTTTTTTCATGTCAGCTCATATCTAGGTACTTTAAATTATTACTTAATTAAATTCTTAATTTCAGCTTTAAAGATTTCCACTTAAATCTGGTATATTATTCCATGTGGTAAAGACTCTTAATTCATATATTAGAGAGGTAATTATTTAGAAAAAGCAATTATTATGGAGAACTAATCGACACTACGTTTATTAAAGCGTTGCACTTCATTATAACCCCCATACGCACGCCTGCCTTTTTTTTGACTCGCGCATGAACAACATGAGGAAAATCATACTTTATAAAGCTCCAAACTGAATTAACCCTTCAAGTTCTAGTATGTATTCACCTAACTTGATTCATCCTGCAGTACCTAATCAGTACATTGAGCCATTGGTTCTAATGGTCAATCTATTATACAAAAAACGTTCATGCATACGGATGTATCTTGGTTTGACAGATATTTTGACAAAGTAGTGTGCAGCTCATTTGAGCAATTTAATAAAGTGAAATATTAATGAAAGCCATTTTTATGATAATTTTTAAGTGCATACATCCCCTGTGTTCCTATTCTACATCCAAAATCCCCCTTGACCTTCTTTCCTCCTCTATTCTCCCTATTTTCTGTGAACTCAGAGCTCCACAGCAATAAAACCCACAATGAAGTGTGTTTAGTTTTAAAATAATTTGTGTAAAGAAAATACATGTTTCATACATGAAAATTAATGTTCTAATTGGCCATAAAGTTCCAAGATCCATTGCCACACTTTCAGACATGTTGGGAGGTATGTATATGTATATGAAGTAACTGGTGCATTGTGACTAAAAATGATTCCAGTACCAGTTCATGCAGGCTGGGATTTTAATTATGACATGCTTGCAGCAAGTAGTGCACTCTGAGGTATCATCACTATAGCAGCGGAGAACATGTATGAATCCATTAACCCAGATACTGGAGTAATAACCAGGTTTCAGGGAAAGACTCATTAAATTTTCCAAGTGTGTCCATAACTACAACTGTAGGATTCATTCTTCCAAAAAGTTACACACACAAAATATATGTAACAAATTTAAAGAAATGAATCTCTAAATTACACACATTAATGACCACATCATTAGTAGAAATTGGGCAGACTAGATGACCAAATGGCTCTTATCTGCTGATACATTCTATGTTTCTAGGTTTCTAATAGCTGATCTGAAGAACATAACCAAGTAGGAGAATTTGTCCAACTCACCTGTTAATGTTTGAATTTTGCAATTTACTTGCTGTTCACTTATCAGTTTTTACTTTAGAATCAATTATAAAATATATCACATATTAAATAGTGCAGAGTAAACGTCATAGTAAGCAGAATTTTTCTGTTTATTCTATTTGTGTTTATATTGCCTATGGCATGTTCTGTACTATTTCAAAAAGGGCAAAACAATTGTATCAGTTGTACAGTCATATCCAGCATTCTGTACAATGCTAATTTGAACTTCAAAATGACTTCATAATACGCCGTCGTAACCAAGGACGGGTAAATGTCAAGGATTATTTTTTCAGAATGCCACTTTCTTCATATAACTCATTTACATTGCAGAATGATATTTGATTTTTTGCTATTATTTCACTTTTGAGAAAGTAATAATTAAAATATAGAAAAAGTATTCGTGAAACTTCTCAAGATATGCCCTTTTAAACTGCTCACTATTGGATTGCTGACACTGTAAATTATAAACGTTCAAACATTAGAAATATGGAGAATAACTTGCCATCAAATCAACACTATATACATGTATGTAAATAAAAGTAAAGTAAAGTAAAGTGTAAATTAAAAGTGATTTGGCATAGCTAATTCCACTGTATAGAAAAACTTCTATACAATCACTATCTCAACCAATTATCATTAAGAGGAATATTTACAATAAAACGGAAGAGCCAGACTGGCTTTAGATTTAGGTAATAATAGAACAGACTGTCGGAGTCTTGGCTTTCTGCCATGCCATATGTCAATTGTGATTGCATTTTCCATAGCGTTAAAGAAAGTATTTGGCCAATAAATTAGTAAAGTTTAAAACTAATAAAGAAGTAGATTAATTTTAATGATGTTTATCCTACTCGTCAAGTCAGATTGTATCCAACCCCGTCACTTCAGATTGTAATCTCTGGCAATAAATTAATGCAGTGTTATCCAATATTATTAACAAAAACTACCACAGCTAGAGGACATAGTCTTAAATTAGAGGGGCAAAGATTTAAAATGAATATCAGGAAGTATTACTTTACTGAGAGGGTAGTGGATGTATGGAATAGCCCTCCAGCAGAAGTGGTAGAGGTAAACACAGACAAGGAGTTTAAGCATGCATGGGATAGGCACAAGGCTATTGGGCGGATTATATGGACTGAATTGTTCTTATCTGCCGACACATTCTAAAGTTATTTTTCAGCACAGCAGATTGAAAATCATTGTAACAAATTATAGTATAATAATCTGTTTATTTTGTTGTGGGAGACTACCTTTACATAAATCTCATCTGTTGGGATCCTCATCTTCCATGTCATCCGGCAAGCATCTTGAAAAACAAAAAGTGCATGCCAACAGTAGTGATACACGACAGCACATAACTACGCTTTACATATGCCACTACACATGCTTAGTCTTGGTGAGAACTAAGGTAAAAAAAACTTTAGTTCGACCTTACATTTGAAATTCCCTTAAATTCCCTATTTCATGAATAAAGCATAATACTTCTTTTTACTTCAAGTACACTAAACATTAGGAACTAGGATTACTAAACTTGTCGTCTCCAATTCATATAACATATTGACAAAGTGCTTTATTGACTGCAGGGAATTGACTCAGAGATTTTTAAACATAATGCCAAGTTGGAGAATTTGCTCTATTATAAAAATCATTTTACATTATTCAACATTTCTTTCACCCTAAACCAATACATTTATCCTCATGTCCTGTTTACTACAATGTTCTATTCCTTCAACTGGCTTTTCTACCTTTAATAGGAGCATTCAAAAGCAATCAGCAAAAGTGCCAATGAAATCATAGTACATATTTACTAAGCAGTAAACTAATGTTGGCTGAAAAGGCAATAGCAGAAATGAAACATTTAGTGGGCTATTCTCTAAGAGGTGAGTTGATGGGAGATGGACATTTCACCAAGCTGACTATGTATTGTTCAGAGACAAACCTGATGAGTTCCTCCTGTCAGAAGAGCAGATGATCCTGCATAATGCATTGTTTAACCCCTTCTCGACAATGGACGTGACTGGCACGTCCTGCGGTGAAACAAGCGGTTTTTCAAAGATCGCAAAAACCGCTTTAAGGGTGCTGGTCTATTGCCTCAATGTCGAGGCAATAGCCAGCACCGAAATTTCCTCTCTGGAGAAGCATGCTCCGTCAATATGGCTATGCCCTCTTGTGGTCTGAGCTTCGGAAGTGAAAGAAAATTCACTTCCGTCGCTCTAAATATGGTGCTTGACTGCCCCTAGAGACAGCAAGCAATATTGCAATTAGCCTTTAGGGTTAAAATTAAATAATGTTTAGCATAAGGGATAGGGTTAAAGTTAAATTTCAATTTAAATATATTAAGGGATAGCATAAGGGTTAGAGTTGGGGTTAAATTTAGTGTTAGGGTTACATTTAGGGTTTAGGTTGGGGTCAAAAGGCCAATATAGGAAAAACCCAAAAAACAAAATTTTTGTTTTTTTCCCCATAACTTGCAAAAAAATACCGAAAAATATGTAAACATGCATATTTCTGAACTCGGGACAACATTTAGAAACTATTTAGATAGGGTAATTTTTAATGATTGTATTTGTGTAAATTATATTTTAGGTCAAAGGTAGAAAAAGTGTTTTTTTTTTTAAATTTGTCATCATATTATATGATTTTTTTGTAGTAAATTCTAAGATATGATGAACATAATGGTATCTAATGAAACCCCTTCTTATGACGATAAAAACAACATATAATTTGTGTGGGTACAGTATGTGAGAAAGAAGAAAACTACAGCTAGACACAAACACCCCAGAAATGTCTCATAAGACCAATGTACCCAGGAACACTGAAGCAGAGACCCGATCAGGGTCTTTAAAGAACCTGTGGATCTCTGCTGAAAAATTGCAATGCATGGCAATGTGTCATAATGGCGCCACAACAGCAACCCGATCCATCTGCGTTAAGAAGCAACCCCCGTTTCCTGCTCCAGACCCTCCAGGGTTCGATTGCACCTCCATAGCTGGTCTTGCTGCAGATACTCTCCCAGCATGTCTTTGTTGGCTTTTTCCTAGCTGCACAAAGCGTGCATAATTATACCACGCATGAGCGGTAAACTTATTATTGGTCTTAAAGGGCCATACTTAAAAAGTTTTATTTCTCATCCCAACTTCCCCATAGGTACCAAAATTAGTGTGCAATCATATTCAAACCCTCAGGATGCAAATTTTTCTTGCCTGTGATAGAGCTTTTTTCTTCGCTAGCATTTATTCGATTGTTTAAAAATATTTTGGTTCCTGATCTTTGCCTGTTTTTGACCTGCCTGTTTGCTGCCAGCCCTGACCCAGTTTTGCTTATCGACATTCCTTTGCCTAGCCCTTCTGTTTTGATGCCTTGTTATAATTTGTTGTTTTTCCTGTATCTTGTGTTCCTACCTAATTGTATCGCTGTTGGTTCCGTCATCAGTTCTGTGTAACGAGTTGATGATCAAAAGACCTGGGGGGAGAAAGCTTGTGGCTCAACCATAAGGTGGACTCATTTCAGGTTAAGAGCTCCTACTGTATTCAGATTTTATTGATTGGTTCCGGTCGTTGCTTCAGCATTGAACTTCCTCCTTGCTCCAAGGAGACACAATGGGACTAGTGATGTCCATGGGTGTGCCTGAACCCAGACTTTCAGGTACAGAGCGATTTTCCTAAATTTAATTGGAAATCAATTTATGGTTGGTTACATTTGTCCTGTCAGACTAACAGAGGGGATCCCACTGTTGTTCCCTGTAGCGGGATCCAAAGCATAGCTTGTCATGGTAGCAGTGATGCACTGCTGTTAAGAGGACGTACTATGCTTTTCACATGGTTGTTTGAGGATGGCATAGCAAGTCCTAATTTGTGAATGGGTTAAATATTTAGCAATATATTATGCGTGGACTATTTAAGCACTGAACTGAAATCATTCAGGTGCCTGTATATCTGTTAGTGGCTTTTGCACAGTGCTGGTTCTGTCTCTTTGGTTTGACCTTGGCTTTTTTTGTGGCCTGACTGAGACTGGTCTATTGCTCAAGATACTAAATTTCCTGCCCTGACCTATGCCCATTTAACGTCAAGATATTACGTTTTACTATAAAACACTAACATACAACATAGAATCCCGAAACAATTCCAGTTGTTCATGTGGAGATGAACATTTGCGGTATGGTCTATAAATAGCTCTCAAGCCTCCTAAGGAAAGGAGGTACAAATAACAAAACTAATGTGCTGGTTTGGTATTATTCAGTATAATTCTGTTTTGTAACATACGTATTGTAATTGTTTGTCTTGATTGTTTTCTTTGTTCTGAAAAAAAATATTTAAGGTTGACATAATTAAATACGCAAAACATTTAAGCCAGTAGCATTTTTTATTATAACTCGTAACAAGCCAGGGAGGACGTATAGCTTCCCTCTTAATTAAATGTATAAATCCTACAAAGGTTAGTGTAATGAGTTCTGGCAGTTAATATACAGTAAATGTACAACGTGATTCACCTGATTTATAGCAATTTAAGTTGAATGTGAAAAGTCACGCAGGGCTCCTTTCCACAAACAAATTATACATATTTATGAAATCTAAGTGAGAATCAATCCTTGTCTTCATATTTAATGTGTGACATACCCAAAAAGAAAGAAGTCAAAGCAGGCACAAATATGAATAATATCATATGAGATACTAATTTCCTACATACCGTAATTAATGTTTCGTTATTGTGCTCTTCTTAGTTTGTAGATGTTTCCAGAGACATCTACTGGTGAATCAAATATGAGGAAACTCGACAAGAGCAGGATCACAGCATTGCAGGTTGTGCTGCACAGAATGCTATAAAATGGTTGCGTATGATATATTAATTGTTGTATTATATATTAATTGCATATATTGGACATTGCACTGTTATTCAAAATGAGGGCTCAGAACAGCAGTTTATAGAACTAATTATCTTAAGATTTAAAGCTGAGATAATACTAAGCAATAGCCTCTCAGATTGGAGATAAAAACCAGCCCTGGAAGTTATTGTATACTAGCCCCATATCATAACATTATTTTCTTGTTCATAAAAGGGAAAACCATGCATTTTAAAACACATTTGAAGAGTATATTATTTATAGAAAAGACTGATATATACTCCTGCACAGTGCAATATATACCCCCCAGTATGTACACAAGGTATATCTCACCACCTGCCCTGATATATACCCCATACACAGGGCAATACATAAGCCCCAGTATGAACACCAGGTTATATGAATTGCCCAGTGCAGGGGTACATCAGGGGACTCTGTGAGACATACCCTTGTTTATATACTGGGGGCATATATAACCCTGTGCAGTGGTGTATATCAGGGCAGTGTGTGAGATATAACACAGGACTTACTCCAGCACATAGATTGCACTCACAGGACTTGCCCCAGCACTCAGGACGTATCCCAGCATGCAGATTGCACTCACAGGACTTGCCAAAGCACATAGGTTGCACTCACAGAACTTGCCACAGCCCCAGCACTTGCCCCAGCATGCTGATTGCAGTCACATGGGATGCTCAAGCACTTAGAATGCACAGGACATGCCCCAGCACCAGGACTTACCTTGTCACGTAGAATGCACTCACAGGTCTTTCCCCAGCACACAGGACTTACCCCAGAACTTAGATTGCTCTCAAGACCTGCACCAGCACCCTGGACTGACATGACTTGCCTCGGCACCTAGCCAGGACTTACTCCAGCAATTAATTAGCACTCAGGACTTCTCCCAGCACCCAGGAATTATCCCAGCTAATAGGTTGCACTCACAGCACAGCACTGTGTCCCAGCACAGAAGACATCTATCGGGCTCCTGCACCATGCAGGAGGTTAAAGGCGGCAACATCGCATTGGCCGCCAGAGTGATCTGGCACACTCTCGCAGCCTCAACCGCATCTATCCGCATCTATCCGCAGCCAAATTCTTAAAGCAGTGGGATCACTGGACTTCTACTTTTCTGATTATTCAGCTTGATATTTGATAAACACACACACACATAAACCCGTACACACATAGTCAAATGTACACATACAAAAACACAGTCACACTTATACACATACATATACAGCCACACACAATCACACACACATTCATACACAGCCCCACACAGTCACACATACATACAGAAATATACACATACACAGACACACACATACAGTCAGTCACACTTACACACAGTCACACTTACAGACACTCATTCACACTTACAGTCACACTTACAGATGGTCACACTTAGACACACAGTTACATTTACAGACAGGCAAACTTACAGATACACAATCACAGTTACACACAGTAACCCATGCACAATGTCACACACGTAAGACACCTTTACATATACACACAGATTTGATTAAATATCTGTATTAGAGAACATAATACCATATAATTTGCTGGTTCTTTTTAAAATTAATGACGAAATAATAGCCATGTACAATGCATAGTTCTGTGTTTGAGTACCTGACAATCAATATTATGGGAATAGACCAGCATGTCAGACGAAGGACATGGGTCAGTAAAACATAGGCAGAGAAACTCAATTGAGAATAGTGATTAAACTTTTGACTGGCAGGTTTATTCCTTGATATTTTACTACTGGAAGGATTACAATTTCCTCTTGACAATGAGACTTGACTGTAAATGTAAGCCATTCAAGGTGACAACATATTTTGGAGCAATTTCTTAGAGATGACTAGCATTTTTTAAACCAATGACACATTCCTTGACATTTATCTCCTAGAGTCTGTCTACATTCTAATAAAAGTAAATATAAAGGGTAGACATTTACAGGCCAGGCAAGCCTCCTTTAACCACTATATATTACAAATAAAATTATAGCTAAACTAAAGAAATGCAAAAAATAATCTTGCATGCCTTATGTAAAATAAATTTATACATGCAATAGTCTACTCAATAAAGAGAGAACTGCAAGGAATTGAGATGGGAATTTGAAAGTTGTTTGGGGACATATATGGCACATAAAAGCTGTTTGGGGGACACATATGGCATTGATAAGCTGTTTCGGGGCAAATTTGGCATTGTGGGAAGTGGGTGACATGTTAATTGGTGAAGCCAGGAGGGGCCTAAGACTGGAACTTTTTTTTTTTTTTTGGTTATTAACAAAAAGAATTAGCCATCTCAGTGAAAATGAAAGATGCTTAAGGTTTCCTTTGTTGACTGACTAACCAGGCCTTGATATGACCAGTGAACAATATGCGCCCAATCATGTGGTGCCATCAGGTTCATGCTTATGCAATCTTCATTGCATTTTTGTATCTGTTCATTACTGAAACTCCCTGGACAGATGCACCATTATGACCCTTCCCCATGTGGTGCACTATGGTGTGGATCCTCTGTCAGATAAGGCTACTCAATCTGACAGCCTAAATGTAACCAATGGAACCGGCGCTTACATTTCTCTAAATTGCTCAGTGACAACGAGGGCATAGCAATCTTTTGGAAAAGACCAAGAGGATCCTGATCAGGTCACTTCCTCTATGTTCCTGGGCCTGTGAGAGATAAGTTAGGTCATCATTGAATATAAATCGTGATAAGGAATGGCTTCAATGTTTATCTATTTTCATTGTGTAAATATATACCATCATAAAATAAACCATAATATGTAATTATCAAATAGGACCTGCAAAAGCTTCCATTGCGCTTTAGCCTGAACATAGTGTATGACTAGCTCTTACACACTGGACTACACATCCTAAAATGCTCAGCCAACCCCCAATTCCATACATATAGTTACATAGTTACATAGTAGTTCAGGTTGAAAAAAGACTTGCATCCATCAAGCTCAACACTTTTCCTATCCCATGTTTACCGTCGTTCATCCAAAAGAAGGCAAATAAAACCCCTTCAGCAATTTCGAATTCTGCTTTCAGCTGAGAAAAAAATTATTTCTTGACTCCATATGGCAAATCAGATTTCACCACGGATCAACAAGCATTAAATAAATATTAATGCCTATACTAACATGCAAAGCCCACTATGCTCCAGCTTCTTAAAAAGTATCCAGGCTGCTCTTAAAGGCATCTAACGTATTTGCTAGAAACCTATTTCAGTCAGTGAATTCCATATCGTAATTGTCCTTACTGTAAAAAATCCCTTCCGCTGTCGTAAACTAAATCTCCTTTCTTCAAGTCTTAGCGGGTGACCTCTTGTCCTTTGTACTGTCTGTTAATAAACAGGTCTTTAAAAAGGTCTTTGTATCGGCCCTGTCCATATTTATATAACATTATCATATCCCCTCTAAGCCACTGCTTCTCTAGTGTGTACAAATTTAACTTTTCCAGCTTTTCTTGATAACTAATACTTTCCATTCCTCTTATTAGTTTTGTAGCCCTCCTCTGCACTTTCTATATTTCCAAAAGGTTTTACCATGGACCTATAAAGAGGCAGAATAATATCTTCCTCCCGTGTGTCAATATCCCTTTTAATGCACCCCAATATCTTATTGGCCTATGAAGCTGCCAGCTTGCACTGTGCACTATAGTCTATTGTCTATAACTACTGCCAAATATTTTTCATTAGTAGATTTTCACAAGGAAACACACTTTAAGCTATAAGTTGCATTTTTATTATTATACCCAAAATGCATAATTTTACACTTGTCTACATTGAATCGCATTTGCCATTTATCTGCGCAATTACCCAATTTGTCCAAATCCTCTTGCAGTGAAGATACATCTAGTTCAGACAGTATTACCCTAATTAATTTTGTGTCATCGGCAAACACTGAGACATGGCTCCCTATGTCCTCTGGGAGATCATTAATAAACAAATTAAAAACAAGATGACCGAGGACAGAACCTTGAGGTACTCCACTTATCACATCAGTCCAATTTTTTTTTCTCTTTTTTTCTTTTTTTTTGAACTCAGAGATCTTCTACGGTTATTTGATGTACCGAGATAATAACGCCTCATCATTGCTCGTTTTGTATGCAGAGTATCATAAATAAGATGTGAATAAAGCCTTACGTAATATAATAGCTGGAGAAATAAGTAAGAAGATCACAGTTAATGTTAATTTCTAGACTATATTATTTTATAATTATCTTTATAAAGATTTCAATTTATCACATAAATCACATAAGATTGCGAAAAGAGAAGAAAAAAAAAAGGAAAAAAGAGAAGGAAAGGAAAGAGAAATGATCGATCGCGCAAGGGGGGTTAGACGGCGGGGTGCTGGGAGTCTGAACCAGTTCCAATTTTAGGTTATCACCGCTCAGGGCCCTAATCTACTGCGACGGCCGAGGGGGACGACAAGCTTTCTACTTTCTTGAACCAAGTGTCATATAGAGTAAACTTATAAGTAGAAAGTTCACTGGACCACAAAATCTCCCTCTCCATGGAGAGTTGGTAATTAACCTGGTGTATCAATTGAGACATACGGAAGGGGAGACTAGATTTCCAGTTGCGGGCTATGAGAATCTTACCCGCAACCAGACAATGCAATGCCAATGGAAGAAGAGAAGGGGGGGGGAAGTTTTTAGGCCTAGATGTAACAACGCTGATCCCAGGTCGAATGGAATCGTTACACCGGTCAACGCAAAGAATAACTCGAAGACCCAGTTCCATAGAGGTCTAACGGCCGCGCATCCCCACCAAATATGAAAGTATGATCCCTCTCTCGATCCGCATCTCCAACAATCACTCGGATAGTCACGGTACATCTTTGCCAATCTGTTTGGGACCAAGTACCACCTGTTGGTCAGTTTGTATTAGTTTTCTAGTAAATTCAGACAGTGTATATTTTTCTTTAAATTATTGGAAGCCGTCAGCCATTCAGCCACGGTTATACTTAAGTTTAGTTCCTTTTCCCATGAAGGGATGGCCCGAATCTGGCATAAACCGCAAGATTGGAGAAGGTTCTTAGCTTTAGCTAGAGTGCGTGGCACTGTAGCAGAGCAAAAGAGGCGTTTCAATCTTGTCTCCCTATCTTGAGATGTTTTATAAAGGGAGGCGTCTATGAAACTCCTTAGTCTCAGATAATTGAAGTTCTCATTGGTTGGAATGTTCCATCTGTCTATTAAGACCTGGAAGGGCAAGATATTATGTCCCTGGCAAAGATCTTCCACGAGTAACGCTCCCCCGTCCAACCAGCATTTTAACGAGATGTTCTACCATGGAGATTCTCAATGAAGGGAGAATTTTGGCATGTAATTCCAACTGGGTTTTAATAGGCTGCCATGAGCTCCATGTCTGCCCCAAGATTACATTTCTGTTAGCTAGAGCAGTCCGCTTAGGTTTGCTGTAACGGGACCAAATCAGGGACTCCAAACACCCGTTCCCTGTTGAGACGGATTCCAAAATGTACCATGGTTCGGAGTAATTGAGAGTTACCTGTAATTGGTACATATGAACTAACATATTAGCATGGAATAGTTGTTTTATGGACGGAAAATTTAAGCCTCCTTTGTCATATTTCTTAGCTAAGAGTTTTAGGCTTATTCTGGGCCTTTTTGCCTTCCATACATATGCCGTAAATATCCTCTGTACCATATCAGTCCAATTTGATAACTTCCCATTTACCACCACCCTTTACATTCCTTCTTTCAACCGATTGCCAATCCACAAACAAACCTTTGGCCCTAAGCCTATTTCAGTCAATTTGTACAGTAAGCTTTTGTGTGGAACTGTATCAAATGAATTAGGAAAGTCTAAATATATCACATTCACTGCAGCACCCATATCTATATTTTTACTCACCTCTTCAGAGAATGTAATTAAGTTAGTTTGACAGGATCTGTCTTTCACAAAGTCATGTTGGCTCCTGCTAATGAGATTCCTATTCAATATGAAATCTTTAATTTATTCTCTTAGCAACCCTTCAAACAGTTTCCCCACCACAGATGTCAAACTAACAGGTCTGTAATTGCCCGGCTGGGATTTTGATCCCTTTTTAAATATGGGCACCACATCAATCTGTGGGCGCCATGCCTGAAATAAAACAATCCATGAAAATTAAAAATAATGGTCTGGCCAGGACCTGGCTAAGCTCTTTAAGTACTCATGGGTGTATACCATCCAGCCCCGGGGCTTTGTCTATCTTAACACCATTTAATTGATAAAACATGTTATTTAAACTTTACATGTTAGGGGAGAATATACAATATGTTGTGTTGGAATAGTTAAGCCACTACTTATCTTTTGCCTTCACTGCTACTGAAGGACTATTGCAACTTATGGAAATGTTAAACTGTTATTTCCATAACGAATTAGATCTTATATTTTCTGCTAAAAGGTGAGCTACTCCTGTCCCGAGAAGCTGTATAATATTAACTTAGTTTTATTTTCAGGTGACAAGACAAACACATTTTGCCAAAATGCAATATAAAATATCTAAGACAAATGTGATGTTACACAGTGGTATAAGTGACATTTAAACATGATTGTCATTGCTAGTACATGATTGTCTTCTTGTTTTATGCCCTTAATGACTGGTATGACACATTTATTGACCATGGAAGAGAGTGAAAAGTGGGGAGATATGTAATTAAGATTAAGTCATTTAATTAATTGCACATTGAGTCCAAAAGGTATACAAACATGTTAACATCAGGTGATCACTTTAAAATCACAGTAATGATTCAGAGAACAAAAAAATAAAAACATCAAATAAATGTTATTAAGAAAATATACCATTGTATCCCAAAATAATTTACTATTTCACTATGTGCAAATATTACTCTCCAAGTTTACTGACCATTACTGTTTCTGATTGGATATTGTGATAGCTCTAACCACTCCACATTACACTGCCTGCTTAGCAATCTTACACTACTACAGCATTGAAAATTGATAATCAGTAAAAGGAGAAGCCCTTTGATATTATTTTAACATTGCCTTGACAATTTTCTTTGGAGGAGTAACTGTCACTTTAATATTGATGCATGGAAGTAAGGAAATACACAACGTACGGTTAAATTACAGTGTTAATACCTGACATTTGTCTTGGTTTGTATGGGACTGTCCCACTTTCTGTATGTTTGAGGGTTGCCAGACAATCCATCTATGGTGCTCATGTCACCTCGTATGCATTTCCAGATTTAAGCATGGCCTGACATCACAGTGCTATAATGCATATTGGCTCCATCAATTTTGTTCTTGAACAAAACAGACTTAAAATTAGGACATATGTAATGCATTTCCCCCATAACTGATGGTAATGTAATCATTTCACTCTGGCTGAAGGAAGCAATACAGTTAACGTCTAATCCAGAAAACATATGCACTGATCCTGTTGCACCTCTTCTGCCAAAACAAATCTTCTGCCACAAAAACTGGTGGGAATTAAAGTGGCATTTTAACATTGTTTACCATTCTTTACCAGTTGAATGATATGCAGTTCTAGATTATGTTTGCATTTTTTAGACTTTTTTCACGGTACATATCTATATGCTAAAATGAGACATATGCAAAGAAGAAGCAAGTGTAGTGTATTTTTTGCAATAATTCTAATTTTAGCTAAAGCCACTAGAGGCCACTAGCTGCATTGATAATCGATGTTCTGCACATTTTATAAAGTTACACTACTCTTCTACAGCAGGCAAAGGAAAACATGAGTTTCCAATTTGTAGTTGTTGAAGTAAAATGATTACGTATCATAACTAAACTGTACAATAATATTCATACCACACTTGTATTTTCTTGCTTAATAATAATAATACTTAAAGGTCTACTCAAGGAAGATAGATTTGCGCGAACTACGATGGGAATTTGAAACTTTAAGCCAATGTAGTAGAGAAAAAAAAGAATCTCCAATGTAGCTGAATAGGAGAACTTTTCAAACTCAACCTATTTAGCCTCACGTTTGAAATTACATTCTCAATTGCCTGCACGTCTCTCTTTATTGAGTAGACCTTTTAGTGTTAAACCATTTTTTGCTGTGAAGTTGTCAAAATTAAAAGTGTTTTGCACAAATGCTATAATTACTTAATAATTTAATTTCTAATTTAAAGAGTTGCCCAATGAAAAATTGATTATAGTTTAATCATAACAATATATTATTATAGTAATATTGTTTTTATAACGTGCTACTGTAATATTCTTAAGTGGGGTCAGTTCTTTAACCCCTTCATGACCAGACTGTTTTTGGAATGTTGTGCGTTAGTGACCGAGGCTGTTTTAACACTTCTGAGGTGTTTGTGTTTAGCTTTAATTTTCTTCTTTGTCAGTTGCTGTACCCACACATATTATATATTGTTTTTTTCAGGACAAGAAGGTCTTTCTTTTCATGACATTATTTTGTTCATATAATTTATTGTATTGTGTAAAAAATAGTAAAATATGGTTAAAATTAAAAAAAATAAACACTTTTCCTGACTTTTCTTTGTAAATTCTTTTACTAAGCTTCAAAAGCTAATGAAAAAACGTGCTAAATAGATTCGACTATAGGTCCTGAGTTCAGAAATACCCAATGTTTATATGTTTTTTTGCTTTTTTTTGCATGTTTTAGGTTAATAAATACAAGTAGCATTTAGCTGTTTCAAAACCATTTTTTTAAAAAATTAGCGTTAGTGACACTGTAACACCGATATCTGATATAAATCGCTGAATAACCCCCCACATGTACACATTTTTATAAAGTAGACATCCCAGGGCATTCAACTTGACACTTTTCACTCTGTCATTTTACCACCAATCTTTGACAAGTTTTGACGTAGTAATTTTGTGTGTGTTTTATTTCCACACACTTTGAAACTTAGGTATGAATTTAAAGGGGTTCGTCTATTTTATTGCCAAACAAAACCCCAATATATGTTCAGCAACTTCCCCTGAGTATAGCGGTACCCCACATGTATAGGTTTGCTAGGTTTATGTGGCAGGTACAGGGCAAAATTTAGGATATGGTTATTGCAGCTTTAAAACGTGTATTTATTATGTAATACTTGTGACTACATTTCCTATCATGCTCAGCCAGCCAAAGGCTACCGTAGCAGAATAGGAAATGTAGTCTATAGTAGGAAGCACCGATTTTTGCTATCCTGCGGCTGAAAGGATCAAATATCCAGCTGCTGCGGGCCCCTATCTACTGCTGGGGGCCAATGCAAAGCACTGGCCCCACTAGCAGTCTTTTTTTTTTAAAATAAAATATCCCTAGAGGACCACAGACAGACATAACATGTCATTGGTCCTCTACGGAATAACTTTTTATTTTTATACAATTTATTATTATTATTTTAAATATTTTTATTTTTTAATTTTTAATTTTTTTTTACATTTTTTTATTTTTATTTAACTCTAACCTTAACCCTATGGTTAGGGTTAGTACAAACCCGAATTCCAACTCTAGGATTAGGGTTTTGATGAACTCTAACCCTAACCCAAGAGTTAGGATTAGCACAATAGGAAAATAAATAAATAAATAAATAAACGTTTTTTTTTTTTTTTATTAAAAAAATCATTTGGGGGGGCTGGTTGTTACTGGGGGGGACCAGGGGGAGATTTGACACACTATATTTAGTCTCTCCCTGCCCCACGATCACCGTGGAGCAGGGAGAGACTATAGCTGTCAAAGCAGGCACCTGCTTTGACAGCTATTAACATCCGGGCGCTGTGATTGGCTGTCACAGTGCCCGGATGTTCCCGGGGGGTCCTCAACCGACATGGCTGAAGTGTCTCGGTACCGAGAAACTCAGCCATGTAGTTGTTAGCGCGATCGCGGTATGCCAGCGTGCATACCGCGATCAGACCTGCATGACGGTCCTGGACCGTCATCGGTCACTAAGTGTGTTTTTACCGATGACGGTGTTCTGACGAATTACTGGAGCAAATTCTCCTGCGCAATCGCAGCTGTAACTTTATGTCCACCGCGCATGTGCGAGCTGCGCAACCCACATCCCGCCCCCCGCACACCCCCTTTCTCACCAGCTGATCGGACAGCGGCGGTACACAGCGCATGCGCGCGGCTATCAAGCCGTGTGGGAATGCGCTGTGTCCGTGGCTGGATTCAAACAAAACGCTGGTAAGTAACACGGGGCGGGGGGGGGGACATAAGGTGCCAACAGAGAGGTAAGCACCCTGGTGAGGGCTGCCTCATCTTCATGGGAGTTGTGATCCTCCTGCTGTATTATGCAGCAGGAGGATCACAACTCCTATCAAGATGAGGCAGCCCTCACCAGGGTGCTTACCTCTCTGTTGGCTCCTTATGTCCCCCCCCCCGCCCCGTGTTACTTACCAGCGTTTTGTTTGAATCCAGCCACGGGCACAGCGCATTCCCACACGGCTTGATAGCCGCGCGCATGCGCTGTGTACCGCCGCTGTCCGATCAGCTGGTGAGAAGGGGTGTGCGGGGGGCGGGATGTGGGTTGCGCAGCTCGCGCATGCGCGGTGGACATAAAGTTACAGCTGAGTTATCAGCTGTAACTTTATGCGCATGCGCAGTGAGCAAATTCTCCTGCGATTGCGCAGGAGAATTTGCTCCAGTAATTCGTCAGAACAACGGTCCAGGACCGATGACGGTCCAGGACCGTCATCGGTAGCGAAGGGGTTAAAAACTGAACTGTGGGGACTGGCAAAAAAACAGAGATTGACAGCTGACTTGGAAAAGATCTTTCCTAATCAACTATTAATGTTTTTTTTTTGCTGTTCACTTCCCCACAATTCATTTTTATGAGGATATGGGAAAGTCCTACTGCTATTATAATTTGGTTCAATAAATATTTTTAGAATGTTCTTAAAACAATCTAACTCTCATACGCTACCAGAAGCCTAGAGGGGTGCTACTCTTTGATGTTATTATGCTGCAACATCCACCTTCCCAGATATCTACACCATGTAGTCTCAATATGAGTAATATAAATCTCACATCTAGCCAGTTCTAGATATATTTGGACATGGAGGAAATAATGTTTGGATGTCAGATAGGGTTGACACCTTACCGGCCATGCTACTGTCTCCATAGACTTAATATTGGCCTAATGCCAATTTTTTACCGGCCTGCCGGTAAAATACTGGCCTGGTGGCAACCCTAGTGTCAGAGGTTGGTAAATGAAATCTCTAACTTGACAAGGATATGGATACTGTTGTTAAGTGTGTGTGAGGCCTTGAAATAGAGCTTATAGTTTCATGTATGACAATAGTATGTTTGAATACACTTTCATATTTTACACACTGCTACTCTCTAACATATGAAAGTAAGAGTCATACTGAGATTATAAGAGCAGATCCATTTATCTAGCATGGTTAACCAGTTAATTAGGTTGAAAAAAAACCATATATTCCACACACCCATATTTATTGTTCCAGAAGAAAGCAAAAAAAAAAGAAGAAGAAAACGGAGACATTGCTAATGTCATCTCAAAGAGAAAACAATCCCTTCTTGACTCTAAGGTAGTGAATTCAACAATACCGAATCTACTTTTACTTATGATAACCCTGTATTCATTCCATATGTAAAAAAACCTTCAACCATTTTTTTAATAGTTTAATTGTATCAGCAAAACGATTTCAGCTGCCTAACAGTAAATAAACCTTATCATGGTTTACGTGTTGAATGGAAGGTACAATTTATAAAGAGATCTCCAAAAATATATTTATATTTACCACCAATTAAAAAAAAGCACAATTTGGAAAGGCTTTTTTCCCAGCCGAAATTTTCTATTCCTTTAATCATTTTTGTAGCCTGTCTCTGAATACTTGCTATTTCAATCATGTCCTTTTTTGTACTTTTTAGAAAGTTACACCAGTGTTGATGCTCATAACCACGACAGCACCACATGATCCATAATACATCCAGTCCTATAGAATGTACTGGTGCATATTTTTATTTCCAATTCAAATATGTATGTACACACAACATATAAACTTCCCAGTATTCATGCAAGTAGATGCATCATCTAGGTCAAATAACGTTTTTTTATTCCACTGATGCTTTGAGGATCAGCTAAATGATCAGCAAAGGGAAATAACTACAAATGCTTAAGACCTTCGCGACAAAGGACGTGTCAGGCACGTCCTGGGAGAAACTCCCTTAACGACAAAGCCTGGCACGTCCTGCGGTGAATCAAGAGGCTTTCGCGATCAACGATAGCGAAAACCGCTTTAACGGTGCTGGTCTATTGCCTCGATGTCGAGGCAATAGCCAGCACCGAAATGTCTATTTTGGGGCACCCACGATCGCCCCACGGAGCGATCGTGGGGAGCCATATTGACGGAGCATGCTGCTCCGTCAATATGGCTAAGCCCTCTGCCGGTCTGAGCTTCGGAAGTGAAAGTAACTTCACTTCCGTGGCTCTGAATATGCTACTTGACTGACTATGCTACTTGACTACCCCTAGTGGTAGTTAAGTAGCATTGCAATGTAAAATATTTAAAATACATATTTAATTAATTAAAAACAGGTTATATAGCTATATTAGCCTATAGGGTTAAAATTAAATATTTTTTTGCATAAGGGATAGGGTTAAAATTAAATCAAAATTAAAAAATATTAAGGGATATAATAAGGATTAAAGTTGGGGTTAAATTTAGTGTTAGGGTTAAATTTTGGGTTCGGGTTGGGGTCAAAAGGTCACTATTTTTGTTTTTTTCCCCATATCTCGCAAAAAAATACCGAAAATATGGAAACATGCCTATTTTTGAACTCGGGACAACATTTAGAAACTATATAGACGGGGTCTTTTTTAATGATTTTATTTGTATAAATTATATTTTAGGTCAAAATTTTAAATTTTTTTTTTTACATTTTCATCATATTTTATGATTTTTTTTGTAGTAAATTATAAGATATGATGAACATAATGGTATCTAATGAAAGCCCTTCTTATGACGATAAAAAAAAAACATATAATTTGTGTGGGTACTGTATGTGAGAAAGAAACAAATTACAGCTAAACACAAACACCCTAGAAATGTCAAAACAGCCATTGTCACCAAGGGAAAGTCAAGGTGAAAATATCTTGTCACTAAGGGGTTAAAAAGTCCATAGCATGGCATACAACTGTGGAAATGCTAACATAAAATAATTTTAAAAATTATGTTTTTTTGTTATGTGTTCAGACCATTAAAATGTGTTTGTTACCACCATGATTTTTTTTTTTATTCCTGCTCAAGTGTTTGTAATTAAACATATTATACAGGGCTATAAATATCTATAAACTATTTATTTTTAATTAAATAAATCTGTTATGGTAATTAAGATGAATGCTGCAGGAGGATGTGCTATGCTGTTTCTAATCTCTTCTTAAAGATGTAATTACTGTGATTTGCAATAATTAGGAGTCCATCTAATAATTAGTCCACTTGTTTTTAACTTGAGAGTTGTTAGTAGACGTCTTAACACTGATTAAAGACAATATGCAATGCGCCTTTTAATCCTGTTGCTTTATTGTTGTGTGGCTTGTTATTCACGTTTACTGGCTTCCAGATGTAATCTGGTATTATGCAAGCATTTTCTTCTTGCCTCCTGCCACTGATGGTTCCCCTGGGCTACTGGTGACAAGCTGATTTAAAGAACATCCTTGAACAAGTTTGGGCTTTTCAACCCTGAATATATGTTTTGCTTAGAGACTAAAACTTGTATTAATTCTAACATGATAAACGCAATGGGGGCTATGTATAAAACCATTACAGATGAAAATTGATATGATAAGTGCTATTGCTGAGAAATATAAATATAGATATATAATGTCAATATAGATCCAGCACTATTTTGCAAATTATACATAATGCATAAGTACATGTTTTACAAGTTTTGATGGGAATTAGCATTACACAATGGTCCGTGTGTCAGTAGCACAACAAGTTGGCACTATTTCCATGTTGACTGTGTTTATACATGTCCCACTACGTTAACGTTTTACTAATAATATTGGACATTTTGGGCTCACATGTTAATATTTTATGAAATGTTTAAAATCATAAAGTTTAAAAGACCTAATTTGAATAGTTAACGTATTCTAACATCTTCATATAATGGACTAAGAAGAAGGTGAGTAAATAAGTTTGCAGCATTTGTAAGAAAAGTCACATATGAACTATTCAGAGGTCAGGGGCGGATCCAGAGTCTGATCTCGGGAGGGGCACATGTCCATCTGTCTTGTCCTCTCTCCCATGTCCGTCTTTGTTTTCCTCGCTCCTCTCCCTTCCCATGTTTGTCGCACTCCTCTCACTCCCCTTGTCAATCTGTCTCTCTTCCTTCCCATGTCCGTATCTCTCCTCTTCCTTCCCATGTCCGTGTTTGTATCCTCTTCTTTCCCATGTCTGTCTGCCTCTCATCTCCCTTCCCAGGTCTCTGTCTCTCCTCTCGAATCCCATGCCTGTCTGTCTCTCCTCTGCCATGCCATGTCTGTCTGTCTCTCCTCTGCCATCCAATGTCTGTCTGTCTCTCCTCCGCCATCCCATGTCTGTCTGTCTTTCCTCTACCATCCCATTTCTATCTCTCTCTTCTCCCTTCCCATTTATGTCTTCTATCCTCTCCCTTCCCATTTATGTCTCTTTCCTCTCCCGCCCCATATCTGTCTGTCTCCTCTCCCTTCCCATGTCTCTCTCTATTCTCTACCTCTATGACTGTCTCTTTGTCCCTCTACCCATGTATGTGTATCTCCTCTTTCCCATAGCTGTCTCTTTTTCTCCTTTGTATTCTCTCCTCTCTCCCCCACCCGTCAGTGTTCTCTCTTCTCCCCCCTTCAGTGTTCTCTCTTCTCCCCCATAAGTGTTCTCTCTTTTCCCCATCAGTGTTCTCTCTCCTCTCTCCCCCCATCAGTGTTCTCTCCTCTCCCCTCATGTTCTCTCCTCTCTCCCCCTTCTCTCTTCTGTGTTCTCTGCCCTGTCCTCTCCACTCTCCCCCTCCTGTTCTCTCCACTCTCTACCCTCCTGTTCCCTCCACCTCCTCTTCTCTCCACTCTCCACATCTCTTCTTCTCTCTCTCTCTCCCGTGTTCTGTCTTCTCCCCACCCCCTCCCGAGTCCCCCGTGTTCTCTCCTCTCCCCCCTTCCACTCATGTTCTCTTCTCTCCCCCTCCTTTTGTCCTACCTGAAGCAGAGCCGGTGCGAAGGTTTGTGGTCCTCATATTATTAAGTATTTAATGTTGTACTTAAAATTTGGGGCAGAAGCCTTTTTGTTTCTGGCTGTTCCAGGGTTATTTACTTTTCCTTGGTGTTGGTTAAACAAAAGGAAAATCATCTAGTGTACATAGTTCTGAGTAGCTGCATAATGTTATATCTTTGTTAAACAATGGGTCCTGGGAGTGCATCCTGGACATAAAATGTAGACATTTCCCAAGTTGGCCTGCAACATGAAAGAGTAAACATGTCTTTGAAACAAAAAACTCTCTGAACATAAAAACAACAACATTCAGCATTGGATGACTGCCGTGCGCTGGATAGAAACAAAGGAAAGATTAAAAAAAGGATTGCTGCTTTATTCTTTAGGTTAATAAATCATAGTTATCAAAACAATCTTTTAACTGGGTAGGGTATGTATAAATATAAATAATGCTACTTGGGTACACACTGATTACAGAAACATCTATTTTAAATTATTATCATCATTTATGTTCGTTATCAGAATATGAAACAAATATGAGCTTTGGTTTAGAAAATAAATCAATGGACGTTACTGGACAGAATAGAAAGTACTGTAATTGCTTTATGGCAATTTTTCAATGCACTATATGGACAAAAGAATTGAGACATACCTCTTAATTATTGAATTTAGGTTTTTAAATCAGACCCATTACCACATGGAATCAAGCACCTAGCCATGTAGTCTGTGTTTACAAATAAACATTGTGGCGGAAAAATGGTCATTCTGAAGATCTCGTTGAATTCAAGCATAGTACTAGGAGAATGGAAAGCAAGCCTAACTCTTCTTTGATCTTCTCTATGAAATGATACTGTAAATAATTATTTTTTAATTTGTTTCTTTTGTTACTTTAATTATCTTGTACACAATGCATGCGTTTCAGATATGAAGGGGAATTTTTTTTGAACAATCTGCAATCATTATCTTTAGTGATGAGAAGCTACCATGTGGCTTGAATGGATTGTACCATTTTTTCACTGATTTCTCTCTTCTCAAAATTACAAATCTTACCAGCAAAATGTAATTCTTTGCATTTCATTAAGCGTGTGGAGATTATATAGATAACTCTATTAATGAAAAAATAGGCTTTTCATTCCTGTACATTTTCCATGAGTTATTACAGTGTAGATTAGTGTGAACACACCATAAAGTCTTGGAGCAATGGTCTTGCCCCAGTGGAGCTGAGCTTCATCAGGGGAAATTACTACACGTAGTAATGGAATAATAAGGAATACTTTCCTAAGGTTATTGTTGCACTATACTTGATTTTCTTGATTTTATAAATTAACTGGAAAAGAAATATGAATTGTCTTTTTGCTCATTTTGTTAAACAAATACATTTCTAACAAAGGAAATAGCTTCAATGCTATGTTTGCAAAAGAAACATGGGAATTACAATCCCATATGTTCACTACTGAGAGACAGTAAAGATTTGGCTATTTTTAGGTTTGTGAATGTCATCAAAATGAAGCTACAGCATTATCATGTAATCTTCTCTAACTTAAAGAGGGGGCAAGCTCATTTGTTTTCTTTTAATGGAAAGCACCTGGCTCAGTGGTAAACAGTAGACATGTGCAAAACTAAAATTTTCGTTTCGTTTTCGTCCATTCGAACGAAAATGTTATTTATTTAGTCTAAAACAAATTCCTTACTGCATTCGTTTCAGACGAAATTGGTTCATTATTTTCGTTTCGTTTTATTCGTTCATACGAATCAATTGACCTACACATTCCATAAACCGAAAGTCTATAAACCAAACTTCGTTCAGTTTTTAGACTTTCGGCTTATGGAATACATGTAATGCTATTGGCTTTCTATAAACCGAACTAGAGTCCCCATTCATAAGAAATTCTTATAAATGGGGCTCTCGTTCGGTTTATAGAAAGGCAACCGTATTACACGTATTCTATAACGACTTTTGGTTTATGGAATTTATGTAATACTATTGGTTTTCTATAAACCGAACTAGAGTCCCCATTCATAAGAATTTCTTATGAATGGGGACTCTAGTTCGGTTTATAGAAAGCCAATAGTATTCTATGTATTCTATAAGCTGAAAGTCTATAACCCGAAGGAGGAGGAGGTAGCCAGAATTTTTCAAAGTGCGCTGTAAGCACAGTATTTGACGGTTCTATTTGACTCTCAGATATGAAGTGCACCGCAAGACGCAAATGTACTATTTACCACCCAAAACTATTAGAATTTTTCAAAGTGCGCTGTAAGCACAGTATTTGACGGTTCTATTTGACTCTCAGATATGAAGTGCACCGCAAGACGCAAATGTACTATTTACCACCCAAAACTATTAGAATTTTTCAAAGTGCGCTGTAAGCACAGTATTTGACTGTTCTATTTGACTCTCAGATATGAACTGCAGGACGCAAATGTAATATTTAACACCAACAAATTGCAGTATTTGAAAATTCCTAGATGTTTCCCACTGAGCTAACAGAACAGGATTAAAGTCATGTGCCTGGCACACTTGCAGTTGCAAGTGCACTGCACTCTCTGTGGCATTGGGCTCAGGGCAGGGTACACATGTGTAGTATAGCACCCACTAAAATAATCACTGTAATTTGAATAATCGCTGTAGTTTGAATAATCGCTGTAGTTTAGAGTCCCCATTCATACGAATAGGTCAATTGACCTATTCGTATGAATGGGGACTCTAGTTCGGTTTATAGAAAGCCAATAGTATTACATACATTCCATAAACCGAAAGTCGTTATAGAATACGTGTAATACTATTGGCTTTCTATAAACCGAACTATTGTCCCCATTCATAAGAAATTCTTATAAATGGGGCTCTCGTTCGGTTTATAGAAAGGCAAATACTTTGTACACACATCACTTGTACGTACAGCAGACACGACATCCCCGGTATTATTATTCCATAGGAAACGTTATTGTGGTGTGTAAAATAATATGTGTCACTCTAGATACATATTTATCCACAGATATTCACTATCTTTCCTTGTGGTTACTAACTAAAGTGCAGCAACGCGATTCGCTGAAGGGATGCTGGTACCACGGTTGTCACCCCCGCTGGTTGATACCCGTGGTCAGCGGGGACCCCCTTTAACAGAGTGCCCTGGGCAAGTGCCCAGTTTGCCCATTTGTTAAAGCGACCTTGCTTTTGACAAAAATGCCATTTTAGTTTAGTCATAATTTTGTTATCTGAATTGGTTTCGTTTTTGTCCAGTTTTAGTTGAATAAAACTCCAATAGATTTTAGTCGACACTGAAAACATGCAGTTGACGAAAACTATGACGAAAATGTTTAGTCTAAATTAACACTAAAAACACATGTTGAGAAAAGGCTCATTAATAAAATCATTTTTATTCCATGGTTCTGAAAAAAATATAAAAATGGCACAGTATAACTTCAAATAAGGATGAAACCATATGTACAGCAGTGCAAAAAATTTCAGTCCAGTCCACATGATATCCACCATGCTTGTACAGTACAAAGATTCCTCTATGTGTTTCGCTAGTGTGACTAGCTTCCTCAGGAGGGAAATTCAGTATTATCGTGAAGGATATAAGATAATCCAAAGATGCAGTATCTCAATGCTACTGCATTAGAAGGACTCTCATATAGCTGATCATGCTTCTATATAGTAACGCCGCAATTCTATATGGCAAAAAATACACAGAAGTTGCTTTAAATGTATTTGTCGCTCAAAACAACATTATCCAAACAAATGATTGCAGAACATATTGAGAGAGGTTAATACTATGAGGAGAGATGCACTGTTAAAAGAAAAACACATTAGAGAACACAAGAAAAACTATAGTTTCTCATTTTTAACAAAATATAAAAACAAAGCATAGGATGTTAAGAGAGCTGTAGTTGACCTATACTGAGACAGTACAATATCCATAGTAAATGTACTAGAATGCTCAAGTTCTTTTTAGAAAGTCTGAAAATATGAAACAATTACTAGCCCCAGGTATTCTTCAAGTAGAAGACAAATGAATCCTAAAAACATTTTAAGTGATGAACAACCCTTAGTTTGCAAACTTTTTCTTCTGCCTCTTTTTATGATCTCCATGGTGTTGGTTTAGATCTCTCTAAGCTTTACATTTTAATATGGATAATACATATCCCTGTTATGTGTTGCTTCATTGCAGTTATACCCTGAGAGAACTCGATATGGATGTATGCTGTTTTATATATATATTTATGGTGTGATATTGGGCATAGAAACAGCTATTTTAAATGCCCCTGTATCCATAATTGATGTGCTAATTACAGTAGTGGAATTCAGTCAATTTGTACCGGTTTGGGTGAACCTGTTACTAGAATTTCCCATTCAAACCAGTACTAGACTAGTGCAGCGTCCCATTGCAGCAGTCGGAAGTCAATGGGAGAGACTCCGGTGTTGATATGGCAGTGTGAAGATGGCAGCTGACATCACTTTGCTTTTTAGAACCAGCAAAGTGCTCTGGGTGTCTCTGCCGGAGACAGATATACTGAGTAGGAATCCCCCTAGGGGGAATACACTAGCAAAGTACAGGACGTAGTGTCAGCAGGTGGTACCTGGCATAGAACTTGTCAGTGATGGCTAACCTGTCATACACCAACTGTTGTAAATTACAGTTACTATGATCCTTTGCCTACCCAAAAAATGTATTATATCAGTCACTATTATTAAGAATTATTGCTGCGATTTGGGTGGTTGAGCATCATGGGAGCTATAGTGCACAATAGCTGAGTGTATCACATCTCTCAAGATGTCAAATATATTGAAACCACTGCACCTAGACAAAAAGAGAGGCAGCTACAACCACCTCATCGCTTCCCAAACCACTGAAATGAAACAAAGAATAATCATAATATGTGTGAGCGCATGGAGAAAAGGAAATTAATAAAAATAGCTACAAAGTCCCTCTTAACAATAGACCTCAAAATATTTAGAGTTACATTTTAAAGTCAATTAAATAAGATCCTAGAAATTCATATATGTAACCCCATACTAAAATGTAGAATATATAAATTAAAAATCATTAGAAAATAGGTATACATAAATATTAAAACAATATAACTATTACCGTCAATGTCCAAATAAAAACAGCAACTGACTCATTATGGTGTAAATCTATATGTTACAAATTCCTAATCATAATTATTAGCAGTATCAGTTTTCGCATGTATGTGTTTCGCTTTGAATTGTGATTTGTTGAACCATTCATATAATAGGAGTACTGTGAGGGTTCGTTGCAGTGCACTAGGGGAGTATAGATTTTTTTATAATTTTCCCTACACATTCTTATCACTTATTATTTGTAAAGATTGAATCCTATTCATTGCCAGGTCAAGTTCCACCAAACCAAATAGTGGTTCAAATTCTGTGGAAATCACAGAATTCAGGCCATATTAGGCCATATTGGGCCCAGATCGTGGAAACCTGTAAAGGCCCTACAGTGTTACACTACATGACTGCATGTTAGTGCAAAATTTGCTTATCAAGCCACACAGTGATGTCATAAACACGAGACATCACAGACTGCAGAAAAACACATTTTCTCTTAATTTATGCATTTCCTTACAGTTCTGCTTGACATGAATTTTTCATTTTTTGTATTCTCTCCATTCACAGAATAAAGAATGTTTAGGTTAGGAGTCCCTTTAATAGCATGTCTAAATTATTTATATTATAAACAAAAATAATACTGAACAACCAGGTGTTTGTAAGATGACTTGCTCTCCTATATTAACATTACAGTGACAGAAAATCAGTGTGATATCTTATTAGTGAATATAAATGCAGGATTCATCACTTTTGTTTACTGTATCAGTACCAGAAAAACAGTCATATTTTCCATTTTCTTTCTATCTAATGCACACATAATAGTTGCCTTGATATATGTACAGAGCACATAATGGTTTGTTATGACAATTACACTGTTTGTAGTGCAATTGTCCAATTGAATAATACAGGATGCTTGAAGAGAAAGGCTCAGGAAAAAGATACACAGATAAAGAATATCTTAGACTGAGTAATGTGGCAGTGGAGTTGTATTGGTATGCTAACAGAAGATCTTAGGATTACCCTTTCCCATCTGGCATTCTATCAGATAGCCTGCTATAAAGACGCTGACAACAATGTGGGTCGAAGCTATTGATTTCCCAGACTGACAGATCATTATTCTCCTCAGTCCAGTGCATAGTTCTTTGCCATTTTCAAAAAACAAACTGATATTGCCAGTGCAATCGCTTTGCTACTTCTGCATTAGTCTCTTTCAACGAAATAAAAGCCCCAATAATTACATATAAGAAATAAATGTATATTTAATTAAGATATGCATTCTATAGTTATTCATTTTCCTTTTTTTTTTTTTTCCTTTTTTCTCTTTTTTTTTTTCTTCATTTTACAATATAACATTACTTTTATGTAAAATAAACTTTAAAGGAAATACTGCATAGACCCTACTTCTGTCATTATCCATCTGTACTCTGTGCCCACGTCTAAAATCTCTCTCAGCCATTACTGCATGGTGTGCAAAGGATCTTAAAGAGCCTCCAAGTGGGCTTGTCAAATGCTTCCAGCACATGGTGTAGCATGCAGTACTGGCTCTCAGTCTAGCAACCCCCAGTCTAGCACCCCCTACAGTTAGGCAGCTTGGCATTGTCTCCTCACATAGGGCTGGTGCAAGGATTTTCGTCTACACAGGCGAAGGTGCATTTTGGTGCACCCCTCCTCTGACCTGCCACGCCTCCCACACCACCAACCCTCCATACATTTTATATATATAAAAGTATAATGTATAGTGTGGAAAACAATGAAATCTAAATATTCAACTCACATGCTCTAAATTTGTCACACATTGAAACCCTTAAACACAAAGACACCCTTGCAGACACACTTACCACTTACACACATACCCTTACACAGACACAGTGACACATTTACACACACACACCCTTACACAGACACAGTGACACACTTACACACCCTTACACAGACACAGTGACACACTTACACACACACACACACCCTTACACAGACACAGTGACACACTTACACACACATACACACTTATACAGACAGTGACACACTTACACACACCCTTACACAGACACAGTGACACACTTACACACACACCCTTACACAGAAAGTGACACACTTACACACACCCTTACCACTTGCACACACAGTGACACCAATACACACATAACCTTAGACACATTATTTTGCCCCTCAATATGCCAGTATTTAGCCACTAAATATGCCATTATTTTGCCCCTCAATATGCCATTCTTGTGCCATTTAATATGCCAATATTCTGCCCCTCAAAATGCAATTTAGCATGCCAGTATTTTGCCCCTCAATATGCCATTCTTTTGCTATTTAATATGCCAGTATTTTCCCCTCAATATTCCATTTAGTATGCCAATATTTTGCCCCTCAATATGCCATTTAATATGCCAGTATTTTTCCCTCAATATGCCATTTAATATGCCAGTATTTTGCCCCTCTATATGCTATTCTATTGCCATTTAATATGCCAATATTTTGCGCCTCAATATGCCAGTATTTTCCCCTCAATATTCCATTTAGTATGCCAATATTTTGCCCCTCAATATGCCATTTAATATGCCAGTATTTTTCCCTCAATATGCCATTTAATATGCCAGTATTTTGCCCCTCTATATGCTATTCTATTGCCATTTAATATGCCAATATTTTGCGCCTCAATATGCCAGTATTTTGCCCCTCAATATGTCAGGATTTTGCCCCTCAATGTGCCAGGAATTTGCCATTTAATATGCCAGGATTTTGCCCCTCAATATGCCAAGATTTTGCCCCTCAATGTTCCAGGAGTTTTCCATTTAATATGCCAGGATTTTGCCCCTCAGTGTGCCAGGAGTTTGCCATTTAATATGCCAGGATTTTGCTCCTTAATATGCCAGGATTTTGCCCCTCCTCCCCCCTTTCCCCAGTACTTACCTCCTTGCTGCTGTCTCCGGTGAAGCATTGTGCTCTCCCCTCCAGCCGCGCGGCTTCAATAAAGTTTGTTTTAAAAAAAAATGCATTTTTTTTTTAATCAAACTTTATTGATGCAGCGTGGCTGGAGGGGAGCGCACAACACTTCCCTCACAGCCGCTGACCGGCTAAACCCAGGCGGGGCTGGGGGGGCACGGGCGATTTTCCCGCCCCCCCCTTGTGGGGCCCTAAGGCAGCCACCTGTGCTGCCTTAGGGTAGCCCTGGCCCTGTCCTCACATAAGGAGGAGCAGTGATGTCTGACAGCATTACTTGATTGTAGACACGTGCAAAACTAAAATTTTCGTTTCGTTTTCGTCCATTCGGACGAAAATGTTATTTATTTAGTCTAAAACGAATTTCGTTCATTAATGCATTCGTTTCAGACGAAATTCGTTCATTATCGTTTCGTTCGTTATTATTCGTTCGTTTTATAGAATACAATGTAATACTATTGGCTTTCTATAAACCGAACGAGAGCCCCATTCATAAGAAATTCTTATGAATGGGGCTCTCGTTCGGTTCATAGAAAGGCAATAGTATTACTTGTATTCTATAAGCCGAAGGTCTATAAACCGAACGACTTTCGGTTTATAGACTTTCGGCTTATGGAATACATGTAATCCTATTGCTATTCTATAAACCGAACGACTTTCGGTTTATAGAATAGCCATAGGATTACATGTATTCCATAAGCCGAAAGTCTATAAACCGAAAGTCGTTCGGTTTATAGGCTGTCGGCATTTAACTATACAGAGACAGAGTCTCCATTCATAAAATTATGAATTAACGACTTTCGGTTAATAGACTTTCGGCTTATGTAATACATGTAATCCTATGGCTATTCTATAAACCGAACGTTCGGTTTATAGAATAGCAATAGGAATACATGTATTCCATAAGCCGACAGCCTATAAACCGAACGTTCGGTTTATAGGCTATGGGCATTTTACTACACGGAGACAAAGTCTCCATTCATAATTTTATGAATGGAGACTCTCTCTCCGTATAGTTAAATGCCGGCTTTTAACTATACGGAGACAAAGTCTCCATTTATAATTTTATGAATGGAGACTCTGTCTCCGTATAGTTAAATGCCGGCTTTTAACTATACGGAGACAAAGTCTCCATTTATAATTTTATGAATGGAGACTCTGTCTCCGTATAGTTAAATGCCCACAGCCTATAAACCGTATGTTCGGTTTATAGGCTGTCGGCTTTTAACTATACGGAGACAAAGTCTCCATTCATAATTTTATGAATGGAGACTTTGTCTCGTATAGTTAAATGCCCACAGCCTATAAACCGAACGTTCGGTTTATAGGCTGTGGGCATTTAACTATACGGAGACAAAGTCTCCATTCATAATTTTATGAATGGAGACTCTGTCTCCGTATAGTTAAATGCTATTGTATTCTATAAACCGACTCTATTTCGGCTTATAGAATGCAATAGTACTACGAATGGACGAATGAACTAATGATTTTCGTTTATTAACCATTCGTTCATTCGGCTTTCGTTAGCTTAGCATTTTCGTTCTTCGTTTTTAGGGCGAATGGACGAAAATGCTATTTTCGGACGAAAATGCATTCGTCCGAAAACAAATGCACATGTCTAGTATATATTCACATGTAAATTGCTTTTTTAATAAAAAATTATGATATAAAAAAATTCTTGTTTTTATTTCCTTTTATGTGACAATGCTGCCTCTCTCTTTCCCTTGCCCCCAGATTTGTCGCTCTCCCCCCCTTAGTGTTGTCTCTCTCTCACCCTCCCTTTGGCTCCCCCCTCGCTCCCCTTGTGTCTGTCTCTTCCCCCCTTCCCTCCCCTTGTTTCTCTCTGCCCCCCCCCCTTGTTATTCTGTCCCCCCCTCACCTGTTTCTTGCTCCCTGGTGGCTAGTGGGGGCAGCCGGGGGATGTATGCACTATACATAATAGAAGTGTCGTGCAGACATCCCCCAGCTGCCCGATTCTCCCTGGTGGCTAGCGAGGCATCGGAGGATGGCTGCGCAATGAGCGAGACCTCCCCTACTGCCGCCCAGAACGACCGCCAGGACTTTTATGAGGAAGCCGGAAGTACCCAACTTCATCATAGAAGTCCCGGCGGTCATGCCGTGCGCCAGCAGGGGAGATCTGCGCTCATCGTGCAGACATCCCCTGCTGTTAGAGAGGGGGATCCAGGTCCCCTGCAGCTCTGCTGGGGACCTGGATCCCAGTCTTATAGTCTGACCTCAATTTGAGGTCAGATTATAAGACGACCTCGATTATAAAAGGGGTATTAACACTTCCCTTGCTGATCACAGTTTCTTTTTACTGTGATCCGTTTCCTTCCAAGTTTATGGACCTCATTTAATTTTTTCAAAATAAATTTTATTTTGTACATTTTTACTATATTACTTATATTTTTTTCATGTATTAATGTAATTACAGTTAACTCCTACAAGCCTGTGCTGTGATTATGACCAGAGCAAACGTTAACCCATTCGTGACGTTGGGACGTTCTATGCCGTCCTGATTTTAAGTCCCTTAAAGTCGTTAGGACGGCATAGTACGTCCTGTGTTAAACAGCTCATATCGCGGCTCGGATCATGCTGCAGGCACTTGCAGCGGGATCCCACCTGTCAGATGAGGCCATTTTAAATGGCCTCAGTCTGACAGGGGAAATTTAGCTGGTGCTCAAAACGAGCACCAGCTACATTTCTCTAAATCGTGCGTGACGTCCGAAGGGCTTGCAATTTTGGGCAGGGACCCACAGGGTCTATTAAGACCCTGATTGGGTCTCTGCCATAGTGTTCCTGGCTAACGATCACCTTGTGATCAGTGGCCAGGAACAAATCGTGACGTTTTGGTGCTTACGTCATTTGGGACGCAAGCACAATGCGTCACAAAGGGGTTAAAACTCTCCACTTTTTTCAATTTATTTTTTAATACTAAATTCAAATCATTTCATGCTATTGGCAATTCCATAAACCGAAATAGAGTCGGTTTATGGAATACCAATAGCAAAATAGCCATTACATAAACCGACATAATAAACGAATTTCGGTTTATGGAATTGGCAATGGCATTCTATAAACCGACTCTATTTCGGTTTATAGTAATGCCATTGCAAATAGCATTACATTATACATTCCATAAACCGAAAGTCTATAAACCGAACGTCGTTCGGTTTATAGACTTTCGGCTTATAGAACAGCAATAGCATTACATGTATTCTATAATCCGAACGTCGTTCGGTTTATAGACTTTCGGCTTATAGAATACTATTGGCTTTCTATAAACCGAACTAGAGTCGAGTCCCCATTCATAAGAAATTCTTATGAATGAGGAGGGACTCTAGTTAGGTTTATAGAATGCCAATAGTATTCTATAAGCCGAAAGTCTTTAAAACGAACGACGTTCGGTTTATAGAATACATGTAATGCTATTGCTGTTCTATAAGCCGAAAGTCTATAAATCGAATGACGTTCGGTTTATAGACTTTCGGCTTATAGAACAGCAATAGCATTACATGTATTCTATAAACCCAACGTCGTTCGTTTTAAAGACTTTCGGCTTATAGAATACATGCAATGCTATTGGCTTTCTATAAACCGAAAGAGTCCCATTCATACGAATAGGTCAATTGACCTATTCGTATGAATGGAAACTCAATTTCGGTTTATAGAAAGCCAATAGCATTACATGCATTGCATAAACTGAAAGTCATTCATGTCGGTTTATGGAATGTAGTACAATGCTATTGGTATTGTATAAACCGACTCTATTTCGGTTTAGAATGCCAATAGCACGAATGGACGAATGAACGAATGATTTTCGTTTATTAACCATTCGTTCATTTGGATTTTGTTAGTTAAAATTTTCGTTATTCGTTTTTCGGACGAATGGACGAAAATGCTATTTTCGTCCGAAAATGCATTCGTCCGAAAACGAATGCACATGTCTACTTGATTGCAATGCTCCTCTATGTGACCCTAATGAGCACCAGCAATCTTAGTGTTGACCTCATAATATTGCAGACACATTTGCTAAAACAAATGTATGCTGAGAAATATATACCAATGTAATTGACATATAGATGAAGCCAAAGTGTATATTTATTTACACAACAAGGTGACCAACGACCTATGATGGTTTTGTTTTATCCAAATTTGATTGATGTTGATGAACATTTAGGTCCTCTAAATGGGCAAGACTTAATGATTATTTGCCCATCCATTTTTACCACCCATCATTGAATCGCTGTTTGTGTGGTAATTATAGTACCTTACTATAGGGTTTATTTAACAGATGAAGTATTTTTTTTCTCGGGTGCAGTAATAATTATACCCCACCAGTTAATGGCACCAATATTTAATAACAGGGCCATAGAATCTAAGCCATTATGGTTTATCAATTTATCTCCATGCTCTATATGTTGTTATCTGGGGCGAATAAGAACAATTTTACTTTGGTCACATTCATGATTCTTGTATATTAAAGTAAAAAGATATATATCAATTTGCGTTTGTAGATGTGTAAAAGAGGTGTACTATTTCTTAATCCTATTATATTATTTTTATAGCAAATTATATGTTTACAATGAAAATAATTGTACCTAAAAAAAGCTCTTCTTATGCTGATAAAATAATATATATATTGTGTGGGTACAGTAAACGAGAAAGATGAAAATTACAGATAAACACAAACACTGCAGAAACGTAAAACAGTCCATGCCACTAAGGGTAAGACACGGCCGAAAAAGTCATGTCACTAAGGGTTAAGATACAGTTGTCTGGTGATTATTGAGCAACAGCATCCATTTCTGAAACGGATACGTGCTTACACCACTTTCTAATTAAATTTTCGAAAATTAGAAGTTAAATTGGAAAAGTCATCACTCCTGGCAATCAATCACAATCTATCCTGTGCAGGCTGTCAACCAGTAGAGCTATTGCTATTGATGTTTGTCTATTTTTGTGGGATTAATCAATTTGGGGAACAGTTGTTTTCAAACATAACTAGATATCATACTTTTAAGATGGTTCTATTGATTGTTGAACATCTTATTGAGCCAGGTAAATTTTTACTGTTAGAAACAATGAATAACTGGATGGATTGCAACTAAAATGCCAAAATAATCCTAACTTTTAATGACAATTCCATATCTTCTTACATTTTGCTTACAAAACAAGAACATTGGAAAACTTAAAAAGCATCTTATTTGTTCAAGGGGGTGGAGGATTTAATTATAGGTTCTCCGCAAAGCAGTTTGATTTAGTGATGCTTGTAAAAGATGTATAGTCCTCGGCTGTAATCAGGAATATTTAACCAAATGCAGCTCTGAGACCTGAGATTTTTTGACATTCATGAATAATATAGTAATGCACTCCCCCTAGATTATTAGAAATGCATACTGTCTTCGGCAGGTTCAATTTCAGCTCTGCATGTGGTAACACTGCTAATTGCCCCATTTAAAAAGGTCAATTAGGGAATTCCACAGCAATCAGATTTTATTAATAGCTAAAGCCTCATTTAATACATGACATGCCAACATAATGTTTTGTCAACAGTTATTTGTCTATAACATTTAATATCTATGTTTAAAAAGGTAGATATAGCATCACACAACTGTAAGTCATTTATATTGGTTTTGTGACAGACTCCTTCTTGCCTCTAGATTCTGCCACAGACTTTTCTATGGAGTTTACTATAGGTTACCACACAGTTGCTTCTTAAACATTATTTTGTAAATTAACTTTTATGTTTTGGATTATTGTCCTGGTGCATGAATCATTTGTGACTTACAGCAGCTTAAGACTGTCTGACTACAGCTACAATAGTTGAACAGAGGTCCTGACGGTCACCATTAGAATCTACTGAAAAACCATTGGGCCAGGTTTTAAGATACTTGTAATGAAATGATTCATGGTTCAGGTGGTGTTAATATATTTAATTAATGTATGCAATGGGAGCATGAAAGGCAGCATGGCTTCAGATCATGCAGGGAGCATGAAAGGCAACATGGTAGGATGTATGTGTGCCTGTGTAGCACATAGACATCTAACTGCCTACCACTAGACATCAGGGAGCTGGAGAACAGCTGTGGGAGCTCGCTGTGGTAAGTTCTGATTGGGCAATGTGGGTGCTGGGGCATGTCTTGGGTGTCTAATGTTGGTGCTGGGCATGTCTTGGGTGTGTAATGTGGGTGCTGGGACATGTCCTGTGGACAGGGCCAGTGCAATACTTTTTGCTGCCCTAGGCGAACATATATTTTGCCGCCTCTTGCTGCCCCAAGACATTTACACATGCAGTAACACTTTTAGTGTCACATACCTATGCAGGAACATGAACACACATTTGCAATGTCAGATGCAGCCACATGTACACACAGTGTAGCACATTCAATGGCACATGCATCCAAAACATTCACACACAGTCAATGTCTGTCTAACTTTCCCTCCATATCTGTCTTGCTCTCCCTCTATGCCAACCATGTCTGTCTCACTCTCCCACTATGCCAGCAGTGTTTGTCTCGTTCTCCCCATGCCAGCAGTATCTGTCTCGCTATCCCCCATGCCATTCATCTGTTTCCCCCTTTTGCCTTTCTCCTCCATTATCTTCCCCTCTTTTGTTCCCCTGCCCCATGTATATCTCTCTCTCCTCTCCCCCTCCAAGTCTGTCTTTCTCACTGCCCCATAGTCTGTTGCCTCTCTCATTCCCCCACCCCATGTCTGGCCTCTCTCTCTCTCCCCTCACCCCATGTCTGGTGTCTCTCTCTCTTTCTCCCACCCCATGTCTGGTATCTCTCTCTTTCTCCCTCCCCCCAAGTCTGGTATCTCTCTCTTTCATCCCCCACCCCATGTCTGGTGTCTCTCTCTTTAATCCCCAATCCCATGTCTGCTGTCTCTCTCTTCTTAATCCCTCCTTCTCACCCCATGTCTGATGTCTCGCTCTCTTTAATCCTTCCCTCACCCCATGTCTGGTGTCTCTATCTCTTTGATCCCCCCCCCCCCCACCCCATGCCTGGTGTCTCTTTTTTTCTCCCTCCCTCTCCATGACTGGTGTATATCTCTCTCCCTCCCTCCCTGTCTGGTGTCCCGTTTCCCTCACACTCCCTCCCTTCCTAATGTTTTACCTTCAGGCAGCATCAGAGCTTTGTCCATGCTGCCTCGCACTACTGCGCATATTGATGACACAGAGCATTGTATTTCTGATGCTCTGAATCATCACTATGCGCAAGGAGCACAAGCTGCACAAACAAAGCTGATGCTATTTGCTTCCCTGCGTGGGGGCGGAACACCTAGTTCACCTATAGGAGGCATCTGCCCTGCCTGTGGATGTAAAGTGGGTGCTGGCTGGGATAAGTCCTGGGTGTGCAATGTGGGTGGTGGGGCATGTTTTGGGTGTGCAATGTTGTGCTATGGCAAGGAATGTGGGGCAATAACGAAAGGAGTGCAGGAGAAATGGAGCATGGGGTTGTGGGAGCTCAGACCCTTTATTCTGTAAGGGGCCCCAGCTACACTGGAGAATTTTTCCAACTTGTGTACTTTGGTCTAAAGTTTAAAATTCCTATCTTAATTCCCTGTAGTTCTCTCTTTATTGAGTAGTCCCTTCCATTTATTTAAAAAGGCTATCATGGTACAATGTAAAATCCATAATTATCAAAAGGTTCATGGACATTTTATTTATTTACCACTGTAAATCTTTAAGTACAAATTAACATGTAGTGCTGACCAACATAAAATGTATAGCATTTTTAATACTTGTGCTGTAACAAGCTAAGAAATATTCATGGAATAATAATATCAATTCCAGATATCTAGTGAGTGTGAATGTCATGTCAAGCTACACATTTTCAGGAATTGGAACAGAAGTGAATTGACATGCTGTGGATTCTAAGATGTTGGTATTTTATGCCTTGACAGTGATGCATTACTGATGAAACAGGATAGAGTAATGGGCAATGAAAACCTGTCAATTTCCAATGGCCTTACTGCTGTAAAGTCGGTTCCTGACATTGCAAGGTAATTCACAGAGATAGAATTGATTTTAAGAACCTTCCCACACAGATAGGAAAATTGCCAAATGTTAGAATGATGTAACAAGGAAGGTTGAAAAGATTAACAAGCAATGAGTTCCAAGATGACCTAACTGATTCTTAGACAATTTAGGTTAGATATTGTATTTCCTTGAGAGAGCAAAAAAATGTTTATAAAAGGGGTAATTTAAGAACAGAAAAATAGCTATATGAATATAGTTGCCATTTTTTATGATAGATTAAATATTTCACTCTAAATTTGCCACTGTAATAAGCAATATTATTAAAATAATATATTACAAATATATTTATCATTATAGATATAAAGATATATCTATTCAAATTATGTATAAAGCAATGAGGATAGTAAATGCAGGACTATTCTTTTCAATTGACTTATGTATTTTTGGAAATAATGTAATAACTGGTGGTACTTTTTCTGAGGCACACATGCACCAGTAGACACCACCACCAAAAGTTTACTATTATCAAACACATATTCATAAAATATCATTTCTACTCAGGACTTACCATGGGACCAGGTGGGTCTATCACCTAAAGAGCCAGTTGGGCACTCTTTATTTAATTATTCATCTTCTGTTTTCTACTGGAGGGGGATTTTGCACCCATGTCGCATTGTGGAGGTGGAGGAGGATCTGCTCAGTCTCTCCCCCTTTACCTCAGCACTTCCTTAAGGGAGTAAGCAGTTAGCATCTACCAGCTGTAGAATTGTGAGTAAGGGCATGCTCTGCGGGGGCATGGTGACACATGGGCAAGCTACAGAAAGACAACAACATTGTCAACTGATCCACCAGTGCTTACTGATGATGCCTCTGAGAGCACTATATCCATGGCATGCATGGCACAGAGCTGAACAACCCTCATTTATAACAGCATACCATTTCTCTCTTCAGACTGTTTGCTGAGAAAACTCCTCATTTCTAGACTTACAAGGACTTTCTGGAGCAGCTACATACTCCTTAAATCACCGGTTATTCACTGCTGAATCCACCTTAGGACTTCACATGCACTCCCTTTTCTTCCTATATATAGAGACTATGCCAGATCATAGTTTGATCTGATGGGCCATTTAGCATGGCATGTTCCTAGCGTCCATGGTGGTACCTTCCTTGGACCACCCTTATTCTTTTCTACCTGCTTTTCTTGCTATTTTGTATATCTCTTTCTAATGCTGCTTTCACCATCTATTTTTATTGTTTTTACTGCTTATAGCTTTAAATAGGGGTAGGTGATGTAATGTCATCAGTAACTGCCATTCTTACCATGATTTATTATCTCATCATCTGTTTAGTTACTTCACCCATACTGTGGCACAATACCATGGAAATATATAGGATATATCCAGATTAACCAGCAGTTGTTTGACCTCGGAAATTAACAAACAATAATTGGTTTATAAGCAATGCACTCTGTAACTTTGTATACAATGGTTTTTGTTTTGTTTTTAAATGATACCTGTTGTTTCAATACAGCCTTGTTTAAGAAGTTCATTACTTCTACCAAAATGAAGCACTAGAAATAAAGTGATGATGTGTACATCTTTTGTTAAACACCACATGGCCTACAACAGTAACCATGGGATATAATAAACTTCTTGTGGAATGGGGGGGAGGAAACAACTACACATGCTGGATGGGGAGAAGAAGCAACATGACATGGTAACACAGCTCTGAAAACCTTTGCTAGTTAAAAGTATCTTCATTTTGGGCTAGCTTAAATGCCAAGAAGCTATTAGAACATAACTAATCTTCCTTCACATCTTCCTTATCAACCTGGAATCAAGAGACATTTTAGACATAGACCATCAAAGCAGCCATGTGCGATTCTTAATTGCACATGCTATCTAATTAATACAATGTTATATAGTATATAACAGTTGTATGTCTGTAACTTTGTTTGTGGTATTCCTTTTAGATGTATTAGTTTTACTGCTGGAGATATAAGTATATCATTATAAATCATAACCAAGCTTGCACTCCTCCTGTGCAATGTAGGTTCCCACCTACATTTGTGCAACTACATTGTGCAAATGTATTTTTGCACTGTTAGTCTGAATATCTAATTATTATTTTAATAATAAATATTAACATCATTCAGCATCCAACAGGCCACAACTGCAACACAGATATTGTTTTGATTTTGACTATGACTGATGATGTATACTATTTTGATTGCCACTGAGATATGTGTTTTAAAATTAAGAAATTTCAATAAAAATATATTTAGTTTAAAAAAATTCAAGGACGACTAATATATGATATGAGTAGTTAGGGGGTCAAACAAAAAAAATCATGTTTAGACCAGATGTCCTATCCAAACAGATTACCACTAAGGGCAAAAAGGCTTAATAACTAGATGCTGATTAATATATAACTCAGGTGGGAACCTACATTGCACAGGAGGAGTGTTATGTGTGCAGCCAAACCTCATCAATTTTAATCCATGTTATTTAGAAACCAGCATGAGCCGTGAGCATTAGTAAAAGGAGTTATTATTATAACTGCCCTCTTTTGTTTAAAGACCTGGGACTAATGAAAGTATTCAGAAAATTGGTCAGACTACATGGGCCAAATGGTTCTTATCCGCCGACACATTCCATGTTTCTATGTAGGACCCTGATATAAAAAGAGGGGAAAATGGACGTAACCTCTTTTTGAGCAAGATTACCAGAGTTTTGGGATTGTTTTTGTCACATATAATTTGGTGTTAGCGGGAAACTAATTTTCTACATAGAAGAGATGGCCACATAACATGTAATTTGCAGTGTCTCCACCAGTCTAGGTACTTCTAAAGGATATTTTAGTAATAATAAATTATTCTTAGTGATAGCTTAGTTACTGTATCATATCTGAATGTATTATATGTTCGGAGAGGGAGTTTGACCTTATTTTTTGTTTGTTTTAGCTGTGTTTAATAAATGTGAAATGCACATATTTTTATTATTATTTACTATGACCCTCTGCCTCCCCATTGGTTTCCAATAATAAATATGATATCAGACACTATTAAGATTTAAGCATGCAAAATGGATGAGCATCATGGGTGCTGTAGTTCACAACAGCTGAGTTTGAAACTTTAGCCATCACTACTGTTTGTCACTTTAATGAGGAAATGCACCATCATAATAACATGCTTATTAACATGCGGCAATTCAATATGTGACATACACCCACATAACTCCAATACACACTCTCATAACAATCACTAATAAACTCACATAAAACTTTTGCATGCTCACTAATTCACACTAACATAGCACTAAAACACATTCACACTAATACACACACTCACATGTATACTCAGATAACAATCACTAATACTGACTAGGACAACATGCGTTTGTGGGGAACATGTCCTTGCACCTGGTAGTGCAACATCACTGCGGGTGGGTGCCTCTCTGTGTATCTGAGGGGGATGACACTCTATTGTTGAAAGGTTGTCCTTTAGGCTTGTGGTCCTATAAAACCCCTACACTCAATTATATCAGTGCATGTATGTTATGCTGTTTTCCCATTTTGTGCCGTTTGGCTCTCTCAGCAAGGGTTTATAAAAAGAGATTGTAACTTAACTTGTATAACTTTAATAAATGGGAGTAGGGTTGCCACCTTTTCTTCCAAAAAAATACCGGCCATGTGTGGGCGGAGCTACAAGAGGGAGGGTCCATGAGTGGTGGAGCCACAAAGGGGGTGGATTATCACTGAAATGATATATATTATTTGTACATCATGCCAGTGAGAAGCATGTGTGTGTGTGTATATATATATATATATATATATATATATCATATACACACACAAGCTGTCTCTCACACTCGCAAACAAGCTTTCTCGCACACACACACACACACACATGCTGTCTATCACACACACACATGCTGTCTATCACACACAAAGACAAGCAGTTGCTCACACACAGACTGTCTCTCTTGCTCACACACAGACTTTTACTCACTCTCTCACAGACTGTCACTCTCACTCTCTCTCTCACAAACTCCCCCTACCTCTCCGACAATATCTCCCACCCACCCCACCTACCCTTACAAGGATGTTATCCCGGTCTAATGTAATATGAGAGGTGGTTGGGAGCAGTTGGTCAATATGCCAGTAATATTTTGCCACTCAATATGCCAGTAATATTTTGCCACTCAATAAGTCAGTATTTTGCCACTCAATAAGTCAGTATTTTGACACTCAGTATGCCAGTATTTAGCCATTCAATATGCCATTCTTTTTCCATGTAATATGCCAGTATTTTGCCCCTCAGTATGCCATTCTTTTGCCATTTAATATGCCAACATTTTGCCAATTAATATGCCAGGATTTTGCCCTCCATGTGCAAGGATTTTGCCAATGAATATGCCAGGGTTATGCCAATTATTATGCCAGGATTTTGCCAATAAATATGACAGGGTTATGCCAATTAATATGCCAGGGTTATGCCAATTAATATGCCAGGATTTTGCCCTCCATATGCAAGGATTTTGCCAAGTAATATGCCAGGGTTATGCCAATTATTATGCCAGGATTTTGCCAATAAATATGACAGGGTTATGCCAATTACTATGCCAGGATTTTGCCAATAAATATGACAGGGTTATGCCAATTACTATGCCAGGATTTTGCCAATTAATATGACAGGGTTATGCCAATTAATATGCCAGGATTTTTCCAATTAATATGCCAGGGTTATGCCAATTAATATGCCAGGATTTTCACAATTAAGATGCCAGGGTTATGCCACTCAATATGCCAGGATTATGCCAATTAATATGCCAGGGTTATGCCAATTAATAAGCCAAGGTTATGCCAATTAATATGCCAGGGTTATGCCACTCAATATTCCAGGGTTATGCCAATTAATATGCCAGGGTTATGCCACTCAATATTCCAGGGTTATGCCAAATAATATGCCAGGGTTATGCCAATTAATATTCCAGGGTTATGCCCCTCAATATGCCAGTATTTAGCCACTCAATATGCTCGTTATGCCACCCTCCTCCCCCCTTCCCCAGACCCCAGTACTTACCTCCTCGCTGCTGCTCTGTCTCCCGTTGCAGGTCCGTGGCTGTGAGGGAAGCGTTGTGCGTTCCCATCCAGCCAGTGCGGCTTCAATAAAGTTTGTTTAAAAAAAATGTTCAAACAAACTTTATTGAATCCGCATTGGCTGGAGGGGAGCACACAATGCTTCCCTCACAGCCACGGACCTGCACTGGGAGACAGAGTAGCAGCGAGGAGGTAAGTACTGGGGTCAGGGGAGGGGGGAGGAAAATACCTAATATACCGGTTTGGTCTGAAGACCCTACAGGGCCGATCCTAGGGTCACGGGCGCCTGGGTGCAGGATTTTTTTTGGCGCCCCCAGGTGGGCGTGGCTATATGATAAACCCCTCCCCTTTACACATGTATGTTCCAGGCATACCAATTTTTCATTATTGGGGTGGGGGGATTCTTGTGGAGAGCACAAACTTTATTTTTAGATGAAGGACCAACAAGAGCTCTTATTTTAAATAAAGATATTTATTTGGCAGTAAAACAGTGTAGTGGTTTTATTTATGTCTATGATGCTCAGCCATCAACATGGGAGACTTTTTGCTGGCTAGCAGTTTTAACTACAGTTCCCATGATGTCCAACCAGCCAAAGTCTCCCATTAGTCTGGCTGAGCATCATTGGAAAAGAAGTACACAAGGAGCAATAAATAATATTCCACCAAGTCAGTCACTCACTTGTCTCTCTCTTCCCATACCGCCATGTCTTTCTCCCTCTCCACTCATACCCTCATGTATCTCTCTCTCTCCACTCATGCCCTCATGTATCTCTCTCTCTCCACTCATACCCTCATGTATCTCTCTCTCTCTCCACTCATACCCTCATATATAACTCTTTCCACTCATACCCTCATATATAACTCTCTCTCTCTCCACTCATACCCTCATGTATAACTCTCTCTCAACTCATACCCTCATGTATAACTCTCTCTCCACTCATACCCTCATGTATCTCTCCACTCATACCCTCATGTGTCTCTCTCTCTCCACTCATACCCTTGTGTATCTCTCACTCTCCACTCATACCCTCATGTATCTCTCTCTCTCCACTCATACCCTCATGTATCTCTCTCTCTCCACTCATACCCTCATGTATAACTCTCACCACTCATACCCTCATGTATCTCTCTCTCTCCACTCATACCCTCATATATAACTCTATCTCCACTCATACCCTCATATATAACTCTCTCTCTCTCTCTCAACTCATACCCTCATATATAACTCTCTCTCCACTCATACCCTCATGTATAACTCTCTCTCTCCACTCATACCTTCATGTATATCTCTCTCCACTCATACCCTCATGTATATCTCTCCCTTCATACCCCATATATTTTTCCATGTCTATCTTTCTGTTACTCATGCTCCCCATGGTGGTCTTTTTTTCTGCATGTCTGTCTCTCCTTCTATACACCCATGTCTGCTGTCTCTTTCTCTTCATAACTCACATGTATGTCTCTCCCTCCTCATAATCCTGTGTATTTGCCTATTAATATGCCACAGCCAGTTTGCCCATTAATATGCCACAGATAGTTTTCCCATTAATATGCCACAGATAGCTTGCCCATTAACATACCACAGTTAGTTTATCCAATAATATAGCAGTTAGTTTGCCCATTAATATGCCAGTGTCAGTTTGGCCACTAATATGCCAGTGTCAGTTTGTCCATTAATATGCCACCACCAGTTTTCCCAAGAAAAGCATTACCCCCTCCCCCCATTCCCCAGTACTCACCTTGCTGCTGCTGTTTTGTGTCTCCTCCGCACAGTCTTCCCTCTATGCACACTCAGAGTGCAGTGCAGGAGGCGGGAAATAGCTGCCGACTGGATGGGGACTGTCAAGTGGGGAGCGGTGGCCCCTTTAACCAGTTAAAAGTTGCCCTGCATACATACACACCCACACTTACGCACAGGGTCATGCATAAATACACACAGTCACACTTACACAGACACACTTAGTCAGGGCCGCCACTAGGAATTTCAGGGCCCCTTACTGAACACATTTTACTGAACACATTTAGTCACCATAACACACAGACACCCTTATACACACACAGAGCAATACACACAGTCATACTTATGTACACACACTTACACAGACAGTAACACACATTGACTCACACAGAGAAAAACACATTCTCACACACACACACACACACACACACACAGTGAAACACACATTCACACACACACACACTTACATACATTCACACACACAGTGAAACACACACACACATACATTCACACACACAGTGAAACACACATTCACACACACACTTACATACATTCACACACACACATACAGTGAAACACACACACATACATTCACACACAGTGAAACACACATTCACACACACACACACAGTGAAACACACATTCACATACATTCACACACACACTTACATACATTCACACACACAGTGAAACACACATTCACACACACACTTACATACATTCACACACACACAGTGAAACACACTGAAACACACACACATACATTCACACACACAGTGAAACACACATTCACACACGCACACTTACATACATTCACACACACACACAGTGAAACACACATTCACACACACTGAAACACATTCACACACACACAGTGAAACACACATTCACACACACTGAAACACATTCACACACACACACAGTGAAACACACATTCACACACACACACTTACTACATTCACACACACACACACACACAGTGAAACACACATTCACACTGAAACACACATTCACACTGAAACACACACACTTACATACATTCACACACACAGACATACACATTGAAACACACACACACTTCTTTTAATTTAAAAAACAAAAAAAAACTTGTTTTTACTATCGGTCCCCCTCCCTGGAGGGAGGAGGACATTTCCGGACGGTGTCTGAAGAGGAGGCAGAACACCGTCATTCAGATCTTCTGCCGGATGTCACCAGAGACATCCGGCAATCAGACAGCGCGACGGGGCGGAGCTTGCACCCGTCGCGCTGTAATGAGATTAGGAGGTGCGGTGACCGCAGGCGCTCACCTGCGGGCCGCACCTCCAGAATGAGGGAGAAAGGCGCTCATCGGAGCGCCTTTCCTCCCGGTGCGCCTGGGCGCGGTGCACCCCGTGCACCCGCCCAGGATCGGCCCTGAGACCCTAAATACCGGCTGTTCCAGTAAATTTCGGCCGGGTGGCAACCCTAAATGGGAATGCAATAATATTGAACTGTAAATTGTTGTGGGATAATCTCAGTAATAAAGAAAATGTATACTGTAAATCCTATTAAGGAAGACACTTTAAAAGTTATGCACAAATCCAAAAATAATGTCACTTTCCCATTTTATTACCTGGTCAACACCAACTGAAGTGTTACTTATATATATGACTGTGCAAAAAATGCAGGATATATACCCAGTGAGGCAAATAAATTGGTTGTGCAATAATACAAATTATAAAACACGAAGCACTCACATATAGTCCATATTGGTAGGACAAAACAACATACAAATGGTAGCTTCTTTATCCAGGATTGTTTCAACCTCCAAGGAATAAAAATGATGTTAGTGAGTGATAATTACATTTAATATAAAGTGTATCTAGTATCTTACACTTAAAATCAGGAACATCAGCAAGGGAACAAAAACTGGAACACAGAGATAAAAGCAGGATCTGGTTCTGACAACTGGATGGTCTCAATCTCGAATGAGTGTTGCTTGATCAAGCACAAAACCAAGATATACCACTGGGGGGGGGGGGGCGGGGGGGAGAGGAAAGAACACTGATGGGGGAGAGAGCACATTTGGGGGAGAAGAGAGAACACTGATGGGTGGGGGAGAGAGGAGAGAACACAGACAGGGAGAGGAGGAAAAGAGACAGCTATTGGGAAGAGGAGAGACACATACATGTTTAGAGAGGCAAAGAGACAGTCATAGGAGGTAGAGAATAGAGAGAGACATGGGAAGGGAGAGGAGACAGACAGACATGGGAAGGCAGAGGAGAGACAGACAGATATGGGATGGCAGAGGAGAGACAGACAGATATGGGATGGCAGAGGAGAGACAGACAGATATGGGAAGGGAGAGGAGAGAGACATAAATGGGATGGTAGAGGAGAGACAGACATGGGATGGCAGAGGAGAGACAGACAGATATGGGATGGCAGGAGAGACAGACAGATATGGGATGGCAGGAGAGACAGACAGACATGGGAGAGGAGAGACAGACAAACATGGGAGAGGAGAGACAGAGAGATGGGAAATGAGAGGCGAGACAGACGGACATGGGAAAGAAGAGGAGAGAAACGGACATGGAAGGAAGAGAGACAGAGGGACACAGGGAGTGAGAGGAGTGCAACAGACATGGGAAGGGAGAGGAGTGCGACAGAAGGACATGAGAGAGAGGAAAAGACAGGCGGACATGGGAGAGAGGAAAAGACAGACGGATATGGGAGAGAGGAAAAGACAGACGGATATGGGAGAGAGAAAAAGACAGATGGACATGGGATAGAAAAAAAGACAGACAGACATGTGCCCCTCCAGATATAAGAGACTCTGGATCCGCCCCTGACTGGGATATAAAATAATAGTCTGACACTCTGTGAGTTTCTCTGTCCACTGCCTCTCACCTCTTTTCTCTACTAAAGTCTGACCCTTTAGTAGAGACTCTGATCATCTTAACTAGAGTAAGATATTGTTTTGTAGCCTGCACACCTATCAAAAGTGTGTGGTGGGGATTATGATTAATAAACTGTTAAAATAATAGATGAACATTATGAATGTTTGGAAGAAAGTTTTATTGTAACCTTTATGAACATTAATAATATTGATTTGATATAAAAAAAAAATTCTAAGTTCAGTCCTTTGTCGTTAAGGGAGTTTCTCCCAGGACGTGCCTGGCACGTCCTTTGTTGCGAAGGTGTTAAATGGCGCATTGGGTCACACTTGGATCACACTTGGATCTTTCAGAAACTTCTTGCATATGTATTACATTTTTGGGGAAATGTTAACGTCATAGAATTGTTATTGTTATAACAGGTGTAATGTGTATCATTATTAATAGTTTTATGTATGCATATGTTAGTGCAGATTTAGACTTTGCCATGAAAATATTTAAAAATTTTAATTTTATTTATTTTTATTTACATTAGTTCCAGGTTGCTCATGTAGCAAAAGTGTTGGGGGTAGTATATTTATAATATTTTATTTTTCTAGCAGCACATACTCTAGTTTACCACGCTTATTATTTGGACCAAAGTCAAGGTTCCGAAAGTTGTCTTGGGTACTGTCCTATTTGGGCAGGCTATTATATCTCAGTCCATCCTCAGCTAGTGTCACAAACCTGTTTGTTTCCAATGTTACTTGAATTATTTCTTCATGATTGAAAAATGCCGGTTTGTAAATAAAAGTTAATATGAATATAAACCAATTCTCTACACCCATATTTAGGCATTGCTTACAAATTAATGTATTAACTCAGGAAATAGTACCCAAAATATTTAAAAGTGATAAATATGGTCTTGTTAGACTGACGCTCTTAGAATAAGTCTAGAAATGACTTGTGTAATAATTTGGAGAGAAATAATATGAGCATCAGCAGCATATGTTGTTTAATTATACCGAAGGTAATTTGGAAAGCTGAAATACAAATTATACTAATCAAAAATGTTGGCAAATCAGTTTTATCCTGTGGGTAACAAGTGAGAACTAAAGCAGCAATTACTAACATAACACACTAGAAAACAAGGAAAGTGTAAAAAACAAAATCAAATAAGTGAGTGAAATTTTCTCCCTAGTGGTCATGTTGGAAACATTTCTCACCAGTGAGAGCTGTGCAACCCGTGGAAAATATTCATCCACTTGATAATGGGAATTTATAGAAGTACATTTTTACAAGTGTGAAATCAGCAATGTAGAGGTAAATAAATCCATGCAGAAAAAAAAACAAATACGCTTAGTATTATATTGTTACTTCAATCCTACTGTACCCCATTTAAATAAACAAGCATAAACAAACTGTGAACAAATAAACAACTGAAAAGATTTATTAAACTGCAAATTTTCTTATGCATTCAGTATTTCTCCCTATATTTGGAAATTTTCCAAAGAGGAGTTCAGGAGTGTATGGGGCACATTGATGACCACGTCTTTTTTATTGAGGATCCATAATTATTTTTTTGCAAAGCATTTTCTCAAATTGCCCTTTTTATTGGAAGACTTGCATACAAAAACAGGAGCACATTGACAATGCATGATTGTTCTAGGGATTAAGCGTTACACTTTTTTTTATGTCGGTGAAAGAAAAACATGTTATAACTCAAGTCATATTTTAAAATTGAAATAGCATAGAAATATTTTGCTTCTTTAAATATTCTTATTGTACATAGAGGTAGAGTGTCTCCTCGGAGACTCAGGTGGACATATGAGGGAGAAAAGAAAGCCACATAGTATAATATTGCTTTAAAATCAGTTTCATTTTATTGACACAAATGCACTGGGAGGCAGCTGAAGTGCAAATAAAGCTCAGTCAAAATGGATTACCAATATCCAGCGAGTGGGCGCTTAAGTTGTTGGAAACACCAGATGGACACGCTCTCCTGAGCAAAAAAAAAACTCCAAAGCATAAAGGGAGATGGTGAGAGTACCTTCACTGTATTTGCACTTGTGCTGGCTCCCATTGCATCTGTGTTATGTCAATTTATTTCCAATACGGTGTAATTTATTTTGTTGACGCAATATTACATTATGTGCCTTCCCTTTCTCCCTCATATGTCCACCTGAGTCTTTTAGGAGACACACTACCTCTGCATACAATAAAGATATTTAAATAAGCGGAACTCTTTTCTGCGCTGTTTATATTTTGGTGGGGATTGGAGGAGCCCCTGTAAGAGTTCCTTGACATAAGGCAGGTATCCTATAAAGAATGGTCATCTAAGTCATCAAGTAAAAAAGACAAAATTCAGTTTTTGGTGTATAGAATATGTAATTGGATTTTACGAATGTGCTCTAGAAAAAGGTGGAATAGTCAACTGAACTGCTGATTGTACAGAAACAATGGCAAACAATCCAGGCACCTATTATTCTTTTGTACGTTATGTTTGACTTTGTATTTCTATTCTGCTCTGATTTAGTCTCTCAAAACTTTTTTACAGGATTTTCTAGGCCTTAGCTCTGACTTTTACTTTTAGTAAAAACATCCAAGGCAAGAATAAAAAATATGCTATATGTTATATTTCTTTTGCAGTGAAATTATTGAAGCTCCTTTGAAAATGTTCATTCCCTTTACACAAGAGTCATAAAAAAAAAACATCCTCCTCATTGTATTTCATGGAAATTTACATTGTTTTTGATCTTCAACGTTTGGGCAAATCGAGAGGCAAGGGCCTATCTTTTAAGGAATAGACCTGTAATGCACTCTTACCTAGCAAAAGTGTGAAAAGCAAATATATGTAGGGAGTGTCAGTGTTTTCATTCTTTTGGAACCTTTTTCAAAATACCAACAAATGGAGCATCATACATTTTATGCTAATAAAAAATGGGTGTTATGTACAAATGTTCTTCATAACATTATCAGGAAATAAACCTTTTTTTTTACATCCCATGACTTTTCGTTGTTGTCAACCACTTTTTAGGCACATTATGTTTATACATAGATTGCTGGAAGTGCAGACAAGCGCACATATTGCTTTCCCAAAATTATATGAAATAGGTAGACAGACAGACAAACGGATGATTAAATAGACTGATCATCAGGCTCTAACCATGTCAACGATGAGTGATAAATGCATGCAACATTCTTCATCTGTGCCGTGTCTAACTCCATGGAGAGATATGTCACGTGTGTGCGTCTACTTTAGGTTGCACTATAGACACACATGACACCGTAATTGACACACATGGTGCCGTTATTAATTCACACAGAGAAATAATTGATGCACAATCTACCCGAGAGCACGATAAAACGTAACAAGCCATTTATACCAGTGCTCAGTTGTTTTGGTTCTCAGTTGTTCCTCTATTTCTGTTGTGGTGACAATTAGCATCCTTTAATTTTCTCCTGTTACCGATCTCTGCCTAATTCCTGGATTTATAAATGTACAGAGGCTCCTATTATGCATAACTCTTACTTTAATTCCCTCAGCAGCAAAGTTAATCTATTTCGGCAGCCTTAATAGCTGTACAGGACCCTATATCACAAGGGGAAGTGTCACAACCCGGTATGGAACCCGGCAAACAAGCTTTGGGCCGTAAGGCCACATGTCACAGATGGCGCGTTACCACGCAAAAGAGCCCTGCATCAGGCAAAATTGATGCGTACATGAAAAGGGCTAAAGCCTTACAAGATGAGGACTCAGAGTCCATGTCAGAGGGGGCATCTGATGGGTCATGTGATTCCGACCAAGACGAAACGGGCGTAGTCCTTGGGTCGCCCTATGATTCTGAAGGGGATATCCCAATTGAGATGGGCCAATTACAAGCTGATGGGTGTGTACTAGATACAAGTGGTAATCCACTTTTTGACCATGAACAACTCCTCCACCCTTTATCTACTGAGTGGGCGCTGTCCGCTCACGTGGCAGAATATATTGCCGCAAGGATAGACAAACCCTTGGACAGACCCACTAGAGATAACTGAAAGCTGAATGCCCCAGACCCATAGTGCCTAATTTTTGCATGTAAGTTTTTAACAAAAACAGGTTGGAAGGCCCGGAAAGGGCTAGATTATTCCCTTCAAAATTGCCAGGACGGGGTCTTAGATGTTATGGGACCCCTGACTAAAATCTTTGAGTTAGCCGAATCGGCCTCAGCCCAGGGCACCACGGTGGATCCTGAGATTTTGAGAGGATGGGTCCAGAGGGCAATATGCTTTGTGGGGAACACCAATACGGCGTTGGCTAGCCTGCTGAGAATAGAACCCAAGCTAATCAGTATGGCAGCTTCTGAATCTGGGCCCAAGGCCAACGGGATGCTTTTTGGCGATACGTTCATCAAGGACCTAGGCTCGTTTGTTCAAACCTTTTCTGCATTAGACAGGGCACAAGCTACCATGTGTAGAGTTTTCCAGCCTAGTTTTTCAAAGGGCCGGCAGAAGTAGAGGCCATCTGGCCGGCCGTGGCGACAGGGGTCTTCCACACAACCTCAGGGGCCTCGTACAACAACAAAGACCAGTCTTTGTCCAAGAAGTTAGGGCACCTGTCCCCCAATTCTTCCCACAGAGAGGTAGACTGTGGCAAAGCAGAGGTGTCCGTGGCTCTTTACAGCACAGATGGACAGGGCCGGCCTTAGGGGTGTACGACCTGTGCGATCGCACAGGGCGCAACACCCCAGGGGGCGCCCGCCTGGCCGGCAAAAACAAACAAACAAAAAGTTTGCCGGTGGAGGGGGCGGAGCTCACCGGGTGAGAGGTGATGGAACAGAACAAGGGGAGGGGGGAGAGACAGAACAAGGGGAAGGGGGGGAGACAGAACAAGGGGAGGGGGAGAGACAGAACAAGGGGGGGAGACAAAACAGAGGAAGGGGGGAGATACAGAACAGGAGAGGGGGAGAGGGAACAGATGGGGGGAGAGAATAGAGGAAGGGGGAGGGAGAAGAGAATAGGAGGGAGAGAGAAGAGAACAGGGGGGGAGTTAAGAAAACGGAGGCGGAGAGAGATCGAACAGGATTTGGGAGGAGGGGGGAGAGAGAGAACAGATATGGGGAGGGGGGAGAGAACAGAAGAAGGGGGAGGGAGAAGAGAAGAGAACAGGGGGAGTTAAGAAAATGAATGGGGAGAGAGATCGAACAGATATGGGGAGGAGGGGGGAGAGAGAGAACAGGGGTGGGGTTAAGAAAATGGAGGGGGAGAGAGAGAACAGATATGGGGAGGAGGGGAGAGAGAGAGAACAGATATGGGGAGGAGGGGGGGAGAGATAGAACAGATATGGGGAGGAGGGGGGGGAGAGAGAGAGAGAACAGATATGGGGAGGAGGGGGAGAGACCACTGATATAAGGAAGGAGGGGGAGAGAGAACAGGTATGGGGGAGTTGGAGAGAGACAGCCATGGCAAGGAAGAGGAAAGAGACAAACATGGGAAGGGAGAGACACATACATGGAGGGAGAAGAAAGAGACAAGCATGGAGGGGGGGCGCCACGGGGGAGGCCCGAACAGAGCGCCGGAACACTGAAGGCCGGCCCTGCAGACGGACATATGGTAAGTCCTGTTTCTTCTCCTCAAACCTGTCAGGTAGTGGTAGGGGGAAGATTAGCATATTTTGCAGACGAGTGGAACAAGATCACGACAGATTCCTGGGTGTTGCAAACAGTAAAAGGGTTTTGCATAGACTTTGTAGCATGCCCATTCCAGGAAGTATCTCCCAAGGAATTGATGTTGACAGACAAAGATCAACAGCTCATAGATTTGGAAATCAAGACCTTGATTGTGAAGGGGGCTGTCAAACCGGCCGATCAAGTGGGAACCGGTTTTCTCGACAATATATTTTTAGTGCCCACGAAAGTTGGAGACTCTCGTCCGGTTATCAACCTTCGGCAGCTGAACGAATTTGTACTATACCAACATTTCAAGATGGAAGGAATTCAATGTCTTCGGGACCTTTTAGGCCTCAGGGACTGGATGGTAAAGCTGGATCTTCAAGACGCTTATCTGACAGTCCCGGTGTTGGAAGAGCATCAAAGGTATCTCCATTTTTTATGGCACAACAAAGTCTGGGAGTTCATATGCCTTCTGTTTGGTCTCTCCTCCGTGCCTTGGTGCTTCACCAAGTTACTAAGGCCAGTGGTGGGACATTTACGCAGGAAAGGTGTCAGACTCATTATTTATCTGGACTACATGCTTATCATGTCGCAAGATATAGAGTCATTACACCTTCATATGTCTTGGACCATCGACCTCCTCCAGAGCTTGGGATTCCTCATCAATTGGGACAAATCCATGCTAAAATCCTGCTCATTCCATAAACGGTTCACTGCAATTGCCGAAGGGGAAAATCAAGACAATCAAGAAGGAGATAAAGGGCACATTGTCAAAGCCCGCTTTGACAATTCGACATCTGACCCGGGTCATAGGTCTATTGTCAGCTTCAATACAGGCAATATTCCCCGGTCCGCTACACTACAGAGCATTTCAACGACTCAAGACTCGCTCGTTACATCAAGGATCGACATACGACCAGACAATACCTTTGGATTGCGAGGCAAAAGAGGAACTGAAGTGGTGGCTATGACACATGGAAGCCTGGAATGGCAGGGCAATATTCAGCTCATCACCGGACCTGGTGATCGCGTCCGATGCCAGTCTACGTGGGTGGGGAGCCACCTGCGGCTACTCTATCACCACAGGCCAATGGTCTCAGCCGGAGCAATATTTACACATCAATTATCTGGAGCTCTTGGCAGGTACATTCGCAGTACGAAGTTTTACGCACCATTTTCCAAATTGTTCAGTGTTATACCAACTAGATGTACGGTTGATGCGGAGCTGGAACCACTGTGCAGAAGTAGGTATGGTATACGTAACAAACCCAGGCAAGTGAACAGAATTCTTCTGCCTGAAGGAATTCCACCCTACGGTTGAGCCTCAGGTTTCTTTCCTCCAGGACTTTGGCACTCTGACACTTACTAGGATAATGAAACGTAACCAGAATAAAACTGACACGGGCACAAATAACCAAAAACGAAGGTACAGGAGGGCTAGGCAAGAGAATGGTCAACAAGCAGGGATCAAGGCTGGCAGCAAACGATCGGAGTCAGGAGGCAGGCGAAGAGTCAAGACAGGCGGCAAACAGGCAGAGTCAAAAACAGGCAAAATCAGCAACAGGAGTCAAAGGTAGTCTGTGAACGCTAGAAAAGGCTTGGAGCACTATTTCAGGCAAGGAGCAAGTGCACAAATGAGGGTTAAATAGCCCTCCTACCAAACAATCAACCAATGAGAATCACAGGAAAAGTAATGTTTAAACCTGGCCCTTTAAGGATGAGTAAGGGCAGGAAGCCAAACGTAGAACTACACATGTGCAGAACAGTAACCTAGGATTACTCATGAAAGACCTGTTAATGGAGACCAGATTGCAGTGAGACAGATCTCCGGGGAGTTCTGAGCAGGTAAGGAGGTTGGTGAGGAGGGAGTGATTGGCAGTGTGACAGTGCTGTCGTGACACTAGAGTTGAGCGGACACCTGGATGTTCGGGTTCGAGAGGTTCGACCGAACTTTGGAAAAAAGTCCGGGTCCATGCTCGAACTTCAACCCGAACTTGACCCCGAACCCCATTGAAGTCAATGGGGACACGGACTTTTGGCCACTAAAATGCCTCTAAAATAGTCATGGAAAGGGCTAGAGGGTTGCAAAAGGAATTAAAATGTGGGTAAGAGTAGGACAAGTGCCCTGCAAAAAAATATGGATAGGGAAATAACTTCAAAAAACATAAAATACATACGACTTTAAAGATCATTATAAAAAACAAATTGGTCTAGGATTACCGTAATTTATCTTTGTTTGATTTTTACATATTATTAATTTACAAGAAACATGTTTATGCTTAAGTCATTTTAATAAAATATAACATATTGCAAATTTGTCTTTTGTCAATTAATGGCTTGAAGTATGCATTTGTGTATTAGAGGTGTAATACACATATTCCATATTTTACAAGCAGTCTCCAAATAACATCAAATATTTTGCTGAAAATGCTTTGTGCTGACAGGACAGCAGCAGTGACATTCTGGCTGCTGTTACTAAACTTCTCCATGAATTGTAGCCAACGGCAAGCACTTGAATTTTACATTAAATATTAATTTATTCGAGTTTAAACACGATCTTTACTGTTTAATGTAGTCTACCATTTTGTATTGTGCCAGTTTAAGTTTTAAAAAAAAATGCAAAGCTGTATTTAAATTCACACTACTTTATCTTGAGGATGTTATTATTACTAAGGAAAGGGAAAATTTGACTTCTCAATGCCAAAAAAGTCTGAAAATTTTAATTTTGCCCCTTGAAGCAACACTCTTCAAAATATTATAGTTTGCAAATATTTTTTTTTACAGATAGATGGAAAAAGCACAGGTTTTATTAGGTTTTGTTTTTGGCTGGGGAGAGGAATAGAATAATAAACCAAGTGCTGCAAACCTATCTGAAGTGACAGGATTACAACTGTTGGCCCGGGGGTGCAAAAACAGCTTAGTTGCTTCTGGTGCCACTTCATCAGCACACCTGATATATTTAGAGATGGACACACATAGATATGCAAGAGAGATTTGCTGACAGATAAGGTACTGAGATTGATAGGCAGACAAGACCCCTGGATAAAAAGATCAAAAGTGTTAGTGACTGGGGCAGTCAGTAAATTAAAAGGAGTTTATAAAAAATAAAGCAGCACAATGATATCATTATTTGTCAGCCAACCTGAATCCTAGGATAGTTTACCATTATTTCACATGATGTAAATGATGACACTTTGGAAACTAACATTATTTTAAGAAAAACAGCACAATGATGCCCAAAGACGAGAGCACATACCCAGGGCCAGCCCAAGACATTGTGCTGACTGAGGTGAAAAATGAAATGCCCCCCCCCCCCCCAAAAAAAAAAATCCCCCCCCCCCCCCCCCCAAAAAAAAGCCCACAGTCATGATAATTCAAACTAAAAATGAAACTTATCAGGAAGTGATAATTTAATGAAATAGCACCTTTCTATATGCACAAGTATATGGCGCGATTATTGGCTGGCCATGATTAAAATGTGTACCCTAATTGTTTGAGCATTTACACTTAATGAACAATATTTGAGTCATGTTATAAGTCAGTGGTCACATATTATGTTTTGGGGAATTGCACAGCCTATTTTCATAGTAATTTTTTTTTTTCACCTTGTGGGTGAGCTCTTAGAAACATTTATTTTTATATGTCCACTAAAGCACTTCTTACATACATAATAAAATATTTTTTTAAGGGGTTCACCCCTAAGGTGAAAAGAGAGTCATGGTAAAACATTATTATGATAATAGGCTTTACAATTCCCTAAAACATAATGTGACCAGTGAGCTATAACAAAATCCACATAGATAAAGTCAGTGTCGGATGAGTTAACCCCTGAATGGCTAGACAGATCTAGGCAGTATCAGAGGAGTTAACCCCTTGGGTGGCTAGACAGATAGAGCAAGTGTTAGTGGAGTTAGCCCCTTGGGTGGCTAGATAGATTTGGGCGGTGTCAGAGGAGTTAACCCCTTGGGTGGCTAGACAGATATAGGCAGTATCAGAGGCGTTAACCTCTTTGACGACACACTCACTCACACACATACACAGACAGTCTGTCACTCACACATATGCACACACACTCACACTGACATACACACACATTCACACTGACATACACACACACACCCATTCACACTAACATACACACACTCACTCACACTGACATACACAATCACTCAGACTGTGTCAGGGTTCTACCCTGACCTTCTGACTCATGTATTTCAAAGTCCTAAATTTTGTGTAAATTGGGTATACGTTAAATGTATTAACTAAACATTAACAATAATTGAGAGACAAGATGGATGAATGATGATTACATCATATTTTAAATGTTTTGATGATGAATGTGCTTTCATTTAGAATTGCTAATAAAAATAACTAATTTATAAGTATATAATGCTCATAATGCATCTGAAAAAAAGAGTTTTCAGAGGAAGACCTCCCGGGCTCCACCAAGGCAGAAATAATTGTCCAGCACTGGAAGGGTGTTAGCTGTCTGTGTGCCTGGAACCTGGTGCCTCCTATGTATGCCGACCACGAGTTGTAGAAATACAAAAGGAAGAAAAAGGAGCTTGCACCCTGGATAATCCGTGGTAGAAAGTTGAATCTTTAGTGCCATGAAAATATGATAAATCCGTGTACAGCAGCAAAAAAATGTGGGGAACCGCACTTGACGCGTTTCACGTGACTTGCACGCTTAATCATAAGTGTAAACTCATAATGCATCTCATGCATCCCTGGCATTTAAAATGTTAATGAAATAAAATAATACTTGTCTTTTTATCTCATTGAAATTTGCAAATAGATGGAAATAACCCAAATGCTATTCTGTCATGTTTTATGTATTATTTAACCCCTAGGCAAAACACAACACACTAAACAGCTAGAAAACATCTTTGCACATGTTACAAGCACCATCTTTCACATCAGTTTCTGTTTTGGATTATGAAAAGAATAAATTACACAGAAAAAAATTAATTTAAAGAAAATATAATGGTAACCAATTAGTGTGTAGCATCAGTATTTTCAAAATGCAGAGAGATAAGGAGTGGTGAATGAGGAATTTGAGTCTGGCAGCAGAGTTTTCATAGATTGTATTGAGTCAAGATGGAAATTAATAAGGGAGTGTACCAAGGGGTTTCTGTGGCCTTTTACTTATATGCAAAATGTGTTGATCCAAGTAATGTTCTATAAGTCTAGTCTGCAGATTTTGATAAAGGAATTAATGTGAGGGGATAAAGGAAAGGGTAGTGCACATCTGTTGAGGTTGAAACACATAGGGTGGGAAGAGTGTGTACCTATTGATTGTGGACCATGTTTCCTGAACCAATTTTGAGCAAACCCAGCATTATGTGGGCAACTGTAACTGGAGTACATTAATAAGGACAGCCAGAAACCTGGTAATATGTCTATACACATTTTTTTTAATGTATGGTTTTAACTGTATTAGAATAAATTTGTTTGAACATACCACATAATATCAGGATAATTTCTCCATCTGCTCTTATGCCCAGAGAGGTGTCATTCTGCAGGGAGAATCTTAGGATCTAGGCAGGACCCGTCCAGTGAGTCATCAGATGATTGCAAGTGAGAGAGATACATTGGAGTCTCAAAGAAAACTACACACCAGTTACAATTACTGAAGAGAGATACATTTGTTTGAATTTAAAAAGAGTTTTTTGTATTTTAATCTGTCTATGTTTTAATGTATGACAAGTTTTTTTAACAGGATGCTTGGGTGGCAGTCTGAATTCTGGACATTACAAGGTCCATGTGTGAGTGTGGGGAAGTCCATGCTGTTTAGGTCTGTGGATGAAAGTGAGTGATTGGTTGAGGGGAGGAGATACCCAGGGTAGCAATATAAAGCGGGGTTCAACAGACCTCCCTACAGCCATTTTGGTCCCAAACAGCTCAGTTACTGCTCCCAACCTCCCAAAATTTAATTGTTTATGTTTTGTTTTAAATGATCCATCTTTTTCTGTCACAGCAGGCGGGGTGTGTCTTTGCCAATCTGGGTGGAGCTGAACAGATTAGGTTTGGTGCATTAGTGGGGCTCATCCCTCCCCTAACCTATGGGATTGTCAGACGGATGTAACAGGTGAACAGATTATGAGTGTGGTGCTCCAAATAATTTACAGGGTGCAGCAACCACTCTCATGCATGAAGAAGAAATCGAGCAAAATGCTTAGATGAGGAGGTAAGAGCCAGAAAACCAGGATGGAGGGACACACTTTTTCATGTGATATGAATAGAGCTGTGCCGGATTGTACGATCTTAACATGTAAGCAGCTATTGTTTGCTTTTTTTTTTATTAACACCTTCGTGACGCATGGTGCTTGCGTCCCAAACGACGCAAGCACTAAAACGTCACGATTTGTTCCTGGCCACCGATCACTAGGTGATCGGTAGCCAGGAACACTCTGGCAGAGAACCGATCAGGGTCTTAATAGACCCTTTGGGTCCCTGCCAAAAAATCGCAAGACCTCCGGACGTCACGTGTGACATCATGGAGGCGTGCCCGAACCCGGAAGTTCGGGCACAGCACGATTTACCAAAGTGGCCTCATCTGACAGGTGGGATCCCGCTGTAAGTGCCTGCAGCGGGATCTGAAAACAGCTCATCGCGGGGAGCCGCGATGAGCTGTTTAGTACAGGACATACTTTGCCGTCCTAACGACTTTAGGGCACTTAAAGTCAGGACGGCATAGTACGTCCTAACGTCACGAAGGGGTTAAAGTCACTCGAGTTTCCTAAGATCTTGGTTTCTCCTCAATTGTTGTATGTCCCTGTCTAAGTTATGGATATGGTACCTCGAAGAGGAAGGGAAGCAGGCAGAAAAAATGTAGGAAAGTGGAATCAAGGAAGGTGAATTTACATCTATATCAAAGTATCATGCTAGCTAGAATAGTTCACTCTACTAAATCTGTTGAGTCCCACTATTAGTTTACAGATGACTGGATAGCATTGGCAACAAATGACACCATTTGTATTGAAAACTCAATATCTGCAGTTTTAATCTTGACCTTAATTGCTCTAATAGCATTTGAAGTGCAGCGATGCAGTATTTTATTGACAGTGATATTAAAGCAGACTTCTAATCACACATTTACATTTCCCTATATAGTAGTTGACCTATTTTTATGGAACTGTGATCCTCATTTATTTTAAGAATCAATTAACCAGGCTAAACATGAGATAATAGCCAAATGTATGGGCGTCCAGCACTTGCCCCCCTGCCCCTGAAAATTCAAACAGGTCCACTGGAGCAGCAGAAATGGAAGGAGAAGTAGTAGGTTGTTTAGAGTAGATTAATTAGACACAGAGATGCTAGACATGTATAGCCGACACTCCAGGTCAGGCAATAAACAAACAAACTGTTTATATAGACTGGAAGGATTAAAATGCATATCCAAGAGGGCAAAAAGAATACAGTGAATACATATTTTACCATTTATTGTTGCTCAGACGGTGGTTGGTATTATCAAACACATTTACAAATTATTTTGGGGTTTAACTAAAACAAATAATAAGGCACCTGGAATAACAATGTGTTATACACTCTGTGCACCCTTTAGATCAGACAGACTATGTACAGGCATAGTCTGCATTCTCTTCACTTCCCTGCTGCAAAAAATATGGGCTGTAGCAACAATGGTATTTTAGTGGTGCTGGCACCGTCTTCAAGGACCTGTGCTGGTAAAAAAAAAAAACAGCTTGGTGGCAACCCTTGTGTAGATATTGCATGTATATAGGGATTATATTTTGCAGCTAGGGTTGTTTAATATTCCAGCTGTCCAACAAAGGTAGGCAATGGTAAGGTGGTTTTGGGGTGGGAGAGCTGAAATTTGGAGATGATATGTTGACACCCCCAAGGAATGAAATCCTACGGACCCCCACATGTGCATTAGAGGGCCACACTCCAGTACATACTGGTCTGCAAATCACTTGAAACGAAGTACTATACCATAGTTAACAACATTCCAAAAAAGTTTCCAGGGATATTGTCACGAAACACTGTGACTCTGGAAGCCAGCTGGGAAAGGTGTGTTAAACTGTGATTGTATGCTTGTTTATCCTCATTAGTCCACCTCCAAGACTGGTGCCAGGTTTAATTGTATTACCCATTGTGTGGAAGTTAATCCCTTTAAGTGTATTGTTCAGTTTCCCCTGTTATCAAAATGTTACTGTATAAATGTGCTGCCCTGTCTACAATAAACTGTTCTTTTTGCTTGTGACAAACCTTGGTAGCTGTGTCTACTTCTGGGAATTGTCCAGGGGGTTGGCGAGGAAGCTGATACTTTCTTCCCAAGGACTTGAGCTGAGGAGATATCGAATCACTTACAAACAAGAGTTAACATCAGGCGGCCTAGCCTTCTCGTTACACTGGTGGCACTGGCGGGATCTCCTACTGTACCAGCCCATAGAGTACCGGTGAGCAACCTACCCCTTAGGATGGCGGAGAGTTACAAACTAATGACTGTAGCTGCCCTCCAGGACCTGCTTGGCCAAGACAAGATGCCGGGGGCCTCAAGAAGGCGGAGCTCGTGGCCACTTTGGTCGAATTGGACCAGGCGAGCGGATTATCTACTGAGCCCAGCCCAATTTTGGGGGTCCCTTTAACAACCACAGATGAGGATCTTATTATCCAGTGAGTGCGGAGTCGACTTTCGAGAAGCGCAGTTTGGGCCCACGGTTACACACACAGAAGGGTCTAGGACACTTCAGTGCGAACACTTCATCCCTGACAGTTCAGCGTGGCAGTTAGAACGCTGAACTGTCAGCAATGAAGAATAACGCGGACGCGGCTATGTAAGAGCTGACAGTTCAGCGCTGAACTGTCAGCCCTTACAAACGTACCAGTTAAAAGAAAATAACCCCCCTTATAAATGAACCACCCCAAAGTGCCCCCCCCAAAGCCTAATACTAACCTCTGAAGTAGTAAAAAGGTGTGCACTCCACGCTCTTAAAAATAATGCATACAGACGAGATGAATAACATCCATGGACTTGTAAGTCAAAACACAGGGGGGTGTTGCCACGCTTAGTCATAGGTATGTTACAAGTGGACACACAAAACTTAAATATGAGTGATCAACCAATGAGTGACAAGTGTGTTGATTGTGAATTGGGTGCACCTGTGCAGAAAGACCAACAAATCAAATAAAGAGGAAGGGGCAGGGGGGGGGGGGGGACAGAAAAAACAACAACAAAAAAACCCAACAACTATACAAAAGAAGGCAAGTGTAAAATGAGTGTAAAAGTGTAAAGGCAAGTGTGAGAATGTAAAATATGTGTAGAAGTGAAAAGTATGTGAGGGGAAAGAGAAAAAGAAAAACACAAATAGATCAATGAATAAAATATGGCAAAGTATGAATAAATGTGAGATTTATCTGAAATGAGTGGGGAAATATAGAAAAATATGTGTGAAAAAAACAACAACAACTATACAACAAAAGGCAAGTGTAAAATGAGTGTAAAAGTGTGTAAAGGCAAGTGTGAAAATGTAAAATATGTGTAGAAGTGACAAGTATGTGAGGGGAAAGAGAAAAAAAAACACAAAGAGATCAATGAATAAAATATGGCAAAATATGAATAAATGTGAGATATATCTGAAATGAGTGGGAAAATATGGAGAGATATGTGTGAAAAAAAAAACCTAACAACTATACAAAAGAAGGCAAGTGTAAAATGAGTATAAAAGTGTGTAAAGGCAAGTGTGAGAATGTAAAATATGTGTAGAAGTGAAAAGTATGTGAGGGGAGAGAGAAGAAAAATAAATAAAAAAAAAGATATAAAATGGGTTCTGCTCAGGTGTACACAAAAACACATCACAGATACAGAACAAAAATCAATATAAAAGCAGTAATAAGCAAAATAAAAAAAACTGCTCCCACTTATGGGAGACCCCTACACCTTCCACAATTACCCCGTTTGCCTGGCGGGCTCCCCCCAAGGTTTGCCCCTGTGATCCCCAGGAGGATGGGACCCACTCTTCCGCAACCCCCTGGGCCGAAAGCGGCTGCTACCAATGCGGGCAGACCAGGCACATAAAGCTAAATTGTCCTTCCCTGTGAACCCAGCTGCCCCTGTCTACTCCCCGAGTGCCCTTGCACCAAACCAGACCCCCTCCTCGCCATGCTCATTGTGTGAGCACCACCCCTACCATGGCTCCCAAGGAATAATGCTTTGACGCCCCTGAATCAATGGCTTCCTGGGAGCAGTTGGCTTGGCAGTATCCGGGGGACATAGCCCTAATCCATCACCCACATGCAGACAATCGGTCTCATCACTGCCAACCTCTAAAAATGAGGGGAAACCAGCATAATGGCTAAGGGGCACTGGTGCTACCCTAACCCTCATTCAACCATCGCTGGTTTCCCCAGAGAGACTCCTGAATTGCAGTGTCAATGTCCGGGTTGTGGACGGCACTGTTCACCAGCTTCCCATGGCTTGTGTCTACTTGGATTGGGGCACGGGGGAGGGTTACCGCACTGTTGGGATTATACCAGGACTAGCCCCAGATGTTTTGCTGGGAAACAACTTGGGGAGGCTCGAGAGCCAGTTTGTAACCCCTCCCTTGGGTTATACCCAGCATGCCTGCAATGCCATCACCCGAAGACAAACCATTCTACCTGGGACCCAGGTAAGTTCTGACAATGTTCCCCCTGACTTTACTGACCCCATACCTTGGTAGCACCTTGATGACTTCAACCCAGACCATCAGTTATTCAAGCCTCCGGAGGTACATTGAAAGGGAAACCACCAGGGAAAAAGGTCCCTACTCTGAACAGATCATCTGGAATGACGGTCTCCTATACCGTTCCACCTTAGGAAATCCCAACAGGGCCATAGAACTCTGGCCACTTGGGAATCACTAAAACACGCCACCAGCTTACTCGTACCTTTTACTGGCCCGGCATTTCACATAATGGGTAGGTAAGCGACCGGATTCCCACAGAGTACGCCTGCAACCCACCCCTCTCATCCAAGAACCCTTCCAGCTAGTTGCAGTCAACATCATCGGACCCTTTGCTAAACCCAGCCGGTCAGGCAAAAAGTACATCCTGACTGTGGTAGACTTTGCTACCCGCTATCCTGAAGCGTTGACTCTCCCTAACATAAATGCTGAAACCATAGCAGACGGCCTTATAAAGATTTTCTCCTGGGTAGGCTTCCCCCAGGAAGTCCTCTCTGATCCGGGGACTCAGTTCATGTATGAGCTGCTAGACCAGGTTTGGTCCCTGTGCAGAGTAAAAGAGTTACGCACCACTCCCTATCACCCCCAGGCCAATGGACTCTGTGAGAGGTTCAATGGACCTTCATCACTGAGCATAAGGACTGGGAAACATTTTTGCCCCATTTTTGTTCGCCTACCGGGAGGTTCCCCAAGACTCCACGGGGTTTTCCCCATTCAAACTTCTATATGGCAGGCAGGTGAGGGGCTCCCTAGATATTCTCCGGGAATTTTGGGAGGGTAAGTGCAACCCTACCGAGACTCCAGTGGTTATCTATGTGGTACAACTGCAGTATAAGCTGGCTGGTGCTGCTTGGGTGTCTACCCTAGATCTCAGCTGGGGCTACTGGCAAATTCCCCTGACACTATCCCTAAGTCGGCGTTCATCACCCCTTTCGGCCTGTACCAGTTTAAGGTCATGCCATTCAGGATGAAGAATGCCCCGGCTACCTTCCAGCGGCTAGTCAACCAGCTTCTGGAGGGACTTCAAGACTTTACGTCTGCCAACCTGGACAATATTGCCATTTTCAGCAGTTCCTGGGATGAGCACCTCCTACACCTAGACACCGTCCTGACCAAAATACAACAAGCGGGGCTGACGATTATACCCGACAAGTGTCAGTTAGGGATAGCCAAAGTTCCGTACCTGGGCAACCGTGTAGGTAGTGGGCAGCAACGTCCAGAGCCGGCTAAGATTGAGGCCATCATTCACTGGCCCGTACCCATCAATAAGAAGCAGGTCATAGCTTTCCTTGGGATGGCCGGCTACTATAGGAAGTTTGTGCCCCAGTACAGTGCCATAGTTAAACCCCTGACAGACCTGACAAAGACATCCCTTCCCCAAACTGTCCGGTGGTCCCCAGAGTGCAACGAGGCATTTAAAAAACTGAAGCATGCCCTGGGAGATGCCGCCCCAAATTTTAACAACCGTTTTCTGGTCCACACAGACGCCTCCATGTTCGGACTAGGAGCGGTCCTCAGCCAGGTCAACGACCAGGGGAAGACTACCCAGTCACCTACCAGAGCCACAAATGACTGGAGCAGGAAGTCGTATATGCGGCCATTGAGAGTGCCTGACTTTGGTATGGGCGCTCAAGAGATTCCAACCCTATCTCTATGGACATGAATTTACCATCCTGACCGATCACAACCCCCTGGTCTGGCTTAACAGAGATTCCGGAGACAATGAGCGCTGGAGCCTTGCTCTCCAACCTTTTAACTTTACCATACAATACCGCCCTGGTAAGGAGAACCGCAACTCCGGATTATCCCGGCAATTGGACCTGGGAAACCTCTCCTTTTCTGTGGGTCTGGGATTTACCAAGACTTGTTCATGTGGATTAAAGTTCTTCAAGTAGAGCCATCGTTGGGCTCACCCGTGTGGATAAACCCCCAGCTGGCTCTCAAGGAAGAGGGGAGATGTGTCACGAAACACTGTGACTCTGGAAGCCAGCTGGGAAAGGTGTGTTAAACTGTGATTGTATGCTTGTGTATCCTCATTAGTCCACCTCCCAGACTGGTGCCAGGTTTAATTGTATTATTTTTTGTACCCATTGTGAGGAAGTTAATCAGACTTAGTTTTTACATATCAAAAACACACATACTACATATCTACTAAACATCAACAATAAAAATGAGGTAAAAATGTTTGTAACAATTAATGAAATACATGATGGATAACACATGTAAAATCAGTATAGCAGATGTAGATCAACTGCATAACACATGGAAACGCAGCATTGCATGTATAGATAAAATAAGACATACAAACCATGTATTTGCAGGTATAGATTAAATAAATAACACCAGGACACATGGCTTAGAGCAACTGAATAGCACACAAACTCACAAAGAAAAAATAGTAGTCAAAGGCAGGTAAATTTACATAAATTTATTTAGAAACATTTATGTTTTTTTTCCTTTTTTATATTTCTTAAAAATGCCAAAGTGATGCACGACACATAGAATAAGACAATCCATAATATTCAAAATAGCCAGCTGTTATTGGTTGTAGGGCTTGTGATTGGCCACAATGAGCAGTCAGATGTTAGCCACCAAAAGTCACAGTACCTTCAGTGGTAGTGGGGGTAAAAAAAACTTTACAATGTGCAAGGAAAAATACAGGAAACAGACTTGCAGGTTTAGATCAACTGAAATTCCCGTGCAAACTTAGCATTGAAGGTATAGATCAAATAAATAATGCACAGAAACCCAAATTTACAGGCATTTATCAAACGTCTCACATGCCAAAGGCCAGCTCCCGCACCCACTTTGAATACAAGACTTTCTTGGCCAGACCCAAAACCCACTTACCTGAGCTTCCCACTTGCATGGCTGCAGGCTAGGTGACACCAGCTGTAATGAGCGGCAGCTCACACAGCCTGGGTGACTGAAAACATTGGGTTGTGCATCGGCCGACTGTGTATTTGGCAGGATAGTGCCCGCGTGCTGATTTTCCGGGGGAAATCTAAAGCTTGCCAGGACAGTCCTGTTAAAAACTGGACAGTTGGCAACTGTGGTGTGTGTATGTGTGTGTGCATGAAGCGTGAGAGTAAAATGTGTGTGTATTTGTGTGTGCATGCAGTGTGAGAGTACCATATTTTCTGGAGTATTCATATATAACTACAAACTTTGGAACAGCTTTTCCAAACTGTCCCGGGGTAAAGAATTCCCCAGGACAATCTTCATTTTGCCGGGACTGTCCCGACAAAAACCGGACAGTTGGCAACTATGCTATACATCTTTTCTAATTGGTTAGTTTTTCCCAATCTACTTTACAAATTCATCAGAATTTTATGTGACTACTAAAATCCACTTCCTTTTTTGAAAGTATTACATAATACTATCGAAGTATATATTTGTCAAGCCGTGCATTTCATGTTAAAATAATACAACTGAGTGGAATTCAGTCAAAAGAGTTTGGTTACAGAATTCTGAGAAAACCATACTTTATTTTCCATATATTAAAATAACCTAGAAGAAGACACATGGACTAAGGAAATAGTAGTTGCCATGTTTGAATAAATTACTTTTTTATATATTTGTTCAGGAAATCATTGAAATGAAGATATTTCTGCTAATTATTTTCCATAAGAAAATCAGTTAGTCAATTAGAGCCAAGTATGTATTATTAAGTACAGTACAAAAAAGATGCACCTTCCACTGGCATCAAGATTTGAGGCAGTAGATAAAATTGTAGGATGAGAACTGACATGTTGTGGTTCAATCAACACTACATTAATGTACTCAATAGCTGCATGTCTCAATATTAATAATTGCTTTTTAACAATAAAAAATTATTAATAAACTCAATTCTGGGGCAAAATTCTAGAATTGGTCTAAACAATATTCAACTGATGTCACTAGTGACTAGTGTTGAGCGAACCCGAACCGCATTGTTCGGGTTTGTACCGAACGTTACGGTTTTTGGACCCCGGACCTGAACACGGACATTCCACTGTATGTTCGTGTTGGAGTTCGGGGTTCGGCGATTACATTGTATGTAATGCTATTGGCTTTCTATAAACCAAAATAGAGTCCCCATTTATTAGAATTTCTTATGAATGGGGACTCTATTTCGGTTTATAGAATAGCAATAGCATTACATGTATTCCATAAGCCAAAGTCTATAAACCGAAAGACATTCGGTTTATAGACTTTCGGTTTATAGAAAGCCAATATCATTACATGTATTCCATAAGCCGAAAGTCAATAAACCGAACGACATTCGGTTTATAGACTTTCGGTTTATAGAATAGCAATAGCATTACATGTATTCCATAAACCGAAAGTCTATAAACCGAATGTCGTTCGGTTTATAGACTTTCGGCTTATGGAACACATGTAATGCTATTGGCTTTCTATAAACCGAAATAGAGTCCCCATTCATAAGAATTTCTTATGAATGGGGACTCTATTTCGGTTTATAGACTTTCTTTTTATAGAATAGCAATAGCATTACATGTATTCTATAAAACAAAAGTCTATAAACCGGTTTATGGAATACATGTAATGCTATTGCTATTCTATAAATCGAAATAGAGTCAACATTCATAAGAATAGGTCAATTGACCTATTCTTATGAATGGGGACTCTATTTCGGTTTATAGAATAGCAATAGCATTACATGTATTACATCTGAGAGTCAAATAGAACCGTCAAATACTGTGCTTACAGCACACTTTGAAAAATTCTAATAGTTTTGGGTGCTAAATAGTACATTTGCGTCTTGCGATGCACTTCATATCTGAGAGTCAAATAGAATCGTCAAATACTGTGCTTACAGTGCACTTTGAAAAATTTGAATAGTTTTGGGTGCTAAATACCGTATTTGCTCGATTATAAGACGACCCTGATTATAAGACGACCCCCCAAACTTTGTATATTCCTTTAGGAAAAAAACTAAAAGCCTGAATATAAGACTACCCTATAGGAAAAAAAGTTTAACTTGTATATATGTAAATTGCTTTTTAATATTTAATAAAAAAATTATATTATACAAATGCATTTGTTGTTTTTATTTCCTTTTATGTGCCACTGCGGCCCCTCTCTCCCCCTCCCCTTGTCTGTCTATCTCCCCCCTCCCCTTGTCTGTCTATCTCCCCCCTCCCCTTGTCTGTCTATTTCCCCTCTCCCTCCCTCCCCTTGTCTGTCTAATTCCCCCCTCCCTCCCCTTGTCTGTCTATTTCCCCCCTCCCTCCTCTTGTCTAATTCCCCCCTCCCCTTGTCTGTCTAATTCCCCCCTCCCTCCCCTTGTCTGTCTAATTCCCCCCCTCGCACTTCTGTCTAATTCCCCCTCCCCTTGTCTGTCTAATTCCCCCTCCTCTTGTCTGTCTAATTCCCCCTCCCTCCCCCTCACCTTGATTTTTTCCCTGGTGGCTAGTGGGGGCAGCTGGGGGATGTCTGCACGATACGTGCATACATCCTCCATGCTGCCCGACACCTCCGTCTATTATGACGGACAGCTGGTCCGTCATAATAGACAGAGGTGTCGGGCAGCATGGAGGATGTCTGCACGTATCGTGCAGACATCCCCCAGCTGCCCGATTCACCCTGGTGGCTAGTGGGGCAGCAGAGGAAGTCTGCGCGATGAGCGCAGACCTCCCCTGCTGCCGCCCGGCACGCTCGACGGGACTTCTGTGACGAAAGCGGAAGTACCCGGCTTCATCACAGAAGCCCCGGCGGTCGTGCCGGGCGGAAGCAGGGGAATCTGAGCTCATCGCGCAGACTTCCCCTGCTATTAGGCTATTAGGGGGATCCAGGTCCCCTGCAGCTTTTTTTCTGAAAAAAATATATATATAAATAATAGTCTTATATTCGAGCAAATACGGTAGTACATTTGCGTCTTGCAGTGCACTTCATATCTGAGAGAGAAATAGAACAGTCCAATACTGTGCTTACAGCGCACTTTGAAAAATTCTAATTGTTTTGGGTGCTAAATAGTACATTTGCATCTTGCGGTGCACTTCATATCTGAGAGTCAAATAGAACAGTCCAATACTGTGCTTACAACGCACTTTGAAAAATTCTGGCTACCTCCTCCTCTTCCTCCTCCAGCTTCGCTTCCAACTACACCGCCACGGTCACCGCCTCCTCAACCTATGGGTCACTTAGTATAAACTGAAAGAGAATACCCTGCACTCCAACCCTCTCTCAAATGGATAATTTTGTTGATCCTCCTGGCAGCCATGCTTTAGATTTAGATTTATGTTCTTCCAAAGCTAAAATCAAAGATTCCATCTAGTGCTATTTTATGGCTCAGCTGTATTTTTAATTTGTATGTATTTTATGTTATTTTAAGTTATTTCCCTATCCACATTTGCTTGCAGGGCACTTGTCCTACTCTTACCAACATTTTACTTCATTTTGCAGCCCTCTAGCCCTTTCCATGACTTTTTTTAGAGGCATTTAAGTGTCTAAAAGTTTGTGTCCCCATTGACCCCATTGGGGTTCGGGGTCAAGTTCGAGCACGGACCCGGACTTTTTTCCGAAGTTCGGTCGAACCTCTCGAACCAGAACATCCAGGTGTCCGCTCAACTCTACATATAATCATATGTCATAATCATAATTTGATTAGATCTCATTTACTCTTGCTACAAAGCACAAGAAGGGTTGCCACAAGGCCGGTAATTTACCTGCACAGCCAGTAAGTGTCTCTTAAGAGTGGGTGACGGAAGCACTAAAATACCGGCAATGCAAAAATAATTTTTATTTGCATCGTGCCGTCGCTTAAAAATGCTGGTAGCAGCAGTTTTGATCAAGCTATCGGCACACGCTCTCCTTACAGTGATCAGATCTAGCATGCAGGAAGTGACATCACAGCCATTTACTGCACGCAGGGGCTGACTGCATGGAGGAAGACCCAGGAAGCTTGAGGCAAATTTGGGTCAGGTACACTGGGGAGAAAGGCTGTTTAGGGGACCAAAGGGGCAGAGAGAGGCTGTTTGTGGGGCCCAAGGGGCATACAGAGGCTGTTTGTGGGGCCCAAGGGACAGAGAGTGACTGATAGGGGGGACTGAAAGAGCAGAGAGCAGCTGTTTGGGGGGACCAAAAGGGCAGAGAGTAGCTGTTTGGGGGGACTAAAAGGGCAGAGAGCGGCTGTTTGGTGGGGGGGAGGGGGGGGGCAGGCTCATTCAGTGTGCAACTAAACATTACTATTTAATAGAATTAAATGCCTCTTGCTTTTGTAGCTGAATAAACCTCATATCTATTTGCCAGAGCTTCACTTTCATTAAATTTATTGTATAAAAATTATCAAATTTAAAAAGGTATGTATGTGTCTAACCTAAAAATATAAAGCCACGCAATAATTTAGATTCAGCTAAATTGGAGAATTTTTCCAACTCTGCTACTTTGGCCTTAAGTTTTCAATTCCCTTGCAAATTCCCTCTTTCATGGATAAAGCCCTTTGTATAAATAGACATATTAAGTATTCCCCAGGTAAATACATCTTCCATTCTTCTGCATCTGTTCCTCTTGCACAATGCATGTCTGTTTTGTCAATTAATGAATGGAACATAGATAAAAGGAATTTTACAAATGTCAAAGACAAAATACTGCCAGTGGAGCAACTGTATCCCACTTATGTGCTACTTCCATCATTAACACAGAGGTAAGCTTAGGACAGACGCCTATTAAGAAACCTCTCTGTTGTGCTTAGGTTATGCTTCTTTGAGTAATTCAACCAAGCGTACTTTGGAGGCTTTGGGAATCAAAAGGGAACACTTGCATTATTTAATATCAGGATAAGTATTATTGAATAGGCTTTGCTAATCCTTACCACCTACTGAACCAGAATACAACTACCAGTATTCTTTTCATAAGCAGGTCGAAACACAAACAATTTCCCTGAAGGCATGAATAGCAGTTTGTCTATACCTGCTGAAAGAACATTATTATTAATGCTGAATATGTGTCAGTAACCACACTGGTTAGACATGAAATTCCTGAAATAATGTTATGGATGCATTACTTTATTTACTAGTCTCTTAATATAGTGTACAGAATTGTATATATAAATGTGCATGTTCCTCCATGTACTTATATGTTTGTTGGTATTAATACCATGTCCTTTTTGTTTTTGCTTTTTTACAGACTTATAATTTGTAACAATAAATTTTTTTTATAATTTTCAACATCCTTACACAATGGATATGCACCTAATTATTTTTGGTTAACCTTCTACCTTCTACTGAAAAAAAACAATTATTGGAAATATATCTGTTTAAACCAAAAGGTATCTAATGCCCATAAATTATTAGTGGGTATTTGTTATAAACCACCAAATATTGGTGAACTTGAAGAATCACAGCAATTAATGCAAATAGAAAAGGCTTGTAAAATAGGGTGTAATATCATTATGGGCGATTTTAATTAACCAGAAGTAGTTGGAAAAAAGGAACCACAAATTATGCTAAAAGTAGTAAGTTTCTGAATTTGTTGAATGACAACTTTTTATCTCAGCTAGTACAGACACCAACCAGAGGAGAAGCGTGCCTGGATCTGGTAATAACTAACATGGAGGAGCTTATCTCTAACATCCAAGTTAGGGAGCATTTAGTGAATAGTGACCATAACATGGTATCCTTTGAGATTAATTCAAAAAGGCAAATTGGTCCAAATTGGTCCCACCAAAAAACTGAATTTTAAAAAGGCCAACTTTCGTAAGTTTAATAGATCACTTGGTCTTGTTGACTGGGACGGATTATTTTTAGGAAAATAATAAATAAGATAAGTGTAATACCGTCAAACTTACACTACAAAAAAATACATATAACTGTATACCCTTTGGTAACAAATAAAAAAGAAGCAAACTAAAACCAATGGGCTAACCAGTAAGGTAAATCAGGAAATAAAATAAAATAAAGTAGCATTTAAACACTATAAAGCTGAGGGATCAGCAGAGGCATTTGCCAAATATAAAATAAGCCAACAAAGACTGTAAAAAGGCTATTAAATTGGCTGAATGAAAAAACAAAACAATCTTTAAATATATAAATGGCAAAAAAATTAAAAGCTGAACATGTGGGGTCCTTGTTATCTGAAATGGCTAAGATAGTCAGTGGAGACAAAAAGAAAGCGAATATTTTAAATCATTTATTTTATTTAAGTTTCTTTACCAAGGAAGAACCAGTGGACAAGAACCTGCTACTTTTACAGAACAGTCACAGCAAGCATGTGATTGGTTGACACAAGAAAAAGTGTTAAAACAATTAAATGGTGTTAAAGTAGACAAAGCCCTGGGGCCGGAAGGTATACACCCACAGGTACTTAAAGAGCTAAGCCAGGTCCTGGCAAGACCGTTATTTTTGCTTTTCAGGGATTTTTTTTATGTCAGACATGGTGCCCATAGATTGGCGTAAAGCTGGCATGGCGGCCATATTTAAAAATGGATCAAAATCCCAGCTGGGCAATTGCAGACCTGTAAGCTTGACATCTGTGGTGGGGAAACAGTCTAAAGGGTTGCTAAGAGAATATATTCAAGATTTCATATTGAACAGGAATATCATTAACAGGTGCTAACATGGCTTTGTGAAAGACGGATCTTGTACAACTAACTTAATTACATTCTATAAAGAGGTGAGTAAAATATACAAATGGGTGCTGCAGTGGATGTTATATATTTAGACTTTGCTAAGGCATTTGATACAGTTGCACACAAAAGGTTACTGTATAAGTTGACTGAAATAGGCTTAGGGCCAAAGGTTTGCTTGTGGATTGGTAATTGGTTAAAAGATAGAATGCAAAGGGTTGTGGTAAATTGGAAGTTCTCAGATTGGACAGATGTAATAAGTAGAGTACCTCAGGCTTCTGTCCTAGGTCCTCTTCTTTTTAATTTGGTCATTAATGATCTCCCAGAGGGCATAGGGAGCCATGTCTCAGTGTTTGCCGATGACACAAAATTAAGTAGGGTAATACATTCTGAACTCAATGTATCTTCAAGGCAAGAGGATTTGGACAAACTGGTAATTGGGCAGATAAATGGCAAATGAGATTCAAATACAACATATAGTTTAAATAGTCTTTCCTTGGGGAACTCTACTAATGAAAAAGATTTGGGAGTAGTGGTAGACAATATAATTGCAGTAGTGCACAGTGTCAGCTGGCAGCTGCAAAGGCCAACAAGATATTGGAGTGTATTAAAAGGGGTATTGACTCACGGGAGGATGATATTATTCTGCCTCTTTATAGGTCCATTGTAAGACCTCACCTTGAATATGCGGTTCAATTATGGGCACCTTTAAAAAAAATACATTATGGAACTAGAAAAAGTGCAGAAGAGGGGCTACAAAACTAATCAGGAGAATGGAAAGTTTTAGTTATGAAAAAAGGCTGGAAAAGTTAAATCTGTACACACTAGAGAAATGGTGGCTTAGAGGGGATTTGATAATGTTATATAAATATTTACAGGGCCCATACAAAGGGCTTTTGAAAGAAATGTTCATTAACAGAACACTACAAAGGACAAGAGGTTGCCCCCTAAGACTTTAAGAAAAGAGATTTAGTCTATGACAGCAGAAGGGATTTTTTACAGTAAAGACACTTAAGATATGGAATTCACCACCTGAAGTAGTGGTTCTAGCAAAAACATTAGATGCCTTTAAAAGCGGCCTGGATACTTTTTTAATGAGCCGGAGCAAAGAGGGCTATGCATGTTAGTATAGGCATTAATATTTATTTTGTGATTGGTGATTCAAATAGAAATCTGATTTCCATTTGGAGTCAAAATGGAATTTTTTTTCACCACTAGACGCAGAATTTGTAAAGGGGTTTTTATCGACCTTCTTTTGGATCCACAGCAGTAAACATGGGATAGGCAAAGGGTTGAACTTGATGGACGCAAGTTTTTTGTGAATAGATTCAATTTACACCAGTCTGCCATAAAATTATGATTACCTGCCTAATATTGTGTAGATCCCCTTTTGCCACAAAAAACAACCCTGACCTGTTGAGGCATGGACTCCACTGGACCTCTGAAAGTGTGCTGTGGTATCTGGTACCAATACTTTAGCAGCAGATTCTTTAAGTCCTGTAAGTTGCAAGGTGGGGCCTTCATGGATCAGTCTTGTTTGTCTAGCACATCCCACAGATACTTGATTGTATTAACATCTGGGGAATTTGGAGGCCTAGTCAACACCTTGAACTTGTTGTTTTATCTAGATTATTATGATCTAAATCCTTTCCTGAACCATTTTTGCTTTGTGACAGGGCACATTGTCCTGCTTTAAAGAGGTCAATGCCGCCAGAGAATACTGTTTCCATGAAAGGGTGTACATGGTTTGCAGCAATGCTTAGTTAGTTGGTACATGTCAAAGTAAACATCTACATGAATGGCAGAACCCAAGGTTTCCCATCAGAACACAAAGCATCACACTGCCTCCACCATCTTGACATATGCCAGTGGTCATATATCATGGCTGAATGGTGTGTGTATATAACACTGAGAGATAACTTTTGAGACAAAAGGAAAAAACTGCCAGCTGTGTATGAGACATTGTAACGAAGCAAGCAAAAAAGATTTATGTTATTAATGACCATCTCTAGCGCATTTTAACTATTTCCTAAAGTGATGTAATTCCACTTTGAGGTTTTGCTATAGTCTCTACATATAAAAAGGAAAAATGTTTGCGTTACACACTCCAGTGCTCAGTATCCTCAATCCCCATGGCAACTTCAGTTACCAATGAAACGACATTCCTTCTATATTCTGACACCTTTGGATTTCCGAAAGTCTCTAGTGATGCAGTTTGTTGTAAGATGTATGTCATATGGATGATAAGTAAGGTTACTATAGCAATCACTGCAGTTTGTTTCCACATAGTGCTTTATTAATACGGTGGGACTGATAATACTGTTATCCAAATCTGATGGTAGAGAAAAAGGTATTTCCTTTTCTTCCAATTTATTATCTAGGCTACTTAAAAGAAGACAAGAAAACATCATGTAAGCACCAAAGAGACCGATGACAGAGTGACACTCTGAATCCTGTTAGAACAACTCACATGCATTGGAAATTCTTCTTTGTGAATTTGGGCTTAGATGGCACCTAGGAATATATGGTGATGTTTCTCTATTTTTTTTTATTTTTTATGATTGGATATCCTAAACATGTAAATGGACGTATTCAGGGACTATAATACACAATCTTATACATGGCTAAAGGTCAGATTATTATTGGTGCAATTGTATTTTTTCTTTTCCTTTTAGAAGACACTGTAATTAAGGGTCAATCTACCTGTACAGTGTATGTTTGCATAAGCATATATGACCTTTATTCTTGAAGGAATGTGTGGGCTAATAGCTGTCTGAGGACACATGAATCAATAGTAGTAATGATTATATTTGTGATGTATATTACATACACTAGAGTTAGCAATGAATTTTTGAGGCTAAAGTAAGTCATCAATTCTAAGATGAGTGTGAAAAGTATCCAGATCCAAGTGAATTACGATTACAGATATCAGAAGCGCTTAATTGTCTTGATAAAACCGGCTTTGCTAAAAAATAAAAAATAAAATATATATATATATATATATGTTTATGGGGTTTATTCATTCTAGCTTTAATGTGATCTAAATGTACAGAAAAGAAGCTTTTATTTGCTAGCATTTTTATTGAATTACTGCTCCTTATTAGATATTAAATTGAACTTTCCAATCATTTATATATTATTTAGAGCTTTTATTTATTTATATATATGTTTTGTAGCTTGTATAATCAAAAATAAAGGTCAATCAGTTTTTTCCACCTCTCATAACTGTTAAAGATGAAGCACTCATGCTGTGCAATGGTTTTACTGAATCTGGCATCACACTAGAAAACAAGGATTTTATTCAGAGGTAATGTAGCGGCTCTAGTCTGCTTTTGCTTTGTTACATCTGCAATGTAACAGATAATTAAAAGCTTGTGTAATCTCCTGATACGTAAGCAACATGGTTTGCTGATGTGACCATAGTTTGGAAATTTCCCTAAAAATCATCTATTCTGAGGAAATCATTCTCAAGTCTTGGTTTCAATGAGAATCATATATTATTAGATCTTTTATCTATGAAAAGACGTCATTTAGTTAAAGGTCAGCTGTCAGCAACTTATGTTCCACTGGAATTATTGAAGGGGAATTATGTGGAATCCTTATCCGAAGGTCCGCTAGGTAAAGAAGTTATTTTAAATAAATAAATTAAAGGGCAAGTCAATTCCAATCATAGCAGAAATATATAGACTAAACAAAATAAACAGAAGTATATAAAAAATTGACCCTAAGATCTAGTTTTATTGGATAACTCCTCACTGATTTGACTGATATGGTAATTGTAAATCCATTCTAGTATCCTCAACTGCAGTTTTGACCAAAGTTACTCTTGAGAGAAATCCATACCTTAACTTTTTATTTCACAGAAATAGGCACACTTCAACACCCAACATCACCCAACATCACCCAACAACAACCGACAATAACCAATAATAACATAGAAAGTGTTAGCAGATTTTAACCATGTGGCCAATCTAGTCTACCAAATATCTACCTAATTAAAAAATAATAATCTGAAGACTTTCATTAGTCCCTTTTGTTATGTCTAGTAGCATCCACTACTATCTCAGTAAACCTATGCTACCTAGTTTTACTTATCTCTAACTTAAGTATCTCTAACTTAAGACTGTCTCCTTGTTTTGGTAGTTTTTCTTATTTGAGTGCTTCCTTCATATCCCCCTTTTTCCAAGCTATTAATGTTAAGATCTTTTAACCTTTCCTGGCTAGTTGTATCCTGCAATCCATGAACTAGTTTAGTAGTTCTTCTCTGAACCATCTCCAAAGTATCTATATCTTTCTGGAGATACAGTCTCTAGTACTGTGTATAATACTCCAAGTGAGGTCTCACCAGTGCTCTGTCCAACAGCACTTCCATCGTTTTACTGGTGATAAAGCTCTCGATATAACCAAGCATTCTGCTAACATTTCTGTTTTCTTTATTACATTGTCTGGCTACCTTTAAGTCCTCTGAAATTATTACTCCTCAATCCCTTTCCTCGGATATTGAGGTTAGTCCTTTATCAAATATTATATGCTCTGCTGCTGGGTTTTATGCCCAAGGTGCATAATCTTGTGCTTATCCACATTAAACCCTAGTTGCCACAAGTCTGACCATTTTTCTAGTTTACCTAAATCTTTTGCCATTTGGCATTTCTTACCCTGTTGTAAATCTTTGTCATCAACAAAAAGACATACCTTACCATCAAGAAATTCAGCAATATTACTAATAAAAATATTAAAGAGAATGGGCCCAAGTACAGATCCCTGGAGGTATCCTAAAGTTAACCAGACCTAGCTTTGAATATACTCCATGAACTACAAACCTCTGTTGTCTGTCGCTCAGGCATTACAGTTTATTAATAACCCTTTTATGTAGGATAGTTTTGAAAGCCTTACTGAAATCTAGGTAAGCGATTTCTACTGCACCACACTGATCTATTATTTTAGTCACCCAATCAAAACAATCAATAAGATTAGTTTAGCATGATCTCCCTGAAGTAAACCCATGTTTTTGAACATGAAATCCATGTGATTTTAGATGTTCAACAACTCTATCCTTTAACATGGTTTGCATCAATTTCCCCACTTTTGATTTAAGACTTACTGAACTAACTATGTCAGAGGAAATGTTTGGTTTGGCTACCAGACCACATCATTTGGGATAGTAATTTAACGTTTAATCTGGTTGTGATGGGACCTCCTGGTGCCCCGGCTGGGTACCTCTGTCAAAGCTCTGCTTCCTTGTTATAGCCACCAGACAGAACCAGTGTTGTAGGTAGCTGCTCTAATTCACCAGACAGGGCCAGTGTAAGTAGATTCAAAACAGGAACTCCAAATATACCATGGATCCTCCGCTATTTACTCCAAGTATCAGAAAACACCAGTATAGGAGTAGAACGGGAATGAACATCTATTTGTGAAACGGCACAGATATTTATACAGACACATATGATATAAACTAGGGGAGGCACTAGGGAAACTAATTATAACATGGTAAGCCTCAAACAAAGATTCATTTAAAGCAGGTAATTAAATACAGTTGGATATAGCATAATTAAACATCAGACGTTTACAGACACACAATGAACACAACATAATCAATTAAACAGTAGGGCATACAATGGGGAAAGCCTGCTTCACACCTTTCAGGATACAAAGGTGTCAAGTTCAGATACATACAGAGTACAGTCAATTAAAGTAACTTCCTAATTAAAAGACACCCCTTTACAAAACCACACTGAATGACTTACAGATAATGGGAAAAGTGAGATAATGACAAGAGTACATTTAACACACATTAAACTGTAACTTTATATTTAACATATTATAACAGTAACCTAATATCATTTATTAACACCTCCTGAGTGACTGGAGTTTTCAGGACAGGAGACAATCTTAACTTGGGGAACACAATGGGACAATGGCTTGGCTGACATCCTGAGTGAGCAAGTCCTGGGCACGCTGTGTTAGAAGTGCAGCTGTACTAAAGACAGGGTGCTGCTGGTGCCCTCAAAGTGTGTACCCCTAAACTTATCATATACACAGACAGGGTCCATAGTCTATTGCATAAAGGTTGGCTTTTAGCCCTCTCCAGAAGCCAAGGGCACACTTATTGTTAAGTAAGGGTGAGCCAGTGCATATTCTATTTTCTTGTCTTTCTAAGCGGCTGTGGTCTACAGATGTAGCGTTATTGCTGAAATATGGAATTGACTAGGGAATTTCAAACTTAAAGTTAGTGTAGCCGAGGTTGAAAAATCCTCCAATTTATCTGATGGCAATGATTTTCCTCCCTTATATATAACTTTCTGTTCCACATAAAGAAAGTTATCCATGTAAATCAATGCAAATTGATTGTCAAACAAAAATGGCTTAAATTGGAAAGTTGGGGAATCCATAGCAATGGAAGAAACAGGTCAGTTTATACCTTCTAAAATAGTCATTTGTATGTACAATATTCACCTCTGATCAATATTTTAATTTTAAAATAGATTGAATACTAAGGATTTTAAGAGGCCCGGCCTCCTTGACTTTGAATTGACCAGATTCCAGGCTTATGCAACAAATCTCTTTGTTTTTAACTCAGAAGGTTAACAGGTAAAGCATTATTAACCCCTTAGTGACAAGACATTTTCACCTTGACTTTCCCTTGGTGACAATGGCTGTTTTGACATTTCTAGGGTGTTTGTGTTTAGCTGTAATTTTTTTCTTTCTCACATACAGTACCCACACAAATTTTATGTTGTTTTTATCGTCATAAGAAGGGCTTTCGTTAGATACCATTATGTTCATCATATCTTATAATTTACTACACAAAAAATCATAAAATATGATGAAAAATTTAAAAAAACCCACTTTTTCTAACTTTGACCTAAAATATAATTTACACAAATAAAATCATTAAAAAAGACCCCGTCTAAATAGTTTCTAAATGTTCTCCCGAGTTCAAAAATATGCATGTTTCCATATTTTTCGGTATTTTTTTTGCAAGTTATGGGGCAAAAACCAAAAATAGTGTTTTTTGTTTTTTTCCTATATTGATCTTTTGACCCCAACCCGAACCCAAAATTTAACCCTAACACTAAATTTAACCCCAACTCTAATCCTTATTATATCCCTTAATATTTTTTAACTTTAATTTAATTTTAACCCTATCCCTTATGCTAAAAAATATTTAATTTTAACACCATAGGCTAATATAGGTAAATAACCTGGTTTTAATTAGTTAAATATGTATTTTAAATATTTTCCATTGCAATGCTACTTAACAGTCAAGTAGCATATTCAGAGCGACGGAAGTGAAGTTACTTTCACTTCCGAAGCTCAGACCGGCAGAGGGCTTAGCCATATTGACGGAGCAGCATGCTCCGTCAATATGGCTCCCCACGATCGCTCCGTGGGGCGATCGAGGGGGTCCCAAAATAGAAATTTCGGTGCTGGCTATTGCCTCTATGTCGAGGCAATAGACCAGCACTGTGAAACGGTCGTTGATCGCGAAAACCGCTTCATTCACTGCAAGACGTGCCAGGCACATCCTTTGTCGTTAAGGGAGTTTCTCCCAGGACGTGCCTGGCACGTCCTTTGTCGTCAAGGGGTTAAAATAACTTTTGCTTCTACTATAATAACAAAGGTTATTTCTACATTCACCCTTGCTTTGGGGTCAAAAGGCATGTACCAATAAAGATACATACACACATATAGTCTGTATATGATATCCATATGTCCTTTCTTTGTGAATGAAAACAAAATAATAGGCAGCACAACCCCTAATCTGCATATCTAATATGCTGTGCTACTGGCAAACCAAAATGTACACAATACAAATGAACATCAGCGCACCACCCACAATTTACAAATATATCTTCATTATTTAAAATATTTTAAATGACCTTCGTTTAAAGGGACACTACCACTTACATAAGATGTAACTCGATTACCTGTGCATTTAAAACAAACACATAAATGCACAGGCAAACAAGATATATGCCTGTGTTTTTTTCCTTCTATATCTGAATTTGAATATAAAAGTACAAATAAAAGTAGGTTTTTATTTCAGCATCCACTTTGAGAATTGTACCCATGATGCACCATTCTCCCAAATCTTCCAGCAAATCTCACTTTACAACTGTGGCCAAATCCTGCATGATGATGTCATAAGATACACCCTGCTCTCTCACTGGCTCCTGTGTATCACTAGTGGGTAGGACTAGGTGGCTGTGTATAACTTTTTTTTACCTGCCTTCCAACACAAAGAGAGGAGATTGAAGGAGATTGGCCTGATCAAACAAGATCATAACTCTGCCCCCTTGTGATGTAATAGTTACATTACCCTCCCATTCAATGCAAGTCTATGATCAGAATTCTGCATTCTGTGTCCCCAGCCCCAAAGTGAGATGCTGGTGCTGTAAATTCACTGGGGGTGGCACCCAAAAACACTATATATCCCAAAATGGCGGCACCCAGTCACACATGTTTAGTAAACTATTTCATAAAATAAACTCACATAACAAAAACAAAAGACATATATGAAATAAACAATATAAAATAAAAAATAAAAAACCTTTTCATTTTTGTGTGGGAGTGTCCCTTTAAGTAAAAATGTTAGGGACTTAGTCACATATTATGGCCATTGGTTAGACCACCATTACTTGCATGGAAATATATATATGAGGCCTGACCAGCCTCTGGGGTGTAGCACCCTATTTACCCTCTGGTGCTCCATATGTTGTTTACATTTGGATTTGTAGAAACTGTAGTGCAAGCTAGATTAGCTGAGAGACGAGTTCCATTCAAGCAAGATAGAGACTTAGGACCACTGAAGTTCAGAGTACTTTGACACAGTTGTGGGCTAAGCATGATATGTCCATAATATGTGACTAAATCTCCAATATGTTTACTTAAGCAAGGTGCTTTTAAAATATTTAAAATAATAAAGATTTATTTGTAAATTGTGG